>CP106734.1:17790735-19081743 GCA_025506655.1 Gossypium rotundifolium
TCTCTGAATTAGGGTAGAAAACTTGGAATGAAAACCTTGAAATGATCGAAAGAACTGCCCCTAAAATTCTTTACATAAAATTGTTCATGGATAATTAGTGGAACAAAAACTAATTCATAAAATTCTTAATCAGTTAAATGAAACTTGGAAGGATGAGTTCTAGAGGACGTGGTCGTAATATGCGTGGCCGTGGTAGAGGCCGAATGACCGTGTCGAAACCCGTTAGGTCTGGTCAAGGGTCCGAGAATGAAATGCCACCACCACCAGCTGCTGGTGTGGAATATCAGGTTCAGATGGAAGATGATGCAGTGTCGCAGGCGATGCTGCGAGTACTTGAGAGGGTGGCTCGAACAGGTGGAGGCATGAGAGGTCGGAAGTCTGTACCTGAGCGACTCCGAGCTAATGGAGCTGAGTTTTTTCGTGGTATATCTGGTGTGGTGCCCAATCTGTTGAGTATTGGTTGGAGGCGACAGGCGAATTATGGATAATTTGGACTGACTGCCGAGGCGAAAGGGGGTAGTATCGCTACTCGTGATGAGTCATACCAATGGTGGCTCACGGTTTGGGATGGTGCTGCCGCAGATGATCTTACTTGGGAGTATTTTAAGGCAGCGTATCAGAAGAAGTATATTGGGACTAGTTATGTCGATGCGCAGAGGAAGGCATTTCTGAGGCTGGTTTAGGGAAATAAGCCCCTAGCAGAGTAAGAGACGGAATTCCTAAGGTTGAGCCGATACGCTCGAGGTATAGTGGCTACGGAGCATGAACGATGTGTCCGATTTGAGGACGGACTAAGGATGACACGAGATTGTTGATTGCCCCACGGCGGGAGCGGGAGTTCTTGTGTTGGTAGAAAAGGAAAAGGTTGCTGAAGGAGTTAAGGAGTCTGTGAGACAGAACACGGACAGGAATAAGGAAAATAGAGGTTTTGAATCATCAGGTTCATCTGTGAATATCCAAAAGAGACCTAGAATGGATGGGTCGCGAGGTCAGCAAGCTGCTACGGGAGGACGATCTGAGTACTTGTGCCCAGATGGAAAGATGTACTTTAGAGTGTTGGAAGAAGGCGGAGGATGTTTCAAGTGTGGGTCCAAGGATCACATGATTAGGGACATCCCATGAAAGCGAGACGGGAGCCGAACCGTAAGTCAGGGTCTTAATCAGGCTGAAAGAGGTGGACAACAACCACCGCGGGTCGTGGTCCGGTGGTAGAGGTAATGGTTTTGGAAGAGGTCGGGAACATCAGGCGGAGGTGTTGGTAACACGAGGCAGACAAATGGTCTAGTGTATGCGATTAAATCGAGAGAGGATGGTGGCCTTTTGATGTCATAACGGTATGTTCCTTATCTCTAGATTACCCTTTATTGCGTTGATAGATATTGGGTCAACTCATTCATACATTGCTAGTAAGGTGTCCGGAACTCGCATGTGAACTCGAAATTGTACCTAGGAAGATGGTGTACTTAGTCCTTTAGGGCAATCAGTAGTGTTAGACAAACTCTTTAGGGCAGTACCCTTGGAAGTTCAGGGGGCGTAATTTTCAGCAGACTTAATGGAATTGTCATTTGAGGAGTTTGATCTAATCCTAGGCATGGATTGGTTAGTAAAGTACCATGCAAATGTGGATTGTGCTGCTAAGCGCATGTCATTAAGAACTCCTGACGACAAAGAAGCTGTGGTGATGGGCGAGAGACGGAATTGCTTG
This sequence comes from Gossypium rotundifolium, assembly GCA_025506655.1. Lineage (NCBI taxonomy): Eukaryota > Viridiplantae > Streptophyta > Magnoliopsida > Malvales > Malvaceae > Gossypium > Gossypium rotundifolium. The sequence continues at coordinate 17,792,441 of CP106734.1, forward strand.
TCAAATATAGTATCTACCCTTAAGGCAGAGAAGATGGTGAGAAAAGGGTGTGTAGCTTTTCTGATGTTGATAAGTGCCTTAGAGGCTAAGGAAGCAGTGGTAGGAGGAGTTAGAACAGTAAGGGAATTTGTGGATGTCTTTCTGGAAGAGCTGCTTGGGTTACCCCCGGATAGGGAGGTAGAGTTCGGAATTGACTTATTACCGATGCAGTTCACATGTCAATTACTCCGTCATCAATGGCACCAAAGGAGCTAGTAGAGCTCAAGGCCCAGATCCAAGAGTTACTCGATCGTAGGTTTATTCGACCTAGTGTGTCTCCATGGGGAGCACCGGTCTTATTTGTGAGGAAGAAGGACGAGACTATGCGCATGTGCATAGATTACCAGCAGTTGAATAAGTTGACCATCAAGAACAAGTATCCATTGCCAAGGATAGATGACTTGTTCGATCAGCTTAAGGGGGCCACAGTATTTTCGAAGATAGATCTAAGGTCAGGATATCATCAGCTTAAGGTGAAGGAGGCTGATATCCATAAGACAGCTTTTCGGATAAGGTACGGGCATTATGAGTTCTTGGTAATGCCGTTCAGATTGACAAACGCCCCAGCTGCGTTCATGGACATGATAAACTGAGTTCCAACCCTACCTGGATTGGTTCGTCGTTGTGTTCATAGACGATATCCTAGTATATTCCAAGTCTGAGGAAGAACATGACGAGTACCTCCGAGTCGTGCTACAAGTGTTAAGGGAAAAGAAGCTGTATGCCAAGTTCAGCAAGTGCAAATTTTAGCTGAAGGAAGTTACGTTCTTAGGGCATGTGGTGTCTGCCGAAGGAATAAGGGTGGATCCTCGGAAGATTGAGGCAGTATTGGATTGGAAACCACCCAAGTCTGTGGCTGAGGTTCGTAGTTTCTTGGGGTTAGCAGGCTACTATAGGAGATTTTTTGAAGGGTTCTCGTCAATAGCAAGACCTTTGAAGTTGTTAAGGAAGGAGGTACCTTCGTATGGGCGGATAAGCGGCGAGGAGAGTTTCGAGAAGCTTAAGAAGGTATTGACAGAGGCTCCAGATTTGATTCAGCCTGAAGCAGGGAAGGACTATGTGGTATGTTGTGATGCTTCCCATACAGGATTGGGATGTGTCCTTATGCAAGACGGGAAGGTGGTCGCTTATGCGTCTCGATAATTGAGGCCACATGAGGTTAACTATCTGACGCATGATCTGGAATTGGTGGCGGTTGTTTTCACTCTAAAAGTGTGGAAGCATACTTGTATGGAGAAAGGTCGGTGATCTACACGGACCACAAGAGCCTGAAGTATTTGCTGACTTAGAAGAAGCTGAATTTGAGACAGCGTAGGTGGGTGGAGTTGTTGAAAGATTATGATTGCTCAATACAGTATCACCCGGACAAGGCGAATGTTGTGGCAGATGCCCTAAGTCGGAAAGTAGTGTCGGAGTTAAGGGCGATGTTCGCACATTTGAGCCTCTATGATGATGGAAGCTTGTTAGCGGAATTGCAAGTGAAGCCGATGTGGCTAGGTCAGGTTAAGGAGAAATAATTGTTAGATGGTGAACTAAGTGCTAAGCTGCTACAAGTACAAAGTAGGGAATTGAAAAATTTTGGTGTAAGCAATGACAGTCTTGTGTTTTTGGGGCAAGGTCGTATCTGTCAAGGATGAGGAGTTAAGGCAATGAATTCTTTAGGAATCGCATAGTAGCCCTTATGCTATGCATCCTGGAGGAAGTAAGTTGTACAAGGATTCTGAGAACAGATTTTGGTGGCTGGTCTAAAGCGGAAGTTCTGAGTTTGTAGGGAAGTGCTTAACGTGTCGACAAGTCAAAATTTGAACACCAAATCTACCGTCGAGATTGCTTCAACCGATAAAGATTCCGCAATGGAAGTGGGAGAGAATTACCATGGACTTCGTTAGTGGGCTTCCCCTTACGCCTACTAAGAAGGACTCGGTATGGGTAATAGTAGATCGGTTGACGAAGTCTGCACATTTTATACCGGTGAGGGTTGACTATTCTCTATAGAAATTGGCAAAGTTGTATGTAGCGTAAATCGTGAAATTTGCGAGTCCGGTCTCGATTATCTCGAGATAGGGATCCGACGTTCGTCTCGATTTTGGAAGGTACTACATCAAGCTTTGGGCACCAGGTTAGATTTCGATCTGCATTCCATCCGTAGTCAGACGGTCAATCTGGCGGGTAATTCAAGTCTGGGGATATGTTGAGGGTTGCGTGATAGACTTGAGAGGAAGTTGGGAGGAGTTCTTGCCTTTAGCAAAATTTGCATACAATAATAATCGAGCAAGTATTCGGATGGCACCGTCTGAAGTCATCAGTATGGACGGAAGTGTCGCACTCCTACATGTTGGACGGAATTGGGAGAACGTCAGATTTTGGGTCCAAAAATTGTGGCAGAATCGGAGGAAAAGGTTAAGGTAATTTAGACACGGTTGAAGGAGGCATCTAATCGGCAAAAGTCATACGCAGATCTTAAGCGGAAGGAGATTGAGTTTGCTGTGGGAGATTATGTGTTTCTCAAAGTTTCGCCGTGGAAGAAGGTAATGAGATTTGGTCGCAAGGGAAAGTTAAGTCCTAGTTTTATAGGACCTTATCAGATTCTGAAATGGGTTGGTCCAGTAGCATATCAGTTAGAATTGCCTACGAAATTAAAGCAGATGCACGATGTGTTCCACGTTTCGATGTTACGTCGTTACCAATCGGATCCATCTCATATAATACCGGTTGAGGAGGTGGAGCTGAGACCTGGTCTGTTCTATGAGGAAGAGCCAATTCAGATTCTGGAACGGGATGTGAAGGTGCTTCGGAGGAAATCGGTCCCTCTAGTCAAAGTGTTATGGTGTAACCATGGATCGGAAGAAGCCTCGTGGGAGCTAGAGGAAGTAATGCGATAGCAATACCCTCACTTATTTTAGCCAGGTAATTTAGAGGTCGAAATTATTTTAAGGGGGTAGAACTGTAATATCTGGGATTTAGGGGTTATGCATTTTCACTTAAATGAATGTGATTGCATGCTTGAGTGTGATTTGCATGTGTTTTGAAATTGCAAGAACGTTAATGTGGTGGTAGCCTTAGAAGTTATTGGATTTTAAGTCTAAAAAGGGAACCGAGGGAGCTAGGCCTTAAGAAGTTTATTGTGTGGTTTAGAACACAAAGAACCCATTGATAAAGTGGCAAAGAGGCGCCACTTAGGGCCTTGTAAGGTGGCGCCACAGGAGTGAGAAGGGCCTAGGTTCGAAAGCGATGAGGGAAGCGTTTTAGAGTTTTATTTTGCAGCAAGGAGAGGCGGTGTTGGATTGCACAAGGACACTTCATAGATGAAGTGTAGATTGAGTCAAAAGCTTAAGGATTTGGCTAAGTTAGAGTGAAAAGGGGGATTGGGGTGAGAGAAGAAGAGTTGGCCGAAACACCAACTCTGAGTGTGTGCCTGTGTATAGCCGAATTTTAGAAGGGAATTATCATCTTTTTCATTTATTTTTTTCCACTTTCTCATCTTTTCTCTCAAGCCAAAATTTTTTTTCTCCTCTTTCTCTTCTAGCCGAAAATTCCTTAGCCTTCTTCTCCTCTCCGATATCCTCCTGAAAGCCGAATTCTTCTTACTCATATCCCTCCTCCATAACCGAATCTACAAGGAAGGTTTCTGTTTCCCGAAGGTGCACCACAAGCCGCATACTCCTTAATAATTGGGTGAGTTTTGGGATTTCGTTCTATGCGAATTCCCTTTTATTTTCTTTTCTTTCTTTCTTTCTTCATTAAGATATAACCCGAAACACTTGTTTAAGGTCTGTCGATTTTTCCCTCTCTGCCTCTAGTAGCCGAATCTTCTGGTAAGTGAACTTCCTATTTCCTTCTCTCCTTGATTGTTTTGTATAGTGTCGAAATCAAGGATACTAAACCCTCTTATTTTCCTATAGCCAGAAAGTGGGAGGGTAATTTTTAGGGATTCGTTTGTAGCCGTCTATAAGGGAGATCATTCGGATTTGAATATCCAAGGTAAGTGAAGTGTGATCTTAGGTTGAAGGCCATTTACTTTGGTCATCAAATGTTAGAATCGAATCTAACATATACCATGTAGGATTTCGACATATCCAAGGATAAGTGATATTTTGGGATTTAGACAATCAAGGTAAGGATATTAATATTCGCCAAGGCCATATTATTTATTAAGGGTGCCGATTCTAATTATGGTGTTTTAGGAGATTTTCGATGATCTTGAGGATTTGGCTAAGCAATCTAGGTAAGGTTTCTAGTGTTTCGAGATCTGTTTCTTATTCGTTCAAAAGCGAAAACTAATCAATTGAGTGTTCTAGTGCCTAGCCGATTGTAAGGGGATCATCACGAAGTTTGAGTTTGGTTGGTAACCAAATCGGTAGCAAGGTAAGGGTTTTGGTCTCGTTGAACCTTCAGGATTTGTGTTTAGCTGAATGGCCTATTGACTAATGTGCTTAGTGTTGGCCGAATGTAGGAGAAGAGATCTAGTGCATTAGATTGAGATTTTCGGGATTTCGATTAGATCTACAGTAATCAGGTGTGTAACCCACCCTAAATTCCCAACTAACAATAATATTGATTTGTATATGTTAATAAGGCTATGTATGAATATGGCTAAAAGTACCATCCCATGGTACAGTGCATTCAGGTACGTTACCCCTAACTTCCAGTTAAGTAAAGTTTATAAAACATGAATATGGATATATGAGAAATATTATTATGGCTATGGGGTAAGGTATAATGCAAGTTATTCGTATGTTATGTATGTTGCATGGGCATATGGGTGATTATGTGAAAGGGGAAGTGATCTGGTGGTTCATACCACAATATCTAGTGACTCTGTCACATTATCTGGTGACTATGCCACATAATATGAATCTGGTGACTCTATCACATTATCTGGTGGCTATGCCACAATTATAAGGGCGATGTGCAGTTGACTGCAGCGACTGCCTTCGATGGTGTGTAGCGGATGGAGGGTCAATTTAGTAATCCCCACGGTGTGATCGGTAGGTACGGGTGATGTGTAGAGGTTGGATCTAGGTGGTTTGGGTTGCATCATGGTTTACAATTATTTTATGTGATTTATTATGCCTTGTATGATTTGGGAATCTATGATGGTAGTTACACACTGAGTCTGTTGACTCACCCTTCGTGGGCTAACTTTTGTAGATGGCACTTTCGATAGATGGACCGGCCTGGCGGGAACTTAGTGGTGGCCATGCACATTCGATTTTGGGTTTTCTATTTAAGTCTATTTTGAATTATTTTGGGTTATGTTTGATGTAATAAGGCCATTATTACTTAACTGTTTTATTTTCTTTGCGTTTTAAATTTCTATTATGTTACGAATAACATCAATCATTTTGAAACTCAAACACCTATAGTTTTCAAGTTAATAATAATATTAAACCCTAAAATTGGTATTTCTTTAACTTGTAACTTTTGAAGTAAGAAATTAACGGTTTAAGTTGCAACTCAATTTTAACTCGAGAACAACCCAAATCCATTTTCTTCAAAATCATCAAGATTTTCAAAATGTCATATGAGACTTAACTACGTTTTACTCAAGGAGGATGCCAGATCCGATCAGGGCTTGTGGGCCGGGTTTGGGGTGTTTTAGGCCATTTTTGACACCTAAAATGAAACAAGGAGTGACGCCACACACAAGGAGTTAGGGGCCCAAAATTTAAGTTTAATAAAGCCCAAATCTTTTAATTTAAGTGAGTTAAATTTAGGCATTAAGATTTGATGAGGTGGACGGCTACAAGGCTCAAAATAGGAAGATTTAGATGGATTTTATAATTGATAAAATAGTAGATAAAAAGAAGAAAAGTTAGGAGCTTATCTACAAGGGAGGTGATGGCCGAAAATCCACTGCCTAGAGGAGTGTAAAATTCGGCTACTGCATGGCAAAGAGGGTGCCGAATTTGCCCTCTCTTTTAGCTTGAATTTATGGGCGTTTTCGATTTTTAGCAGTACGTGTGGAAATATCTATAAATAGGGGGGATAGCTCCTTGATTCTGACATTGAAAACCCTAATTTCTTCTCCCATTGTGCCGAAATTCCTTAGCGTCTCCTTCTCCAATTTCTTTTCTCCAATTTCTTCAAAAGTCGAAACTCTTCTCCACTTTTTCCTCCTTGTGCCGATTTCTCTAAAAAGCCGAAGCATCCATAGTCTTCTCTTTTATTCATCTTATTTGAGAATTAGTTCTATACTTCTGGCATTTAAATCTTCCATTGGCATTGCCTAATCCTCTTTCTAGTGCTAGCCGAATCTCCTATGCTAAGGTAAGTGTCGATTTTTGATTAGTTCTCATGATCTATTCCCAGTTTTTGAAAGGCAAAAGCTGAACGCTAATAGTTTAATGGTTTTATGATGGGCGGCAATTCGGGATTTGAAGGAATCTTAGTCAATTAGATCTAAAAGTCGAAAATAGCTAGTCTCCACTTTCGAGATTTTTAAGGTAAGAAGATTTCCCTAGATTTCTATTAGATTTGATCATTATATGCAAGATCTTAAGGTTATAATGAGAATTAACGATTAAATATTGTGATAGTAGTTCTGATAAGGACTTGTGATGGAATTAAATATGGATCAGGCAAAGGTGAAAATAACTAAGTTTAAGAAAAGAGCAGTATCTGCCATTCAAGATTGGCCACTTGGTCGTGGACCGGCTTTTAAACAACACCTTAGGCAGATAGCAGTAGTGTCGACAAAGGATAGCGTCGACATAGAAAGCATCGTCTTATCGGTAATCAGGTGTGTAGATCTCTAACACACTAATAAACCTATATGTATGACTATATATATGTTATGGGCTTAAAAGCGGAATGAGGTTTGTATAGACAGTCGAATGGAAGCCAAAAGGGTTAGGCAAGGATGCAGTGCGTAAACGTAGAACTCCCTATGTGTATCGGAAAATATATATGGTATATGATGTTTTCTTTATGTGTATGCATGGGGTGGGAATATGATATTGAAGGGAAGTGCATGATAGGTCACTTGGTGATCGGTGGTGGAAATCCACATATACAAATGTTAGGTCACATAGTGATCGGTGGCTATGCCACATTCAATAATTCTAATTAATAGGAATAGGCGGTCATTGTCGTTTTGGTGTGTAGCGGATGGAGGGTTGATTGTAGAAATCCCAAGGTGTGATGGTTGGTATGGGTTGGTGTGTAGAGGATGGAAACCTAGGATGGGTTGGGTTATTCATTATTTATCGTTTACCATGTGATTATGATTGTTACCTTCATGTATGGGCGAGCCCATAATGTGTTTAATGGGCTCGGATCGTTGTGTGTTTTGAGATTTATACACCAGTCTTGGTGACTCACACTTTCCTTTTCTCTACTCTTCCGGATGAGCGGTAGATCGTGGACATGGGCGCCGGGAGACGGACTTGAGGGCCATCAAGTTTTATTTCTACAAATTATTTTGGGATTTCTTTAAATTTTATTTTATTTTATTTGGGAATATTTATGTAATAAGGCCCCTAGTTTTATTCAACTAAGAAGTTTTCAATGTACAACTCGTAGAATACCAGATCTGGTCGAAACGCATGGGCCGGGTTTGGGGTGTTACAGATTAGCACCTTCGTAACGCCCAAAATTGGTACTAGATTGATTAGTTGTTGTCCTAATGTCGAAAATTGGAAAAGATTTGAAAACATGATTTCTTTAAAAACTTGAGATTCATTTGTTCTGAAAAAATACAAACATCACATCCAGCACGTTAGGACATGATGTTTTAAACCCTCATGACCAAAATCATCTCATGATTTACAAAATTCATTAAAAGGATATTTAGTTATTTAGTCAAACGAAAAATCGAAACCCGACGTTAGGGCACTATTTCCAATTTCTAAACCCAAAATATTGCCTTATTTAAGAAAAACTTTTGGATAAAATGTGGTAATTAAAGGAGATAGACATTTTTTAAAACAAATATTTGAAAAAATGTAACATTAAGTTATTACAAAAAGGTGCATTTACTAAAATTACATGTCATATTAACAATTAATACTAATATAGATAATTAAAGAAAGAATAATGAGCAATAATAATAATGTTAAGGTAAACAAAGATAATGGATTCAAAATTTTTTAAAAAAATGAACAATCAAAATAAAAAATATAGTGTAGATAATAGCAATTTTAAGTTATTACAAAAAAGTGCATTTTACTAAAATTACATGTCATATTAACAATTAATACTAATATAGATAATTAAAGAAAGAATAATGAGCAATAATAATAATGTTAAGGTAAACGAAGATAATGGATTCAAAATTTTTTAAAAAAATGAACAATCAAAATAAAAATATAGAGTAGATAATAGCAATTTTAAAAGAATCTATGAAAAATTTTAAAAAATTATTCACAAGATTAAATTCATGTATAAAAAAATAATATAAGATAAATAATATACTCAAAACAATTAATTAATATTATAACAATTTAAAAAAAAGTATAAAAATGATATGGATAAATTAAAAAAGTTAAAAAAATGCATAAGTCAACCTAACTCCTGCAATATGAGGATTCAACGAAATTCCTCCACCAAAATCTAACTCGAACGGAAGCAACTCAAAAAGAAACGAAGATGAGCGAAGAACAAAATAAGAACAAGCCACAGAAAATAAGAACGCAAAAGAGAGAGAAATTTGAGTGAATGTTCTCAAGAATTTTTATTACTCAAAACTCATGTAACGACCCGAATTTGGGCCTAGTAGAATTGGGCCCATTAGGTTGGGAATGGGAGTGTTTAAAATTTTTGAGAATAAGAGAATGGCACTAATGCAAGTTGGACCTATTAGGTGAGTGATTTTGAAAGGTTAGGGGGCTTCCATGAAGTTCCAAGATCAAACCCGGGCTTTAGGAAAAATTTTGGTTTCAGGTGAATAAAACCCTGGGAGTTAGTAAGTTGGCTTTAAGAATAAAATGTGGAGAAAAATGACACAAAAGGAGTTGTGGTCTAGTGGCAAATGACGCCACATAAGAGACAAGGAAGTGACACCATAGAGGAAGCAAAGGGTCCAAGGTTCAAGTCTTGGCGCTTGAAATTCTTTTTGATTTCTTTTTAAATGAACTTAGACTTTGGCCATAGACTTATATTTAGTTGTGCTTGTTTTAAGATACAAAAGAAGCTTCTGTTGTGGTGGCATGTCGCATCTGGAGCACAGGAGAGGGCAAGGGTTTGAATCTTATTGTAAGCAAAAAAGGGATATTTATTTTGCTAAGTTGGGGCGGCAAGTGTTTGAGATGGATATAAACTCTACTGAAGAAGGGATCCCACATCGGAAAGCTAGCAAGAGGGAAGCTGAGAAGCTGGCTTTAAATAGAGCAATCTATGAGGAGAGGAAGGAGACCATGGTGGGCGTTTGAGGACAGGAGTGCTCGGAGCAAATTCTAAAATGCCGGTCAGACGACAATGGTAGCCACAAATTCGAACGCGATGCGTCTGCGTGCGTGGGGGGGGCTTCGACGCGATAGTTGAGGCCATCATTAGTGTTCTTGTGGGTTAGGCTATTTGGGCTGTGTGGGCTCATATGAATAAATTGTATGATTGTGTAAAAGATATTGGACTGGTCTATGTGAATCTCATATCCGTGGCTAGATTTGGGCTGAATGGGCCACACGAGCGTGTGGGCCAACTTGGGCCAAAAATTGGGCTTTGGCTCACTTGCACCGTTTCGATCAAAACAGGTATCCATGCCGCTCGAGGCGATAGTGCGCCGTCAAAAGGCCGTGATAGAGATAAAGTTACCGAAATACCCCGTAGGGTAGAATTACCAAAATACCCAAATTTACAAATTACTGAAATACCCTCGGTTTGTAAAATTACTAAAATACCTCTAATTTGTAAAATTACCGAAAGACCGAGATTTATGAAATTATTGAAATACCTTAATTTGTAAAATTACTAAAATACCCTCGATTTGCAAAATTACTAAAATACCTTTAGTTTACAAAATTACCAAAATACCCTTGATTTATAAAATTACCGAAATACCCTTAATTTGTGAAAATATCGAATACCCTCGGGTTTGCAAAATTACTAAATTACCCCTGTAAGGTAAAACTACTAAATTACCCTTGTAGAATAGAATTACTAGAATACCACTGAAGGGTAGATTACGAAATACCCTTATAGGGTAAAATGACTATTTTGCCATTGCGGGTAAATGACTGACTTAGACTATGAATTGACTGATTTGGACTGTGATTGTGTGACTACGTTTTAATTAACTTGACTGTGGTCGTGTGACTGATATGCTGTTAATTTATGTTTAAATGATTGTTACTGAGCATGGCCATTTTTGCATACAGTGTAATGATTGAGCATGACATACACGACATGTTGCATGGGGTTGGGATTTGTAATTGGAAGAAATCTTTCTCTTGGCGGCTATGCCACGTTTCTTGATTTAGTGGCTCGCCACGATATCGTTATCTTGATAGTTTTGTTGTGATACTATTCTTGGCGACTTTACTCGAATCTTATTCTTGGCGACTTTCTTTGCGTTTATCTTAGTAGCTTCACCACGTTCTTGGTGTGTAGAAATTTGGGTTGGTTGCTTGGTCCCCACAAGATTGTAGGGTTGGTATGGGAGGTGTGTTGGTTGGATTGGGTTGGGATGCATCCTCATACTATTGCATATCTGTTTATGAGATCAGTCACTGTACTGGGCTTAGGCCACTTGTTCTACTATTGGTTTGGGCTATGCCCAATTGATTCTGTTATGGGCTAGTGACCCAAATGATATTGTAGTGGGCTTTGACCCACGTATGCTCTGATCTGTCTTTGTCTTATTCTTTGTTGAAAGGGCTTGGCCTGCATTGTTTAGGGTTCTACTTCGTATCTTGGTGATACTCGGTAAGGGATTACACTGAGTTTTCATAAACTCAACCTGTTTTTAACTGTGCAGGTAATCCCCAACTTTAAGAGGATCGGTACTGTGAGGGACTCGAAGAGGGCCACACGTCTACAGTTTCTTTATACTTTGGACTATATTATATTGAGAATCTAGTTTGGGTTTTAATTTTTGTAATAAGGCCTTTAAGATTTATGAACTTTAAATTTTGGGATTTTATTTATGGTTTTATAATTGCTAGAAGTAGAACATGGTTTTCCAAAATAATTACTATTTTTCAAAATATCACGTTTACGCAACTGTTTAAAATTAATCTTCTGCAACAAACAAGGTTTTAAAGATAATAATGTTTTACTAGAGAATGACTTTTAATAAACAACATTTTGAAAATAAGCAAACCAAACCGAGGTTTTAAATGGCAGAAAGTTTTAAATTGTAAGAAGGGTTTCTAATGAAAGAATGATTTCTGAAAAACTCTTCAATGTGACACGCTAGATTTGGGCCTAACTTCTAGGCCGAGTTTGGGGTGTTACATTTTATGGTATCAGAGCCAGGTTGCAAAATTTAGCTGTGGATTGGGTTTTCAAAATTGAATTTCTGAAAGTGTCGTTTCAAAAAGGCTTGAAAAGATTTGAAGTTCTGAAATGTTGTATTGACCATTTTTCCGAAAGTGTGGTACACCGAGTCTCTAGGACCGAATCCGTAAGTTTTTTTGAATACTTTTGTTTGTTTAGAAATTTAAATAAACTGAGTTAGAAATACGGTGGTTTCTTTAGATATTGGACTATATTTTTAGTATTTATTCTGTGTGTGTTTTGTTTGGATGTGATGTATGAATATGGAAATTGTATGTATGTGCGACAAATATCTGTTTGTTCTGTGGTTAGATGTTTGGTTGTGTTTAAGAGGTTTCAAGATTAAGTTAAAAGTGGTGTAGTGTTATTGGGATGAAAGTGCGCAGTGGCAGCGTAGTAGGATAGTCTGTGTTAAACGACTGTTAGTTAGTTAGAAATTTCGTCCCTTAAGGGGGTAGATTTGTAACGACCCGAATTTGGGCCTAGTAGAATTGGGCCCATTGGGCCTTGGGAATGGGAGTGCTTAAAATTTTTGAGAATAAAAGAACGATATTAATGCAAGTTAGACCTATTAGGTGAGTGATTTTGAAAGGCTAGGGGGCTTCCATGAAGTCCCGAGATCAAACCTGGGCTTTAGGAAAAATTTGGTTTTAGGTGAATAAAACCCTAGGAGTTAGTAAGTAGGCTTTAAGAATAAAACGTAGAGAAAAATGACACAAAAGGAGTTGTGGTCTAGTGGCAAATGACGCCACATGGGAGACAAGAAAGTGACGCCATAGAGGAAGCAAGGGGTCCAAGGTTTAAGTCTTGGCGTTTGAAATTCTTTTTGATTTCTTTTTAAATGAACTTAGACTTTGGCCATAGACTTATATTTAGTTGTGCTTGTTTTAAGACACAAAAGGAGCTTGTTTTGTGGTGGCATGTAGCATCTGGAGCACAGGAGAGGGCAAGGGTTCGAATCTCATTGTAAGTAAAAAGGGGATATTTATTTTGCTAAGTTGGGGAGGCAAGTGTTTGAGATGGATTTAAACTCTACTGAAGAAGGGATCCCACATCGGAAAGCTAGCAAGAGGGAAGGTGAGAAGCTGGCTTTAAATAGAGCAATCTATGAGGAGAGTAAAGAGACCATGGTAGGCGTTTGGGCATAGGAGTGCTCGAGTCTTGATTAGCGACTTGATTCCTATCGGTGTGTATTTCAGTACTACTCTAGGCAGAGAAGCGGCAAATGCCAAAATCTGGGTCACAGCGATGGTAGCCACACGAGCGTGCGAGCACACGTGTGGGGGCTTCGACGCGATAGTTGAGGCCATCATTATTGTTCTTGCGGGTTAGGCTGTTTGGGCCGAAAGTTACCGTCTGGGCCCGTAAGCCCATATGAATAAATTGTATGATTGTGTAGAAGATATTGGACTGGTCTATGTGAATCTCATATCTGTGCCTAGATTTGGGCTGAATGGGCCACACGAGCGTGTGGGCTCACTTGGGCCAAAAATTGGGCTTTGGCTCAATTGCACCGTTTCGATCAAAACGGGTATTCGTGTCGCTCGAAGCGACAGTGGGTCGTCAAAAAGGCCGTGATAGAGATAAAGTTACCGAAATACCCCTATAGGATAGAATTATCGAAATACCCTCGATTTATGAAATTACTAAAATACCCTCAGTTTGTAAAATTACTGAAATACCCCTGATTTATGAAATTACTGAAAGACTCGATATTTATAAAATTATTGAAATACCCTTGATTTGTAAAATTACTAAAATACCCTCAGTTTACAAAATTACTAAAATACCTTTAGTTTATAAAATTACCGAAATACCATTGATTTATGAAATTATCGAAAGACCCTTGACTTATGAAATTACCGAAATACCCTTGACTTATGAAATTACCGGAATACCCTGAATTTATGAAAATATCAAAATATCCCCGGGTTTACAGAATTACTGAATTACCCCTGTAAGGTAGAATTACTGAATTATCCCTGTAGAATAGAATTACTATTATACCACTGAAGGGTAAAATTACGAAATACCCTTATAGGGTAAAATGACTTTTGCCATTGCGGGTAAATGACTGACTTAGACTATGACTTGAATGATTTGGACTGTGATTATCTGATTATGTTTTAACTGACTTGACTGTGGTCGTGTGACTGATATGCTGTTAATTTATGTTTAAATGACTACATTCTTGAGCATAGCCATTTTGCATACGATGTAATGATTGAGCATGACATACCGACATATTGCATGGGGTTGGGATTTGTAATTGGAGGAAATCTTGTCTTGGTGGCTATGCTACGTTTCTTGATTTAGTGGCTCGCCACGTATCTCGATTCTAGTGGCTCGATCATGTATATTATTCTTGGCGACTTTCTTTGTGATCTTTATCTTGGCGACTTTGTTTGCGATCATACTAACGACTTTGTTACGGTACTATTCTTGGCGACTTCTTGTGTTTATCTTGGCGATTCATTGCGTTCTTGGTGTGTAGAAATTTGGGTGGGTTGACTTCGTCCCCACAGGAGTGTAAGGTTGTTACGGGTGGTGTGTTGGTTGGATTAGTTTGGGATGGGATGCATCCTCATAATGTTGCATATCTGTTTATGAGATCTGTCACTGTATTGGGCTTAGGCCACTTGTTCTACTATTAGTTTGGGCTATGCCCAATTGATTCTGTTATGGGCTGTGACCCAAATGATATTGTAGTGGGCTTTGACCCACGTATGCTCTGATCTGTACTGCACTATTACTATTGAAAGGGCTTCGGCCCAGACTATTTAGGGTTCTATACAGATCTTGGTGATACTCGGTAAAAGAATTACACAATGAGTTTTCATAAACTCACCCCGTTTTTAACTGTGCAGGTAATCCCCAACTTTAGGAGGATCAGTGCTGTGAAGGACTCGGAGATGGCCACACGTCTACAGTTTCTTTATGCTTTGGACTATATTATATTGAGAATCTAGTTTGGGTTTTAATTTTTGTAATAAGGCCTTTAAGATTTATGAACTTTAAAGTTTGGGATTTTATTTATGGTTTTATAATTACTAGAAGTAGAACATTATTTTCTAAAATAATTACTATTTTTCAAAATATAACGTTTCTGCAACTGTTTTAAATTAAGCTTCTGCAACAAACAAGGTTTTAAAGATAATAATGTTTTACTAGAGAATGACTTTTAATAAACCACGTTTTGAAAATAAGCAAACCAAACTTAAGGTTTTAAATGGCAGAAAGTTTTAAATTGTAAGAAGGGTTTCTAATGAAAGAAAGGTTTCCGAAAAACTCTTCAATGTGACACGCCAGATTTGGGCCTTACTTCTAGGCCGGGTTTGGGGTGTTATAACTCAAGTCTTTACAATAAACGAAGAGGCCTCTATTTATAGTTGAGCCTCCTCAAATCCAACAGTACAGATCAATTACATCAACGGCTAAGATTAAAAGGTATCTACAAATTAAATCTCTAAGATTACAAAATCATATCTTCTAAGATTGCATACCATATGTTTTAAGATTGCACATCATATCTAAGATTTGCATATCATATGTAAGATTGCATATCATATCTTTTAAGATTACATACCATATCCTCTAGAATTGCATATCATATCTAAGATTTGCATATCATATCTAGGATTGCATACCATATCTTCTAGGGTTGCATATCATATCTAAGATTTGCATGTCATATCTAAGATTGCATACCATATCTTCTAGGATTGCATATCATATCTAAAATTTGCATATCATATCTAAGATTGCATATCCTTGAAAATTGTATTTCCATATACGTCAAGCTTGTAGATGGACCTTCAATCTTTTCAAGTAATGGGCCATTCCGATCGGGCCAAATGATATATTTTGGACTAGACTTGCACTTTGTTTTATTATTTTGGGTTTATTATTTTTTGTATGGGCCCGGGCTAAATTGGCCTATTACAACTGCCCTCTTTGTTCATTGTCGTGTAACGAGAATAGAGCAAAGACTATAAAAAGACCAATTTTTCCGGTCTTGTCGATTCTTGACTTCTTGGTCCTCGTTTTCTTCAAATGGCTTCCAACTCCACTGCAACTTCAATGGTATTGTCACTGCAACTTCAGGAACTCCAGATCTTGCTATTTTTTGATCTGCTCCACTGCAAACTCAGGGAGATAAGATCTGATGTTTTGACCTATCAGATCTGCTATTTTTTATCTGCTTCACTGCAACTTCAAGAAGATAAGATCTACAATTTTTAGTCTGCTCCCTTATTATATCAGGAAGATAAGACTATAATCTTCAACCTGCTCCCTTGTTACCTCAGGGAGATAAGGCTAGCGGCTAAAATATGCTCCCTTACTACATTAGGAAGATAAGATTTGCCATCTTCGATCTGCCCCACTGCTATATCGAGGAGACAAGATCTTTAATTTTTTAGTCTGCTCACTTGCTACATTAGGAAGATAAGACTATAATCTTCAGCCTGCTCCCTTGCTACATCAGGAAGATAAGGCTAGTAGCTGAAATCTGCTTCCCTGCTTCCTCGGGAAGATAAGATTCACTATCTTCAATTCAACATATGTAGGTTGCCCCTCTTTGCTCATTGTCGTGTAACGAGAATAGAGCAAAGACTATAAAAGGATCAATTTTGGCCGGTCTTGTCGAGCCTTAACTTCTTGATCCTCATCTTCTTCAAGTAGTCTCTAACCCAACTGCGACTTCAAGGAGATTGAATCTTTAACTTTAATCTTATTCTACTGCAACTTCAGGGAGATAAGACCTGCTCTTGTAGATTTAATCCATCTTACTGTGACTTCAAGAAAATGAGACTAGTATATTTGATCTTGCTTCACTACAATATTCAGGAAGACAAGATCTACTATTTTCAGTTTGCTCCACTGCAAACTCAGGGAGGCAAACTAATATCTTCGATCTGCTTCCTGCAACTTCAGGAAAATAAGATCTGCTGTCTTTAGTCTGCTCCGCTACAATTTCAGGGAGGCAGGCTAATATCTTCGATCTACTTCCTGTAACCCGGGAAGATAAGATCTCTTGTCTTGATCTGCTCCTTTGTAACCGGGGAGGTGGCTAATATCTTCGATCTGCTTCCTACAACTTTAGAAAGATAAAATATGTTGTCTTCAGTCTGCTTCGCTGCAAACTCAGGGAGGCAGGCTAATATCTTTGATCTGCTTCCTGCAACTTTAGGAAGATAAGATCTGCTGTCTTCAGTCTACTCTCTTGATACCTCAGGGAGATAAGACTATTGGCTAAAATCTGCTCCATTGTCGATACATGGAGATAAGATTCGCCAAATTTGATCTGCCCCACTGTTATCTCGAGGAGACAAAATCTATAATTTTTAGTCTGCTCACTTGCTACAATAGGAAGATAAGACTACAATCCTTAACCTGCTCTATTGCTACTTCAGGGAGATAAGGTTGGTGGCTTGAATCTGCTCCATTACAGATACATGAAGATAAGATTCGCCAAATTCGATCTGCTGCACTACAGCTTTAGATAGATAAGATCTATAATCTTCAGTCTACTTCCTTGCTACCTTGGAAAGATAAGACTACAAACTTCAGCCTGCTCCCTTGTTACATCAGGAAGATAAGGCTAATGGCTAAAATTTGCTCCTTTGCTACATCAAAAAGATAAAATTTGCCAAATTCGATCTGCTCCGTTACCGCTTAGGGAGATAAGATCTACAATCTTCAGTCTGCTTCCTAGCTACCTCAGAAAGATGAGACTACAAACTTCAACCTGCTCCTTTACTACCTCAAGGAGATAAGGTTGGTAGCTTGAATCTGCTCCATTGTCGATACATGGAGATAGGATTCACCAAATTCGATCTGCTCTGCTACCGCTTAGGGAGATAAGATTTACAATCTTTATTCTGCTTTCTTGCTACCTCAAGAAGATGAGACTACAAACTTCAACATGCTCTCTTGCTACCTCAGGGAGATAAGGTTGGTGGCTTGAATCTGCTCCATTGCCGATACATGGAAATAATATTCGCCAAATTTGATCCGCTCCACTACCCCTTAGGGAGATAAGATCTGTGAATTCACCGATGTTGCTACACCATCCTCTGTAGACTCGGTTTTATATTCTTATGCCAAATGATTAGGATGCTTATAATGCTCCTAACTAAATGTGTTATGGACGACATTTGCATGAATGCAGAATGTCATGAGAATGATCCCATTTTTTTAATGTATAATGATTAGGATGCAATGATCGGGATGAATTTAATGCTCCTAACTAAATGATATTAGGGATGACATTTGCATGAATGCAGAATGTCATGAGAATGATCTCCTTTTTTTTTTAATGTACAACGATTAGGACACAATGATCGGAATGAATCAAATGCTCCTAATTGGAAGTGTATGAATGATATTTATATAAATGCATGAGAATGATCCCTTTTTAATGTTTGGGTTGTCACTGCTCATAGTTCATCAAGGTTCTATCACTGATGTGTTACCATGCTTTCTCGCTCAGCTAGTATCTTTGACAGAAAACCCAAAGAAATGATCATATTCTGCTCAGCAAGCTTGTCCCGCTGCAATTTCAGAGTCTCTTTCACTGTACCTTTTGGGACATAAAGTTTGTACCTCCCACTGCAACTTCAGGAGAATAACATTTGGTTTCTTTCATCCAATCTGTTATCAATTTAATCTGTTACACTTTTCCCTGGGTGTAATAACTAGATGTATGTACCTGAAATTTACATGAATGCAGGGTATCATTTTCCTTTTCCCGAGAATGATCCCCTTTTACACTTTAACATTGCTCGTCATTTATCGAGATGGTATCACTAATGAAATATCTTATCCAATAAAAATCCGAAGAGATAATCATCTTTCAATATTTCCAACCCTTAGGCTTGGTGAGTTCTTAACAATAGTCCTATTTCAGATTCTCGTATTATTTAGAAGTTTCGAGTAATATGCAAAACTCCTTTTATGAAAGTATTATTAGTCCATTAATCGTTATTTCAATATAAAATGCTTGAAAAAGATCACAACAACGGACGAGAAAGAAATTAATCAGGAGCATAGCTCAAAATAAATAAGTTAAGCAAAGATGGCAAATGCAATCTAGAAGGAAATTTATTGGTAGTGTATTTTGAAACGAATAAAGTAATCAAAGATGGCCAAGACCATAAAAAAAATTGATTGGGGTGTATCTTGAAAAGAATAAAGCAATCAAAGATAAAAATTCAAAAATGAGTAAAATAGAAGCTAAGTGCCCCAGATATTGCATGCTGAGCTTCTCTGTTCAAACTTCTTGAGGATCATTTTAAGCTCAATATGTGTTTAGGGGATCCGGAGTACTTGTCGATGCCCCAAGACGTAACATACTTCCTCATTGTTAATTCAAGCGTAGCAAGACTACTGTATGCCCCAGTTTTGATCAAAATTTAAGCCGCCCTTTTCGGGTTTTCGGCTCAAAACTCTTTTGGTCTCAAAGCGCCATTTGCGGGTTTTCACCTTGGCCTCTCTTTTTTTTTTTTTTAAGGTCTCAAGGCACCCTTTGCGGTTTTCACCTTGGCCTCTCCTTTTAGATGAAATCTGAATTCACCAACCTGAGCATGTCCTTGTCATACATCTTGGTCAAGGTTAATGATATTCCAGAACAAGCCTTCTTCACCACATAAGGTTTTTCCAAATTTTGGCATTAATTTTCCTTTGAAGTCCTTTTGTATGAGAAGAATCTTTCTTAATGCCAGGTCCCCATCATGAAATTCTCTTGGCGAACCTTTTGTCATAAGCTTGTACATCCGACCGTGATGGATAACTTTTAACATTTTCTTTGATTAAGTTAAATTGGCAAAACTGTTTCTATTTCAATGAGAAATGTGTTACCCAAGCGAAAGTTCTAGCCGACGTTCGATAAGACAGAGGGTAAATGGTAACTTCTTTATGTCAATATTCATAAGTCTCAGTCATCTTTCCCATGATCCTTGTTTTGTTGTTTTTATTTTTGTTTTTCTTTTTTTTTGCCTTTACTGCATTGTGATATGGTGTCTGATCTTTGAACAAACTTCCCAAACTTTTGACATTGTCCTTTTTAGCACTCTTTGTCGGCATCTGATCCCTTTTTTTTTTTTAGAATTTGATGACTATTGACTTTGTAACATTGGAATATGAAGCTACTTCCACCCTCTTAGTGAAGTAGACGACGACCACGACAATGAGTCAATGTCGACTAGAAGCTTTTGACGAGATCGGCTCCATAATATCCATTCCCCATATAAAAAAAATATGTGAAGAAATAGCTGAGGCACATGAGTCTTATCTTCCTCCATTTGGCATTTACGATGTAACTGATGCAGTTTCCTTTTCTTGGTAAACCAGTAGCCCGATCCTCTTGATTAGCCTGACCATCGTAGAACCATTACCATGGGTTCTTTAAACAGCATACCCATATTTCAAGCCTGTTATTCCTTGATATGATTGTGCGAAAATATCTTGGAATTCTTGAAAATGACTCAATGATGTCTTATCTTATTTCTGTGGTGAGTTAGGCTTCGATCTTTACCCCTTTCCTAAGCTCGCAACGTCCACTAACCCTTTGCAAAGTAGAGTCTATTTTCACATGTTCTACTATCTTTAACAAATCAAAAGATAGGTTACAATCTCTATCATTTTCAAAGTCCTTAGATCCCTTAGACCCATATCTCATTTAAGAAGAGAGTCAGTAACAACGTCGCTCGTGTCATTAATACCTGGGTACCTAGGTACGAAGGCAAAAAATCCAAAGAATAAATGATTTTAAGGATGATTATTTGTATGGTATGGTCATGAATAAAGAATGAAAGAATATTGTAAAAAACAAAAGAATGTACAGTATGAAATGTAAAGAATAAAAAAAAATATTTGCTTAAAAAGATGCAATTTATTGAAATAAAAATTCTAGATATAAGCCTATTTCACAAAAGGATTCATATTGCCTTTAGGCTTAAAGCAACAAGCATGTTCTGAATATTACTCTAGATTAGCTCTAAAAATACAGGGATCCCTTCCACAGTCCCATTGTCTAAAATCTCCCCAAGTATGTAAGGGCTTTGGAAACTTTTATTCCCCGATTCTCTCTTCGGATATGTCATTAATGTTCAGATTCCCTAATATTCCTTCGGTTTTTGATCTCTTCAATTTATTATCCATCAGGCCTTGCACTAAGGCCCTGATCTCAATTCAGTAGACTTTCATCAGTTCCTAGGTTGCTGAAATAATTTTTAATTAATTAGGATCTTTTTACAAATTTTAATACATATGATGTGATGTAATGTGAATGCATGAAATGCAATGCAAATGCATGGAATGAATGCAAAAAAGAAAGAGAAGCGTTGATTCTGAATTCAATTCCATTAGAAGAACTTTTCTAGAAAATAAATTCCTTTACATAAAACGGATATTTATACGGCCTTTCCCTCATATTCCAATCGAAGACATTGATCCCTTTCTTCTTATCTGGATATTAAGGTCCAATCTCGCGAACTTTGTAATAAATATCTCTACTAGCTTTTTTTACTTGATCTGGGCCGCGACTCACTACTCACTTATTTCCACAATGCTCGTTAGCCTCTTCAAGAAAGCCGAGACGTGGTGAATCTCGAATAGTCTTTGTCAGCTTGAATCATTGGGCAATAAAGTCTTGTATTCCTTCACGGACGATCAGTCTTCTCTCGTTGTGTTTACTTGGACCATATTCGGACTATCGTCCACTTTATCAATAAATCCATTTTCTTATGACAAACTCTTCTATTTAGCAATAGAATTTGAATCAACACCTCTTTTCTATGATGTGAATGCAATGCAATCAAAACAAAAGAAAACATGTTAGCACAAGAGAAATAAATAACAAAATAGGGCACCTATCTGGGTGACCACTAGGGTTTGACATAGTTATACCTAAAGTGGGCTCCTAGAGTTCACTATATGTGGTTTGGCTCTAAAGAGAGGGTACCTGAACCAGAAGATTCCTCAATATTCACCCATTATAGGCTCATACAGATCGAGTTCAGTTCAGGGGAATACATTTTCCTATGGCCATGCGAAAGTGAAAACTTCACGAAAACATAAGTACAGATGTATCCCGGAAGCAATCCACTAGCCCATGCGAATGTGAAAACCTCACGAAGGCATAGATTCTCACTCCCACTTAAGGGTGCGACCACAGCGGTCATGCAATGCAATGTGCAAAAAAAAAAAACAATCATATGCAATGACACAAACAAATGCAACAAAAGGATCGTAATTTTCAAATTAGATTTTCAAATTAAATTGAATTTTTTAATTTCTAACAAAGGACAGAAATTAATCAATTTTACGGCTTGACTCTCTTATTGTCCCCAGTGGAGTGGCCAAGCTGTCGAAACCATTTTTAAGTTTTTTTTTTAAAAAACGGGGATCGGCTTTAAAAACAAAAATGGAGTCGCCACCAATCTTTTTTCGAGGTGTGATCGGGTCACCTTGAAATTGATCATTTTAATAAAAAATTTGATTTATTAAAACAACGATTTTGGTCTACAAAATTCAAGAAAATGGGTTCGGGAGTCGGTTACGTACGAGGAAGGATTAGTACCCTCGTAACACCCAAAATTGGTACCGATTTGATTAGTTATTGTCCTAATGTCGAAAATTCAAAAAGATTTGAAAACATGATTTCTTTAAAAACTTGAACAATTTGAGTTAAAACTTGAGATTCCTTTGTTCCGAAAGAATACAAACATCACATCCAAAGACGTTAGGACATAATGTTTTAAACCCTCGTGACCAAAATCATCTCATGATTTACAAAATTCATTAAAAGGGTATTTAGTTATTTAGTCAAGCGGAAAATCGAAACCCAGCACGTTAGGGCACTATTTCCTGAATTTCTAAACATAAATCATTACCTTATTTAAGAAAAACTTTTGGATAAAATGTGGTAACTAAAGGAGATAGACATTTTTTTAAAATAAAGATTTGAAAAATTGTAACATTAAGTTATTACAAAAAGTGCATTTTACTAAAATTACAGGTCATATTAACAATTAATACTAATATAAATAATTAAAGAAAGAATAATGAGCAATAATAATAATGTTAAGGTAAACAAAGATAATGGATTCAAAAAATTTTAAAAAAATGAACAATCAAAATAAAAAAAAAATATAGAGTAGATTATAGCAATTTTAAAAGAATCTATGAAAAATTTTAAAAAATTATTCACAAGATTAAATTCATGTATAAAAAATAATATAAGGTAAATAATATACTCAAAACAATTAATGAATATTATAACAATTTTCAAAAAATAAAAAAAGTATAAAAATTGTCGTAACCATTTTTTGGGAAAATTGATAAGCAGCACGGTCGACTCGATTTTTGAAAAAGAAAGGAAAGGAGCCGCCACCGATCTTTATTTGGTGTGATCGGATCACCTTTGTTTTAATAAAACATTTAATTTACTAAAACAATGCTTTTGGTCCACGAACTTTGAGAAAGCGGGTTGGAAGTCGATTACGTGCGAGGAAGGATTAGCACCTCGTCACGCCCATAATTGGTACCAAACCGATTGATTGATGTCCTATTTGTTGAAAACTTTGAAAGGGTTCGAAAATACAATGCTTTTATTTTCAAAATTTGATGGAATTGAAAGGGCATTAAGACTCTCTTATTATCGAAGAGATATAGCATCATGTCCGATAAGTTAGGCGCAATACTTTAGACTCGAAAATAAGCTCGTCTTTTAAAACTTGATTTTGTTTTTGAAGAGGATCTTCGTTATTAAATCAAATGAGAAACGGAACCCGATAAGTTAGGGCTCGATTTCTCGAGATTTCAAATCTGAAGATTGCCTCTATTTTTAAGAAAAAAGCTTATCTCGAAGTATCTAGATGTCGAGTCCGATGAAGTTAAAGCGCGACATTTGAATTTTCGAGATTAAATATTTTGTTTTAAAATTTAAATTGTAATTTCAAAGAGATATCCCATTGTTTAGCTTTAAGCGAGAAAAACCAAAGTCCGATGAAGTTAGGGCTTGATCTTCTCGAACCTTTAATCTGAAATATCAATTGTTATAAAATTGATGCATCGAGAAAAATTAGTGAGAAGCAAACGACGGTAGAAAGTACGGTGGTAATAATATTAACAAAACAAGATCGAAAACAAAAGATAATAAGCAAAGAGAATACGAATAATAGTATTTAACAAATGAATAATGAGGCGTGTACATGCAAGGGATACGGTAATAATAACAATATCGCATTATATATAAAAGGATAATATAACAACTATAATAATATAATATATAAGATATAATGATGGTAAACATATTATAATAACAATAATAAAATGTAATGGAGAATAAGTATATACATTATGTGATACAATAGCAATAATAGTATTATAATATATATACGTATATGCATAATAAGATTTATAAGAGATAGAGTTGATAATATACAAGACAATTTAAAAACTAGTTTTAGGATGATAATAATAATCATAATAATAATAATAATAATAGTAATAATAATAATAATAATAATAGTGATGTTAGCGAAATACGTTAATAAAAAAATATGTATATAAAAATATAATAATGGTAATAACAATACTAATATAATAATAATAGCAATAAGTAATATATAATGGTAAAATAAATAATAATAATATTATTAACAATAAAATAATAATATTGGTAAATAATAATAATACTAATAATAATAATAATAATAATAATAATAATAATAATAATGGTAAGAAATGATAATAAAATATTGGAGCGAAATGTAAATAATAATAATAATAATATAGCAATAGTGCTAATAACAATATAATAATATGGTTATAAAAATGATAAATAAAATAATAATAATAAATAATAATAATCATAATAAAATAGAAGTAAAATGATAGAGTGAGAAGTGATAATAACAAAAATAATAATAGTAATAATGATATAATAATAATAATAATAATAATAATAATAACAATAATAGGAAGGTTTAGCTAATAGAGGACTAAATTAAACTAATAAACAAAATTTAGGGGCAAATTAAAAATAAAGGAAAGATTAGGGGATCTAATTGCATGCGCAAAAAGACTGGAGGGACCAAGGAAGTAAATAACCCCTTCGGCCAAAACACGCAACAGCATCGAGGACCAAATTGAGAATCGGAGTAACTTGTTGGGCTAAATTTAAAATAACAAGAACTTAATTGCAAAATCACAAAAAAGCGGAAGGACCGCGTGCGCAAATATCCCTTTTTTAAAAAAACACGCGGATCCCGAGGCGGGTCGGAATTCGGTCGGATCGGGTCAAGGTCAAAACAGCGTCGTTTTGGGGTTAAAACCGACCCAAAACGCAGCGTCGTTTTGGGGCTATTTAAGGCCTAAAAATCTGAAAAAAAAATCATTTCTGCTTCATTTCAAAAAAGAAAAAAACTCCTCTTCCTCTAGAGGCTCGAGCACGTGAGACTCGGCCAGCAACCACCGCAAATCAAATCGCCGAAACGTAAGGTAAAAACCTCGTTTTCCTTTCCTTTTTCTTGTTTTTAGACTAATCGTTTATATATATGCAAAGAAAGTTTTAGAAAGGAAAAGTTAAATATTCGGATGAAGGATTAAGTGAATAAGAGAAAAAAAGACCACCTTTTACGCGATTCTATCTGCTCTGTTGGTATTGATGAAAAAAAATTTGCTTGAAATTCTTCCGCTATTCATTAAAAAAAAACCTTTCTGTTATGATTTTCTCTGTTTTTTTTTTTCAAAAAGAAATCCCCCCTTTTTACATTGTTATTTTCGGCTTAAATAGCCGAAAGTCAATACATTTTTCTATTGTTGCTTGCTGTTTTCTTGTTGTGGCTGTTGCGTGTTTCCCTCTGTTTTGTAGGCTATGGGTGGTGGAGGCATGGGCGGTGGTAGCAGGCAACACAGAGGGCAGGTGGATGTCAGGGGGTAGGTGCGGCAGTGGGTAGAACAGGTGGGGTTAGGTGGCTAGAGAGCGGCGGCAACATTAGGGGTTAGGGTTTTCTTTTTTTTTAGTTTTGGGCTTATTGTTTTGGGCTAGGTAAATTTTGGATTTAATAATTGGGCTGGATTTTTGATTTATTTGGGTTTGGTTTGTATAGGTTTTTGGGTTTTGGGTTATAAAATGGGTTTGGGCCGGGCAAATTTTGGGCTTTGTACAGCTGCCCCTCTTTACTCATTATCGTGTAACGAGAATAGAGCAAAGACTTAAAGAAGCCCAATGTTGCCCGGCCTCACCAAGTCTTGGCCTCTCAGGTGCTTTTCTTCAGGTAGCGTCGCTTCTGCCCACCGCATCTTGTTGCTTCAATCCACTCATCGATATGTGGCTTCAATCTGCTCCTGCTACGACTTCAATGGGATGTGACTTGTTTATTTTCGATTTGCTCTTGCAAATTTAGGAATGTCTAAACTGCTATCTTCAATCTGATCCTTGCAAACTCAAGGATCACCAGACTGATATCTTCGATCTGCTTCCTGCAACTTCAGGAAAGTCAAATCTGCTTTCTTCAATCGATCCTTGCAAACTCAAGGACCACCGGTGATTTTTGATTTACTTCTTACTCCACGAGAACTTGAGAAATAAGAATTGGGAGAAGAGATTCGTAGTCTCCATCTTCTCAACCAAACTTCAAAGAATTAAGGATGTAACCTCATTGTTAACTCCGGAGGCGGATTTGTAATCTCAACCTACTCCACGGAACTTGAGGAAATAAGAATTGGGGAGAAGAGATTTGTAATCTCCATCTTCTCTTCTGAAACTTCAAAGAATTAAGGATGTAACCTCATTGTTAACTCGTGGAGGCGGATTTGTAATCTCAACCTACTCCACGGGAACTTGAGGAAACAATAATTCGGGAGAAGAGATTTGTAATCTCCATCTTCTCTTGAAACTTCAAAGAATTAAGGATGTAACCTCATTGTTAACTTTCGGGAGGCAGGATTTGTAATCTCAACCTACTCTCACGGAACTTGAGAAACAAGAATTGGGAGAAGAGATTTGTAATCTCCATCTTCTCTTCTTGAAACTTCAAAGAATTAAGGATGTAACCTTATTGTTAATTCAGGGAGACGGGATTTGTAATCTCAACCTACTCCACTGGAACGTCGAGGAAAGGAGAATTTTGGGAGAAGAGATTCGTAGTCTCCATCTTCCCTATCGAAACTTCAAAGAATTAAGAACTTATCCTCATTGTTAACTCAGGGAGACGGGATTTGTAATCTCAACCTACTCCACTGGAACGTCGAGGAAATAAGAATTCAGAACTTTTCAATTTGCTTCCTTACTATTTTCAGGATGACTTCAATCTCCAGTCTGCCCCACTACCATCTTGAGGGAACGAAATCTGAACTTTTCAATGTGCTTCCTTACTCTCTTGGAAGACTTCAATCTTGATCGCCTTGCTACCTTCTTGAGGGAGCGAAATCTGAACTTTTCAATGTGCTTCCTTACTATCTTCAGGAAGACTTCAATCTTGATCGCCCCACTACCATCTTGAGGGCACGAAATCTGAACTTTTCAATGTGCTTCCTTACTATCTTCGGAAGACTTCAATCTTTAGTCGCCCTACTACCATCTTGAGGAACGAATCGAACTTTGATATTGCTACACCGTTCTTTGAGGAACACATCTCCTAGAATTAATTTTATGTGCTTATGCTTATGCAAATGGTGAGGACGCTCTGATCAGAATGACTCAAAGCCTCCTAACTACATGTGTTATGAATGACACTTTCATGAATGCAAAATGTCATGAGAATGGTCTTTTTACAATGATTAGGATGCAATGAGTCGAATGCTCCTAACTAAGCGTGCTTTGAAATGATGTATGAATGCAAAATGAAATGATCCTTTTAAATGCTTGGGGTCGTCATTGCTCGTAATTCATCAAGGTTCTATCACCGATCGTTATCATGCTTTTTCGTTCATTAGTATCTTTGATAGAAAGCCCAAAACAATTATCATATTCGCTCCAAGCTTGCCCGCTATAATTTGAGGTCCCTTCCACTGTACCTTCTGAGACATAAAGTTTGCATCTCTCACTGCAACTCTAGGAGAATAACATTTGGTTTCTTCCATCCATCCTGCTGTAACTTCGAGGTATAGGATCAATTTGATCTGTTACACCATTCACTGGTGTAATGACCAGATGTGTAGGCCTGATATGTGCATGAATACAGAGTATCATTTTTCTTTTCTCGAAAATGATCCCTTTGTCTTCTTTGGGTTGACATTGCTCGTTATCTGTCAAGGTCGTATCACCGTGAAATGTATTGTCATTTTGTTCAACCAATAAAAGGTCCAAAGAGATAATCATCTTTCTCCAAACCTTGAGTGAGTGGGTTCTAAATAATAGTCTGTTTGAGTCCTTGTATTATTGAAGCTTCGAGTAATATGCAAAACTCCTTTTATGAAAGTATTATTAGTCCACTAATCGTTATTTCAATGCAAAATGCCCGAAAAGATTGTAACAATGGACAAAAGGAAATTTATTAGGAGCATAGCTCGAAACAAACAAGTTAATCAATGCTAGCCAAGGTAATTAAGAAGGAATTTTATCGGTGGTTTTTTGAAAGGAATAAAATAATCACGGTAACAAAAATGGGTAAAATGGGCCGAGTACCCAGGATATCGCACTTGAGCTTCTCTGTTCCAATTTCTTGAGGACCATTTGAGCTTAATATGTGTTTAGGGATCCAGTACTTTGTCAATGTCCCAAGACGTAACATACTTCTTGACGTAGCAAGACTCTGTATGCCCTACTTTCGATCAAAATTTTGAGCTGCCCTTCTCGGGTTTTCAACTCAAATACCCTTTGGTCTCAAAGCGCCCTTTGCGGGTTTTCGCCTTGGCCTCTCCTTTTTCTTTTTCTTTTCCTTTTTCTTGTTTTTCGTTTTTTTGTGTTTTGTTTTTTTTTTTTGTTTTTTGTGTTTTTTCTCTCTTTTTTTTTTGAATCTGAACTCACCGGATTAGGCGGGTCCTTGTCATCCATCTTGGTTAACACTCATGTTTCCTAAACGAGCCTTCTTTCTTTGTATAAGGCATTTGCTTTTCCTCGGAGTTCTTTTGGATAAGAAGAATCTCTCTTAATGCTAGGTCTTCTTCTGAATTTCTCTTGGCGAACCTTTTTGTTAAGCCGTATCCATTTTTGGTACATTTGACCTCTTGAATACTTTCAATCGAAACTTCTGAGTCATTCTGCTTCATTTAATTCAATCCAAGCTTGAGAAAGGAATCTTATCTTCCAACAATTGTTTCCCTTTCATAAACCAATGGGAAAGATGCCCCAACAAAAGTCCTGGCCAACGTTCAAGGAACCTAAAGGGTAAATGGGTACTTCTCTATGCCAACCTTTACAAGTTTCAACCATTTTTTCTTGAATGTTTTGTTTTTTTTTTGTATTTTTGGTTTTTGTATTTTTTGTTTTTGTATTTTTTATTTTTTATTATCGACTTTGTAATTTTAGCATATGAGGCGACCTTCACCCTCTCGTTGAGGTAACCAACGACCATGAATATGAATCGGTGTTGGTTAAAAGCTTTGAGGAAGCGGCACATTAACACACATGCTTCATATAGGAAAATGGAGAAGGCATAGTCTTCCTTGACTTAGCATTTTATGGCATAACAGATGCAATTTCCTTTCTTGGTAAACCAATAGCCCGAGCCTTTTGATTAGCTAAGTTTGTTGTAAAACATGGGTTCTTTAAACCCCAACCTTATGACATACCCATGTTTTAGTAGTTTGGCATGCCTTGATATGATCGTACGAAAGCATCTTGAATTCTCGAAAATAGCTCAACGATGCCTTGCCTTATTCCTACGAGGAGCTACGCTTCCATCTTCACTTCCTTCGTTAGTCTATAGTGTCTGCTGACACTTCATAAGGCAGGATCTACCATTGGGGAAGTAAGTTGCAATCTTTGTCATCTTCAAAGCCCTTAGATCCCTCTAGATACATATCTCACTAAAAAGGAGTCGATGTGACGTCGCTCATGTCATTGATATCTGGGGGCCCATTGTGGGCAGAAAATCCAAAGAATAAATGATCCTAAGGATGATTATTCGTATGATATGGTCATGAGTGAAAGAATATTCAATATGAAATGTAAAGAATGAAAATATTTACTTAGAAAGATGCATTTTATTGAAATAAAAATTTTGGACACAAGCCTACTTCTCAAAAGAAATCTTATTGCTTTCAGGCTTGAAGCAACAAGTGTGTTTACACATTACTCTAGATTAGCTTTAAAAATACATGTTTCTTCCACAGTCTCATTGTTCAAAACACTCCCAAGTACATAAAGGCAGATGCTCGAAAAACTTTTATTCCTCGCTTCCCTTCGGGTATACCATTGCTCCGTCATCAAACTTCACAATACCCATGTTGATGAGATTTTCCACCAATTTCTTGAAAGTAAGGCAATTTTCTATCGAATGGCCCGTAATCCCTGCGTGGTACTCACACTGAGTGTTTGGGTCATACCATTTTGGGTATAGAGGTTGCATCGATTTTGGATATTGGGGGGACACAACGTGCGCATCAAATAAACTTTGATACAACTCCTTATATGTCATAGGGTTTGACGTAAATTGGAGTTTTTCAACATTTTTCCTTGTGCGAGATTCTTTCCTTGATGAACCTTGATACTCAGTAGGCTGATTTGGGTCCCTCATGTTTGTATTATTCACCTCGTCATCCTTTCTTCTAGGAGCAGGCCTTCTACTGGTTTCCCCTACTTCAATCTTGCCGCATTTGATTGCATGTTCGATCATTTCCCCTGCCATTACCATGTCGGCAAAGCTCTTAGTGGTACTCCCTATCATATGGATTATGAAAGGAGCCTTCAGGGTGTTGATGAAGAGCATGGTAGTTTCTTTTTCTAAAAGGGATGGTTGGACCTACATGGCAACCTCCTCCACCTTTGTCGTGTATTGTGCGAAACTCTCATTTTGTCTTTTTTCCATGCTTTGCAAAGTAATTCTATCGGTGCCATGTCCGTAGCGTGGTGAAATACTTTAGAAATGCTTGAGCGGACTTCTCCAGAACTAATGTTGGCCCGACTAAGTTGGTTGTACCATCGAGCATTGCGCCCACTAAACTTTCTTGGAAGCAGTGGATTAAGAGTTGATCATTGTTCACGTGTGACCATTCGCTGCAGAACATGGTGATGTGGGCCTCCGGACAACTAGTCCCATGTATTTTTCAAATTCGGGCATTTTGAACTTTAGCGGAAGTACCAAGTGCAGGACCAAACTTAAGTCCTTAGCGTCTACCCCGTGATGGTCGTGATCTCCATTTCTTTAAACTTCTCTTCTAACCACTTGCAACGGTCCTCAAGTTGTCTTGGCAGGTCGATTCTTGCTTGGTCTATTTTTTCCATTTCGTCAGGGACCACCGGGTTAGCTGGACTATCTCTTGGGTTATTACCTGAGCCAGTTTGAAAGTTCGTGGGCAGTCTAGTATCAACTTGCCCCAGTTGAGGCCTAATTGTGACAGATGGCCTTTGGGGATACTCTTCAGGCTGTGTCGGCGCATGTGGTGGGGTAAAATCCAAAGGAATGCCTTCACTTTCTTCCCCTGTAATTGTCATGGGACCTTTAACTTTGTCCATTGCCCCACTCAACATTTGGGTCATTTGAGCCATCGTGCTCTTTTGAGCCTCCAACATCTGATCCCTCATCTCTTGCTGGAGTTTTGCCATTTGCTCTTGCATCTGGTCTTGTAGGTCTTTCTGGAATTGTTCAAATCTTTGATCCATTTTCTTTGTCTTGACACGTGTACTGTAATGGTTCTCAGTTTCCAAATTTTCCTTTTCTCTCTCTCTGTATTAATTTTAACTGATTAGCCTTCTTTTTATATACTTTAATGCATGTAATATGAGGCAATGCAAATGCATGAATGCAGGAAGAAGACATCGATTCTGATCAACTTCATTTTAGGAAACTTTATTAGAAGGCAAAACCCTTTACATAAGGCAGATTACAAATATGCTTTTGCCCTGAGGCCTAAGGTTCTGATTTTTCCAAGGAGATTAGCTCTTGATCATGACCCGGTGGTAGCTCATATCTCACGCTCAATATGTCAGCTTTCGCAGCCCAAGTCTTGTAGGTGATCAGCTACCTCTCGAATCTGGATTATCGCTTCACCTATGAGGTAGTTCCGACTTCTAACTTGCTCGCAAGAATGGCGAAGCTCCTCCTCCCAGTGCCTTTCTCTCATTTCCAGAAGCTCAATCCGGAGCTCACTTACTGTTTAATGTCGATTCTAACTCTTCAACCTTACCTTTCATTTCCTCGATTCCGTTCAGGCTTGACTTCAGTTGGTTTTTCGAGTCTCGACTTCGATAGTGGCGTAGAGACCGCCCAAGCTCAGCTATTCTAGCTTTTAGTCCCTTGTTTTCTAATTAGCTTGGCTCTAACCCTGTTCGGGCGGCCGCATTGCCTTCTACTTTATCAAGGAATTCGTTTTCCATAACCAGCTTTCTAACTCAGAAACTGACTGTGAATCGATGCCTCTTAAAATATGAAATGATATGCACAAAAAGAATGAAACACAACAAGTTTGTGTCATGGAATATAAAACAAGTAAAATAAGCAAACACCTATCTGGGTGACCACTAAGGTTTGACATAGCTCTACCTAAGGTGGGCTCCTAGGGCTCACTATATGTGGTTAAGTTCTAAAGTTTGAGGTACCCAAACCAACAGATTCCTCGTTCCTCACCCATTATAGGCTCATACGGACCGAGTTCGGTTCAGGGGGATACATTTCCCTATGGCCATGCGGAAGTGAAAACTTCATGAAGACATAGGTACAGATGTATCCCGAAAGCAGTCCACTAGCCCATGCGGAGGTGAAAACCTCACGAAGGCATAGCTTCTCGCTCCCACTTAAAGGTGTGACCACAACGGTCATGCAATGCAATGCCAAAATATTTACAAGACCAATATTGAAAGTGCATTAGAAGAAGCATGACTTTCCAAAACCATTTTAATCAAAAGGACAAAATCAATCAATCTATGGCTTGACCTCGAGTCCCAAAGGGAGTCGCCAAGTTGTCGTAACCATTTTTTGGGGAAGCGATGGCAGCGGTCGACTCGATTTTTGAAAAAGAAAAGGAAAGGAGCATACCGATCTTTATTTGGTGTGATCGGATCACCTTTGTTTTAATAAAACATTTAATTTACTAAAACAATGCTTTTGGTCCACGAACTTTGAGAAAGCGGGTTGAATTTGATTACGTCGAGGAAGGATTAGCACCCTCGACATGCCCATAATTGGTACCAAACCGATTGATTGATGTCCTATTTGTTGAAAACTTTGAAAGGGTTCGAAAATACAATGCTTTTTATTTTCAAAATTTGATGGAATGGAAAGGGGCGTTAAGACTCTCTTATTATCGAAGAGATATAGCATCATGTCCAGTAAGTTAGGGCGCAATACTTTAGACTCCCGAAAATAAGCTCGTCTTTTAAAACTTGATTTTGTTTTGAAGAGGATCTTGGTTATTAAATCAAATGAAAACCGAACCCGATGAAGTTAGGGCTCGATTTCTCGAGATTTCAAATCTGAAGATTGCCTCTATTTTAAGAAAAAAGCTTATCTCGAAGTATCTAGATGTCGAGTCCGATGAAGTTAGGTAGCGACATTTGAATTTTCGAGATTAAATATTTTGTTTTAAAATTTAAATTGTAATTTCAAAAGAGATATCCCATTGTTTAGCTTTAAACGAGAAAAATCGAAGTCCAGTAAGTTAGGGCTTGATCTTCTCGAACCTTTATCTGAAATATCAATTGTTATAAAATTGATGCATCGAGAAAAATTAGTGAGAAGCAAACGACGGTAGAAAGTACGGTGGTAATAATATTAACAACACAAGATCGAAAACAAAAGATAATAAGCAAAGAGAATACGAATAATAGTATTTAACGAATGAATAATGAGGCGTGTACATGCAAAGGATACAGTAATAATAACAATATACGCATTATATATAAAAGGATAATATAACAACTATAATAATATAATATATAAGATATAATGATGGTAAACATATTATAATAACAATAATAAAATGTAATGGAGAATAAGTATATACATTATGTGATACAATAGCAATAATAGTATTATAATATATATACGTATATGCATAACAAGATTTATAAGAGATAGAGTTGATAATATACAAGACAATTTAAAAACTAGTTTTAGGATGATAATAATAATCATAATAATAATAATAGTAGTAATAATAATAATAATAATAATAATAATAATAGTGATGTTAGCGAAATCGTTAATAAAAAAAATATGTATATAAAAATATAATAATGGTAATAACAATACTAATATAATAATAATAGCAATAAGTAATATATAATGGTAAAATAAATAATAATAATAGTATTAACAATAAAATAATAATATTGGTAAATAATAATAATACTAATAATAATAATAATAATAATAATAATAATAATAATGGTAAGAAATGATAATAAAATATTGGAGCGAAATGTAAATAATAATAATAATAATATAGTAATAGTGCTAATAACAATATAATAATATGGTTATAAAAATGATAAATAAAATAATAATAATAAATAATAATAATCATAATAAAATAGAAGTAAAATGATAGAGTGAGAAGTGATAATAACAAAATAATAATAGTAATAATGATATAATAATAATAATAATAACAATAATAGGAAGGTTTAGCTAATAAAGGACTAAATTAAATTAATAAACAAAATTTAGGGGCAAATTAAAAATAAAGGAAAGATTAGGGATCTAATTGCATGCAAAAAAACCTGGAGGGACCAAGGAAGTAAATAACCCCTTGACCAAAACACATAGCGACATCGAGGACCAAATTGAGAATCGGAGTAACTTGTTGGGCTAAATTTAAAATAACAAGAACTTAATTGCAAAATCACAAAAGCGGAAGGACAGCGTAAAATATCCCTTTTTAAAAAACACGCGGATCCCGAGGCGGGTGGTTGGTCGGATCGGGTCAAGGTCAAAACGACGTCGTTTTGGGTTAAAACCACCCAAAACGCAGCGTGCTTTTGTGGGGCTATTAAGGCCTAAAAATCAAAAAATCATTTCACTTTACTTTTCAAAAAAGAAAAAAAACTCCCTCTTCCTCTCTAGAGGGCTCGAGCACCAGTGAGACTCCGGCCAGGCAACCACCGCAGCTCCGTCGCCGACACCGTAAGGTAAAAACCTCGTTTTCCTTTCCTTTTTTCTTGTTTTTTAGACTAATCATTTATATATATGCAAAGAAAGTTTTAGAGAAAGGAAAAGTTAAATATTCGGATGAAGGATTCGTGAATAAGAGAAAAAAAGACCACCTTTTACGCGATTCTATCTACTCTGTTGGTATTGATGAAAAAAAATTTGCTTGAAATTCTTCCGCTATTCATTAAAAAAAAACCTTTCTGTTATGATTTTCTCTGTTTTTTTTTTTCAAAAAGAAATCCCCCCTTTTTACATTGTTATTTTTGGCTTAAATAGCCGAAAGTCAATACATTTTTCTATTGTTGCTTGCTGTTTTCTTGTTGTGGCTGTTGCGTGTTTCCCTCTGTTTTGCAGGCTATGGGCGGTGGAGGCATGGGCGGTGGTAGCAGGCAATGCAGAGGCAGTGGATGTCGAGGTAGGTCTTGGTGGGTGAGGCAGGTGGGGTTAGGTGGCTGAGGCGGCGGCAACATTAGGGTTAGGGTTTTCTTTTTTTAGTTTTGGGCTTATTGTTTTGGGCTAGGTAAATTTTGGATTTAATAATTGGGCTGGATTTTGATTTATTTAGGTCTGGTTTGTATAGGTTTTTGGGTTTTGGGTTATAAAATGGGTTTGGGCGGGCAAATTTTGGGCTTTGTACAAAAATGATATGAATAAATAAAAAAAAGTTAAAAAAACGCATAAGTCAACCTAACTTCCGCAATATGAGGATTCAACGAAATTCCTCCACCAAAATCTAACTCGAACAGAAGCAACTCAAAAAGAAACGAAGATGATCGAAGAATAAAATAAGAACAAGCCATAGAAAATAAGAACGCAAAAGAGAGAGAAATTTGAGTGAATGTTCTCAAGAATTTTTATTACTCAACTCAAGTCTTTACAATGAAGGGAGAGGCCTCTATTTATAGTTGAGCCTCCCAAAATCCAAAGGTACAGATCAATTATATCAACGGATAAGATTAAAAGATATCTACAAATTAAATCTCTAAGATTACAAAATCATATCTTCTAAGATTGCATACCATATCTTCTAAGATTGCATATCATCTCTTTTAAGATTACATACTATATCCTCTAGGATTGCATATCATATCTAAGATTTGCATATCATATCTAGGATTGCATACCATATCTTCTAGGATTGCATATCATATCTAATATTTACACATCATGTCTAAGATAAAATTTACATATCATATCTAAAATTGCATATCATATCTTCTAGGATTGCATATCATACTAAGATTTGCATATCATATCTAAGATTGCATATCATTGAAAATTGTATTTTCATATACGTCAAGCTTCTAGATAGACCTTCAATCTTTTCAAGTAATTGGCTATTCCGGTCAGGCCAAATGATATATTTTGGACTGGACTTGGACTTTGTTTTATTATTTTGGGTTTATTATTTTTTGTATGGGCACAGGCTAAATTAGCCTATTACAAGTGATGTTACAAATTCAAAATTTAAAATTCATGTGATAATTTTTTTTAAAAATAGGGGTTTCAATCATTTTCTTTTTAATATTCTTAAACTAGTTACTTACCAATACGGTGTTGTATATATAAATTAAAATAGGTTAAATTATTTTATAACTTTTTATAAATTCTATGAATAATATGAAAAATAATTTTAAACATATTGTTTTTTAACTAAAAATATTAAAATTAATAGGTAATTTTATAGTGAGAATGTTGAGATTAGATTCAGAAATATGTTAATTTAAGGGTAGGCGATCTAAATTATCAAATCATATTAATTGAGGTGAATCCTATTCTCATCAAAATTTAATCTCACTTTTGAGGATCCAAATTAGGAAGGGAAGTAGAGGCTTGGCTCCTGGCTCCTTCTAAAATGGGAAATTGTTGCTTTGTTCTTTTAAAATTTATAAAATTTTAAGTTAATGTATTGGTAGAATTATTGTGGAGCCCCAAATTCGATCGGGACAGTCCGACCTGAATTTTGAACGTCACATTAGCCACTGAAATAACTCTTCATTAAAACCACCACAAAGCGCACCAATTACCAAACACACCTCACATAATTATTCATGGAATATTTGATAACCTAAAGTCATGCTTCTATTGTGCTACTCTGATCATCAAGTCATTAGCATAATTCGTAAATTGAATTTTTAACAAGCAAATATTCTAAAAGCTTCAATTGAACATTCATGCAGGTGATAGGCTATTTAAAAGCTTATATTTGAAAGGATTTTATAAACCATTTTATTTAAAATAAATGATTAGATCTAAATCGTAATGTATTAAAATGTTGGAAAACACCATTTCATAAGGTTGAGAATAGTATAGTAGAGTAATATGTATAAATCTTGTTTAGGAAGATTCATTAAAACATCATGCATCTTTTCATAAAATCATCATCATTTAATTAGTTCACAAACCACCTACTGTTTATGTAATTTGTCCAATTACTCATACCATTCGTCAAGCTTTCATAATCTACCATTCAATCATCTATTTGAAGTAATAATAAAAGCTCGAAATCAAACCAATTAAAGAATCCACAGTGTCCAATTACAAACTATTTACAGTTCAAAGTCTAAAACCCTCTAGATTAGTCCCATATTGCCTTCCTTATTAAGTCGGAAACACATCAAACATACTTAAGGTAATTTGCCTTGCTTTGGATCACTTGGTAGCTCACTTCTCCTTCTTGTTTTAGCTATATCCTTGCATTATTAAACATAAAAGAGTGCGAGCTTTGCAACCTCAATGAATGCTTAAAGATTGCCACAAGTAGTCACAATATCCAAAGTTAAAAGAAAGCATACTATTAAAATTAATCATGGTAAGCAATCAAGCATAACTCATAGCATTCACATTGATATGTTGGCACAATGTAATCATGAAGCATATATACAAATACATTACATCGGATAACCGGATTTCCAAATATGACCAATATAATGTGTAGTATAAAGCTATCACCCACCAAACACAACCAATCGTAGCCTCCAACATATCCACATAAACATTTATACTTACTATTTTATACACACTTTC
Organism: Gossypium rotundifolium; assembly: GCA_025506655.1. Lineage (NCBI taxonomy): Eukaryota > Viridiplantae > Streptophyta > Magnoliopsida > Malvales > Malvaceae > Gossypium > Gossypium rotundifolium. The sequence goes on from CP106734.1 coordinate 17,830,204, forward strand.
ACATGTCACACAACTCATGTTCATATCACATATTCAAGTCTCATATCATATTCAATCATAAACACATAACACTTTCATTGTCATCTCAATATACATCACATAATATATCACATCTAAGCATCATTTGCAAATCATCATTAGATTAAGTAGAAACACTTGCTCACGGAACTTAGTATAGGAATATATTACATTTAAGCATCATTTGCAAATTATCATTAGATTAAGTAGAAACACTTACTCATGGAACTTAGTATTGGTGATTAGGCTACCTAAGCTCCCCTTTTAACACTTTGATTTGTACATAATTGTAGCACACCAAACCACTCACCTTGCAACCTTAACTTTAATGGCAAAAGCTCAAATAAGCTTCTGTTTACCTTTGTCCTTGCTTGTAGAACCTCCCAACGAGTCTGACACTTTGAATTCACATTAAATACATTACAAGCACATTATAAATAGCCTCAAACACTTTTAAATCATATGAAAAATGCACACCACAACTCATCTATCATACTTACCGAAAACTAGCTAAATTTGCCAAAAATGCGATTTCACCACTCAAATCTAGTTTCTAAACCTTTTTCAAACATCCTAAAAATTATCCAATTACATATTTAAACCATCAATTTTACTCAATTACACTGATCTAATTTTTTCGAAAAAATCAAGCTTATGTGATCTTTAAAAAGGAAAAACATTCAATTTGCTTAAATTCATTAAGGATTTGTTAAGTTAAGATCAAATACCTTTTAATTAGATCAAAATGATTTATAAGTCACTTTAAAGCCAAAGCTTAGCTAAGAAATACGAGATCGACCATTTTCAAGCCAAAAATTAATTTAAAATGAAGTGATATATTGAGATCTTGATTAAATTATTTAAATCTCGAATTGAAATAATAGATCACTTAGTTTAATCATAAAAAGTTAGAACCTCGCCTCAATTTTGTAAAATCGATGAGCTATGGAGCTAATTCAAGCTAAAACGTGTGAAGATGTCTTGAGGATTTTAAAGATAAAAACATGAGTGTTCTTCAAGATTGAAAAGAGATTTTGTGTTTAGAGAGCTTAGGAATAAAATAAAGTTAGCTAATTCCGTAAGAAAACTTTGATTTGGTGTTTGGCAAATTTTTGCAGAAGATGAAGAATGGGAGGGAGGATGAAGGCGGAGGGTTGTTAAAATTAAATAGACACCAAAATTTTAAAAATTGGGTCATTGCCCATTTAACCAGTTCCAGTTTTCTCCCCTTTCCAAATTGGTCTTGGTTTTTTAATTAAAGTTAATTTTAAAATTATTTTCAAATCCAATCTCGTTTTTAAATTTCGTTTTAACTAAATGAATTCCCGAATTAACCTAAAATTATTGATTCTAATTATTTTAATATTTTATTTAATTAATTCCTAATTATTTTAATTATTTAATCTAATTACGATTTTCGATTCACTAACCCTTTGATTTACTATATCGATTTTTGGGGTGTGACAATTATAGTTTGACTTTCCTAAAAATGTTAAAATTTTGATTTAATCTTTTAAAACCATAAAAATATAAATTAATATAAAAACGAAATTACATTTTAACTCATAAAATATATAATTCTCATTTTGCCCTTAATTCAAACCCTGCACATGTAATCGTTTATTCCCTTTCGTAACATAAAAAAGGGTTCATGATTATTATATGGAGAACAAGATATTGGGTTGACTAATTAAGAGCAAAAGATGTGAGTTTTATTGGTGACGTTATTAAAGATATGATGTAGCGCATCAAACATTAATAAATAAATAAATAAAGGATTGGATTTAAGAAGAAAGACAAGGGTAGGAGCATAAGCAACCACCCCTAAAATAAACTCCCATGGCTTCATCTCCATGGCGTGTCTTACATAAACTCGAGCAATCTGGTATTTTCCAACTTGGCAGTTTTATTTCTTCACTGCAGGTGTGTCCAGTTTCCGTCGCTACCACCTCTTTTCCTGTTTCCCATTATTTTCACCTTATTTGATTCAATATCTATTTTTTTTTTAAAAAAATCAATATTTAAAACACTACATATTCTTACTTTGGGCGGTTTCATTTATCAAATTGTTTTCACCATAAACTATTTTCGATGGAATCTAACGTTATTTTCACTATAAAGGAATTTCAAAATGATTATAGAATTATATCGAGAATACATTATAAAAAAAAGTAAGAATTAAATTGTAAAATTATTTCTTTACAATAGAATCTTGAATTCACACTCCCTTACACGGATTGATTTAACAATTTTGAAAGTACGTTAAACATCTTTAATTAATAAATCAAACCTTAGAATTATTTTTCGAGTTTAAATAAGTTTAAAATTTTAATTTACAATATTAAAGAGAAGCTAAATAAAATATATGCTTTGGTTGAGTAACTGAAAATGAATGAGAAAATATATAGAGTAGCGAATTTTACCAGCAGAGAAAAGAAGAACCAACATGAAAAATAGAGCAGAAACTTGGGAATTTTTCATGACTTTTTCTTTTTCTTCTTCTCTTTCTTTTTTGTTTAATGGAAGCTAAGATTAATTTATAGAGGAACTAGTTGGAAATTTTCTTCAATTTTTTTTTTATTTTGCTTTAATTGGCAAGAAATCTTGTGTCTGCAATTATTACCATAAAAGCAAATATTTTAATATTTTGAGAGTGTTTCCTAACAAGAACAAAAGTAATATGTAAAATTAATTTCAGCCTCTGATCAAAATATTTTTATTGTTAAAATTTGTGTAGTCGGTGAAATAATAAGAGAGATACTATATGTACTTCATAATGATGTATAAAAATTAATTTTAACAGAAAAATAGATGAAATTTTAACAAAAAGACAAGTTTGCTCTTTAATTTAACGATATAAACTAATTTGTACATCTTTTAATAGAGAAGATAAAATACAATTCCACTTTTAATACAAAAACCTTCATAATATTTTACCTATATACTATTACTTCGTTTGTATTTATATTGTACCTTGGATATTTTATCTCCTTTTATCTTTGACACAATAGGGTTGTCAATTTTAAATGATAATTCTACGGAAACACACTGAAAAATAAAATTTAAGTAACCTTTTTTATTGAAAATCAATTGAATGGTAACTGAAATTTTATAAATCAAATGTTTTCAATGTTATGATCATCAACACTATTATAAATAGATTGTCATTTTTTTTTTATATAATCTCTCTGTTTTAGGTTTTCATTTTTTTGTGTTGATTGAGTTTTAACTTGATTGACATCCACATTATAATCAATGCAGAAGAAAGTGAGTTCGAGTGCGCTGAAGCATATTATCCTCCTATTTAAGAGCAGAAGAGGGGGCTATGGGTAGTTTTAGATGCAAATATGATAGAAGCTATAATGAGATTCCATTCTTTTTTAGTACTCTTATTTTATTTATGAGTTAATTATGCCATACATCCTTAAATTATAGCCATCATTCTAAATTGGTCCCTAAACTATAAAACATTCTAACTATTTCCCAAAACTATTAAAGTTAAATTAATAAGGTCCTTCCATTACTAAAATAAATGATTTAACCGTTGAATAAGATGTTAAATATTATGTAGCATAGTTTAAAATTAAAATTTTTAAAAACAATATTTTAAAATTAGATGTTGTAAAATATTGGTTTTTGAAGCTTTTACAAAATCTTTATCACTCACTCATTTTTTTTGATTTACTTTATTTTTAGTTTTACTTTTAAAGTTATATAGTAATGTTTTACTTTTCTTTAAAATTTTCATTTTAAATTATGGCACATAATATTTTATATGTTATTTAACAGTTAAATTAAGCTGTTTTAATAATCGAAAGACCTAAGTGATATAACATTAACAATTTGGGGATTTAATGAGAACGTCTTAAAATTTGAGGCCAATTTAAAATTATGATCATAATTTAGGGATATTTAATGCAATTAATCCTTTATCTGTTCATATTCTTTTAATATTACTATTCTATAATTCAACTATTGATATAATCTTGGTTACATTATGGGGGTTGATGATGGCATTAATTATGATATTTATGGTAGTGATTTGTTTTCACAATGATTTCAATTGAGGTCTTGAAATTGAGTTATTAATGTTGAATAGTATAATCCTTATCGCACCCTAAAATTGGGTCTAGAAGTTTCGAGAGTAAATTAAAATTTTGACTTAGAATGAGTTTGAAAATTTTGAGTTATGGTAACCCAAAATTATTTTCGACTAACTTTTTCAAAATCAAATCAATTTTTGAAAATCAGGTAGGAAAGATCATCAATTTTGAAAAGATAACTGTTTTGTAAAAGGGTTTAAATTAAGAGTGATTTTAAAGTAATTATACCAAAGTTTTAAAGTTACCCTATTTTCCCCTCCATCTACTTTAAACTCACAATAGTTTCTTCCCTCACCCTTTTTGTTGTCGTCGCTTGATTTTCCCAAGCTCTCTTCACTTATTTTATTTTCAAACGTCAATTCCTTTGATTTCTATCTGTCATCCTTCACTTATTTTATTTTTCAAGCATAGATTCCTTTGATTTCTATTATCTCCTAAGCATTAAACTGCTCTAGAATTCCATAAAAAGCTTCAAAAACAGCATTGATTTCACTATTGCTCAACTTGTGGGTTTTCCAGATTTTCAATTAAATGTGCGTTTCTCCTTCAACTAAGGTAATGTTTCGTTTTCTTATTATTTTTTAATGATATCTAGCCTTTTAAATTGATTTTTTATATATTGAAACAAACGTTTTGAATTAATGCCGAAAATTGGGTCGTTAATGGTGAAATCGGGATTTTGAAGGAAAACAATGTTTCAGAGTGTTTTTTTTTTTTAAACTTTTTTTATATGATTAGAAGGTTTCTAAACTTTTTCTAAAATTTTGTTAAGAGATTCTAAGGTTTTAATGAGTTTTCATGAAAAAATATTATTTTACATCAAAATTTTGGAACCATGAATCTGTGTAGTTTTGTGTAGTTTGAAGGTTGATAATTATTTTTAGATGCATAATTAGATGATTGGAATCAATTATAGGCAATGAAAATGAGTAAAGATTAATATATTTGAGTTTCGAGTTTGTTAGTCGAAAATTTCAGTTCCATGAGGAAGGAACCTTATACCTGCATTTTTGTTTGTTTGAGGTGTGTTATGACTGCTAATTGATTATGTATATTGTGTAGTTATTGTGCATGAAGCTTTGGAGTGGTTAGGATATTCTACGAGTAAAGCAGAAGGCAAGGAAATCCTAGTTTAAACTTTCGGCGACAAGGCGAAAGCGCGAACAGTGAGTGTTTGGAAACGTTGCTTGTAGACACGATTCATAGCATTAATTGGGAGCTTAGGAATAGCCTAAACCCGTATCCTAATTTCCGAGTGTAAGCTTTCTTATACCCTTTGTTTAGTTTGCAAAGTATGAGATTGTGTGATGTGGGTTGAGTATTAAGTTGTGAAAATGTGACACGTGATGTATATTGTGATAGCTATTGTGAATGTGTTAGTTGTGAGCATATTAAACATGCTGAATAGTGATAATGTTGTGTTTGCGATATAAATGTGCAGTGAAAGTGTGCAGAAAATGGTAAGTACATATCTATTAAATTGTGGAATGTGATGCTGATGTGATAGGTAAAGTAAGTGAATATTGGTATGCGGTATATGATAATCTGATTTTTAATGCATTCACATGTGAACGGATATGTGATGCTCAATGAGCATAGTTGTGGCACTTAAAATGCAATTAAATGTGAATTCGATAAGTGTGCATTGTGTATGAGATTGTGATGTGAATTGATGAATATGGACAGAGATTATGTGCATTAAAACAATAATTAAGTGTGTATTTGCGGATATTTTGAACTTGTGATCTCTTGAAACCGTTGGATATAGTTGACATGCCATAGGATTGTGAGTACTCACCCTTGTGTTTTGTGATTGGGGAATAGAGGCCCCGGGACAAATTGGAGGGATGTCGAGCCAAGCTCCATTCACCGAGATATGTTGGTGTGTTGGAAAGTGTTAAGCTTTATGCTACATTTATGGGATATGTTAGACGGTGTGATGGAGATCCTTGTATCCAATGTGTCGTCATAGAACCGACTTTTATGTTTCATGTTTTCAAGTTGCCAAATTATCATTAATTGATTAATACTTGGAAATGTTGTGTGTAAATGCATGTGAATATATATAAGCTAATCTAGTGGGTCATTAAAGCATGAACACGTTTTGTCTTGATGAATTATTGTTAAATGTGATTTTTAAAAAGTGATATTACAATATGTGATGTATGCATGAACATGTGAATAAATAAGCTAAATGAGTTTATTAATATTGTATAAATATGTTAGCATGTCATCATAGTAATGTGTAATTACATGTGAGAGTATATGTTAGTTGTATGATTTAATGAAGCGTGAATATGTTGTTTTGACTTGGTTAGAATGTGGTTGTGAACGTGTTGTAGTATGCTCTTGTTTAACCTTTGATGTTATGTATAATTTATGGTTATTCCGACATTCACTAAACTTGTTTAAGCTCACCCACTCTTTTCAAATATTGCAGACAGTTAGTGTTGCGGTGTGAGCGGTGTAGAAATTCCAAAGGAGTGATCCAAGTTAGATTTAACATTTGAGTAGGTGATTTATAGCTATTATTTTAAATTGTGGGAATAAGGCAACGTGGTAGATTTGTTGGTTGAATATTGCCATGATGTTTTGGATGATTACTTAATTTTTTTAGTCAAAGAATTTATAGTTTATTGGTATTGCTTAGCTTAAACTATTGATGATGCTTTAAGTTGTAATTTCATATATTTTTTATGTCGAACTTTGAAGCTAATATGCATGTTGAATTGGTATAGGTATGGTTGTGTTAATGTGTTGTTTTGGTGTTATTTTTTCTGTTCTGTGCCGAGGTATCGATAATCGGGTATTTAGTATCGATACCTCCATTATATTTCGAATGTGTAGGAAGTCAATAACTCATTTTAGTATTGATACCATTTCTCGAGTACTCGAGGTAAAAATACCAATACTTTTTTTATTTATATTGAAAATTTGCTGGGTTTTAATTTTTTGCAGAGAAACAAAATGCTAAAATGGTGTTGATTTTCTAAATGGTATCAATACCCCTTATTAAAAATATCGATCCCATTGAATGAGTATCGATACTGTAAGGCCCAATTTCAAGATCGGGGCCCAAATCAAAAGACCAAAAACTGTCCAAAAAATTAAAACCCAGCTAGCCCAAAACAAAAAACAACAAAGAAGCAAACAGAAGCCCAGGCGGGAGCCTCGCGCCGCACGCTCTTCGCCAGCAAGGCCGGTTCTCTCGAGCGCCACATGCACTATCCAGCGACGTGCGAGGCTCCATCACTCCACGTCAGAGACATGAGCCACCACGCACCTGCAAACGGGCAAACGTATAGTTGTAAAACAGGTTATAAAAAGCCAAATCAAAGTTGTAAGCAGGGGCTTTTTTTTTCGAAGAAGAAAAGGGTATACAGTTTCTACCTATACAAACACTAGTAAATAGAACCAGGGATTGTACACATAGATTGAAACCGAGAGAGCAGGAAATAAGCCTTGCATACGAAAATAGAAAAAGGGTGCAAATACCCCTTCCTTTTTTTCAAGTCGATTTCGTTAATTTTCAAGGCAAAATAAACAAAGTTTTTTTAAAAAAGAGGAGTCGGAAGGATCTTATCGGATTCCCTCCGGTCATGCTTGATCGATGTCGCGTGTGAAGGGGCTCTCTGCAGGAAAGGGTTCAAACCCCGAAGCAAGAGGAGAGGGAAATCAATTTTGTTTTGAATTTTGAGAAGGAAGGCGAATGAAGGCAAAGAAGGCAAAATGTTTTTTTTTATGTTTTAAACATTTAAAGTCATCTACTGCTTTAGTGGGGGTCCATGCGCATTCACCTAAATGGGTAAATTCATGATTGGTCCTCATTTTCATGTTGATGTTTCAATTGCGCCTATTTCCAACTTCCATTTATTTTAAAATCGGCCCGAATCTTGCTCGCTACTTCAATTTAGTCCGCTCGGTCTGCGTTTTGGAGAGGGATTAATTACGGTTCTGCCCTCTACATTGTGCCGCATTCATGATTGGGCCCATTCGCCTTCTTTTATTTTAAATTGACCCAATTTTCGATTTTGATTCAATTTAATCATTTTCATTATTTTGTCATTTCTACTATTAAAATTTTTTCCCATTATTCTTATATATATATTATTATTATAATTATGCTCCTTCGATTATGTTTACTATTATTATATATTATTGTTTGTTTAGATCGTTTTATTATACGATTCTTTTTATATCCATTATTTTTATTATTATTATCAAACACTTTTAGTTTCTTTTATGACTACTATTTTATTAATATTATTATTTTACTATTTTATTATTATTCTCATTTTTATTTCTTGTTCACTATTATTAGTCTATCATTATTTTGGTATTATTACCACTTAGTTTTTAAAATTATTTTTCTTATCGTTATTGTATTCCTATGTGTTATTATTTTACTATACATCTTATCATTCCTTATGTTTCCTATATTTATTATACTACTCTATTACCAAGTTTTTTTTACCACTATTATTTTACTACGATCACCACTTTCTTATACATGTTCTTACTCTTATATTTTTATGTTTTTGTTTATTATTATTATTATGATCTTTTTATTTGTCATTTGCATTAGCATTAATACCATTGTTTATCTTGTTTTTCTCCCTTTTACCACGTTTTTTCAAAACTCATAAAAAGTCTTCACAAAGGCAATGTTTCGTGTTTGGAAGTTAGAAATTCGTGCCCAATCGAATTGGTTTTGATTTTTTGTTCATCTGAACAACTAGATATCCTTCGCAGATTTTTTTATCGTATTTCTTAAATAAAGGCAATATTTCATAATTGGAAATCCAAGGAATCGTACCCAATCGTGCTGGGTTTCGATTTTTAGTTTAGCCAAATAGTGAAGTACCCTTTTCAAATTGCAATACATGAATTTTGGAAATCATGGAATGATCTTAGTATCGAGGGTTTGAAGCATCGTGTCCTATCGTGCTGGATGTGGTATTTCAACTTTTCGAAACAAGAGAGTTTCGATATCCAATGCGAGTCATCCAAACATTTTTTTTCATATTTTAAAATATTTTCTAATTTTTGATAGTAAGGATGTTAATCAATCAATACGGTACCAATTTTGGGCGTTCTATGAGGTGCTAATCCTTCCTCGTGCGAATGTGACTCCGAGCCCATTTTCTTAAAATTCGTAGACCAAAATGTTTTCTAAAGTGACCCAATCACACTGCAAAAAAGATTGGTGGCGACTCCCTTTTCTTTTTAAAGTCGGCCAGTTTTCCAACAAAATAATGGTTTCGACAGCTTGGCGACTCCACTGGGGACTATAAGAGAGTCAAGTCGTAAAATTGGTTGATTGATGTCCTTTTTATCAAAAATAAAATTTTTCCGTTTTTCATTTGCATGAGTCGTGTCGCGTCATATATCTCGCTTTGGTTTGAGACACATAGAATATTTTGCATTCATATTGCATGATTGTTGTGGTCACACCCTTAAGTGGGAGCAAAATCTATGCCTTAGTGAGGTTTTCACCTCGCATGGGCTAGGGGGCCTTAGGAATACATCTGTACCTATGGTTCCGTGAGGTTTCACCTCCGCATGGCCATAGGGAAATGTATTCTGAATGAACTCAATCGGTATGAGCTTATAATGGGTGAGGATTGAGGAATCTGCTGGTTCAGGTACCCTTTCTTTAGAACTAAACCACATGTAGAAAACCTAAGGGCCTACCCTAGGTAGAACCATGTCAAACCCTAGTGGTCACCCTGATAGGTTCTATGTTATTTATTTTTCTTGTACTAACGGGTTTTATTCTGTTTTGATTGCATTGCATTCACATCATAGAAAAGAGGTGTTGATTTCAAATTCGATTACTAAATAGAAAAGTTGGTCATAAGAAAATGGATTTTTTGATAAAGTGGATTATAATACGGTCATCCGAATATAGTCCAAGTGAATACAACGAGAGAAGACTGATAGTCCATGAATACAAGACCTTATCACCCAGGGATTCAAGTTGGCAAGAATATTCGAAGATTATTACGTCTCGGTATTCTTGAAGAAGCTAACAAGTGAACAGGAGTAGCGGTCCGGATCAAGCAAAAGGAGTTAGAGGAAGTATCTATTAGAATTTTACAAGACTTGACTTTTGCGAAGAAGGGATTCATGTTTTCACTTGGACTATGAGGATAAGGCCGTGTATGCGATCCGTTTGTGTAAAGAAATTTATTTTCTAGTAAAGTTTTTCTAGTGTAACTGAATTCAGAGTCAATGCCTCTTATTTTTTGCATTCATTCATTTGCATTGCATTTCATGCATTTGCATTGCATCACATCATTTACATTAAATATCATAAAATAACCCTTTTAATTAGAGGTTGTATTATAGTGACCCTGGAACATCATTACTACACACGAATGTAGAATCTTTTGTGAAATAGGCTCATGTTCAAACATCTTTATTTTCAATAAAAAATGCATTCTTGTGTTTCATGCCGAGCAAATATTTTTTTTCATTTTTTTTCATGTCATACTATACATTCTTTTGTTTTTTGGGGATGTCTTCCATTCTTCATCATCTATGAATCGCTTATTCTTTGGAATTTACCTTCGTACCTACGATAGGTACCCAGATATCAAGACATAAGCAACACTGTTACAGACTCCCTTTTAAGTGAAATATGGGGCTAAAGGGATCTGAGGATTTTGAAAATGTCAAGATTGTAACTTATCTTTTGATTTGTTAAAGATGGTAGAACAAAATGAAAATAGACTTTACTGTACTAAGGGGTCAATAGACATTGTGAGTTTGGGAAATGAGTGAAGATCGAAGCCTTGTTTACCACAGAAACAAAGCGAGATGTCATCGAGTTATTCCAAGAAGTCAAAGATGTTTTTGCATGATCGCATCAAGATATTCCTAGGCACAAGGAAACTATGGAGTGTTCAAAAGGCACATGTTAAGAGTTTTTAGATATCCAGGTTGATTATAAGTTTCAAAATCTTGTTGGTCTACCATGAAAAGGAGATTAAATCGCTTATGCCATAAATGCCAAATAGAGGAAGATAAGACTTATGTACTTCCTCCATATACGTAAGGCGTAGATGTTACGGGACGATCTAGTCGAAGCTTCTAATGAGACATCGTCATCTTTCGGTTGTTAATTACTTCATTAAGAGGTGAAGGTCGCTTCATATGCCAAAAGTTACATGTCTAAATATAATGTCAAAGTTGATGATCTGTTTAAAGATCGATGCCATATCGGGCAAAAAAAAAGAAAGAAAGAAATAAAGAAAGAAAGAGAGAAGGGAACATCCAAAAGATTTTTTTTGAGACTTGTAAATATTGGCATAGAGAAGTTACCATTTACCCTCTTTGCTTCTCGAGTATTGGTTAGGACCTCCACCGGGGCAACGCCTTTCTTATTGATCTATGGGATAGATGCAGTCTTGCCTATCGAAGTTGAGATTCTTTTTCTTCAGATGTTGTCAGAGCTGAAGTCGGATAAAGCGGAATGGGTTTAATCTCGGTATGATCAACTAAATCTGATCGGGAAAAAAGATTAAGAGCCATCCGTCATAGTCAAATGTACCAGAAGTGAATGATACGGGCTTACAACAAAAAGTCCACCCCAGAGAGGTTCATGAAAGAGACTTGGTATTGAAAAGATCCTCCCTATGCAAAAGGGCTTCAGGGGAAAGTGGATGCCTAATTGGGAAGGACATTATGGTGAAAAGAAGGTTTTTTGGAGAAGCATGGATATTAGCTGAGATGGACGGTAAAAGTCAGTCAAACCCAATTAATGCGGACCTAGTCAAGAAACGCTTCGCTTATTATGGAAATAGGCCAAAGCAAAAACCCATAAAGGGCGCTTTGAAGTTTTTAGCCAAAAAAAAAGAAAGAAAAAAACGGAGAGGCCAAAGTGAAAACTTGCAAAGGGCACTTTGAGACCAAAGGGGCTTTGAGTCGAAAACTCGAAAAGGGCAGCTCAAATTATGATCAAATCGTGATGGGGCATACACTAGTTTTGCTACGCTTGAATTAACAATGATGAAGTATGTTTCGTCTTGGGGCATCGACAAAGTACTCCGGATCCCCTAAGCACATATTGAGCTTAAATAGTCCTCAAGAAGTTTGAACAAAGAAGCTCAGTCGGCGATATCTGGGGCACCAAATCATTCTTAATTTGTTCGTTTCAAAATACACTACCAATAAATTTCCTTCTTGATTGCATTTGCTATCTTATTTGTTTCGAGCTATGCTCCTAATTGATTTCTTTCTTGTCAATTATTATAATCTTTTCCAAGCATTTCATTGAAATAATGATTATTGAACTAATAATGCTTTCACAAAAGAAGTTTTGTATATTACTCTGAAAGTCTCTAAATAATACAAGAATCAAAGCAGGACAATTATTTAGAACTAACCGAGCTTAAAAGGGCTCGGAGCACTTGAGAAAAGGGATTAGCGGTGACAACATCTTGGACTCTCTGTTAGAGGTATCGGTGAACAAAGAAGACATCGTCGAGGATATCACCTTAATAAACAACAAGCAATGACAGCCCAAGTGTTAAAAATAGATCATTCTCATTTTGCACTCATTCATAACATTCATAATACATATGGTTAGGAGCATTTTTTATGACATCCTAATCATTTGGCATAAACATATACCCCATGAAATCAATTCTACAGGTAGGTTCCCCATAGGACAATATAGCAAAATTGATGGGAGTTACAGAAGATTATAGACCTTATCCCACTATGCAGGAGTGGAACAGGTCAAAAATACTGAGCTTTAATTCCTTAAGCAGTAGGGTAACGGGCCGAAAATATCAGACCTTATCCCACTGAGCAGGAGTGGAACAGGTCGAAAACATTGAGCCTTAATTCCCTAAGCAGTAGGGTAACGGGCCGAAAATATTAGACCTTATCCCACTGAGCAGGAGTGGAACAGGTCAAAAACATTGAGCCTTAATTCCCTAAGCAGTAGGGTAACGGGCCGAAAATATCAGACCTTATCCCAGGCGGTGAGTGGAGCAGTCAAAAACATTGAGCCTTAATTCCCAAGTAGTAGGGTAACAGTCGAAAATATCGGACCTTATCTCACCGAGCAAGAGTGGAGCAGTCGAAAATATTGAGCCTCAATTCCCTAAGCGAGAGGGGTAGCAGAGGCCAAAATAGCAGATCTTATCCCACCGAGGAGGAGCAGGATCGAAAGACGAGCCTTAATTCCTAAGCGGTAGGGTAACAGGTGAAGACTATAGACCTTATCCCACCGCGAGAGTGGAGCAGTCGAAGACAATGAGCCTTAATTCCCTAAGCAGTAGGGTAACAGGCTAAAATAGCAGATCTTATCCCACTGAGCAGAGTGGAATAGATCGAAACGACGAGCCTTAATTCCCTAGCGGTGAGGTAGCAGTGAAGACTATAGACCTTATCCCATTGAGCAGGAGTGGAACAGGTCGAAGACGATGAACCTTAATTCCCTAAGCAGTAGGGTAACAGGCTAAAGAAGCAAATCTTATCCCACTGAGTAGGAGTGGAACAGATCAAAAATGATGAGCCTCAATTCCCTAAGCAGTAGGGTAGCGGGTCGATGATGCACCTTATCCCATGAGTAGGAGTGGAGCAATTGAAAATATTGAGCCTTAATTCCCTAAGCGTGAGAAATAACGGTGAAAATATCAGATCTTATCCCACTGAACAGGAGTGGAATAGATCGAAGACGATGAGCCTTAATTCCCTAAGCAGTAGGGTAACAGTCTAAAGATAATAGATCTTATCTCTACTAAGAAAGAGTAGAGCGGATCGAAGGTGAAGCCTTATCTCCACCGGCGAGGTGGGCGGGCTAAAGGTAGTAGATCCTATCTCCACCGAAAGGCGAGTGGAGCGGATTGAAGACAACAGATCTTATCTCTCTGGCGGGAGTAGAAGCGGATCAGCGATGAATCTTATCTCCACCGAAAGCGAGAATGGAGCGGATCGAAGATTGAAGCCTTATCTCTACTGAGCAAGAGTGGAGTAGGCTAAAGATAGTAAATCCTATCTCCACTGAGCAGGAGTGGAGCGGATTGAAGATAACAGATCTTATCTCTACCGGCGGAGTAAGCGAGATCAAAGATCAAGCCTTATCTCCACCGGCGAGGAGTGGGGCAAAGCTGAGATCGTGATCCTATCTCCACTGGCGAGAGTGGAGCAGATTGAAGACAAGCAGATCTTATCTCTCTGAAAGGTGAGTAAGCGATCAAAGTAGCGAATCTTATCTCCATTGAGCGAGAGTGGGCGGATCGAAGATTGAAGCCTTATCTCTCTTGGCGAGGTGGGCGAGCTAAAGATAGTAGATCCTATCTCCACCGGCGAGGTGGAGTGGATTGAAGACAACAGATCTTATCTCTCTGGGCGAGAGTAGCGCGGATCGAAAGTAGCAGATCTTATCTCCACTGGCGGAGTGGAAGCAGATCGAAGATTCCACCTTATCTTCACCGAGTAGGAGTGAAGCGAGCTAAGGATAACATCTTATCTCTCTGGCGAGTGGAGCAGATCATAGCGGATCCTATCTCCACCGGGCGGAGTGGAGCGGATCAAAATTACAGATCTTAACCCCATTGGCGAGGTGGGCGGATAAAAATGGCAAATCTCATCTCCATGTATCGGCAATGGGCGGTGAATAATATGATCTTATCTTCACCGAAAGGGGTGGAGTAGATCGAAAGTAGCAAGTCTTATTACCATGTATCGGTAATGGAGCAGACTGAAGATAGCAGATCCTATCTCCACTGAGCAGGAGTGGAGCAAATCAAAACAAAATCCCTATACCCATGAGAATGCAGTGGGTGGAATAAAGCTACCTGGAAAAAGGAAGCATCAAGAAATCAATACTCAACAAGATGGGGCAAAATTGGGCCTCTTCAAGTCTTTGCTCCACTTTCGTTACACGATAATGAGCAAAGAGGGGCAGCTGTAAGGCCCAATTTCAAGACCGGGGCCCAAATCAAAAGACCAAAAACTGTCCAAAAAATAAAAACCGAGCTAGCCCAAAACAGAAAACAATAAAGAAGTAAACAGAAGCCCAAGCGGGAGCCCCGCGCCGCACGCTTTTCGCCAGCAAGGCCAGTTCTCTCGCGTGCCACACGCACTATCCAGCGACGTGCGCGGCTCCATCACTCCACGTCAGAGACATGAGCCACCACGCACCTGCAAACGGGCAAACATATAGTTGTAAAATAGGCTATAAAAAGCCAAATCAAAGTTGTAAACAGGGGGCTTTTTTTTTTCTAAAGAAGAAAAGGGTATACACAGTTTCTACCTATACAAACACCAATAAATAGAACCAGGGATTGTACACATAGATTGAAACCGAGAGACAGAGGAAATAAGCCTTGCATACAAAAATAGAAAAAGGGTGCAAATACCCCTTCCTTTTTTTTCAAGTCGATTTCGTTAATTTTCAAGACAAAATAAACAAAGTTTTTTTAAAAAAAAAAGAGGAGTCAGAAGGATCTTACCAGATTCCCTCTGGTCGCCGCAATCGATGCGCATGTGAAGGGGGCTCTCTGCAGGGAAAGGGTTCAAACCCCAGAAAGCAAGAGGAGAGGGAAATCGATTTTGTTTTGAATTTTGAGAAGGAAGGCAGAATGAAGGCAAAGAAGGCAAAATGTTTTTTTTTATGTTCTAAACATTTAAAGTACAGTATTGTTTAGTGGGGGTCCATGTGCATTCACCCTAAATGGGTAAATTCATGATTGGTCCTCATTTTTACCGATGTTGCAATTATGCCTATTTCCAACTTCCATTTATTTTTAAAATCTAGCCCCGAATCTTGCTCGCTACTTCAATTTAGTCCGCGCTCAAGTGCTGCGTTTTGGGGAGGGGATTAATTACGGTTCTGGCCCCTCTCTGTTGCGCACGCATTACAGTTGGGCCCATTCGCCTTCTTTTATTTTAAATTCGGCCCAGAATTTTCGATTTTGATTCAATTTAATCATTTTTCATTATTTTGTCATTTCTACTATTAAAATTTTTTTCCCATTATTCTTATATATATATTATTATTATAATTATGCTCCTTCGATTATGTTTACTATTATTATATATTATTGTTTGTTTAGGTCGTTTTATTATACAGTATTCTTTTTATATCCATTATTTTTATTATTATTATCAAACACTTTTAGTTTCTTTTATGACTACTATTTTATTAATATTATTATTTTACTATTTTATTATTATTCTCATTTTTATTTCTTGTTCACTATTATTAGTCTATCATTATTTTGTTATTATTACCACTTAGTTTTTAAAACTATTTTTCTTATCATTATTGTATTCCTATGTATTATTATTTTACTATACATCTTATCATTCGTTATGTTTCCTATATTTATTATACTACTCTATTACCAAGTTTTTTTACCACTATTATTTTACTACGATCACCACTTTCTTATACATGTTCTTACTCTTATATTTTTATGTTTTTTGTTTATTATTATTATCACCTTTTTATTTGCCATTTGCATTAGCATTAATACCGTCGTTTATCTTGTTTTTCTCCCTTTTACCACGTTTTTTCAAAACTCATAAAAAGTCTTCACAAAGGCAATGTTTCGTGTTTGGAAGTTCGAGAAATTCGTGCCCAATCGAGCTGGGTTTCGATTTTCTGTTCATCTGAACAACTAGATATCCTTCGCAGATTTTTTTATCGTATTTCTTAAATAAAGGCAATATTTCATGATTGGAAATCCAAGGAATCGTACCCAATCGTGCTGGGTTTCGGTTTTTAGTTTAGCCAAATAGTGAAGTACCCTTTTCAAATTGCAATACATGAATTTTGGAAATCATGGAATGATCTTAGTATCGAGGGTTTGAAGCATCGTGTCCTATCGTGCTGGATGCGGTATTTCAACTTTTCGGAACAAGAGAGTTTCGATATCCAATGCGAGTCATCCAAACTTTTTTTTTCATATTTTAAAATATTTTCTAATTTTTGATAGTAAGGACGTTAATCAATCAATACGGTACCAATTTTGGGCGTTATGAGTGCTAATCCTTCCTCAAATGCGTAGCAATTCTCGAGCCCATTTTCTTAAAATTAAGAGACCAAAATGTTTTCTAAAGTGACCCAATCACACTGCAAAAAAGATTGATGGCGACTCCCTTTTCTTTTTAAAGTCGGCCCTTTTTCCAACAAAAAAATGGTTTCAACAGATACCTATGTGACCTTTTAGAAATTTACGTTAAGTGGTTTTTTAAGCATACTTTTAACTTGTTATAAGGTTGATTATTGTATGTTTAGCAAATTTTAACTTCGTCTAGGGGAAGTTAGACGTAAACCTCATATAGAATGAGTATCGATACCTATAATACCTTTTAGAAATTTATGTTAAATGGTTTTTAAGCATACTTTTAACTTGTTATAAGGTTGATTATTGTATGTTTAGCAAAGTTTAACTTCGTCTAGGGGAAATTAGACGTAAACCTCATATAGTTATTTGATTATGATGTTAATTCTATGTCAATGAGATATTTTATGCTTTGTTGATGAAGAGATACTGGTGTAGCGTCCTATTACTCGGGCTTAGCAACCGGGCTGGGTATAAGGTGTTACAATCCTACATTTAAAAAATAAAAAAGTTGCGGAGATTTTATACTATTATAAATAGAGGTTGTTTTTCCATCTTTAAATTATCCCCAAATTTGTCTTTATAAGGCAACATTTTCCCTCTCATTTTTGGTAATATTTCACTTGTATCTTTTGTAGTGAAATATATTTGGTAGTGTAAGGACATAGGTTTACTTTGCCAAACACCGTTAAATTTCTAGTGTTCTTTATTGCTTTTTATTTATCTTTCAATATTTTGTAAGGTATAATTTTAATGATATATTGTACTATTAAATTAAATTGTAGGGTATAATTGTAATGATATATTGTGCTATCAAATTAAATTGTAGTGTATAATTGTAATGATATATTGTATTCTCTTTAACTTTATTAGCACACCAATAAAGATATGAAGTAGCTAATCACGCCATGCAATGAAAAAGTTAATTTAATAGAGAGAGTAAATTATTGTACTAGTAAAGATTAGAGAGGTCATAAACGGTCTCACTTAAAACTAACCTCCTAGAGAAAATCTCCTTACAACAAATCAATCCAAAAATAACAAAGAATCAATTCGTTCTCAATGGTTCAATATGATGAGGCTCAAGTGTCACTTGTAAGAACTGTGAAAAAAAATCTGATATAAAACTTTATTAACTAGGATTTATCATGCCAAATCATTAAAAATAAAACTAAATGTGGAAGCGTACCTGAATCTATTGATTTCTTGAAATCTTTGATATTGTGGTTTTGATCTTCCAAATTAACACACAAGTAATTTGAATAATGTGACTCTCTCTTTTCTAAAGATGAAATATTAGAAAAGTTACGTAGATGTAATTTGGGGTTATAATCCTAATATATAACTTTTGCATATTAACCTATTTTCTAATCATACCATCATTAATTAAAATTAGTTAATAGAGTATTTACAGATATTTGACCCATACTTTATTTAATAACTAAAGCCCAATAAACTTTAACTAAATTAAATCACTTTTAATTTAACCTTCTAATATAGTAAATAATAGCATGCAAATATTCTTTATTATATATGTGATATCTATATTTTCTAACATGTTATTAGGAAACACCCACAAAATAATAAATTATTTGCTTTTATGGTAATAATTTGCTTTTATGGTAATAATTGCATACAAAAGATTTCTTGCCAATTAAAGCAAATTTAAAAAAAAAAAATTGAAGAAAATTTTCCAACTAGTTTCTCTATAAATTTAGGAGAATTGCATCTTCCCTTCCATTAAACAAAAAAGAAAAAGAAGTCATGAAAAATTCCCAAGTTTCTGCTCTATTTTTCATGTTGGTTCTTCTTTTCTCTACGGGTAAAATCTGCTACTCTCTATATTTTCTCATTCATTTTCAGTTACTCAATCAAAGCATATATTTTATTTAGCTCTCTTTAATATTGTAAATATTATTAAAATTTTAAACTTATTTAAACCCAAAAAGAATTAGTAATAACTGGTAAAGGATTTGATAATATCTAATCTTTAGGTAGCATCTTAAATAAAGGTATCAAAACACAATTATTAAAGCATTGATTAGATAATGATTGGTTTCGGTTTTAAATCAATTTATTTCAAGTATTGGGTGCAACGATAAAACATATTGTATTCTCAAGAGGAGATACATGTTCAAACCCTAAACATAGACCATAAACAGGATATGAAGAATATCTATAAAAAATAATATTTAAAATGTCATAAGTTAAATTATAAATTATTTTATTTACTTATAGTGTAGAAAACTAAAACCATGTTATAATTTAAGAAAAGGAAAAATTAACATTTGATTTATTAGTTAAAGGTGTTTATCGTATCTTCAAAACTATTGAATCAATCCATAGTAATGCGGAAGTGTGAGTTCAAAATTTTATTGTAAAAATAATTTTATAATTTGATTCTTATTATGTTTTATAATGTATCTTCAATTTTTATTTAGATATAATTTTATAATCATTTTGAAATTCCTTTCTAGTGAATATAATGTTCATTCCATCGTAAATAGTTGATGGTGAAAACAATTTGATAAATGAAACAGCCTAAATTAAGAATATGTAGTGTTGTAAATATTGATTTTTTTTTAAAAATAGATATTGAATCAAATAATTAAATTAATAGGATTATTAACTGTGGAAATAATGGGAAACAGGAAAAGAGGTGGTAGCGACGGAAAATGGACGCAGCTGCAGTGAGGGAATAAAAATGGTAGGACGTTGCACAAACCCAGAATGCTCGAATTTATGTAAGGAACGCCATGGAGATGAAGCCATCGGAGTTTGTCTTGGTGGTTGCTTTTGTCGATACCCTTGTCTTTCGTCTTAAAACCAATCCTATTTTTTAAATTAATGTTTGATGTGCTGCATCATATCTTTAATAAAACTCACATCTATTCATCTTTTCATTGCTCTTATTCCAGTAGTTTCTCAATTCAAACACTTTATTTTTTATTCTCAAATGATATATATCTTGGTAAAAATATTATGAAAGTCTTCAATAAGATTGTATTTTATCTTTTCTATCGAAAATGAGAAAATTATTCTTTATAAGTTGGATTAAAGAGTAACTTGGTCATTTTTATTAAAAATTTCATCTATTCTTGCTGTTAAAAACTGGTGTAGCCTGTGAAATAACCAGATAGTTACCACATGTACCTCATACTGATGTATAGTAACTAGTTTTTAACAGTAAAAATAGATAAAATTTTTAACAAAATGATAAATTTGCTATTTAATCTAACGATATAAACTAATTTGCCCATCTTTTTAATAGAGAGAACAAAATGCAATCTAACTTTTAATATAAAATCCTCCTTTTTTAGTACTATTATTTTATTTATGAGTTAATTATGGCATACATCCTTAAATTATAGTCGTCATTTTAAATTGGTCCCTAAACTACAAAACATTCTAGTTATATCCTTAAACTATTGAAGTTAAATTAAAAAGTCATTCCATTACTAAAATAATTAATTTTTAATCGTTAAATGAAATGTTAAATCTTATGTAGCATAGTTTAAAATAAAAGTTTTAAAATGATATAATATTATTTGCGATTACAAACACACTATCTCTTTCAAATATTTTCAAGATTTTGTTTCATTATAAAACGCCATTGCAACACCACACATGAATATGATCCAATTATCCCTTCTTATAATAGATGTCAATAATGGTAATAGAATGATCGTAAAATAATAAGAAAATAAATATAAAAACAAAGACACACACAATTCTATGTGGAAATCCTTTCGGAAAAAAGCTACATGTAGAGGAGGAGAAACTCATTAATGTTGAAAATTAAATGATACAAAAAGAGTTTTGACTACATCTATTTAAATGTTGAAAAACCCTATTCTAATCAATATCAAATAGAAGAAGTGTAGTTCTATACAGATTCTACTTGTGCGATTTGGCCTTTCGCCCTCACAGAACCCCTTATTTTGTCATTATATTTTATTTCTTAACAAATGATGAGACTCAAGTCACACAACTCTAACATCTCTCAACAATCTTCATCATATTATATATAATAAAGTAATGTACACAAGCAAATAAAAAAATAATTAGGTGATATCATAGAACTTCACATTTCATCTATTATAATATAAATATAATTATCGAACCTCATATCTTAATTAATATATAATACTTATAAATATTTTTTTATATTTAGAAAACAATTTCTATAAGAAATTCATTTTAAGTTTATAAATTATAAAAAATTAATCAATAAAAATTATTATATTTTAAATTCTTGATTTTCTTAATAATCTCATCATATCTGCTCTTTTTGATACAATGTTTAAAATTATCTATAATCCCTCCTCAACTCATAAATAAAAGGATAATGTACTTCAGCGCACTTAAACGCACATCCTCCTGCGTTGATAACAATACTCATGCCAATCAAACTAACACTCAATCGATAATTCCTCAATATTTTTTAGAAATTTCTCATCGTTTTGAATATTGAATTTTTAATAAAATTCATATCACATGTTTTCTTACACATTCCTAAATATAGAAAATGTATATATAAATTTTACATAAATCTATTAATTTTCTAACAATTGTGATAACCAAAATTCAGTGTTCTCTAAATCTAGACAGCCAAATTCCACGCCATCAAACTCCGAAGCAAATAAAATTATTGAAATAAAATTAAGATAACGTAAACTTATACATAACAAAAAAAAAAAAAAAGTTAAATTATAGAATATTAATATTAAAAGAATATGAAAAGGAAACATCTTTAAACTACCCTCATTCTAGCCCAAATTATGGATGTTATCTCTCTTAAAAACAACAATTTCCAAGTGATCTGATCGGTGGTTGGAGTTGGTTCCAAACAGTGGACTGAACCACGACAAATGGGGCAACATGTATCCTTCACTAACCATTCATCTATACAAAGTTGATGGTATAGATGTTTGCAGTTATGTAGAACCCTGCAGCAATCCCCATCTTCCAACTCTTCCAAACAGATTACACACTGGGTACAATATGATTCAATTTCGTCATTCATGCACTGAACAATAGTCCCAACCATGCTTGGTCTTGGAGCTTCTTCAGATAGTCTTTCCAATGGTCCAATTAGCACTAAAATGAGCGCCTCATAATCAGTCCCCCATAGTGTAAGCATGATGATATTTAGAGACAGAAAGATAATGGTAAAATAATAGGCCTTTTATGATTGGTAATCCAATACTAACTAGGAAATTAAATTTAATTGGGAATTTAACCCAATATTTAATTCCAATAAGGAATACTCAATAATAACGATTATAATTATCTCTATTTTATAATAACTATTATTTATAAAGAAAATATTAATCCATAAACCGTTCATTATGTTTTAAAATCAACTTTTTAATATTTTTATTAAATTTTTCAATATTTTAGAAAATAATTTAACTTCATTAAAATGCTTTGTGTCGAAACCATTTTTAAAGTTTGATTTAAAAAAGGGAAATCGACTTTTAAAAACGAAAATAGGAGTCGCCACCAATCCTTTTTACTTAGGTGTAATTAGATCACCATAAAAACGTTTTATTTTAAAATAATAATTTTAGTCCACGAAAAACAAGAAAAAATGGGTTCGGGAATCGGTTACATATGAGTAAGGATTAGCATCCTCATAACGCCCAAAAATTGGTACCTAATCGATAAAATTATGTCCTAATATTGAAAATTTGAAAAATTTTAGAAAATAATCCTTTTATTTGAAAAAAAAAACCTAGACTTACCTATCTCAAAGAAACAAAACACTATACCCAGTAAGTTAGGATATAATATCTCATGACTTCGAAATTAGGCACGTCTTTATTTTAGAAAATTCCTACCTCGAGATACAAAACATCATATCCAGTAAGTTAGGACACAATATTTTGAATTCCCGAGAATAAGTTTTTGATTTGAAATTTATAAGTTTTGGTTTGAAAAGAGAAGAGATATCTAATACTTTAAGTTCCACGAGAAAAATCGAAACCCAGTAAGTTAGGGCACAATTCTTCTCGAAGTCTTCCAAATATCACATATCACCGTATTTTAAAAAATATTTGAATAAAATGCTTTAATTCAAAAAGTATTTTTATAAAACTATGGTTTGAGTAAGATATTATGACATATATATCTAATAACAATTCTACATAACTACAAATTATACTAACAATATATGATAAAGAATAACATAATATGAATAAATAAATAATGAATTATATGAAGCAATAATAAACAATTAAATAAACATAAACAAATAAACATGGGATATGAAATAAGTAGCGATAATTAGGATCTTCGTGAAATTATAAAATCAAATGAAAAAAAATGATATATTTAAGCATTGAATAAAAAATAAAAGAATATGACGATTTTTAAAATGATTGAATATATATAAACAATATAAAAGATGAATAAAATTTAAAGTATATATATAAAAAAGAATATTTATAATAAATACTTAATTTAATACCTATATAAATAATTATACATAATAAAAAACAATTAGTAAACAATATATAATAATTTTATATAAAAACATATATAATATTTTAATAATAAAATTACATATATAATATAAATAATATAAATAAAATATGTTATATAATATAAATATATTTTATACAAAATAATTTTTTAAAAAATAAGGTATGATATAATATAATACTATATAATATATAAATAAAAATAATAATATAATAATTAATATAAATCATAATAGATAACTAAAATAATATTAAATCAAATGAAATATTAAATAATAATAAATTAATATATATAGAGATAACACATACCAAAATATACATATATATATGAATTTTATATTATTAACAAAATTAATAAAATAATATAAATAATATAACATTTTAACATAATAAAAAAATATAGTAATAGAATAATTTAAAAATAAAATAAAAAAAACGAAGAAAAGAATATTAAATAAATATAAAAGGATTGGATTAAAACACACGTCATGTTATAAGGATCAATATGGCAATTATGCCATTTTTTAAAACGACATCGTTTGATATTAGCCATTCAGTGACCTTCGGACCAAATTGAAACAGAAAGGGAAATTTAGGGCTAAAAAAATAAAAATAAAAAATTCAAATTGAACTTAATTTAAAAACTTAAAATAGCGAAAGGACCAAAGTGGCAATTAGCCCTTTTAACAAAAACGCGCGGATCCTCCCCGGGTATTCGTGTCGACGCGCTAATCCTCCCTTAAAACGACGTCGTTTTGTGCCTATTGAATTAAGCAAAAATGACACCGTTTTCACCTTGCTATATAAATTAGTTTTAATAAGAAAACATCATTTCAAATCTATTTTTTAAAAAAAAAAACTTCAGAAACCTCTGAAACCCCCTCGTTCCCTTGTCTAGCTCCGGTCATCGGACCTCTGGGCTACCGCCTCCACGCACTTCACGCACCTCCGTCAATGGTGGTTGGAGAGTCAGATCTCTCCATTTCAAAGGTAATTTTCTCCTCTTTTTTATTTTAGTGCTATTTTTTTAAAAGAAAATGCTCGAATCAGAAGCGAAAAAAAATAAAAAAATAACAAGAATAAAATAAATCGTAAATCACCTCTATTTTCAGAATATTGGCTTTCGCTTTTTATTTTCTTTTTTTTTTTTTGTATTCTCTGTGTATGTATTGTGTATCTGTCTCCATTTTACAAATTTTTGTAAGGCTTTTATAGCCTTTGAAATAAACAAAATGAGAATGAAATAAAAAATTTTCCTGTTTTGTCGTAGTTTGTTGTTGCTCATTCCTTTTCTGTGCAGGTTAAAGACAAAGATCTCGCGACGGAGCCCCTATTTGGTGGGCTGAATGCGGTGTGATCGGGGCTAGGGATGTCGAGGTTGCTGTGCAAGGGAGTAGATCGTTGGGGCGCTTGCGGCGCAGTGGAAGCCCAGGGTTTCCTGCGTTCGCAAGCTTCTTGGGCTTATGTTTAGGTTGGGCTTGTTGGGCCTGGATAGGATTTGGGCTAAGGGTATTCGAGTAATGGGTTTTGGTTCTGAGTCTGTTTAGTTTGTGGGGTCAGAAGATGTAATTTGGGCCTGTTTTGGTGTTGTAACTAGACTGTTTAATAGACATTTTTTTTTGGATTGTATATGGGCCCGGGCATAAATGGGCCTCTACACTTTGATTAGATTAATTTATTTGATAATTAATATAAATATTTTATTTTTTTAGAGTTTTAGATTTTGATTTTTTGAAAATATATTTATTTTTATTTAAAAGATAGAAAGGAGAATACAAACCAAGTAAATAGACTTTGTTGTCTATATACAAATAAAATAAATAACATTGTACCTATATTTTAAAATATATATTTAAAATTAGTATTATATTATATTCACCTTTCAATCCAAATCAATCTAATTCAATTTCATTAAAAAAAATTATTAAATTGAAATTTTATGGTCACAGTCTCACAAAATCCATCTAAATTTGGAACAAGAAATCCCATCTAAATTTGGAACAAGAACAAATTTCATGATATTTAAGATTAAGAATTTTTTTTAAAACCAAAATTAACTTAAATGTTGATATTTAGGGTGAGTTTCGAAAAGACTATGCAGGGCATTTAACTTATTTTTTGTCTCACGCTATAGTATCGCTACTATATCTAATTTCACTGTTATCGCTGTTTTTACACTAATCGCAGCTAAACTCACTACCCATCTAAACTCACCCTTAATTTACTTTACTAAATCCATATCAGTTTCGATAATTAATTTGATTTATGATCCGTAAATTTAGAAAAAAAATATTTTTGTTAGATTTAATAAAAATATCTTTAGAATATTATATAATTTTTACAAGATAATTAATTCAATTATTCAATCATATTTAATATATTTTTAAAAAATACTAAACGGTAAAAGCACCTTTCCGGTCTCTCTCAATTTAGATATTGAGTAAATTAGTTTTTTTAAAAATCAATGTAATTTAATCCCTATAAATTTGGACAAGTGAGTAATTAAGGATAATTAAAGTAAAATTTTCAAAAACATTAATAATGTGATTAACTATTTTAGATGCCATTTTTTAAAATTATTATGGATTAAAATTTACTTAGTATCAAAATTGAGATGCACTTGGATAGATGCCTTTACTTTACTAAAATAATATAGATTATGATGCCTCTCTAGTCTCTCTCAATTTTGAAATTGAGTAAATTGATCTTTCTATAAAATTGAAAATTTAATTCTGTCAATTTCAAAAGTGAGCAATTAATGACAATTAAGTATTGTATTAATGTCTTCCATCAATTGTTCATAATTTTGATTGGTATAATAATAAATTTAACCTTCGATGTTTACCTATTTTGTCATTTTGACTTTAATTCTAATAAATTTAATAAATTTAATATCTACATAAATGTTGCAAGATAAATTTGTTAAATTAAGACCTTATTAACAAGATTTGTAAATTTTAAGGGTTAAATTTATTATACCAATTAAAAGAATGTACAGTTAATGGAAAATATTAACATTATGATTAACTGAAATTAGCTGAAATTAATATAAATTAAATTAAATTACTAAGATTTTTATAAGGAGATCAATTTGCTTAATTTTAAAATTAAAAGGGGTGTTTTTACGTTAGTAAAATAATATATTATCCGACAAAAAAATGGATAGGAAGCGAAGTAGTAGGACAGGGGGTTGACTTAACAATTGGTCCGAAGCCATGTCTGAAAAGTAAAGTACATTATTAACTCAATAATTTTCACAAATCCATCTTTTACCCTTCCCCCAAAAAATATATCTCAGAGAAAGACAAAAGCAAAACCAAAGCTTTGAGAAAAAAATGGAGGAAGACAAGTCAATGAGTCCTCAGCAGCGGCTACAGCAACAGCAGCAGCAGCAGCAATTTCTCTTACACCAACAGAAACAACAACAACAACAGCAACAGCAACAAATGCTTCTCTTACAACAACTTCAGAAACAAGCCCAACATCATCAGCAACAGCAGCAGGCAATTTCTCGCTTCCCTTCCAACATTGATGCCCATTTACGTACTACTCCTGGTGTTCTTCCCAATCGTGCTATTAACATCCACCCAAACCCTAATTCAATCCCCAATCCTACCCCTAACCCTAATTCCACTCCTAATTCACAACAACAGCAACAGCCCCCACAATCACAGCAACAGCACCAGCAGCGACAACAACAGCAGCAGCAGAAGCAGATGCGGCCGTTGAATCAAGCTGAACTTCAGATGGCTTATCAGGATGCCTTGCGTGTTTGTCACCCTGATTTTAAACGACCCTTTTCTTCCCTTGAAGATGCCTGTGAAAGGTTTGTCTGCTAATTCTCTAACTTTTTAGGAAATGGAATTCTGGGTTTTGTTGGTTCTTTAAATTTTCCTTTTTTATGTATTTGTTGGTGTGGAAATGGCCAAAAAATGATAATTGTTGGACACCATATAATAGAAATTTCTTCCTTTCTGTTTTGTTGTTAAGTAAAGGTGAAAAAGGTGGGAGTTCAAACTTTAGAAGAAAAAAAAAGGATGGACATATGATGGTCTGAAATAATGGATTCTTTTTATTATTTTATAGAATTTTGGCTAGCATGTGCAGCTTTTGGAAAATTTGCTCTTAAGTACTTCTTGTTGCTATTTTCTGGTCGAAGGTTGTATTCCTGCTGTTTGATGTGCAAATTTGGGCAGTTTTATATTGTAAAGATTGTATATTGGTTTATCTGCTACAGAAATTAGGGTCTGAATAGTAGTAACTGCCATAAGTTTCTCAGTAATGCTAACATGATGGAGCCATTTATAAAGTTTTAGGAGCAGGTTATGTCAGATATTTTGATGCTTTCTCTCTGGTGGGATACAATTGTAAATGAGATTTCCAGAAACTGTGTGGGAGATAATGTTGATTTGTTTCACGTAATTGCTTCTTCGTCATCTTTCTTTTGTCTAATTCATCCAAGGTTGAGGACATATAAAAGACTATAATTTATTGGGATTTATATGCATAAGACTGAAAAATTGCTGATGCATTGTGACACATGGCAATTTGGTGGGAAGAATTATGGAATTTATCTACATTTGTCTGGCAAATACTTGGCAAATCAACTTTTGCATGGTTTCCTAGCAAATAGGAGATAAGATGTTCATATTTGGAGTTATACTCCATTTGTTAGGAACCCGTTCCACTAGACAGTTTTGTTCTGGTCAGCTTTATCATCTGTTTCATGTGAACAAAGTGAAGGGAAAAAAAATGAAATTCTTTAACATTCAAAGTTACATGAAATTATTTTCACAAGTTGTATCTTCCTGATTGCATTGAGCTGAGTTGCCAAATATCATGCTTCAGCAGCTAACAGTCACATGTTGCATGTTTATTTGCATAAAAAAATGGAGTTGACAGAGTGATTAAATGATATCTTTGGTGTCCTAACTACTGTTTGTACCGCTTTCATATGCTGCTTTCATATCCATTTTTGGACTTCACTTTGCATTTTCTCAGTGAAGTATCGAGGCTTCCAGAATTTCTTGTGACTGAATATTTGTTTAGTGTCTTGCTTCTTGTGACAACGAGAACATGTGGAAATACATATACATGCATGCAATTTAAACTAATTCAGCTTGTCCCTCCTGCTGAATCCTTTTCCCTCCTTTTTTTTTCTTGGCTATAATCTCTTAAATTTTCCTTTTCAGTTTATAGATATAGACGTGTATGGACTGAAGACAGTAGTTACTATCTATCATAACTTGACCTGAGGATAATACAGTAGCCAGCTATTTAACTTTGACCTTTGGACGGCATTGGTTATATGATTCGAAGTATCTCTGTCTTGAGTATTCCTTTTTATGTCTCAAGTTTTATGGCCTAATTTCCTTCAAACATATCATGGAGAAGTGAAAAAAAAATGGAAATAGAGAGTAGCCATCCTTCTAGGAAAATAAAATCCTTTTGGCATACAATGAATGAAAAACTAGCCTGTCTGTCATATATAGCTGCAATGGAGTTTTTGAATTATCCTGGTAATAATAAATAATAGTAAATTTATTCTTTTGATGGTGCAAAATACCAATCTGTAAACCCTGGTTGAATATTTGCGAAATAAAAATATGGAAGCTCATTCATTCGAAGTTTGAGGGTATTTTGCAAACCGTATTTGGAAGATAGGGAACATGGTTAAGGATAGGAAGGCGAGATTTGTTTGCTTTTTACATGAATCACTTCATCCTATGGAGGGTAATAGACCTTTATAGTGTATTTTACTGTGTCATAATCGTGTTTTAAGGTATTTTATATTTGTATGAATTGTGGTTTTAATAATTCATGTTAAATGGAGTTGAGACTTTCATGTATCTGTGTCATGTATTGCCAGGTCTAGATAAAATAGTAGTAATCTGAGTTCTCTCTCCCTTCATGCTTGAAGAATTTGCACTACGACATCTGGGATTAAATAGTTTTTTCGTGCTTTATGTTCTTTGAAGTTTATTTCATGAAAACGTGTAGGTTACTACCTTACCATGTTGTAGCAGACTATGAAGCAGAGGAGGATGACAGAATTCTTGATTCTGACACAACGGGCCAGATGCCATCTCGGTCCCAGCAGTGGGATCACAACATTGCTGCCAAAGTCGCCGAGTTCACAGCGACGTTCGAGAAACAGGCACTTGCCTTCAACATAATATCTCGCAAACGAGCCGCAGGGGAATTTCGATCTGAGGAAAGGTTGATGGTTGAGCAGGCTCTTCTCCAGGAAGAGAAGAGAGCCATGCTTGAGTTGAGAGCAGAAATAGAATCAAGGGAGAAGGCTGGTCGGGAGGCTCATGAGGCTAAGTTGCGAATGGCAGCAATGGTTCAGGCAGAGCAAGCTCGAGCTGAATCGCAAGCTCACGTTGAAATAATGGCCCGAGGACCAATAAGAGCAAATGCGCTTGGATCTCATGGTCATGACATTGGAGAACAGTCACAGGGTTTAAACCCTGATGAGATGATGAACGGATGGGGGAACAATGCACCGCGGGATGAAAAGGAGCCTTCAGAAGATTTCTTGAATGACGAAGAGACTGAAAACGGAGATACAAGTGTGCAGAACGAATGGCGTGAAGTCGGGGAGTTTGATTTGAACAGTAGATAGGTCATGGATGGTGGTGCTTAGTTGGCATTTTGGCATCTCCTTTTCTTAATCGATTTTTTGTTAACCTAATTTGTAAAAGAAAAAGTAAAACACGTAGTGATAGTCATTGATGGACATTTCATTACATTGTGTTTTTATTGTATTTATTTAGGCATAGACAAGCAAAAGCATTTGCTTTGGTGAGCTGCTGCTGGCTTCCATTTAACCTTTTACATGTTCTTTGTAAATTCGCCCATATTAAATGAATGACTGATCCGAAGTAGGTTTGCCTAAAGGACAATACGTTATGAATTGATCTATATAAAAAAAAAAAAAAAATAGCACTAGTCAAAGTTAGACATCGATTCTGTCAAAGTACCACCAAATCATTTCCTCTCTTTTTTCGTTATTTTTATTTTAGCTCTTTTTCTTTTTGTTTCTTTTCTTTTTCTGTTCCCTTCTAACTTTTCTCCCTCAGAACATGTCTGCTGAAAATTGAATTTTTTTCTTTTTCATTTTCTAGAATTTGAGCATTCTCTGCTAAGTTGCATTTGCCTATATCTTTTTTGCCACATTATTTTCTTTAAATATTTATATTTTTTCAACAAAAACGTAATTGTCTCTCCATTAAATTTTCATGGATGCCAATGCCATAGGTATAGCTCTTGTTACTTTAAAAAGACCAAAAAAAAAAAAAAAAAGACTATGAACCCAGAACTTAGTTCATATGGCTCATGCAACCAACCTTAAGAGAAAATATCAAACAAGTCTGGCATCAGAATCACACAATATTTGCAACCCTTTTCCTATCCCTGAGATGCAATTGACTTTGTGCCAAAAAAAAAAAAGGTCCTAACACTCAGAAAACTTGGTTTCTAATTTCTATAGGAAGTAAGACACTCGCAAAGCAAGGGAAAAATAAATAACAAACCAAGATAGTGGTGCCTACTTTGCTTTTCCCTCTTCTTTCTCTCCCTCATATCTCATTCAGTCATTCTCATACATACATATGCACAGGCAAAGAACGTATCATCCAACATTATACTTAAAGCCAACGACACTGGGAAATAAAAGAGGGAAAAAAGGCATTTTCTTTAACCTCAAATTGAAGGAAGAAACAGGGGAAAACAAAGCAAGAATGCGTATTATCTTAAATAGTACCTACAAAATGTTGGGGGGCTGGGAATCCAATCTCTGTTGCAACTCCTTGATCTTCATGGA
Source organism: Gossypium rotundifolium (assembly GCA_025506655.1). Lineage (NCBI taxonomy): Eukaryota > Viridiplantae > Streptophyta > Magnoliopsida > Malvales > Malvaceae > Gossypium > Gossypium rotundifolium. The sequence continues at coordinate 17,861,726 of CP106734.1, forward strand.
AAGATCCAGTTTCTGATCCTTGTAGCTCTGCAACAAATACTCTTTCCCTTCTATCACCTCTTTTAGTTCTCCTACTTCTCTCTTCAGCATCTCAATTCTCTCCCCATCTCCCCTTCTCTTCTCAGGGGAGTCTGAGTTGCTCTCCACATCAAGATACCCACTAGCATGGCCATTTCTTATGTCTGATGGCCAAGCTGTATCAATTGATGTCATCTTATTTGTGCCACCATGTCCTACACAGTGATCTGCAACTGCCTTCCTCAGCCTTTGGATTTCTCTCTCAGAGTCGAACAAGTCTCTATTTGCAGCATCCAGTTGTGATTGTAGGTGAGTTGAGTGTGCCACCTGAGCATTCAGCGAATTCTGCAGTTCCATAATCTGATCCTGCATCTCCAGAATCATATCATCTCTTCTTTTTAAGTGTTGCCTTAGTTTCTGAATCACTTCCCGCTTGCTAAATATGTCAGAGCCAGATTCTGAGACACATGGTGAGTCAGAGCAGTTAGAATGATGAAATGGCCTCGGAGGCAACTCAAGGCAATCTGGAGATGATGCCCACATAACACCATTATCCTTGCTGAAATCAGATGTGGGAACTGTCACCAGAGGGAGAGCAACCTCAGATTCTGGCAGTATCTGTCCATTGGGTGGGTACTTCTCTATGTTTTCAGCTCCTGTTTTGAGCCCAAACTTAAATAAAAAACCAAAAGGTGCAAGAAACTGTAAAAACACATACATTTCAGACTTATGTTGATCTAACTCCTCATTTTTTCTAAACTACCAGTGTCAGTCGCATATAAACACCACAAAGCGGGTATGATTAAAAACTTAGATGCCATGTCTTAACACTCCGAAGGCAAGGAATTTGATATTAGGATGGGATTCATAAAAGGCTTAGTACTTGAGGAAAATGAGACTCTGTTTCTTCTATTTCCAGCAAATACGTGACTATTTACACTAAAAAAAGAGATATAGGGAAAGAAATCAAACTAGAGAATTCATAACAATTCTATTTCTTCACTTTATTATCCCACTTGAAAGACCCAAGCAAAAGCATAGAAAGTGAAAAACTAAAACAAGTGCATGCATATATGTCAAAGCTTCGGACATCTCAAACTGTAAGATAGCCGCACCACACCTGACATGCAGTTGAAACAACCATCATCTTCTTCAGTAAATGCGTACATGTTTGAATGCAATCGGCAACCTGACGATCTCCTTTTATCAGAAATTCCATTCCCTGTAATAAACTCTAAATTTAGAATTAGTTATTTATTCAACACAAATTATTGAAGCAACAGATACCAGTCTACCTTTCAAGCTGGCAGTAGCATTGTCCTGCTGCTTTGTGTCAAGTGCCTGCTTCAGCTTGTAACCAAGTCTAACTGATAAAGTACTTAGCAAAGCACCACCAGCAATGAGAATCCAATTTGGCCCCTCACCCTGAAATTTTTTTGACTTCTGACCCCTAGATACCCGACTGTTTCTTGTATTCATTTTAAGAGCAAGTGAAGGATTAGATGGGAAAACTCTGAATCACCCAAATATGGCCTACAGTCAGAGTACACTACATGCAATTACTATCCATGTAAAACAAAAGTGAGGTGAAATAGCATCAAGAAAGCAATAAGTTCTACAAAATCCACTTCTTAATAAGAAACAAAAGGGTCTTGAGACTTGAATGTGAACTAAATACGTCAATAGAACAACTTTTTGAGAGCAATTAGATATCTTTAGATAAAAATTAATTCCCACTCTCCGGACATCCCACAGACCTACTAAACATTATAGATTCTTTTGATGATGATGATGATAATGATTATTATTATTATTATTATTATTATTATTATTATTATTATTTACTTTTTATAGATTGTCCATCATGAAAAAGTATCTGTAGCTCTTGACAGATAAGCTTTTGTTATGGGAAAATGAGTTGAAGTCATAAAATACATCCAAAGGTCAAAATCAAAAGCCTTTTGAATAAAAAAGCCACAAAATTCTCCCCATGCTATGCTTTATGCAACAAGCAAAATAAAAATAAATGCAATTACGCTGCTCAACTTACAACAGAAAGGTTAGTCTCTCTAAGCGAATGTAAACGACAACATCTCAAGCATTACAAGTCTAAACCACATCATAATGCTTTAAAGTCCTATACTTCTACCTCATTTAGGCAGTCAAGTAGCACATAAACAATAGACAACATCTTAAAAACAGATGAACCAGGTGCTGAAGACCAACAAAATCAACACCCTACAAAAAAAAAAAAAAAAACAGATGAGAAGAAAAAAAAGAGTAATGATCAACCGGTCTTAATGCAAGTAGACATATGTCACAAGAGACACTACGTATTATCCTAGACTAAAATCAAAGAACAACATTATTGTTCAACTAACTCTCTGTTTCATGTAATTTTAGCTATGCGTGTATCATAAAATAATGTATTTAATAAAAATTAAAAATCAAAGAGAAATTTTCAAAATTTAAAAGAAAATTAGTGTATTTGTGAGGTTAAGTTAAAATCAACTTTGCCCAAATGCTACAACGAAGCAGAAATAGGATTCAAATTTCTATTCAGACAATTCGCATAAGGATTCAAGACTACTGTTATGAGAACTCAAACTCCAAGTTCTAGTATAAAAATAAATAAATAAATAAACGCAAGCTATCCATTATCTAAAACTGTGCTCACATTTCTCTCAACGCCTACAAGTATTGTTACAAAAAAACACTAATACTGTTAAAACCTACAAGTTTCTAATATAATTCCTAAACAATTTAAACCCAAAATCCCCCAAAAAAAAAAATACTAATGTAAACTTTTAACCTCTTCTTTTACATCCTTCTTCTCTTGGTTATTAATTCAATGAAAAAACCGAACAAATAAACTCACATCAACTAAAACACAGAAGTGCAAACTTTGAGGAGGAACAAAGGGAAAGAAGATAATCAAAAGAGATGGCAAAAGCAAACCTCATCCAAATAAAATTAGGGTTTACTTTGACAGGGTTTCTCCGGGAACTCAACGGCGTCGTTTTCGACAAGTGCTTCCCTCCTCTGTCACTATTCACTCCCGCCCTCCCTCCCTCTCTCTCTTTAGAAATGGCAATATCAGAGGGTTTTTCAAATGGCGGCTTTTGGGCTTTGGCTGATAGATAATTTTCCTTCCCTTTTTTTATTTTTCCTTTTTTTTTTTAAAAAAATATAGAAAATAAAATATTAAAGAAATATAAAATCGGGAGGGGTTTTTTACCGCGTCGTAATGACACGTGTCTGCGTTTGCCTTCAATATTCCGTTTATTTCGGTTTAAGTTTGTTAGGATCGGCTAATTAGTTTATCCATTTTTTTGTTTTGTTTTAAAGAGCTTAAATTTTCCCAAATTTTTATGATTATCTTTTGGATTTTTTGCTAAAAGGAACCCTTTAAACAATGATGAATTTTTTTTTTTTATAATTTTAGGTATCTCATACTATCCCATTGATAATTTGAAAATTTATTTTAATTCAAAATTTGGATAAATTTAATGAATTTGGGAGAAGTTTTTTTTGAAATTAAAATATTTACCATTAATAACAATAATTAATTTATTTGTCACGAGTATTTTCTAAAAATAAATGATTGATCACAAAATGTGTATTGAAAAATGTATAATATTTATTTAAAATTTTAATAATGAGTGCATTAAAATGCTAAATAAAATAATCAAATAATGCATGTAATGTAATCTTTCAATACAAATAATATATTGATTAATCTTTAAAATGTTTTAAAGGTCCCTCGTTAACAATATTTTTATTTTTAGAGAATAAATATTAAAAAGAGGAAGAAAAAGGAAAAACACTTACCTTGTAAAGATTGAATGGAATTGTCTGCCTTTTTCAGAAGGGAAATGGAACAGGGTTGAGTGTGGACCGAAAAGGAAAAACTATTAAATATGTATGATAGTATGAGTATAGTTTACTCAAATAAAAACTTCTTTCCACGTGTGAGGAATAAGGATGGTGGGGCATTTACCAAAATATACTAAAATATAAAAAAAATTACGAAAATGGGCCAAAATCTAAAATATTTACGGAAAATGACTATTTTCTCTCAAAACGCGTCCACATCAATAGCGTTTTGGAGGATGCAAGAGAAAGCATGCCCTCGAGGTGCGATTTGTGCCACATCAGCACAAAACGCTCGACGAGGACGCTTTGGCGATGTGGCACAAAACGCCTCAAGGCGACTTTCTCTTCTGACAATCAAATATTTTTTGACCATTGGGCCTCAATGGATGTAAAAAACCTATAAAATTCCCCACCCTTTTATTTTTTCACAACAAAGTCCTTATTCATTTTCTCTCAACTTTCTCTCAAATTCTTCTCAAATTTCTCTTAAATTTCACAATAGTCCTTTAATATTTACAAAAACCCCTTTTTAAATTTTTTGAAATATATTTTTTGATAAATTTTAAAATATTCGATCGTATTTCCAATGGCCGGGCAATTAATTCGTCTCAACGATAAACACATATCCGTCGATCAAAATGCAAATGGTAAGTTTTAATTTTAATTTTAATTTTTCAATACTATTTAACATTTTTTAGGTTTATGCAATTTTAATTAAAATTTATTTTATAATTTTTTAAACAATCTATATATCGGGTGCTGCAATGTTATATTCACAATATTCCTGGTCCGCCATCGCCGTTGATCGAGAATTACCTGCGGGAAGCGAGTTTTTGACACGTGGCCACGATAGGTCGGGGATGCAAGTTGGAGCCGGTTAATCAGTGCATTGATAGAGAAGTGGAGACCCAAGACGCACACTTTGCATCTTTCATGCGGAGAGTGTACTATCACTCGAAGACGTGCATTTGCAATTGGGATTGCCGATGGATGGGTACGTAGTCACCGGGTCCGCAACTTCTGGTGATTGGGGAGTCGTATACTACGAGCTTTTGGGTGCTATTCCAGATAACATTATCAGAGGTCGGATCGAGATGGGCTGGTTACGAGACACCTTCCCGAGCTGGATAATAATTCAACCGAAATAGAAAGAATACGGTATGCTCGGGCATACATTTTTGAGATTATTGGAGGCTATCTGATGCCGGACCTGTCATGAAACCTCGTACACCTGAGATGGCTACTGAAACTCATTGATTTTAGAGCGTCGGTGAATTGAGTTGGGGGTCTGTCGTGCTATCAAAATTGTATCGGAGATGTGCGGAGCGACGCGGCCGAGAAAAGCGAAAATCGGAGGTTGCTTATCATTACTGCAGTCATGGGCACGGTTTGGATTTCCATTTTTACGTCCTCGAGTCGACCACCCATATACATTACCACTCATAATGAGGAAAATTTAATATTATATATTACAATTATTACGTAGATTTAAAGTATAATTGTATGCTAAAAATTTATTTAATTAGGTGGAACCATTCGGCGAGTTATGTTGGAATACCTACCAAGCTTGAAGATATACGACTTCTATTAGAGCAACGGTCGGAATTACAAGTAAGTATTAAATAAAATATATTTTCGTAATAAAATAGTCGTTTCGTATTTTGTATTTAGAATTTAGTATTTTGTATTTAGTATTTAGTATTATGTATATAACTAATATTTTTATCATGTTAATATAGTTTCGATGGACACCATACGAGGATATGGCAATTCGGGCAGTAATTCCAGATGAGTTCTTTTAAAATCTGAACATTTGGCATGTGAAGGTCCCATTGATCAACTATGCCACCGTGGAGATGCACCAGTCAGATCGGGTTCTACAACAATTTGGATTCTGACAACCGATTCCCGTGCCACCTAAGGTGCTCGATGATGAGCACAAAGTAGACTTACGACAGTTGCACACAGATTGGCCAAGATTTTGGTTAGCACATATCGAAATGTGGGAGAGAACCGGTATGATTATATACCTATTCGGGAACCGATCATCGTTCCTAAGTTAGCGTGCGTGCCGGAATACATGTCATGGTTTAGGATCCATGGCAAACCGTATTTATTGTCGGAAGAGGAGAAGCGACGACAACTTTGTCAACAAAGGAAACGATGGGGCCCTTTAAATCCAAGGAGAAGGGGTGATAAGACGGGACCATCAACATACACGATCATACAATTCACCACAACACCCCAACACTTCAGCCGACGACACTGACATCATAGCCTTTGACCTTTATGCCAGGTGCATACCCTAGCCCTTATATGTATCCTAACCCATATATGTTTCCTTTTCCCGAGTACTCCGACTGGCCAGCCGATCTTGAGGCCGCCGTCGCATGAAGGATCACACGAGACGCCGTCGGGGAGCTCTTCTTTTTACCAGTCTCATTCGCCTTATGGGATTCAAACACACATGCCATGGTTTATGTCAACACCCACAACCAGACCCATTGCCGGATGAACCAGAATCCCCGCCTGAGGTTCCACGACCCTCGCCGGAAGCTAGAGGAAAGAGGAATCCAGAGCGTAACTGCCGACCACCCCCGTGTGGCATTGATTCCAACCGACACCAACATTGATTCCGACTGCCTTTTTTAATTTTTTAATTGTAATATAATTTTTTATTTTTTTAATAAAATAAAAGTTGTTTTTATTTGTTTGTAATTTAATTTTAATCTCTTTAATAAAATAGAAGTTGTTTAATTTTTATTATAATTTAATTTTAATATCTTTAATAAAATACAAGTTGTTTTTTATTTTTTAATTTAATTTTAATATCTTTAATAAAATACAAGTTGTTTTTTATTTTTTTGTAATTTAATTTTAATATCTTTAATAAAATACAAGTTGTTTTTTTTTGTGATTTAATTATAATATCTTTAATAAAATACAAGTTTTTTTGTAATTTAATTTTAATATCTTTAATAAAATACAAGTTGTTTTTTATTTTTTGTAATTTAATTTTAATATCTTTAATAAAATACAAGTTGTTTTTTTGTAATTTAATTTTAATATCTTTAATAAAATAAAAGTTGTTTTTTATAATTTAATTTAATAAAATCCAAGATTTGTGTTTTTATTGTAATTTAATTTTTATTTTTGTAAATTAGTCCTTCTACAAAAGTTCACCGTTTTCATCAAGAAATAAATAGAATTTACATAGCCACCAAGAGACAAAAAAGCTAAGAAGACTGTCAACTATTCCGATTTGGACACGAGCGAGATGTATGGCCTGGGTTCCTACACCATCCGCACAACCTACGTTGGTTGGCCGTTTCTGAGATCCATATTGTTGCGTATTCTAGTCGAGCAAGGTCGACCTTTTGGTTTGCGCCTCAGTTGTCTATCTGGTAACAGCTTATACGGTGCAAGCGATACAGACGGTCACTTACGTTCATCTGGGACTGGTGCAAATGCGTGTCTCCATACGTTGTACATGTTTTTTATTTTATACACTTCGTCGACATAACTCATGGGATCAAGACGAAGATTCTGACAAGCCGCAAGTACATGAGTGCATGGGTAACGAAGTGCATCAAATATCCCAAAGTCGCAGGTCCTATTTCTCAAGTGTACACTGTAACACCCCCTACCCGTATTCATTGTCGGAATAGGGTACGAGGCATTACCGGAGTTTACGATTTTTTTTTTTACTCAATATAACCCATTTATAAATATCTAGCATTTCCTTCAAGTTCTAAACCGAAACTATTCCAATTCAACATATTTTAAAAATAAATTCATGCATATTTATAAGATAACATCAACACATACCAAACCAAGGTTTGCTAGCCATACCAATGGTGGACTTTACATTCATTTCATATTAACATTTATTTTATTAGCTTATACATGCCATTCATTTCCAAACTAAAGTTTCTTTAAATACCGAAATATTGGGGTTGATAGTGTGATGAGTCTCCCACCGATCCGATCTCCGAGCTCTTAACACTACAAAACAGGGAAAAAGGAAATAGGGTAAGCACTTTGTGCTTTGTAAGCCCATGAAACAAGAATTATACTTACCCAATATTTTCAATACAAGCAATAAACACTCATATACCCATTCAATGCATTATTACCCTAACATTCACAAACTCAACATTCAAGTCGGTTCAATAATTTCCATATATCAATAATACAAATACTATGATTGATGAGCTCATCAATATCATGATTTCCATTTCCTTGTTATTTTCCATATTTATCCGTTAAATTACTCGAATTTCGATGGATTTTCGAAGTACACTTTTAGTGTACAATCCAGTCGTCAATTCATGTTCATGTGCGCATTTTTCCATTTCAGAGAGCACACTCCGCGAACCTCATCCTTACGGTGGGATTACGGTCCAGCTAAATCACATAATATAAACTCATAGAGTATTGTCGGGATTACCGGTCCGGGCTAAATCCCTCACGACAATTACTCTAATGAGCTTGAATCTGAATTACCAGTCCGGGCTAAATTGAGACCCTAATTCGGATTACCGTCCAGGCTAAATCCATTTTCCACATATTCTTCGGAAGGCTATATTAAGATAGGATCACCCGTCCGGCTAGATCCTTTTACCGTCAATTCCTTTTCGTAGATCCATCAATTTTTCTTTCATTCAACCGAGATTTCTTCCCTTTTATCAAGTATATCAATGTTTCATCAATTTTCATACAATGAACATTGAAATCATATTCACATCAATAACATACATTTCAAGCATTTAAGAAGATAATTCAAGTTACATGCAAATACGTACACAAAAATCTACACGAATTATAGGTTGTACATGTTTTCTATTTTATACACTTCTCGACATAGCTCATGGGATCAAGACGAAGATTTCGACAAGCCGCAAGTACATGAGTGCATGGGTAACGGCGCATCAAATATCCCAAAGTCAGGTCCTATTTCAAGTGTACACGATATTGCCCGCCAACAATACCTTGGTTCACACAAACTCCGTCACACGAAACCATAAGTTGTCGCGATCGTGACACACTGTGCATGGTGTTGGCCCGTGCCTTCCCTTGTTAATTTCTCGAAGACCTTTCAAGACCTATGGCCTCTGATGAGAGTGAAGAAAAATGAAGAGATTTCTTGCATTTGGCCCATTTTACCCTTATTTCTCCTTATTTTCTTGCTGATAACTCCGTCCAGCCCAATTAGACCTTGGGTCTATTTTCCTTTAAGCCCTCTTTCCTTTATCCTTTAAACTATTTAATCATTTTTCATAATTTTGCTTTGGAAATAGTGCCGCTAAACGAAAATATGTCGATTTTCGCACAACCGATGTTATAACCTTAATTTAGGCCAATGACACGGTTCCTTTTAGAATAGAATTTATGCATTCATTTGGCCAGTAACTCATCGTTAGTGAGGCCATATGACCATATCGTAGGCCACCGTCGTATGCTTGTGTCCACTGTTCGAAAGGAATATTGCATAGGTAGTTTGCACCTTCTTCGTTAACTGATCGAAAACTCACCAACATCTCGTGAAAACGGTCCTTATTTATCTCGTACCCTGCCAATATAAGTTGATAGCGAATATTACATACCACTCTTCAATTAAGAATAAATTGAATATTACAAACGAAATTATATTAATCTATATTACATACCCATATTGGTCACTTGCCGTCGTTGACTTATAGATCGATGTTGCCCGTGGTAGTTGGACTCAACATGCCTTAGGCAATATCGATGGTGTGTGCGATGCCACAGGCTTCCATGTCGCTCTATTGTTGCTAGTATTCCAGGGCCCCGATCCTATATAACGCATATATCAGGTTGGGGGCAGACATGCCTTATTAACCTAGATAGGAAGAAATCTCAGTCATCAGCTGACTCCCCCGGTGTTATTGTAAACGCAATTGGAAGGATTCTCCCATTGTCGTCTTGTGCCATAGCTAACAATAGCCGATATGTATATCTACCATACATAAAGGTACTGTCAATTTGTACCAATGGCTTGCAGTATATAAACGCGTCTCGGCATTTCTTAAATGTCCAGAAAAGACGCTTGAACACTGCGCATCCATGGAGCAATCGATCATTGTAGTACGCCGGTTCTGTTTCAAGGTCTGTTATGCTGCTTGGGACATATCTCTCCAGCACCTGACACCACTACCACACTTCATTATATGAAGTGTCCCATCGAACATCCAACTTCTCCAACGCCTTCTGCTTGGCTATCCAAGTCTTCCAATAAGAGGGCATGTACCCCAGTTGGCTACGAATATTGCCAATTAAGGCCGACACTGTAGTCTTGGGATCGATCTTCACCGTTGGTATTATTAAGTCAGCCAACATCTCTGAATCCCTCTTCGGATGTTCTTGTGAAACACCTATCAACGAAGTACGTTAAATAATGTAACATTACGTAATATTAGTATTATTCAAAATTATTGAACACATAGTGAACTGTACCGGCAAGACATGCATGTGGACTAGAGCTGGACATGGGCTGGGCCACCCAAGGCCCGCCTTGAAAAATGGGAGGGTTCGGGTAAAAATATAGGCCTAAAAAATGGGCTTGGATAGAAATTGAGGCCCGTTTTTTAAACGGGTCGGGCCTTGGGTACGAGTTTTTTAGCCCCGGCCCGGCCCAAAATTTATTAAATAATTTATTAATTTTTTTTAATTATTAAGTTATGCGTTAATGTTATCTAAATCTTTCTTTACCTTTCTTTTTTGTTTTTTAGACTTTACCAGTTTACCACTTTACCTTTCTTCCTCCTCCATTTCCCATTTCCAAAATCCCTAACTCACGCACGACTCACGACTGGCCACCCACCTCCTCCGATCCAGCAGTCTCCACCTCCCGGCCACAACAACATAGTAAGTTGTAAGTCTCTTCTTCTTCTTCTTTTTTTTAATTGAAGAGGGTTTTTTTTTCTTCTCAATGTTTGATATGGCTTTTGTCTAAGTATTTTTCCATGTAAGGGAGTTTCAGTCTGCAAAGTTTACAATGCGTTTAGATTTATGGCTGTTAATTTTTTGCAAGAAAAAGGTATTCGGATTTGGCATTTTATTGGCTAAGAGAAATACTAGTTTTAGGATTTTATGGTGGAGTGATTGCCGCTTCTTTCTTGTCTTTCCATAGAATTTGAAAGGGTTTTCAAGTATTGTTTGATTTATCTCAAGAGGATGAGCAGCATATGGTTTTGGATTAACTGTGCTTTTTAGAGCATTGTTATGTTCTGCGAGAGTCCACTACATAGTATTTGATGATTTTGGCAATCTTGATCGTGGGTATTCAATTAGTTTATTCTTTTAGCAAGTTTTTTTTCCCATTTGAGATGCGCACTGTAAAGTAATTAGTTTGATTTCTCAAAGATTGTACTCATTTTCTACCACTCTAGGCATTGCTGTGTACTTGATGTGCAGGGGTTATGTTACCAGGAAATGGTACATGTCTAAGTTTGAAGATTTTCCCAAAGAAGTCAAAGCTGTAATTCCGTATGTTTTTTGATGCTTAGATGAAGGCTTTAATGTACACCTACCGAAAGGAGATTTAAATTGATATTGCTACCCAAAAAATCTCGAGAAAATATATTCTCCAATTATTCGCTTCTATTCTATTTTTTTGACTTTAATACATTTTTTAGACCATATATGCAATTTCCTAAACTTTAGACCCTCTATATTTACCATTTCTTATGAAATAGTACATATCCAAAATTATAAATTTCTCAATTGCAACTACTTTAATAAAAATTATCAATAGAAATTCAATTTTATCAGATTATGCAAATAACTCGATCATTCTTGAAAGACCTCTCAATATTAAATTTCAAAACTTAGCAATTGCTTTTAAGCTTCATGAATTTCCAAAACATTGTGGATTTCGGGCATTGGAATTTTGGAGGTGTTACAAGTTTGATCTTAGGAAACAAATACCACTTTCGCGTTCTTTTTTTTTTTTTATGAAAAATAGAGAACAATAAAAAAAAAAACACATTTCCTTATGTATCAATTGCCCTAAAACAAGAGAAAGAAAAGTAAATTAAAAGAAATTAACATCATTTGTTTTTGGATAGTTTCTTTTATGCAAGTTAGGGGAAGCAAAGAAAGTTGAATTTTCGTTATCTTTCCCTCAATTTATTTAGTTTTTAAATATCTTATGCTTCAATTGAGTCGTTGCACTGTAAATGTCTTCTTGATTAGTAATTTGAACTATGTTCATCTAGTAATCTGGCTACAAAGTTTCTCCAAATTTGTAGAAGTTTGTTGTTATTAACATAGAAAGTGATTTACTCTTTAGATTTTTAGATTCTTTTCGTCCAATCCCTTAATCCAACTTAGTGTAGTTTGTTGAATCTATATTAGCCAATGGTTTGTAGCTAATGATGTGTGCATTCTGCAGATTTCATTTTGACAGGGTATTTTAAATGAATGATGATAGTTCAGACGGATAAAATGCGTTTAGATTATTATTTTTATCTATTGTGCTTGTAATTGTTTAATTTTAATTGTAATTACATGAAATGTGTTGATTATAATTATAATTACCTTTGTGCATTGAGTCTAATAATCAGTTATACATAATAATTGTAACTACAAATTGTAGTTGTACCTTAAACAATTTTAATTAATCACTAAAACTTTGACATTGTTGATTTAGGTGAATGTTCTTATTCATTGAAACAATTTTAATTAATCATTTTTAATATGAAAAATAATTTTAATATGAACTGAAATCCTATAATTGTGTAAATATATATTAAAACCTCAAACTAATAATTTTTATTTATTCGCTTTGCTCCTTTGATGGCACATTTTAAATATAATTTATATCCCATTTATATATTATATATAATTGTTGAACAATTATATTAACTTTTGGTTTATTTGGATTCCAAGACTTGAGTTTTTATGAGTATGGCTAGTTCGAACACTCCTATACATGTGGACGATGGGTTTAATGAGTATGAAAGTGTTACCAAACGTAAAAAGTCTACCACTTCAAAGGTGTGGGATGAAATGACAAAGCTTGAATGCAAGGACAAAAATGAATTGAAGGCACAATGTAATCACTATAAGAGTATCTTTTCTGCTAAATCTTCTAGTGGAACCTCCCATTTAAGACGTCATGTAAATCAATGTTTGAAAAAAGTTAATAAGGACATCACTCAATACACCATAGCCAATCAACCATCATTAGGAGGTGGTTCATCCAAAAAAAACTACAAGTTTGATGCTGATGAGTGTCGTCGAGCTGTTTCTACTTTTCTTGTGTGTGGCAAGCATTCATTTAGGACAGTTGAAAAACTGGGATTTAGATACTTGATGAGCATTGCTAGTCCTAATTTTAAGAATATAAGTAGACGGACAGCTACTAGGGATGTCTTAATGTATTATGTAAAAGAGAGAAATCATGTTAAAGAAGAGTTAGATAAAGCACCCGGTTTAATTTGTCTAACTTCTGATAATTGGAATTCAGAGCATACTAATGATGAATATATTTGCATTACTGCACATTGGATTGATAAAGATTGGAAGCTACAAAAGAGAATCATAAGGTTTAGAGCTTTATTTCCTCCGTATGATGGTTTGAACATAGCGGATGAAATTGTTTTATGTTTATCTCAATGGGGTATAGACAAGAAAATTTTTAGCATCACTTTGGATAATGCTTCTTATAATGATGTGTTAGTTTCTTCTCTTAAAAATCGTTTTCGTGTGAACCAAGCTCTTTTGTGTGATGGTGCTTTTTTTCAAGTTAGATGTTGTGCACATATTTTGAATCTTATAGTTAAAGCTAGTTTGGAACTTGCTGATGATGTTGTTGGTAAGATTCAAAATGGAATTAAGTACATAAAAAAGTCGGGAATTCGAAGGAAAAAATTTTATGATGTGGCCGACAAAAGTTTTCATGGGAATGTGACCAAAAAGTTGCGTCAAGATGTGTGTGTGAGATGGAATTCTACTTATTTGATGCTTGAATCTTCTCTGTACTATAAAGATGTGCTAGATTATTGGGGCTAACGGGATAAAGACTATAAAATGTTTGCACTTTCTGACGAGGAGTGGAGAAATGTTGCTATTCTTTGCAAATTTTTGAAAGTCTTCTATGATGTGACTTGTATTTTTTCTGGTTCTAATTATCCGACAGCCAATCTTTATTTTAGAGGGTTTGGAAGGTTCATGACTCTTGCTTGATACTGATTAAAGGTCCTTATTCTTTTTAACTCAATGGTTAAACAAATGCAAGAGAAATTTAATAAATATTGGGATGAGTATTCGTTGATATTGCTGTGTCTTTGCAATTTTAGATCCTCTTTACAAGTTGAATTATGTGCAGTATTGCTTTACTACAATCTATGGTATTCATGCTTCGGATTTTGTTGAAACCATTCTTAGCAATCTTAGACTCTTGCTTGATGAGTATGCTAATGTCTCAGATAAAGATCCCGTTGATTCTAGTTTGCAATGCAATGTTAATAGTGTTGGTTTTGGGGGAGATTTTGATGAGAGTGATGATTATAAATGGTATTTAAATGAATCTAGCACTAAGAGTGAAAAGTCACATTGGACATTTATTTGGAAGAACCGAGCTTGAGTTGAATAGTCAAATAGATGTTTTGGATTATTGGAGCAAAAGTTCGATTCGATATAATGAGCTTTCATTATTGGCTCGTGATCTTTGGCAATTCCAATATCGACTGTAGCTTTCGAGTCCGCTTTTAGCATGGGTAAGAAAGTTATCACACCTTTGAGAAGTTCACTTAAGTCAAAAATGGTTCAAGCCGTTGTTTGCCTTGATGATTGGATGCGAGCTAAGGGACTTTCAACGGGTAATTATTATTCTCGTTTTATTGTTAATTTTATATTATTTTTTTATCAATTTGATAATCTAATTATTTATTCTTATTTCATGTTAGAAATTGGTGACAAGAATGACGATGATGACGATGAGGACGATGAGGACGATGTTTCTTCGATTGCTTTTTAGGTTACCTTCCTTTCTAACTGTTGACAATTTAATTTAGCTTACAATTTATAGTTTCTTATAAAATTAAATATGTTAATTGGTTAATGTATATCTATTTTGGTTGGTTGATTATATTTTGCAGGTTTTTTGTACTGTTTTGGGGATGTTGGTTTTTTGCTGTTTATTGTTGTTTTTATGCTATTTGGCACTATTTTGTTGCTGTTTGATGCTGTTTACTGTTGTTTTGGTGCTATTTTGGTGCTGTTTTATTGTTCTTTTATGGTATTTTATTGTTCCGTTGTCATTTTAATATTATTTCGATATTGTAGAACTTTTGTTTTATTATCAATTTGGTTATTATTTTAGTTCAAACAAGTTGTTTCAATTTTAATATAACTACTTCTTATTGTTTTGTTGTCGTTTTAATATTATTCGATATGATCTTTGAAATCCTATAGTTTGCTACTTGATTTTATTTGCTAGGAATGGAGATTAGTTAATGTTGAGCACATAATAGTCAACTTTTTAGTCCTCTTGTAGGGGCATTTTATATATAAGGATGTGAAAAGAATTATTAAATTATGAACTAAAGACCTTCTGAACTATCTTGAATATAGAATTTATATATATGTAAAGTGAATTTTTATAATGGTGTTATTGTTGTTTGATTGAAGAACATGTTAAATGGTAAGTTAAAGGTTTTGGAATCATTTGAAAACTAGAAATACAATTCAAGCAGCAAAGAAAAATGAATATTGGGTCCTGTAAACTAAGTGCCTTTTGAGTTGATAATGGAAGTTAAACTAGGCTAATATATTATATACATTCACATATTTTGGGTTTCAAACAATATTGACTACCAAAAAGATAAACAATTCTACCTGCAATCCAAAATTAATGCCTAATATTCAGTTTTCTAAAAGGCAAATGGTGCATCAATCACCATTATGGATAATAAAGCAGGCTAATATATTTTATATGTGAGGATATAAGACCATCAAATCTCCAAAGTCAAGATTCAGTACTTGCACACAAGAAATTGCCATTTTAAATGAAATTTTTTTAATAAAATAAATTAAAAAATTAATATTAGTCGGGTCGGGCTCGGGTTGGGCTCAAGCCTAACAATTTTACGTCGGACCGAGCTTGGATAATTTACCAGGCCCATATTTCGGGCCGGGCCGAGCCCGGGCCTAAAAACCGGGTTGAATTTTTTTCTTGGCCCGACCCAAGCCCAGCCCGAGCCCGACCCGGCCCATGCCCACCTCTAATGTGGACCTTTGTACTTTTTGATCTCCCACAAGCCTGTCATTTTCCTCAACGATGCCATGAATTTCCATGAACATGTACCGTTTTACACTGCACACTTCGCCTCGTACTTATCGAGCTTGGATTTAACCACGTTGTAGTTAACCCCGTTTTTGATGCTGTATTGTTTCAATGCACCAAGAAAAGCATCCTTGTTGGAAAACTCTTTACCAACTTCTATGTAACATCCCGAAATAGGGCCTAAACGGAATAGTGGTTGCGAAACCATGAATTTGAGCTATAAAAGTTTATTACGCTTAATTATTATGATTTATCGAGTGATTAAATACATGTGTTAAAGTATTGATAAGAAATTTTATTGATTTCATGCTTAAATTGCCTATTAGGACTTGTTTGCAAAAGTCGCTAAATAGGGTTCTAATTTATAGAGTACTTGATTGAAATAGGGGTTTGAAGTAGGAGTCCTTAAATGGAATTAGACCATTATATTTTCATGGACAAAATGGACATATATAGGTAGAAAGAACCAAAGTTTTTAATGAAGGGTAATTTAGTCATTTGGTAATAAAAAGAAATTAAAAGGAAAAAGATGGCAAAATATACTCATCTTCTTCATTAGGCCAAATTTTCAAGTGTTCACCATAGCTAGGGTTTGTTTCAAGCTTCCAAGCTCCATAGTAAGTGATTCCAAGCCCTGCTTCAATGTTCTTTACATTTTGAAGCCCGTGAGCTCGGTTTAGCTTATTCTATCAATAATTCATGCTAGGGTTCATATTTGGAAAAATACCCATAGGTGAAATGTGTTTATTTTGATGTTTTATGATAGAATATGAAGTCTAAAATTATGTTAAACAACTATTGCTAAGTGATTTTAAGTGAAAAAGAGTAAAACGGCTTTATCGGTAAAAATAACTAATGTTCATAAGTACATGTTAGAGTGAGAATTTGATGTTGTCATAGAAGGGAAAAATGATCAGAATGTCATAAAACATAAGAATAAGGGGTAAAGTATAATTTCCGAGCTTTGGGGAAAATGTGTAAATATGTAAAAATTTAGGAGCAAAATTGTAATTTTGTCAAAGTTAGACTTAAGGACTGTTTTGATAAATGTGAGTATTAAATAAGCTAAATTTGCTATTATAGATCAAGAAGAACGAAATCTGGAGTTAGATCGAGGAAAGAAAAAGATAGTGGACTAAATCGATATAGCTTATCATATTTTGTTCCGAGGTAAGTTTGCGGTAAATAAATGCAATATTCTATTATTTTACATTTGATACTATTAAATTCCAGCATTTACATATTTATTCTGTAAATATATTATTTAAAGACTCAAGTATGAATTGACGGAAAAGTTATCTCAGAAAGTTACCTCAGAAAGTTCCGGTTGAACCTTAGGAATGTGTAGGATACAAATGTCATGACATTAGGGTTTAACAAAACCATGTAAGACCATGCCAATGCATGGTATTGGTGAATTTATAAGGCAAAGGTCCCATGTAAGACCATGCCAAGGCATGGCATTGGTGAGTTCATAAGGCAAGGATACCACGTAAGACCATGTCAAGACATGGCAATGGTTAAGTTTCACAAGGAAAGGTATCCGCGTATCCTTAGTATTCCAAGTGGTTCAACAGGAAAATTTAAAGAGTATACCAAAGGAAAGGTAAGACAAGTTCAAGCTAAAAAGGTACAGGTAAGAATTTAAGACTTAAGTATATTAAGTTAAAGGCTTAAATAATTTTGGTAAGAAAAGAATATGATAATGCATTAAGAATGTTGTTATTTATTTACATGTAAACTTACTAAGCTTTATGCTTACTCCCATTCTTTAATTTTTTTTTATAGTATTACAAGCCAACTCGAGAATCACAAAGACGTCGGAGATCGTTACGCACTATCAAAGGATTATACTGGTAGTTTGTAACTCGACGTTTTAAGTTATGGCATGTATAGGGACTTAGCTATCTTGTGTGTATAACCTTATGATATGGCTTAAGATTGGCTTGTAAATGTTTGGTAATGATTATCTATTAAAATGGATAATTAAGAGCATGTTTTGGATATTATGTAATGCCTAGTTGGTAATTATTAGAAAGAAATTATGTAAGTATATGCAGGGAACAGTTTGTACAAAGCAGCAGTGATGTGATTTTGAAAAATAACCAAAATAGTAGAAATAGAATTAGGTTGTGAATGAGATATATAATTAAAGCTTATTGAGTCTATTTTTATATGGAAGAAATGATGTAGGCAAAAGAATTGTATATTATGAGATAATTGATTTTTAGTACAGAGGGGTCAGGACTGTCAGTTTATGTAACAGGGGAGACTTTAACTAATAAACTGTACTAATTGGCCACACCAAAAATTCTGGAAAAATTATAGTAAAAATATATATGAGCCTAGTTTCATGGAAAATTTACAGATCTAAATTTTGAGGTTCGTAACTCGAGTTATAGTCAATTAACTGAACATGATACAGATGGACAGTTTCTATTTTTATGCCCCGAATCAATAAGTTAAGTTTAGTAATGCCTCGTGCTCGACTCCGGCAACGTGCTCGGGTAAGGGGTGTTACATTTATCGGTATCAGAGCAAGATTTTAGTCGATTATCGAAATATTCAGTATGAGTAAGAGTCTAACTATACATGTCATACTTATATTTTGATAGTGTGACGACTCCTGACGATTTTAAAATGTTTTTCTTTTATAGTTATAGATCCCGAACGAGCTGGTGCAGATGATGTGGAGAGTAATGCACCTACTCCCTCAGAAGGGACGGTGCCACCAGATAGTAGTGAAAGGCCCGTTACAGTTAGTCAGGGAGGAGGGGCTCGAGAAGCCTTCTTCCAAGCTATGAATGAATGGTTTGCTGAGTTCGTTCGTACGAACCCGGCCGTTAGACCTCTACCCCCTCATGATCCAGATACCACCAATGTAGCTTCCCCAATCCAGACATCTGATCGAAGAGAAAACCACCCGTTGACAAGATCAGAAAATACGGGGCCGAAGAGTTTCGGGCTACCAAAGATGATGATGCAGAGAAAGCTGAATTTTGGCTTGAGAACACTATCAGAGTCTTTGATGAGTTATCCTGCACACCGGAAGAATGTATTAAGTGTGTGGTGTCACTTCTTAGAGATTCGGCCTACCAGTGGTGGAAGACACTTGTGTCAGTAGTACCAAAAGAAAAAGTTACATGGGATTTCTTTCAGGAGGAGTTCCGTAAGAAGTATATCAGTCAGAGGTTTATTGACCAGAAAAGAAAAGAGTTTCTTGAATTAAAACAGGGTAAGATGACTGTGACCGACTATGAACGTGAATTTGTTCGACTCAGCAATTATGCTCGAGAGTGTGTCTCAGAGGCTATCATGTGCCAAAGATTTGAAGATGGGCTCAATGATGATATCCGACTGTCAGTTGGTGTTCTAGAGATAAAAGAGTTTGTTGCTTTAGTTGAACGAGCCTGTAAGGCAGAAGAGTTATTAAAAAGAAAGGGTAAATCTGAAATTGAGATGCAAGACTCAAGAAAAGATAGATGAGCAAGTCATTTCAGTCTACATCCAAGAGGCCTAGAGAGTTTTCTACGAGATCTAATTTTTCAGCTGGGTATTCTAGCCGGAACAGAGGTGGAAGATTTATGGATTCAAAAGCTCAAACCACTTCGATTGCGAGTGTTGGTAGTATTCAGCCTAATAGACCTGAGTGTCCTCAATGTGGTCGACGTCATCCAGGTCAATGTCGGCGATCGAGGTTGGTTGTTTCGATGTGGTGCACCGCACCATTTCATTCGGAGTGTCCCGAGATGGTAAAAAAGTAATACCGAGTGCAAGATCGTAATGCCCCGTTAGAGGCGGACATCGAGAAACCGGAGTAGGGCGGTAGAGGTGCATTTAGAGATACAAAGAACGAGATCGGATGTTAGAGCACCGCAAGGACTTATGCTATCCGTACTCGTGAAGAGGCATCCTCCCCAATGTAATTACCGTACATTTCTCTTCATGATGTTAATGTTATTGCTTGATTGATCCGGTTCAACCCATTCCTATGTTTGCATGAAATTAATACCTAGTATGAATATGCCCATAGAGTTTATGGAATTTGTGATTAAAGTATCGAATCCATTAGGTCAGCATGTGTTAGTAAACAAAGTATGTAAAAATTGCCCTTTGATGATTAGAGGTTACTGTTTTTCGGCTGATCTCATGCTATTGCCATTTGATGAGTTTGATGTGATTCTTGGTATGGATTGGTTAACTGCACATGATGTGATAGTGAATTGTGGAAAGAAATTTATTGAGTTGAAATGTGAAAATGGAGAGATCCTTCAAGTTAATTCGGATGAATTAAGTAGTTTAATTTCCATGATTTCGCTCGAAATGTTTAAGGAAAGGATGTGAAGCTTATCTTGCTTTTGTGTTGAATACTAAAGACCCGAGTTGAAAATTGAATCAATGCATGTGGTAAATGAGTTTCTGATGTGTTTAGGAAGAACTACTGTGTTTGCCTCCTATCGTAGAAGTTGAGTTTGGTATTGAATTGATTCCAGGTACCACACCTATTTCTATTGCTCCTTATAGAATGGCTTCAATAGAATTAAAAGAATTGAAAGCTCAGCTACAGGAATTAACTGATAAAGGCTTTGTAAGACCTAGTTATTCACCATGGGGTGCACCAGTGTTATTTGTGAAAAAGAAGGACGGTTCCATGAGATTGTGCATAGACTATCGGCAGCTTAACAAGGTAACCATAAAGAACAAATATCCATTGCCTAGAATAGATGACTTGTTTGATCAACTGAAAGGAGCCACCGTATTTTTAAGATAGATTTGAGATCCGGATACTATCAGTTGCGAGTTAAAGAGTCAGATATTCCAAAAACTGCTTTTCGAACTAGGTATGGTCACTATGAGTTTCTTGTGATGCCATTTGGCTTAACCAATGCTCCTGCTATCTTCATGGATTTAATGAACCGAATTTTCGACCTTACTTGGACAAGTTTGTAGTTGTGTTTATTGATGACATCTTGATTTATTCTCATGATGAGACCGAGCATGCGAGCATTTGAGAACGCTTTCTGATTTTGAGAGATAATCACTTTATGCCAAATTTAGCAAAAGTGAGTTCAGTTACGGAAAGTTTGTTTTCTTGGACACATTGTTTCGGTGAAGGTATTAAAGTTGATCCGAATAAGATTTCACCATTGTCGATTGGAAGCCTCCCAGAATGTATCGGAGGTTAGAAGTTTTCTTGGTCTTGCTTGGTTATTATAGACGATTTGTAGAGGATTTTCCATGATAGCTACTCCATTGACAAGATTGTTACGAAAGATGTCAAGTTTGAATGGACCGAGAAGTGTCGTGAGTTTCGATAAGTTAAAGGTATTGTTGACTAAAGCTCCTGTGTTAGTACAACCAGAACCGGGTAAAGAGTTTGTAATTTACAGTGATGCATCCTTGAATGGACTAGGCTGTGTACTTATGCAGGAAGGAAGGGTAATTGCTTATGCCTCTAGACAGTTAAAATCATATGAGAAAAATTATCCGACACATGATTTAGAGCTAGCTACTATTGTATTTGCATTAAAAATTTGGAGACATCACTTGTATGGTGAGAAGTGCCGAATATTCACTGATCACAAAAGTTTGAAATACTTGATGACTCAGAAAGATCTAAACTTGAGGCAAAGAAGATGGCTAGAGTTGATTAAAGATTATGAGCTAGTGATCGATTATCACCGGGTAAGGCAAACGTTGTTGCTGATGCTTTGAGTAGAAAATCGTTATTTGTCTTGAGAGCTTTGCATACTATTTTGGCCTTATCAGATGATGGTTCTATTTTAGCTAAGTTGAGAGCTAAACCGACGTTTCTTGAAGAAATTTGTGAAGCTCAGAAGGATAATGGTGAGTTGCAAGCCAAAAGAGTTCAGTGCGAGCTAGGTGTAGAGTCTGATTTTCAGATTGGTTCGACGGTTGTCCGATGTTCGAGATAGAATCATGTACCAAAGAACGATGAGCTTATTCGAAAGATCTTACAGAAGCACATAGCGCTTCTTTGTCTATTCACCTGTAGTACAAAGATGTATAATGATTTGAAGAAAATGTATTAGTGGACAGGAATGAAAAGAGATATATCAGAGTTTGTTTCTAGATGTTTGATCTGCCAGTAGGTAAAGGCCAAACATTAGGTACCTTCAGGTTTATTGTAGCCTGTATTAGTTCCGAAGTGGAAATAGGACTGAGTTACTATGGATTTTGTGACAGGATTGCCTTCGACATCGAGAAAGAAAGATGCAATATGGGTTGTGATTGATAAGCTAACAAAGTTGGCTCATTTTATCCCAGTTCATATGGATTATTCACTTGACAAGTTGGCCGAGTTGTATATTTCAGAGATTGTGAGACTACATGGAGTATCGTTATCGATTATCTCAGATAGAGATCCGAGATTTACTTCACGGTTTTGGAACAAATTGCAGGAAGCTTTAGGTACAAAGTTGAGTTTTAGTATGACTTTCCATCCTCGGTGATGGTCACCGAGAGAATTATTCAGGTACTTGAAGATATGCTTAGATGTTGTATATTGGAATTTCAAGGTAGTTGGGAGAAATATTTGCCTTTAATAGAGTTTGCTTACAATAATAGTTATCAATCGAGTTTGAAGATGGCACCTTATGAAGCTTTGTATGGACGTAAATGCCGCACACCTTTGTATTGGACAGAGCTTAAGGAAAATCAGATTTATGGGGTTGATCTAGTCAAAGAAACAGAAGAGAAAGTAAAGGTCATCAGAGATTGCTTGAAAGCAGCTTCAGATAGACAAAAATCCTATGCAGATTTGAAAAGAAAAGAAATTGAATTTCAAGTTGGTGATAGGGTATTCTTAAAAGTATCCCCTTGGAAGAAAGTTCTCAGATTTGGCAAGAAAGGCAAATTAAGTCCCCGTTTTATTGGACCGTTTGAGGCGATCGAGAGTTGGGCCATTGGCATATCGGTTAGCTTTGCCGACTGAGTTAGAGAAGATTCATAATGTGTTTCATGTGTCTATATTACGTCGTTGTCGTTCAGATCCATCGCATGTGATTTCGCAAACAGAGGTTGAGATTTAACCAGATATGACTTACGGTGAGGAACCAGTAAAAATTCTAGCTCGGGAGGTTAAGAAATTGAGGAACAAAAGTATTGCACTTGTGAAAGTATTATGGAATAGGCATGGGATAGACGAGGCTACATGGGAGCTCGAAGAGACTATACGAAAACAGTACCCAAATCACTTTACAGGTAAGATTTTCGGGGACGAAAATCCCTAAAGGGGGAGAAATGTAACATCCCGAAATAGGGCCTAAATGGAATAGTGGTTGTGAAACCATGAATCTGAGCTATAAAAGTTTATTACGCTTAATTATTATGATTTACCGAGTGATTAAATACATGTGTTAAAGTATTGATAAGAAATTTTATTGATTTCATGCTTAAATTGCCTATTAGGACTTGTTTGCAAAAGTCGCTAAATAGGGTTCTAATTTATAGAGTACTTGATTGAAATAGGGTTTGAAGTAGGAGTCCTTAAATGGAATTAGACCATTATATTTTCATGGACAAAAATGGACATATATAGGTAGAAAGAACCAAAGTTTTAATGAAGGGTAATTTAGTCATTTGGTAATAAAAAGAAATTAAAAAGGGAAAAGATGGCAAAATATACTCATCTTCTTCATTAGGCCAAATTTTCAAGTGTTCATCATAGCTAGGGTTTGTTTCAAGCTTTCAAGCTCCATAGTAAGTGATTCCAAGCCCGCTTTTAATGTTCTTTACATTTTGAAGCCCCAGCTCGGTTTAGCTTATTCTATCAATAATTCATGCTAGGGTTCATATTTGGAAAAATACCCATAGGTGAAATGTGTTTATTTTGATGTTTTATGATAGAATATGAAGTCTAAAATTATGTTGAACAACTATTGCTAAGTGATTTTAAGTGAAAAAGAGTAAAATGGCTTAATCCAGAAAAATAACTAATGTTCATAAGTACATGTTAGAGTGAGAATTTGATGTTGTCATAGAAGGAAAAATGATCAGAATGTCATAAAAATAAGAATAAGGGGTAAAGTATAATTTCTGAGCTTTGGGGCAAATGTGTAAATATGTAAAAATTTAGGAGTAAAATTGTAATTTTGTCAAAGTTAGACTTAAGGACTGTTTTGATAAATGTGAGTACTAAATAAGCTAAATTTGCTATTATAGATCAAGAAGAACGAAATCCGGAGTTAGATCGGGGAAAGAAAGAGATAGTGGACTAAATCGATATAGTTTATCATATTTTGTTTCGAGGTAAGTTTGCGGTAAATAAATGCAATATTCTATTATTTTACATTTGATACTATTAAATTCCAGCATTTACATATTTATTCTGTAAATGTATTATTTAAAGACTCAAGTATGAATTGGCGAAAAAGTTATCTCAGAAAGTTACCTCAGAAAGTTCCGGTGAACCTTAGGAATGTGTAGGATACAAATGTCATGACATTAGGGTTTAAGGAAACCATGTAAGACCATGCCAAGGCATGGCATTGGTGAATTTATAAGGCAAAGGACCCATATAAGACCATGCCAAGGCATGGCATTGGTGAGTTTATAAGGCAAGGATACCACGTAAGACCATGTCAAGACATGGCAATGGTTAAGTTTCACAAGGAAAGGTACCGCGTATCCTTAGTATTCCAAGTGATTCAACGGGAAAATTTAAAGAGTATACCAAAGGAAAGGTAAGACAAGTTCAAGCTAAAAGGTATGTAAGAATTTAAGACTTAAGTATATTAAGTTAAAGGTTAAATAATTTTGGTAAGAAAAGAATATGATAATGCATTAAGAATGTTGTTATTTATTTACATGTAAACTTACTAAGCTTTATGCTTACTCCCATTCTTTAATTTTTTTTATAGTATTACAAGCCAACTCGGGAATCACAAAGACGTCGGAGATCGTTACGCACTATCAAAGGATTATACTGGTATTTTGTAACTCGACGTTTTAAGTTATGGCATGTATAGGGACTTAGCTATCTTGTGTGTATAACCTTATGATATGGCTTAAGATTGGCTTGTAAATGTTTGGTAATGATTATCTATTAAAATGGCTAATTAAGAGCATGTTTTGGATATTATGTAATGCCTAGTTGGTAATTATTAGAAAGAAATTATGTAAGTATATGCAGGGGAACAGTTTGTACAGCAGCAGTGACATGATTTTGAAAAATCACCAAAAATAGTAGAAATAGAATTAGGTTGTGCATGAGATATATAATTAAAGCTTATTGAGTCTATTTTTAAATGGAAGAAACGGTGTAGGAAAAAGAATTGTATATTACGAGATAATTGATTTTTAGTACAGAGGGGTCAGAACTATCAGTTTGTGTAATAGGGGAGACTTTAACTAATAAACTATACTAATTGACCACACCAAAAATTCTGGAAAAATTATAGTAAGAAGATATATGAGTCTAGTTTCATGGAAAATTTACGGATCTAAATTTCGAGATCCGTAACTCGAGTTATAGTCAATTTTCTGAACATGATACAGATGGATAGTTTCTATTTTTATGCCCCGAATCAATAAGTTTAGTAATGCCTCGTGCTTGACTCCGGCAACGGTCTCGGGTAAGGGGTGTTACATTCTAATTCTCTCAAATCCAACGACGAACTTGTATGGTCACGCGTCCGGTATGGTAGTTTAGGAAACTCCAATGCATCACCTTGAGATAGATCGACATTATGCATGTAGGCTGGAGGCGAGTATGCCCTGAATAGCGGATCTTCTTCTTCTTCTTCTTCATCTGAACCGCCCTCAACATCTTCAGGTACGATTGAAACAAGCTCCGATTTAGAAAATAATGCAACTTTTACACCATCGGGTCCGGGCTCTTGATGTGGATTCACATCGGACTCATCATCCGACCCACCATAATCTGTAACGAATGAGGGCCCCTCGCCGGTGGATATTGTGGGGAGTACATTATCCCTCCTTAAACATCTTTCGTAACGTTCCCAATCATATGTGGATTGCCAACCACGAGAAGTTGATGACGTTCCCCAATACGTATTTCTATCATCGGACGTCGAAGGACGGATATACATGTCTCATCCACCAACCGAGTGTCGTGCAGGGGTTATATTTTCCATACTACGACCAAACATGGGCACTTCCGTAGTCTCCTCCCACTAACAGAGTGTCGGCTTGGGGTCATGTATTCCCCTCGAACAGCAGTAGATGTTGAGGTCGAAGGAATATCACTTGGCGATGAAAATTGTACGTATACCTCAAGATATGTGATCCACTGGCAAGATGAGTCTCCACCATTGCCTCAAAGCTCCGAGGACCTTTGATGTCAAATGAGTTATATCTCACCGGATCAACCGAAGCGCAAAATCTATACTTAATAGACTGAACTTTCATTGGCGTTGCTCCGAAGATTTTACGCCTAATTCTTTTGCGAAGTTCTGTCACTTCTATATTCCGATTAAAACCCAATCGCGCTGTGTTCTCCGATAAAAAAACAACACCATTTTCGATGTCACAAACCTCACCATCGTAGTAAATAATAGCATTAATATGTTCACTCATTTTCAGTTTATATTTTTCTTTTCCCTCAATTTCTGTTATGTAACCTGAGAATGAAATTTGGCTGATTTATAGTCTAAGGATTGCGGAGACTCTGTCAGCAAAAGAGCGTCCACGTGGGAGCTCTTTTCAAGATTTTGCCGATAGTGCATCCAGATATTATCAGTAGTAAAAGAAAGCGTCCACGTGGGAGCTCTTTTCAAGATCTTCTTGACAAGACATCCCGCTTGAAGCGTTTTGGACACTATTTGGTCGAAACGTCTTCTCAAAATTATTTTACGGAGACTCATCAGAGCAAAAGAGCATCCACGGGAGCTCTTTTCAAGATTTTCTTGACAGATGCATCCTGCTTGAAGCGTTTTGAGCACTATTTGTTCAGAAACGTCTTCTCAAAATTATTTTACCGGAGACTACTGTAGCAAAAGAGCGTCCACGTGGGAGCTCTTTTCAATACTATTATCGACAACAAGATCTCGCTTGAAGCGTTTTGACTATTTGTTCGAAATGTCTTCTCAAAATTATTTTGCCAGAAACATCTGTAAAAAAATTTCAAATAATTTTTATTTTGCTAATATATTTTCCCCTAAATCCTAAACATATTTTTACTAAACCTTAAGTAACCCTATAATCTAGACCATTAATTTTCTCCTAAAAACCCTAAACCCAACGACCCTAAAAAATTCTAAACCCTAGCCTTAAAACCCTAAAACCTCATACCCTAACACTAAAAACAGCTGAAAAGGTAGTCAGGGGAAGGAGGGCAAAAGCGCACCCTTAAGGGCGCGCTTTCTCTTGCATCCCCAAAACGCTACCGAAAAAAATTACTCTTTTCCGTAAATATTTCAGATTTCAGCCCATTTCTTTAATTTTTTTTATTTTTTAGTATATTTTGGTAAATAAGCCAGGATGGTGTCCCTTTTTTAAGGTTTAATTTATGATTTGATTTTTTATTTTTATCTAATTTGATATCTAAAATATGTTTTTATTATGGTTTTTAGTCTACTTTTACATTTAAAAAATTGGTGGCAAATCAATAATATCATGTGGAATTCTTTTGTTAAAAAAATTAATTCACTATTTAATCCTTAAAATATACTCATTTTATATTTTAATACTTAATTTTTTATTAACTATACATTTTCTTTTGTGAAAAAAAACATTGAATATGCTAAGGGTAGCAAATGGTGGTTCCTCCTAATATGGCATGCTACAATATGGACTAGTAATGGGTTATATGATACCGATATGACTAATAAGTACATTCTTGTAATATATTTAATGTTCCATGGCATTTTTTACTACCTAAGTTATAGGATGTTGGTAATGCAAAAAAATCATTGGAATTTGATTGTTATAATATAATTGTTGAAATTTTATTGTTGCGATGTGATCGTTGATTTTTTGGACCATTTTACCCCTTTAAGAATCCAATAAAATACCTCATTTTTCATGAGCAAATAAGAGCTTATCTCATTCTTCTCAATTCTCTATCTTTTTTTTTTCTCTAAAACTTTGGCATCTTATTAAAAGTACATCTGAGGAAATTTTGTCTGAGAGATTAAATTTTAAGTAGTATCGTTTGTGACCCCTCCCTCCAATTTTTTTTGGAAATTGAATCTAGTGTGTATTTTTCTGTGTTACATCCTACATAATTATACTGATCAGGGCGAATTTACTTCTAAAGCAGTAATTCTTCCATGATATAGTGATTCTTTCTTTTATTTTCCAGACAATGCTAACAATTTTGTGTTACAGTTGTATTTTTCCAACACAGGTGAGAGTCTCCCCTCACACCTATTTGAAAAAAAAACTGATGTGGTTTGTAGAGTTTGAAGCCTGTCATGTCTAGAGAAATAGATTTGATGATGGAATCATTGGCCTTTAGGCCTTCGTCTTGTACAAGTCATTCTCCTTGTTTTAGGTATATGTCTAGATTTAAGTCCAGACTGTATGGAATGTCTTTCTATTAATGAAACGAAATGAATGCTAAAAATATTCTGTCGAGTTATGAAGTTGGTTCTTGGCAGGCAGTAAATATTCAAAAATTGGGAATCATGCTCCAATACTAAGTTACAAGATCGGAATTCTATCATGGTTCTGTTGGGGTTAGTACATCGTTAGGTCATAGTAGATATCTTGGTCTACCATCTCTGGTGGGTCGTAATAAAGGAAAATTCTTTCATTTTATCAGAAAATCTCTTAGCAATTGACTCTTTTCTTGGAAGAGCAAGCTCCTCTCTAAGCCTAGTAAGGAAATTGTTATTAAAACTGTGGCACAATTTGTACCTATGTTCTGCATGAGTGTCTTTTTTATGCCAGTCAATATGTTTGAAGAGTTACAGAAAATGATGAATTCTTTTTGGTAGGATTCTGGTAATAATGATCATCGAAATATCCATTAAGCATCTTGGGACAAGCTTTGTGTTCCTAAAAGGTACGAAGGTATGAGATTTTGTAATTTGCATTGTTGTAATTTGGCTATGCTTGGAAAGCAAGCGGCGCGCCTTATTATTCATCTAGATACAATATTGATCGGAAATGCTGTTGTTTTAAATATGTTTAAGAGTTAGAAATGGAACAAACAATTTATTCGAAACTCCATACGTATTGCAGTGGCATCAGTTTTGTATACAACTTTATTTGCTCATTTTCCCTTACACCATAAGGGATGTTGAAAGCAATGTAATATAGAATCTTCACCATTGACACAGATTTGAGCGGATGAATTACAGTAGAAATTAAGATTTGGGTTATGGCCTACTCAGCTGGCTTCCGGCAAGCAATGATGGCAAACTTTATCACCCCTTTCTGGAAACCTTCGATCATCAATGGCATCACCAGTGCACCTTTTATTGTTTTTAATCCTAATCAACCCCATAATTAAGAACAAGGCTCAGAAAGCTAATTATAATTTACTTCTAAGAGGGTGTTTATTAATTTATTTTGATCTCATGATTCTATTAAAGCGTGATTGTTGAAAAAATTTAATATTACCACTTCGTAGCAGCGATGTGAAGCCCTTCCATGTCAATGCTGAACCTATTACTGCTGGCCAAAAGGGTGCTACATTCTCAGTCCAATCTCCTGCCTTTATATCCTGCATTACATCCCAAAGGTGTTACATGATGCAACCATCTTAATTGCATCAAGCACGAACATTAAAAATGCAAGATGAAAAAGAGATACAGATATGATACGAATACGTTGAAATTTATTTAAATCTATCAAAAGTACATGTAAAGGGTTCTTTAAGTAAGGTGGGAGATGTTATAATCTAGAAAAAGGAGATGTCGTTGGGAGATGATGAGAGGAAGATCGGAGCAAACTCTAGAAAACAAGTGCGATGGTAGGTAGTGGTGATGGAGGGTTGAGAAAGATGAGAGCTACGGTGGTTGTTGTGATTGTAGAAAGAAAGTTGTAGAGAGAATTTTACAGAGCTAAGTTTGCCAAAAGATCAAAAAAGTACCTTAAATGAGACACTCAAACTTCTATTTATAAACCTTAAAACAAGGAACTTATGAAAAGAAAATGAGCACGAATGTTCTAAAATGGTAGGTAGTGGGATTAAAAGTAGTTATTAAGACAAGAGAAAAAGGAAGATAACTTACATAAATTATGGGTATAATGGCAGTTAATGAAAGTTGCACTCACTTGAAGTATTTTAACAACTTTTAAGTATCAACGCAACGGTTGTTCATTAAAGAAATAAGAAGAAAACATTTGCATGCTCAAAGAAAGGTTAAGAAGATATCTTTGACAATTTCCATATCAAAACCTTCAATCCATACTTTAGAGGACATCCCAAAAGTGGAATAACACAATAATCCTGTCAGCCTTTCAAGATTATTCCCAAAAATTATTCACAAAGGAAGTTGTTCCCAAAAGTGCTCATGTAAAGAACAATATTTCTCGGAACTACTATTGATTGGATAGTTAGTAACCAAAAACAATTATCGACGGTAGATAAATATCAACGATGATAATGACAAAAAAGAAAAGATACAACTAAGACAAAAATAAAAGAATTACATGAATTTTTGTAGCAAAATGAAGGAGTAAAATACCTGGAGAGATAGGGACTGAAATAATTTGACATAATCAGAAGTAGAACACCATTCTGGTAAATAGTAAGCATCACATATTCTGTTTAAAAGCTTTTGCTCCCATGGCTGCAAAGACTCTTCAGATGGACCAAGATCCCTATGGCACCATGTCACTACTATTATTGTGCCTCCTGGAGCTGCCACTCGCACCAGCTCTTTAACGAACTGCCAGTTTATTCACAATTTGTAACCCCAAACATAACCAATCTAAGATGATATTATTAGATAATTCAAGCAAGGATGCATTTTATTTTCTATTATTATTTAAAAGAAATTGTGCCAAATGAAACTAAAAAAGAAAGTTACAAACCTTGAGTTTGTCAGGCATGTGTTCTCCGCTTTCCATAGACCAAACAAGATCAAATTGGTCATCAGGGAATGGTTGGTTCAAGGCATCTGCAACTTCAAAACAAACCTGCTAATACGGCTACGCGTTATACTAATAAATAAGTTAATTGCATCTGGCTAATGGTAAAAGCCTCTAATATATGAATACATACCTGGTCTGCTAGTCCTTGAGCATTAGCTAGAGCATTGGCTCTTCCAGCTTGAACAGGGCTCAAAGTAATGCCATGGCATTTTGCTCCATATTTCCTTGCTAGATACCTAGAGCTGCCTCCTATCCCACACCCAACATCAGCTATTCTTTTGGGTCTGTTTTCTGGGTCCTCTGCAAACCCAATTTCAGATATTTCAATTGAGTCCCGAGGATAAGGAGAAAATAATTAACACAAATGAACTATTCATCCATGCCAATTAAGGCAACAAAAATCTGGATGTACAACAAAAACTAATCAGTTTCGACCATCTATGACTATTAGGGCCATGTTTGGATGTCAATTTCAATGCTCTATTTTTCTTATTCACGTTTTACTTACAAATATATTACTAGCCTAACCAATCTTTTCCTGCATGGACTTGGAACTTTTGTATCTCCATCCAACATATATCTGAATTATATGAACAAATTTCCTGTCAATCCCACTTAAACGCTGCTTCTAAAGGTTCAAATCTAAGAGCCAAGATTGACTAAAAATATATACAGATAATCCCCTCCTTTTTAATGAATACAACAGCACTGTCGTTAACTGGTAAAAAGAATTAAATGGATTTCTAGAATCAGTTTAATTTAAACCAAAATTGTTAAAATTGATAATATGATTTCAACATTTTGTTTTATTTTAGGTAATCTTTTTTAAACAATTCAAAAAATTTAGTTCAATCGGTTCATACTAGTTTCCGATTTAATTGGTTCAAAGTCACTTTCTCGCTAGTTCCTGATCCGGTTTAAACAACATTAATTTTAAGGTAAACTATATCAATAGTCGCGCATGTTTTTGTTTTGTTTTGGATACTCAAGTTTAAAATTTTCTATTTTAGTAACTGACGTTATCAAAACTTAATATTTTGGTCACTGGTTCACTAAATCACTAATGAAATGTTGGTGTGGTATTTTTAATTAGCATAATAGCAAATTTAGCTTTCCAATATTTATATATTTTTTTATTTTAGTTTTAATTTTAAAATTTAACAAAATTAATCATCAACTTACACGTGAACTATTTCACACGAGTTGTCATATTAGTGTTGTTAAAATTTTCATAATTCAGTTAACTTTTTCAAAAAGTGCAAATTTGATTAAATTTTAAAAATGGAAGACCAAAGTAATTTAAAAAGATAAAAGAGCTTCGATAAATAAATTTACCATTATGCTAAAGGAATTACGGGAATTTATGTTATTTAAAATTTAGTTTAAGTGTGTAAAAAGCCCTCAATCTTTTTTAAAAAAAGTAATTAAGTCCCTCCTTTTATTTCACCCAATTGAACACTTGAACTTTCAAAATGCATAAAAAAAAGCCTTCAAAATTCTTCAAACTAAGCAATTAAGCCGCTATTTTTTTCACTCAATTGAGTACTTGAACTTTTAAAATACAATAAAAAATCCTCAAAATTTTTTAAAATAGCAATTAAACCCCTCTTATTTTTAAATAAAAATTAATTGAAACAAATTAAATATCTACCAGCCAAATCAAGATTTATTTTCCTTATAGGACTTGACTTAAGCAAAACAGTAAACCTATTTTTTAGCTGGACCCAGCCAGGAGCACTAGAGGTGCTTATGGCCGAGTTGGGTCAGATTTTGAGCTAGACTTAGAAATAATATTAGTATATTTGATGATTGTTTAAGCTCAACTTAATCCGAAATATGGCTTAAAATGTTATTCAAATTTGTCTATATTTGTAAAAGATTAACTTAAGTTTATTTTAGGTCCACCCATATTATTTTTAATTTTTTTAAAAATATATTTATATTATATTATTTTAATATTTAATAATTTTATACATTTTAATTTATTAAATTTTTATATAATGATCTTAACATTATTTTTATGTTTACATTAGAATAATATTATATATTCAATATAAATTTATTTTTAATGTGTTTTACATTACATAATATATAAAATAATAAAATATAAAGTATTATAAAATTCAAAATAAGTTGAACTAAATTCGAACCTTAAATATTTAAATTTACTCAACTCATATTTTAAATAAACCTATTTTTTTGTTAAAACATATTTTTTAAGTTTAATATTTTTATCTAAATCTTCTTAAATTTAAGATCGGGTCAATGAACAGTTGTAAGCAGCACCTGTATGATTGGACTTGGCACTACTCTCGTTAACGTTAAATTCGACCACATAATTAATCTTCCAACAGAAACTGACACATATCGAAAAATATGTAAAGAAAACTAACTCGATATTCCAGCGAAACGGAGCGATTCTTCGATCATTCGAATCTGAGCGGCACGATGATCTGAACCCGAAACATCGGAACCCGGGTCGTAATATCCATGGTGCATATGGTCACCCCATATGTCTT
The DNA here is from genome assembly GCA_025506655.1 of Gossypium rotundifolium. Taxonomy (NCBI): domain Eukaryota; kingdom Viridiplantae; phylum Streptophyta; class Magnoliopsida; order Malvales; family Malvaceae; genus Gossypium; species Gossypium rotundifolium. Next base: position 17,895,482 of record CP106734.1, read on the forward strand.
CCCAAATCCCCGACGACTCATCGTAAAACTCCGCTATCCCTTCCTGCAACGTGGTGGTGGACGAAGACGACGCCGCCGCCTTCACATGCGCGGTCAGGTAGCGTCTGTTAGATGGAAACGACCGGGACGAAGAAGGGACGGAAACGGAAGGTCGTGGCAGAGGTGAGAGTTGGTACGTGCCATGGAAGCAAGGGTGTGTTTGTAAATGTAACGCGGCAGCCATTGATTATGGTTGCAGTCGTCGGTGTGGTTGGGTCAGCGACTGAAATGGCGGCTTTGTTGTAGTAGTGGTGGAAGGGTAAAAAAGGGAAGAACAGTTAAAAGAGTGTGAGGGGGAAATTGCAGAGCGAGGCTTAATGTTTTTGTAGATATAATTAGAAGACGAGTGCTCTTCTTGTCCCCAGAGTTGCGTATGGATATGGGAAAGATCATCGGTTGAAATGAAATTACAGCTTTTTATTGACTTGATGCCATTATCATCTTTTGGTCCCATCCATACAATCACTATCATTAACTACAGCTTCAGGAAAGCCAATTTGAGAACCCCTTTTAATTTAATTTAATAAGTATATTTATTTATTTTTTATAAAAAATGAATTTTTTTAAAAGCTAGATTATAACTTTAGAGTTAATATTTGATGTATCACAATGTTAATAATTTTCTTTTGTTTTGTGTTTTGAGTTTCTGATTTTATATTTAATAATTATAATTAATATTTATTTTAAATTTTTTAATATTTTTACATGTTATTAATATGAGACTTTTATGACATATTCTCTTATAAAATTTAAACTTGTAGTTTTTATTAAACCACAAACTCCACTACTTTAACTAATTAATAAAAGTCATAATTGAGTTGCTTAATATTCAAATTTTAGTAAATAAAGGCAATTGAAGCAATGTTAACTAATTTCCGACCTGTTTATTTGTTTGGGAATAACTTAACATCATTTTAAAAATACAGTTTTTAGACACCAATAAAATAGTATCGCATCATTAAATTTTAAAGATAATAAAATATTATTATACATTCGTCTATATCTATTGTCTTCTCCAATTAAATTACTTAAAATAATTAATTTTTAAATCATAAACAAACATCTATTCTTCTTTTACAATTTTTAATCATTTTATTTTTTTCAAAAGTTAACATTATTTATTTTTGTGCAACCAATTTAAAAAAAATTAATTTCTAGACAGTGGATTTTTCTTACTATATTGCATTGAATCTTCAGTAATAAGAATTGTATAAATTTTAAAAGTTCTATATTATTTGATTTTTATTTTTTTTATTTAAAAAACTTAGAGTTGGAGAATAGGTTAAATATGGATGAGTGTATAATAATAATTTTATGTCTTTAAAATTTGATGATGTGGTAAAATTTTATTGATGCCTACAAACCTTAATTTTAGAATCATCTTAATATAAGTTTTTCCTTATCAATTTATGAAAATTTAAATGAATAAGTGTCTATGATATTGACCACATTAGTAAATATTGTAGAGCCCAAATTTATTAACGAGCCCAAAATAAACTAAAAATAAACAAAACATTAAAGTCCAAAAAATTAAACAGTCCATTTACATAAATAATAAACACCAACCCAAACCTAGCAAGCACAAAACGAAAAAACCAAATCAGAAACCCTAGCCTTTGTTTTGCGCCCAGAGCCGCCAACAGCCCCCATGCACACTCCACGCACCCGTTCCTCTGTATCGTGCGCGTCTCCACAACCAAGCCACATCGCCGTACTTGCGGAAAAGAAGGAAAAACACAACACATCAAAAATAGATTGTATTTTGGTTTTTATTTTATTCTATTTTTAGGGATTTTTTGCTATAAAGGTCGAAAGAAAAGTCATTGTAAAGGGGACGATTTTTTTTAATACGAGAGCAAAAAATAGACTGTTTACACACAAAATAGATACACAGTCAAAAGGAAATCAAGCAAAGGTTTTACATTTTTTTTTCTTTTTTTTTTTTTTTGCATTTTTTATAAAGATTTTCTTTTTATTTTTTTACTATATATATAAAAATATATACATATAAAAATACAAAAAAATGAATTCTTTTTACCTTTTCGAGCTTCGGCCGTCGTGTACGGCAGCGACGATGACGGCGGAGCTCTCGTCGGAACCACGCCGAAAATCGCCAAAGGGGAGAGCATTTTTGAAGGCTCTCAACTTTTTTTTCTGCTAAAGTGAAGAGAGTAAAATTTTCAAAAAAAATCTAACTTTTATAGGCCCCAAAATGACGCCGTTTTGGAGCTAGCCCAAAACGACGTCATTTCGCCTCTCTGACCCGCGCCTTGACCTTACCCGCAAGGAGGATCCGCGCGTTTTCGATGGAAGGGCTAATTCACATTTAACCCTTCCGCTTTTTTACTATTTTACAATTGAGTTTTTTTTAATTTTAATTTTGCCCGTAAATTTTGTCCCGAGTTCATTTTAGTCCTGAGCCAAGTGCTGCGTTTTGAAGGGCGGGGATATTTTCTCCTTTGGTCCCTTCTTGTCATCTGCGCATTCAATTCAGTCCTTTCCTCTTTTATTTGTTTTCAAATTTGCCCCAGATTTTAGTTTTAAATTCAATTTTGTCCTCTTTTAGTTTTTTTTGTGATTTTTAATATATTTTTTATTCTACTATTATTATTATTATTAATTTTAATACTACTTTTATTATTATTACCATTATTATTAGTATCATTAGTGCCATTATTATTAGTATTATTATTATTATTTAATTTTAATATTATTATCATTATTTTTATAATTAGTATTTTAATTTTACCATTACTATTTTTTTAAAGTTTATTATTATTATTATATTCATTAGTATTATTAGTATTACTTTATTATTACCACTATTTTTTATATATTATTATTAATATAATCATATTTTATTATATTTATTATTATTGTTATTTTATTATTTATTATTTTATTATTACATATCTATTTATTATTATAATTTTTCCACAAATCTAAAATAGTATATATCTTTACCTACTGTTTCATTCATGTTATTATTATCACTACTATTAATTTTAATATTGTTACTACTATTTTATTATTATCAATATATTATTATTTTATTGTTACTACTATTATTATTCTTTATTATTAATTATTTTTACCTATTATCCATTCATTTATTTATTTGATTCACTATTGATTTTTTTAAATTATTCTTAATGATTTATTTATTTACTTATTTATTTTTCTTATGATTAGTTTGGTTTCTGTTTTTCTTTATTTTTATTTTGTTATTTATCATATATTTATTTTATTTCTATTATTCCTTTTATTTCGGTTTGCTTTCTTTGAACTTTAATATTTATTATTGTTATGTACATATTGGCATTGTAATTCACTTCTTATTTTACTACGATCGTATTACTCGATGCATTAAAATTTTTGCTTTGAAATATGCAGGCATTCCGTGTTCTGGGGTTCGAAAGAAATCGTACCCTAAATTACTGGGTCTCGATTTTTCTCCTCGGGTCTAAAGAACCTATTATTTTCCTTTTAAAATCAAAGCACACGGGTTAAATAAAAACTTATTCTCGGAAATTTGAAAATGCTGGGTCCTAACTCACTGTATATGACATTTTGTTATCTCGAGATAATGATTTCTAAAAACAAAGGCAATATTCTGTATTTGGTATTTTGGAAAATTGAGCCCTAACTTACTGGGTTCCGATTTTTTATTAGACCCAAATAACCGAATCCTTCTTAAATTTAAATACATGAATTTTGAAAGTAAAAAGACAAGCTCAGTTTCGAGAATTTGAAATGTTGTACCCTAACTCACTGGGCGTGACGTTTTACTTCTTCAAAATAAGAGTCTTATCATTCATATTTTATTCAAGTTTTCCTTTAGAATAAGGAAGATCGTATTTTAAAATCTTTTCAAATTTTCGACATTAGGATATTAAATAATCAATTAGGTACCAATTTTGGGCATCACGAGGGTGCTAATCCTTCCTCGTGCGTAATCGACTCCCGAACTCGTTTCTCTAAATTTTATAGATCAAAACTGTCGTTTTAATAAATCAAAATATTTTAACGATAAATCTCAAGGTGATCCGATCACACCTCAAAAAGGATCGGTGGCGATCTCATTTTTATTTTCAAAGTCGATCCCGTTTTCTAAACAAAAAAAATAGTTTCGACAAATATGCATAATTTTAGTTATTAATTGATACAAATAAAACAATATTTTTAATAATTTTATGTATTATTATCTAACTCTATTGTATAGTTTAAATCAATAAAAAAACATTGACTGTGGTAATTAATCTAATCTTTTACATTTTTCACATTAGTTTATAAAGCGATAATGCTCCGTTAATTAAAATTGTTCATACTGGTGATGGCTTGGAGAATAACTTGTTGGAGGTGCAGCAACTCCAACAGTTGTGTCGACGGTCATGGAGGGTTCGATTGATGCACACTTGGCGGGCGTACAATCGGGTTGCAGATCACTTGATATGAGTTGTTGGCTTAAGTTTTAGTGGTATGCATATTTTTTAGACTATTCCAACGTTGATTTTGAATTTGTACAAGGACCTAAGTAATCTCCCCACTATTTTGCTTCTACCAAAAAATTATAAATAATATATAAAAAGAGTAAAATAAAAAATGAATTTTTATGTCAATTTGGTTGGTAAAATTGACCACAAAACCCCATATATTATATATTGGATTGTATTTCAATTTTTTACTAAAAATAGATAAATTAACCCTTATATGTGAGCAAAATAATCTCTCCATTAAAATTTGATGTTTATATATATAATGTATAATAAAAATTCAATCTTCAACCTTTACACATTTATTTAATTTGACCATTCCTTTTTATTAGAAGTAAATTATAAATTTCTAAAACTAATAAGGTTAAAGAGCTAAAAAGCCTCACTAATAAATTTTAAAAAATTCAATTAAACCATTTTAAAATTTAAAATTATTATAATTATTATGATTTTTTTTAAAAGTTCCCAATTCTTCAATGTTTAAAACATTTGTGTATAACATATATTTAGATAATCTTTTATTAAAAGAAAACGATGAAAACAAATAGAATAAAATAGAAAAGAACTAACAAAATAAGTTCAAATCAAAATTAGAAAATAAATAATAAAATGGCCCAAAACGATTTTGGACTAAAGCCCAGAAGGCTATAAAATTAGGCTGACAATGTAAGGCCTAAATCATTGGAAAAGGTGTTTACTTAAATGACTTAAATTTTGGAGAAAATTGTCTACAACATAAATATTTTATATTAAGAAATAAGAGTTCGAATAACATTATGAAGAATCTTCCCTAAATCATAAAATGATATAGGAAACACCACATAATTTCAATACATTAAATTCACATACTTTGCATTTTCTAAGTTTACCCACCTTGCTAGCAAAATACTAAATCACCATAGTGCTTGGGTGTTTGACTACAGCCCTAACGTGGGGGTATTTGCAATGGGCTCCAATTTGCTTGGTCTATGGGGTTTCCATCCATTGCGTTGGAAATGGACAACTTGGCGGCGATCCAGCTCATATGCAATAAAACTATGGTGGAGGCAGCAAATGCTATAGATGGAAAGGTGCAGGAAATGTTACGGCGCTGTTGGGAGGTGAAACAGAGTGGTGGATGAGACGGCTAACATTGCTATGTTCCAACAGCTGGGCATTAATATTTTCCACGAACCACCTGATGAAGTTCTGCATTTGCTGCATGATGATGCAGGTGGGTACTACACATCCCGTAAATGTCTCTTATAGAGTGTTCTTAACCTTATCTTCTTCTTCAAAAAAAAAACTTAAAAACTATTTCATTTATTTTAATTAAAAAGCGTTTGCAAGAGAGAAGCGAGGTACGCTTTGGCTCTAAGAAATGTCATTTCATAATATAAAATGCCTCCTAACGACAACTATTTTTCTTTTAGGCATATATTAATAGACATTGTCTTATATAAGAAAAGTTTTTCTCAACCGTTGTTAAGACGTCTCATTTTATAGTAAATCATTTACGTTTTTAGAAAAATTCACGAAGGAATTACAGGTGACCATTCAGAAAAAGGGTCCTCACCTAGGTCCTTCACCAAGGCTATTGTTGCCCCACGGTATAGAACTAGGATGCACTTGATTCAGTTACGAAATGTGACCCATGCTACAAGTTTGCGCCTATACATCTCCAACCATTTGAGCCCTTCAACTTATTTCCAGTCCTCGGCCTTTCGCGACTTAGGGACTAGACACCCTTGGTTCTTTTTGGCTAGCTATGGCACAAAAAAGTTAATGTAGTAATCTACTAAATTGATAGAGGCTAAAGCTATCAGTGCCATCATAGAAATATAGGTGGTGAACTTTGTTTAGATTACCATCGTCTGCATATATGGGTTGCCTCATTTATTAATCACAAGCAGAGATTTAAATTGCGGTCATGGCAGCGTTTTTTATCGCGTTGCGTTTATCGCGGTTGCGGACATAACGGATGCTATTATGATCACTGCGGGTATCGCGGTCGTCAATTTTAAAACAAATTCACACAACTTATTGTAAAACATAATAGCGGTTTCGGACAGTGCTGCTACCACTATATAACGGCCGCTATTTCGATAACGAACCGCTATTTAAATCCCTGATCACAAGTAGTGAAACTCAATTCTAAGAAAAGTTTGAAAATTTTTATAGAGACCTCTATAATCCTCACACGTGTAGTTCAATGAAAACCCCAAACACTAAGGATTAAGTAGAGGCAACCAAAAAAAAAAAAAAAAATGAGATTCGAAGAAAAAAGTAAACAATGCCAAAGGAGTGTTGGTAAAAGACTTATCTAGAATTTATTAGATAATTGGTACCTTAAGTGTATTATATTCTTTGAAAATTTGTATTTTTTCAACCAAATTGATTTAATAAAATTATTTATGAATTACATTAACACTCTTTGTATATTGTCTTCAATGGTTTTTGTATGCAAAATAAAATAGAAACAAATATAAACTCATTGGTTTAATAAAATTATTCAAAAATTACATTAATATCATATCTCGTAACAACTCATAGTTGTCATATAACTCATACTTTATAGTTTAGTCCTTTAGATGTCATAACACTAAAATTACACTTATATATATAATTAATTAATACAAACACACAATTGAAATATAATAAGAAAATGCAGAACTTACCTGCGAAAACAACAACAAACAATGTGTTAGGGATTAATCTGAATTTCTCCTTTTCTCGATTATCTTCTAATTGATTCAAATCCCAATCTATAATAAATAATTTCAATTTATCAGTTTCAATTACCTTACATCATCCTATTATAAGTATAAGTCAATTCAATTTCACTTTTAAAAGTTTCTTAAAATTTACTTTTTATTCAATTTAGTCCCTAAAACTGAAATAGCTATATATTTTAAATTTAAGCTTTGTTTTCAATCCAATTTCAATTTCATCCTTCTATAACCATTTAAAATCAATAATTACAAAATTTCATGTCACTTTCAAAATATTTATGTTTTAGTCCCATTACTCAAAACTTACAAATTTTACTTTATAATTTAGTCATTTATCACATTTAAACTTACAATCAAACTATTTAACACCAAAAGCTTCAAGACACATCAATGGTAATGTTTATAAACTTAAGCAATTTTAAAAACTAACACCCAAATTAATTAAATCAAGTTACAACGATATCAAAAATATAAAATTCATAAATAAGAAAAAGGGGCTTACCTACCTACCGTGCAAGAGGGCCGAATAATTGGAGCTCAAAAATGGCCTTTTGGTTCTTTCTTTTGTTAGCGAAATTGGTGGGGAGACTATATTATTATTTTAATTAAAAATTAACATATAAATTAACCGTCCACTTCAATTTAAATGGCTTAATTCCCATACAAACCCTTGAACAATTCCTATTTAAACCTTTTAACTAATAAAATTAACCATGATTAATTTTTGTAGTTTTTAAGATTTAGTTTTATACCTTAATTAGTCATCAATTTAGTGAAATTACTTATCCAAAATTCAATTCATCTATAAAATAGCTCCATCAATATTTTTATTAAATATTTACTAGTTCGGTTTATAGAAACAATGTCACAATACATCATTTTTCGGCACCACTAATTTTAGGGTCAAAACACTTGTACTGTAACTAACTATCCAATTAACAAATTCGTCAAACCAAAATTTAAGTTAATATTATAATTGACTCAAATAATATTTACAAACCCAATCATTAAAGAACGGGGTTTTAAAATCAGTAAAAATCGAGTTGTTACACCTCCCCAAAGAACAATGGTATACCAAATAGCAAGCTTCACCAAGCTAACAGACATCACCCAACATAACTACCATCACGTTTCATTTACAAATCTTGTAATTGCATACTATTAGGTTAAATGACCGACCCAATGAAAGAGAGACTTAGACAAACAACAAACCATACTCCCTTACTCTCACCTTTGTCCTCAAACCTTTTAATGTGGAAGAGTTTATTTCCTCCTTAGGGAACTACAAGTAAGATGTATAAAGAAATACAAGCAAAATAATAAAATTAAAGGAATATTTTTCTTTTTTTCATATATAGTTGAGTTCATTTAAAACTGGGTTGGCAGGATAGTTAATCGGCATTGAAAAGTAACTACATACATGTTGCCAAAATGTTCCCCTGCAAAATATGCTAACAACATGTGATAGCGGGTCCACACTTGGTCGCATAATAATTTTAGTTTCTTTCCATGCTTCGTTATATTATTTTTTTTAATAATTTCCATCTCTTCTTGACATAATATTTAAAATTATTTATAGCTTCCTTCTCAACCTATTAATAAAAAGATAATAAGTTTACACACTCCAACTTATATCCTCCTATATTGATAAAAATACTCATACTAATCGAGTTAAGACTCGATCTACATTATATTATTTGTTACTATATTATGCTTTCAAAAATATATTATATGATTAGCTAATAAAAAACTTGTCAAATGAAATACTGGAATGTATTAAAATTTATATATAATAAATGATCGATATGTTAATATATATATATATATATATATATATATATACAGTAAGCATGATCATATTTTCAATGACTCTTTAAATTTGATAAAACTTGACACTACAGGTTACACGTGACAAAAATAATTAAAATTTATTTATGACAAATAATTTTATTCCTATATTATTTAAATAAATAAATATTATTTTCATATTATTTTAATAAAGAACCACAAAATGAGTGACACTTGAATTTAAAGATGGAGATAACTCAATTCCCGTCAATGATATGATGAACTGAAAATTCATTTTTAGAAAACCCATTTAGGTATAAGTCCCTATAGTCCCCAAATTAATAAACGACCCATCACTTGAGCCATTTTCCCACAGCTCCAATAATAATAAATGCTATCTGTTGAGCATTATTTTAGATTTTAACTAGGTAAACCACTTTTACTTTTACTCTTTGATTCGAGCCAGGCAACTTTAATTTATGTGCATATGACTAATTTATTCTAGCTGACAAGTCTATTATTTTTAGGATTGAGTTGAAATGTTGTCTTGAAATTCAAATATATATATATAATACAAGAATTACTTTTTTTTAAAAAAAAATACATGTGTGTCACGCACTTGGTAAAACTTAAAAAATGTCCTTACTTATATGCCTTAAAAAAAAATCAAAACCATATTATAGGGGGTAAAATACTATAATTAAAAAGAAATGAAAATACAATGATAAAGACTGAGGTGGTAGATTCAAGAAATATGTAAAGGGGGGATGGACCATAGAATTTATGAAGTGGCAGTCCCACCACACAATGTGAAGTTGCATCAACCCCTATGGACCCCACCGCTTTGTTATTGCTTTTACCTGCCCCACTCCTATGATTATTTTTCATTACTCATTATCAGATTTTACCCCCTAATCTATAATGTGGATACATTTGCTTTAATTATATTATATAGCCACATTAATGAACATTTTACAAACATATTAAATCTATATATATATATATTTTTTTTTTAAAAAAAAAAGAGAGAGTATAAAATGTATCAAAATTGAACACAAAAGCATAAATGGTCGGAGGTAATGAAACATGTCACCTCATTTCCAACAAACAGGGTGAGTGACCGGGTGTAGCCGGTTGGTAGTATTGGGCCTAGGGTCCAGCCCATAATGCGAGGTTGGTGTTGTCAGGTAAAGGGGTGACAGTGAGTGGGCGAGGGAACAAATTATTAGGGAAAGCTAATTGATGGTGTGTACTAGATTTGGACAGCTCACCATTCTTGTGTTTTACTTTTTAATTTACACTTCATTGTGTATTCTCTTTTATTATTTATTCAAAAAAAGAGGTTCACATTTAGATCTAAAATCTGTTTTGAAGAATAATAGTAATAGCTTCAAAGTCAAGCTCCATTTGTAGTTTATTCTTTATTGTGTAAGATTTAGGTTTAAAAGGGATTGGAAAAGAGGAGATTGGGTGATTCACAAGAGGATTTAATTATTCCATAAATGAATATATAGAAATTATTCGAATATATCAACGTAAGTTGTATACACTTCACGAAGGAAGACATCTCAATTGGTAGAGATCAATATATGGGTGTATCGTAGCTTGAACCATCAATCTTGACTTTATATATAACTTAGGGTGTGTTTAGCATTATTTTTAAAAATACTTTTAAGACAAAAATATTACTAAACAAATTACTTTTTGAGAGAAAAATACTCTTCAAACTAAAAATTGACCCCAAAATACTTTTTATCGGAAACTCATCTTAAAAGTATTTTTTTTCTTCCTTAAAAACAAGGTTAAACTAAGTCTTAAAACAAACGTAGAAATGGAATAATTTTATACTATTTTGTAATTTTTTTATAATTAATATATTCATACTTGTATGAGATTAAAAATTGGAATCACATGGAGGACAAAGTTAAAATTTAAAACTCATAAAGTTTGTTTGGTAATTGTTCCTTAAATGCACAACGTTATTTGCGGCAATCCTAGTACAGATTTATCACCTAATTATGATACTAAAGTACCATCAAAATCTTACATCAATAATATTTTTGTCAGCTCTTTGACTTTCAATTTCATTCTTAATTTCAACCCCCAAAAAACCTCTTTCTTCATTAAATTCGACATTAAATTAATATAAGGGTATGTAGGAAATTAATTAACCGAAAAATTATTTTCTATAATTATTAGACCACCTCTAACTATTACAATATTATAGCATGCTATAAAATCAGGGGCGAAGCTGTTCCCTAGTTGCCAAGAGTGCTTTCTAAAGAGTCTTAGAGAAAACAACAATTGTTGTGGCTTGGGATGGCGGAGAATGGTGGTGATGGTGGGGGAGAGAAGGACGAGATTTCCCTTCTTGCTGAGGAGATGGTTCAACTGACTGTTAAGGGATCGATGGTGACTCCAAGCGAAAAGCCTACTCTATCTGTTCAATTTGGACAGAAAAGTTATACAATCCAGAGAGTTTTCAGGCGCAGATAAAAGCATATGGAAGACAAAGAAGAAGTTTGAGATCCATACGGCATGGCAGAATTTATTCTTAATTGCTTTTGATTTAGAAGATGATTTGGAGACGATTCTAGAGGGAAGGCCCTGGCTGTTTCATAAAAGCTTAATTTTATTTAATAAGATTTTTCAGCCAACAGAAAAAGCTCAAATTAGGCTTAATCTTAACCTTTCTGGTTAAAGGTAGGTACATGTTCACCAAAATTTGATAAAAAGATTTACTTCACGCAATTGGTGTTACTTTTGGGAGGTACTTAGATCTGAAATTAATGGTGATTTATGCCGTCTTAGAATTAATCTTGATGTACAGAAACCTCTTAGGCGAGGTATTTTTGTCTCCACTGATAATGTGAACAAATCGTGGGTTTCTTTCAAGTATGAAAAATTACCAGTCTTCTGTTTTGGTTGTGGAAGAATGGTGCATGGTCTTACTGACTGTCAAAAGTTCAATCCTGCAGAAAAAGAAAAAATCAGAATTGATCCACCTTTTTCATTGGCATTAAAAGCAGAGTCAAGCTTAAGTGGGAAGGAGAGTATGAAATTTAATGCTATCACAAAAACTGGGAGGTGCAATGTTCTTATACAGGAAACGTAGGAGTACTATCACTGAATAGAATAATCAATGCAGAAAAAGATAATACGATTGGGAAGCTGGAAGGATTAATAGGGGTGAGTATTGGTGAGGAGAAGTCGAAGGAAAAGGAAGAAGAATTTAATTTTTTGACAGATAGTTTGATAAATGATAACATTTGTAATGCAGTAGAGAAATTTGATTCAGGAAAGAAGTCACGTTGGAAGAGAGCCGAGTCAGCATACATGGTGGTGAATAGAAAAGAAGAAGGTAGCTCAAGGAAAAGGAAAATGTTGCAAGCCGGGATGGAAAGTTAGTGTGAACAAGACCATAATAACGGTTTAAAAAGGTTGAAGAAAGAAAAAGAGCAGGATGGTGAAGATTCTGTATCAGTAGCAGAGTTGGAAACTATGGACAATGAGGTTGATTCACAATTGATGAATCGGCGACTACCAAAAGACAAGTCGACCGGACGCAATGAAAAGTATAAGTTGGAACGTCCGTGGATTGGGGAGTTCACGGGCGTCTTAGAGGCTGCGAAATTTCATAAAGCAACAAAACCCCATTTGGTCTTCTTAATGGAGACGAAACTTGATGGAAAGCGTATGGAAAAAGTTAGGAGGAGTTGTGATTTTTTAAACGGAATTGAAATTGAAGCGGAGGGACACGTGGAGGGTTATATTTAGCTTGGAAGGAGGAAGTTGTAGTAACGTTGAGGAGTTTCTCAAAGAACTACATTGATGTGATGCTCAAGGAGGAGAATACTAATGAAGAATGGAGATTTACAGGTTTTTATGGCTCCCCGTATGCCAATAATAAAATTGAATCATGGAATTTATTACAAAAATTGGGCGAAGACAAATCTCACCCATGGCTCGTGAGTGGGGATTTTAATGAGACACTATACTCTTTTGAAAAAACTGGAGGGTCCTTAAGAGAGGAATGGAAAATTGAGGCATTTAGGGAGACTTTAGAAGAGTGTCAACTTGAAGATATAGGTTTTTCGGGGGCTTGGTTTACATGGGAAAGAGCAAATTTTGAGGAAACAAATATAAGGGAAAGAGTGGACAGAGGAGTTGCAAATGAGAAATGGAAACTTCTTTTTCCTATAGGTAACATTCATCACCTAGCTCATTCGATGTCAGATCATTGTCCACTTATTTTAAACACAAAAAGTGAAAGAACATTTGCTAGAAACCCACACTTTAAATTTGAAGCCTGGTGGACCACAGAGGAGTCTTTGGAGGAAACAATCAAAAAATCGTGGGAATCAAACACATGTACAATAGTAGAGAAGTTGGAGAAGTTGCAAAAAGAACTTAAAGAGTGGGCGAGTTCGATTAAAAAAGGGAGGGGGGACGAAGAAAAAGTTGACAAAGGAACTTGAAATGTTATAGGGAAAAGAAATGGACGACGGCACATTAACAAGGATCATTGACACGAAGGTTCAATTGAATATGGAAATGGACAGAGATGAAATTTACTGGGAATAGAGGGCAAGAGCTAATTGGCTAAAAGTAGGAGATAAAAATTCAGTTTTCTTCCACAACTATGCCTCGTCTCGAAAGAAAATAAACACATTATCTAGGTTGGAATTAGAGGAGAGAAGTGACTATTGAGAAAAGTAAGATTATTGAAATAGCCACTTTATTTTTTCTGGAGCTTTTCATGTCAAAAGGAGTTGGGGATCTATCTCATCTTTTACAAGGCATTGAGGAAAGTATTTCACTTGATATAAATGATTCCTTATTAACAACTTTTACAGAGGAAGATGTGTTTGCAGCCTTAAAAGAAATGGGGTGTAACATCCTAAAATTTAGAATTTTATGTGTTGCATTATTTCTTGCGTTAAGCTAGTTAAGAATATTAATTATGATGTTTAGGGGTTTTGAGAAGGCTCGGGATTTGTTTGGGCCTTAATAAAAATTTTATGTTTTAGTCTATTAAGGAGAGATAGTAAGTGGCATCAAGGCTTATGGAAATAAGTGAGTAAATTGCTAGCATATATGAGCTTATAGTAAAAGGGAAATGGCGCCACATAAAAGTCTTTGAAGGAAGAGGTTCGAATCCCACTTGGTACAAATATTTTGACTATTTTTTGTGTTCTTTCCCTAAGTGTTGGCCAAGGTAGTATTTAAGGCAAGGGTGGATTTTTAATTATGGTATGATGGCTAAAGAAACAAGGAAAGGGTGAAGGTAAGGAAAGGAATCAAAAGAAAAAGGCAAGATAATGGGACATGTGGCCTTTTTCATGGGAAATGTTTTGGAAAGTCTTTTGGCCAAAATTTTTTGACCTTATTGGCATGTTATTCACGGTTTTATTAAAGGGAGGGGATAGCTTAATTTTTCTTTTCATGTTAGACCATTTTGTTAGTTTTTGGTGCATGAGGGGTACACTTTTTACTCTTTGACCATTTGTGTTTTCTTTTCAAATCCATCTCCCTTTTTGCTTTGGCCGAAACCTCCTAGCACATTTGTGCACTATTTTTCTTTTGTTTGGCCGAAACACTCACCTTTGCTCATCTCCCCTTTGATAGCCGAAACTACCCAAAACACTTTTCTCCATCCATTCTTTTTCTTTTGACCATTTCACAAATCTTTTTCCTTCTTCTTCTTTAATCGACATCACTTGTGATCATATTTTCTTGTTTGATTTTCTTTATAGCCGAACCCAATATCATCATATTTCTTCACCATTTCGTTCTCGATCGTGTAGGAAAATCTCTTCTTAATCAAATCGGTAAGTGACCTTATATCTCTCTCTCTTTTCATTTCATTTTCTTTTTCTTTCTAATCGAATATGAATGTTCATCGTTATTCGGTTAGTTTACTTTGTTTCTTATCGAAACATCACTCTCCTTATCACTCTCATGTTGTGATCAATACTTTATTCGTAGTGTTCTAAGTGAGTGGCCGTGTATCTTCCTAGCCTTAAGACGAATGGTGGAAATCGGATTCAATCTCAATAAGGTAAAGAGTTCTTTATGGATTATTTGATAACATTCTATATTCGATTGGTTGTTAACGGAATAGTGGTTGGACTAATCAATTGCATATTTTTTTGGGGACTAAAATGCTCGATCTATCCACTCGTTGTTTTTACGAAAATAATGGTAAGCCGACCCTTTTTCTTTAGTAAATCGTTTCATATCAAAGTATTGTAGTTTTGACTAAGATTTTATTCAATGGAGGCAAGCGATATCGAATCGAAAAGGAAAGTGAGTGGTGAACACAAAAGGAGCGATTTGCGATTCCTACTCTTAAGTTTAAGCGAAGGGTGGTATCGGCGGTTCGGGATTTTCCACCGGTTGTGGACCATTATCCGGGGAGAATCGACAAATCGTGGTCATTCACGATTCTAAGGGTAAACACTCTAGATCGTTATTTTAGAGTTTGATTAATAAAATCATGTATGTCGATTAATCTAGTGATATGATATTTTAGGTGTCGACGATCAAGAAGGACTAGTACTTACCGTAATCAGATGTGTAATCTCACACCGTTTTTTATGGGTTTAAGATTGATATCATATTAGAAATAAGTCGGTATGATTAAAATAGTAAAACGATGTAAACCGGGGAAAATTAGCCTAAGTTCACTATTTCGATAAAATTGACAAAATCGATATTTACACTATGAAAATACCCCTAAAAGGTCAAATTATGAAAATGCCCCAAATGGACCGATTTGATATATTGCCAAAATGGGCCAATTTGATATATTGCTTTAATGGGCCGATTTGATATATTGCCTTAATAGGCCGATTTGATATATTTCCAAAATGGGCCAATTTGATATATTATTTTAATGGGCCGATTTGATATATTGCCTTAATGGGCTGATTTGCAAATGTTACAATGGGCCGAATTTTTGTAATGAATCTATGAATTATTTATTGTTGTTTATATTTGTAAATATCATGATTTTCTATGTATGATGCATTTACATGATTTTGCATGGGATGGGAAAATATGATGAAGAGAAGTTCCGGTGGCACTGCCACAAAAAAATGTTTGCTAATATGATTCACTATGATTCTGACCAAATCAAAATACGTTATAAATGGAAAAATGCCTGCGATTGGTGTGTTTGGCAGGGTGGGTTGACTTGATCCCCACAGATGTGATGGGATGGTACGGGTGGTGTGTAACGGATGGATTACTAGGATGGGTTGGGTTATATACATTGTTTATTTTTATGTAAATGTATATGTTCTATTTTGTAAATGGGCTTCGGCCCAAGATTATGCTTTATGGGCTCAGGCTCAAGTTTTTGCTAAATGGGTTCAGGCCTAGTGACCGACGGTAAGGGGATTATACACTGAGTTCTAGTAACTCACACTGTTTTCTTAACCCTTACAGGTAATGCTCAGTGATGTGGACTTGGGCCATGGATGACTCGGTGGAAGCCATACTTCAGAAACGATTTTATTTGGACTTGAGATTTCTTTTTCGTTCACTTTATTACTTCACTATTTTGGGTTAAATGTTTTAATAAGGCCTCTGGTTTATTTTTATTTTGCTTTATGTTTGACGTATTTATAATCTGCTCAAATTACTTTAAATAGGATATTTTCTAAAACTTAAATAAAGATTTTCTAAAATGGATACACAAATGGATTTTGATAAACTTATATAAATATTTATAACCCATAAAATTTCTCTCAAATTTTCATCAATATTTTCAAAAGTCTCGATTTGTTAAATCATTAGTTCAAATTTATCAATTTATCAATCAATCTTGAAATTAGTAATATTTTGGTCAAATATTTTAAATCTAAATTTCTTTTCTTGACTATAATAAAATAATACTTATTTTTGTATGAATAAAAAAGAGATTTAACACGCTTTTCTCATGTGACATGTTAGATCCAGTCATGACGCATAGGTCGGGTTTGGGGTGTTACATTTTATGGTATCAGAGCCCGGTATCAAAACTCGGCTATAGTTTGGGTTCAAAATTTTTTCCAAAGCTGTTCGAATTTTAAATTAAAAATACATGTTTTAAAGGAAGTATGGCACCACAGTATCCGACATCAAGCCAAGTAAGTATATGTTATCATTGTATGATTATGATTATTGTGATATGACTGTGGAATACTCTAGAACTTTTGGTTTTAGGTATTGAAACTATAAAGATTGAGACTATAGGATGCGTTTGCAAAAATAACTTTACTTCTTATACTTCATAAAATATTATTTAATAAATATCAAATAAAATACTGATCTATAAGACTTGTAATCAGATTAAAATGACTTAGTCAATATGAGTGCAAGAGGGCGTAGACGCAGTAGACTTGGCTGTGGTAAAGGCCGGGCGCTAGAGTTGTGTCTGAGGCGTCGGGGCATATGCCTAAAATAGACACACCTGCGTCACATGTGATTGAAGCTGGGTTACATGATCGTATAAGAGAGGACGACGTTGTATCTCAAGCAATGTTGTGAGTTTTGGAAAGGGTTGTTGGGGCAAGAACTAGGATAGCAGCACGTGGGTCAATTTCGGAGCGACTCAAATCGAATGGTGCTGAGGTTTTTAGGGGTATCTCGGGTGTGACCCCAAATGTAGCGGAGTACTAGCTTGAGGCTGTAGAGCGAATCATGGACGATCTGGATTATACCGCTGAGCAAAAACTGAGAGGAGCTGTGTCATTGCTGAGAGACGAGACGTATCAATGGTGGCTCACTGTTCAGGAAGGCACTCAGGCCGATCGTATTACCTGGGATTTCTTTAAGATGATATTTAAGGGAAAGTATGTCGGGGCTAGCTATGTGGATGCCCGAAGGAATGAATTCCTAAATCTGGTCCAATGAGGTAAAACTGTGGCAGCATATGAGGCAAAATTTTTACGTCTGAGTTAGTATGTCAGAGGAATAGTGCCGACTAACTACGAATACTGTGTGCGTTTTGAGGACGGGTTGCGTGATGAGTTGTGGGTACTGATAGCTCCACAAAAAGAGAAGAATTTTGCCATACTGGTGGAGAAGGCCAAGATAGCTGAAGAGGTTAAACACTCAGAGAGACAACACCGAGATAGGGATAGGGGCAGAAATAAGAGAGACTTTGGGTACTCAGGTCCTGCTAGAGGGTTTCAGAAGAGGCCCAAGAATGAGGAGCCAACTCGATGGTTTTAGAAGAGGCCCAAGAATGAGGCCCACTAAAGCATCAGGACCTAATGGTTTCCCGACATTATTTTTCCAGCGATACTGGCATATTATAGGTAAAGAAGTTACTACTTTTTGTCTGAAAATTCTAAATAATGACCAGAATTTTGGGCAACTAAATTTGACAGACATTGTGCTCATTCAAAGTTCAAAAATCCTATAAATCTAGCCAATTTTAGACCAATTAGTTTGTGTACGGTCCTGTACAAGATTGTGGCAAAAATAGTTGCTAACAGGTTTTAAGGAGTAATAGAGAAGTGCATTGATGAGGCACAAAGCGCATTTGTTTCGAGAGGGTTAATTTCTGATAATGTGCTACTTGCGTATGAAATGTTGCATACGTTTAGGAGAAAGCGTAACGAGAACGAAGGGATTTATGGCAGTCAAACTAGATATGAGTAAAGCTTATGACAAGGTCGAATGGGATTTTCTCAAGGAAGTAATGTTGAAGATGGGTTTTGAAAAGAAATGGGTTGAACTGATTTCAAGATGTATTACTACATCATCTTTTGCAGGCAACATCAATGGTAGTAGGGGAAGAACTTTTAAAGCTATAAGAGGTTTGAGACAGGGAGACCCACTTAGTCCTTTCTTTTTCTTATTATGTAATGAGGGGTTGTCGGCTTTAATGAGGATAGCTTTGAAAGAAGTTTTACTAAAAGGAGCTAAGGCAAGTCGTGAGGACCGAGCTTCACATATTCTTTTTGCAGATGATTGCATACCTTTCGGAAAGCAACAAGGGAGGAAGCAAATCTCTTAAAGGGAATTTTAAAGGAATATGAGCGATGTTCAGGCCAGTGTGTTAATTTTGATAAGTCTATAATCTTTTATAGTTCAAACACGAAAGAAGGAAATAGGGAGAAAGTAGCAGCAATTTTGGGAATAAGACACTCAACAGATATTGAGAAGTATCTAGGCCTCCCTAGTGTGGTTGGTCGACGTAAGAAAGATTCTTTTCAAGTTCTTAAAGAAAAGATTCTATTTAGAATTAAAGGGTGGAGCAATAGATTTCTATCTCAAGGAGGGAATGAGGTATTTATAAATTCAGTACTACAGGCAATTCCGACCTATGCCATGACATGTTTCCTCCTACCTAATTGTTTTTGTAGAGAACTCAAACAGATCATGAGCAGATTTTGGTGGCAAAAAGCACATGGAAAGCAGGGAATACATTGGTGTCAGTGGTAGAATTTATGTTGATCTAAAGGTGAGGAAGGAATGGGTTTTAGAAATATGGCCAAATTTAATTTGGCATTATTGGCAAAACAAGGTTGGAGAATTTTAAATAACCCAGATTCGTTGGTTGCAAAAGTACTTAAAGCAAAATATTTTTCGAAGGAAGATTTCCTTAATTCATGTTTGAAGAGCAATTGTTCATTTACATGGAAAAGTATATGGGTAGCTAAGAGTGTGTTGACGGATGGTCTATGTTGAAAAGTGGGCAGTGGAAAGGATATCTCAGTTCTGAATGATGTATGGATACCATATTCGCATATTTATAGAATATCATCTCATGTTAATAATTTAAGTGACTTTAAAGTTGCTGAATTATCGATGCAAGCAGCAGGGAATAGAAAAAAGAGTTGATAGGATTTACCTTTTCGGAGGACATAGCTGCAAAGATAGTGTGTATCTCGCTAGTAAGAGAAGCACAAGAAGACATGATGGCCTGAGCGTAGAGTCCTTGGGAGAATTCACTGTCCGGAGCGCCTATAAACTATTACAAAATAGTGAAACAGATCCTAGGGCTTATGCCATACAAAATGTCTACAGGAATTTTTATAGAAGACTCTGGCTATTAGAGCTAACTTCTAAGGTTAAAATTATAGCATGGAAAATTTCGTGGAATTATCTACCTACGAGGGTCAACATGAATTATAGAAGACTGTCTAATACCTTACTATGTCCCCGGTGTGGACTTGAAGCAGAGTCTATTAACCATATATTTCGTGTATGCCCTATTTTAATCATAGTATAGGAAAAGTTAGCTCTCTTGAAATATCTGGAAGAATCAGAAAAGGATTTTACAGAATGGCTTATCTGGGTTTTTGAGCAAGCCACCTCCTTACAATGTAGACTGTTTTGTTGTGCCCTCTAGGTTATTTGGAGTGACAAAAACACATGTATTCACGAGAGAGTTAGTAGATCTGGAGAAGAAATTACAGATTTTGTTAAAGGCTATATTAAAGAATTAAATGGTACAAAGGATGAAACATTAAAAGTCCGGTTTGAAGTTAGAAGATAGAAACCCTCACCTGGGCAGTGGGTTAAAATAAACTTTGATGCGGCTTATGATGAAAACCTCGGTCAAGCGGCATCGAGAGTTGTAGCCAGAGACAGTAGAGGATCTCTCTTGATCTCGCATACAGTGATTTAGAAACAAGTAGCATATGCTTTTGTAGCTGAAGCACTCGCTTGCAGTTTAGCAACCAGAATCGGGGTCAACATGCAGTGGAAAAATATTATCATTGAAGAGGATGCATTAATAGTGATAAATAAAAGCAGTACAAAGGTAAAAGATAAATCAAAGATCAGAGCTTATATTCAGGATATACATCAGTTACAGTTAAAGATCAAAAATACAGTTTTGAACATGTACCAAGAACAACGAATAGTTTAGCCCACCTTCTTGCGACGAAAACGTTGAAGAAAAGAAGAGAAGTGTACCTGATTAGAAATATCTCGGAGTATGCCGAGACTCAAGGAAATGAAAATGTGGGAAGAATAGATTGGCAGCGGAAATGAAAAGGTTGATGAAAGGGAAGGCAGAGGGTAAGGAAGAGGGTAACAAAAGAAGCTTTGAAAATGCAAAATGGTAGTTTAAACGACAAAATTAGTGGTTAATATGTAGACTATATTAGAAACTAGAAACATCTGGGAGAAGATGAGTCTGATAGCGTGATGGACGGGTAGCCAATTGGCTTATTGGGCAGAGCAAGGGGCATCATTAATGGCTCAAGAACGTTCTTTTGTTTGTCGTTTGTGTTTTTTGAATTTAAAAGATCTGTTGGTTTTAAACCAGGCCGATTGTGTAACACCCCAAACCCGCCCATGTGTTTCGACCAGATCTGGCGTGTTATGGAACACATAACACTTTATCGATTTTGAAAACACAAGTTAATTATTTAAAATTTGAATAAAGAAGTGACTTTTGAAAATAAACCTCTTTGTATTATTATTACGTATAAATAAACCTTGTTATAAATTCATAAGTTGCATAACATTGAAAACTACTTAGTTGAATAAAAACTAGGGCCTTATTACATAAATATTCCTAAATAACAATAAAATAAACTTAAAGAAATCCCAAAAAATAATTTGTAGAAATAAAACTTGATGGCCCCTCGAGTCCGTCTCGGCTCCCATGTCCACGATCTACTGCTCATCTTGAAGAGTAGAGAAGAAGAAAGCGTGAGTCACCAAGACTCAGTGTATAAATCTCAAAACACACAACGACCTGAGCCCACAAACACATTATAGGTCCTGGCCCATACATAAGGCAACAATTATAATCACATGGTAAATAATAAATAATGAATAACCCAACCCATCCTAGGTTTCCATCCTCTACACACCAACCCGTACCAACCATCACACCTTGGAGATTTCTACAATCAACCCTCCATCCGCTACACACCAAAACGACAGCTGCACTGCCTATTCCTATTAATTAAGAATCATTGAATGTGGCATAACCACCGATCACTATGTGACCTAACATTTGTATATGTGGGATTTCCACCACCGATCACCAAGTGATCTATCATACACTTCCCCTTCAATATCATATTAATATCCCACCCCATGTATACACATAAAGAAACATCATGCAGACTTATATATTTTTCGATACACATAGGGAGTTCTATGTTTACGTACTTGGCATCGTTGCCTAACCCTTTTAGGGTTCCATTCGACTGTCTATACAGCCTAATTCTTGCTTTTAGCCCATAACATACATAAATAGATATACATACAGGTTTATTAGTAGTGTGTTAGAGATCTACACACCTGATTACCGATAAGGCGATGCTTTCTATGTCGACGCTATCCTTAGTCGACACTCATCGCTATCTCGCCTAAGGTGTTGTTCGAAGCGGTCCACAACCAAGTGGCCAATCCCGAATGGCGAATCTTCTCTTTTCTTAAACTTAGGTATTTTCTTCTTTTCCGATCCATATTTAATTCCATCACAAGTCCTTATCGAACTAATATCACAATATTTAATCATTAATTCTCATTATAACCTTAAGATCTTGCATATAATGATCAAATCTAATAGAAATCTAGGAAATCTTCTTACCTTAAAAATTTGAAAGTGGAGACTAGCTATTATCGGCTTTTAGATTTAATTGACCAAGCTTCCTTCAAATCCCGAATTGCCGCCCAACATAGAATCATTAAACTGTTAATTTTTGACTTTTGCCTTTTAAGAACCGAAATAGAATATGAGATCTAATGAAATCCAAGACTTACTTTAGTATAGGAATTCAAATAACACTTGGAAAGGAGATTTGACAATACCAAAGGAAAGTTTTAAATGCTTGAAGAATAGAACTAATTCTCAAATAGGATGAATAAAAGAAAAGACTATAGATGCTTCGGCTTTTTAGAGAAATCGGCACAAGGAGGAAAAAGTGGAGAAGAATTTTGGCTTTTGAAGAAATTGGAGAAAAGAAATTGGAGAGGGAGAGGCTAAGGAATTTCAGCACAATGGGAGAGGAATTTAGGGTTTTCAGTGTCAGAAACAAGGAGCTAGCCCCTCCTATTTATAGATATTTCGGAACCTACTGCTAAAAATCGAAAATGCCCTTAAAATTCAAGCTAAAAGAGAGGGGAAATTCGGCACCCTCTTTGCCATGCAGTAGCCGATTTCTACACTCCTCTAGGTGATGGATTTTCGGCCATCACCTCCCTTGTAGATAAGCTCCTAACTTTTCTCCTTTTTATCTACTATTTTATCAATTATAAAATCCATCTAAATCTTCCTATTTTTGAGCCTTGTAGCCGTCCACCTCATTAAATCTTAATGCCTAAATTTAACTCACTTAAATTAAAAGATTTGGGCTTTATTAAACTTAAATTTTGGGCCCCTAACTCCTTGTGTGTGGCGTCACTCCTTACTTCATTTTAGGTCTAAAATGGCCCTAAAACATGGGCTCCTTATGCCAAAATTTGGGCCTCTTTTATTGTTAATGACGCCACCTTAAAATAATTCAATCAAGGCCTTTGCCTAATCTTAAGCCCAATTTTGAACCCCTATCACTTAAATTAACAAATTAAATATATCCCCATACTAAATGCATAGGCCCATAAATTTAGGATGTTACAGTTCTACCCCCTTAAAGAAATTTCATCTTCGAAATTTTTAATTAACTAGTAATCAAACTACCTAAGTCTCACTACTATGCTTTCGCTGCGCACTCTTATTCTAAAGCCAAAATAAACACTTAGTATACTATGGTAGGGTACGCACCGATATTCACATCTAGAGCGTCCTCGTCCCCTTGGCGACGTGCTTTGCATAGACCAAGGTGGTCACCTTCGCCTCGATAGCTTTCACCTCCACGACTATGTCCTGTACCATTGCCACCATTGACTTGACAACGGCCCCTTGGTGGTTGTTGACCTCCTCTTCCCGGTGGTGCATTCCCTTGACTGCAGGCCCTTCAACGTCCGTTCTTTCGCGAGCGGTTTCTAACTTGATGGTCCGTAGATCCACACCTAAAACACTTCTCAGTGCCTGCCCAACACTCACCGGTATGGAACTTACCATATCGAGCACACTTTTGTGTCTGGTTAGCAGCAGCAGGTCTCTCATCCTGTTTCAGCCCGTCTAACCTATGTCTTTTCTGAGTTTGCCCAATTGCCCTTGACGATTCAAAATTCCTCTTACTTCCACTCCTATCTCTATCCCGATTAAGTTTCTCAGTCCACTTTACCTCCTCAGCTATCTTAGCCTTTTCAACAAGCACAGCAAATTCCCTCTCCCGCTGTGGGGCTATCAAAACACGCAAGTCATCCCTCAGGCCATCTTCAAACTTAAAACAACGTTCATGCTCCGTGGCTACCATCCCACGAGCATAACGGCTAAGGTGTAAGAATTCAGCTTCATACGCAGCCACTGACCTACTCCCTTGAACCAGATTTAGAAATGCTCGTCGCTGCGCATCGACATAACTCGATCCAATATACTTATTCAAATGCCGTCTTAAAGAAATCCGGGTGATACAATACCACCTGTACCATCCTTAATCAGAAGCCACCATTGATAGGCTTCATCCCTCGGGAGGATACAACCCTTTCAACTTCTCCTCCGTGAAATCCAAATCATCCATTATTCGTTCTCTACCTCTAACAATACTCAATTTGAACTTGGGGCTACCTCGAAATTCCCTAAACACTTCGCCCCATTGGCCCTAAGTCGCCCAAGATAGATTTCCGCCTCGCCCATGCCTACTCCAAGAACCCTCTTTAAAACCCTCAACATCGCTTGAGATATGAAGATCATCTCCGACCGTCGATCCCGACATTCGACCTCTTCACTAGCATTTCGTTTCTTGACTGTGGGCGAGATCCTCATCGGTTCCGCGAGTCATCCTACTCCTACTACGACCACGACCACGTGGCGGACGTCTTCGACCCCTTGTACTCATTCTACCGCTTCACGTTTATCTGATTAGAATTTTTATAAATTAATAGTTTTCTTCCACCGATTAACCACGAAACGGTCTTATGGATAATAGTTTTAAAAGTAGTTCTTTCAATTGTACTCACAATATAGTCTCAAGTTCATATCCTTTAGAAACACATACATTCAATCATCAACATCCATGAACTTCGTTCATCACGAAAAAGTTCTTTGTTGTGGTTGTTGTTGTTTTACTACCGAGGGTATTTTTGTAATTTTATCCTACATGGGTATTTTCGTAATTTTTCAAAATAAGGTTCCTTGGTGATTTTATAAAATAATGGTATTTTAGTAATTTTACAATCTAGGATATTTCGTAATTTTTAAGATTCGGGGGTATTTCAGTAATTTTAACATCTAGGGGTAATTCGGTAATTTTACAAAACAGGGGTAATTCGATAATTTTGTAAACTAGGGGTATTTTGGTTATTTTACAATCCAGAGGTATTTTGGTAATTTTACAAATTAGGGTATTCAGTAATTTTTCAAATCAGGGATATTTTAATGTTGTTGTTGTCGTTGCGTTATTATTATTATTATTATTATTATTATTATTATTATTATTATTATTATTTCAAGGGTATTTTGAAAGAAAGAATCTAGTTACTCTTGTAAACATACGGTTTTGGGTAAATTTTCAAAACATAGGCATTTTACAAATTCACCGTTGGTTGGAAATTTTCACAAATCAAGTGTATTTCTTTGAAATTTACAAAACTTAGGGTTTTGTTTGCAAAATAGGTGGATGGTCCCTTCGGGTTTTAATTATAGGTTTGGCCCATCAACAAGTCCTCATAATTAGAGTGAACACCACTACGCACTGTAAGATTCCAAACAAAGAGGAGGTGAGTCACTAGGATTGCTTAAATATCAAGCTCTTGGGATCTATTCCTGACATCGTATGCGTTGCCACACCTAGTCTTATGACTCGCTCATGAGTTTTGTTTAGTGAGGTTAAGTCTTATGAAATTTAAGGAGTTGTTTCATCTAAGCCTAGAGTCTATCAAGTTTTAGATCTAATTAGTCTACGTCCCATAAAGCCCACATAGATATATAACACACGAGAGTTTAGAATACTTACTGCGTGGATCGGTCTTGAGAGACTCGAAAGCCATATCCTCAAACCAGACATTTTTCTAAAATTTTTTCCAAAACACCTCTAGGCCCATTTCACATTTCGAGTTTTGAGCTGACTCTAATACCAAATGTAACACCCAAACCCAACCCATGCGTTTGACCACATCTGGCGTGTTATGGAACTCATAACACTTTATCGGATTTTGAAAACACAAGTTAATTATTTAAAATTTGAATAAAGAAGTGACTTTTGGAAATAAACCTCTTTGTATTATTATTACGTATAAATAAACCTTGTCATAAATTCATAAGTTGCATAACATTGAAAACTACTTAGTTGAATAAAAACTAGGGCCCTATTACATAAATATTCCTAAATAACAATAAAATAAACTTATAGAAATCCCAAAAAATAATTTGTAGAAATAAAACTTGATGGCCCCTCGAGTCCGTCTCGCTCCCATGTCCACGATCTCTTGCTCATCCGGAAGAGTAGAAAAGGAAAGCGTGAGTCACCAAGACTCGTGCATAAATCTCAAAACACACAACGACTGAGCCCACAAACACATTATGGGCCCCGTCCATACATAAGGCAACAATTATAATCACATGATAAACAATAAATAATGAATAACCCAACCCATCCTAAGTTTCCATCCTCTACACAAACCCGTACCAACCATCACATATTGGGGATTTCTACAATCAACCCTCCATCCGCTACACACCAAAATGACAGACGCACTGCTTATTCCTATTAATTAGGAATCATTGAATGTGGCATAGCCACCGATCACTATGTGACCTAACATTTGTATATGTGGGATTTCCACCACCGATCACCAAGTGACCTATCATGCACTTCCCCTTCAATATCATATTAATATCCCACCCCATGCATACACATAAAGAAACATCATGTAGACTTATATATTTTTCGATACACATAGGGAGTTCTATGTTTACATACCTGGCATCCTTGCCTAACCCTTTTAGGGTTCCATTCGACTGTCTATACAACCTAATTTCGACTTTTAGCCCATAACATACATAAATAGATATACATACAGGTTTATTAGTAGTGTGTTAGAGATCTACACACCTGATTATCGATAAGGCGATACTTTCTATGTCGACGCTATCCTTAGTCGACACTCTTCGCTATCTGCTAAGGTGTTGTTCGAAGCGGTCCACAACCAAGTGGCCAATCCCGAATGATGACATCTGCTCTTTTCTTAAACTTAGGTATTTTCTCCTTTGCACGATCCATATTTATTTCCATCACAAGTCCTTATCAGAACTACTATCACAATATTTAATCATTAATTCTCATTATAACCTTAGGATATTGCATATAATGATCAAATCTAATAGAAATCTAGAGAAATCTTCTTACCTTAAAAATCTCGAAAGTAGAGACTAGCTATTTTGGCTTTTAGATCTAATTGACCAAGCTTCCTTCAAATCCAATTGCCGCCCAACATAGAATCATTAAACTATTAATTTTTGGCTTTTGCCTTTTAAGAACCGAAATAGAATATGAGATCTAATGTAAATCAAGACTTACCTTAGTATAGGAATTACTAACACTTGGAAAGGAGATTCAACAATGCCAAAGGAAAGTTTTAAATGCTTGAAGAATAGAACTAATTCTCAAATAGGATGAATAAAAGAAAAGACTATAGATGCTTGACTTTTTAGAGAAATCGCACAAGGAGGAAAAAGTGGAGAAGAATTTGACTTTTGAAGAAATTGGAGAAAAGAAATTGGAGAGGAGAGACTAAGGAATTTCGCACAATGGGAGAGGAATTTAGGGTTTTCGTTGTAAGCAAGGAGCTAGCCCCTCCTATTTATAGATATTTCGGCACCTATTGCTAAAAATCGAAAACGCCCTTAAAATTCAAGCTAAAAGAGAGGGGAAATTCGGCACCCTCTTTGCCATGCAGTAGTCGATTTCTACACTCCTCTAGGTGATGGATTTTCAGCCATCACCTCCCTGTAGATAAGCTCCTAACTTTTCTCCTTTTTATCTACTATTTTATCAATTATAAAATCCATCTAAATCTTCCTATTTTTGAGCCTTATAGCCATCCACCTCATCAAATCTTAATGCCTAAATTTAACTCACTTAAAAGATTTGGGCTTTATTAAACTTAAATTTTGGGCCCCTAACTCCTTGTGTGTGGCGTCACTCCTTGCTTCATTTTAGGTGCCGAAAATGGCCCTAAAAACATGGACTCCTTGTGGCCAAAACTTGGGCCTATTTTATTGTTAATGACGCCACCTAATCTTAAGCCCAATTTTGAACCCCTATTACTTAAATTAACAAATTAAACATATCCCCACACTAAATGCATAGGCCCATAAATTTAGGATGTTACAGATTGATAGGAAAATTTAGTTTTGTTAGGACTAGGTTGTTGCTTACGTAGCCGGAATAACGGGCCTTCTTTTATTTCTTTGAATTTGTACTTAGGAAAATGAATAAATCCCAATTTGAAGCCTTTTCAAAAAGAAAAAAAGAGTAAAAATATTTAGAAAGTTAACTTAGAAAACAAAAATCCTAAAAACTTTTCTCACGCCTTTTATATTTTATATTTTGTTTTGCTTAGCAATGCTGTCAACCTCTAGATGACTATTGCTCACCTTTTTCTCCTTCCCACCAACTCCTTCTTTCTCGTTCACTCCACATGTATTTTCTTTTTTTAGTTTGCAAATATATTTTGTAGGTATCTTTACTGTCTTCACAAGTTTTGGATAGATGACGGTGCTTGTCGTTCACTAAAACTCCATCGGCCACCAGTAGTTTTCTTAGAAAATGGGTGGCTATTCATCAACTGCTTAACATGTTTTTGTTTTGAGAGTGTTTTAGAATAATAAATGATTTCACGAGGCAATTCAATTCGTGTTGTCTTATGTTTTTGGTTTGTTTTTCCATTGTTTAATAAGTCTTTAGTTTTAGAAGTTTTTGTTTGCTTTTGTAGCATGTTTGTTAGTCTTGCTTATGCATGCAATCTTAATTTTACAAGTGATTTTAGG
The DNA here is from genome assembly GCA_025506655.1 of Gossypium rotundifolium. Lineage (NCBI taxonomy): Eukaryota > Viridiplantae > Streptophyta > Magnoliopsida > Malvales > Malvaceae > Gossypium > Gossypium rotundifolium. Next base: position 17,924,572 of record CP106734.1, read on the forward strand.
GATGATTTTGTTGTCGTCCTCTCTAGTTTGGTGAATGCTTGATTTTTTTATTGATTTTTGCTCGCCGCTTTGAACTATCCAAGTCTAATTTCCATATCGTATTAAATGCTTGCAATCACTCCAAGTGTGTCGTGCTTGAGTTGTGATAAAGCCAATTGAAAACGTGTCATAATGGTTTATTAATGCTAAGGCTAAAGCCTTTGTTGTGTTGATGGAGGTTGTCTTTCACCATCTACGATGAGTGTTTATTATTTCCCCCCTGAATTGTATGGTTCCATTCATTAAATGAAATAATGAATTCACCTTTCAAAAAAAATATTTAGAAAGTGTATAAAAATGACTTTTGTATTACAATCCGACCACGTAATATCGCTTAGTATTAATTAAACGTTAGATAACCAATGAGCTAATATTTACTTCTATTTTGCTTTGCATGCAAAAAACCATTGAGGACAATATACAAAGGATATTAATTTAATTTATAGATAATTTTATTAAACCAATATGTTCAAAAAATACAAGTATACAAATGAATATACTACACTTAGGGCACCAGATCCAACACATCAAGGATAATAGACCACTGGTTTTACCAAGAATAAAGATATAGTACAACAATATTAGAAACTGAGTACTAAGTTATGTATGATAAGTTGTTTGCAACTTGATTGATGGGGTTTCATCAGTTGATCCTAGAATCAAATAGTTTAAAGGTAGTTAAGAAAGGAAAGGCAGGTAACGGTGGTGCATGTTTACTGGGAGGCGAATAGGACGGCAGACTGTATGGCTCAATTGGCAATAAGACAAGAACAAGGCTTCCCATATGCTGCACCAACCACTGGAGGAACTAACCCATTTTCTGCAAGCCGATTAAGAGGGTAGAACAATGTCTAAGGATGTTATTTAATAGATTTTGTTTGCTTCGATTTCTCGTATCTTCATAAAAAATTGTTATATACGTTCTCACTGAATTAGATATCCTACCTCATTAATAATAGTGTTATTTATGTTAATTTTTTTCAAATTTGTAGGATCATATTATTTATGATTCATTGGTAGTGTATCCATAAATATATCGAAATAATATTTATGTTGTATTTATATTTATATTTGTACCATTGATATAAACAATATTTATATATGAATTTCGACTTAAATTTTCTCAATTTTTTATATTGTGAAACTTACATTTTAAATAGTAGTATTAATATTAATGTTAATTCGTAAGATTAATAAGGGAGGAAGACAATGATAGTATCAGGATGGTAAAGAATGGGAAGGAGATTTTTCGTTGGGAGAGTTTAGGAGTTGAGGAAGGTGTAAGTACATATTGTGCATGAGCTGTTTGCGTGACCTTTTTATATTGAGGCTATTGAACATGAAAGTCTGATTTGATATCCGTGGTAATGACAGTGATGCCATATCATAGGATAAGACATTTTAGGATGATTGACAGTCAATTACCCTAGACCTCCGCGTGGTCCTCGTATAGTTTTAGCGAAGATGCCTAGTCCAAAAGTTTACCAAGTTAAGGTTCACAAATTGACTTAAAATCCACTGTATCGTTGACTCCATCGTTAAACACGTGTCAATTTGACCGGTAAAACTAATTTATATCTCAATATAGAATTACTTATTGTGAAGACCAAATTTATTTAGTTAATCTCACTTGCAATTTTTAATCCCACATTTTCTGATCATGTACTTATCATCAATTTTGTTTCCCAATTGTCCCTAAGAAGATTAAAAAAAAAAAAAAAAACTTGTGAAAGTTAATAAAAGGGTTAAATTATTTTCTGATTTCATTTTTCTTTTTACACATATACTATTTCCTTTAGTACTTCAACTTTGCCAGCTAATTTAAAGCTGTAGTGGGTCCTAACCTATTAAAAACTCACACCATCACAGTAAAAGTATTTTACAAGATGTTAACCTTCCATCAAACTTAATTATAAAATATTAAAAATAAAAAGAATTTTGAATATGTAGAAGAAAGCACATTTAAATTTGTATGTAAAAATTACAAGAATAAGGTGAGATGATAAGGATCTTTCTTACTTTAACCTGTGGTTAAGTGGTTAAGAGTTTGATTCTTATTTTGGGTATGGAACAGTTTTAAAATCGTGGCCAGCATTTATCCCTTAATAGTACCTAGAAACGAGGATAATTAATTACTGGGTCCGCTTCAATATATACATTAAAAAATAAAAAAATTGTTTATAAAAAATAAATTTAAATAAAATCTAAAATATATATCATATCTATCTCAACGAATGTGTACTTAAAATTACCCTAAAAAGGTCTACTTAAAATTGTTTGTCTCAAATGTTTACTTTTACGGTTATTTTGACTCTAATTTTTTTTTTATCATTTTAGTTTTCAATTTCCAAATTTTAATCAATTTATTGTTTTTGAAAAATAATTAAACTATTAAATTTTTAATGCTGTTGACATGTATACACGGTTGATGTAGATAATTTTAATATCTTTTTATATAATTTATATATATATAATTTATTTTTATAAAATATCAAAGATGTTAAAATTATAATGATTCGGTCAAGTTTTTCATTAAAAAACAACAGTTTAATTAAAACATGAAAGTGTAAAGTCAAAGTGATAAAAAAATAGATTAAAATGTCAAAAATAAATAAATGATAAAAATTAAATTTATTATTAGGCTTAAATCTCAAACCATCACTAACAATTTATATTATATGAAATATATTTTTTAAATAGTATTGTTAAAATAAAAAATATATATTAATAAATTTAAAAACTAAACTTAATTTTATTTTCAAACAATCACTAACAAATTAGAAATAATTTTAATATTATCTTTTAAATTGTAAAATTTCAAAAACCTTATTTTTACTAAACCAATTATTTATTCAAAACAAATCAACTATAAATGTTAGCATTTTAAATTAATGAATTTTAAAAATCTCAAAAAATTTAAATATTTTATCCAAACGAATTATCAAATTATACCATTTTCTTAGATACTTAAAATTTTTTAATATAAAATGGTATCTAAATTATCAAATATTTTTTCAGTTTATCCAAAATGTAGGTGAGGTCCATTAAAACATGTAACATTTTTTAATTGATATCTTGCTTCACTATTTTATCTTCCCTTTCTTGTAAGCAATGTCTTTAGTGAAAAGTAATGCCACTCGTAACGAGAGTCATATGTAATAATATTTTTATTAGTCACTTACACCTAAGTGATTGATGATGATTTTTTTTCCTCTTTTTTTTTCTTTTAAAAGGGTTGATATTAAAATTATCTATAATCCTTATTCAGTTTATAATAAATATAAAAATAATACGTTTTTCAATGCAATTAAATTCACATTTTAATAATGATATTCATAATAATTAAATTAAGATTTAATCGATATTATAAATATAAAATTTAGAAGTGTAATTATTAGAAAAAATTGTTTTAACATTGAATAAAAAAATCTCAAATCTAATAGGAATAAAACAAAACTTGATTTTTTTTTAAAAGAACAAAAACAAAAGTTTAACTCATTTATTAAAAAAAAAAAAGGGAGTGGATAAAAAGAAAAGAGGAAATTATGAAAAATAATGTATTCTCTTTATCAAGAATTGACTAGTTGCCATAATTGACATCACTTCATCTTAAGACAAACAATTACCTCTTCCCAACAACAACAAAGAAACAATTCCCTTCAATATATACATTAAAAATAAAAAATTGTTTATAAAAATAAATTTAAATAAAATCTAAAATATATATCATATCTATCTCAACGAATGTGTACTTAAAATTACCCTAAAAATGTCTCCTTAAAATTGTTTGTCTCAAATGTTTACTTTTACGGTTATTTTGACTCTAATTTTTTTTATCATTTTAGTTTTCAATTTCCAAATTTTAATCAATTTATTGTTTTTGAAAAATAATTAAACTATTAAATTTTAATGCTGTTGACATGTATACACGGTTGATGTAGATAATTTTTAATATCTTTTTTATATAATTTATATATATAATTTATTTTTATAAAATATCAAAGATGTTAAAATTATAATGATTCGGTCAAGTTTTTCATTAAAAAACAACAGTTTAGTTAAAACATGAAAGTGTAAAGTCAAAGTGATAAAAAATTAGATTAAAATGACAAAAATAAATAAATGATAAAAATTAAATTTATTATTAGGCTTAAATCTCAAACCATCACTAACAATTTATATTATATGAAATATATTTTTAAATAGTATTGTTAAAAATAAAAATATATATTAATAAATTTAAAAACTAAACTTAATTTTATTTTCAAACAATCACTAACAAATTAGAAATAATTTTAATATTATCTTTTAAATTGTAAAATTTCAAAACCTTATTTTTACTAAACCAATTATTTATTCAAAACAAATCAACTATAAATGTTAGCATTTTAAATTAATGAATTTTAAAAATCTCAAAAAATTTAAATATTTTATCCAAACGAATTATCAAATTATACCATTTTTCTTAGATACTTAAAATTTTTTAATATAAAATGGTATCTAAATTATCAAAATATTTTTTCAGTTTATCCAAAATGTAGGTGAGGTCCATTAAAACATGTAACATTTTTTAATTGATATCTTGCTTCACTATTTTATCTTCCCTTTCTTGTAAGCAATGTCTTTAGTGAAAAGTAATGCCACTCGTAACGAGGGTCATATGTAATAATATTTTTATTAGTCACTTACACCTAAGTGATTGATGATGATTTTTTTCCTTTTTTTTCTTTTAAAAGGGTTGATATTAAAATTATCTATAATTCTTATTTAATTTATAATAAATATAAAAATAATATGTTTTCAATACAATTAAATTCAAGTTTTAATAATAATATTCATAATAATTAAATTAAGATTTAATCGATATTATAAATATAAAATTTAGAAGTGTAATTATTAGAAAAAATTGTTTTAACATTGAATAAAAAAATCTCAAATCTAATAGGAATAAAACAAAACTTGATTTTTTTTAAAAGAAAAAAAACAAAAGTTTAACTCATTTATTAAAAAAAAAAAAGGGAGTGGATAAAAAAGAAAAGAGGAAATTATGAATAAATAATGTATTCTCTTTATCAAGAATTGACTAGTTGCCATAATTGACATCACTTCATCTTAAGACAAACAATTACCTCTTCCCAACAACAACAAACAAACAATTCCCATTCAGACAGACAGCTCTTCACTTGTCCTTTTTAGGGAACTTCCTTTATTACACCATTAATATTTAATCAAATCAACTCCAACCACACCTTAATTACCTAATTAATTTTAAAGTACATTCTTAATGTAACAATGGTTTAATTAACCAATAATTACCCAAACATCATTATGAATATTTATTCATATAAATCTTTCAGTTTGTGGCTTTAAAAAACTTATCTTGTTGGAATAGAAAAGAAAAATAGTGGGCAAATCGAGCTTTTCTTTTCTTTTCTTCTTTATTGTTTTCTTTTGCCCTTTTGTACTAGTGTTGTCGTATAATTTATTAAGTACAAGTTTCTTGGGTGGTGGTTGAAGGATGAATAGTGGCGGTGGTGGAGGTGGTGGGGGCTGAGAGTGGCGGTGTAGGGATGGTAGCAATGAGGTCGTCATCATCATCATCATCATCACCATTTACAGTGTCACAGTGGCAGGAGCTGGAACATCAAGCTTTGATCTTTAAGTATATGATGGCAGGTTTGCCAGTGCCACCTGATCTTGTGCTCCCTATTCAGAAGAGCTTCGAGTCCATATCTCATAGGTTCTTTCACCACCCTACCAGTAAGCATAATATTTTTTTTCTTTTCTCCTTCTTCTTCTTAGCATCTTCTTTAAAACCCTCTCCTTTATTTTTATTTTTATTTTTATAAATTTCTGAAGATTTGATGTTTTGATTTTTTTTTCTCTCCTTCTTTTCTGGGTTTTTTTTTTTTGTTTTGATTTGAGGAATCTTGTTTATTGATTGGGTGTTTTCTTGTTTAAAAAAAACTGGATTTTTTTGGGGGGTTTTGAATTTTGAAATGCTTTAAAGTTTATTTATTTATTTATTTAGTTTTTAAAAGTAAAATATAAGCAAAATAAAAAAAAGATGGCTCAGTTTCAAGCAACGATTTGCCCATTTTAAATGAGTTTTAAGATAAACTTTTTGACATTATGAGTGGAATATTTGATTATTTTATAGTTCCAATGGATAATCTAAATTGACTTTTAATAACATTAAAATCACATTTTAAGGAAAAAGATTGGTCCCTTTCCCTTGTTTTCTCATACAGATTCACTCCCCCAAAAGAAAAAAAAATTTTCTTACAGCTAAATTCCAGACATGTTTGGTTTTTTGATGTCTTAATCAACAAATGTTGCATCACTTTTCACATTTTTTATTCATTTTCTGATATTTTTGTTTTGATGATTAGATTCTGATATTTGTTATATAGAAATTTGTTCTTTGTAACATCATTGTTAGAATCTATTATTTTGTTGGTTTTGTATGTTGTTAAACTTGGAACCTACGTTCATTCATGTTTTGTTCCATTTGTTAATGAAAAACTTTGTTATGAATCTGAATTGAGTGTAATATTGCAGTGGGGTATTGTTCCTTTTATGGGAAGAAGGTAGATCCGGAGCCAGGACGATGTAGGAGGACCGATGGCAAGAAATGGCGGTGTTCCAAAGATGCGTATCCGGACTCAAAGTATTGCGAGCGCCATATGCACCGTGGCCGTAACCGTTCAAGAAAGCCTGTGGAATCTCAAACTATGGCACAGTCTTTATCTACTGTGACATCATTGACTGTTTCTGGTAGTACTACCGGTGGTGGAGGGACTGGGACGGCAAGCTTCCAGAGCCTTCCATTACATGCCTTTGGTGGTACGCAAGTCACTGCTTTGGCAACCGGTCAGTCTAATTATCATGTGGAGTCAATCCCCTATGGAATCCCGAGGAAAGATTATAGGTAAATTCGCTTCACATAGTTTTATTCCTAGCTTGGAAAAGATTGATATATTGTTGAGATGTTGTACGGATTCTAGATATATTATTTATCGGACCCGTATCTGTTAGAGTGTGTGGTAGGAGTAAAATTGCGGATTCCTTCTCATTCAGGTAATGGAGGTATTGCAGAAACATGAAAGTTTCTGTTAAGCTCAGTGTTCCGGGCCCTGGTGTCCTCAAGGATGGACGATGAGTTCAGTAGTGTCGCAGCTGAAATTTGTTCTTAGCTGACAGTTATTCTTTTATAGTCTTTTTGCTTTTGTTTTCTCCGGGAAGTTCGCTTTTGCTGTCTGACTACCATGAGAATTGTCAATATCATGCTACTGCGTGCAAAATTATCCACTCTTCCTGTTTTTATCTAGTGGGATAGGGTACTTTTTTGCAGAAAGCTGAAAACTGTATTCACTTCATAGCTTCTGAGTGCTTGAGCACGTGCACCCACCTGTTTCCAGGCCCGGAACGTGGTGCATGATTCGTGGTTCTCAAGAACTAATTGTTCTCCGCAATGAATTTCCGAAAGCTATACATTAGTTTTGCAGCTAGGTTTGGTTCTTGTTGGTCCCATTATTGTTATAATTTAGTAGGTTTCCTGTTGATAAATTCCTACGATGTGGGTAATGGATTAGTTCCTTGAAACATTTTAAAAAAAGAACTCTGCAATTCCCAGGGTTCTGGGCCCTTATGTTTATGAATACACTGTAGGATTCCATTGTCATAGCTGAGTGTGTTTTTTACAGCCTTTTTTTGAGTATGTTTCCTTTGTTTAATTCGTCCAAAAATTCTTGCAAGCATTCTGAACTAGTGGCATATTGACCCTCTCTGTTTTCTGTCAGATGGGAAAGATACAAAAGGTCGAATTCACTTTAATGTTGTTGTTGGAACCTTGTTCTAAAAGTATTGTATTACCTGCTATTTTTGGGGGAAGAAATGGTAGGGTATCCCGAGTTGGAGGTCTTACAACATGGAAAGTGAATGTGTTTTACTGTCTATGTTATGTACTATGACTTTGAAATTCATCTGTTGCTCGAATTTACTTTTGCCTGCAAATTCTGTACGCGGTCTCCATTGTTGGTAGGTTATTCTAGGCCAGACAATTTGATTATTCATGTTATGTTGGTGTAATTTTGTTATGTCACTATCATGTTTGTGGTATTTTATATTTTTATAAATTTTGATGCATTAATAATTGATATTGTATATATTGGGACATTTGTATATTTATGCTATTGTGTCTCTTGTTTCATCATGTCGTCAAAGTCTAGGTTATGCTTTGCCCCAATACACTTTTCTTCTTATTAGTCCACTTTCTTATAAACTGTATTTAATATAAGACATGTGCTTTTCTGAATTAGCCTTAACGCTTTAACACTATTAGCTTTGCGGCCACATGGTTTTCAACAGTCTTTTTTGAAATGACGGCAAAATGTTGTGTTTACTTGGTTTGTGTCAATGTTCTAGCATCTGGACATAGTATGATTGGTTGTCCGAGGTTTCAGTATTACATATATCCATGTTGTTTTCATGAGGTCTATGCAGATTCATTTATATAGGTCAGCTCCCCTAGTGCATATGCCCTTCCCGATCTTAATAAGTTCATGCTTGTATTGCATTCAGATGGTACCGAATTTGTATCGTGTTTGATTTTGGTATTCGATTCAAATTGCTCAAACTCTGTTATTTGCTTTAACCATACCTGCCTGCTCCTTTTCAGGTAAGTATTGGACTGCCTCTGAACTATATTTGTACTTTTTACATCTGATGAATGATTATGATGTAATTTAACCGGATTATTGATCGGATGTATGACTTGATGTTTTGGTCTGGTGCTGGTTGATCATGCTTTTATGTGTTTTACTCCGCTCATTATAACAAATAGGTCTCAAGGAATAAAACCCGACACGGGTGGGCATAGTTTCATCTCTGAGGCTTTGGGAAGCAACCGGGACACATGGCCTCTAATGCAATCTAGAGTCTCTTCATTTCCTCATTCAAAATCCGATGGCAACCGGATCTTACTGAATGATTACCCTCAGCAGTCGTTTTTCAGTGATTTCAACTCGGCAGAAACTGTGAAGCACGAGGGTCAATCTCTTCGGCCGTTCTTTGACGAGTGGCCTAAAACCAGGGACACCTGGTCAGCTCTTGAAGACGACAGATCCAACCAGACCTCATTTTCTACAACACAGCTATCGATATCCATTCCGATGGCATCATCTGACTTCTCCACAACTAGTTCTCATTCTCCACATGGTGAGTTTCAAACTCCATAGTTGATCCTCCGAAACCCGCATTTGAATTACGCTGCAGATGGTTGAATGAACAGATATTTGGGATTTCCTGGAACCCCAATCGGAGAGAAGGACTGGAAGTGTTCTAGCTACTGACTAATATTGTACTCTTTGATGATTTTGCTTCAGCATGAATGTGTGTAGTATTAGTACACTGTAAGGTTTAGGGTTTTGGTATAAAATAAAACAAACCCTAGCAAGTAACTGGGAAAAAAAAAATCAGACATTGCAGTTTTAATGGAATGAATGAAAGAGCATCAGCTTTTATGCTTGGATTTTAAATTTTTTAATCGTAAGAAAAATATAAAAAAAAATTGAATAAATTTGTTATTTTCCGTTAAAAGTACTGTGTTTATAAATTTGAAGTGGTTTTCATTTCCCGTTACTAGAATTAAATAAGGCTAAAATTTAAGATTAGATAATCCTAGATGTATATTTTATATATCCATACAATTGAGTCCTTGAGTTAAAAGGAAGTGCTTTGAATCATTGCTATTTGACCCAGACTTATTTTAAAAGAGTATAGATATTTCGAATTGTTTGTTGACACGAACAAAATCAGGGAAAACCTTTGAAATTATTTCAATATTAGACCTTAGACATATCGAATCTCTTTGGAAAGAAAATCTTTTGTCTCATGGTAGCTTGCACCAATCCCCTTATAAAACTTTCGTTATCGGGTTAATCATACATTTCACATGTTTCTAGCGATTCATATAGTATCATCAAATGATACAAGTCTTGGATAATATTTTATAACGCATTAGAACGCCCTTCTTGACGATATTCTTTATATTTTGATAAAATTTGATTATTAACAAATAAATAAGTCACATCTTAAAGTCTACAAAAGCATGAGACTTATCTAAATAAATTAGTTAAATTTATGATAAATATCATTATGAAAAAATTAATTCATACACCATGCATAAAAAAAGGGTAAAATGTAATAGAGGTCACCTAACTATGAGTTTTTTTTTTTTTGTTTACCTAATTATGAAAAGTTACAAAATAGTCTTCTAACTATTAGTAAATTTCTTTTATGGCCACTCAAATATGAAAAATTAAAAAAGATATCACTCAACTATTTAATTGTCTTTTTGGTCACCAGATGGCTAACGTAAACATGAAAACACTAAAAAATTCAAGATAGTTGGGTGATAAAAAAAGATAACATTGAATAATTGAGTGACCATTTTATAACTTTTCATAACTGGGTGATCGAAAAAAATTACTGTATTTTATAATTTTTTATAGTTGAATGATAAAAAGAAAAATTCACAGTTGAGTGACCTCTAATGGAATTTACCCAAAAACATTCACCATCCGAGATACCATACATATATCGTGGAATAAATGACCTCATAAGAACAGAAGATAATGCTCTCACGTGAATGGTATGAGCATCGGCTTAGAATTATTGAAGAAGAATAACATCGTGTTAATTTAAACAAAACTTATATATGATTTGGTATTTATTTATTTTTAATTAAAATTGGTTATTAAATTTTTAAAAGAGATTTAATATTAATTTTTAATGATGTTAGTTTGATAACGAATGTGACAATTTACATTATTTATCTTTCATATAATATTAATAAATAATTTAAAAATTATAATAATATTAAAAATAATAATAAATTCAAAATTTTAAAAAACAGAGCATAAACTATGTATTAATTTTTATATAAGTTATTATGTTTAAAATTTTAACATTTTAATTAATATTTTTATTAAAAAATAAGGATTCAATTTTTTAAAAGATTAAAGGTTAAATTTAACTAAAAAATAAATGATAAATTGACAAAAGATATAAATGGATCAAAATTTAGGAATTAAGAAAGATTACATGGTGTGATTTGAAATTTAAATTTATTGAAATATTGTTGAATTTAGTAAATACTATCTACAAAAATAAAATATGAATTTTAAATGAGTTGGTACACGATCAAATCCATGTTTTAAATTTCTTCTGTACTTTTTTTAGTCTATAATTAAGGCCACGTAAGTTGTGGGCAGAGGAAATTAATGGCAGGCAAAGTTGTTGAGGACAATTTGTTTTAGCTATGAATACCCATTATCTATTTCAACAGTAAAAATAATTTGAATAAATGTAATTATTAGATTGCAATAAATTGTAATTATAAAGAATTATATTTTATTAGACGGATTTGACTGATTGAATGTAATTATATCATAATTTTCGTGTCATGTTTGGTAGTGCACGCTTTTAGTTACATATTTATATAATTTATATATAGTATAAATATTAATTATTGTAAAAAATTATTATGATAAAGGAAATTTTAAACGGGTAACAAAAATTAAAATCAAATCATCATATATAATATATTAGTCAAATAACATAGTTGATAAAACGATTACTAAAAAAAAAAGCAAGAAAAATAAACATCATCAGCAATTTTATCTCATTACTATTGCATTCTATATTTGTTGGTTATTCTCTTTTTAACATTTAATGTATACTTCTTATCATCATCTGTTGGTTCTTGATCGAGTTCTTCATCATGTGAACTTGAATCTATATCATGAAAATTATTAAGATCTCTTTCTTCCATGCACACTTCAACATATGAATCATCCTAATTTCACCTACAAATAAAGTTATAAAGTATACAATATGCTCGTATGATCCAACTTTTATTTTTACGCAATTATGAAGTGATGTTATTAATATGAAAAATCTTGGTTATAGAACAACAAATTCCTCTCAACCATATTTCGAAGCTTTGAATGTCTCAAATGGAAGAGTTTGGGGTTGTCTCTAATGTTTGTATCTAGCTCTATTCTCTCAAATATTGTTGTACCCTATGATATAGTGTAAGAAAATATTTTGTATTTGAAAAACTAGCATCTACAACATAATATTTGTGTTCATGGTACAAACAATAGTTAGCTTTGATTATAAAAACTTATATTAGGTTATAACCTTTTATAATAACTAAATTAAGTTAAAATAATATAAAATTTAAACACATAAACTTTATATTTTTACCATAAATTTAGAGACTTATTTTTATAAATAAATTATGGTTAAAATATTATAACACGCTTTTATATAAATATCTTATTTTTATAATATATAGCATCGACAGTAAATAAGTTATGTCCATATATTTTAACTATAACTTTTATAAATAAATATACTATAACACTTTTATAACACATAAATTATTTTCTATATACTATTCAACCATAACATAGGAATTTTTTAAGATTTTAATTATTTAATTTTTGGTTAGAACTTTATAAAATGCACATAAATTATTTTTTATAACATATTTTTTAGGATTTATAATATAACTTTAATCATAACCATCTTGAGCACTCGTGCGTGTTCATGTTTATAATATTTTTTCATAATTTAAACTTGTATAAAAAATAATGTTTTAAAGTTAAATCATGAATAAGTATAAGTATTTCGAAAGCCATAGAATAATTAGATTTGGAGATAATTACCCAAATAATTACTCTAATTCTCACCCTATCTTAAGAATTGAAAAGTGTAATTGGGGTGCTTCAATTACATCTAATTCAGTGGAATTCCTCAATTAGAATGGTTACTCAAACATGTCACCCTTGTGTAATTATAAACAAGTACACTTAAATCTAATTACTAGGTGATTTTTAAACACTACCTTAGTTTCTAACTCATTTTGTTTATAAGTAATTATATAAAAAATTTCCAATCAAATCAATTATTATAGGTAGTACAATGAATGAATTAGCTAACTCAACTAAGCAACTAACTTTACGTGAGATCATGTTTCTTTAAAGGAAGACATCTAATTTCTATAGAAGTCTTTTCTTTAAAGATCTCAATATATATTTGATTCCTTATGGACGACTTATTGAAGCACATTTCAAGAGAATATACATTTACACTGATTGGAGAATTGCAAGCCTATAATGCCTATTTGAAGAAGGTTTACTTTGTTGATTTGGTATGATTGAGAGAGAACGCTTAATTGTTCATGGTAAGGAACTTGTTTTTAGTGCAATTACTTTGTAAAATTGTTCATGTTCAGTTTGTAGTTATGTTTTCAATGGAGTCTTATTGAGGAGAGTATTCTAGTTTATATATAGAAGCGAGGTTACAACTTGGTGGGAGAATTGAACTTAAATCACATCTTGTATTATAAATTGGTAGTGAATTACCCTCTAGGTAAAGCTTTGTAGATGCATGAAAGTCTTTTGAATTATATAACCAATCTCTGTGTCCGTTTCTTTTCTTTTGCTTTTTAATTTTTTAGTTTTCATCCCATTACGACTTATGGGCCATTTCAATGAGTTCTCAATTGATGTCAAAGCTAGATACTTGATGTACCTAAGTGAAGATATTGCTATTGAGTTGCTCAAAGAGATAGAAGGAACTTTAGTTTCAAGACTCATTCAGATATTAAAGTTGTGGACTTTGAAATTAATTAATGAGAATCCAGTGTAAGATATTGCACTAATCAAAACTAGGTTTAAATCTGTATCTACATTTGCCAAGACCTCTAATGCTTATAAGAGCATATTGATTAAACATCTAGATGAAGAGGTGACTTATACTAAAAATCAACTTCATTATCTAGAAAGTCAGATTAAGCTTTTTATTAGGTAAAAGGGTCAAGTATTACGCTATAATATCTTCTTGCTTGAGGTATTTGACTAGGGCTTTGGATTTTCCAACAAAAAGGGGAGGGAATGAAGTCATGAGGAGAATGTTGGGTGCTACTTGCCTTTTTTTTTTTGTTGTTGTTGTTAATAATACTTAGCTTTTTGCTAGTTTATGGTTTATTGGTGGGCAACTACTTAAGTGAGATGATTGATATTGCTTATTATGATAGTATGTTTTTTTTTTTTTTGTTATTAATGTTAATTTTCTTATTGCATTAATGATTTCTTTCATAGTTATCTTTTATGGTTGATTGATTAGATCAAGGGGAGCATTGTTATGAAGATTGTTTTTTCTTACTTTGTGGTGGTTGTTGAGTTTTTGGTAAAAAAATGTCAAAGAGAGAGAATGCTAGTATCAATTGCTTTGGGGTATTATGAGCAAGTGAGGGTTCTTGAATGGTCCTCTCTTGAGGAGAGTGCACTTGTTAATAGTGGATGACTTAATAATAGATTCGATCGAGTGGTTAATGACGGACAGTCCCTCCCGCGGAGGGTACGATGCATATAGGTAGTCAGTCACTAAGTGACCATTCGGGTTTAGTTGATTCTCGTGTTGCCATGTGTCCCAATTAGGGTATGGTGAGGATAGTGTATCCGTTACTAGCGGATTGGTTAACAATAGATCTGACCAAGTGATTAATGACGGATGATCTCTCTCATAGGAGGTACAATGCATGTTGGTAGTCGATCACTGAGTGACCATCTAGATTTAGTTGGTTCTCGCGTTGTCATGTGTCCCAATTGGTGTATGGGTATAACATGTGTTTATTTTATTTGAGCCTAAAAACTAATGCTTTTAGTATCATCTTAATCTGAGTTATTCTCTTATTAATAAACAACTCATACAAACTCAATTGCCACTCATGAAAATGAAACACATTTAATGGCCAATCGTTTATCTTTTAAGAGATCACCCACGATGAAAAAATTAATCACTATTATCATCGATGATGAACAAAAGAAAGTCTAAACTTACTTCACAAGAAATTTGTAAACCAATGTTTTTTTGGTTCATAGAGTCTCAAGGCTTTAGTAATTTCCATTAAAAAAAAAGCTTCAATCATTTTATTATTATTTTCTTTAAAAACATTGGAAATAGAAAATATTAAAATCTTACATCGATTATTAGATATGATTATAAGATGTAAATTGAGAATATAGCAATCTAATCTCAAATTATATATGGCATTATTATATCAATTGTTTAAAATTTATTATATATATATATTTTTTAATTATTGTTAAAAAATATTTTTAATTTTAATTCTTAAACAGTGGAAATATAACCATTTGTATAAATATTTGTTGATTTTTGAATTTTTATAATATTTATATTATCAATGATTGGCATTGGCAGTAAGCAAAAGAGAGCGGATCCGTCGAAGCGCTTACATAGGATTTAACGGCACAATTCGTCGTTATTTGGGCAACATTTTCAACTCTTTTTCCCGTTTGCCTCTTCCCTTTAATACCCCTTTTCAACTTTCTTAATATCAACTTACTGCTATTCCCAAGAATTGCTACAATACATCACTCTTCATCTTCTTACGGTGAGCCCTCCATTAATTTAAACGGAATTTTCCTTCTTCTTTTTCTTTTCTTTTTAAGCGTTAGGGACAAATTATTTATAAACTCACTTTTTTTTATACAAATAAGTAATTATATAAATACAGTAACATATAAATACAATAACTTTTTTTAATACTCACTTTTCTTTTTTCTAATATTTCTTACATAAAAGTCTCCCATTTTATCTTTTAAATGAAGTTGTCTAACATCAAGCATAGAAAAATCAATAATTTCTAGATCATATATGTTCCTAGAAGAAGACTTAACTATGCAATCAGTCACTTGTTAAAATTTGGCAGTCCAATTGCGTCTACATTCCTCATTTATTTTTCGAACTAATATTGTTGATGATGACCTTAGTGAATTATCTGTTAGCATATCACTTTTATTATCAGATTCAATTATCACCTTGGTGTATCCCTTCCTCCAAGCTATTTCAAGACCATGGAGAATTACCCATAACTCAGCCATTAGAGCAGAACCTCTCCCAATAAATCGTCAAAATCCTGCTAACCAATTACCATGCCAGTCATGTAAAATGCCACCTGCAGCTTACCAGTTTTCTGTCTTTGCTTTAGCTCTATTCGAATTATTTTTTACCCAACCATGGCTAGGTGCCTTCCATTTGATGGCAATAGTTCTTGATGATTCTTCTTTCGACTCAGCTGTTGTTGTATTACTTATGTGAATGGTGAGTGTTTCAGCTTGTCCAATTATTTTTTTTTATTTTTAAAAAGTATTATTTCTTGAATATAGAGGTATGTGTGATTTATTACATTGCTATTGTTTTTTTTTTAAAGGAACATTGCTATATTTCTTAAAGCTTTAATTGATAGTGGATAGAATAATTCCTCTATTGTTTATTCACTCTCATTCATGAATAATTTTAAATGCTTTTTTTTTTATTTCTTTGCCTAATTTCTTGTTGAACAAAATATTATAATTTTAACTTTTTAGAAAAAATCTAATATAATTTGGAATCAAGTATTTTTATAAGAAAAGAGTAAATATTTTCTACTCTATGTTGGTTGATATGGAAAAGTCGGAATAACTATATCTTTAAGATGAGTCATAGTTGTATCGATGATATTATTTACATAGGATTGGTTGGACTATGAGTTTAACTACAAATCCTAAAATTGAAGAACTTCTACAACACCAAGAGTTACCCTAAGACTTAATTGCCACAACACCAAGAGTTACCCTAAGACTTAATTGCCACCAGAAACAGGATGGGTAAAGCTAAATACAGATGGTGCTATCTCAATTTCTATTGGTAGTGCATTGATTGGGAAAGTATTCAGAGACCACAATGCAAATTGGCTATAGGGTTTTGCAATGAGTTTGGTAAGGATAGGATATTCAAAATGGAATCACGAGCTCTATTAGAAGGTCTCCAGGTAGCATGGAAGGTTGGTATTATGCAAATAGAATTGGAATGTGATAATGCTATACTGGTTGAATTGATCTTAGTTGGAAATGCTGCTAACAATAATAGGCCAGCATTGAGATTAACCCATCAGTTGTCGTGTCACAATTGGAAAGTGCGAGTTCAACATGCTTCAAGAGACCACAACAGAGTTGCTAATCACATGGCGAATATTGCAAACTTTCACCGTAATAATTTGCATATATTTAAGGATCATCCAGTTTCAGTTAAAGCTTTGCTGATTGAAGACATAGTTAGCTTAATTCCTCTTGAGTGTTAATTTTGTTATCTTTGTAATAGTTGTTCTTTGGTTGTTTAATCCCACTAAAAAAATAATTCTTGTGAAAAATAAAATCTCTTCTCCAACCAAACTTGCATTATTGTTATAACTTTATATGGATTTTAGTCTATTATTTTTTGTTAATATTTGTTTTTATATATCTTTGGTTTACTCTTTCTATTTTTATATTATATTTTAATTATCTATAGTACATATAAAAGTTTAAAAACATTTTTTATCTATTATATTATTAAATTGACATAAAAGAATATTTTAGTCTATTAACAAGATTGATATTAATTAGAAGAATAATCTAATTTATAAAAGCTTTAAATTTTTGAAATAGGCTTTTATTCATATTAATTTCGACATGAAATAAATTATGTTATTAAATAAATAAAATAAATGAATTAAACAAGTAAATACATGTCCAATTACATAATAAATTAGTTTTTTTTCAATTCAACACATATGTTAACTTTTATTTATAAATTAATAAATTAAAATGATAATTTTATTGATTATTTTATTTTAAGTTCAAATGATATATTAAAGAAAAGTTAATTCTTCACTTTCATGATGATTTAAAGCCTAGACTTAATTTATTCGAGGAAAACAATTTTTTTTAAAAATTGTTTTATTGTTAATGGATGAATTTAAAAATTTAGTTATATCAATTCAAAGGCATTAATATCCATCTTTATTTTCCTTCTACACATTAACTCATATTAAGTTATATGGGAAAGGATTGTATGAAACATGAAGCCATGTCATCATGATCCTTTCCAATAGATTTATGTCATATCAATATTTTTATCTTGAATTTCAACATTTTTATCCCGAAAAAATCAAATCCAAATTAAAATCTTGAAATTTGAAATTCGTGATAAAAATGTTGATGTGGCATAAATCTATTGGAAATGGATACTGATGATGTGGCGTCCATATATATATATGCTGATCTAAAATAATTATCCTAAATTTAATTTTTAATTAGTAAAATATAAAATTAATATATTTTAATTAAAATTTTAAATAAATAATTATTACTATGTTATGACACGTTCACTTGTGAGTAACAAATAGACTTATCTAATAAATATATTTTAAAAACTATATGAATAATAAATAAGGCTTTAGTTGAAAGATAAAAGTATAAAAAAAGCTACGAAAGTTTGGGTTCAAATTTTATTATGTGTATATTTTTATTTTTTATATAAAAGAAATAAAATGAAAAAATACCATTAGAATAATATAATTTATTTTATAAAATAATGATATTTTCGTCATTGCACAAATGAATTGGTGCTTGATTGATTCGTTATACCAATTTGTCAAGTATTTCATATATAGTATAGATTATTCAATTGAGTTGGTGCTCAGTTAATTCATCAATTGATAATGTTAGTGATCAAAATGTAACTTTTCATAGTTCAATGGAAAAAAAAAAAAAAAGAAAATTTACCAAAGTTTAGCGACCATTTTTGTAGTTTAGCCAACAACAAAATATTTAACCTAAATATTAATTTTGTCATTTTAATTAAAGTCACATTTAATTCTATTAGATGGCGGATATGTATAATCTACTACTATTTTTAGGTTAAAATATGTCATAAGTCAATGTACTTATCGAAAATTAAGAATTTAATTTATGTACTTCTATTTCATGGAATTTAATCCTTTTACTTTTCAAATTTCAAAATTTAGGTCTAATTATTAACATTATTTTTTTGTTAAATTTGTTGATATAACATTTTGAAATAGAAAAAATACTCATTTGATAACTATATAATTTAAAAAATAATTTTGTATTTAGCTTGAATTTAATAAAAAATTAATAATATTAACGGTCGACCTTAACTTTAAAATCTAGAAAGTAAAAAAATTAAATTCCATAAAATAAAAATATAAGGACTAAATTTGTAATTTTCAAAATTAGAATGACGTGCATAATTTAATAAGTTACAACAACATTGCAAAATTGCTTAGGTGGACAAATGGGAAAACTTTAATTAATTATTTTAAATTTAAATATGAAACTAAAAGTTTTAAAATGTATACTTATCTAATTTTAATTTAAAGTAAACAATTTTAAAAAGCTTTTCTTTTTCCAAATTTTCAAAACGTTTTCCCCAAATCTTTAAGAGTTTTCTTTCTCTTTTTTCTTAGAAGAATTTGTTAGAAGATCAGTATTTGATACATTGACGATGTATTATTTATTTTATAAATAATTTGATAAAAATGATGTGGTTTTTTAATATTTTATTATACTTTTATAAAGATGAAATGTGTTTAAACTCTCATATTTTAATTTGAATCCATATAAGGTTCTTTTTAATGTAAAAGGTTTATTTATATTAAGGTATATTTTCGACACAACAATAGTTAAAGTGGTAAAATCTGTCATGGATGTTAGCATTAAATTTAAAGGGTTAATTAAATTTTTAAAAATATTTATGGGTTTAATGAAAATTCCAAAAATAATTGGAGGTTTAATAAGAATTTTTAAAATTTTAAAAGACTCTTTAAGACACTAATTAAAAATTTCAGACACTGGCTCCTATTATCATCCGCTCTTGTGTCAAACTGTTATATGTTAGCAGCAAAGAGCCCTATGTCACCAATCCCTCTATTCCAAATTTACAATGATAGAAATGGCTTATTTAGGTGTATATTTTAGGGCCAAGTATGTTTCAAGTTTATTGGTATAAGATTCAAAATCCGGCTATTGTTTATAAACTCATTCTTACTTCTTTGTCCCCGTTGTTTTACGGTGGTCGAAGACAGTAGCCATGTTGGGAAGGAATGTGGGTTTGCCTCGGCTGTTTAATCGTCTGTTGGTTTCTCCTGGTCAAATTCAGATAACAGCAATGACTTTCCTAATTGGATGTTTGGTTCATTCAGAAATTTTGGTGAAGATAAATGTCGAGTTACGCTATTACGTTTTGGGCGTTATGGAATTCAAGAAATTTGCTTGTACATGAAAATGAAGTTCAAACGGTGGAAGATGTTACTATTTTTGTTTAAGCATATATCAGGGAGTCGAATGAACTGAGGATTGGGAGTGACCTTAGGCGAATCCCATCGTTGGGTGGGTGGATGCCTCCAACTCAGCCTTATTTCCTTTCAGGGCGGCTTCCCATGTTTCTGCTACAGGAGTAGTTGTTCGATCGAGATATGGAAGGATCCGTTCTAGGAGCCTGTACTCGATTCAACAGAGCCATTTCTGATTCTTTTGCAGTTGAAGCTTTAGCTTGTCTCCAAGCCTTGCATTTTGCCAGAGATATGGGGTTCTGATGTGTAATCCTGGAAGGCGACTCCAGAACAGTCGTTAAAAGGCTCAAGGCAAATATTGATGATATACTGCTTACTTACACGATGTTAGATTTTTATCCTCTTCTTTTGAAAGCTGCATTTTTTTCAGAGACTTTCAGAGAACATAGTTAAGTGGCGCATTTGCTAGCATCACTGCTGTTTTGCTAAACCCAATTCTATCATTTGTTTATTTTGATTCAGGCATGGAATATTGAAGGTTTAGCTGACTGGTTTTTCTGTTCGTTTTCCCCTTTGCTGCGTGTAAAAGGGTCTATTTCTCATCTTCTTGTTTGTCCGTTGGTTTCCCTCATTGGGTAGCCAAATGGTTCTTAATTGTTTATTATTAATAAAACCATTCTTTTCTTTAAAAAAAAAAAATACATCTTACTAAAAAGACTACTCCTTTCCCTCATTGCGTAAACAATTTTTATGAAAATACTATCAAAACAATCATATTTTTAGATTAAAATTTTAAATAACAAAATTGAAAAAATTTAAAACTAAATCTTACATTTTATTCGGAATTATCCAAAAATACTGATTTTCAACCATAATTATCGGATTAGGTCCATTTTTGCAAAATTCTAAAAAAAAAGTTGGACGTGTTTGGTAAATATGGCAGGAAAATATTTCAAGTTGGATGCAATTTCAATTTTGATCAGATGATTAAATGTTAGTGCTTTTAATCATGAGTCTCGGTTTGATTCATCTCCTACTCATATTTGTTTTTTTTTTTTTAATTTCATGTTACTTTAAGCTTTTTAAAATTTTAATTAAATTTTTAATATATTAGTCCTTTAGTAGATGGTTAGATAGTTGCAATTATATTCTTTGAGTCTCGAGTTAAATTCCTTTTCTACTGACTAAATTACCCAAAAAGGCCCATTTCCAAGCAAATTTATGGAAATGGGCCGATTAAAACGTTATCTACCGGAAAAGGCCGTTTTTTACAAAATGCGCCTATGTGGTCACATTTTAGGGAAAGTGCTAGCAAAGCTCGCCACCAAGGGAGCGTTTTTTGCTGGCAGATTTTCAACCCCAATGGCTAAATTTTTTTGATCGTTGGGGGGTTCCAACGATAAAAAAAACAAACTATAAAAAACCCTCCCCTTCTATTATTTTCACACAAAATTTCTTAACAATTTAGCAAAAATTATCTACAATTTCTCCCTAGAGCTCTCAAATTTCTTATTAAATTTCTCAAAGCTCTTTATAATTAGTTATTTACTTTTTTTTTTCTAAATTAGTATTATTTTTTTATAATTTCAAAAATATTTGATCGTGTTAGTAATGGCAGGGGAATTAATTCGTCGCGATTATAAATATATCTCCGTCGAACAAATGAAAATGGTAATAATTTATTTTAAAATTTGAATACTATTTAATATTTTTTTCATCTATGCAATTTTAATTAATTTTAATTTTTGAATATTATTTAATTTTTTTCATTTATGTAATTTTAATTAATTTATATTTTATAATTTTTTATAACAGTTTGTAGATCGGGTGTTACAATGTTATATTCGTAACATGTCTGGTCCGCCATCACCGTTGATAAAAAATTACTTGAGGGAAGTGAGTTTTTGGCCACGGAACTATAGGTCGGGGGTGCAAGTTGGACCCGAAACTCTTCAGCGTGTTAATAGAGAGTTGGAGACCGGAAACGCACACATTCCATCTTCCATGCGGAGAGTGTACTATCACTTTGGAGGACGTCCAATTACAATTAGGATTGTCGGTGGATGGGGCCGCACTCACTTGGTCCGTTCAATCTATTGATTTGGGAGCCATATGTTACGATCTTTTGGGTGCGATTCCGGATAATATTTACAGAGGTCGGATCGAGATGGGTTGGTTACAAGACACATTCCCAGAGCCGAGGAATGATTCGATTAAATTAGAAAGAATAGGATATGCTCGGGCATACATCCTTGAGATGGTTGGAAGTTATCTGATGTAAGACTTATCACGAAACCTCGTATATCTGAGGTGGCTGCTGAAACTCATTAATTTTAGAGCAGCTGACGAACTTTGTTCGGGTTTGCCGTGTTGGCAACATTGTATCGCAAGATGTGCGGGGCGACTCCACCAAATAAAGCAAAAATTGGAGGTTGCCTATCACTACTACAATCATGGGCTTGGTTTCGCTTTTCATTTTTACATCCTCAAGTGAACCACCCATAAACATTCCCACTCATAACAATGTAAAATTTTTATTTGATTTTACAATTATTCCATAGATTTAAAATAAAATTGTATGCTGAAAATTTATTTAATTAGGTGGAATCATCCAGTGAGTTATGTTGGAATACCTACTGCTCTTGAAGATATACGGCTTCTATTAGACCAATGGTCGGAAGCGCAAGTAAGTATTAAATAAAATAAATATACATAAAATAGTTGTTTCATATTTAGTATCTAGTATTTAGTATTATATATATAACTAATATTTTATCCCGTTCATATAGTTTCAATGGACACCATATGAGGATCCGACAATACGGGTAGTAATTCCGGAAGAATTCTTTCAAAATCCGAACATTTGGCATGTTAAGGTCCCATTAGTCAACTATGCTACTATCAAGATGCACCAGAAGGATAGAGTGTTGCGACAATTTGGATTCCAACAATCGATTATTGAGGAAGCTGAGGTGCTCGATGAGCAGCACAAAATAAACTTACGGCTAACGAATGCGAATTGACAATTATTCTGGTCGGAATATATCGAAATTTGGGAAAATCGGTACGATCATATACCTGATCGCGAACAGATCATCATCTCAGAGTTGGTATGCACTTTGGATTACATGCCATGGTTTAGGATCTATGGCAAGCCATATTTGCTGTCAGAAGAGCAGAGGCATCGGCAAATCTGTGTAGAAAGGGAACGACAGGGCCCTTTAAATCCAAGGAGAATGGATGACGGCACGGGCCCATCAACAGCGCCCACAGAATCACTGGGCCCAATGCTTCAACCTACGACACCCACATCACAGCCGCTTCAGATTATGCCAGGAGCGTATCCTAGCCCTTATATGTATCCTAACCCATATATGTTTCCTTTTCCTAGTTTTATGCCAGGTTGGAATGCATGGCCCTGTGCATCTCCTTTCCCGATGACTTCAACTCAACCGATGATATATAGGTCATTGTTACCAAAAGGATCACATGAGGCACCATCGGGAAGCTCGTCTCATTACCATTCCCCATCGCCTTATAGGATTCAAACACCTCCGCCGTGGGTGATGCAAACACCTTCACATTCTTTATTCTACCAAGGTTGGTCATCTTCTCAACACCCACAACCGGAGCAACCACAACCCCCGCCGGAGCAACCAAGGAGGAATCCAATGCGTAATCGTCGTCCACCCCCATGTGGCACTGATTTCGACCGGTATATACATTGATTTGTTTTTAATTTATTTGTAGAAGTTGTTTCTATATTGTTTCATTTAATAAAAAAAAGTTGTTTTTTTATATTTTAATAGTAAATTAATTTTTTTATTTTATAATTTTAATAAAATATAAGTTCTTTTGAATAAGGCGCAACATCGTTTCATTACAGTAATTATCAACTATTTCTATTTGGACATGATCGAATTGTACGACCTGGGTTCCTACACCATCTACACAACTTCTGTTGGTTTGTTCTTTCCTGGATATCTATATTATTATGTATTCTACTTGAGCAAGGTCAACCTTTTGGTTTGCGACACAATTCTATATCCGGTAACAACTTAAACGGAGCAAGCGATACAGACGGCCACTTATGTTCATTTGGGATCGGTGGGAATACGAGTCTCCACATATTGTACATGTTTTCTACTTTATACACTTCGTCGACATATCTCATGGGATCCAAAAGGAGATTCTGACAAGCTGCAATTGCATGAGTGCATGGATAACGAAGTGCGTCAAACGTCCCACGGACGCAAGCCCTATTTATCAGGTGTACACAATATTACCCGCCAGTAATACATTGGGCGGTCTATCAAACTCCATTACACGAAATCATAGGTTGTCAAGATCGTGACACACAGTGTGCATCGTGTTGGCCCGCGCCTTCACCTTGTTAATTTATTGCAATACCTTCAGTAACCATAAATGGCCTCCCTGCATTTGGCCTTTATAACTCGCTGCTCATTTTGGAAATAGTGCCGCCAAAAGAAAATGTCTCTTGCACAATTGAGGTTATCAGCAAATGACGGGTTCTTTACTAAAAAAATACAAAAAATTTCCAAAATAGTATAGGAATCCTGTTATGTACCAAAATGGTACAACCAGGGTGGTCACGCCTATGATAGAGGCGTCACCACCCTAGATTCTGACCCAACAGTACTGAACAGTTAAAAAAAACACTGAAAATGATAAAAAAAAAAAAAAGGCGACGTGACATGACCTCGGTGAATGGTCCAGCATGTGTGGCACCCAGATGTGAGGCGGCACAGGTGTGAAGTGACCACTCCTGTATGCCATTTTGGCATTTTATGGCGTTTGGAGACCTTATAATGGTCCCCAATAATTCCAGTTTCAGATTAGAAAGGAAAAGAGAGAAGAAGAAGAAGAAGAAGAAGAAGAAGAAGAAGAAGAAGAAGAAGAAGAAGAAGAAGAAGAGAAGAGGAGGATGAGGAGGAGGAGACGGCACCGTAAGAAGAAAAGAAAAAGAGAGAAAGGAGAAAGAAGAAAGAAAGAAAGAGAAGAAAAAAAAATAGAAGTAGGTATAAATTATTTTTAAATAATGGATGATATTGTTGTTATTGTGTTGATGATTTGTTGTTATTATTATTATATATTGATTTTATTTTATTATTTGTTGTTGTTAGTTTAGTTTAGTTATTGTTAGTTATTATTAGGATTAGTAAAAAGTTTAATTATTATTTTAGTTAGTATTATATTGTTAGTTATTATTATTGTTAATTAGTTAAAACCTTAAAATAATATTTTAGTTAGTTAGTATATTGTTAGTTATTATGTTAGTTAAAAACTCTAATTATTATTTTAGTTAGTATATTGTTAGTAAAAAAAATGGCTAGTTAAAAACCTTAATTATTATTTTAGTTAGTATATTGTTAGTAAAAATTATTATTATTGTTAGTTTAAACGTAATTATTATTTTAATTAGTAGTATTATTGTTAGTAAAAATCAATATTGTTAGTTATATATATAAAAAATACTAAAATAATACATTTGAAACATTATGTACTAAAATAATATAAAATAATAAAATAAGAAAATAATATATTTTTGAAAGTAATTGAATTTGAAAATAAGGAAAATACTGAACAAAGGGCCAAAATAAGTAGTTTTACTAAATTTATATAAAACACACACTAAAATAATACATTTGAAACATTATGTACTAAAATAATATAAAATAATTAAATACTGAAAATAGTATATTTTTGAAAGTAATAGAATTTGAAAATAAGGAAAATAATACGAACAAAGGGCCAAAATAAGTGATTTTACTAAATTTATATAAAACACACACTAAAATAATACATTTGAAACATTATGTACTAAAATAATATAAAATAATTTAATTAAATACTGAAAATAATATATTTTTGAAAGTAATAGAATTTGAAAATAAGGAAAATACGAACAAAGGACCAAAATAAGTGGTTTTACTAAATTTATATAAAAAATACACAAAATAATACATTTGAAACATTATGTACTAAAATAGTATAAAATAATTTAATTAAATACTAAAATAGTATTTTTTTTTTGAAAGTAATAGAATTTGAAAATAAAGAAAATACTGAACAAAGGGCCAAAATAAGTGGTTTTTATTATGCGTCGTTTATGTTATGTTTTGTTATATTATTTTTATTGGCATGTTATTTTTAGTAATTTAATATAGATTTATTTTTTTATGTAGGTAAAAATTAAATATTTGAGACAAGAATGGCTCCACCGATTTGTACAATTCATCACATATCTGACGCAGCTAATAATGTGGTAATGTATTGTTATTTATTAATCGCGGGTTATATTAACAAAATAGCTACATAATTTAGCGAAATAAATTATGTTATTATAATAATTTTTTGTGATTTAACACTGTCAGGGCTCATACCGTGTATTAAGATGCCAGGTGAATGGCTTAGGAAATCCGCCGGATGAACGATTGATGCCCTATTTAGAGCAAGTTGGATTCGGGTCAGAACACTGATCCATACGTTTGATCTGCGATATGATTTAATATCCGCACTAGTCGAGTGTTGGCGCCCGGAGACCCACACTTTTCATTTCCCCTTTGGAGAGTGCACAATCACTCTAGATGATGTTGTAGTGTAACTTGGGCTCCCAATCGACGGGAGTCCCGTTACGGGCGTCAGTGCAATAGTTGACCCATTTACACTTTGTCAGAGCCTACTAGGAGTCTCTTACGACAATGATGAAGAAAGTATTTCGAGCTTGAAATTTACATGACTGAGAGCGAGGTATGAACACTTATCAGCTAATGCCACTGAAGGCGAGTTGATGTGTGCTGCTCGAGCATACATTATGCACATCATAGGGGGTGTACTGATGCTCGATGCAAACAATAATAGGGTTCATATAATGTACTTACCCTTATTAGCTGATTTGAGCAATGCTCGCTCGTATAGTTGGGGCTCCGCAATTCTTGTGATGTTGTACCGTGAGCTTTGTCGACGACAAAGCCAACTGTCGTAGACATAGGTAGATGCCTTACATTATTGTAGCCATGGACTCTTTATCGGATACCATTCTTGGCATCAGTTACCCACCAACCATACGTATATCCGCTAGTAAACAGGTGATAAAATATAACTTGTTATTAATTGATAATTTCTTTATATTGATACTATTGTAACGATACTATATTAACTTGAAATTTATTTTTATAGATGGAGTATTTATCCGGGTATCGGGAGGTCATACACTATCCCGATATACCGGCTTATGATTGAACAACATGCCGGGGAAGGGGTAAACGATTCCAATATTCGTGACGTGGTACTTTGTATATCTTACTCACACAGTGTTAAATTTTAACAATGTTATTAATCGTGCAGTTTATATGGATGCCATATCGTAGACCTAAAATTGCAGCCATTATACCCCCGTCTACCTACATTCACTCGCATATGTGGTGCACTAACGCATCAATTATCAATTTCAATATAGTCAAGTGGTACCATGGGGATCGAGTGCTGCGACAGTTTGGTTGCATCCAATATATCTTGGATTCGCCATGCCAGGTGGGAGAGGTTCACTGTATGAACAAGAGAGGGAAACAGGGACTGCATTGGGGGTTAAGCATCAGAGATTTATTGTGGTGTGGAATGATCGGATGTCTCGAATACCCAGATGGATATGTCTTCCAATTTGCAACCTCCATTAGAGTACATATAATGGTACTGTAGTATGGGGAAGCCATATATACTCGGAGGCAGTCGACTGTAGTCCCCACACACATGTAGCGACATGGGGCATACGAGCCAGTGGCTGATATGGAGGCCGAGGTAGCTGCAGATCCTAATCCCGAGCCGGGGCCTGAGCAATTACATTCACATTCGGAAGCACATTCGTATCATCCAGATGTGCTCGGCAATGACTACTTCTCGGGCTCATTAGGGGGTCGATACCATTACGGGTTTGATATATTTGGATCGTACCCACCGCAATACAGCACTCCCAGCTTGTATCCACTGCAGGACATCAGGCCTCCTAGGTCGTATCCATTACATTATGGCACTCCTTCTGGCTAAAGTTCATCGATGCCATTCGAGCCACATGATTTTTCTGCCATGTTTAGCACACCCCCACCTAGGCCTGGAGAGGATGTTGGTTGTCATGAGCACCCACAATGTGAACGTCGACCATCGCAAAAGTATACACCTAGGACCACACCATCAAACCATCAATTTTAGGTGTTTCTTGTAGATTTGATTTTTCCTCTATTTTGTATTTTTAATAGTACAATGTTTGTACTTTATTTGTATAAAATTAACTTGATTAATTGGAGCTTTAAAATTTGTAACAAAATTTGACCATAATAAAATTTGTATAAGGCATTACGAATCAACATTTCAATTCCAAACTTTCATATATTCACTAAAGTCACTCATGATTTAACGTTAAAACAAACTATTAATAATCTTATCTAATTATATAATAATATAATAAATTTTAATAAGTAATCATATATGAATATTTAATACATTATACCATAGTCGAATATGGAATTAGTGTACATGAACATAATACACAACCAACCATAAAATAGTAATCTCACTTGTCATTAAATACATAATAAAATTATTGACCAAATATTCATGAAACACTTGCAATTACCAAGCCATTTTTGCATGACTTATATACATTCAACCCAAAATTCAACATTTATTATTTTACCCATATCGCACAAAACAGGAATTATTCAAAATTTGACTACACCATAGTACGGCCGAATTTTACCCATATTCATAATGTCATTTATTTTGCATCTTAGTCTCTCAATTTATTTATTTTTGCAATTAAGCCCTAATTACTCAAAATCACCAAAAACTCAATACAAAGCATGCTAATCTAAATAAGCTCAATTCTCACTCGATCGTGACGATTGTCCAACATGATAGTGTCGTTGCGGCATTTACTTCGATTATGACCACCTAATCTGCATACTCCACAACACTTACAGTCGAATTTCTCCCTAATGTCCATTTCATTATGGATTTTGGATGATTGTGGATGACCTTTCGGATTCCTGCGTAGCGCTCTGTCTGGGACAAGCTCGAAGGTCATCCGAGGTACCTCCTACGTAGATAGGTCGGGCAGGACAGGGAACTCATTTTCTCAGACACGCAACGTGCGCTCGAGCTTGTACACATCATCGACAAATTGTTCAACATTAAGGTTTGCTTTAGCACACGATGTAATGGCCTAAATTCAAGGTTATCGGAATAATGGTTTCGCAACCATAAATCCGATTTAAATAGAAATTTATTTCAATATATTTGCATGAATATTTATATGATAGGAAATATTTTATAAATATTTATAAAATGTTAGTAATGTGGTATTAAATTTTCGTTAGAAAATTTTATCGTTTGGGTAGGAAATTAAATGAAAAGGACTAGATTGAAATAAAAGTAAAAGTTAAATTATAGATTAAAAGAAATTATGAAGGACCAAAATGGCAATTATACCATTTTGTAAAGTTGAGGCGGTTTTAAGTATGAAAATCTGAGATTTTTTAAAAGTATATTATTATATTATTATATATTATATTATTATATTATTATATATATAAACAAACTAAAGGAAAAAGAGTTAGAAACAGAAAAGAAACAGAGATAAAAGACGAAACAGAGAAAAGAAAGAAGAAAAAGGAAAAATAGAAAGTTTGAAGCTTGGAGTTTAATTTGGTAAGTTAATTTAGTCCTTTTCTTTTAATTTTGATGCTTTATAAGTTTTAGAACAAAGTTTTGATGAATTTAAGTTGAAGTTTTTGAAGTTTTAGAGTTTTTGAATATAGCATATGATGAATAAAATGATGAATTAGTGGTTTAATTGAAAGGATTTGAAGTTAGAATTGGATAAAGGACTTAATTGTAAAACAAGCTATAAGAAAACAGTTTTGGGACAGCAGCAGTAGAGTAAGTTTGAAAATTCACCAAAAATCGTAGAAGTGGAATTAGAAGTTGAGTGAGATATGAAATTAAAGCTTATTGAGTCTATTTTCATATGAAAGAAACAAGAAAGAAAAGAAGTTCTGTATTTTGAGATATTTTTATTTTTGTAAGACTGGTTCAGAATGAATTCGGGTTCCCCTGTTTTAACTTTATAAAATCATAAAAAATTGGATAAAAATAATTAGGGGCTTAAATTTATATGTTTAGAATTATAAATGAGTCTATTTTCAATATAAATAAACGGGAACATCATCCGAATCCTATATGAAGAGATAATTAATTTTTAGTGAAGAAGGGTCAGAACTGTCAAACAGCAGAATAGGGGTAACTTTAAAGAATAAACTGTACTTATGGGCTAAACCAAAAATTCTAAAAATTTTATGGGAAGAATATATGTGAGTCTAGTTTCAGGGAAAATTAACGGATATAAATTTTAAGTTCTGTAGCTCAAGATAAAAATAATTTAGTGACTATGACTCAAGTAGACAGTTTTGAATGAACAATAATAGAATTATAGTGAATGCTACATGTGAACATGAAATGTGTTGAATTGATGATTGAATTTATTTATTTAGATCCGGAAAACACAAATACGGGTTAGATAGAGGAAAGGAAAAGTCCCGGATTAGTAGATTTTTGTGTACGAACAAGTATCGAGGTAAGTTCATGTAACTTGAATTATCTTCTTAAATGCTTGAAATGTATGTTATTGATGTGAATATAATTTGAATGTTCATTGTATGAAGATTGATGAAAAATTGATATATTTGATAAAAAGTGGAAGAAATTCGGTTGAATGAAAGGAAAATTCGATGGATCTCTGAAAAGGAATTGACGGTAAAAGGATCTAGCCGGACGGGTGATCCTATCTGATATAGCCCTCCAAGAATATGTGGAAAATGGATTTAGCCCGACGGTAATCCGAATTGGGGTCTGAATTTAGCTTTGACTGTAATTCAGATCCAAGCTCATTAGAGTAATTGTCGCTGCGAGGATTTAGCCTGACCGGTAATCCCGACAATACTCTATGAGTTTACATTATGTGATTTAGCTCGACTGGTAATCCCATGTAAAGATGAGGTTCATGGAGTGTGCTCTCTGAAATGGAAATGTGCGCACATGAACATGAATTGACGGACCTGGATTGTACACTAAAAGTGTACTTCTGAAAATCCATCGAAATTCTGAGTAATTCAACGGGATAAATATGAAAAAATAACAAGGAAATGGAAATCATGATATTGATGAGCTCATCAATCATAATATATATTATTGATATATGAAAATTATTGGACTGACTTGAATGTTGAGTTTGTAAATGTTAGGGTAATAATGCATTGAATGGGTATATGAATGTTTATCGCTTGTATTGTAAATATTAGGTAAGTATAATTCTTGTTACATGGGCTTACTAAGCACAAAGTGCTTACCCTATTTCCTTTTTCCCTATTTTGTAGTGTTAAGAGCTCGGAGATCGGATCGGTGGGAGACTCATCACACTATCAACCCCAATATTTCGGTATTTAAAGAAACTTTAGTTTGAAAATGAATGGCATGTATAAGCTAATAAAATAAATGTTAATATGAAATGAATGTAAGGTCCACCATTGGTATGGCTAGCAAACCTTGGTTTGGTATGTGTTGATGTTATCTTATAAATATGCATGAATTTATTTTGAAAATATGTTGAATTGGAATGGTCTCGGTTTAGAACTTGCAGGAAATGCTAGATATTTATAAATGGGTTATATTGAGTAAAAAAATCGTAAACTCCTAATGCCTCATACCCTATTCCGACAACGAATACGGGTAGGGGGTGTTACATTTGTTGGTATCAGAGCTACGGTTTAGCCGGTTCTAGGACGGACATAGCGAATACGGATTAGCTATACATGCCATTTAAATTATTTTTGATAGTGTGATATCTCTTGACCATTTAAATTATGTTTTCCTTATAGTAATGTCATCCGACCGAAGCTCAATCAAGAAGTCGGAGTCATGCTCCTACTTCAAAGACAAAGAGAAGAAACTAGCAAGAGAAGGCCGTATAGAGGGTCAAGGGAGGAGGCAAAATTGCCTTCTTTCAAATGATGAATGAATGGTTTACCCAAGACATAAGAACTAACCCTACAGTCTGAGAAACTCAAGCTCCCCTCCTGTTCCTCCACCGGTTCCGAGATTCCACAGGTACAGTGTTCGAATGTCGTAAAAGGAAAGCTCTAGTTGATAAAATTGAAAATATAAATAAGAATTTGAGCAGAAGATTGATGATGATCCTGAACGGGCTGAATTTTGGTTAGAGAATACTACTCGGGTTTTGGAAGAATTATCTTGCACACCAGAAGAATGTTTAAAATGTGCCGTCTCACTACTAAAAGACACAGCTTATCATTGGTGGAATACTAAAGCTTCAGTTGTTCCGAAAGAAGAAATTACATGGGAATTCTTCCAGACCGAGTTCAAAAAGAAATATATCAGTCAGAGATTCCTTGATCAGAAAAGAAAAGAATTTCTTGAGCTGAAACAGGGCAATAGATCAGTATCTGAGTATGAAAGAGAATTTGTTCGGTTGAGTAAATATGCTCGAGAATGGGTACAGTCGGAAGCTGAAATGTGCAAACGATTCGAAGAAGGGTTAAATGAAAAAATTAAGCTACTTATAGGAATTCTTGAAATTCGAGAGTTTGCTACATTGGCAGAGCGAGCTTATAAAGCAGAAGAATTGAGCAAAGAAAAGAAACAAATGAAAGGGAAGCTCGATTTTTAGTAAAGACCAATGGAAAATCCCAATTTTCGCTCCAAAGAAATTGAAGAAGTACCAGATCGTTCTACCTCACCACTGGGTATTCGGCAGAGCGAAGTTCTCAACGCAATAATCCAAGACCTTCCACTCCATCGCTGACCGGTGTTGGCGGTGTTGGTACCCCTGTCGAGATGCCGATTGTAATAAAGCTCATTTTGGTGAATGTCGATTTAAGAGCGGGCTTGTTACCGATGTGGTTCTTTTGACCATTTCTCGAGATTGTCCGAAAGGGGTGAAAAGAAGTGGATATATATCGAATCCAAGTAATCCATCTTTGAGGGTAGACCATCTCGACCATCCGGTAATGTCGGTGGTAGCCGAGGAGCTACAAAAGATATGCAAGTAGGCACGAGACACGAGTGCCTTCTAGGACATATGTCATGCGTGCAGAGAAGATGCCTCAAAGACCATGTTATTATCGGTACATTTTCTTTACTTGATACTAATATTATGCATTAATTGATCCGGTTCTACGCATTCATATATATGTAAAACTTGCATGCGTTAAAGATTTATCTGTTGAACCCATCAATTTGCGGTTAAAGTCTCGAACCCTTTGGCCAATCTATTTTGGTGGATAAAATTTGTAAAATTGTCCACCGATGGTAAGAGGTTATTGTTTCTGGTGATTTGATGTTACCGCCATTTGATGAGTTTGATGTGATATTGGGCATGGATTGGTTAACTCAAAGATGATGCGAGAGTAAACCGTAAATGTAAATATATTGTGTTGAAGTGTCCGAATGGTGAATTACTTGGTTAAATTCGATCGACGGAGGATTATCTCGATGTGATTTCGCTTATTCTCGCTCAAAGGTAAGCAAAAAGGGGTATGATGTTTTTCTTGCTTATGTATTAGACACCAAGGTATCTGAGTCAAAGAGACAGGCAGTGCCAGTGGTATGCGAATTTTCTGATGTGTTTCGGAGGAATTACGTGGTTGCCACCAGAAAGGGAAGTGAAGTTCTCTATAGATTTGATTCCGGGAACTACTCCGATTTCCATAGCTCCGTACCGAATGGCTTCTACAAAATTAAAGGAATTAAAGATACGATTCATGAACTTGTTGATAGAGGTTTTGCCCGACCGAGTCATTCACCTTGGGGTGCTCCGGCTCGTTTGTGAAAAAGAAAGACGGGTCTTTGAGATTGTGTATTGATTATCGGCAGACTTAATAAAGTAACTATAAAGAATAAGTACCGTTGCCGGATTGATGATTTATTTGATCACTAAAAGGTGCTACTATATTTTCAAAGATTGATCTCCGATCGGCTACTATCGATTCGGGTAAAGGAGTCGAGATGTGCAAAGACGACTTTTCGGAACCGTGCACGGGCATTATGAGTTTCGGTTATGCCATTTAATGACTAATGCACTGCAGATTTATGGATTTGATGATTGATTTTCGCACCATATTTAGACAAAGTTCGTGGTAGTTTTCATTGATGATATTTTGGTCTATTCTCGAGATGAAG
The DNA here is from genome assembly GCA_025506655.1 of Gossypium rotundifolium. Classification (NCBI taxonomy): domain Eukaryota; kingdom Viridiplantae; phylum Streptophyta; class Magnoliopsida; order Malvales; family Malvaceae; genus Gossypium; species Gossypium rotundifolium. The sequence goes on from CP106734.1 coordinate 17,959,091, forward strand.
AAGAACATGCGAAACATTTGAGAATTGTGTTGCAAATTTTGCGAGAGAAGCGACTATATGCTAAATTCAAGAATGTGAATTTTGGCTTGAGAAGTGGGTTTTCTTGGACATATTGTATCCATTGAAGGCATCGTGGTAGATCCAAGTAAAATCTCACTATTGTCAACTGGAATCCACCAAGACTATATCCGGTTAGAAGTTTCTTGGGTTTAGCTAGTTATTATCGGAGATTTGTACAGGGATTTTCTATGATAGCTTCTCCGATGACTCGATTATTGCAGAAAGATGTAAAGTTCGAGTGGACTGATGAATGTTAGCGAGTTTCAACCGATTAAAAGATCTACTAACGAAAGCACCAAGATAGTGCAACTGAACCGTAAGGAATTTGTTATTTACAATGATGCCTCATTAAATGGTTTAGGTTGTGTCTTGATGCAAGAAGGTAAAGTAATAGCCTATGCTTCAAGACAACTTAAACCACATAAACGAAATTACCCGGTACATGATCTTGAATTAGTCGCTATTGTATTTATACCAAGATATGGCGGCATTACCTATATGGTGAGAAATGTCATATTTATACCGATCATAAAAGCTTGAAATATTTGATGACACGAAAGATTTGAATTTGAGACAACGCAGTGGCTTGAACGATAAAGGACTATGATTTGATTATTGATTATCATCCGGTAAGGCTAATGTTGTGGTGATGCTTTGAGTCGAAAATCTCTGTTTGCTTTTACGAGTTATGAATACCCGATTGTCACCGATCGATGATGGTTCAATCATAGCTGAATTAAGAGCTAAACCGACATTTCTACAAAGAAATATGTGAAGCTCGGAAGAATGATGAGAGTTACAAAGTTAAATGGGAACAATGTGAGTTAGGTACTGATTCTGAATTTCAAGTTGGGATTGATGGTTGTTTATTATTTAGAGATAGGGTATGTGTACCCGAGCTCATACAGAAGATTTTACACGAGGCTCACAATGGTATTATGTCCGTACATCCGGAAGTAATAAAATGTATAATGATTTGAAGAAGATGTACTTTGGTGGCGGTATGAAACGTGATATTTCTGAGTTTGCATCAAGATGTTTGATATGTCAACAGGTCAAAGCAGAACATCAGGTACCTTCGGGGTTACTTCAGCCAATTACTATACCGGAATGGAAATGGGAAAGAATCACTATGGATTTTGTATCGGGATTACCATTGTCTCAGAGGAAAAAAGATGCTATTTGGGTGATTGTTGATCGATTGACAAAGTCAGCACACTTTATTCCGGTACGTATGGATTATTCTTTAGATAAACTGGCTGAACTATACATATCTGAGATTGTCAGGCTACATGGGGTGCCTGTCTCCATTATATCAGATAGAGATCCCCGATTTACGTCTCGTTTCTGGGATAAATTGCAAGAAGCTTTGGGTACTCAGTTGTATTTCAAGATCGCATTTCATCCTCGACGGATGGCCAATCTGAAGCGTGTAATTCAAGTATTGGAAGATATGTCTGATGTTGTACACTAGAGTTTAAAGGTAATTGGGAGAGGTATCTACCTTTGATTGAATTTGCTTACAATAACGCTTATCATCCAAGATTAAAATGGCTCCATATGAAGCTTTGTATGGTAGAAAATATAGAACACCATTGTATTGGATAGAGCTCAGTGAAAAGAAGATACATGAGGTTGATTTAATCTGGGAAACAAAAGAAAAAGTGAAGGTTATTCGGGATAGTTTAAAAGCAGCTTCCGATCACCAAAAATCATATGCCGATCTTAAACGAAAAAGATTGAATTTCGTGTCGGTGACAAGGTATTCTGAAAGTGTCTCCTTGGAAGAAAGTTCTCGATTCAGTCGAAAGGGTAAATTGAGTCCAAGATTTATCGGGCCATATGAAATTATAGAAAGAATTGGACCGGTCGCTTATCGATTGGCGTTACCATCAGAACTCGATAGAATTCATAATGTTTTTCATGTGTCTATGCTACGACGATATCGGTCAGATCCTTCACATGTTATTTCTCCAACGGAAGTGGAGATTCAGCCGGATATGACTTACAGTTAAGAATCGGTCAAGATATTAGCACGGAAACAAAGGAGCTTAGAAATAAAAAATAAATTTGGTGAAAGTATTGTGGCAAAAGCACGGATTGAGGAAGCGACATGGGAACCGGAGGAGGCAATGAGGAAACAATATCCAAACCTCTTTCTTGGTAAGATTTTCGAGGACAAAAATCCTTAAAAGGGGGAGAGTTGTAATGGCCTAAATTCAAGGTTATCGGAATAATGGTTTCAAACCATAAATCCGATTTAAATAGAAATTTATTTCAATATATTTGCATGAATATTTATATGATAGGAAATATTTTTATAAATATTTATAAAATGTTAGTAATGTGGTATTAAATTTTGTTAGAAAATTTTATCGCTTTGGGTAGAAAATTAAATGAAAAGGACTAGATTGAAATAAAAGTAAAAGTTAAATTATAGATTAAAAGAAATTATGAAGGACCAAAATGACAATTATACCATTTTATAAAGTTGAGGCTGTTTTAAGTATGAAAATCTGAGATTTTTTTTAAAGTATATTATTATATTATTATATTATATATTATATTATTATATATATATATATATAAACAAACTAAAGGAAAAAGAGTTAGAAACAGAAAAGAAACAGAGATAAAAGACGAAACAGAGAAAGGAAAGAAGAAAAGGAAAATAGAAAGTTTGAAGCTTGGAGTTTAATTTGGTAAGTTAATTTAGTCCTTTTCTTTTAATTTTGATGCTTTATAAGTTTTAGAACAAAGTTTTGATGAATTTAAGTTGAAGTTTTTGAAGTTTTAGAGTTTTTGAATATAGCATATGATGAATAAAATGATGAATTAGTGGTTTAATTGAAAGGATTTGAAGTTAGAATTGGATGAAGGACTTAATTGTAAAACAAGCTACAAGAAAACAGTTTTGGGACAGCAGCAGTAGAGTAAGTTTGAAAATTCACAAAAAATCGTAGAAGTGGAATTAGAAGTTGATTGAGATATGAAATTAAAGCTTATTGAGTCTATTTTCATATGAAAGAAACAAGGAAAGAAAAGAAGTTCTGTATTTTGAGATATTTAGATTTTGTAAGACTGGTTCAGAATGAATTCAGGTTCCCTGTTTTAACTTTAAAAATCATCAAAAATTGGATAAAAATAATTAGGGGCTTAAATTTATATGTTTAGAATTATTAATGAGTCTATTTTCAATAGAAATAAACGAGAACATCATCCGAATTCTGTATGAAGAGATAATTAATTTTAAGTGAAGAAGGGTCAGAACTGTAAAACAGCAGAATAGGGGTAACTTTAAAGAATAAACTGTACTTATGGGCTAAACCAAAATTCTAAAATTTTATGGGAAGAATATATGTGAGTCTAGTTTCAGGAAAATTAACGGATATAAATTTTAAGTTCTGTAGCTCAAGATAAAAATAATTTAGTGACTATGACTCAAGTAGACAGTTTTGAATGAACAATAATAGAATTATAGTGAATGCTACATGTGAACATGAAATGTGTTGAATTGATGATTGAATTTATTTATTTAGATCCGGAAAACACAAATACGAAGTTAGATAGAGGAAAGGAAAAAGTCCCGGATTAGTAGATTTTTGTGTACGAACAAGTATCGAGGTAAGTTCATGTAACTTGAATTATCTTCTTAAATGCTTGAAATGTATGTTATTGATGTGAATATAATTTGAATGTTCATTGTATGAAGATTGATGAAACATTGATATATTTGATAAAAGTGGAAGAAATTCGATTGAATGAAAGGAAAATTCGATGGATCTCTGAAAAGGAATTGACGGTAAAAGGATCTAGCCGGACGGGTGATCCTATCTGATATAGCCCTCCAAAGAATATGTGAAAATAGATTTAGACCGGACGGGAATCCGAATTGGGGTCTCAATTTAGCCTAGATCGGTAATTCAGATCCAAGCTCATTAGAGTAATTGTCGTTGCAGGGGATTTAGCTTCGACCGGTAATCCCGACAATACTCTATGAGTTTACATTACAGGATTTAGCCCGACCGGTAATCCATTGTAAAAATGAGGTTCGCAGAGTGTGCTCTCGAAATGGAAATGTGCGCGCATGAACATGAATTGACGGACTGGATTGTACATTAAAAGTGTACTTCTGAAAATCCATCGAAATTCTGAGTAATTCAACGGGATAAATATGGAAAAATAACAAGGAAATGGAAATCATGATATTGATGAGCTCATCAATCATAATATATATTATTGATATATGGAAATTATTGACCGACTTGAATGTTGAGTTTGTAAATGTTAGGGTAATAATGCATTGAATGGGTATATGAATGTTTATCGCTTGTATTGTAAATATTAGGTAAGTATAATTCTTGTTACATGGGCTTACTAAGCACAAAGTGCTTACCCTATTTCCTTTTTCCCTATTTTGTAGTGTTAAGAGCTCAGAGATCGGATCGGTGGGAGACTCATCACACTATCAACCCCAATATTTCGGTATTTAAAGAAACTTTAGTTTGGAAATGAATGGCATGTATAAGCTAATAAAATAAATGTTAATATGAAATGAATGTAAGGTCCACCATTGGTATGGCTAGCAAACCTTGGTTTGGTATGTGTTGATGTTATCTTATAAATATGCATGAATTTATTTTGAAAATATGTTGAATTGGAATGGTCTTGGTTTAGAACTTGCAGGAAATGCTAGATATTTATAAATGGGTTATATTGAGTAAAAAAAATCGTAAACTCCGGTAATGCCTCATACCCTATTCCGACAACGAATACGGGTAGGGGGTGTTACACACGATGCCACGATATGTGCACACGGATAATGAAGTGTTTAGAACCTCTTGCATTCGCACCGTCTATTCTGGAGATCAACTCCATAAGACCTAGGTGGCATACCAGGTCGACGACTAATAGACTCCGTAACTCGAAAAGTTTCCAGGCGTCGTGAATATATTTTTATAGTCATCGACCTTGCAATCCGACGGTTTGCAATCAATGCATCCCTGACATCTTCCACAAACACGTGTCCTGCCTCCATCTGGTTTACTTGTTGTTTACCCATTCTTGGCATCAAGGTTGCCAACCTGTAGAATGTAGCCGAGAAGACAGATGAAATCAGAAGATGTCGTGTTTTCAACAACACAGCGTTGACCCCCTCCACCAAGTTTGTGGTCATTTGACCATAACGAAAGCCCTCATCAAAACTTTGAGCCCATTGCCACGGCTCCATTGTACCCAACCACTTTCGAAAAGATTTGTTCGTTTGACCTTCCATGTCACTCTCAAGTCGAGTCATTCTTTGGCGAAAAATATATGGCTCTAACTCGTACGTTGTATATGTTTTAAGAAAACATAAGTTACAGTAACTGGATAATATAAAAACATTAAAACTTATATTGAAAATATAAGGTTATCATTTACCCATTTTCACCACTTGTCTCTTCCAATTTGCATTTTTATAATCTCGAAGGAAGTTAGCCGTAATGTGACGGATGTAGTAAACGAATCTCCATGGCACACCGGAATGCCTAATTGTGGCAATTAATCCATTCCCTCTATCGGAGATGATGCAAATATTATCATTGCTAATAACATACCTCCGTAGGTTGGTAAGGAAGAATTCCTAGGATTCCATGTTCTCCTTATCTACTATGACAAATGCTATTGGGAGCACGTTCCTATTGCCATCTTGAGCAACCGCAATAAGTAAGATCTGTTTATATTTTCTGTATAGCCATGTCCCGTCCACCTGCACAAACGGCTTGCAGTGTGGAAATGCCCGCACACATGGATCAAACGTCCATAACATCCGATGAAAAATTCTTTTCCCCGACTGTAATTGGCCATCCGGGCCGTAATAAGGTCGTGTCTGTAACTCAATCACAGTTCTCAGTACGTACTCCTGCATAGCAGCTATCCATCCCTGTAGCTCGTTATACGATGAATCGTAATCCCCATACAATTGGTCCATTGCCATCTGTTTAGCTATTCATGCCTTTCGATATGATACTTGATACTGGAATCGTGCTTGTATTTTGGCAATCAGTACCGAAACTTTAATGGTCAGCATGTCCTTCACCATTGGCATGATACACGTACAGATAGTTTTGGAATCAAGTTTTCGATGATCTTCTGTCATACGTGTCGATATGCATGTGTGAGGTCCAACCAATTTTCGTATCTCCCATATCTACGAATTTTGAATGAATGAAGCTCGTACCCGCCAATTGCAGCCTTCCATTGCCTTCCAACACTCCCCCATATATACTGTCAGTTTAGACACTGCAATTTTGTAATCCACTAATATATTTATGCTATACTGCTTAATAGCATATACGCACTCTTCTTTACTTTCGAATCTCTGGCCTACGAATAACTCATGCTTGGAATTTACTACCGGTAAATTGAGCGAAAGTATTTCGTGGTACTCAAAACTCGACCACACGTCTTGCGTCGGGTCTATGAGCGGCATGTGTGGCCCAGGATTATTGTGTATCATAATACATCGCATCTGGTTCCCGATCGAAGATGCGCTAATGTTTCCATCGTCAATATCATCAGGTATATCATCCATAATGGGATCACTGTCACTATCGACCTCTTGCTCTACTATCGTGTCCATCATCACCAACCACATCAATATCGGGTATAATATTAAGATCGATATCGATCACATGTATAGTCGATTCGGCATCAACGTATGGAGGCACCATGCACGGTTCTTGAGCTCCATGTTCTTCACCATATGCATTGATGTCTTCATTTTGCTCAATACCGGCTAACTCAGCAAATAAGTGAATCGGTGCTTTTTGTTACTCCCATTCCCACAGTAAAGAGCGATCATTGTCTCCACGTCTTCGTCGTCTACAAATTCCATTTCTGTAAATTTGATCGGATCTGTCAAAACTGGAAACTTGTAAAAAATTCTCGAAATCCTTCTCCCACAATGTCTAACAATTTTGGCGTTAATCCTTCCCTTCATATAATCCAACGAGACATTTTAATTAAATCTCATTGCTATTTGTTGCCGACATTCAAATATGCATCCAACGGTTGTTGTCAAGATGATTCCATCAAAATAAACGGATACGAAAAATTGATCATCCATCTTCAATATTCAATATGTTAAAAAATAAACAAAATTTCTCAAAACAATTTTGATCAGTAAATAATTTACTTAAATAAAAAAAATTAATGTTTCAATATGCAATTTTTTTTATTCTTAAGTTCATACTATTACAGTTATCAATTTGTACATAAACAACATTTATCTTTACATTTAACCACTTAAATTCAGTTCTACACTTTGTTCCATCTCCGATCTTGTATCTTCCTCTGGGAAATATTGTACAATCCAATTTAGAAATTCTTGATTCTCTTCATATTCATCTTCTACAATCCAATTTGGAAATTCCTCGGGATCTTCTTTCTCTTCAACCTTTATAACAAGTATTGAATTTAGAAATTCTCTTGGTAATTTCTTAACATCTAGTTTATCCATCCATGGTATGTTAAACACACTTTGCTTCCCAGTCAACTTCCGTGAGCCTATGCTTTGCCGCACTATTTTCCTAGCTCCATAAGAGATTATAAACTTCACAAAGCATATAACTAGATTCCAATAGGTTCGTGGTACCAATGTCTTCCAAAGTTCGTCTAAAATGATTTGATGGTCCCGTTCTATTAATGTCCCTCTAAGAGTTGAGTATTGCACTTCATTCTTCCTAATCATTTCATGACCATTCCACAACACTTCTTTCATCTTTTTATTTACGGTAATAAGGTGTTGAACAATGTCTTCTTCTGGTTTTATTATGTAATCTTGCACTTCTCTCATTATCTTATCAACTTTCTCCATTTGTACTGAAGTTATTATCTTATTAGGCAATACCAAATATGTTGCCATTTCTAACAATATCTATAGCATAAATATTTTCAATTTTATCACTAATTAACAATCACTTTATGATAGTTTTACTAATATAAAAACTTTCAAATATATTCAAAAATTTAAAACATAACATTCACAATAAACAAATAATTAATATAAACACAAAACTTACTAACAAATCAAAATAAACAAACAAACAAAATAGCTTTAAAACAAAACTAAAAAATAACAAAAACAATAATTAGGGTTTTACTAACAATATTAATAATACTAACTAAAATAATAATTAGGGTTTTTATCAACAATATTAAGAATACAAACTAAAATAATAATTAAGGGTTTTACTAACAATACTAATAATACTAACTAAAATGATAATTTGGGTTTTACTAACAACAACAAGAACAACAACAACAACAACAACAATAATAATAATAATAATAATAATAATAATAATAATAATAATAATAATAATAACAATAATAACAATAAGAACAATAATAACAATAAGAACAATAATAACAATAAGAACAATAAGAACAATAAGAACAATAACAACAATAACAACAATAATAACAATAATAATAATAATAATAATAATAATAATAATAACAATAACAATAACAATAACAATAACAATAACAATAATAACAATAACAATAATAAGAATAACAATAATAATAATAACAATAACAATAACAATAACAATAACAATAACAATAAGAATAACAATAAGAATAACAATAAGAATAACAATAATAATAATAATAATAATAATAATAATAATAATAATAATAATAATAATAATAATAATAATAGTTTTTTTACTAACAATAACACTAACTAAAATGATAATTAGGGTTTTACTAACAATAATAGTTAACAACAACAACAACAACAACAACAACAACAACAACAACAACAACAACAACAATAATAATAATAATAATAATAATAATAGTTTTTAACAATATTATTAACTAACTAACAATAATAATAATTTAGGATTTTCACTAATCCTAATAACGAACACAATAATAATAATAATAATAATAATAATAATAATAATAATAATAATAATAGTTTACTAAAAATAATACTAACTAACAATAATAATTAGGGTTTTACTAAAATAATAACTAACAATAATATTGTGTCAAAACTAACAATCATACTAACTAAAATAATAATAGGTTTTAACTATAAATAAAAATAACTAACCAAACCCTAGAAACTAACAATAATATTACTAACTAAAAAATAATTAGGGTTTTACTAATCTTAATAAATAACAATAATAACTAAAATAACAACAAAAACAATAAAAACATACAAAATAAAACATGATAATCCATTATTTATAAAATAATTACCTTATTTTTCTATTTTCTTTTCTTCTCTATCTTTTTCTTCTTCTAACAATATACTAACTAAAATAAGGTTAGGGTTTTTAACTAATAACTAACAATATACTAACTAACAAAAATATTATTTTAGGGTTTCTAACTAACAATAATAATAACTAACTAACTAACTAAAATAATAATTAACCTACTAATCCTAATAACTAACAATAGTTATAAACTAAACTAACTCTAGCTAACAACAAATAATAAAATAAAATCAACATACAATAATAATAACGACAAATCAACACAATAATATCATCCATTATTTAAAAAAAAATTTATACCTACTTTTTCTATTTTTTTCTTCCCTCTCTTTCTTTCTTTCTTCTTTCTCCTTTCTCTATTCTCTTTCTTTTTCCGACGCCGCCTTCTTCTTCTTTCTTTCCTTCACATAGCAATGAAGAAAATGATATTGGGGACCATTTAAGGTCCCCCAGCTGAGCAAATGGACAAATTTGCTGCTGCATAAGTCCCGTCACTTGGGTGCCGCCTCTGGCACACTATTGTTCGGTGCCACCTCTGGCACCACATTGTCCTTTTTTTTTTTGTTATTTTTAGTGTTTTCAGATTATGTTTTTTTTTTTTTTTTACTGTTGAGTTGTCAGACACTAGGGTGGTACCGCCTCTAGCATAGGCGTGACCACCCTGGATATACCATTTTGGTACATAATGAAATTCCTATGCCATTTTGGATTTTTATTTTTATTTTTTTGTATTATTTTCGTAAAAACCCGCAAATGACGCGTTCCTTTTAGAACAAAAATTATACATTCAGCCAGGTTTGTGGTCATATGACCATATAGTAAGCCGCCATCGTATGCTTGTGTCCACTGTTCGAAGGGTATGTTACAGAGGTAGTCTGCGCCTTGATCGTTAAGTAAATGCAAGATCCCCAACATCTCATGAAAACAGTCCTTATTGATCTCGTACTCTGCCAATATAAATTGATATCAAAATTACATATCAATATTCCATTTAGAATAAATTGAATAATACAACTTAAAGTATATTAATAGAGATTAAATACCCATGTTGGTCACTTGCTTTCATTTAATCGTAGACCGATATTTCCTTAGTAGTTGGATGCAACGTGCCTTAGACAATACCGATGGTGTGTGCGATCCCATAGGCTTCCATGTCGCTCAATTGCGACTAGAATTCCAGTGCCCTGATTCGATATAACGCATATATCAGGTTGGAGGCATACATGCCTCTTTAACCTAGAAAAAAAGAAATCCCAGTCATCAGCTGACTCTCCGTGTTATTGCAAACGCAATTGAGAAGATTCTCCCACCACCATTCTGTGCCACAGCTAGCAATAGCCGATGGGTATATCTACCATACATAAATGTACCGTCAATTTGTACCGATGGTTTACAGTACACAAATGCATCCCGACATTGCTTAAAGTTCTAGAACAGACGTTTGAACACTTGGTATCCACGGAGCAATCAGTCGTTGTAGTACACAGAACCGTTTCAAGGTCTGTTGTGCAACCTGTGACGTACCTCTCCAGCACCTGACACCACTGCCAAACTTCATTATATGAAGTGTCCCACCCACTATGCATCTTTTCCAACGCCTTTTGCTTAGCTATCCAAGCCTTGCAGTAAGAGGGCGTGTACCTCATTTGGCTACAAATACTGGCAATTATGCATGACACAGAAGTCCTGGGATCCACCTTCAAAATCTGTAGTTTTAAGCTAGCTATCATGCCTGAATCCATCTTGGGATGATCTTATGAAACATCTGTCAACGAAGTACGTTAAATAATGCAACATTAAGTAATAAATTATTATTCAAAACCTCAAACACCCAGTGATATTGTACCAGCAACATAGGTATGTGGACCTTTGTACTTTTTTATCTCCTACAAGCCTATCTTTTTCCTTAAAGAAGCCATTATTTTCCATGAACATGTACCATCTTACACTGCACACTTGGCCTTAAACTTCTCGGATTTGGATTTAACTACGTTGTAGTTAACCCCATGATTGATGCTATGTTGTTTCAAAGCACCAAGAAAACTATCCTTACTAGAAAACTCCTTACCAACTTCCAAATCACCCGAATCCAATGTCGAATATGTATGATCACGCGTTTTGTTTGGTAGTTTAAGAAACTCCAACACATCATCTACCGATATATCGACATTATGTAGTTGGCTGGAGGCGAGTATACCCTGAATCGCGGATCTTCTTCTTATTTATTTGAGTCCCTTTTAACGTCTTCAGGTTCGGATGGAACAGGCTCCGGTTCAGAAAATAATGCAACTTCTACACCATCGGAGCCGGGCTCTCGAGGTGGATCCACATCGGACTCATCATCCAATCCACCATCATCTGCAACGTACGAGGTCCCTTCGCCGGTGGACGTCGTAAGGAGTACATCATCCCTTCTTGTGGATGTTTCGTAACATCCCCAATCATATGTGGATTGCCAACCACTAGAAGTTGATGTCATTCCCCAATACATATTTCCAGCATCGAACATCGACCTACCGATGTGCATATCCCATCCACTAATCGAGTGTCGTGTAGGAGCTGTGTTTTTCATACTGCCACCAAACACGGGAGCTTCCGTGTTCCGCCTTCCACTAACAGAGTGTCGGCTAGGGGTCGTGTATTCCTCTCGAACAATAGTTGATGTTGAAGTCGCAAATGTTTCATTTGGCGATGAAAATTGAACATATAACTCGATCCACTAACGAGATGAGTTTGCACCATCGCCTCAAAGCTACGAACACCTTTAATATCAAATGAGTCATATGTCATGAGATCAATCGAAGTACAAAATATATACTTAATAGAAGAAACCCTACTTGGCATCGTTCCGAATATTTTGTACCTAATTCTTTTACGAAATTCTATAAAATCTATACTCTGGTTAAAAGCCATTCGCACTGTGTTCTTTGATAAAAACAACGCCGTTCTCGGTGTCACGGACGTCACCATCATAGTAAATAATAGCACTAATACGTTCACTCATCTTCAATTTCTATTCTGCTTAGCCTCTCTAATTATTTTTGCTGAAACTTATGAAACCTGAGAATGATATTTGCGTCGTTTATAGCTTAAGGCCAAGCATGAACTACTGTAGAAAAAAAGCATCCACGCAGGAGCTTTTTTCAGAAATTTTGCTGACAGTGCATCCTGCTTGATGCGTTTTTGACACTATTTATTCAGAAACGTCTTCTCAAAATTATTTTTTCAGGAACTACTGTAGAAAAAGAGCGTCCACGTGGGAGCTTTTTAGAAATTTTGCAGACAGTGCATCCTGCTTGAAGCGTTTTTGACATTATTTATTCAGAAACGTCTTCTCAAAATTATTTTTTCAAGAACTACTGTAGCAAAATAGCGTCCACGTGGGAGCTTTTTCTGTATTTTTGCTGACAGTGTATCCTGCTTGAAGCGTTTTTGACACTATTTGTTCAGAAACGTCTTCTCAAAATTATTTTTTAGGAACTACTGTAACAAAAGAACGTCCACGTAGTAGCTTTTTTCTGTATTTTTGCTGACGAGTACATCCTGCTTTAAGCGTTTTTGACACTATTTGTTCAGAAACGTCTTCTCAAAATTATTTTTTCAGGGTAAAAATAGTCAATTTTGTTAAAAAATAAACACAATGTTATTTTAAAAAACCTTAAACCCTAATTTACTTAATTTTAACCCTAAAGCCTAACTTAATTTATTTAAAAGCCTAGAACCCTAATTTACTTAATCTATTCCTAAACCCTAATTTAATTTATTTAAAACACTAGAATCCTAATTTACTTAATCTATTTAAAAAACATAAGCCCTAATTTAATAAACCCATAACCCTAACTTAATTTATTTTAAACCCTAACTTAATTTATTTAAAACTATAGAACCCTAATTTACTTAATCTATTTAAAAATATAAACCCTAATTTATTAAACCCAAAACCCTAATTTAATTTATTTTAATCCATAATTTAATTTATTTAAAACCCTAACTTAATTCATTTTAAAAACATTAATCCTAATTTAAATAATTTTTATAAAATAACACTAAATCCTAATTTATTTTTAAAACTCTAAAGCCCTAACTTGTTTTAACAAAACCTAAATACTAAACCTTAACTTATTTTACCAAAACCCTAACCTTAATTAAAAACCCTAAAACCTTAAGGACTAAACATGTAAATATCCCTAATATCTAAAAACATGGAGAAACGTTTTGCTGACGTGGCAAAAATGCTTCCTCAAGGGAGCAATTTTCTGTTTTTTTCCCCTTAAAACGCGGCCACGTAAGCGCATTTTGCAAAAAATAGCCCTTTTCGATAAATAATGGTATAATTGGCCTATTTCTGTAAATATGCAAAAAAAGGGCTTTTTAGGTAATTTAGTCTCTTCTACTCATATTTATATTTTTTATTTTATGTTGCTTTAAGCTTTTTAAAATTTTAATTAATGTTTTTAATATATTAGTTCTTTGGTTAGATGGTTAGATAGTTGTAATTATGTCATTGAATCTCAAATTCAATTCCTCTATTTCTCACATTTATATTTTTATTTCATGTTGCTTCAAGTTTTTTTAAAATTTTTTAATTAATATTAACTCCTTTCGTTAGATGATTAGATAATTACGAATACATCCTTAAGTATGAGGTTCCATTATTTTTATAAATATATTAATATATATTTTTATTTCATATTGTTTTAAGCTTTTTCTTTTTAATTAATGTTTTGATGATATTTTTAAATTATTTTTTATTTTTAGCTCTTTTATTTATAAAATCAAATAATTATTGCAAATATCATTAATTGAAAGAAAATAATAATATGCTTATAAAATGATTAAAATAAAAAATAATTAATTAAAAATAAAAATAATTTAAAAATATAATCAAAACATTACTTAAAAAACCTAAAACAATAAGAAAAAAAAATTAATATATTTATAAAAATAATAAAACTTCATACTCAAAAATGTAATCTCAATAATCTAATCATCTAATATAATTTATCTTTTAACTATTTTGATATCTGAGGGCTCTCAATTGTATGCAGATTTTACCTTAGAGCTCAAAGTGCACAATGGGTCCAAACCCAAAGATTTAAGATGCTATCATCCACACCGTAACGAAAACACCTGAAGGAAATCACATATAAAAAATGGTTTGATAAAATATAAATCTTAAATGAAGAAGGGGCATATCCGTAAACAGAAAAAAATAAAATCTACTTGCATATATATATATATATATATAATAATTTCATTTTCGCTTCTCTATTTTTCTTTGAAAAACAACCAAAAAGGTCCAACTAATTTCTCTTTGGTTTCTTTCTTTCACTAGATATCTCATGGCTTCCTGCATCACTCCCGTTTCCATCTCAGGTTTTTCGTTTTTAATCAACCTTTCAATTTTTTTACTTAATCATTTCAATTTTTGATTGCTGCTCCGTCTTTATTTGAATATTTTAGTATGCGTTGTAACTGCACATGTTTTATCTGATTTTTGGAGCATGATTTTTGAATTTAGATAGCGTAAATGACTAATGTTCTAGAATTTTTGTTTCTGAAGGAAAAAAAAAGAATTATATCCTCGATTTTCAGTTTTAAGTAAATGATAGTTGATTAAAAAAGAATATGAAAGTAAATCATACATCGTTACATTTATGAAGATAATTATTAAAAATGTGAATATTTGCTTTCGTGTGTAAAAGTGATGCTTTCCAACCAGAAAGGAAGTCAGTGATCTAAGTTAATTGAGATGATGCTGTTGGATAAGACTGGAGATTTCTATGTCCAACGTTCAAGTAATAGATTATAAGCACTTTCTTTGTTAGATGATTAAAATTCTTTGAAGGAAGGAAATTTATTAGAAATAGATACGCCTCAAGTTTATTTCTTGATTTCTTCTGTCTTATCCTGTATGTTTCGTTGACTGTGGACGTAAATTTTAGGAATATAAATCTTTTCTTCCATTTTTATTTTAGAAATTACTGAATATTTTCATTGATATCAAACTTGTATGGTGTTTGGTGCTTTTGCTTGGACTTCCCATTTTTCTCGCATTACCCGTGTTTAACACTTATATCATATATCCAAAACATGGGTATGGAATATGGGTCTCCAAGGACTCTCAAAATACATGGAACTTAGTATGAAATGAACATGTCCATGTTGAATGCATATCCGTACTGCAATTCACACCTGTGTTCGGAGTAACATAGGTTTGATGTAAAAACCCCAAAGAGAAAAAAAGGAAAAGAGGGAAGATTTAAGGATTAAAATGCAGTAAATTATGAAAAGTAACAGTCATATTCTAACTTCCATAAATGAAATTAAGACATGTAAAATGGGAAAGAGTCTAGAAGTATTTTTTCTATTTCATGTTGCATTGGTTTTCAGTATATAATTTCTTCTTGGAACTGGGGATAGCTTCTTGTTAATGCTGACATACAGCAACGAAATGATTGATTACCAAGTTCTTTCTTTATGCTCACTTTATCATTGTTTCTCTCTGGTTTATAGGTGGTTCTCATCTTCAGGCAAGTGAAATTTGTTTCGCTAAGTCCAGCACCTTTGGCAAAACACCAAGTTTTGCAGTTCAGAGGAAACCAATGGCATCCAACCATCGGTTTTCTGTTTGTGCAGAGTACCGGTATGTCAATCTGGAACAATCCATGTTATTTAAGCTTGGATGAATTTTCATGTTTCATATAAGAGTATGCCGCTCTGTGGTAAGCTGAACGCCTGATTATTAGTTGTTGTTACTCCAGCCATACCTCAACCAATCGTTTGGTTTTATGTTTACTAGATTTCTTGTATGCTGGGTTATTAGATGACTAATGTGTCAGTCCGTCTAACTAAATCACCTTGGTGCCGGACAGACTACCAAAGAGGCTATGCACTTTCAAGATTATTATATTTGAAACTCAAAATTAATTGCCAAACATCAAAACTGAAGTCTTCATACCAATACCAAAAGTCTTGAGGTCATCACTACCTGTTTATATAGTTAGTGTTGTCTCATTGCTGAACACATTTGGAAGAATGACGTCAATAGAAGCATTTCTGCCTAACTATATACAGGGTCGCCATTGATACACTTGCAGTGGGGGAGTTTTTTTAACTCTATAAGTGGGGTTTAAAAACTACTACATATCCCATTTCCTTTATTTTCCTTTCATTGTTATTTTTTACTACACCGTAGGGGCTTGTGTATGCTTTCTCATTGCTTGTGGAATCTAAAAACTCCATTGATCTATTTACTATATCCTATGGTTTTTTTTATAAGATTACCCAATGGTTATTAAGTTGTTTATTGGATGATTTCTCAATTAATAAACTTCTATTTGACTGTTAAAAGGTTTGTAAATTTGACACTGAACTGCTCCTCTCAATGCACAAACTCAAAAGGTTTAAAGCATAGAGCTGTCTGAACTCCTCCATGGTATATTGCATTCCATTTGTGTTAAATGTTCCTGAGCTGATTTTTTAAAGCAAATATACTTTTTACTGCTTTCCACGATGTACCATGTTAGATTACTCCAGGTTGCATTTTGCAGTTACTTATGTTGATATTGTCTCAATAGTGATGTCGCTGCATATTTCTACTACTCTATTCTCATCATTTTGCTATTCACTCTGATGGTATGCAGTGATGGCACTAAGGGTGGAGGAAATGATTTTGCTGCTGGTTTTCTTTTAGGAGGTGCTTTATTTGGAACTCTGGGATATATTTTTGCACCGCAGGTGATTAGTGTTTGCATTCGTCTTCACTTGATTTCCTGCACATGTTCTAACGTATCCAATCAATTACCTTTTTTGGTTTTAAACCACAAAAGGCCTTATATTTTTCCTTTTTTGGTTTGGGTTGTCAAACCATTACTTTAATCGCAAAAACCAAAATTTTTTGCCCGTCTAGCACTCAAAAGCTGTGCCAGTAACAATGCTAAAACAATGTATCCTGTTATGCTGGTTGGTTTCATGCTTTCTTTCTTCTTGTCTTGTCATAGTAAACGTCATCCCCCAGCATATTTCAGGAAATGATGAAATGTTAATTGCTGTTGTTTCATGCAATGAGTGGCCGTTTTGTTATATATTTGACGTTTTGGATATTCAGGTTGGATATGAATTCTTAATTTGTTCTTATGATTTAGATTAGAAGATCCCTGTTAAATGAAAATGAATATGGATTCCGGAAGGCAAAGCGACCAATTTACTATGATGGAGGTCTAGAGGTAATTGGGTTCTACCTCGTTTTATGACATGGTCCGTAATATATATGTTGCTATCCTTATATTAATTGAGCTCCGCTTATGAAAGCAGAAAACGAGGCAGACACTGAATGCAAAAATCCGCCAACTCAATTCTGCAATTGACAATGTATCCTCGCGTTTGAGAGGTGGAAACAATTCACCAAGTGTGCCGGTTGAGACAGACCCTGAAATAGAAGCTGCTATGTAAGACATATTTCAATGTGGTTAGTTATGAAGTTCCAAGTTTACAGTGATTGATGGATTTACCTGTTCTGCTATGAATTCTGAATTCCAAGTGTTTGAGAATTTTATATGGGATTAATGCAGTTTTATTATGTTTTTAGTTTTTTTTTTTTTTTCTCTTTCCGGGATCGAATGAATGAGATTAGCGTAAACGAGAGAAAGAAATTATGTAATTAAGCTTGGATCCAGAATTGGCCTGGGATGGGATGTGCATATAAAATTTTGTACAGCAGCAGGCATGCTGTTACATTTGTGAACCTGCTACTTAGGATTTCAATGTTGGGTTGGAAGTAGCCTAAGCAATTTTGGGAGGATATGGCACGCTTAATAAACATTAAATTAATGTAATAAACACGAATGATATGCTTCAATGGGAAGAGCACAATACATTTAATTCATACATCTAGGCTGGCCAGATTACACGATAAAAGATAACACATATAAATCGGAAAAAAGGGCCCAACCGGGTTCGAACCGGTGACCTCTTGATCTGCAGTCAAATGCTCTACCACTGAGCTATGGACCCATTTGCTGATGTTTTCTTTGTTAATTATATATATCTTTTAAAATGATAAGAAGATTTGTTGAAACTTTCTATGGTTAAAAATATAAGTACATCTTTTAAAAGATTTAATTTAATTTTTTATTTAAAAAATAATACCAAACATAATATCAAGTAGAGTTGTCCATAGGCCGGATTCGGGTAGGGCCCTAATAAAATTTTAGGCTCGATTATTAGGCTTAGGCCTAGCCGACCTAAATAATGGGCTTAAATTTTGTCCAAGTCCGACTTGGAAAAAAATGCTAAAACTCGAGCTTGATCTGTATTAATTTTTTTAATTTTTTCATACAAAAATTTTTAAAAATATATATTTTACCAAATATACTAAAAATATTAAAATAAATGTTTATCAAGAAATTGAAAATAAATTTTAAAAAAAATCTTTATATGTAAATAACACTAAAATAAGTGCAACTTAATTAATAAGCAAATGCCTCTAAAATAGTAGCAAAATTAACAATAAAACAAGTGTTATACAATATCCAAATATTAACAACAAAATAAGAGCAACATGATAATGAAATGGTAGCAAAACAATAGCAAAAAGTGGAAACACAATATCAAAACATGGAAAAACAACAATGAAAACAGCAGCGCTTTTTTTATTGAAAATTCAGGCCGGGTCGGGTAAAAAACCTTACCCGAGACCTGACTCGTTTTTTAAACGGACTATATTTTTTACCCAAACTTATTTTTGGGCCTATATTTTTTTCTAAATCCTCTTATTTTTTGGGCAGCTCGACTCATGGACAACTCTAATATTAAATATGCAAGTTTATTGTTAATTTTATTTTTTAAAAACTCGAATGGAATAAGAATTTTCATTCTGGTTTAGTTTTAAAACTCACTTGCGCACAACTTTTAGCGGTGAACAAATTAAGATATAAAAGTTAACTATTTATTCTCTAATGGTGTCTTCAAATGGTTTTGCAGGCCTCGACTTCCTTTTGTAGGGGTAGTGTTGCGGACAAGGTTAGGGTCCTTGCAGTTCTTACGATTATTTTAAGGGGTTTTTGGAGTAAAGGGTGCGGGAAATTGTAAAGAAACGGAGTGTCTTGGTTTTCTTGGGGTTTTGTTTAGTCTATAGGTGTGGCTTCTTTCCGTTTGGTCAAGTTTTCATCTCAAGGGGTGTGGTAAGGATCAACTAGGGTTTGCTCATTCAAGGTTTTATTATGGAAATTGTAAAGCTCTTGGCTTTAATATTGAAGTGAAATTAAAAGTCTGCCTTTTGGCACGAAACTCTCTGTCTGCCTTTTGGCACGTAAGGTTTTCTGTTTTTCTTTTCAGTTTTTCTTTTCTTTCATCTTATTTTGCTTTTCTTTCTAAATACGGTGGATCATCCTTCTGTTCGTATTCTTTGGTTGTTTGTCACTTTGGTGTGGTTGTTCGTTATCTCTTCTCCCTTTCCGAATGGAGGAAGTATTAGCAGAACTTAGTTTATTGGATGATGAAGAAGAAGCCTTTCAAGAGGAAGCAGTGGTGGTGCATGATAGATACCAGTTTTGTCTAGTGGGACGCTGTTTGACAGATAGTGTGGTGAACTTCCCCTCTCTCCGTAACACAATGGCAGATCTTTGGCATCCACTTGGAGGGATTTGCATTACTGACTTGGGCGATAAGCGGTACTTATTTCAATTTTTTCATGAAGTCGATGTGCAAAGGGTGCTTAATGGGACTCCATGGTTCTTCAATAATCACTTGTTGATTCTGCAACGTATTCAAAATGGAGAAAATCCATCAGTTATAGAATTGAACAGCACAGAGTTTTGGATTCAAGTGCATGATTTACCCAATGGTTTGTTTACTGCAACTATGGCAAAGCAATTTGGAGATTTTTTGGGAGTGTTTCTTGAGTATGATTTTCCGATTGGGTCGGGTTCTAAGAATTATATGCGCATTCGGGTCAAACTGGATGTTTTGGCTCCCCTAAAACGTAAAAAGAAGATCCACATTGGTAAAGATACCACGATCTATGCTCGATTCAAATATGAAAAACTAAGTTTATTCTGTTTCATTTGCGGCAAACTTGGGCACAGTGAAAGTTATTCTCCCTATCGTCTTTGTATTGAGCCTTCAAAAATTATTTTCGATTGGGATCTGTCTTTGAGGGCGATGCCAAGACGCCAGAATTTGGTGGCAAGCAGATGGCTAAGGGATGTGGACGGCTCTCAGTTTAGTACTGAATTTTCGGAAAGTGCCAACAAAGGAAACTTTTCTAATTCTGAGATTTCAATTAGGCGCGATTTTGAGGTGGATTTGAGAAATAAAGATATTATTCCTGATTCTACTAATTTGAAGATTGACCGCCAAATCATTCATGGGCATGTTAAATGGCGAAATGGGAGCATGGCTTCTTCGATAAATGATGATATGCCTATTGGGCCTATGGACCTGAATTTGGATGAACATGATCCAATAGCCTTATCAGATGGAAAAAAGAGGCAACGAAGAATGGAGGAATCGGGTGTTCTTGTAGGCATTACTAAGGACAGGGGTTCTTATGATATAACGGCTAGCTCGGTGGGCGGGAAGCGATGAGAGTTATGAAAATCCTAAGTTGGAGCGTTCGTGGGTTTGGGGAGGCCACGAGTGTTAATGAGCTCAAAAATAGATTACGAGCCATTAATCCCCAAATTTTGTTTCTTTTAGAAACGAAAGTTAGTGTTAAGAGAATGGAGATGGTGAGAATGAAATGTGGATTTACAAATGGTATTGATATTGGCGCATTAGGTTCACGGGGGGGTTTATCATTAGGGTGGAAAGGAAATTCGTTGGTGAATCTGAAGAGTTACTCAGCTTTTCATATTGATGTGGAAGTTCAGGACAATGAATGTGGGACAGTTTGGCGGTTAATAGGGTTTTATGGAAATCCAGATGCTCGAAAGCGCACTGACTCTTGGAATTTACTTCGATCCTTGAGTTGTGATCAATCATTACCATGGGTTGTGGTGGTCGATTTTAATGAAATTGCTCATTCCTTTAAGAAACGAGGCGGCCGCCTTAGAGCGGAATGAAGGATGACTGAGTTTAGAATGGCGTTAGAGGATTGTAATCTTAATGATTTGGGCTATGTTGGGAGGTGGTTCACTTGGGAAAGAGGAAAGTTTGCTACCTCTAATATTCGGGAAAGATTGGACCGTGGAATTGCTACTTGTGATTGGATACAACTTTTTCCCAATTATAAGGTGGAACATTTGGGGCACTCCTTTTCTGATCATTGCCCTATTCTCGTTGATACTGTTAGTAAACTCCATGATAATTCTGTGTATTGTATGAGGCCATTTCGATTCGAAGCTAAGTGGTGTCAAGACCACTCTTTTGAGAATTTGATTAAAAGCTGGTGGGGTGAAGACGATGATCGTGTTGATATGAAATTGGAGAATTTAGGACGGCGTTTGCAACATTGGGGCATTGCTAAACATAAACTGGATAAAAAACAACGAGTTCTACTGGAAGACAGATTGATTCACCTTTATAATCAAGATCCATCTGATGATGTTCTAGCTGAAATCACAGATGTCCAAATGGGTCTTAACTGGGAAGCTGACAAAGAGGAACTCTATTGGGAACAACGCGCTCGGGTTAATTGGTTGAAGAATGGCGATCGCAATACGAGTTACTTCCATAAGGTGGCAATTTCTAGACAATCTCATGGTCGTGTTTTAGCTTTAGAGGATGAGAACGGTAGGCAATTGTCTTCGACGGATGATTTTTTAAGGTTAGCTTCAGATTATTTTCGTAATCTCTTTACGGCCTCGGATGTGGGGCGGATGAAAATTTCTTTGGCACGGTGGATCAAAAGTTCTGCAGATATGAATGCTAATTTGCTTAAACCATTCACATGATGAGCGACATTGATCGAGTCATTAAGAGGTTGGCGCCTCTACATGCTCTGGTGTGGATGGTTTTTCTGCTATCTTTTTCGAGATATTGGCATATTATTGGAATGAAATTTCTTCGTTTTGTTTATCATCGTCTTAATGGTGAATGTGAAATTGGCCTATAAATAAAACTCGTATCATGTTGATCCCAAAAATTGCTAAACCAAAAAATATGACTCATTTTAGACCTATAAGTCTTTGTAATGTTCTTTATAAGATTATTGCAAAGGTTTTGGTAACCCGGATGAGTGATATGTTGGGCTCTTGTATTCATGAAGCACAAGGAGCTTTTATCCCTGGCCGGCTCATTTCGGACAACGTCCTAATTGCGTATGAAGTTCTTCATTCTCTAAAATTGAAAAAAGGAGGTCAGAAAGGAAATTTTGCGCTTAAACTCGATATGAGTAAAGCGTACGACCGGGTTGAATGGGACTTCTTGGCAGGAATGATGAAACATTTAGGATTTCATGAAGAATGGATTGTTCTCATCATGCGATGCGTTTGTTCGGTATCCTATTCTGTTCGTATAAATGGTTGTAACAGCGAATGGTTTTCTCCTTCTAGGGGTCTAAGACAAGGGGATCCCCTTAGTCCCTATCTTTTTCTATTATGTGCTGAGGGTTTCTCTACGTTGATTGAGGACCTTGAAGCGAGAGGTTTGATAAAAGGAGCTCCTATTGGTAGAAACGTTTTCTATCAACCATTTGTTCTTTGCGGACGACAGTATCTTGTTTGGTGATGCCTCACGTGAGGGAGCTAAAGCGGTTCGTGATGTTATTTATGAATATGAGTTACTTTCTGGGTAAAAGGTGAATTTTGATAAATCTCTCATCTACTTTGGAGCCAATGTGAATCATGAAATCAAAGATTATATTGTTAATTTGTTAGGAGTCAGAGTTGCTTCTAATCCTGAGAAATATTTAGGACTACCTATGATGGTTGGTCGAAAGAAATCCTGGGCCTTTTCCTATTTCTCGGATCGTTTCAGGAAAAGAATTGAAGGATGGAGATTACGCTATTTATCTACTGGTGGGAAGGAAGTTTTTATCAAGTCGGTCCTACAGGCCATTCCCCTTTATGTTATGCAATGTTTCCTCATGCCAAAAACTTTTTGTCGTAAGCTAGAGGGATTATGAATAAATTTTGGTGGACCAATAATAAGTCGTCAAAAGGTATTCATTGGAGTGGTTGGGATTCATTATGTAAATCTAAAAATGATGGTGGAATGGGTTTTAAAAATCTGGTTTTGTTTAATAAATCTTTATTAGCAAAAGCAGTTTGGCGATTTTAACTTCGACCTAGTTGTCTTTTAGCCAAAGTTTTAAAAGCGCGTTATTTTCCTCATTCAGATATTCTAGCTGCTAAGGTTGGATCTTACCCATCTTATACCTGGCGTAGTATTTGCAGTGCACTAGAGTTGATTGAGAATGGACTGTTATGGCGGATTGGAAGTGGTTCTGAAGTCAACATTTGGAATGATCCCTGGTTACCTGGTCAAGAGAATAATAGAGTTTCAATCCAGCAGATATGGCCAACTTGGACTCATCGTTAATCACTATTTAATGGTGACACTTTTACCGAATGAAGAGCTCCGAATACTATTTTGATGCCGATCTGATCAATCGTATTCTTGCTATTCCAATTATGGAGACGATCGAATGACATCCGGGTATGGAAGTATGATGGGTCGGGCGATACAGTGAAGAGTGGGTACAGGGTATTATCTACAGAAAATCTACAGAATCTTCCTTGCTCTGCTAGTGTGATCGATCCTAAATTTTACAATTGTTTATGGACTTTAAACATTCCAGCTAAAATTAAAATTTATGTTTGGAGATTAACTAATAATTTTCTGCCCCATCGTTGTAATCTGGCACGCAGGAAGTTGTGTGTGGATGTTGATTGCCCCCTTTGTAAGCAAGGTCCTGAGAATGTTGATCATCTTATGTGGATCTGCCCAATGATACAAGATGTATGGAAGTCTCTGAACGTCATGGTCCCTCCTCTTGATCCGTCGACAAGTGGTAAGCTCTGCTTTATCAATACTTTCTCTTCTGCAAAAGAACAACAACAACAAATGATGGTCCTTTCCTTGTGGGGGTTATGGAACCGAAGGAACAAATTAATTCATGAAGGGATTAAGTATTCTAAACAGGAATTTTTGGGGTTTCTTAAAGGATACAACCAGGAGCTGAATCTTAACAGAGAAATTTCATCTTTGACTTCTACTTATTTGGGGAATCGACGATGGAAACCATCGGACACAGGTTTTGTTAAACTGAACTTTGATGCTGCTTTCCATAGGGATACAAAAATTGCTATAACAGCGGTCTTAGCCAGGAACTCAGAAGGAGAAATAGTGGGAGCGGAGACTTATCTGTTTAAGGATGTGGCTGATGCGTTTGTGGCGGAGGCGAGGGCCTGCGCAAGGGCTCTTATTTTGGCGGCAGCACTGGGATTCAGACGGATAATTGTGGAAGGCGACTCCTTAACTGTTGTTAAAAGCATCAAGAAGAAACAGAAAGACAAATCCATTATCCGTTCGATCATACAGTACATACTTTCGTTGGAAAATGGATTTGATGAGATCTCTTACCTTTTTGCTCCTCGGATGGCGAATAATACGGCTCATACTACGGCGATGGAAGGTCGGAGAAGACAAGCTTTTACGCTTTGGACGGATGGGGTTCTGAATACATTGGTTGTCGACTATTAAGGATTGGGACGATTGGACTTCTACCTTAGGGGATATTATGCGGTGTTGCTTGATGGTGGAGAAGGTTCTTGGAATTTCCACCTTTTCTTCGAAGCACTAGGTTTTCTTCTTGATTATCGTTTGCGTTCTGAAGAAGAAGAATCCTTTGGACTGATATTGGGTTGTTTGTTCTTTGCTGTGGGCATCGGCGGTTTTCTTTAGTGGTTTTGTTGCTTTTAAGTTTGAAGTTATTATTTTACGCTACTTTATTTATTGTTTTTTGGTTTTTTGTTTGGTTTTGGCTTCATGTTTTTTTTTTGGTCTTTTGTTTTTTAGTGGGCCATGCAAAGCAATAATATCATCTAGTATTTTAACTAAAAAAAAATATTGAAGTGAAATTATTTTGAATTTCAATTTGTTATTTTATTTTTTTATTAATGTAATAGAAATTATATACATTTAACATCAACATAAAATTTAAAGAGTATTCAAAATTTCAAAGGAGTAATTAAGTGTGATATGTATATAAGCATTTTCAAGAAATTTTAATATTTTATTTTATTTTATTTTAATTTAATAAACTATTCTCATTAAATTCACATCATCATAAAATGCAAATTAGTTTTGAAATTCAAAATATTTTTACTTTAATATTAAACTCAATGGCTTTCATGAGTAAAAATAACAGTTAAGGGCTTATTCAGTTACAAAAATAGAATAATGACTTGTTTAAACAAGGTATATTAGTTTGATGACTTTTTTTTTTTTTTTAGTATATTAGCCTTTTTACTACAAGAGTGGTATTATGAGGCACATAAGGTTTGAATGCTAGCAAGGATCGACAATATGAAAAGAAAAAAAAGGAGGGGAAATAGTATGAGCAATGGCTTTGGGCTTCCCTTATCAGAAAGCTTGGCGTAAGACTACTTCCTATGGAGTGAAAGGAAATTCTTGGCGTTGATGATAAAGAGCAAGGTAGACGTCGACTATTCCAACTAAACATGCCACCAGAGAGAAGTCGAGTTTGGATGGGGTAACCACCTAGTTTGTTTGCATACATGTAGTGATATGAAGAATTAGGTAACAATTATTGTAGGGGATGGTAATGTAAGAGGGGGAATAATGTTAGGAGGTTGTGCTTATTCATATCAATGACTACTAGGTAGGTAATTAAAGTAAGGCATAATGTTAAAAGGTAGTTGGAGTCAACATCAAAGTTTGGAAAGAGGTGTTATTGGACTCCAAGTAGTGATGGCGAAGGCAAAAAGGTGGATAACAGTGGTAAGCATTAAAAATGAGAGAAAAGTATACTTAAGGTTGTTGATCCAATGGCGAGTGGCTATTGAATAGCCTTGCCAATCACTTTAAGGTTATTATTATGGAATTATCATGGGCTTGAGAGCCTACAAACATTTGAGCTAATTGATAAGAAAGATTCCGATGTTGTGTTAAAACAAAATTGATGATTTTTTATTGTGATGAAGCACATAAGTAGTTTGATTTGGTAGAATGTATAACACTTAATTGTAAGGATAAAAGAAGAGGTCTCATTCTGCTTTGGAATAAGGGTACTTAGCTTGATCTTTTGTCATTTTTACTAAGAATGTCGATAAAAAATTGTTTGAAATGAGTCAGAAATTGGATGCATCTTCGAGTTATATGGCGAGAGTGAAGTCAGTATTCTAACATCCCAAAATTTTCAATTAGACACATGGCACTATTTTGATAATGGATATAGTGAATTTTCAAGAAAATTGGAAAATGAGTTAGTTAAAGGAATTATTATGAAAATAAGTGATTTTGGATATGTGAATTAATTTAAAAAAATTTAGAAGTGAATATGTGATGAAAGGACTGAATTATGAATTTCAAAAAGTTCAAGGACTAAAGTGCAAATTTGACCAAAATGGGAAAATAAAATATTGTTGATTATTTGGCATGGAAACTTAATGTATTATATATTAGTGTGATAAAATCACTTTTGGATTATATTAGAGGAAATTCAAAAATATAGGGACTAAATTATAAATTTCTCATTTTGTCAAGAGAAGAGTGAAAATATAATCTTTCATACCCAAGGATTTGTATTAAGTATTGAATAATAATTATGGAATTTGAATTGATTAGTAACTATTTGTTGTAAAGAGATTGTGTTTAAATGCATAAATGGGCAAAAAGATCACTTTGCCTCGAAAAGGCATTTTGGTCAACTCCAAAAATTTTATGGTAAAAATATTGTTTGTATGAGACATTTGGTGTCTAGAATAAATTTAGATATTTAAAACTTGGATCATGTTAGTGGGCCACAATCTTTTTAAACTATGGGCTTGGAATTTGTTTAAATTGGCCTTTAAGCCCACTTATGTAAACTTAAAGAGAATGAGAGGATGAAAGCTAGTCCCCGTCAACTCCTCTTTCCCTTGTTGCTATCATCCTTCTCCCCCATGGCTCCTCTTTGAGATTTTACTAAAATTTATTGGAAATCTACTTCTTACTCTCATTCCTGTAGATGGCCCAAATTTGCCCAGGGCCCAATTACCCAAAAAAAATTAAATTAAAATTAATTTACAAATCCAAAGCCCAACTACCCTAGCCCAAACCCGAAACAACCCAGAAAACAAAAAAAAAAAAGGAAAAACAACAGAACCAAAACAGGCCCAAATGGCCCAAAAATACTTTCAGCCAAAACACAAGAAACCAAAAACCCTAGCCAGACTCGACCTCGACTTACGCCTCCTCTGCGCCCATCACGCCACGCCACCTTGAAGCAGCATCCCACCACTGCAAGACAAAACAACAAAGACAAAGAAAGGAGAATTTTTGTCTTTTATATTCGGCTTTGGCTATAAAGCCCCGAATAAATCACTGTAAAAAAAGGAGGGATTCAAAAAAAACAACAAAAACTTCGAATCACGAGATTAAATGAAATCAAAAGCCAAACAAAAAAGGTTTATTCATTAACTATCACCGTTGTTTATTTTTCGTTCGCTTTTATTTTATTTTATTTTTTTAAGAACGAAATCCAAAGCAAATAGGGAGGGTTCTTACGGTTTTCAAAACAAAAAAGACCTTCAAAACCACAGATCCAACGAAATCTATCCTTTTTTCTTTTCTTTTAAAACCAAATAAACCCATTTCTTTTTTTCTTTAATAAATAGTTTATATATATATATATATATATAACATCAAGATATAAAAAGAAATATAAAAAAACAAATTTTTACCTTTTTACCATACATGAGCGGTGGCAAAACTCAGCAGCCGGCGGCTGCAAGGGACCTCACGAATCCCGAGTTCCCCGCAGAGAAAACCAAAGAAAGTTAAAAGATTTTTTTAAAATCATTAAAATGAAAAAAAAAAAGCAAAAAATTGAATTTATAAAGGTTTCAAAAGCGCGTCGTTTAGGGCTCGACACGATGGCCCCAAAACGACGTCGTTTCGTCGTGACCCGAGTCCGACCCGACCCGCTCCAGAGGATCCGCGTGTTTTGCCGGAAAAATGGGAATTTTACGCGCGTGGTCCTTCCGCATTTTTTTATTTTTACAATTAAGTCTTTCAATTTTGCTATTTGGCCCAGAAGCTTCGAGCGATTACAATTTAGTCCCTTTTAAAACGCTGCGTTTAATTGTTTTGGGTAAATTTGCGCTCCCAGTCCCCCATATTTTCGCGCGCGTCACAATAGGGTCCTCTTTCCTTTCTTTTATTATAAATCCGCCCCAGAATTTCTTTTTAAATTCAATTTGGTCCCCTCCCTTTAATTATCATTGTTATTTAATGTTTTATTGTTTATTTCTTATTATTATTGTTTTATTATTATTATTATTACTATTATTATCATTTCATTTTTTACTTTTTTTATTTAATTACTATTATATTTATTATTGTTATTTTTTATTATTTTATTATCACTATGCTATATTATTATTATCATTATTATTATTATTATTATTATTATTATTATTATTATTTTATTCCTCTATTATCCTCTACTATTATTATTTTATTATTATTACCATTGTTATTTCATTTTTTATTACTAATACCATTGCTATTATCATTGTTATTTTATTTTTATTCTTACTTATTTATTTATTATTATCCGTTTATTAATGTAACATTACCTATCATTACACTTTATTATTATTTATTTATTAATATTATTGGTGTCATTATTATTCGACATTTCTATTATTAATTATTATTATTTACTACTATCATTACTTCATTACTAGTATTATTATTACTATTGTTTTTTATTATTACTCCTATTTATTTTATTTGTTCATTTTTAATATGCTATTATTTTTCATTATTAATGTACTCCTATTATCATATTATTTTATTAATATCTTCACCATTTACTTAATTTTGTTTTATATTATTTTATTCATTATCTATTTATTTGTTATCTTATTTATTTATTTGTCATTTTTTTACTTATTATTTATTCGTTTGTTGCTCTTTACCTTTTAATACTTTAAAGCACTTCAGTTATTTATCATTTTTTTTTTTTTATTTATTGTTGTTATTATTATCATCATCCTATCTGTTTCTATGATTTCATTATCGTTATTCTCACTTCATTATTTATTAGCTCATTCGTTAATAAGAATTAGATTTATTCATATATTCGTTTAATTTGTTAGTATCATTACCTTGTCTAATATTAATCAATCGAAATTTCAAAAAAAATAAAGATGATGTTCGGTGTTTGAAAATTCGGGAAGATCGAGCCCTAACTTACTGGGTTCCGGTTTTTCTCGTTTATGTTAAACAACGGGATATCTCCTTTTAAGTCGCGATTTTCTCGTTTAATCTAAATGATGAATGTCCTTTTAAACAAATACATTTCTAAACAAAAGCTTAATCTAGAATCAAATGTCGCTACTAACTTCTTGGACTCGACACTTAGATACTTGGGATAAGTTTCTTTTCCTAAAATAGAGGCAATCTTCCGTATTTGAAGTCTCGGGAAATCAAGCCCTAACTTACTGGGTTCCGATTTTCTCATTTGGCGAATAATGGAGGATCCTCCTCAAATAAAAACCAAGTTTCAAAAGGCGAGCTTAGCTTCGGGAGTTTAAAGTATTGTGTCCTAACTTACTGGACGTGATGCTTTACCTCTTCGATGATAAGAAAGCCTTAACGTCCCTCCCAATTTTAAAAATAAAAAGCATTGTATTTTGAATCCTTTTAAGTTTTCAACAAATAGGACATCAATCAATCGGTTTGGTACCAATTACGGGCATGTCGAGGTGCTAATCCTTCCTCGCACGTAATCGACCTCGAACCCGCTTTTCTCAAAGTTCGTGGACCAAAAAGCACTGTTTTAGTAAATTAAATGTTTTATTAAAACGAAGGTGATCCGATCACACCAAATAAAGATCGGTGGCGACTCCTTTCCTTTTTTTTTCAAAAATCGAGTCGACCGCGTCGTTTCACGTTTTCATCAAAAATGGTTCTGACGACTTGGCGACTCCACTTTGGGGACACGAGGTCAAGCCAAAATTGATTGATTTTGTCCTTTTAACTAAAATGGTTTTGAAAAATCATGCTTCTTTTGACGCATCTTCAATATTAGCCTTGTAAATACTTTGGCATTGCATTGCATGACTGTTGTGGTCACACCCTTAAATGGGGCGAAGCTATGCCTTCGTGAGGTTTTCACCTCCGCATGGGCTAGTGGATCGCTTTGAATACATCCGTACCTATGTCTCCGTGAAGTTTTCACTTCCGCATGGCCATAGGAAATGTATTCCCAACCGAACTTCGGTCCGTATGAGCCTATAATGGGTGAGGATCGAGGAATCTGCTGGTTCAGGTACCTCAAACTTTAGAACTAAGCCGCATATAGCAAACCCTAAGAGCCCACCTTAGGTAGAGCCATGGCAAACCTTAGTGGTCACCCAGATAGGCATTTGCTCATTTTACTTACCTTACATTCCGTGATACTAACTTTTTGTGTTTCTTTCTTTTTGTGCATATCATTTCATATTTTAAAGAGACATCGATTCACGGTCCGTTTCTGAGTTGGGAAGCTGGTTATGGAAAGCGAATTCCTTGATAAAGTAGAAGACAATGCGACCGTCCGCATATGGTCAGAGCAATGCCAAGTAGAAAAAGGAGATAGCTTAGTCGAAGGGTATGTGTCAGAACTACGGAACTTCACCAATATTAGTGTCACGCAGAACGAGCTCCGAGAATTGAGAGAAATTTGGACTCAGTGGGATGATGAAGCGAAGCAGCTGTTCTATGGTACTTACGGCGACCTACCCTATCTGCTCGAGGTCAAAATAGACAAGCACCTGTTCCGAGCAATGGCCCAGTTCTGGAATGCCGCTTATAGCTGTTTCTCCTTCGAAAAAGTGGATCTGGTTCCCACAGTAGAAGAGTATACAACCTTGCTACGCTGCCCGAGAATTCAAGTTGACAAAGCTTATTCCAAGGCGGTTAATGGCCCAACCTTCACGAAGAAGTTGATGAATATCACCGGCATGAGTGAACAGTGGGTCTCGACTAGAATGCAAAAGAAAGGCGAGGGTAAATGCATACCTTGGATATGCTTGAGAGACCTGATCCTAGCGCATCCCGATACGAAGAAAAAGGTAGACATCTTGGCCTTGTGTATTTACGGCCTGGTAATCTTCCCCAAAGCTTTAAGGCACATTGATGAAGCGATTATTGATCTATTCACCCGGTTGGACAAAGGGTCACACCGTTCACGCCATCTTAGCGAAACATTCGGATCCTTGACCGCATGCCGGAGAAGAGGTGAAGCGGGTTTATTGGTGTGCACATTGTTATTGGCTTGGTTCCATAGTCATTTTGGAAAATAGAAAGTGTCTTGCGGGTTCATGTCGAGAAGTACTCCCACTAGAAGAGATAGCAACTACGCCTAGAAGAGGATGTGTCCAAGAAAGCGGATCGCGATCTTTCAAAACCTTCAAGAGGCGACATTGTGTGGAAGGCTCCTGGATGATTCCCGCAGGATCCTTTATCGTTCGGAAGCTTTGGTAGGTTCCCTATTGGGAATTTGGGGTGCCTGACCCTCGCCTCTTCTTTGGTCCTAAGGCGGTATGGTTCAAGGTAGTTCGTACCAACGACATACGGGCTAGCTCGGTCACGAGTTTTCATATGAAGGGGAAGCTATAAGAAAAGGGTTAAAGAGATTTCTAGTGCACGAATCGATTCACAGGATGAGAAGATTGTCTACAGGCCGAAACGACCACGAATATATTGAATGGAGGCTAGGAGGGTCAATGATAACATTCTGAGCCAAATCCGTAAGCGCCCGATCAAGAGAAGAATGCATGCGAGTGGTCCCATCGAATTAGAGGTTGTAAAGTAAGATTTTGAGCGGATGAGCTCGAAACTCGAGAAAAGGATAGAAAGGTTGGAGGAAGAAAGATGCTCCTCCGGTTAGAAGTGGACGGTCAAAAGTCGAGGTGAGAAACTTCGAAAGGAAAAGTGAAAAGTAGAGGAAGGCCGAGATGACTTGAAGGCGAATTACAAGAAGATGCGCTTAACGATAAGGAATCTTTGGATTAGGGAAAACTTGAGCGATGGCAACTAGAGGTCCGAGAGGAAAGAGCCAAAGTTAGCAGTTGGGAGAAAAAGTTTCATGAAATCTGGCCTTGAAGGAAGACTTAGAAGGCGGACGAAGACCAAAAGAAAAAAGGATTAGAAGCTAGAATAGTGAGCTTGGGCGATCTCTACACCATTATCGGAGTCGAGACTCGGAAAGCCAAAACAGAATAGAGGAACTGAAAGGTAGGGTTGAAGAGTTGGAATCAGCATTGCATAGTAGCGAGCTCCGGATTGAGCTTCTGGAAACAAGAGAAAGACGTTGGGAGGAAGAGCTTCACCATTCTTGCGAGCAAGTTCGAAGCCGGGACTACCTCATGGGAGAAGTAATAATCCAGATTCGAGAAGTAGCCGATCACCTACAGATTTTGGCTGAGGAGGCTGACATAGTGGGTATGAGATATGGGCTACCACCGGGTCGTGATGAAGAGCTAATCTCTCTACTTGGAAAAATCAAAACCTTAGGTCTTAGGGCTAGAATGTATTTGTAATCTACTTTATGTAAAGGGTTTTGCCTTCTAATAAAGTTTTCTAAAATGAAGTTGATCAGAATCGATGTCTTCTTCTTGCATTCATGCATTTGCATTACATCATATTACATGCATTAAAGTTTATAAAAAGAAGCCTAATTGGTTAAGATTAACAGAGAAACAAAAGAGAAACAAGAGAGAAGAAAAAGAAATCTGGGAACCGGACATCACTACGGGACTCGTGCTAAGAAAATGGATCAAAGATTTGAGCAATTTCAGAAGGAGATGCAAGAACAGATGTAGGAGCAAATAACGAAACTCCAGCAAGATATGATAGAACGAATGCAAGAGTCCCAAAACAATATGATGAGCCAGCTGGCGCAACTATTAGCCAATGAACGAGGAAAAGGCATCGCTACTAGTTCAGGGAATAATGACGACCCTGCCTACCCTCCAGGATTTACCCCGCCAAATATCCAAGCACCACCAGAAATAGGTCCCCAAAGAACACCTTTTGTTATCAGGCCACAGTGCCAGGTTGAGACCGCAATGCCAGTAGCACTTGCCGGCGGTTCAGCGATAATCCGGAGAAGGTCCGGCTAACCTATAGTCCCGACTTTGATGAAATGGCTGAAATGGATAAGGCAAAAATGAACCTTCCCAAACAACTCGAGGATCGTTGCAAATGGTTAGAAGAGAAGTTTAAGGAAATAGAGACTGCTGACCATCGCTACGGAGTGGACGCTAAAGACTTGAGCCTAGTCCCGGACCTCATGCTTCTGCCAAAGTTCAAGACCCAGATTTTGAAAAATACAATAGGACCGGTTGCTCACTGCGCACATCACGATGTTACGTCGACGAATGGCGGGATATGTTAACAATGATCAACTGCTTATTCATTGTTTCCAAGATAGTTTGGCGGGGCGCAGACCAAGTGGTACAATCACTCGGTCGTACCGGATCAAGTCATGGAAGGATCTAGCACAGGCTTTCTGAAACAATACGACGCGTAGCGATATAGCTCTGATCAAATCACTCTCCAAAATATGGAGAAAAAGCCAAGCGAAAGTTTGAGCGGTATGCCCGGTGATGGAGGGAGGTAGCCACAAGTTCGATACCGCTCCTAGAAAAGAGACAACCATCTTTGTTTGTCAATACCGAAAGCTCCTTTATTAACCACATGCTTGGAAGTGCCACAAAAGTTTTTCGATATTGTCTTTGTCGGGAAATGATCGAGAATACAATCGAAGCGGTAAAATAGAGTTTGGAGAAAGTACTAGAAAGATGGCCCAAGAAAAAAGGAGAGTGACATAAACAACATAGGTAAAGGTTATTCAAAACCTATTCTTGTGATCCGACCAAGGACTACAACCCCGATCATCGAGCTCCTTTAGACGAGTCCGGCACAAGGCAAAATACGGAGAAAATCAATTTACACCTATCCGGTCTCATACAAGGAAATGTACGAAATTATTTGGCGCTTACGTTGTCTCCCCATTATTTAAAACCCTTGCACCCCGTACCTAAGTGGTATGATGCAAGCGCACAGTCACGAATACCATGCGAGAATCGTGGGGCATTCTATAAACAATGTCTCGCTTTTAAGAAACTAGTGGAAAGACCGATCCGGATGGGAGTTATAGAAGTCGATGACACCTCAGCAAGGGCACCGCTACCTAATCACGGGTCAACATGATAGGCGAAGCGTGAGGAGAAGAGTAAAAGGGATATTTCGATGTGAAAACCCCAATGAAACAGTGCGGAAAGAAATGATAAAAGGGATTGGTTGTAACATGTCCAAGGGAGAACATGAAGAGACACGAAAGAACGTGAATTTCATAACTCGGAGAAACACGAAATCCAAAATTGCACCGAGTTCGAATCTTTGGTATAGTGCGATGGACAACAAAGAGCTAGAATTCTTTGAAAACAATGAAGGTAGGAAAGAGGGTAACATCGCACGTTGGAGGTGAGTCGTGACAAAAGCCTCGGATGCGAGCAATCCTTTAGCCACCATCTCACGATCAAAGGCGATGGAGTGAAAATAAATCCGAAAATCGTGATTGAAAGCCTACTACTTTTTCATCCGAAGACAACGGAAAACTCTCGGGGATCATAAGCGCAGCGTGGCGATTCACGAAAAGGAATCCGTCAACAAAGGGGGCCGGGAGTATCCAAGGATCGTGATCCGAAAACACCGTAACCTTTTCATATAAAGATGACAAGAAGGTCCCTGGAACTATAAGCGCAATGTGACGATTCACGAGAGGAGATTAACCAACATTACAAAAGAAAATCAAGAGGAAGGCTCCTACCGCGCGATGGAAAGCGCTACGACTTGTCAAACGCAAAGGCGGAGCACTCAAGAGGGAAAAACTTGATGAGCGAACAAAAGAAAGAAAAAGGGACCAAGCAAGAGCGCGTATAAGCGAGCCAAAGAAGGAGGAAGAAGCTAGGGAATTCTTAAAGTTTCAAGCATAGTGAATACGATTAATGTCGAGAGCACTACATAAACAGTAGGCTTCGCATATCGGTGCTAGATTTACTATTGAGCTCTGAAGCACACCGTAACGCGCTGATGAAGGTATTGAACGAAACTTATGTTGCGAATGATATAACGGTTAACAAGCTAGATCGCCTGGTTAGCAACATAAGTGCCGATAACTTTATTTTCTTTAACGATGATGAGATTCCTCCGGAATGCGGGTTCCATCAAGGCTCTCCACATTACCACACGATGCAAGGGATACACATTACGGGAGTACTAGTCGACAATGGATCGGTAGCTCAATGTTCTACCACTATCGACCTTGAATCGATTACAGTTGATAGTTCTCATATGAAGGCACCACAACATAGTAAGGGCATTCGATGGAACCGAGAGGAAAGTCATGGGAAGGATCAAGTACCTCTCTTAATCGGACCAGCACATATGAGGTGGACTTTATTGTGATGGACATCCAAATAGTCTTATAACTATTTGTTGGGAGACCTTGGATACACTCGGCGAGGCGGTGCCCTCATCATTGCACCAAAATTGAAATTAATCTCGAGGGCCGTCTAGTAACCATAAATCTTTGAAGAGGACATCATCGCAATCGTAACAAACAATGCACCCTATTTAGAAGCCAGCGATAAAGCGGTGAGTGTTCCTTCCGTTCTTTGGAATTTGTCAACGCAACATTAAATCGCCGAGGAAATAAGGTCCCGTCATAATTGTCCAAAACCACGAGAATGGGTCTACAACCGATGGTCGGGAATGGAGTGTGCGGAGAAAGGACTTGGAAGGTACCTCCAAGGAGAAATCGAGGTCCCTAGACTAAAAGAAAAGCGAGACTTCTTGATGCAGGATTCAAGCCAAACGCCAAACAAAAAAAGAAGAGTTGGAAAAGAAGCAAGAAAGAAGGAAGGCACGTCTGAGGGAGATGAGATAAAATGGCAACCGATGATGATTCCTCATATTCGTGAGACCTTTATATCGGGAGGGTTATCTATCCGGACGAGAAATACAAAATGAAGAAATCGTGCATGTCAACGTCAGATGTCGAGGGGAAATTGAGGAAAGAAATCGAATGGCATCCGCCCCTATGGTAAGGTAGCGTTCTAAACAATTGAATGCGGAGGAGATTCCTATAGCCTTTAGAACTTATTGAGTAATACTGGAACACACTTATTGCTTTAAGTCTAGAAGCAATAAGAACCCTTTAATGAAACATGAATTTGTATAAGCCATCGTTATTTTCAATGAAATACATCTCTGCTATCTTTTGAGCAAATTTTCCTTTATGTTCATTTCATTCATTCATTATTCTTTCTTTAAATATTCTTCTAAACATTTCTATTCTTCATTTATCATACCAATAAACATGCCAAGACTCTATGATCCTATGAGCCTTTATTCATTTCCATAACAGTCTCCAGGATATCAATGATTTGAGTAACGCTACCGGGTGACTCGAATGTCCTTTTGAGCAAGATATGGGTGCGGAAGATTTTCAGGATTTTGGAGATAACCAAAGCGTGATTTAGCTTCGAACTGTAAGGATGGTAGAACAAGAGGAGAAACAAATCGTACCTCACAAAGAATCGGTGGAAATAGTGAATCTAGGAAATGAACAAGAAAAGAAAGAAGTGAAGATTGGGCCAGTATCACCGCAGAGACAAAGCAAGACCTCATTGAGTTACTCCAAGAATTCAAAGATGTCTTCGCATGGTCATATCAAGACATGCCCGGCTAAGCAACGATATCGCGGTACACGTTTGCCCATAAAAGAAGAATACAAGCGATCCAACGAAACTTGAGAGGATGAGGCGGATGTTTTCTTGAAAATAAAAGAAGAGGTAAAGAAGCGGTTTGTGCAGGTTCTTGCAAGTGGTTAAGTACTCGAATGGGTAGCCAATATCGTCCCGTCCCCAAGAAAGATGGGAAAATACGAATGTGTGTGGACTACTGAGATCTAAACAAGGCTAGCAGAAGGACAACTTTACATTACCTCATATCGACACCTTGGTGGACAATACGGTGGGTTATTCCTTGTTCTCATTCATGGATGGGTTCTCGGGATACAACCAGATAAAGATGCTTCACGAAGACATGAATAAAACCACATTCATAACCATGTGGGGAACCTTTTGCTATAAGGTAATGCCATTTGGGTTGAAGAATACGGAGCAACATATCGAGAGCCATGGTGACCCTATTCCATGACATGATGCACAAGGAAATTGAGGTTTCGTCGGCGATATGATTGCCAAGTCTCGAACGAAAAAGAGCATATCCAAGTCTTAAGGAAATTATTTTTGAGGTTGAGGAAAGTCCAACTGAAGCTTAACCTGTCGAAGTGTACCTTTGGAGCTAGGTCAGGGAAACTGCTAGGATTTATAGTCAGTGAAAAGGGATTGAGGTTGACCTGACAAAGTCAAGGCTATACAAGAATTGCCTCGCCTAAATGCGCAAAAAGAGGTTCGAGGTTTCTTAGGAAGATTAAATTACATTGCTCGGTTCATTTCTGGCCGACCAGAAATGTGATCCCATATTCGTCTTCTTAAAAACACAACCCAGTGTGTGGGACGAGAATGTCGAAGACCTTCGACAAAGTAAGCGATACTGTCCAATCCTCCAAGATTGACACCACCTAATCTAGAAAGCCTTTAATCCTCTATTTGGCGGTACTTGATAATTCAATGGGATGTGTGCTCGGCCAGCATGATGAGTCGGAAAGAAGGAAAAAGCAATATACTACCTTAGCAAAAGTTCACTAAGTGTGAAACAAGGTACTCACCGATTGAGAAAATATGTTGTGCCTTGATGCAGACAACTCGGAGGCCGAGGCGGTACATGTTGTATCATACGACACAGCTCATCTCGAAGCTAGACCCACTGAAATATCTAATGGAGTCAACTACTCTTAATGGAGGATGGCTAGATGGCAAATTTACTTTCGAGTTTGACATAGTTTATGTAAACCGAGAAGCGATAAAAGGAGTGCAATAGCGGATTTTACGGCTAGTAGAGCTCTGGCGATTATGAGCCTCGGACTTTGATTTCCTAATGAAGACCTAATATACGTAGCAACCATTGAAGAAGATACCACGGAAAGTCATCCTTGAAACCGAACTTGACGGACATCGAGCGCTATGGGCAATGGAATTGGGCGATTCGGTATCACCAAGCGGAGACCATTACCCATTTACACGTAAATTGGATTTTGATTGTACAAATAATATGGCGAGTATGAAGCTTGTATCATGGACATCCGTCTTTGCTATTGAGCATAAAATTAAGGTCTTTGAAGTATATGGAGACTCGCGTTGGTAATTTATCAACTTAAAGGAGAATGGGAGCGAGAGATCCCAAATTGGTCGAATACAAAGATTGGTCCAAGAACTAATCAAAGAGTTCGATGACATCACTTTCAGTTATTTACCAAGGGACGAAAATCAGATGGCTGATGCTCTAACCACATTGGCTTCTATGGTACGAGCAAACAACAAGGAGGACATGAGACCTATACAAATGAGCATTTATGAGGCCCCAGCACATTGTTACAATGTCGAAGAAGAAGGGAAAATTGGCCCACCATGGTACCACGATATATTGCGGTATGTGAAGAATCGTGAGTACCCTGATCAAGCCACAGAGAATGAAAAAAAGGCGCTGAGGAGTTTAGCATGTGATTACGTCTTGGATGGAGAAGTCTTATACAAGAAAAGGAAAGATCAAGTCTTTGCTAAGGTGTGTGGGCGCAGAAGCTAAGTTAATCTTAGAAGAAGTCCACGAAGGTGTCTGTGGAACTCACGCTAATGGTTTCACAATGGCGGACAAATAATGAGGTTCGGATATTATTGGTCCACCATGGAGGAGGCTGTATCAACTATGCCAAAAATGTCATAAATGCAGTTCTGGAGACAAGATTCATGTACCCGTCACCTTTGCATGTTATGACTTCTCCATGGCCATTTTCCATGTGGGGCATGGGCGTCATTGGGCCAATATCTCGAAGGCATCGAGCGGGCATCGATTCATCTTTGTGGTCATCGACTACTTCACGAAATGGGTAGAGGCGCCTCATATGCCAACGTCACTAAATCGGCGGTTAGCCGGTTTTGAAGAAGAAATCATTTGTCGATATGGAATGCCCGAGAGGATCATATCGGACAACGCCAATTTAAACAATACCACGATAGCGGGGGTTTGTAGCCAATTCAACATCAAACATCACAATTCATCACCGTATCGCCTAAAAATGAATGGGGCGGTGGAAGCGACCAACAAAACATCAAAAGATAGTGGGGAAGATGGTGAGACTTACAAGGATTGGCATGAAAAATTACCGTTCAGCTTATGCTTATCGAGCGTCCGTCCGAACCTCTCTTGGGCAACACCTTTCTCGTTGGTCTATGGGATGGAGGCGATTCTACCTATCAAGTGGAAATACCTTCTCTTGAGTATTGTCGAAGTGAAGGCGGAATGAAGTGAATGGATCCGAGCTCGATATGATCAGTTGAACCTAATCGAAGAAAAGAGATTGAGGGCTATCCGTCATGGCGGATGTACCAAAGCGAATGATGCGAGCTTACAACAAAAAGTTCGCCAAGGGAATTCCACGAAGGGGATCTCGTCTTGAAAAAGATCCTTCCCATACAAAAGGATTTGAGAGGAAATGGATGCGAATTGGGAAGGACCATATGTGGTGAAAAAGGCTTTCTCGGAGGGCACTAATCTTGGTTTGAGATGGATGGGAAAAATCTACCCAATCCCATAAATTGATTAGTTAAAGTATTACGCTTGAAGAAGGAAAAATCTACCCAATCTGGACCGGGCAAATTTGGTCCTCGTTATGTCTTTGCTCTATTCCGTTGCGACAATGAGCAAAGAGGCGGTATAGATGGCCCAAATTTGCCCAGGGCCCAATTACACAAAAAAAAAAATTAAATTAAAATTAATTTACAAATCCAAAGCCCAACTACCTAGCCCAAACCGAAACAACCCGAGAAAACAAAAAAAAGAAGGAAAAACAAGAACCAAAAGCAGCCCAAATGGCCCAAAAATACTTTCACCAAAACACAAGAAACCAAAAACCCTAGCACTCGACCTCTCGACACGCCTCCTCTGCGCCGCTCATTGCGCCACCTTGACAGCGCTCACCACCACCGCAAGACAAAACAACAAAGACAAACAAAGGAGAATTTTTGTCTTTTATATTAGACTTTGGCTATAAAGCCCGAATAAATCAACGTAAAAAGGGAGGATTTAAAAAACAACAAAAACTTGAATCGAGATTAAATCAAATCAAAAGCCAAACAAAAAAGGTTTATTTCATTAACTATCACCGTTGTTTATTTTTCGTTTCTGTTTTATTTTATTTTATTTTTTTAAGAACGAAATCAAAAGCAAATAGGGAAGGGTTCTTCTGGTTTTCAAAAACAAAAAAACAGACCTTCAAAACCACAGATCCAACGAAATCTATCCTTTTTTCTTTTCTTTTAGAAACCAAATAAACCCATTTCTTTTTTCTTTAATAAATAGTTTATATATATATAACATCAAGATATAAAAAAATATAAAAAAAAACAAATTTTTACCTTTCCGTGGCGGCGCGACTGCAGCGGACCCCTCGCCGGAATCCCCCCGGAGTTCCCCCTGCAGAGAAAACCAAAGAAAGTTAAAAGATTTTTTTTTAGAAACTGTTAAAATGAAAAAAAAAAGCAAAAAATTGAATTTATAAAGGTTTCAAAACGCGTCGTTTAGGGCACGTCGATGGCCCCAAAGCGACGTCGTTTATCGTGTTGAGTCCGGCCGACCGCTCGGAGAGGATCCGCGTGTTTCTTGGAAAAATGGGAATTTTACGCGTGGTCCTTCCGCATTTTTATTTTACAATTAAGTCTTTCAATTTTGCTATTTGGCTCGAAGCTTGACGATTACAATTTAGTCCCTTTTAAAACGCTGCGTTTAATTGTTTTGGGTAAATTTAGCTCCAGGTCCCCATATTTTCAGCGTCACAATAGGGTCCTCTTTCCTTTCTTTTATTATAAATCCATTCCCAATTTCTTTTTAAATTCAATTTGGTCCCTCCTTTAATTATCATTGTTATTTAATGTTTTATTGTTTATTTCTTATTATTATTGTTTTATTATTATTATTATTACTATTATTATCATTTCATTTTTACTTTTTTATTTAATTACTATTATATTTATTATTGTTATTTTTATTATTTTATTATCACTATGCTATATTATTATTATCACATTATTATTATTATTATTATTATTATTATTATTATTATTATTATTATTTTATTCCTCTATTATCCTCTACTATTATTATTTTATTATTATTACCATTGTTATTTCATTTTTATTACTAACACCATTGCTATTATCATTGTTATTTTATTTTTATTCTTACTTATTTATTTATTATTATCCGTTTATTAATGTAACATTACCTATCATTATCACTTTATTATTATTTATTTATTAATATTATTGGTGTCATTATTATTCGACATTTCTATTATTAATTATTATTATTTACTACTATCATTACTTCATTACTAGTATTATTATTACTATTGTTTTTTATTATTACTCCTATTTATTTTATTTGTTCATTTTTAATATGCTATTATTTTCATTATTAATGTACTCCTATTATCATATTATTTTATTAATATCTTCACCATTTACTTAATTTTGTTTTATATTATTTTATTCATTATCTATTTATTTGTTATCTTATTTATTTATTTGTCATTTTTTTACTTATTATTTATTCGTTTGTTGCTCTTTACCTTTTAATACTTTAAAGCACTTGATTATTTATCATTTTTTTATTTTTATTTATTGTTGTTATTATTATCATCATCCTATCTGTTTCTATGATTTCATTATCGTTATTCTCACTTCATTATTTATTAGCTCATTCGCTAATAAGAATTAGATTTATTCATATATTCGTTTAATTTGTTAGTATCATTACCTTGTCTAATATTAATCAATCGAAATTTCAAAAAAAATAAAGATGATGTTCGGTGTTTGAAAATTCGAGAAGATCGAGCCCTAACTTACTGGGTTCCGATTTTTCTCGTTTATGTTAAACAACGGGATATCTCCTTTTAAGTCGCGATTTTCTCGTTTAATCTAAATGACTGAATGTCCTTTTTAAACAAATACATTTCTAAACAAAAGCTTAATCTCGGGAATCAAATGTCGCGCCCTAACTTCTTGGACTCGACACTTAGATACTTGGGATAAGTTTTTTCCTAAAATAGAGGCAATCTTCCGTATTTGAAGTCTCGGAAATCAAGCCTAACTTACTGGGTTCGATTTTCTCATTTGGCGAATAATGGAGGATCCTCCTCAAATAAAACCAAGTTTCAAAAGCGAGCTTAGCTTCGGAGTTTAAAGTATTGTGTCCTAACTTCTTGGGCGTGATGCTTTACCTCTTCGATGATAAGAAAGCCTTAACGTCCTCCCAATTTTAAAATAAAAAGCATTGTATTTTGAATCCTTTTAAGTTTTCAACAAATAGGACATCAATCAATCGGTTTGGTACCAATTCAGGCGTGTCGAGGGTGCTAATCCTTCCTCGCACGTAATCGACCTCCGAACCCGTTTTCTCAAAGTTCGTGGACCAAAAAGCA
Source organism: Gossypium rotundifolium (assembly GCA_025506655.1). Classification (NCBI taxonomy): domain Eukaryota; kingdom Viridiplantae; phylum Streptophyta; class Magnoliopsida; order Malvales; family Malvaceae; genus Gossypium; species Gossypium rotundifolium. The sequence continues at coordinate 18,002,264 of CP106734.1, forward strand.
CTGTTTTAGTAAATTAAATGTTTTATTAAAACGAAGGTGATCCGATCACACCAAATAAAGATCGGTGGCGACTCCTTTCCTTTTTTTTTTCAAAAATCGAGTCGACCGTGTCGTTTCACGTTTTCATCAAAAAATGGTTACGACAATTACCACCATTAATCATTTAATTTTCAACCTAGGGTTTCATGGGTTTTAGTGTGAGAAATTAAAACTAGAGAGAGAAAGCTTCAACAAGGTAATTGATTGTGTTTTCTACTCTTCCAATCTTAGTATTTGAGATTTTTATTTGAGAAAATTTTTTTATTTTCATTGAATATGGAAAAACAATGAGAAATGAAACACATCACCTGGAGTGTACCATTACATCACGAGTAAGGGAGGTCACATTTGGACACTAATGCTAACTCAACTCAATCGTCAATTTTAAAAAATTGCTTTATCAAAGTTATTCAAGTCATTTCTAGGCTTCCTTTAAAGTTTGGTTTCAAATGGGACCCAATATCGCAACATTGGAAAATAGGTGTCACGACACTGACTAGTGTCGCGACATTGATCTGTTGATGTTGTGACATTGAGAAAAGATTACTCTTATGACTCTAGTGCCATGAAAATGAAGGTCAAATGTCGCAGCACCGAATATAGATTGACTTCAACGTCGCGACACTGAAGGTTGGATGTCACGACACTGGAGACAAATTGCTCAAAACATAAACACCTAAAACAAGTCAAAACTATCTTCAAACATTTCATAACATATCTAAACACTTTTAGGACTCAAAGTATATCAAATTAACATTCAAAATATTCATATAACATATAAGTATATCCATCTAAGGAAAATCAACTCAAGGTACAAAATAATATTGGGCATGCTTGACATAGTTTTGGAAGCACTTAGTCACTTTACAACAAAAAGTTCATATGGTTCTAATCCTATGTACGTAACACTTTATTATCAATATTTAAGTTTCATACACTTCACTCCCTGCTTGATGATGAGATGAAGATGAGGTTGGCCACTTCAAAAGTTGTCTTCAACCAATCTTTACCTACGCATATAAAACAACGCGTGAAGCTCATGAAAGCTTAGTAAGTACCCATGAATTTAAATCTTACCATTCCTTTAATTTATTTAATAGTAACAAAATTACTAATATAGTTTCATAAACATGTCATTATTTTCAAGAGATTGCTCACTACTATATAACACTTCATTTAAGTCCACTAACCAATTATATTATAAACATTCCTCTAACTTCACTTAACACTTATCACTGTCATATTTATTTTTAAGTTCACTTAGTCACTAAATTTTACTTCTCATATACTTATGATTACCTCGATATTCACTTATTATTACTTATATTTACATTTATTCATACTTTAAAGTCACTTACTTTACCTCATTTCACTAATACTTTGATTCATTATATTATCACTTCACGATTTAACGGAAATTGTTATCAAAACTCACTTACCTTGAATTCTTAAGCCATGCTAGACACATTTGAACTAGATGTGTTAAACTAAGCCTTATTGGATATGTTTTGATATAATAAATTAAAGTGTTTTCAAATAAAAGTAAAGTTAAGCAATTTCATAAAAATCAAGTTCAAATGGTTTCAATTGAGTCAAACATTTTCAAATATGTTTTAACCATTTTCAAACAAGTTAGAATTGCTTCAGGACAAAAAATATCAATACTTTTTTTCTAAGTATCGATATTCTACAAGATATTGATACCCATCTATTAATCGATACCAAATTAACATTCTGGAATTTATCACCTTTGCTAGGTATCTATACTTTTCATAAAAGTATCGATAAATCCCTCAAGTATCGATATTCCTACTCTAACGGTTATTGAAATCAGCATTAATTACAAAAAATATCGAAACTCTTTTAGTAGGTATCGATACTCATTGCTGTAGGTGAAGTTAATGACCTAGTATTTCATCCCCAACGGCTACATTCACTTCTACAATAACCACAACGGTTGGAAATCAATTAGAGGGTATAAATACCATCTTCCAAAGTTTAGCAACTACAAAAAACATGTGCAAAGCTTAAAGATCAATCAAAACAACCTAAAGCTTAATTCTTTCATACCTTTTCTTGTAAACATTTTTGAGCTTTCATTGTATTCATTTAGCTCAAATGTTCTTCTTTGTATTTGTGCTTAATTGGCAAACATCCTAATCTTGTAAGGATTGTTTCTTTGTTTGCTTATTTGTTTCTATTTGAAAGAGAGGGTTAATTCTTAAGGTTTAGGTAGAAACCTTAAGGGAGTTATATCTTAAGGTTTTGGAGCATAAATCTTAAGAGAGATTGTAAGGTTAAACCTTGTCCTCTAAGGTTTCCAAATTAGTGAATTTGGGAAAATCCTTAATTGTGGTAAGCTAAGGTAGTGGAGAAGGCAATTGGGGACGAACCACTATAAATTATTGTGTTCTTTATTTTATATTTTTCATTGCTTCCACCACAATTTCTAAAATGCCAATTCAACCTCCCTATTGATGATTTCGAGTAGATCCTTCCGAGCTAACAAGATGGATGCACAAAACAAATCACGATACACGAGAACATTTCATCACTTGTTTTTCTCTTTTCTTTGCCTCTTGAATTGTTTCATCTCTCTCTCTCTCTCTCTCTCTCTCTCTCTCTAGTATCATGTCAAAAACATAAAACTTTTCACGAGAAATCTATTTCCATACTTATTTAACAAGATTAAACTTAAAAACATAATAAAACCTTGATAACCATACATTGTTCACTTGATTTCATGCTTTAGCTTGATTTTCTCTCTCTTCTAGCATGAACATACAATATCCCTTTTGAAATCTAAGTTTACTAGGTTGTTGGAGTCTTGATTTTATTAGAAATTTTAATGAAATTTCAATGGTTTCTCTCTTAATTTCAAGAAAAGAACCAAATTGCAAAGAAAACTAAACTTTTTTCTTTCTTCTATGGTTGAACATGAGTTTGGAGAAAGATGGGGAATTCTTTTTCTTTCCATCTTTTACTTAGTGATTAATTAACATAAAATATCTTAAAATAAAATAATAAAATATATCAACAAATAATATTCCTACACCATTCATTCTTAATTATTACACTTAATACTTATCTAAAATGAGAAATGACCAATTTGCCCTTCATGATTCTCTATAATTCCATCATTGAATTAATAACCACTTTTGGTAAGATTACGATTTAGTCCCTCATATTTCTCCACTTATTCGATTTGATCCTTAGTTACTAATTTCTTGTTACAAGAAATTGGGTTGTTTTCATTTTTTCCATTCAAAATTATTCTATTTATATTTTAACCCCTCAAATTTTGAATATTTACACTTGAGTCACAAAAATTTTCAAATCTTTACAATTTAGTCCTTACTTTAAATTAATATATCACGACATACTTCTTAATTCAACTTTCTTTGGCTTCTATCAACCTTCTCTTTATCAATTCATCTTTAATTTTTAGGGGTGTTACTTTATCGAGGAATCCTTATGTACAATTCTCACTTAATACTACTTTTATAACATAACGATTTTAAGGGTGTTACAAGAAATGGATTTTCAAGCAAATTGAAAGGTGGAATCAAGGTTATGAATGTATGATTTTGTATTGTAGCGCATCCAAAGGTAAGTACCTTGGATGATCTTGCTTCTCCTATACTAATATTTTTAGAAATTAATGAATTTGTGTTATGAATAATGAATATGAGTAATTCTCTACATCTTAATGTGTTAGCATGATTGCTGTGAAATATTAAATTTTAATAAGCCTAATAATAATGTATAAAAATTTGGTTTCCATGGATAACTTTTAAAGTGACTTGGAATGCATGAAAATTGGTGAAATATGGTATTCATATGGAAAGATTAGTAAATGTGACTTTATGGTAAGAATTTCGTGAGTTAATTGCTAACCTTGTAAGTATTCATAGAGTTAACATGTTGTTAAATGTGAACTAAAATTGTGGAAACATGTCTAATTATGAAATTTGGAATTTAGAAACGCGATGCTATAAAAACTCTTCTCAAATTAAGTTTAAGTAGTAGTAATTAATCCCTATATTACAATGAACCATAAAATAGATTAAGAGGATAAAAATAAATAACGAAAAATAAACAAAGGACTTAAAAATCAACAAACTAATTAGGAAGATTAACTCCTTCAGGGTTTGTAACTAACTTCGTATTAGGGTTTAAGGTGGATGAACTACCGATTAACCAATTATTACCTCCCGACCTCTAATTAACTAATTTAATGGTTGATACTCACTTATCTCCCGACCTCCTTTCTCAACCAGGATAAATTATGATTTACTCAGTTCGACTTATCTCCTGACCTTGTCCAGCCTATGATGACTTCCTAGGGTTGTCAATCTTAGTGGCTTTAGTACACGTAATTCATACCAACTAATCCCTCTCAAGAAACCCTAAATCCTCCGTTAATCACATCACCATCTACTCGTTAATCTCCCCTAAAGGATTTAGCCACTCATGTTATTCATTATCTCAATCTCAATTGAAAGAATCATGTAAATAACATGATTGATTCGAAAGAGAAAAGAGATTTGAATAATTGTAGATTGAATATCGAATGAGGAACGGAGTAGCAAATCAATTGATTGAAATAAATAAAGAAATCAAATGAAAGAAAAAATAAATTGAAATAATTTAATTAAATAAATAAATTCTTAAATCAAAATCGATTTCAAGAGGAAAAATAAGTAAGTTATTGAAAAGCCGAAAGAAAAATAATCTAATCCTACTCTTAAAATACTAGGTTTTTGAAGGTGTCTTAGACAATTTAGTTACATCAAACCCCTAATGTCTTATTTATAAAAGTGTTGATAGCCCAATTTAGGTATTCGACACGTAAGTCTTCGTATAAAGTTTATTGCGTGGACAAAAATAGCCCTGAATTACTTGGGAAAGAAGTCGACCCGTGTCGCGCCACTTATAAAATGTGTAAAAACACACTTATTTTATTAATATTTAATCCTAAACGAAAATGAAATATAAAATCTTAAATTGCATAGAAAACAAACTCTTTAAGTGCAAAATTGACCGAATTAACTACTACATTTGACGACAGATCAATACCTTCACACTTAAGTCTTTGCTTATCCTCAAGCAAACAAAACAAAACAAAATAAAACCCAAAAATAAACTAAAACTGAAAATAAAAAATAAACATGCAAAGAAAAGAAAATGTACTTGAGCTAGCTTGATGCACGAGATTGGATAGGAGCATTGACACTAGGAAGATTTGCCTAAATATATAACTCTAGCTAGAAATTTAAACAATTCAAAGTTATTTACACTAAACAAATGAGTTCAATAAATTACAAACTAATTAAGTTAAAGAAAATTAAATACAGATCTCCATCAAAATGTATATATAAATATAGTATTTATTTTTGCAGGGTATAGTCAGTTCAAATATTTTTTTCTACTCGGTTTATTTTTATCCATGCTTTGAACTTTAATGCAGTAATATTTCCCCAATAATCCTTTATGAATTTTTTATTTGTGCCAATATGATTGAGTTTTTTTTTTTCGAACACTTTTTATAAGGGTTATTGTAGTCATACTGCACTGTTTCAATAACCATGGATTTTACAAAGTATTTTCTTTTAAATTCGAACATCCTATACTTTTACAAATATAATTGTCTATTCGTATCTACCTTTATCACTTGGTATATTTAATCTATTTTACCTATTTACAGTCTAATAAGCCAAACTAATTAGTCTAAATATAAACAGCCTAAATTATTTAATTTCAAGCTAAATTCACAATTTAAACAAATAACCTAGGTATATGCTCCTAGCAAATCACTTGTATTTCTACAAGCTCAAGCACATACAAAACATGCAATTTAAAAAATTCAAAACTACTAAACACAAAGAAAATAAAATAACTAAATTTTTTTAAATTTTTTCTTAAGTCAACCCTACACTTTATTTGGCATAATGTCCCTAATGTGCAACTAAAAATATAAAGGAAAGAGGTTACACTATTGGCATGATACGTGTAACTCAATCGGTGGGATTACTCCTCCTTTTGGTGTTGGCTTGAATGGTAGTGCCGTAAAAAATTTTGGGGTTCCTACAAAGAAAAATTAAAAACACATAAATATATATAGAATATATGAAATCCTAACTAATTAAAATTAAAGAAAAAAATTAAAAATCATCCCAAAAATAAAAATAAAGTAAAAAACTCCAAATATATAAAAATGTTCAAAATCAATCGGACTTAGATTCCGACTCTTCCATCATCTTGCTTTAAGGGTAAGATGACTAAGTGATCTTTTAATGCAAAAGGAGCGAGGTCTATGAAACCATTAGAACTTGTGCATACTAACATATGTGGCCCCATGAGCGTCAGTGCAAGAGGTGATTACGAGTATTATGTAACTTTTATCGATTATTATTCTAAATATGGATGTGCCTACCTAGTGCACCTCAGGAGTGAAACCCTTGATAAATTCAAAGAGTTTCGTGCAGAAATGGAGAAACAACTAGGTTTACCCATAAAGGAACTTCGATCTGATCGAGGTGGGGAAGATTTATCAGATGAGTTCTTAAGGTACCTTATAGAGAATGGGATTCTATCCTAATTAACCGTGTCGAGCACTCCACAATAGAATGGCGTGGTAGAGAGAAGGAATCAAATGTTTCTAGACATGGTTCATTTGATGTTAAGTTTTTTAAAGCAGCCTTGGGCTTCTTTTATTAGAAATCTTAAGGTAAGAGCAATTCTTGTTGCTAATGAGGAGGAGCGGGATATGAAACTAACAAAAGGAGATAAGGAGAGCTTTATTCTTCCAACTAAAATCATTAGAGAGTAGATGGAAGAGTCGAGTTTGGATGAGGTAACAACCTAGTTTGTTCGTAGATGTACAATGAGATGAAGAATTTAGCAACAATTGTTGTAAGGGATAGTGTTGTAAGAGGGAGAACAAGGGTAGAGGGTTTCACATAACCATATCATAAAGACTACTAGGAAGGTGAATAAGTAAGGTGTAATGTGAATAGGCTATTGGAGTTGACATCAAAAATGGGAAAGAGGCATTGTTTGATTCTGGGGTGATGGTAAGGCCATGAAGGTGGATGATGATAAACACTGAAAAAAAGAAGAAGTGTACTTAAGGTTATTAATCCAAATGTAGTGCTTATTGAACAACATTGTCAATTTCTATGATGTTACTACCATAGAACTACTATGGGTTTGGAAAGCTATGGAAAGATCTTGATTTTGTGTTTTTGAGTGAAATGAAATTGATAGTTTCTACATGTGATAGATTATGTAAACAATGTGGTATTATGAGAAATATTGCTTTTAATTATGAGGATATAAGATAAAGCCTTTTTATGCTTTTGAATGAGGGCATTCAACTTGATTTATTGTCATTTTCTACTAGCCATATTGAAATGAAAATTGTGTTGAAAAGATCATACTCAAGACACATTTTTGAGTTCTATGATGTTAAAAAATAGATTGTTGATAATGAAAATATATCGCAAATAAAAAAGAAAGAAAAATAAAGAACACAGATTTTATGTGAAAACTCGTTCGGGAAAAAATCACGGCAGAGAGAGAAGATAATTCACTAAGTCGAATTCAAATGATTAACAATTAGGGATTAAATGATTGAAATAGTAAAAATATAAGGGCTTTGTGTGAAATTGTTACAAATGTGGGCTTTAGTAGATGCTATTAACATTCAGCTGGTATGAATTTTCAATAAAATTGGTTTATTTGCATGATTAGGACATAGAGACTAAATTGAATAAAAATGAAAAGTTGAGGTAATTTTGTAAAAATATAAAATGAATAAATTGCATAAATTGAATTGGTTTTATTATATAAATTAATGAATTGAATGAAATTATTAATTTAGATCAAGAACGAGTGGAAAATCGAGAAGAAGAGAAAATTAACAAATAGCCCCTGTACTTAGTCATTGTTGCAATTTATCCAGGTAAGTTCGTGTTACATGTAATATGTTATATTAAATTCTTGATATTTATTTTAATAATCGTGGTGATTATAATTATTGAATGTTGGTTGTTGAAAATTAATAATGAAATTAAGTTGTATTTGAGATAATATATCGGACCTTAAGTCTAGTATGCTTCATGCCAATGATTTATATCAGGCTCTGTGCCTAGCAGGCTTCATGCTGGTGATTTATATTAGACTTTGTGCTAGCAAGCTTTGTTTTGGTGTGTTATATAGGTAACTGGTATGGTAATTTTGTTTCAATTATCCAATGTGTAACACCCCAAAATTTTAATTTTTGATTTTGTGTATGTGTGACACACAATGTCTATCTGCTTCAGTGGTTATGTGTTCTAGGTGTGTGTGAGAGGTCCCAAGTTCAAGCCTTACTTGGGCAAATTTTGGTATTTCTCCATTTCTCCCCCGAAGAAATTCTTTTTTTTTAATTCCAAAAGAATGTTGTTGTGTTATCGTGATCGATGCAATAATCCTTTAAATTTGATACCGGCGGGTATCATACCCCCAAGCACAATGTTTTCTTTCAGGCCTTTCAACCAATCTATACAACTCCGGAGAGCAGCTTTTGCTAAAACTCTAGCAGTTTCTTGAAGAAACTTGCTTCAGATATAAAACTTTGATTGTTTAGAGATGTTCTTGTTATTCCCAATAAAACGGCTCGATAACAAATCGCTTCTTCTAAATAAAGCCTTAACCTTGTGCTAAGGGCTTAAGTTTAATTGTTGGTAAGTTTATATTAGAATAGGCCTGCTATCTGGTGGTTAAGTGGAGTGTTTGAGTGTTGGAGGTCCTGTGTTCAATTCTTTGTGATGGCGTGGAGACAGTATTTTTACTCCAATTTCGGCTAAGAGTTGTGTTAGGGCAAAATTCTGAGTAGTTGTGTTTTAGTGGGTTAATAGGGAGTGATTTTAGGACATAATTGGGGAAAGGTTATCAAAAATAATCTGATTATCTTTTTGTTGCAAAAAAAAGTTGAGTTTCGGTTTTCTCTCCAATTCCCTGAACTTTTTTTGACGTTTTCTTCTTCTTCTTCTTCTTTTTTTCCCTCCTCTGTCGATTCTTTCCCCTAGTTGCTGCCGAAATTTCCATTATTTTTTCCCCTTCCATTTCTTTCTTTTTTTTCCAATTGATTAGGTTATTCATCGTTGGTTGCGCGTGTTCGGTAAGAAATAGTTTTGTCTATTGTTAATCGTTCTTGGTTAATCTCTAAAAGGGGGATGCCTTTTTGGTGTTTAGGAGTTAATCAAGGGGATAGTGGTTTTGAATCGACGCTGTGATTGTGCGAAGTCGTGGTTACTCAAGCGATGTAAGGGTTTTGCTAGGTTTTTAGTCGAGTTCCTTCCGAAATTGGTTGATTAAAAATGAATTAAGTGATTAATCTGGAGATATGTTGGTCGATTTTTAGGTTCTGGAGGCTTAGGAATGCTTACGCATCAGAAACGATACCAGGTGTGTACCCGAAACGTAGAAAATGGGATTCGGCGAAAAGTTGAAATTGCTTGCTGTCGAGAAATAAGAGAAAATGATGTGAAAAATTGTAGAGAAAGGAAATAAGGTTGTTTTAAACCTTGAAATCAACATTTTGCACTAAAATAGTTTTGGACAGCAGCAGTAGTCTAACTTTGAAAAATCATAAAAAATAGTGAGAATTGAGTTAGAGGTTGAATAAATAATGAAATTAAATTTTATTGAGTCTAGTTTTTCATCAAAGAAACAATGTAAGCAATCAAATTTTAAATCATGAGATATAATAAATTTTGTGAGACAAGGTTAGAAAGATTTCGGGTTCCCCTGTTCTGATTTAGGAAAATCATCAAAAATTGTAAAAACATAATTAGGGGCTTAAATTTATATGTTTAAATCCTTAATGAGTCTATTTTCAAGAGAAACAAATGGAAACATCATCTAAATTCCGTACTAAGAGATAAATAATTTTTAGTAAGGAAAGGATAAAGCTGTCAAATAGCAGAATAAGGATAACTTTAAAGATTTTAATGAACTTATTTGATAAACTATAAATTCTGAAAATTTTATGGTAGAAAGGTGTTTGAGTCTAGTTTCAAAAACATCAAGCGGATCTTAATTTGGAATTCTGTAGCTCAAGATATAAATAATTAAGTGATAATGACTCAAGTAGACAGCTTTGAATGAACATATAAGTAAATAGTGAAAACATATATGAATATTGAGCTAGCATAGGTTACTTTAAACATGGATCACACCCAAGGCCAATTTGGGCCGAGTGGGCCACACATGCTTGTGGACCCACACGGGCAGATCACATAGGCGTGTGGGCCCATTTTATCGAAATATTTTTAAGGTTGCACGGGTGGCCCAAGTCAACTGTGAACCTACTGTAGGATCGGTAAGCGCTACTTAGACCCCTAAATGTGTGAAATTGACTAAATGATATATGTATTGGGCATGTTAATATCTGAACTGAATATATGTACTGAAATTACATAATAGCAAGTCATCTATTGTGTGTTGCATTGCATTGGGTTGGGGGTTGTTATTCGGAGGAAGTGTACTGAAAGGTTTTAAGGCTAATTTACTGGCATCTCAGCTGCAAAATATTGTATTATGCCGCATTCAGTACTACTTGGAGTGTAGGGATGGGTGGGTTGATTATATCCCCACATGGGGTGTAGGGTTGGACGGAGATGGTGTGTAGAGGTTGGTTGGGTAGGATTTTGCTACTGCATAACTTTATTGCTATTGATACTGTGATGGGCTAAGGCCCTACTATATTTTTGACACTGTACTAAGATGGGCTAAGGCCCAAACAGTCACTGATACTGAAAAGGGCTTAGGCCCAAGACTGTTCAACTGTACACTGTGAATACTGATTGTTTGTTTGTTTCTGCGAGATTACACACTGAGTGTATGTAAACTCACCCTTTTTTGTTTAATGTGCACATGTAATCCCAGACTTAGACGGATCGACGGACGGAGGACTTAGCGGTGACCACAATAATTTTTGGACTTCATGGTTTTCAATTTACGATTTATGATTTGATTATTATTAATTATTTGGGTTGTAATTTAAGGACCCTCTGGGACTTTGGTTTTAAATTTGGGTTTTTATTGATTTATTTTACTTTATGGATTTATATCTGCTGGTCGTAGGAAATTCGATTTTCAAAAGTTAAAGTAATTTCTAAACTCATGATCACCTAGATTATCTCATTAAAGCTTCCGCAACGAAGGATGTTTCAAAACAAATTTTTAAATTAATAAAGATGACTTCCTAAGTTCTAACAAAGGTTTACTAAAGATAATAACATGGAATGTTTTCATCGTAACAACAAGGTTTCAAAAACACTATCGTGTGACATTGCCAGATACGACCATAACGTCTAGGCTGGGTTTGGGGTGTTACACAATGTTCTTCTATTTGGTTCAACAGGCAAGGTATTGGTTAAAAACGAAAAGGTATGTAAATGAAATAAATTATGATTTTTGAGTAATGATATGGTTTAAGATGAAATGTGCAAATGAAACGGGTAAGAAAGGGTAATGAAATGGTAAGTTCATAATTGAGATGTAGTATGATGATATAAAAGGATTGATGAGTTAAATGACGTACATATGTATGAGAAATTCACTTGTGCTATGGATGAATTTACATATGACATGAACAAATACACTAATTTGTGAATTGATAATGTTATTTAAACTTATGCTAAATAAATGGAATGGAAAGTAAGTAAATGGAGTGATTCATAGTCTTATGTAAAGGTTAATGATTGTATAATATATCTTATAATCCTATTATGTTAGGAAGGAAAAATACAAGTGATGTTGATGGTTATATAGTTTGATAAATCTTATGGCATTGGTATAGCTTTATATTTGTCTTATAAGGTTCATATTTGAAATAGAATCTTATGTTCAAAGTTTATACGAGCTTACTAAGCATTTAGTGCTTATGTAGCTATCTTTCTTTTACTTTACATATTATCGAAAGCTCGATCAGTTTGGAAGCTCGTCGAAGATCTATCACACTATCTAATGATTATATTAGTAGTTTCGATGTGTTGGTCAAGGTTATAATGGCATGTATGGGTGGACTTGTGTGGGTAGCTAATCGAATGCTAGTTGATGATATTGGCATGTATATCTTGTTTTGGTACTATTTGATGTTAGTTGGTTGGCTTGTGTCATTTTGGTATCTGTAGATGCCATACTAGTATGTGTTATTTTGGCAATGTGTTAATGCATGTTTAAATAGACAATTTGGTAAGTGAAGGTATGTTTGTAATGTGGCCAAGTTAGGTTACGTTTTGAGATAGATATGAGCTAAATGTGTTTATATAAAACATGGCCAATCATGCGTAAGTTTAGGTATGTTAGTTTGATTGTGATTAAGGTGCCTTATTGGTATATTGGTTGATTGGATTAATGTTATAGTGAATTGGACATTTTATGTGTGTTTTGGTATGTTTTGATGCCTTGGTTAAGAGTGCAATTGGCATGTAGGTTCATGCTTGAAGTGGGAGAAGGAAATGGCTTGATTTTGGCCAATTTCTTGTCCACATAGCCTAAGATACAGGGCATGTGTCTCACCATGTATGACATATGGCCATGCGACACGGCTGTGTGTCCCCTGTAAGATTTAAAGGTTGCAAGTCAGGCAGTTACACGACCTAGCATACGGCTTGGCACATGGGCGTATGAGGCCATTTCGATTGTTACATGGCCTGAGTCACGAGCGTGTGTCTCAGCCGTGTGAGTCACACGGCTAGGCCACACGGCCTTGTGACTCCTGCAGTTTAAAATTTTTAATTTTTTCCTCAATGTTTGAAATGTTTTCAATTTAGTCCCGAATCGTTTCCAAAGTGTTTCTAAGGCCTCGAGGGCTTGAGTAAGGGACGATATGCATGTATATGAATGATTTATGCTATGATTATGTTGATAGATGAAATGTTTGATTTAAAGTTATGTTTTTACGATAATGCTCCGTAACCCTATTCCGGCGATGGATACATGTTAGGGGTGTTATAAGTGTAGGAAAGTTGAAATACTTTATTCTAATCAATATTAAATAGATGAAGTATAATAAGGTTGAAAAACCTTATTCTAAAATAAAATAAAAGAAGTGTAGTTCTATATGGATTTTACTTTTATTTTATTTTAATAAGGATTCGGGTCACTCAATTCTAACATATGAAAATATTGATAACAAGTGCCAATATGAATTATGTGCATTTCTTCACTCCTTATAAAGTAAAACCATGTTTTCTTGGTACATGTGTGGAGATTTTAATGAGATTTTGTTAGATATTGAGAAGCATGGGATAAGAGTCTAGGATGGTTTCGTTGAATTTAAGAAGGCTTTAGATAAGATAGGAGTTTTTTTATTTAAGTTCTGATGAGGGTTCATTTACATAGTTAAATAATAAGGATGCTTAAACTGTTGTTAAAGAAAGGTTGGATCGGTTTGTTTCTAATAGAGATTAAGCGAAGATGTCTATGTATTTGAAAATCGAGGTGCTCCCATAAGTAGCTTCTATTCATTGTTCAATTTCTTTTTGGAACTTCAAGGGTTAGGGGCTCGAGAAACGGGAAGCCAAAAAATCCTTTTAAATTTAAGGCAAGTTAGGTTAGAGAGAAGAACTATGAAACTAAGGAGACAAATATGTGGTGTACTATGAAGAATGATCGGCAGTGGATACATAAGGTTGGATGAGATCTAAAGGTTCGAAAAATGAGGAAATCCGAGGATGTGAAGGGATGTATTAAGGATTTTACTAGCAAGGTGCCATCTTTGACGGATAGTCCTGAATTGATTGAGGCTAATATCTAATTGCTACGTGAATCCTAGATTAAGCTTAATTTCCTTCTTAACAAGGATGAGATGCACAAAAAATAGAGATCAAGGGTGTTGTGGTTCCTAGATAGGGATAGAAACACTAATTCTTTTCTATGCTCAAGCCAGTAAACCGAGGATGAACTTGATAATTGGGTAGAAGAAAAGGTATGGGTCTATAACATTATGCTTAACTATTTTAAAAATCTCTTCAAGTCTTAGAATGGTCAAACATCGTAAGATATCATTAAAGTAGTGAATGATTGCATTGTTTATGAGATGAGTAATACCTTCACATTGAATTCCCCACTATCCAAAAAAACATGATCGACTTTAGGTCCATTAGTCTTTACTCAGTTCATTATAAAATCATCTTTAAAGTTCTGTTAGTTGGCTTAAAAGTGCCTTACCTATTGCATCAGTCACATCAGAGTGGTGCTTTGTTTTTGGTAAGATGATTACATATAATGTCATTGTTGCAAACAAGTTCATTAACTATTCTATGGGTTCAAAGAATGGTCTGAATAAGGGTTTTACACAGAAATTAAACATGAGTAAAACCTACAATAAAGTATAATGAATTATCTTTCACAATGTGATTCTCAAAATAGGTTTTAAGCAATATTGTTAAAATCGAATTGGATCGGTCGGTTGAACCAATTAAATTGAAAATCAATTAAAGTATCAATCCGATAATAGGTATAACAATTAATTAACTCACAAACCAATACAAACCAGTTGAGCCAAAAAAAAGTTAAATTAATTTTTATAATTATTATAATAGATGTCAATAATGACAATAGAACAAGTGCAAAGCACTAAGAAAAGAAAAATAAAAACACACAGATTTTACATGAAAACACTTTCGGGAAGAGAAATTTACTAATGTTGAAAACTAAATGCTACAAAAAAGTTTTGACTATATCTATTTAAGGGTTAAAAACTCTATTCTATTTAATGTCAAATAGAAGAAGTGTAATTGTAATAGTCAATTTTGACCCAACAAAAAAAAAATAAAAATTAGAACCAAATAAAACAAATCCAAAAATTTAATAGTCCAAATAAAACAATAGTGTCCATTTACAAGCAAACCTAGCCCAATCTACATCAGCCCATTTCCAAGAAAAGAAAACAGAAGTCAAACCCTAGTCCCCTAATGCAGCCGCCGACCCTCCACCTACCAGCAACCCCACGCCTCTCCACGCACACCACCAGCAGCCCACGCCTCCACCTCTGACGCCTGCAACGACAAGAGAACACGCAAGCAAAAAGAAACAAAGAGAAAAACGACAAACAGAACAAAGAAGACAAAATGAAAAAACAAAAATAGCAGAAAAAAAACAAAATATAAAAAAAAAACAAAAGGGGATCTTTGCAAATCGGTTATAAAAACCGAGACAAACCTTGTATTTTCTTCTTCCGATTCTTTTTTACGAACGATCAGAAATTAAAAGAAAAAAATCATCAAGGTTGATTCCTTTTATTTTTATTTTCTATCATTATTTACTGTTTTTTTTTTACTATTTTATTTTTTGTTATTTCAAATCTTTACAAACAAACGAATAACAAAGGAAAAGGGAAAGAAATTTACCTAAGTCGGAACCGTTCCTTCGTTGGAACCCCTTTTTTGGTGCCAAAATCGGGCTAAAAGGGGAAGAGGGGCTTCGGCATTCGTGGGAGTTTGGAGACGAATTCTTCGAACGCCTCTTGAAACGGGGATAAAGGCCCACCTCTGTGCCTCGTCGGCCACCGAGTACGGTGGTGGTGCGACGGGCGGTTGGAGAAAGCCCGATCGTTGGGGTAGAGGAGAGGGAGAGAGGGTTGTGGCTGCTGTGTTCTAAAACTATTTGGGTTAAAATCTAATTTTGGGGAAATTTTGGGGTTTTTATACATTTAATAAAACGACGCCGTTTGATGCAAAGGTTACTGCGCATGGCCCTCAAAAGGATATTTGGCAACGGATCCCTCCCCATTGCAGCGCCGTTCAATTGGGCCCAATTTGTCATCTTTCCCTTTTTTACAGATTTCACCATTAATTTTGTTGGGTTTTAAATTGGGTCCTTGACCCATAGATGCGCATAGAGGATGGGAATATTTCCCAATCAGTCCTTTCTTTAAGCGTGTTCTATCTTAATCCCTAGTAACCTCTTTTTTATTTATTTACCGTTTAAACCCCAAATTTCAATTCTATATTCAGTCTTGTCCTTAACCTATTTAATTTATTCATTTAAAAAAAACTCTTTTATTATTATTTATTTTAAGTTTTCTTTTTATATATTATTTGTTTTAAACGGTTTTACATATTATTTATTTAATCTCTTTTTCATACTATTTATTCTAAACTATTATATATTGTCTTTTAAAACTTATGTTTATATATATACATTTCTTTTCTTTTTTAAATGGTTTTATATTATTTTTAATTATTTTAATTTGTTTTATTATTATTTATTTTAAGTTTGTTATATATTGTTTATTCGAAATTTTTTATTGTCTATTTTGAATTTTTTTTTATAACTTATTTATTTTAGACTATTATTTATTTTAAGTTGTTTTATATATGTTTTGTTTCGTTTTCTTTGGTTGTCAATATCGGTATTTAAATAGTGCAAGTTATGTGATTATCTTCCTTATATGTATTATAATTTGCTCACTCGTATTTTCATATCATTGTTGTTCATTCATGTATTATATTATTCATGTATTATTGTCCCTTGATCATTATTGTTTTCAGATTATGCCATCACATTGTGCATTAAATCTCAATGTATTTATTCGATACAAGTTGTCATCTTACTTCAAACAAATGATGCATGTTATTTAAATATTACACCCGCCATTATTTTAAAAGAAAATTTTTCAAAATAAGAAAATATTTCGCTTTTTGGAAATTCGAGAAAATTGTGCCCTAACTTACTGGGTTTCGATTTTTCTCGTTTAACCTAAATAATAGAATATCCTTTCAAAACAAAAAATAAAAGTTTAAAATAAAAAACTTATTCTCGAGAGTACAAAGTGTCATGCCCTAACTTATTGGGTGTGACATCTCGTTACCTCGAGATAAGAATTGCTAAAAATGAAAATATTCCGTATTTAGAAATTCGAGAGACCGTGCCCTAACTTACTGGGTTTCATTTTTCTCGTTTAATCTAAATAACCGAATATTCTTTTAAAATTAAAATACACGTGCTTTTAAATAAAAGGCGGGCTTATTCTCAAGAATTCGGGGTGCCGTGTCCTAACTTACTGGATGTGGCACTTCGTCGCCTCGAGATGAGATGGTCTTTTATGATTATTCTAACTCATTCAAGTGTTTTAAAATTAACATTAATAAAAAATGATCGTATTTTTAAATTCGTTCTCGATTTTCAATTTTTGACATTAAGACACTAATTAATCGATTTGGTACCAATTTTGGGCGTGACAAGGGTGCTAATCCTTTCTCGTACGTAACCGACTCTTGAACCCTTTTTTCAAATTTCGTAGACCAAAAAATGCCGTTTTAATAAACCAAAACGTTTTATTAAAACAAAGGTGATCCGATCACACCTAATAAAGATCGGTGGCGACTCCCGTTTTTATTTTCAAAACCCAAATCGATTCCCGTTTTCAAAAAAATGGTCTCGACAGTAGTTCTATATGGATTCTACTTATGCGAAATGATCCATGCCACGAGAGCCTCCGGCCCTCACAACCTCAATTATAACACCAATCCAATTTTATACTTAATTGGTATCTGTGGCAGGCTACGGCCTCTCGCCCCCTACAGATACTTTTATTTTGTCATTGTATTTATTTCTTCAACAAAGATTTAAGTCATACAAACTTTAATAATAATTTTTTAATAATTTTTATTTTAAATAATTCATTTATTTGAACCAAACGAATAAAAATCTAACAATATGACCAATTTGACCACTAAACCAATTAAAAATAATACTTGCGTTGCGTATCTATTCTTTCTTATGACGTCTGATTTAATGTGCATATCATGAACTGTTTCAGCCGACCATAAAGTCTCGGGATAGGCAAACGGGTTTCCGAGACTTATGATAATTCTATTAAAATCAACAAACCAAGTATGACGGCTTTTACACGATTGAGATACATTTGTCCTCACCGCTAAGGTATTTCCTAGAACTGGCAATATTCAAGATGCTTCTAAACTGAAATTATTTGTTTTTTAAATGTAATCATCATAAAAACCCCTAACAATTAGACTCTATCACCATGCAATAGTATTAAAAATATACGTCCAACACATGGCCTTTTCAGTCTCCTTGTATTTTGGATGATTCATTACTTTTTTTCCCTTACATGTCCAAATCTCTCACTTCCAAACGTCTAACGTTGGAAACCACCACACGTCATGGCTTCCAACTTGCCAACCCTCATTCTTTTCTGTCCAAGTAAATAAAATTGAAGAATCTAGTGAACTTCCTTCAAACAAACGCATCTTAAATAATATTATTTTTGGGTTTATTGGTTTAGGTTCGGATAGAGATTCTATTGGAAGACTTTTAAGCTTAAGATAAGCGTCTTCCATTACCCCATCCACCACTCACCACTTCAAACTGACCCACTTCTCTTTTTTCTTGGAAAAAAAAAAGGTTTTCCTAGAAAATTTCTGTTTAGCTCTAGATGATAAATATCGACCAAGAAGAAACAAGTAGCGTTAGAGAAATCAGACCAAAAAGCAGAAGAATCATGGTTAGGCCGCCAGCCTTGTTGGATAATGATTATCTATTATTGAATAGTATTTGATTGTATACAGAAGCTGATGATGAAATAAATTTGGGTTATGTATAATTTAGGGAGGAGGAGGACCAGATGATGAAGATGATGAGGATGAGGATATGAAGTGGCCGCCATGGCTGAGACCACTGCTTCAAACAAGCTTTTTTGGTCAATGCAAGCTGCACGCAGATGCTCATAAGAGTGAATGTAACATGTATTGCTTGGATTGCATGAATGGAGCGCTTTGTTCACTTTGCCTTGCTTATCACAAGGACCATAGAACCATTCAGGTATAAATCATTAAAACTTGTATTTATTTGTAAAGGTAGAGTGAATAAATGTGGAGAATGTTGCAGATAAGGAGATCATCATACCATGATGTGATAAGGGTTTCAGAGATTCAGAAACTGATAGACATAACAGGGATTCAAACATACATAATAAACAGTGCCCGGATAGTGTTCTTGAATGAAAGACCACAGCCTAGGTTGGGCAAAGGTGTTACGAATACCTGCCATGTCTGCCACCGCAGCCTCCTTGATTCCTTCACCTTCTGCTCTCTTGGTTGCAAGGTACCCTTTATTCTTTTTCTTTTCAAAAACAAAATCAATGAACATATATCTGGACAACTTGTGTCCCATCATGTGGTTGCAATGCATTTGATAATATATGTATTCGAATTGGATTTTTATGAATCTTTTTTACCCTAAATGTTTCCATTCATCTTCTTCCTGCCTTAACATTTTAATGGCTATTGTTAAAAGTCCACATTATCTGATTCTTCTATTTGAGAGTGGTGATGAAAATGGAGCTTGCTTTGTCTATTTCATCAGATATTACAAATATCTGAGGGTATCAAAACTCTCAAATGTCTTTCTAACTTGATATTTGAAGTAGATTCGTTATCCATTCTATTTAACAACTTGTTCCATGTTAATTTTACTAGAAATTGATGAAGCATAGGGTCCAAGTTTCTGGTAAATTTAGGTCAAATCATTAAAAAAAAAAATAGAATAGATAAATTTGTACATGACCCTTTGTAGTCTTCAAATTTTAATTATTTAATTTAAGCTCTTCCAAACTAAATGTTTGTTTAATTTTGATGTTTAAATCAACCCCTTTTTGTCTTGAGTTTTTTAATTAATTTTTATGTTCATTTTACTATTTTAGGACCGAGATGATTATTTTTCCTATAATAATATTATCTTATTTTCAAAGTTTAAATTTGTGTCAATTCAGGTGGTTGGGACATCGAAGAAGTTGATTAAGGAAGGAAAATTATCCACAGAAATGGAGTACTCAGAAGGTGAGTCGATAAACATAAGTGTTAGCATTGAGGGTATACAGAACATACAGCAAAGCTTCACGCCATCGACGCCGCCACCTACGGCCAGGAGGAGGAAGGGAGTACCTCATCGAGCTCCTATGGGAGGCTCATTATAGGACAGTAGGATAAATTATAGTCAAAACTCTTTTTTATAGTATAGTGAAACTTATTGTATATATACATTTTACAGAAAAGAGAAAAGATATAGGAAGTAATGTCGACGTCTGAGCCTTTGTGTTTTGAGGCCGGTGTTGGAATCCCAATCACACATACAAGCAAAAAGGGAAATAGTGAAGATAAATAAGGGGAAAAAAGATGAGATCAAAGTTTTAAGATGAGTAGGTTGATGTGCAGCCTTTTGATACTGTATTCATATTTGTATATAATTTTATATTAAGATGAAGCAGAGTTGATAATACTAGAATTTAAATTTAAATTTTTTTAAATGGATGTTATTTAGGGGTAAATCTCTATAGTAATTCAGCTTGTTATAATTTAATTTCAATTTTATCCTCTGACATTAAATTTTTAAATAATGTTTTAGTGAGAGAAGGGTTATGAAAATAGTGATTCAACTCTAAATTTTATACCAATTCACTTCACAAGTTATAGGAGGATTGGAAATACTAAATATAATTTTGGTGTTTAATAATGTTATATCACATTCGATTTAATTTACAAACCGGACCCATCAAATTAAATAAATCAAAAATTAAATAAATAAGTTCAAAAATTACAAGTCCAAAAAGATAAAATAAAACAAGCCCAAAATACAAAGGACTAGCCTAACAAAATTACACGGCCCGACATGCCCAAAATTTTAAAAAATTTTCAGAAAGCTAGAAACCTTAGGGTTTTTGGCGTTGTTGCCCTCATGCCACATCAGCGCCTCGTCCCGAGACTTGACATCCTCTGCCACCGTTTCACCAAAGAAGCATGAGGTCTGCTTCACCCGCCGTTGATCGAGCGCCACACCTGCAAAAAAAAGGACAAGGAAACATCATAGGAGCAACAAGCAACAGTAGAATAAACATTGTATAATCGGCTATAAAAGCCATCAACAACATGTAATGAGATTTTACACACAATATTAATCGAAAACAAAATTCAAAGTTGAAAAAGGTGATTTTTATTTATTTATTTTGTTCTTTATGAATTTATTTTATAAGTAAAAAAAAAAAAAAGAGGGAAAAAGGGTTGAGACTTACCCGCTTCTTCGTATCTCACCACCATAAGGGGTTTCCTCCGTTCGCGAAAGCCACAAAAACTCTTTGGGGTTTCATTTGGGCTTCAAGAGAAAGGCATACGAGAGGCCTTAAAGTAGAAAGGGGCGTCGGCCGAATTTTTTCTTCTTTTTTAGGGTTTTCCCCTTTGATCTAAACCTAGGTTGTAAAAAAGGATAAAAAGGGGCATTTTCGGCATTTTCTAGCTATCGGGAGCAGCGAAGCCCGTTGCCGGCGACCGGTGGCCACCATGGGACTCGCTGGAACCCTAGGCCGGATGTGGGGGAGCTTTGAGAGAAGAATAGAATTTTTTTTTTTTTTTTTGAAAGAAGATGAAAAATTTGAAATTTTTTTTTTTTTGTTTAAATAGCCTAGTGAAACGTCACCGTTTCACTCAACCCCCCAAATGTCCAAAACAGCATCGTTTTGGGGGGCCGATCCGAGATCTGACCTAGAACCCCCAGGATCAGCATGTTTTAGATTAAGGTCAATTGCCCTTTTAGTCCTTCCACTTCTTCGATCTGTTTCAATTTGATACCTTTCTGTTTTTTAATTTTATCACCTGATTTTACTTTATTTCCATTTTGGTCCTTAGACCATTTTAAAAGAAGAATGCCTAAAACAGTGCTATTTTCGATGACCCAAATCTGGCCCGACCCGATTCAAGGATCTGAGCGTTTTGGTAGGGGTAGGGTCTATTTTTTTTAGTCCCTCTATTTTTAATTATTTTTAAAATCAAGTCCTATTTCTATTTCTTTTCTTTTTAAATTTTTACCTTGTAATTTTACCTTTATTTCATTTCGGTCCCTCGACTTACTAAGGGAAATGGCGCAGGTTTTGGGATATTTTCCCAATTAATCCCTCGTATTTTTTGTGCATTTTGAATTGGTGTTTTGGATTGTTTTACTATTCAATTAATTTTATTTTTTTATGTTTTATACTTGCAATTTTGTCTAAATATCAATCCAATCCTTATTTATTTAAACTTAGTCTTTATGAATTTTTTATTATCATTATTATTTATTTACTTATCCATTTATTATTGCAAATTCAAATTTCATACAAGCTTTTTATTATCATCTACTCATTTATTATTGTCTTGTTTATTTTATGATTGCTTGTTAATATTATTATTACTATCATAGTACATTAGTATTATTATAACATTCATTTATTTATTATGTATATTCTACTCGTATAGTCACTTTATATTATTGCATTATTATTGTCCCATGCACTATGTTTAAATATAATTGGTTGTCTTTATATTATACTTCAAATAAACCCACATCGTTTTAAATATCGCATTTGCTATTATTCAAAAAGAAAAGGAAATTTTAAAAAATATATATATAATAAATAAGGCAATGTTCCATATTTGGAAATTCGAAAAGTCGTACCCTAACTTACGGGGTTTCGATTTTTCTCATCGGACCAAAATAACCGAATATCCTTTCAAGATTACGACACATGAGATTTCAAAAATAAAAAAAAGGGATAAACTTACTCTTAAGGATTCGAAGTGTTGCGTCCTAACTTACGGGATGTGACATTTTGTTGTCTCGAGATAAGGAGGTCTTAAACATACTTTTCGGTTCATTCAAGCAATTTATACGTAAAATTAACATTAATACAAAGAGGGATCGTATTTTAAAACTATTTTCAAGTTTTCAACTTTCGACTCTATGACATGAATTAATCAATTAGGTACCAATTTAGGGCGTTACGAGGGTGCTAATCCTTTCCTCGTACATAACCGACTCTGAATCCATTTTTGGATTTTGTAGACCGAAAAACATTGTTTTTAATAAATTAAGCCTCTTATTAAAACGATTAAATTAAAAGGTGACCCAATCACACCTCATAAAAAAGATTGGTGGCGACTACCACTTTTTCGCTTTTCAAAATAAAAAGTCGATTTAAAAAAAAGGTCTCGACAGCTTGGCGACTCCACTGGGGAAAAAATAACAGAGTCAAGCCACGAGTTGATTATTTCTTTCCTTTTTGTCGAAAATTTATAATTTGGTTTAAATTTACGACCTTTTGTTGCATTTCATTTTTATAGTCTGCATCATTTTATTATATTTGCTTTATTGGTCTGAGTTTTTGGATATGTTTTCGCATATTGCATTTCATAATCGGTCGATTTTGCCCTTTTAAGTGGGAGTGAGAAACTATTCCTTCATGAGGTCTTCACCTCCGTATAGGATAGCGGATCACTTTCGAATACATCCGTACCTATGTCTTCGTGAGATTTTCATCTCCGTATAGCCATAGGGAAATGTATTCCTTGAACTGAACTCGGTCCGTATGAGCCTATAATGGGTGAAGATCGAGGGATCTGCCGGTTCAGGTACCCTTACTTTAGAACCAAACTGCATATAGTGAGCCTTAAGAGCTTATCCTAGGTAGAACCGCACCAAACCCCTAGTGGTCACCCAAATAGGTACTTTATTTATTATTTCTTGCTTGCTTTAAATTTTAGCTTTGTATAAAATGTACTGACTTGTTTTATTTTACTTTGACTGTGATTGCATGACATTTTCATCATAAAAAAGGTGTTGATTCACGTTCGATTACTAAATAGAGAGCTTGCCATGGAAAACGAATTTATTGATAAAGTAGAAGATAATGCGGCTGTCCGAATATGGTCCGAGAAAATGAAACCAAAGAAAGGTGATAGTCTGACGGAGGGGTACGTATCAGAATTGTGGGACTTCACTCATATCAACGTGACCCAGACCTAGAACAATCTCCAAGAATTGAAAGAGATACGGGTTCAATGGGATGATGAAATCAAGCAGCTATTTTACCGTAATTATGGTGATTTGCCCTATCTACTCAATATCAAAGTGGACAAACATTTGTTTCGAGCTCTGCTTAATTTTGGAATCCCACCTATAGCTGCTTTACTTTTGGAAAAGTGGATTTGGTACCTACTATGGAGGAGTACACCACTTTACTTCGATGCCCGAGGATTCAAGCTAACAAGGCCTACTCTAGAGCCGCCAATATCTCGACTTTCCTAAAGAAACTAATGAGCATCACGGGGATGAGAGAGTAATGGGTTGCGACTCGGATCAAGCAAAAAGGAGAAAGTAAATATATCCCTTGAGAAAGTTTGCAAGATCCGATTTTGGGGCATCCGGACACAAAGAAAAGGTTGATGTAATAGCCCAAATTTCAACGATGTTGAAAATAGTGGTTTGAGACCACCAAACCTGATAAATGAACTCATAGATTATATTATTTAATATTTACAAGCCAAGTGTAGCTTTTAAAATATTTTTGAAATAGTAAATTGTGTTTTATAAAGATTTATTTGGTTAAGAAATTGAGAAAAAGAGGTATCGAGATCTCAGTGTTATAAAATGAGTCATAAATATTTTTATAAATATTTTCAGAATGTAAATAAGGTAGTATTAAAATTTTGTTAGAAAATTTTGACGTTTGGGTGGTTAATTAAATAAAAGGACTAAATTGAAATAGGTGTAAAAGTTGCTAGAAGGATTAAATAGCTTAATTGTCAAATGAGGAAGGATCTAAAGTGAAAATAAGCACAAAGGAAATGTTTTGGGTGGCAATAGTTGAGAAAAATTAGGAAATGGGTGAAATGAGGGCAAAATTAAAAATTACCAAAATTAGCTAAATAAAAATGGGACCAATAGGAATATCTAGAATTCTCTTTATTTCTCTTTATTTTCATCAGCTGAAAAATAGCCATGGAAGATGATTCAAGCTGGTTTTGTTACTATAGCTTCATTTAAGTTTAATTCTTGCTTTCTCCTTGAAATATCTATGTTTTTGGACTTTTACAATTGGGTCCAACTTACTATGTCATTAGTTTTTTATTCTATGGCTATTTTTTAAAGTTTCTATGGATGAGTTTTGAAAGAATATGATGAATAAATATATAATTGAAGCTTTAATTTTGATATATGATGATTTTATCAAGTAAAATTGATGGAAATTGGTTTTAGGACCTAATTATAAAAGAGTTTGGAATTAAGGTTTAATACTAAAGTTCTGATTTTCAAGGGTTATGAAGTATTTTAAAATGATAGAATAAGGTATTAATTGAGAAAAATTATCCCAATTGAGGGGTTAATTGGACAAGGACTGAATTGTATGAACTGTGAAATTTGGGGCAAAATGAAATCAACACTTTGCACTAAAATAGTTTTGAACAGCAGCAGTAGTTTAAATTTGAAAAATCACTAAAAATTTTAGAAATCGAATTAGAGGATGAATAAAATATGGAATTATAGCCTATTGAGTCTAGTTTCTTATAGAAGAAATGATGTAAGCAATGGAATTGTAAATCATGAGATATAATAGGTTTTGTGAGACAAGGTTAGAATGATTCAGGTTCCCCTGTTCTGACTTTGGAAAATATCAAAAATTGGAGGAAAATAATTATGGGTTATAATTTATATACGTAAAATTCTAATGAGTCTAATTTCAAGAGAAACAAATAGTAACATTATCCAAATTCTGTATGATGAGATAATAAATTTTTAGTGAAGACGGGTCGGAACTGTTGGACAGCGGAACAATGGTGACTTTAAAGAATAAAATTTACTTATTGGCTAAACCAAAAATTCTGAAAATTTTATGGTAAGAAGACATGTGAGTTTAGTTTTAGTGAAAATTAGTGGATTTTAATTTTGAATTATTTAGCTCAAGATAAAAATAATTTAGTGAATATGACACGGATGAACAACTTGAATATTCACATAAATAAATAGTGAAAAATTATATATGATGCTACTTACAAATGTGTTATTTATACTAAGGATGTGGAATGGAGAGGATGAAGAGGAAAATATATGAATGACTTATGTATAAATTGATCACATGCCCGATTATAATCGATAAACATTGAATTAGAAATGATATAATGTTTTATTTCAAATATTTATTATGAAACTAAGATTATCGTTATGGTATAAAAATCGAATTGTAAGTTCGTGTAACTTGAATTATATTCTTAAATGCTTGAAATATATTTTTATTGATATGAATATGATTTGGATGTTTATTGTATGATAATTGATGAAGTATTGATATTCTTGATGAAAATGGAAAATAAATCCCGGTTGAATGAAAGGAAAATTCGATGGATCTCTAAAAAAGAATTGACGGTATAAAGGATCTAGCTCGGACGGGTGGTCCTATCCTGATATAGCCCTCTCGAAGAATATGTAAAAATGGATTTAGCCCGGACGGGTAATCCGAATTAGGGTTTAAATTTAGCCTGGACTGGTAATTCAGATCCAAGCTCATTAGAGTAATTGTCGTTACAGGGGATTTAGCTTGGACTGGTAATCCGTTGTAAGGATGAGGTTCCCGGGAGTGTGCTCTCTGAAATGAAAATGTGCACATGAATATGAATTGACGGACCCAGATTTGTACAATAAAGTGTACCCCTAAAAATCCATCGAAATTCTGAGAAATTCAATGGGATAAATATGGAAAAATAATAAGGGAATGGAAATCATGGTATTGATGAGCTCATCAATCATGGTATATATTATGTGATATAAGGAAATACGAGTTGATGAGACATGAACATAGAACTTGGTTGATGAATGAGTTCATTTGTGATTATATATTTTTACACCCTTGAGTGTATTATCCCTATGAATTGGTATTCCAAATGAGTTAATGATAAGAGTTCTAATATGAAATAATCTGAATTCTAAATGAAATATTATGAAAACGTATTTGAAATACATTGGTATGTCTTGTATATGTTATTTGAATACATAATGTGAAGAAGTATAAGTACAAGAGTGAGAATTGAGCCCATATATGTTTCTTGTTAATTATATGAAGTGTGCGACTAATAAATGGTATTAAGTATAAGGCTCGGTTGAATATCTTAAATTAGTTTTTGTATGTATTAAATGTGGGTGAAGAATAAGGATCAAATGAGTGAGAAATATGGTTTGGAAAATAGCCTTATTTGTAAAAATTAACTTTACCACATGGCCTAGCAACACGAGCGTGTACTAAGGCCGTGTAACCCGAGTTCCTTCATGGATGCAAGTCTGAGAGTTACACGCCTCAGAGACACAGCCATGTGAGCCACACGTCCATGCCACACGGGAGTGTCCCCAGTCACACGGGTGTGGGAGCCTTGTAAATGAAATAAATTTTGGGATTTTGCAAAAAAATTCATACGATTCTGATTTAGTCCTGACCCGATCCTAATGCATGATTTGGACCTCGAGGGTCCGTTAAAGAAACTTTTATAATCAATTTCAGTATTTGAGCGATAAATAGTTTAAATTGTCTATAAGTGTTCCGTACTCCTCTGTAATGCCTCGTACTTTATTCCGACAATGGATACGGGTAGGGGGTGTTACAGTTGATATCTTCGCCTTAAGTATCTACAAGTTAGTAATCTTCCCTAAAGCACTAGGGCACGTATATGAGGCAGTTTTAGACTTGTTTGATCGGCTTTGATAAAAGGGTCACACCCGTCCTGGCAATCTTGGCCAAAACTTTCAGATCTTTGAATGCTTACTAGAGAAGAGGGAAAGGTAGGTTCATCGGGTGTGTGAAACTTTTGTTAGCATGGTTCCATAGCCACTTTTGAAAGGTAGAGAAGATTTCTTATCGAGTATTCTTTGAGAACTACTCTCCTTTGAAAGAAATAGTAGCTCAAATATAAGAAGTGGCCAATCATTTGCAAACCCTAGCAGTTCAGGCTGACATGCTAAATTTGAAGTGAATTAGAATCGGATCAGGGTTAGGAGTTAGGAGTTAGGAGTTAGGAGTTAGCTTGGTTTCTTAGGGAGATTAAGGCTTTGAGTATTAGGGCAAAGCCGTATATGTAATCTGTTTTATGTAAAGAAATTTGTTTTCTAGTAAAGTTGTTCTAGTAGAATTGAATTAGAGTCAATGCCTCTTTTTGCATTCATTCCATGCATTTGCATTACATTGCATCATATGCATTAAATTTTACAGGAAAGACCCTAATTAATCAAAATTATTTCAGTTAGTCTGGAAACCAACAAGAGCCAACCAACTGAATATCGTTACAATACTCGCGCCAAAACCAAATTAATGAACCAAAGATTGGAAAGGCTAGAACAAATTCAAAAAGACATGCAAGATCAGTTGCAAGCAGCTGCAAGAACAGTTAATGAAAGTAAAACAGGAGATGAGGGATCAGATTCTAGAATCCCAAAGAAGTATGATAAGCCAATTGACGTAGATGATGGTTGGAGGACTTGAAAAAGGGAAGAGCACCGTGGTCAACTCAGGGGATGATAATAAGGACCCCACTTACCCCCCGGGTTTTACCCCGATAAACGTCCAAACACAACCAGATGTGTACCCACAAAGGGTACCCGTTACAATCAGACCCTAACAGTATCAAGCCGGTACCTTGACACCAATGAACTACCAAATAGGCTCAGGTTCCAATCCGAGGGATAATCCAACCAATCTTATTGTTCCTGATCTAGATGATATGGCAGAAATGGACAAAGCAAGAGTGGGACTGCCAAAGCAACTTGAGGATCGATGCAGATGGTTAGAAGAAAATTTAAAGCAATGAAAAATGCTGACTACCATTGCGGAGTTAATGCTAAGGATTTCAGTTTGGTCCCCGATTTAGTGCTCCCACCAAAATTCAAAACTCTAGAGTTTGAAAAGTATAATGGGACTAGTTGTCTTGAAGCTCACGTCACTATGTTCTGTCGAAGGATGACAAGATACATCAATAATGATCAACTGTTAATCCACTGCTTCCAAGACAATCTGACCTGGTCAGTAGCTAAATGGG
The DNA here is from genome assembly GCA_025506655.1 of Gossypium rotundifolium. Classification (NCBI taxonomy): domain Eukaryota; kingdom Viridiplantae; phylum Streptophyta; class Magnoliopsida; order Malvales; family Malvaceae; genus Gossypium; species Gossypium rotundifolium. The sequence continues at coordinate 18,031,204 of CP106734.1, forward strand.
ACAACCAATTGAGTCGTGCCAAAATCAATTCATGGAAAGACTTAGCACATGCTTTTATGAAGCAATATAGTCATGTTACGGACATGACACCCAACAGAATCAAGTTTCAGAACATGGAGAAGAAGCAAAGTGAGAGCTTCAGGCAATATGACCAAAGATGGAGAGAGGTGGCGACGCAAGTCTAGCCACTTCTTCTAAAGAAAGAAACCATGATACTTTTCATCAATACACTGAAAGCCCCTTTCATTAACCATAATTGGGAAGCACTACCAGAGCTTCTTAGATATAGTAATGTCTGGTAAGATGATTGAAAATGTGGTGAGGAGTAGTAAGATAGACGAGAGAGAAAGCACCAAAAGATCAATCCGAGGAAAAAGGAAAATGATGTGAATAATGCAAGCACATACAACAAGGGTTATTCAAAACCAATCACTGTAGGCCCACCAAGGATAATAACCACTAGCCATCAGGGCCCTCCAAGGTAAGAATCCAACCCGAGGCCAAATATAGAAAGGCTCTAGTTCACACCCATCCCAATGACATATAGATAATTGTATCAGAGTCTGTTTGATGCACATGTGGTATCCTTTTTCTAACTAAAACCTATGCAACCTCTATTCTCCAAATGGCACAAGGCAAATGCTCAATGCGAGTACCATGCAGGAATCACAAGACACTCAATTGAGAACTGCACTGCGTTCAAAAAGTTAATTGAAAGGTTCATTAAGATGGGCATTGTGAAGTTCAATGATCCATTGAGACCTAATGTGGCAAGAAATCCATTACCTAGTCATTTTGATAAAGGGGTAAATGCGATAATCGAGAGTAGAGGAAAGAGAACCAAGATAAACGTAGTAGAACTAAAACTCCACTAAAATGGGTTTGGAAGAAAATGGTAGAAGGAGAATTAATCAAATAGGATTCAGAAGAGAGACCTGAAGGGATGAGAGACTACTGTGAGTTCCATAATAAGGAGGGTCATGAAATCCAAGAGTGCATTGAGTTCAGGACTCTAGTGCAAAATCTGATGGATAATAAGGAGCTAGAATTCTTTGAATATGCCAAGGGCTCAGAAAAAAATATATGTGCCTTAGAAGAAGGGTTAACAGAGAAGGTATATAAAGTCAACCACCCAGTGGTTATCATTTCACGACCAAAATAAATGTTGGGAAATCTGAACATCAACTCCTTATCCAAAGAAGGAATTGGGGAGAAAATTTATCAAGCATCTGCCTCTATGTACCTGGAAATGTTCTGAACAATTGGACTGTGGAAGAGATTCTTGTAGTTTTTAAAGCTAATTCAGAGTAATATTCAAAACACACTTATTGCTCTAAGCCTAAGAGCAATAAGAATCCTTTTGTGAAATAGGCTTATGTCCAACATCTTTATTTCAATAAAATCCATCTTTACGTATCATTTTGAGAAAATATTCTTTTATTATTTCCATTTCATTCATAATCATACCATACAAATAATTATTTTTAGATTCTTTTATTCTTTAGATTTTTCCTCATCCCTATAACAGGCCTCCAAATAACAATGATATGAGCGACGCTGCTACTGATTCAGAGTCTCCTTTGAGCAAGATATGTGAATGGAAGGTTCTCAAGATTTTAAAGATGATCGAGACTGTAAACTATCTCCTGATTTGTAGAGGATGGTAGAACAAGATGAGAAACAGATCCTACGTTACAAAGAGTCAGTGGAAATTGTGAGCTTAGGAGAGGAAAAAGAGGTGAAGATTGGAGCTTGTATTGTCGTAGAGACAAAACGAGACCTCATTGAGTTACTCTAAGAATTCAAGGATGTCTTCACATGGTCATCTCAAGACATGCCCGGGTTAAGTACTAATATCGTGGTACACTGACTCCCCATAAAGGAAGAGTGTAAGCCAGTTCAACAGAAGCTCCGAAGGATAAGGCCCGACATTTTGCTGAAAATAAAAGAGAAGTCAAGAAGCAATTCAATGATGGTTTCTTACAAGTGGTTAAATACTCAGAATGGGTAGCCAACATCGTCCCCGTCCCTAAAAAAGATGGAAAAGTATGAATGTACGTAGACTACAAGGATTTGAATAAAGCCATCCCAAAAGAAAATTTCCCATTACCTCATATCGACACTTTAGTGGACAACACAATAGGTTACTCGCTATTCTGTTTTATGGATGATTTCTCGGGATACAACCAGATAAAGATGCATCTTGAAGATATGGAGAAGACCACATTAGTAACCATGCGAGGAACATTTTGCTATAAGGTGATGCCATTTGGACTGAAAAATGTGAAAGTAACGTATTAAAGAGCCATGGTAACCTTGTTTCATGACATGATGCAAAAAAAAATTGAAGTTTATGTCGACGACATGATTGCAAAATCTAGAACGGAAAAGGAGCATGTGCAAGTCTTAAGGAAGTTGTTCTTAAGATTGAGAAAATTCCAGCTAAAGCTCAATCCAGCAATATGCACCTTCAGGGCTAGGTCGGAAAATACTAGGATTTGTAGTCAATGAAAAGCGGATCGAGATCGACCCAGATAAAGTAAAGGCTATACAGGAGTTACCTTCGTCACGCACTCAAAAAGAAGTTCAAGTTTTCTAGGAAAACTAAATTATATTGCCCGATTCATTTCACAACTAACTGAGAAATGCGACCCCATATTCCGTCTCCTTAAGAAACACAATCCAGGCGTTTTGGATGAGGAGTGCTAGAAGACTTTCGATAAGGTCAAACATTACATCCAACGCCTGATCTTTGAAGCCTCCCACCGAGATAGTCATTGACATCAGACTTGGCGATTCGGAATTCCATGGGATGCGTGCTTGGCCAACATGATGAATCAGGGAGAAAAGAAAGAGCGATATACTATCTCAATAAGAAATTCATTGAATGTGAGACAAGATATTTGCTAATCGAGAAGCTGTGTTGTGCCTTAATCTATACAACCCGAAGGTTGAGACAGTATATGTTGTACCACACAACTTGGCTCATCTCAAAACTCGATCCTCTAAAGTACATGATGGAGTCGACTGCTTTGAATAGAAGAATGGCCCAGTGGAAAATCCTGCTTTCCAAATTTGACATAGTCTATGCGAATCAAAAGGCTATAAAAGGGAGAGCAATATCAGATTTTCTGGCCAATAGAGCTATAGAATATTACGAGCCTTTGAACTTTGATTTCCCAAATGAAGATCTAATGTATGTGGCAACCACTGAAGAAGATTCTTAAGAAGGTCATCCTTGGAAGCTAAACTTCGACAGAGCTTCAAACATTATGGGTAATGAAATCGGGGCAATCCTAGTATCCCCAAAAGGATATCATTATCCATTCACAAGTAAATTGGATTTTGACTGCATGAACAATATGGGAGAATACGATGCATGCATCATGGGCATCCGTGCAGCCATAGAACGTAAGATCAAAGTGCTAGAGGTATATGGAGATTCTGCACTAGTGATCTATCAACTCAAAGGTGAATGGGAGACGATACCCCAAGTTGATCAATTATCGAAGGCTGGTTCTGGAGCTAATTAAAGAGTTTGATGACATCACCTTCTGCTATCTTCCACGAGACAAAAATCAGATGGCTGATGCTTTGGCTATTTTAGCTTCGATGGTCAAAGCGAACAAACAAGAGGATGTAGAACCTATCCAAATGAGTATTTATGAGGTTCCGGCTAATTGTTACAACATCGAAGAAAAAGAAAAAATGATGATCACCATTGGTACCACGATATATTGTGATATGTGAAGAATCGTGAATACTTTGACCAAGCAACTGGGAACGATAAAAGGACGTTGAGAGGACTGGCCTGTGACTATATCTTAGACGAGAGATCCTATATAAAGGGAGAAAGGATCAGGTGCTATTAAGATGTGTAGACACTATCGATGCTAAGAAAATCTTAGAAGAAGTCCACGAAGGTGTCTACGAACACATGTCAATAGTTTTACAATGGCCAGGCAAATCATGAGATTCAGATATTATTGGTCCACCATGGAAGAACATTGCATTAGTTATGCCAAGAAATGCCATAAGTGCCAAATTTATGGAGATAAAATTCATTTACCTCTTTCACATGTTCATGTTATGACTTCTCCGTGGCCTTTCTCTATGTGGGGCATGGATGTCATTGGGCTAATCTCACTTAAAGCTTCTAACGATCATCGATTCATCTTTTGGTCATCGATTACTTCACCAAGTGGGTAAAAACTAATTCATATGCTAATGTCTCCAAGTCGACAGTTAGCAAATTCTTGAAGAAAGAGATTATATGTCGGTATGGGATGCTAGAAAGGATCATATCTGAAAATGCATTAAACTTAAACAACAGTACGATACTGGAGGTCTATAGTCAATTCAAGATCAAACACCACAACTCATCACCATATCGCCCAAAAATGAATGGTGCAGTGGAGGCAGCCAATAAGAACATTAAGAGGATCATGGGGAAAATGACTGAGACTTATAAATATTGGCATGAGAAGTTACCATTTGCCCTCTATGATTATCGAACATCTATCAGGACCTCAACCGGGGCAACGCCTTTCTCTCTAGTTTATAGAATGGATGAGATTTTACCCATTGAAGTTGAGATTCCTTCTCTCAAAGTTTTGGCAGAATTGAAATTGGATGAAGCAGAATGGATCCAATCCCAACATGATCAGCTAAACTTGATTGAAGAGAAAAGGTTGAAAGCCATCCATCATGGTTAGATGTAACAAAAGCGAAAAATGCGAGCTTACAAAAAAAAAGGTTCATCCTAGAGAATTCCATGAGGGGGACCTAGTATTGAAAAAGATTCTTCCCAAATAAAAGGATTTCAGAAGGAAATGGATGCCAAATTGGAAAGGACATTATGTGGTAAAGAAGGTATTTTCTAGAGGAGTGTTGATTTTGACTGAGATGGATAGCAAAAGCTTGTCCAATCCTATGAATTTAGATTCAATCAAGAAGTACTTTGCCTAAATAACAAAAAGGAGAGGCCAAGGTGAAAACCCAAAAGGCGCCTTGGGACCAAAGAGGTTTTGAGTTGAAAACCCGAAAAAAAGCAGCTTAAATTTTGATTTAAGATTGAACATGTGATGGTAGGGTTTTCTCAAAAGGAAGAATGTTACGTCTTGGGGCATCAACGAAGCACTCTAGATCTCCTAAACACATATCAAACTCAAGATGGTCCTCAAGAAGTTGGTGCGAGGAAGCTCGTACTGCGATATCTGGGGCACCTATTCTCATATTATTCATCTTGTATTTCAAAAATGTTTGTTATCTTTGATTAATCCATTCATTTCGAGCCTTGCTCCCAATAAACTTCGATCTTGTCCATTGTTACAATCTTTTTCAAGTATTTTTACATTGAAATAACAATTAATGGACTAATAATATTCAAGTAAAAGGAGTTTTACATATTGCTCTGAAAGGTTTTCTAAATAGTATAAGGATCTGAAAATAGAACTAGTATTCAGAACTAACCAAACTTAAGGGTTGGAAACATTTGAGAGAGAATAGTCTAAATTGTGACTATTTCTTTGGATTTCCTGTTAAAGATACCAGATGAACAAGAAGGCATGATAACACATCAGTGATAGAACATTAATGAACAGCGAACAATGACAACCTAAGCATTAAAAAGGGATCATTCTCAAAAATGACATACTGCATTCATCATTCGTACACATCTAGTTAAGAGCATTTGATTCATCTTGATCATGGCATCCTAATCACTAGACATAAATAGGCCCATAAAAGGGATTCTACAGGTCATGTTCCCTTGAGAATGGTGTAACAGATCAGTGAAACCATAAATCCTGTACTTAAAGTTACAGTGGGATAGATTGAAGCCATCATGGCGAATCTTATCTCCTTAAAGTTGTAGTGAAGCAGATTAAAGCCACAAGTCTTATCTCCCTGAAGTTGTAGTGGAGCAGACTGAAGATAGAAAATCTTATCTCTCTAAAGTTGCAGTAAAGCAGATTAAAGCTATAAACCTTATCTCCATGAAGTTACAGTGGGGCAGGTTGAAGTTACGTGTCTTATCTCCCTGAAGTTGCAGTGGAGCAGACTAAAGATAGCAAATCTTATCTATTTAAATTTGCAGTAGAGCAGATTAAAGCTATAAACCTTATCTCCCTGAAGATGCAGAGAGTAGACTGCAGATAGCAAATCTTATTTCCCTGAAGTTGCAGTGGAACAGATTAAAGCTACAAATCTTATCTCCCTAAAGTTTCATTGGAACAAATTAAAGTTACAAGTCTTATCTTCCTAAAGTTGTAGTGGAGTAGATTGAAGTTACAAGTCTTATCTCCCTAAAGTTACGGTGGAACAGATTGAAGCTATTAATCTTATCTCCTTGAAGTTGTTGTGAAGCAGATTGAAGCAACAATTCCTATACCCTTGAAGTTGCAGTGGGATGGATTGAAGCTACTTGAAGAAGAGAAGCACCAAAGAAGTAGAGATTCAAAAATCGGAAAATTTGGTCCTTCTTAAAGGTCTTTGCTCCATCCTCGTTACATGATAATAAGCAAAGAGGGGTAGCTGTAATAGCCCAATTTTCTTAGGCTCATCAAACTCAATAAACCAAAAATTAAATAAATAAATCCAAAAATTACAAGCCCAAAAGACAAAATAAAACAAGCCCAAACTACAAAGGAATAGCCCAACAAAATTACACGGCCCGACAGGCCTAAAATTTCAAAAAATCAAAAGCCAGAAACCCTAGGGTTTCGGTCGCCGCTGCCCTCCATGCCACGTTAGCGCCTTGTCCCGAGACCTGACATCCTCTGCCACAGTTTCACCAAAGAAACAAGAGGTCTGCTTCACCCGCCGTTGACCGAGTGCCACACTTGCAAAAAAAAAGGACAAGGAAAAAGAACAGGAACAGAAAAGAAACAACATGCAAAAGTAGAATAAATAGTGTATAATCGGCTATAAAAGCCATCAAAAACATGTAATGAGATTTTACACACAATATTAATCGAAAACAGAATTCAAAGTTGAAAAAGGTGATTTTTTTTAATTTTGTTCTTTACGAATTTATTTTATAAGTAAAATAAAAAAAAAAGAGAGGGAAAAAGGGTTGAGACTTACATGCTTATTCGTATCTCACCACCATCAGGGGTTTCCTCTGTTTGTGAAAGCCACGAAAACCCTTTGGGGTTCCATTCGGCCTCGAGAGAAAGGCATACGATAGGCCATAAAGTAGAAAGGGACGTCGGTCGGATTTTTTCTTCTTTTTTAGGGTTTTTCCCCTTAGATCTAAACCTAGTTTGTAGCATTTTCGTCATTTTTCGACCACCGGGAGTGGTAGATCCTTTCACTGGTGACCGGTGGAGCCCGTCGCGAGCGATCGATGGCCACTGTGGGACTCACCAGAACCCTAGGCCGGATGTGGGGGATCTTTGAGAGAGGAATAGATTTTTTTTTGAAAGAAGATGAAAAATGAAATTTATTTGAAGTTTTTTTGGCTTAAATAGCCTAGTGAAACGGCACCATTTTACTCAACCCCCCAAACATCCAAAGCGGCATAGTTTTGGGGGGGTCGACCCGAGATCCGACCCAAAACCCCTATCCGCGTGTTTTGGACTAAGGGTCTATTTGCCTTTTTAGTCCTTCCGCTTCTTTGGTATGTTTCAATTTGATACCTTTCTATTTTTTAATTTTATCACTTGATTTTACTTTATTTCCATTTTGGTCCTCGGCCATTTTCAAAGGCGGATGCCTAAAATAGTACCGTTTTCGATGACCCGATGACCTTAATCCGCCCCTAACCGATTTAAGGATCCGCGCATTTTGGTAGGGTAAGGTCTATTATTTTTTTAGTCCCTCTATTTTTAATTATTTTTAAAATCAATTCCTATTTCTTTTCCTTTTTTAATTTTTACCTTGTAATTTTACCTTTATTTCATTTCGGTCCCTCGACTTACCAAGGGAAATGGCGCAGGTTTTGGGATATTTTCCCAATTAATCCCTCGTATTTTTTGTGCATTTTGAATTGGTCTTTTGCATTGTTTTACTATTAAATTAATTTTATTTTTTTATGTTTTATACTTGTAATTTTGTTTAAATATCAATCAAGTCCCTTATTTATTTAAACTTAGTCTTTATGAAATTTTTATTATCATTATTATTTATTTACTTATCCATTTATTATTGCAAATTCACTTTTCATGCAAGCTTTTTTATTATCATCTACTCATTTATTATTGTCTTGTTTATTTTATTATTGCTTGTTAATATTATTATGACTATCATAGTACATTAGTATTATTATAACATTCATTTATTTATTATGTATATTCTACTCGTATGGTCACTTTATATTATTGCATTATTTTTGCCCCATGCACTATGTTTAAATATAATTGGTTGTCTTTATATTATACTTCAAATAAACCCACATCGTTTTAAATATCACATTTGCTATTATTCAAAACGAAAAAGAAATTTTTAAAAAATATATACATAATAAATAAGGCAATGTTCCGTATTTGGAAATTCGAGAAGTCGTACCCTAACTTACGAGGTTTTGATTTTTCTCGTCGGACCAAAATAACCGAATACCCTTTCAAGATTACGACACATGAGATTTCAAAAATAAAAAAAAGGGGAAAAACTTACTCTTAAGGATTCGAAGTGTTGCGTCCTAACTTACGGGATGTGACATTTTGTTGCCTCGAGATAAGGAGGTCTTAAACATACTTTTCGATTCATTCAAGCAATTTTTAAGTAAAATTAACATTAATACAAAGAGGGATCGTATTTTTAAACTATTTTCAAGTTTTCAACTTTTGACTCTAAGACATGAATTAATCAATTAGGTACCAATTTAGGGCATTACGAGGGTGCTAATCCTTCCTCGTACGTAACCGACTCCCGAACCCATTTTGGATTTTGTAGACTGAAAAACATTGTTTTAATAAATTAAGCCTCTTATTAAATTGATTAAATTACGAGGTGACCCCGACCACACCTAATAAAAAGATTGGTGGCAACTATCACTTTTTCGCTTTTCAAAATAAGAAGTCGATTTAAAAAAAAAGGTCTCGATAGCTTGGTGACTCCACTAGGAAAAAATGATAATTTGGTTTAAATTTTATTTGCCGAGTTTTTGGATATGTTTTCGGATATTGTATTTCATAATCAATCGATTTTACCCTTTTAAGTGGGAGTGAGAAACTATTCCTTCGTGAGGTCTTCACCTCTGTATAGAATAGCGGATCACTTTCGGGATACATCCGTACCTATGTCTTTGTGAGATTTTCATCTCCGTATAGCCATAGGGAAATGTATTCCCTAAACTGAACTTGGTCCATATGAGCCTATAATGGGTGAAGATGGAGGGATCTGTTGGTTCAGATACCCTTGCTTTAAAACTGAACCGCATATAGTGAGCCTTAGCTAAGAGCTTATCCTAGGTAGAACCGCACCGAACCCCTAGTGGTCACCCAAATAGGTACTTTATTTATTATTTCTTGCTTGCTTTAAATTTTAGCTTTGTATAAATGTACTGACTTGTTTTATTTTGCTTTGACTGTGATTGCATGACATTTTCATCATAAAAAAGGTGTTGATTCATGTTCAATTACTAAATAGAGAGCTTGCCATGGAAAACAAATTTCTTGATAAAATGGAAGATAATGCAGCTGTCCGAATATGGCCCGAGAAAATGCAACTAAAGAAAGGTGATAGTATGACGGAGGGCACGTATCAGAATTGTGGGACTTCACTCATATCAACGTGACCCAGAACAATCTCCAAGAATTGAAAGAGATGTGGGTCTAATGGGATGATGAAATCAAGCAGCTATTTTACTGTAATTATAGTGATTTGCCCTATCTACTCGATATCAAAGTGGACAAGCATTTGTTTAGAGCTCTGGCTCAATTTTGGAATCCCGCCTATAGCTACTTTACTTTTGGAAAAGTGGATATGGTACCTACTGTGTAGGAGTACACCACTTTGCTTCGATGCCCGAGGATTCAAGCTAACAAGGCTTACTCTAGAACCACCAATATCTCGACTTTCCTAAAGAAACTAGTGAGCATCACGGCGACGAGTGAGCAATGGGTCACTGCCGGGATGAAGTAAAAAGGAGAAAGTAAATATATCCCTTGAGAAAGTTTTACGAGATCTGATTTTGGGGCATCCGGACACAAAAAAGGTCGATGTAATAGCCCAAATTTCAACGATGTCGAAAATAGTGGTTCAAGACCACCAAATATGAAAAATGAACATGTAGATTATATTATTTAATATTTACGAGCCAAATGTAGCTTTTAAAATATTTTTAAAATAGTAAATTGTGTTTTATAAAAATTTATTTGGTCAAGAAATTGAGAAAAAGAGGTATCGAGATCTTAGTGTTATTGATAAACCATAAATGTAACATATTTTAACCCCATATTTAGCATGCTTTTGAATGATTTATTCATTGATTTATGTAAAAAGGTGCTCTTAATCCTTTCTTTTCATGTTTTATAATTAGGAAAGCACCTAGGGATGAAAAGAACGATAAACGGGCCAATTTGGGCCAAAGTGGAAATCGACACGGCCTGGACTTCAAGCCACACGACCATGCCTCAACAATTAACTAAGACACAGCCATGCCACGATTTACACGGTCGTGCCCCAATCGATAGAATCGAGACATGGCCTGAAAATGATTTACACAGGCATGTACCATGGCCGTGCCCCTGCCGCGAGAGAGAGCAATTTCACTCGGATTTGGATACTTTGAGGAGAAGAAACATATTCCAAAGCCTATTCAAACACCGAGTAGAAAGTATACTTGAATTGGGACACTTAGAGGCCAAGTAAAGCATTCCAAAAGTCTATATAAACACCCTAAGTTTAACCTGAAAAAGGGGAGGGTGGTTAGAGGCCGAGACATTCGGAATTCGGTAGAAGCCGAAACTTTTGTGGGAATCACTCGAAGATAGCTGGTTGATCCATCTCAAGGAGCCAGAATTCTACTCAAGACGGCGATTTCTCCTTCAATTCCTTCAGGAGTTTTAGGGATTTCTTATGTTTTGTTTTATCTTTTCTCTTGAGATGTTTTCTTTATTCGTTATGAACTAAACCCTTCAGATACCTAAAGGGATAAAACCTAGATGAATCTTGTTATTGTTTTCTAAATTATATGATAAATTCTTAGTTGTTCTTAATTATGCATGTTTAATCCAAATCTAATGTGCTTAGGTGGAAGAGGAATAGACCCTGCCCAAGAGTAGATCTGGCATAATTAAGCGGAGTTGGCGCACGCCTAGAGATAAGGTGACGAGATTTTGTCGGATTAGGGTGAAACCTAATATGGGAGTCCATAGATCGATTTACTGCTATTCTAGGGGGTTATTATTCGAGAAAGAGATTTTCATTAATTAACCTAGGGTTAGACATTATTCGCCTCGAGAGAGGGTTTAATATACATTTGGGAGTCTTACGGATCATATAAGTGAATAAATCGTATGGTTCAGTGTTAAATAACAAGTGAAGTCTAGGTGCATTCTTCCTGAGGGTATCGTCGTGATCAACTGAGTTTCTCTTCAAGTTATTTCCCAACTCATTCTTTTTGTCTTTGCATCTTTAGTTTAGTAGTCGTTAATTTAGATTAAAGCAACTTCACTTATTTTAGGCTAAATAATAAAAAGAAAGTTAGTATTAGTACTTTTAGTTCCTTTGGGTTCGACAATCTGGTCTTGCCTAAGCTATACTACTGTTCGATAGGTACACTTGCCTTTAATCGTTGTCAGAGTTAGTTTCCAGGTCCGATCTCATTCATTATAAATTTTAAAACTCGAAAAATCAACAATCAAGTTTTTCTCGTCGTTGCCGGGGAACTAAAATATTAAGAAAACTCTATTTTTATTACTTTAGCCATTATTTTTATTTTTATTTTTATTTTTGTAATTTATTTTATTATTTTAGTCTTGCTAAATTTTCTTTCTTTCCTAGCAGGTACCTCTAGATTATGACTAGAAGGAACCCAACAGGACCTCTAGTATACGATAGTGATATCGAAGCGACCGCTCGTAAGAATCGCAGAGAAATTAGGCGAGCCCTATATTACACAAAAGAAGAGCGAGAAGGCAGATCCAATCCTACTGAAGGGATGGACGAGAATAATCTACTACGAGATGTGGTAGAAAATAATGCTCCGCGTACTATGTATGATTATGCTAAACCTTATTTAACAAGAGCTGAATCTAGTATTGTTAAGCCTGCTATAGCTGCTAATAATTTTGAATTAAAGCCTAACACAACATAAATGATTCAACAATTTGTTCAATTTGATGGTTTGCGGATCGAAGACCGAACACTCATATAGCTAATTTTTAGAGTTACGTGATACTTTCAAAATAAATGGCGTTTCGATGATGCCATTCGTCTTGATTATTTCCTTTTCATTAAGGAATAAAGCCAAATGAAGGTTATACTCGTTACCACGAGGGGTCAATCACTACATGGGACCAAATGACCGAAAAATTTTTATTAAAATATTTCCCACCGGCCAAAACAGCCAAATTATGGAATGATATCTCTTCTTTTGTCCAGATGGATGTAGAGACATTATACGACGCATGGGAGAGATATAAGGATCTCTTAACAAGGTGTCCACACCATAGTTTACCCTTGTGGTTACAAGTCCAAACTTTGTATAACTGTGTGAATCCCTCAACGAGGCAACTAATTGGTTCAGCAGCTAGTGGAACTCTGAATAACAAAACTCCTAAAGCAGCCTACAAATTTATTGAAGAGATGTCGCTGAATAATTATCAGTGGAAAGTTACAAGGACAAAACCGATAAGATCAGCTGGAGTTTTCAGTATCGATCCAGTAACCATGCTATCAAATCAGGTAGAGATGATGAATAAAAAGCTTGATAGTTTGTGTTCTTTGTAGGTACATCCAGTAATGCAGTACGACACAAGTGGAACTGTGGTGAATCCTGAGTACCCACCCTACCAACCGAGCATAGAAAGCAAACAGATGAACTATATAGGTAATAATTTTCGATCCAATAATAATCCTTATAGCAATATTTACAATCCAGGTTGGAGGAACCACCCAAATTTTTCATAGGAAGGTCAAGAAAATCAAGTAAATCAAAGACAACAACCTCCCCAAAATTTCTAAAATCAGCCATATCCTTAAGAGAAGAAGCCAAACCTCGAAGAGATGTTGACAAAATTCATGGCAAGCACAGAAAATCGTCTCCAAGATATCGAGAAAACACTTAGAAGTCAACAAACATCAGTTGAAGAGACCATGAACTGAATCGAAGAACTTACTAAGTCAGTAGGGGAAGTCACTAAAGCAGTCGGAAAACTTGCAAAATTAATCTCCGAACGACCGCAAGGGCATCTACCAAACAATACCGAGCTCAACCCAAAGGAGCAAATCCAAGCCATAACAGCTCAGGAAAATGTAAAGTTAGATGAACCCATCTCAACAAGAGAAAACAAGGATGAAGAAGGCAAAATTGAGGTAACACAATAAAAGCCAAAATCGGTAATCAAAGAGTACCAACCCCGTATACCTTACCCCGAAGTAATAAACAGAGACGATACAGAAAAACAGTTTGGTAAGTTTCTTAAACTCTTAAAGAAATTACATATTAACTTACCGCTTCTTGAAGCTCTTTTTCAGATGCCAGATTCAAGAAAATTTTTAAAACAACTCTTAATGAACTAGCGTAAGATAGACGAGGAGCCACATGTGGAATTGAACACAATGTGCTCAGCAATTCTACAAAATAGACTACCACGGAAGCTAAAAGATCCAGAGAGTTTTACAATTCCTTGTTTAATTGGTAGTTTAAGTGTTGATAATGCATTAGCTGATTTAGGGGCAAGCATTAATGTCATGCCATATAAAATGTTTAAACAACTAGGTCTAAGAAAACCCAAACAAACTAGGATGAGTATTTAATTAGTTGATAAAACTATTAGAATTCCTAGAGGTATTATCGAAGATGTTCTTGTAAAAATTGACAAATTCGTTTTCCCAGTAGATTTTGTTGTCTTAGACATGGATGAGGATAATTCAATCCCCTTAATTTTAGGAAGACCCTTCCTAGCAACTGCCAGAACTAAAATTAATGTTGCCACAGGAGAACTCATTCTTCGTGTAGGTGATGAATCAATCAGTCTTCAAGCTCTTAACTCGACCAGGACTACAATCAATGAAGGTAAGAAAGTCAATTCAGTTGATGATCAATTTGAGCAACCTTTATCGTAGGAAATACCATAAGGATATAAATCTGAACCGAAGAACGGACCTAGTGCCAACAAAGAAGAATTAGATGAGGAATGAAACCTTAAGGTCGACAAACTAAAAGAGTGGAAGACACAATTCAAAGAAGAACAGGAACTGCACGAAGTAAAACCTAAGGAGCCTCCAGAAGAGCTCATAGGAACATCAAACCACTTCAAAATAGGAGATAAGGTATGGATGAACAAATCAAATCCACAAACAACCGAAGGAATTGTTCTTGAGGTACGAAATATCTTTCCATATGAAACAGTCGAGGTAAGCAATCCACCATTTGGCATTTTTAAGGTAAACGCTTCTCAACTTAAACTCTATCAAGAAAATAGAATTGTAAGCAGGAGGGAAGATATTCAAACTTTTAAACTTCCCTGATTTTTTCAAATCCAATGAAAGTCTAGCTTAAGACTATAAATGAGCGCTTCTCGGGAGGCAACCCGAGCACTAACATAACATATATTTCCATTTTGCTTTCAATTTTTTTCCTTTCTGATAATTTAGTTTTAAATTAAAAAGTGCAGATTTCAAAGCCACATGGCCTTGCACACGGCCGTGGCCTTGGCCATGTCGAAGTACCGAATCTCCGTTCTGACATGAGCAGGGGCAGTACACCTAATTTTTGACGTCACGGATCCAACCACTCCCTCACGGGCATCGGTAAGTTGGCATGGTCGTGCTCTACAACTGTGTGAAGCTCCTAACTTACCAGACACAGGAAAGACACGCCCATACTACCCAACCGTGCCAAGACACTGCCTTTTCAAAATGGGCGTGGCAGCTGAAAAATGGGCATGGGTGAACCAACATGCCTAGACACACGATCGTGTGATGCAGCTGTGTAATTCAACACACCCTCGGTGCACGGGAGTGGGAAAATGTCAGAAGCCAAAATCCTATTTAAACCCCACCCCCTTCCCCTCTTCTTCTTCACCCTCCTTCTTCCTTTCTTTCTTCTTCTTCTTATCATATTTCCTCTCTCTCCTTTTCTTCTAACATTCCTATAACTCTTGAGACACCAAAGCCATGCCGAAGAAGCATAAAGGCCAACCACAGTCTCCTCACAGGAGACCGATTCACATGAGTTCATGCCAGCAACTTCAGCTATTCGACAAGCCAAGGGTCTTTGAGACCATTTAGGTTTTATTTTTCTTTTCTCTTTTGCTTCAATTTCCTTATCTTTACTTCTCTTCTACTTAATTTAGTTTATTTTATTTTAGTTCTTTGGTTTTAGGTTCTAAAGGCTGCTTGGGAATCACGCCACCTTCGCCACCACCAACACTTTCACAGCCTTAGAAGTCACACCCACCTCGCGAACCATCTGTCAATAAGGACTCTTCAGTCCATTAGTCTTTTCTTTTAATTTTAGTTTTCTTCTTAGTCTCCTTCTCTTTATTTTCTTTATTTTTAATTATATTATTAGTATATTTTTAATGTTTCTTTAGCTTTCCTGGCTACATCTTTGCAGGCTCCTTAATTTATTCATCTAGCACAATGCTTGTTGGTAGCCACCCCATCTCCTCCAAGCCCCATCTTCCACCATGACCACCGCCAACTCCCGGAGTCATCCAAAACTCAAGAAATGTTACTTCTCCCCTTCTCTTTTGATTACATTATTAGTTATCCATCTTTGTACATTGAGGGCAATGTACATCTTAAGTGTGGGGGGTAAAAGTACCTAACTTTTTGCATTATTCCAAAATCCTGAATTTTAGTCTTGTTCCTATGTAATTTTCTCATATTATTAATTAGAGTGAAATTTCTAATGATTTATGATTTTTATTGATATGTTTTTGAGTAAGTCATTGATAATTGTCTATTGATGATTTATACTTGAAGAATACTAGAGAATCAAGCATGATAAGTCTATTTTTCAAGAATCAAAAATTTTCTAGGTTGTTAAACTGAATTTGAATATTACCTTGAAGTTTGAAATTTACAGGGATTGATATCAAATACCCATAATTTTTGTGAGATTTTGAGCCTTATAAAGTATATATTCTTTTTAGTGATCACTTTATTGATTATGAGTGTGTCAATACTGAATTGTTATTAACTTGCCTTGATTATACATATCGAAACCACATTAATGATTTGATATACTGAGATGATAAAGGCACCTAGGTTTTAACCCATTCACTCCACTAAAAAGCCTACCTTCACAAATTAACCCTTAGTGAACCCATTTGATCCTAACAATCCTTTTTATTGATTTACCCACTAATATTAACCCAAAACCCTTTGTATTTGTTATCACCATTCTTTTGACTACCCTTCTATCGAGAATTGATTTGATCAGTTGCCGAATTAGTTTATTTCAATTGATAAAGTTTTCTTTATTATGTTTCTACTTGATTTGTTCTTAAAAAAAATGAAGTATATTCATTATTAGTTCTATGTTCTAAGAGCTTACATGTTTAAATTCAACATCTTAAAGAAGAAGCTCGTATTATTAGTTGATCGTTGTTTTGCCGAGTTTTAAAATTTATAATGAATGAGATCGAACCTGGAAACTAACTCTGACAACGATTAAAGGCAAGTGTACCTATCGAACAGTAGTATAGCTTAGGCAACACCAGATTATCAAACCCAAATGAACTAAAAGTACTAATACTCACTTTCTTTTTAATATTTAGCCTAAAATATGGAGTGATTGGTTGATTTAATCTAATTTAATGACTACTAAGCTAAAGACACAAAGACAAAAAGAACGAATTGAGAAATAACTTGATGAAAAACTTAGTTGATCACGACAATACCCTCAGGAAGAATCCACCTAAACTTCGCTTGTTATTTAACACTGAATCATATGACTTATTCACTTAGTTTGATCCGTAAGACTCCCTATCATATATTAAACCCTCTCTCGAGGCAAATAACGTCTAACCCTAGATTAATTAGTGGAACTCTTGTTCTCTTATAATAACCCCCTAGAACAGCAGTAAATCGATCTATGGACTCCCATATTAGGTTTCACCCTAATTCAGCAAAATCTCGTCACCCTATCTCTAGGCGTTCGATCAAATCCGCTTAATTATGCTAGATCTACTATTAAGTAGGATCTATTCCTCCTCCACCTAAGCACATCAGATTTGGATTAAGTATGCATAATTAAGAACAAACTAAGTATTTATCATATAATTCAGAAATCAATAACAAGATTCATCTAGGTTTCATCTCCTTCAGGTATCTAAAGGGTTTAGTTCATAATGAATAAAGAAAACATCTCAAGAGAAAAGATAAAACAAAACATAAGAAATCCCTAAAACCCCCTGAAGGAATTGAAGGGGAAATTCGCCATCTTGAGTAGAATTCCGGCTCCTTGAGATGGATCACTGGCTATCTTCGAGTAATTTCCACAAATCTAGCCTTATGGCTCGGCTCCTTGGCCTAGCTAACTACCCCGACAAAAGCCCTGGCAGAAGGCTTCTGTCGAACTCCCCCTTAAGTTGCACCCTTGGGTGTTTATATAGACTTTTAGATGCCTTACGTGGCCCCTAAGTATCCTAATTCAAGTATAATTCCTACTCGAGTGTTTGAATAGGCTTTGGAATGTGTTTTTTTACCTCAAAGTATCTTATTCCGAGTAGAATTGGTCTTTTCTGGGCAGGACACGACCATGGTACACGCCTGTAAATCGCCTTCAGTAGTGTCTCGATTCTCGTCGATTGGGGCGCGGTAGTGTAAATCATGGCATGGTCGTGTCTTAGTTAATTGTCGAGGCACGGTAGTGTGGCTTGAAGTCCAAGCCGTGTCAATTCCCTCTTTGGCCCAAATTAGCCTGTTTTAAGCTCGTTTCTTGTTCTTTTCATCCTTGAGTGCTTTCCGAGTAAAAACATGAAAAGAAAGGATTAACAACACCTTTTACATAAATCAATTGCTAAATCATGCAAAATCATACTAAATGTAGACCTAAAATATGTTACTTTTACGGTTTATCATTAGTATTTTAAATTTTCGTGTTACTTTTACGGTTTATCATTAGTATTTTAAATTTTTGTGTGATTATTTAGGTTATTAGTTCATTTTTTTAGTTAGGTAATTTGTCAATTCAATCTCGATTCTAAAACCTTCTATTTCAGCCTTTATCCACACCTTTAACCTAAGCCTTGTTACAACCCTGTTAAAGACTTTTTTTTTAGTGTATCATCTCATATTACAGTGGTGGAGATTTGATTTTCAGGCAAGCCTATGGGATTAACTTTTCAGGTTCGACTTATGAGTGCTTATTCTTGAACCTTAAAACACTTTGAGTGATTTGAGTGAATCTTTAGTGAGGATGTCAATCCTTGTCGGTTTTGAATTAAAGGTAATTATTTAGATAAGGGGAGTTAAATTATCCATGTATAAATTATCTATGAATTATGATAAGGCATTATTGATAGGAGTTATAAATTATTGAAAGTTCATTTTAATTGTAAGTTGAGAATTTTGCTTGAGGACAAGCAAAAGCTTAAGTGTGGGGGTATTTGATAAACCATAAAAGTAACATATTTTAACCCCATATTTAGCATGCTTTTGGATGATTTATTCCTTGATTTATGTAAAAAGGTGCTCTTAATCCTTTCTTTTCATGTTTTATAATTAGGAAAGCACCTAGGGATGAAAAGAACAAGAAATGGGCTTAAAACGGGCCAATTTGGGCCAAAATGGAAATCGACACAGCCTGGACTTCAAGCCACATGACCGTGCCTCAACAATTAACTAAGACACGGCCATGCCACGATTTACACAGTCGTGCCCCACTCGACAGAATCGAGACACTGCTTGAAGACGATTTACATGGGCGTGTACCATGGCCGTGCCCTTGCCGCGGAAGAGAGAAATTTCACTCGAATTTGGATACTTTGAGGTGAAAAAACACATTCCAAAGCCTATTCAAATACCGAGTAGAAAGTATACTTGAATTGGGACACTTAGAGGCCAAGTAAAGCATTCCAAAAGTCTATATAAACACCCTAAGTGTAACTTGAGAAAGGGGAGGGTGGTTGAAGGCCGAGACATTCGGAATTTGACAAAAGCCGGAACTTTTGTGGGAATCACTCGAAGATAGCCGGTTGATCCATCTCAAGGAGCCGAATTCTAATTAAGACGGCGGATTTCTCCTTCAATTCCTTCAGGGCATTTTAGGGATTTCTTATGTTTTGTTTTATCTTTTCTCTTGAGATGTTTTCTTTATTCGTTATGAACTAAATCCTTCAGATACTTGAAGGGGATGAAACCTAGATGAATCTTGTTATTGTTTTCTGAATTATATGATAAATACTTAGTTTGTTCTTAATTATGCTTGCTTAATCCAAATCTGATGTGCTTAGGTGGAGGAGGAATAGACCACGCCAAGAGTAGATCCGCATAATTAAGCGAGTTGATCGCACGCCTAAAGATAGGGTGACGAGATTTTTCTAGATTAGGATGAAACCTAATATGGGAGTCCATAGATCAATTCTATCGCTATTCTAGGGGTTATTATTCGAGAAAGAGATTTTCATTAATTAACCTAGGGTTAGACGTTATTCGCCTCGAGAGAGGGTTTAATATACGTTAGGGAGTCTTACGGATAATATTAAGTCAATAAATCGTATGGTTCAGTGTTAAATAAAAAGTGAAGTCTAGGTGGATTCTTCCTGAGGGTATTGTTGTGATCAACTGAGTTTCTCTTCAAGTTATTTCCCAACTCGTTCTTTTTGCCTTTGCATCTTTAGTTTAGTAGTCGTTAATTTAGATTAAAGCAACTTCACTTATTTTAGGCCAAATAATAAAAAGAAAGTTAGTATTAGTACTTTTAGTTCCTTTGGGTTCGACAATCTGGTCTTACCTAACCTATACTATTGTTCGATAGGTACACTTGTCTTTAATCGTTGTTAGAGTTAGTTTCGAGGTTCGATCTCATTCATTATAAATTTTAAAACTCGACAAACTAACGATTAGTTATAAACCGAGTCATAAATATTTTTGAAATGTCAATAAGGTAGTATTAAAATTTCGTTAGAAAACTTTGACATTTGAGTGGTTAATTAAATAAAAAGGACTAAATTGAAAAAGGTGTAAAAGTTGCTAAAATGATTAAATAGCTTAATTGTCAAATGAGGAAGGACCTAAAGTGTAAATAAGCCCAAAGGAGATATTTTGGGCGGCAATAGTTGAGAAAAATCAGGAAATGGGTGAACTAAGGGCAAAATTGGAAAATTACTAAAATTAGCTAAATAAAAATGGGACCAAATTGGAATATCTAGAATTCTCTTCATTTCTCTTCATTTTCATCAGCTGAAAAATAGCCATGGAAGAAGGTTCAATCTGGTTTAATACTCTAGCTTCATGTAAGTGTAATTCTTGCTTTCTCCTGGACATTTCTATGTTTTTGGACTTTTACAATTGGGTCCAACCTACTATGTCATTAGTATTTGATTCTATGGCTAATTTTTAAAGTTTCTATGGATGAGTGTTGGAAGCATATGATGAATAAATATAGAATTGAAGCTTTAATTTTGATATATGATTATTTTATCACGTAAAATTGATGGAAATTAGTTTTAGGACCTAATTGTAAAAGAGTTTGGAAATAAGGTTTAATGGTAAAGTTTTAATTTTCAAGGGTTATGAAGTAGTTTAAAATGATAGAATAAGGTATTAATTGATAAAAACTAGCCCAATTGAGGGGTTAATTGGACAAAGGTTGAATTGTATGAACTGTGAAATTTGGGGCAAAATGGAAATCAACACTTTGCACTAAAACAGCTTTTGAACAGCAAGTAGTCTTATATATATAGCAACATATTAACTTGCTAACATATTACAAGCTTTAAATCATCTAGCATCCAACATTTATCCTTATTAGCTAAGTGCATATCCCAACAATACACCATATATATATCATGTGATCATTTTCCGTGTGTGATTTAAAGCATGACCAAAATCACATATCTAATGGTATTATAATGCAAGCTACTATATCAAAATGTAAAACCTAAACTTAACCAAAAGCAATGACCTTATTCGCAAGGCCATATTTATATTTACAATCCGAACATCATTCATTACTTGTCAAAACAAAGCCTATACATGCCTTTGATTCAAAAGTTTACAAAACATAACTATACCAAAGAGAGTGATAGTGTGGTCGACTTTCTTGATGATCCCCTGAGCCCGTAGTTGAATTATCGATCTATAAAATAGAACACAAACATAAACAGAGTAAGCTCACTGGCTTAGTAAGTCTTAAGCACATATACTTATAATGAACATACAGGTAAACACTTTAATCTTCAAACTGATAATATTGTACATAAATTTTTCTATATATATATATATAATACACTTAGCCGAATACTAGGGTCACATTTGTATCGATTATTATCACTATGTCATCATGAACATATACTTTATCAACTTCACATATAAGCTAAGTACATTCACATTAATGATAGGTTCCACATTATAAAATATAGTACTTGTGCAATTGACTATTTCAACACATCAAATTTGATTCAAAACAATAAGAACTTTACTCACTTCAATCCTTCTAAACATAATATGCCAACTCTTACCCGAGCTTTTAACACAAAACATTAAATATAACTTACCTTATTCGGTTCTCAAATTTCCCATTTATATCAATTCAGGCATTAAGCCTACTAGGCACTGGCTTAGAATATGTCACCGGCCAAGTTCTGCTGAACACGGCTTAAATATGTCACGGCTTGAAGCACTAGGCACGAAGCCCAAATATGTCACCGGCACTAAACCTACTAGGCACGAAGCCCGAATATGTCACCGGCACTAAGCACGCTAGCACCAAGCCGAATATGTCACCTAAGACTACTAAGCACCTGCTAGCCCTAATATGTCACCGACACTAAACTGCTAGGCACGAAGCTTGCGAATATGTCACCGGCACTAAACCTCGCTGGCACGAAGCTTAGAATATGTCACCGGCACTAAGCCTGCTAGGCACGAAGCCTGAATATGTCACCGACCCTAAGCCTGCTAGGCATCAAAGCCTGATAAGTAACACCGGCACAAGGCTTGCTAGGCTTAATAGCCCGAGGTATCAACATTTTCAACATTTCAATGCACAATTCAATAATACCAATTAAATCACTTAAATTTCATAACTCTATCACATTTCAAACTCAACTAAGCTATTTCACATTTTCTAAATAATATCATTACATCATTATATAATCCGCATCTCATATCTATTATACGACTTTACAAATGTAATATCAAAACATATCCAATTCAATGTACTATCTATATATTCGGCTATCACATAAAAATATGCCCAAATTTATCAAACATTTTCATTTAACACACTCATAATTTATTCTTTAATATAATCTAGCTTAAGGACTTACCTCGACTTTCGACGGACAACGTTAACAAATTTGATCGACAACTTTCGCTTTTCCCAGATCCAAGCTCGTTTTTCTTTGTTCTTGATCTAGAACACATTAAATTCAGTTCATTCAAGTACATCTCAATTCAATTTAGTCCCAAAACACATAAACATGCAATTTACCATTTTGCCCTAAGATTTCACATTTTACTATTTAGTCCTAATTGTACAAAACACAAAATACACAAAATTAGCTAAGACTATACAAGGGCGAATATTCACAAGGGCATTTTAAGTCCATTCCTTTCATTTATTTTGCAAATAAGCCCTCTAAAATTTTATTTTACAAATTAGCCCTAAATACTCAAATTTACCAAAATTTCCAACACCAAATATATTAATCTTAAGCATATCTTTAATTTAAAACATCAAACATCAAAACCACAAGAAAATATCAATGGATGAATATCACACATGCTTAGATTCAAAATTTCAACATGGGTCACTAGTACTCTAAGCAACGATCTCGAAGCGTAAAAATCAACAAAAACCGAGCTAAAATTCTTACCTAATTGAACCCAATAGTTGCCGAATTTTCAAAGCTTCTTCAACCCTTTTTCTTAGCTACAATCAGCCATGAACAAATATGAAAGAAAAAATGGCCTTTTGTTTGTTTTACTTTAACATATATTAGTTTATTATTAAATTACCTAACTAACCTTTATAATAAAATAACAAAATGTTATATCTTAAGGACAAACTTGTCCATGACCAGCCACTAACTCATAAAATGGGCTATTTACCCTTTTAATACTTCATATTATAAAGCCATGCTCAAATTAGCACATTTCACTTTAGTATGCTACTTTTACCTTTTACGCGATTAAGTCCTTTTTATCAAATTCAATCCTTAAATGATAAATTTTTCTATGAAACTTTCACACATAAATTCATATATAATAAACACTAAATATAATATTTAAATATTTCTCGGGCTCGATTCTTGGTCTCGAAACCACCGCTTACGATTAGGGTCAAATTCGATGCATTACAACTCTCCCCATAAGGATTTTCGTCCCGAAAATCTTACCGTTGAATAACATCGGATATTGTTGTCTCATTGACTCTCGGGCTCCCACGTAGCCTCTTCAACTCCGTGTCGATTCCATAGTACTTTCGATGGAAATCCTTTTGTTTCTTAACTCTTTCATTTCTCGAGCTATAATACGGATCGGTTTTTCCTCATACGTCATATCAGGTTGGATTTCAATCTCAGACAGAACAATCACATGTGACGGATCTGATCTGTATCTACGGAGCATAGAAACGTGAAATACATCGTGTATCTTTTCTAATTCAGAGGGTAGCTTCAACCTATAAGCAACAGGCCCAACACGTTTAATGATTTCATACGGTCCGATGAATCTCGGGCTCAACTTGCCTTTCCGGCCAAAACGGAGTACTTTCTTCCACGGAGAAACTTTTAAGAATACTCGATCTCTAACCTAAAATTCAATGTCTTTATGTTTCAAATCAGCATAGGACTTTTGACGATCCGAAGCAGCTTTCAAATTGTCTCTAATAATAGCTACTTTCTGTTCGGTCTCTTTAATCAAATCAACCCCGTGTAACTTATTCTCACGAGCTCACCCGAAGATAATGGTGTTGGCACTTTCGCCCATACAAGGCTTCATAGGCGCCATTTTGATACTAGATTGAAAGCTGTTGTTATAGGAAAATTCAATCAGAGGTAAGTATCTTTCCCAGGTACCTTCAAACTCAAGAACGCAACATCTCAACATGTCCTCAAGTATCTGAATAGTTTGTTCGATTGACCGTCCATCTGTGGATGAAAGGCTATACTAAAGTAAAGTTTAGTACCTAAGGTAGCTTGTAACTTCTTCCAAAACCGCGATGTGAATCTCGGGTCTCTGTCTAAAACAATAGAACTCGTTACGCCATGCAATCTCACAATCTATGATACATACAATTCACTAATTTGTCAAGTGAATAGTCATTGAGTGATTTAGTCATGATCTATCAACTATAACCTTTGAAACAAATTGACTCGTTTCAAACATCTTTCTTACTCGATGTCATAGGGAGTCCCTCGGTACCGGATTTCAGCGAAATCCATTGAAATTCTATCCCATTTCCATTCGTATCATGATTGGCTAAAGTAGTCCTACAATAACGTTAGCTTTCCCGGAAGGCACTTGATGCTCAAATACTTTAGGCTTTTACTTTTCTCGCAAATAAATAATGTTTTCGACAAATTAAGCACTTTGAAACAAATTGAAGCATATATCTCGTTTCATACCTTCGGTGATCCACTAGTAGAATCTTTCGCGCTTCAAGTCATTATACATTTTCGTGCTACCAAAATTTTGAATGTATCGACATCTAAACTTCGACTATTATGAGCTTCTTTCAATAACATCCAATCAAATCCATGTCCCGTCTAAAACGGATACACATTCGCCTTTGTATTTCAAGCTCGACTCACTTTCATCAATTTGAAATTCGACTCTTTATAGCATTATTTTCACACATCCGCATTGTTTCGAACCCGTTTATCAGCTCATATCTTTGTCGACTTTTGTGCATCACAAATTTGTGAATAAACATCGAAATAAGGTTTAATGGTAAAGTTTTAATTTTCAAGGGTTATGAAGTAGTTTAAAATGATAGAATAAGGTATTAATTGATAAAATTAGCCCAATTGAGGGGTTAATTGGACAAAGACTGAATTGTATGAACTGTGAAATTTGGGGCAAAATGGAAATCAACACTTTGCACTAAAAGCAGTTTTGAACAAGTAGCAGCAGTAGTCTAACTTTGAAAAATCACCAAAATTTTATAAATCGAATTATAATCACAAAAATTTTAGAAATCAAATTAGAGGATGAATAAAATTTGTAATTAAATAATATTGAGTCTAGTTTCTTATAGAAGAAATGGCGTAAGCAATGGAATTGTATATCATGAGATATAATAGGTTTTGTGAGACAAGGTCAGAATGAATTCGGGTTCCCCAGTTCTGACTTTGAAAAATCATCAAAAATTGAAGGAAAATAATTATGGGTTATATTTTATTTAATTAGAATCCTTAATTAGTCTACTTTCACTAAAAACAAACGGTAACATTATCCAAATTATTTACGATGAGATAATTAATTTTTAGTGAAGAGGGGTCAGAACTGTCGGAAGCGGAACAGGGGTGAATTTAAAGAATAAAATGTACTTATTGGCTAAACCAAAATTCTGAAAATTTTAAGGTATGAAGATATGTGAGTCTCATTTTAGGTAAAATTAGCGGATCTTAATTTGGAATTCTGTAGTTCAAGATAAAAATAATTTAGTGACTATGATACGGATGAACAGCTTGAATATTCACATAAATAAATAGTGAAAAATTATAGATGATGCTACTTACGAATGTGTTATTTATACTAAGGATGTGGAATGGAGAGGAGAAGGAGGAAAATATATGAATGACTTATGTATAAATTAATCACATGCCCGATTATAATCGATAAACATTGAATTAGAAATGATATAATGTTTTATTTCAAATTCCTAAAGATAATTACAAACAATCAAAGATAAATAAAATAAATCCTAAAATTAAATAATTCTTAATAATTATCTTAATATTAATTATCCTAATATAATCAAAATAGAGTCTAGTAGAATAAAAACTCTTCTTTTTGCATTTCAACCATTGTGTCCTCCATGCTTGCACTTTTAGCACCAACTTTTCCCCATGTCGCACATTGGCCCATTTTATCTTTAACTTCACGCTTTTGGCCCTTAATTTCACTTTTTCTTCCAATTTAGTCCCTATAAGATAAAAGACCATAAATAGCCCAAATTAGTAGAATCATACTCAAAATAAATATGCAATTAGCACATAAAAATATGATGTTCTAGAGTATTATCAAATATTCACATAAATAAATAGTGAAAAATTATAGATGATGCTACTTACAAATGTGTTATTTATACTAAGGATGTGGAATGGAGAGGAGGAGGAGGAAAATATATGAATGACTTATGTATAAATTGATCACATGCCCGATTATAATCGATAAACGTTGAATTAGAAATGATATAATATTTTATTTCAAATATTTATTATGAAACTAAGATTATCGTTATGGTATAAAATCGAATTGTAAGTTCGTGTAACTTGAATTATATTCTTAAATGCTTGAAATATATTTTTATTGATGTGAATATGATTTGGATATTTATTGTATGATAATTGATGAAATGAAAATGGAAAATAAATCCGGTTGAATGAAAGGAAAATTCGATGGATCTCGAAAAGGAATTGACGATAAAAGGATCTAGCCTAGACGGGTGATCCTATCTTGATGTAGCCCCGAAGAATATGTGGAAAATGGATTTAGCCGGATGGGTAATCCAATTAGGTCTAAATTTAGCTTTGATGGTAATTCAAATCCAAGCTCATTAGAGTAATTGTCGTTGCGGAGATTTAGCTTGACCGTAATCCATTGTAAGGATGAGGTTCACGGAGTGTGCTCTACGAAATGGAAATGTACGCACATGAATATGAATTGACGGACCCGGATTTGTACACTAAAGTGTACCCCTGAAAATCCTTCGAAATTCTGAGAAATTCAACGAGATAAATATGGAAAAATAACAAGGGAATAGAAATCATGGTATTGATGAGCTCATCAATCATGGTATATCTTATGTGATATAAGGAAATACGAGTTGATGAGAAATGAACATAGAACTTGGTTAATGAATGTATTCATTTGTGATTATATGTTTTTACACCCTTAAGTGTATTATTCGTATGAATTTGTATTCCAAATGAGTTAATAAAAGAGTTCTAATATGAAATAATCAATTCTAAATGAAATATTATAAAACATATTTGAAATACATTGGTATGTCTTGTATATTTTATTTGAATACATAATGTGAAAAGTCTAAGTACAAGAGAAATTTAATGAGAATTGAGCCCATATCGTTTCTTGTTAATTATATGAGTGTGCAACTAACAAATGGTATTAAGTATAAGGCTCGGTTGAATATCTTAAATTAGTTTTTGTATGTATTAAATGTGGGTGAAGAATAAGGATCAAATGAATGAGAAATATGGTTTGAAAAATAGCCTTATTTGTGAAAATTAACTTTACCATACGGCCTAGTAACACGGGCGTGTACTAAGGCCGTGTGACCGAGTTCCTTCATAGATGCAAGTCAGAGAGTTACACGCCTCAGAGACACGGCCATGTGAGCCACATGGCCATGCCACACGGGAGTGTCCCCAGTCACACGGGCATGGGACCCTTGTAAATGAAATAAATTTTGGGATTTTGCAAAAAAAATTCATACGATTCTGATTTAGTCCTGACCCGATCCTAATGCATGATTTGGACCTCGAGGGTCCGTTAAAGAAACTTTTATAATCAATTTCGATATTTGAGCGATAAATAGTTTAAATTGTCTGTAAGTGTTCCGTACTCCTCGGTAATGCCTCGTACTTTATTCCAACAACGGATACGGGTAGGGGGTGTTACAGTCGATATCTTCACCTTAAGTATCTACAGGTTAGTAATCTTCCCTAAAGCACTAGGGCACGTATATGAGGCAGCTTCAGACTTGTTTGATCGGCTTGATAAAAGGGTCACACCCATCCTGGCAATCTTGGCCGAAACTTTCAGATCTTTGAATGCATACTGGAGAAGAGGGGAAGGTAGGTTCATTGGGTGTGTGCAAATTCTGTTAGCATGGTTCCATAGCCACTTTTGGAAGGTAGGGAAGGTTTTATGTAAAGAAATTTATTTTCTAGCAAAGTTGTTCTAGTAGAATTGAATCCGAGTCAATGCCTTTTTTTGCATTCATTCCATGCATTTGCATTACATTGCATCATATGCATTAAATTTTACAAAAAGACCCTAATTAATCAAAATTTTTTAGTTAATCTGGAAACCAACAAGAGCCAACCAACCGAATATCGTTACAATAGTCGTGCCAAAACCAAAGTAATGAACCAAAGATTGGAAAGGCTAGAACAGATTCAAAAAGACATGCAAGATCAGTTGCAAGCGCAGCTGGAAGAACAGATTAACAAAAGTACAATAGCTGATAAGGAATCAAATACTGGAATCCCAAAGAAGTATGATAAGCCAATTGACGCAGTTGATGGTTGGAGGACTTGAAAAAGGGAAGAGCACCTTGGTCAACTCAGAGGATGATAATGAGGACCCCACTTACCCCCCAGGCTTTACCCCGATAAACGTTCAAACACAAACATATGTGTACCCATAAATGGTACCCGTTACAATCAGACCCCAACAGTATCAAGCCGGTACCTCGACACCAATGAACTACCAAATAGGCTCAGGTTCCAATCCGGGGGATAATCCAACCAATCTTGTTGTTCCTGATCTAGATGATATGGCAGAAATGGACAAAGCAAGAGTGGGACTGCCAAAGCAACTTGAGGATTGATGTAGATGGTTAGAAGAAAAATTCATAACAATGGAAAATGCTAACTACCATTGCGGAGTTAATGCTAAGAGTCTGAGTTTGGTCCCCGATTTAGTGCTCCCACCAAAGTTCAAAACTCTAGAGTTTCAAAAGTATAATGACACTAGTTGTCCTGAAGCTCACATCACTATGTTCTGTTGAAGGATGGCAGGATACGTCAATAATGATCAACTATTAATCCACTGCTTCCAAGACAGTCTGATCGAATCAGCAGCTAAATGGTACAACCAACTAAGTCGTGCCAAAATCAATTCATGGAAAGACTTAGAACACGCTTTTATGAAGCAATATAGTCATGTGACGGACATGAAACCCAACAAAATCACGTTACAGAACATGGAGAAGAAGCGAAATAAGAGCTTCAGGCAATATGCGCAAAGATTAAGAGAGGTGGCGACGCAATTCCAGCCACCTCTTCAAGAGAAAGAAACCACGATGCTTTTCATCAATACTCTAAAAGCCATTTTCATTAACCATATGTTGGGAAGTGCTACCAAGAGCTTCTCAGATGTAGTAATGTCTAGTAAGATGATTGAAAATACGGTGAGGAGCAGTAAGATAGACGCGAGAGAAAGCGCCAAAAGATCAACCCCGAGGAAGAAGGAAAATGAGGTGAATAATGCAAGCACATACAACAAGGCTTATTCAAAACCAATCACTGTAGGCTCGCCAAGGACAACAACCACTAGCCATCGAGGCACTCCAAGGTAAGAATCCAACCCGAGGCCAAATATAGAAAAGCTCCAGTTCACACCTATCCTGATGACATATAGAGAACTGCATTAGAGTCTGTTTGATGCACATGAGTTTGTTTGATGCACATGTGGTATCCCCTTCTACCTTAAACCTATGCAACCTCCATTCTCCAAATGGCACAATGCAAATGCTCAATGACGAGTACCATGCAGGAATCACAGGACACTCAATCAAGAACTGTACCTGTAACAGCTCGATTATGACCCTAATCGGAATGGTGGTTTCGGGACCACGAAGTCGAGTTGAAAAAAATTTTCTTTAAGAATTATTTTTCTTAGTTAATTGTGTGTGAATTAGCATGTGTGTAAGTTCGTATAAAAATTTTTGTGTTTGTGTGCTTAATTTTATAAAAAGGATGTGATTACATAAAATGGAAATTCAATGGTTAGTCATGGTAGTACCAATTAGAGGGTGGATTTTTAATGATGAATCCTTAAAGGGCAAATAGCCCATTTCTTATAGTAGTGGACGACACTAAGCTTTAAATTAAGCATTTTATATTTGCTTTCTTTTTAAATAAAGATTATAATAATGTATATGTATATTTTATAATAATAAAACATAAAAGAATTGCATGATCATCTTCTTCCACACTCTTGACTGAAACTAAGAAGAAAAGAAAAGGGAAAAAGCTTCAAGGGGGTTCGGCACTTGCATGTTCAAATAGGGTGAGTGTTTAAACTTAGTTCTTTTTAATTTTAACGTTTTTGAGGCTATAGTAAAGTAATTTAGTTAACCCATATATGAATTTTTGAATTTGTTGCATTGTTGGAGTGTTGTCATGGATGAAAGATTGGGTGTTTGTGTGGTTAAGGTTAGAATATGATATAAGTATGTTAGATTAACAATGTTTTCTTTGAAATTTTTGATGGAATCTAATATAAGGAGGAATTCATGAAAAGAAAATTCATGAAAGAACTAAATAGCAAGAAAATGAAAGAAATGAATTGATATATGAACTATGGATATTCTACCCTTGATAGGTGTGGTTGGATTTTGATATTTTGTGTTTTGAACTATAAGGACTATATTTAAACATAGTAAATGTTGAGGGTAAATTACTAAATTTCTAAATTATGTAATTATGATTTAATTGAATGAAATATGGGGATTTGAATGAGGTTAAGGAACATTCGCCTTAGCTCAAAATTTGTAAACTTAGCATATTTGTATTTAGTGAAAATTTGATTAGTTTGTAAAAATGCAAAGCGTGTGAGATGAAGTAGAAAATTGTCCAAATATGTGTTGTGAGCTAGAATAAATGAAATTTTATTGAATGAGCTCTTTTCGAAATTATTTTAGATCAAGAACGGAAAGACCCAGAATCGGATCAGGGGAAGGGCAAATTAAACGAATAGCTGAAAAATCTTAACTCATCGACCACCGAAGTAAGTTTTAAGCAATTGGTTTCAAATGAATAATTGTTAAATTGAAATGTACATTTTCAAATGAGTTTTAATATATTTATTCCTAAATTGCTGAATGTGATAGGGTGAAATTAAGGGTAATTTGCTGTTTGTGATAGTAACATGTATGTGTATTTATTTATATGAATTTCTTGGTTGGTTGAAATATATATATGATTTTCCGAATATGACATGGTGTGAGATCTAATATTTGTACTAGTGAATTGTGTTGGATTATGCATGGAATGTATATTTGGGGTTGAGTATATGCTTATAAATTGAGTAGAGGTTTAATATGTGCTACGAGATAGGGGATGGTGGTGTTCAATTTATTTTATAGTTGAATGTATGGATGCGGCTGATTAGGAGAGTATGACATGAGAAGTAAAGTTTGTTTTGTTTCTTTTGAAGATAAATATATATAAGTATGTTATGTGCTTGAGTTGTGAAAGTATGTATGTATATATATTATTATGTGCAAGAGGAGATAATCAAATAAAAAGGGGGCACTATGTGTGCGAATTTTATTCACCGAGCACTAAGTGTGCAAAGTCGGTTGAATAGCACTATGTGTGCGAAAATTATATAATGGCACTAAGTGTGCGATACATTACAAATATTTGGCATCGAGTGTGCCCTTTTATAAGTAACGGCACTAAATGTGCGATACGTTACGTGTAATGCACTGTGTGTGCGGATTATCAAATTTTCCTCAAGGATGGAAAACTCTTAGTGGAGGTAAGCGAAAGTGTCAGGTATGTACATGTGCATGGTAGTTTATTATCTTGATATAAACTAGGTAAGTAAATTTTATTTGGATATGGAGCATGTAAGTATTCGATTTAGGGATCAATTGAATGTGGTTAAAATTGCTTGGAAATATGTTGTATGTAATGGTGGTTAAAGGTACTTTTATAATTATGATGAAATTAATAAAGTTTGTATAGTGAATTGTTGTATATGGTATTATTGCTTAAAACTTACTAAGCTTTAATAGCTTACATGGTGTGTTTGTTATAATGTGCTATAGGTTTTCTAAGTCAAAGCTCGAGCCCGGGGATCCTTGTCGAAGTCAAAATAACTATCAACTATTTTGGTACTCTTTTTGAGAGTGAACTTAAATACTATGGCATGTATAGGCTAAACTACCTTAGAGTTGACTCAAATGTTATTTTGTGGATGTATATACAAATGCCATGCGAAAATGGCTATATTCCTATGATTTGGTTGACTTGATTTTTGCTTAATATGATGTATATATACATGCATTATAGGTTTGACTTAAGCATGTTTTAAAAAGGAAGTATCATGAATGAGTTGGTTTGATGCTTTGAAATATGAAATTTAATTTGATCATATTGTTTATATGGTCATGTGAAATTTGATGAGTTAGCATATACATTTGGTCATGGCAAAAATTTTAATGTGGTTGGTATAATTATTGAAATTTGTAAGTTGATTAGTATTTGGGAAAAAGGTAAGTCTCATAACAAGGCTAGTTATGGGTAAAATATATGTATTAAATATGGCTTATGATATAAAATGACTCGATGGGATTTATGTGCATATGTATTGAAACTAGCCTATATTAATTGTTTGGTATATGTTTAAATTATATCGAGCCATGAATAATAGTATAGAAGTCATGATAAGCTAAGTATATTATTAATAAAAATGTTTATTGGTTTAGATTATTGGATGTGTATTACTTTGTATATGTATATTCGACCTTAAGTATATGTTTGAATGTATGGTTGAAATTAGAAATAATTAAATGTTTGAATGTTTTATATATGTACCAATTCGGCCAATATTTGGATAGATCATGTGGGGTGTATTATATTTATGGAAGAATTGAAATTAGATGAAATGTACATATGAAATTTGATAATGCTGAAATGATATGAGCTTAACATGTGATATTTCAGATAAATGCTTTGACTTGGTATTTGGTTTAGTGATGCCCGTAACCGTAATCCAGCGATGGATACGGGTTAGTGGTGTCACAGCACCGCGTTCAAAAAGTTAATTGAAAGGCTCATCAAGATGGGCATTGTGAAGTTCGATGATCCATCGGGACCTAATATGGCAGGAAATCCATTACCCAGTTATTCTGATAAAGGGGTAAATGCGATAATCGAGAGTGGAGGAAAGAGAACCACGAAAACCTAGTGGAAATGAAGACCCCACTAAAATGGGTTTGGAAAAAATGGTAGAATGAGGATTAATCAAACAGGATTTAGAAGAGAGACTAAAGGGATGAGGGACTACTGTGAGTTCCATGCTGAGGAGGGTCATGAAATCCAAGAATGCATTGAGTTCAGGACTCTAGTGCAAAATCTGATGGATAATAAGGAGCTAGAATTTTTTGAATATGCCAAGGGCTCAAAAAAAATATATGCGCCTTAGAAGAAGGGTTAACAGAAAAGGTCTATAAAGTCAACCACCCAGTGGTTATCATTTCACGATCAAAACAAATGTTGGGAAATCTGAACATCAACGCCTTATCCGAAGAAGGAATTGGGGGAGAAAATTTATCAAGCATCTACCCCTATGTACCTGGAAGAGTTTTGAACAATTGGACTGCGGAAGAGATTCCTGTAGTTTTTAGAGCTAATTCAGAGTAATGTTAAAACACACTTATTGCTCTAAGCCTAAAAGCAATAAGAATCCTTTTGTGAAATAGGCTTATGTCCAACATCTTTATTTCAATAAAATGCATCTTTTCGTATCATCTTGAGCAAATATTCTTTTATTCTTTCCATTTCATTCATAATCATACCATACAAATAATTATTCTTAGATTCTTTTATTCTTTCGATTTTTCATCATCCTTATAACAGGCCTCCAGATAACAATGATATGAGCGACACTACTACTGACTCATAGTCTCCTTTTGAGCAAGATATGTGCATGGAGAGTTCTCAGGATTTTGAAGATCATCGAGACTGTAACCTATCTCCTGATTTGTTGAGGATGGTAGAACAAGATGAGAAACAAATCCTACCTTACAAAGAGTCAGTGGAAATTGTGAGCTTGGGAGAGGAAAAAGAGGTGAAGATTAGAGCTTGCATTGCCAGTAGAGACAAAACGAGACCTCATTGAGTTACTCCAAGAATTCAAAGATGTCTTCACGTGATCATATGAAGACATGCCCGGGTTAATGATGTTTCTCCAACTAACTACGACCACAATAAAGGCAAGCGCACCTATCGTTTAATAGTATAGTTATGGTAAGACCGAAAATATCGTATCCACATGGACCAAGAGTACTACTTATTATTATCTTCTTATTATCTAGCCTAAAAATTGGAGTGATTTCTTTTAAACTAAAACTAATTAAAAGCACGACAGAGAATGAATTGGGAAAATACTTTTTAGACAACTTTATGAGAGAGGCAATACCCAAGGAAGAATCCACCTAGACTTCACTTATTACTTCTGATTCATACAATTTATTCACTTGACTTAATCCGCAGAAATCTCTGATTTATGTTAATATCTCTTTCAAGACTAAAAACAACTGACTCTAGGTTGATTAATTGAAATTTCTTTCTAATTAAAACCTCTAGTGTCGCATTAACTCGATCTATGGATTCCCTTATTAGATTTGACTCTAATCTGGCAGATTTATGTCATCCTATTTCTAGGGTTGCAATCAACTCCACTTAATTGTGTTGATCTACTCTTAAACAGGGACTTTTGCTCCTCTAAATAAGCACATTCGACATGAATCAATAACCTGAATTATCAAAACAAGAATAAGCACTCACAATTAAGAATAAGAACAAGTATTTATCTTATAAATCAAATAATAATAAAATCCATCTTAGGTTTCATCCCCTTAGGTATCTAAGGGATTAGTTCATATTGATAGAGGAAAACATCTTAAAATAGGGAAAACTACAAACATAAGAAAACCAAAAAACTTCAAGAGAAATTGATAGAAGATCTTTAGTCTTGACGGTGATCCATCTTCCAAGCTGTTCCTGATGGCTGTCTTCGAGTATTTTCTACTTTCTACTCCGCGTCTCTTTTTAGGTCACCCCCTAGGGTGTTTATATAGGCTTTGGAATGCCTTTCTTGGCCCAAAAATAGCATATTCCGAATGGAATTAAACTTTGGTACGGCAGGAACACACCCGTGTTTAATTCCTTAGACCGTGCTCGCTTCTGCTCGCCACACACGGCCGTGTGGTCTGTACGTGTACATTGATCCAGGCCGTGTTCAATTCTGCTCGTAACACATGGCCGTGTTTGATAGTCCAGGCCGTGTTGATTTCTACGGTAGGCCCATTTTGCCCCTTTTTGGCCCGTTTCTCATTCTTTTCGACTCCCTAGGCTCTCTTGATTGTAAAACATGAAATTAAGGGATTAGGAGCATCTAATTCATCAAATCTAATGAAAATTCATCCAAAAATAAGCCAAGCATGGGGTTAAAATATGTATAAATTATGGTTTATCAAATATCCCCACACTTAAGCATTTGCTTGTCTTCAAGCAAAATCCTCAACTCACAATTAAAATTAACTTCTTTAATTCATAATTTTCATCAATAATGTCTTATCATATTTCACAGATAATTCATACATGGATAATTTAACTTAAAGAGTCCTAAAGTTTCAAACAATCTAATTCACAATTTTTTGTAGCATGAAAACATAGGTGTTTCCCCTTATCTAAATAATTACCTTTGATTCAAAACTAACAAGGATTGACATCCTTACTAAGGATTCACTCAAATCATCAAAGTGTTTAAGGTTCAAGATAAAGCACTCAAAAGTCAAACATGAAAAGTTATTACCATAGGCTTGCATGAAAATCAAATCTCCACCACTATAAAATAAGATGATATACAAATCAAAAGGTCTTTTAAAAGGGTTGTAATGAGGCTTGGGTTAAAGGTGTGGATAAAGGCTGAATTAGAGGGTTATAATCGAGATTGAATTGACAATTTACCTAACTAGAAAAAATGAACTAATATTGAATAAATACATCAATTGAAAACTTATCACTAATAACACGAGCTTCTTCTCAAAATTTGAAATTAACCGTTTCAGCTCAAATAGCAAAGAACTAATAATAAATATATTTCCAACTTTTTTTAAGAACATACAATAATAAGAGAGAATTTTAACAACTAAAATAAAAAAAACATAGTTAGGTGACCGCTCAATTCAAATCTCGACAAAAAGGAGCTAAAACAATAGGAAAAATTCTCAATGAATCAAAAAGAGTAAGTCTTGTTTTAATATTAAGGGTAAATCAATAAACGGTTCATTAGGATCAAAGGGGTTCACTAGGGGTTAATTATGACGGTAGGCTTTTTAGGGTAAGTGGGTTAAAACCTAGGTGTCTTTATCAGCTCAGTATATCAAATCAAAGGTGTGGTCTCGACATGCATAATTGAAGCAAGTTCTAGAATAACAAATCAATATTGACACACTCATAACCAATAAAGTGAGCAAGAAAAGTATATGCTCTAAAAGGCTCAAAATCTCACAAAAATTATGGTTTTTGATGTCAACCTTGCAAATTTCAAACTTCAAAGTAATATTTAAATTTAGGGAAACAACTTAATAAATTTTTAATTCTAAAATAGACTTATCATGCTTGATTCTCTAATGCCTTAAAGTTTAAATGATCAATGCACAATTACCTATGACTTAATCCAAAACATATCAATGAAAATCATAAGTCGATAGAAGTTTCATTTTAATTAGTAATATGAGAAAATTTACTTACGTAAGGCATAATTCAGGGATTTTCTAATAATGCTATAATTAACCTCTCCACACTTAAGATGTACATTGTCCTCAATGTACAAAGATAAATAATGACAATATAGTAAGAAAATCATAAGATAGGTAGAGAAGTGAAACTTCCTAAATTTTGGATGGAGTCAATGCAAAGAAACCTGATAAATTTGGGCCGAGGTGAACGTGGGGGAGGATACTCCAGCAGCACCTCGAATCTTTTGAAATCGAATCAATGAAGCAGCCGGCATAAACTTATGATACCCTAAGCTAAATCTAAATGGCATGAAGAATAAGAACAAAATAATAAAAATAAATAATGGAAAATAACTATGAATTCAAGATAAAGGAGAAAAAGAGTGACCAACGGTGGCACGGATGGTGGTGGTGTAAAGAAAGAATAAGAGAAATGGGAGGAAGAAAGGCAATTGGAAAAGAAAAAGGGAAAGGGGGTTTCGGGTTGGGGAAAAAGGGAGGAAGGAAGGAGGTGGAGGAGGAGAGTGGTGGTCGAAAAGGGTGCGGTGGCTAGGGTTTGGGGAGAAGATTTGGGGAAAAAAGTGAATAGAAGAAGGGGGTTTAAATAGAGATTGGGACACATGGTCGCAGCCCATGCCCGTGTGCCCGGGGCAAGTTAGGTCACACGGCCGAATCGCACGACCATGTGATACTTCGTTCGTTTCTCCCACGCCTGTGTACAGGTTTCCACGCCCATGTTGATTGGTCAGTATCGACCACGGCTTATAGGCACGGGCGTGTTGCACGCCCATGCCATTTACTCAGTATTGCCCATGATTTTAAGGCACACACGTGTGGATGTATCGCTTCTCGCGTTCTTTAGTCAGTGTCGACCACGGCCGCATCGCACGGCTGTGGCACTTTGTCGCAGCCCATGTTTTGGGGAAGTTTCATCTTGTTCCCACACGGTCTCCGCCACGCCAGTGTACCTACTTGTGATGTCCACACGGCCATGACCACGCCCGTGTGCAAGGCGGTGTGGGTAGGGAAACATGCGCCTATTAATTTGGTTAGTTTTTAGTTAGGTGCTAAAAATCGAAACTATGGACATTAATAAGGTTAGTGCTTGGGTTGCTTCCCGAGAAGCACTTATTTAGAGTCTAAGCTCGACTCACCTTCCATTCTCATATTCATGGTGGTTCGAGGAGTTGACACTCCTTTCTCCTGCTATTAGTTCTATTATCAATATACAGTTTGAGTCGAGTAGTGTTTACCTTAAAAGTGTCAAACTTAGGATTACTTACCTCGACTGTTCCGTATGGGAAGACATTGAGTACCGTGAAAGGGATTGCTCCGTTTGTATTAATGTCTGAACTGGAGATTAGAGGGTCTGTTTTATTTAATAATACCTGATCCTCGATCTTAAATTGGTTTGTCCCATCCTTAAGCTTGTTATAGAGTCGCTTTGGTTCATCGTGTTTTCTTGGTTTCTCCTTGATGTGTGTCCGCCATTCATCTAGTTCCTAGATTTGGAGCCTTCGTTCCTCATGA
This sequence comes from Gossypium rotundifolium, assembly GCA_025506655.1. Classification (NCBI taxonomy): domain Eukaryota; kingdom Viridiplantae; phylum Streptophyta; class Magnoliopsida; order Malvales; family Malvaceae; genus Gossypium; species Gossypium rotundifolium. Next base: position 18,069,758 of record CP106734.1, read on the forward strand.
ACAGTTCTGTCCTCAGTATGAGAGCTAGACCATGGCTCTATCATCTTTTTCTAAGAGATTTCCTGCACAGAAGATTGAACATTAAGTTCACTTACATTAACAGGACTAGTATCATCTTGATCACTAAATAACCTGACAGAATCACGTGCTTAGAGTTTAATCATGTCATCACCTACACGAAGTATTAATTCCCCTGTATCAACATCGATAATGGACCTAGCAGTTGCTAAAAAGGGTTGTCCTAAAATTAAAGGAACATCACTATCCTCATCCATGTCTAAAACAACAAAGTCTATTGGGAATATGAATTTATCAATTTTTCTAGTAAATCTTCAATTATACCCTTAGGAATTCTAATGGTTTTATCAGCTAATTGAATGCTCATCCTAGTTTGTTTGGGTTTCCCAAGACCTAACTATTTAAACATTTTATAAGGCATAACATTGATACTTGTCCCTAAATCAGCTAAAGCATTATTAACAGATAAACCACCAATTAAGCAAGGAATCGTAAAACTCCTTGGATCTTTTAATTTACAAGGTAGTTTATTTTGTAAAATTGCTAAGCACACTACATTTAGCTCCACATGCGACATATCGTCTAGCTTTTGTTTGCTTGCCAAAAGCTCTTTTAAGAATTTTGCTGAATGAGGCATCTACAAAAGAGCTTCAATAAACGGTAAGTTAATATGTAATTTCTTTAAAAGTTTAAGGAATTTACCGAATTGTTCATCTGTGCGGTCTTTCTTCGTCGCATTGGGATATGGCGCACTAGGGTTGTATTTTACTTACCAGTTTTTGTTTACTATAGCTTTCCTCAACCTTACCTTTGTCTAACACGTTTTCTTACCTCGTTTTTGGTTCGTCTAACCCTTCACTATCATGAACAGTAATAGCATGAAGTTGCTCCTTTGGGTTAGTTTCAGTGTTGCTTGGCAAGCTACCTTGTGGTCATTCTGAGATCAACTTAGCAAGCTAACCTATTTAGTTCTCGAGCCCTTGAATTGATGCTTGCTAATTTTTGAATGCTATTTTGGTGTTCTGAAAATGGGTTTCTGGCACTGAGATGAATTTTGTTAGTATCTCCTCAAGGTTCAGCTTCTTTTCCTGTGGGTAGGGTTGCTGTTGAAAGCATAGAGGGGGTTGTTGTCTCTAATTTCCTTGACCACCCCATGAGAAGTTTGACTGGCTCCTCCAACCTGGGTTGTAGGTGTTACTATAGGGATTATTCCAAGGTCTAGAGTTATTACCCATATAGTTCATTTATTCGCTTTCTATACCAAGGTTGTAAGGTGGATATTCTGTATTATTTGTCCCTCCTCCATGTGTATCGCACTGCATCACTGGATGTACCTGCGAAGAACCACACAAACCATCAATCCTTTTATTTAGAAGCTCTACCTGGTTTGATAGCATGGTAACTACGTCGAGGTTGAAAACACTGCCGGATTTTGTCAACTTTGTTCTCATGACTTGCCACTGATAGTTATTCAGTGACATCTCATCTATAAACTCGTAAGCAGCTTCAGGGTTTTGTTATTCAAGGTTCCATCGGCAGCTACATCAATCAATTACCTAGTTGAGGGGTTCACACCATTGTAAAAGGTTTGAACCTGTAGCCATAATGGTAACCCAAGGTGAGGGCATCTTCTCAGTAGATCCTTGTATCTCTCCCATGCGCCATAAAGTGTTTCTAAATCATCTACACAAAAGAAGAGATATCGACATCTTCTCAGTAGATCCTTGTATCTTTCCCATGCGTCATAAAGTGTTTCTAAATCCATCTACACAAAAGAAGAGATATCATTCCTCAACTTAGCCGTTTTAGCCGGTGAATAATATTTAAGTAAGAATTTTTTGGCCATTTGTTCCCATGTAGTGATTGATCCTAGTGGTAATGATTTCAACCACTGTTTAGCTTTGTTCTTCAATGAGAAGGGGAATAATCGAAGGCGAATAGAAATTTCAAAAACACCATTAATTTTGAAAGTATCGCAAAACTCTAAGAAATTGGCCAAATGAGTGTTTAAGTCCTCATCCTGCAAACCATCAAACTGAACAAACTGTCGAATCATTTGAATAGTGTTAGGTTTCAGTTCAAAATTATTTGTGGCAATAGCAGGCCTAACAATACTTGATTCAGTTCCTGTTAAATTAGGTTTAGCATAATCATACATAGTACGAGGAGCAGGATTTTGATTCACCGGTTTGCAACAACCATGAGAGGTAGCGGATTATTATCAGCCATCTCTTTGGTAGTATGGATTTCTTCCTTTTACTCTTCCTGTATATATTGTAGACTTCGCCTTATGATCGTTGTTTTGTCGAGTTTAAAATTTATAAAGAGAATGATCGAACCTGAAAACTACCTCTGACAACGAGGCAAGTGTACCTATCGAACAGTAGTATAGCTTAGGCAAGACCGGATCGTCGAACCCAAAGGAACTAAAAGTACTAATACTTATTATTTAGCCTAAAATAAGTGAAGTTGCTTTAATCTAAATTGACGACTACTAAACTAAAGATGCAAAGAAAAAAAGAACAAATTGGGAAATAACTTGAAGAGAAACTCAGTTGATCACAACGATACCCTCAAAAAGAATCCACCTAGACTTCACTTGTTATTTAACACTGAACCATACGATTTATTCACTTTGTTTGATCCGTAAGACTCCCTAACGTATAGTAAACCCTCTCTCAAGGCGAATAACGTATAACCCTAGGTTAATTAATGAAAATCTCTTTCTCGAATAATAACCCTCTAGAATAGCAGTAAATTGATCTATGGACTCCCATATTAGGTTTCACCCTAACCCAACAAAATCTCGTCACACTATCTCTAGGCGTGCGATCAACTCTACTTAATTATGCTAGATCTACTCTTAAGCAGGGTCTATTCCTCCTCCACCTAAGCACATCAGATTTGGATTAAGCATGCATAATTAAGAACAAACTAAGTATTTATATAATTCAGAAAACAATAACAAGATTCATCAATGTTTCATCCCCTTCAAGTATCTAAAGGGTTTAGTTCATAATGAATAAAAAAACATCTCAAGAGAAAAGATAAAACAAAACATAAGAAATCCCTAAAACCCCCTGAAGGAATTGAAGGAAAACCCGCCGTCTTGAGTAGAATTTTGGCTCTTTGAGATGGATCAACTGGCTACCTTTGAGTAATTCCCACAAGTTTGACCTTCCGGCTCGGCTCCTTGGCCTAGCTAACCGCCTTCCTTCAGGATACACTTAAGGTGTTTATATAGACTTTTAGAATGCTTTACTTGGCCTCTAAGTGTCCTAATTCAAGTATACTTCCTACTTAGGTGTTTGAATAATCTTTGGAATGTGTTTCTTTGCCTCAAAGTATCTAAATTCAAGTGAAATTGTCTCTCCTGCGGCAGGGGCACGGCCATGGTACACGCCCGTGTAATCGTTTTCAGGCTGTGTCTCGATTCTGTCAATTGGGGCACGGCCGTGCAAATCGTGGTATGGTCGTGTCTTAGTTAATTTTCGAGGCACGGTCGTGTAGCTTGAAGTCCAGGCCGTGTCGATTTCCTCTTTGCCCCAAATTAGCCCGTTTTAAGCTCGTTTCTTGTTCTTTTCGTCCTCGGGTGCTTTCCTGAGTAAAAACATGAAAAGAAAGGATTAAGAGCACCTTTTTTACATAAATCAAGGGCTAAATCATCCAAAAGCATGCTAAATATGGGGTTAAAATATGTTACTTTTACGGTTTATCAAATACTACCACACTTAAGCTTTTGCTTGTCCTCAAGCAAAATTCTCAGCTTATAATTAAAACGAACTTTCCATAATTCACAATTCCTATCAACAATGCCTCATCATAATTCACAGATAATTTATACATGGATAATTTAACTCAAAGACTCTTAAAGATTCAAACAATTCTAAGTCATATATTTGTAGCATAAAAACATAGGCGTCTCCCCTTATCTAAATAATTACCTTTAATTCAAAATCGACAAGGATTGACATCCTCACTAAATATTCACCCAAATCACTCAAAGTGTTTTAAAGTTCAAGAATAAGCACTCATAAGTTGAACCTGAAAAGTTAATCCCATAGACTTGCCTAAAAATCAAATCTCCACCACTGCAATATGAGATGATACACAAATCAAAAGGTCTTTGACGGGGTTGTAACGGGGCTTAGGTTAAAGGTGTGGATAAAGGCTGAATGAGAAGGTTTAGAATCAAGATTGATCTGACCAATTACCTAACAAAAAATAATGAACTTGAAAATAAATGATTACATCAATTGAAACTTTGAAACTAATAATACTACGAGCTTTTTCTTTAATAATTGAAATTTAAATGTACGAGCTCACTTTTATACTACTAATGTTGAATATACTTCGATTTTTTTTATTTTTTTTAAGAACAAACTAGAAACATAATAAAGAAAACTTTATCAACTGAAATAAACTAATTCGGTAACTGATCGAATAAATTCTCGATAGAAGGGTAGTCAAAAGAATGGTGATAACAAATTCAAAGGGTTTTGGGTTAATATTAGCAGGTAAATTAATAAAAAGGGTTGTTAGGATCAAATGGGTTCACTAAGGGATAATTTGTGAAGGTAGGCTTTTTAATGGAGTGAATGGGTTAAAACCTAGGTGCCTTTATCATCTCAGTATATCAAATCATTAATGTGGTCTCAACATGTATAATCAATGAAAGTTCTAGAATAACAATTCAGTGTTGACACACTCATAATCAATAAAGTGAGCATAAAAAAGAATATATGCTCTATAAGGCTCAAATCTCACAAAAAATTATGGGTATTTGACATCAATCTTGTAAATTTCGAACTTCAAGGTAATATTCAAATTCAGTTTAACAACCTAAGAAAATTTTTTTAGTTCTTGAAAAATAGACTTATCATGCTTGATTCTCTAGTATTCTTCAATTTAATCATCAATGTACAATTATCAATGACTTACTCAAAAACATATCGATAAAAATCATGTATCATTAGAAATTTCACCTAATTAATAATATTACTTAGAAACAAGATTAAAATTCAAGATTTTGAAATAATGCAAAAAGTTAGGTACTTTTACCCCCCACACTTAAGATGTACATTGTCCTCAATGTACAAAGATAGATAAACAATTACGTAATAATAAGAGAAGGGGAAAAGTGACACTTCCTAAATTTTGGATGATTCCGAGAGTTGGTAGAGGTCATGGTAGAAGGTCGTTGGAGTAGGTGGTGGTGGCATTTTCTATGGGCCTGGTGGGGTGGCTACCGATGAGCTTTGTGCTAGATAAAGAAATTGGTAGCCTGCAAAGATATAGCCAAGAAATCTAAAGAAACATTATTACTATACTAATATTGTATTTAAAGATAAAGAAAATAAAGAGAAGGAGACTAACAAGAAAACTAAAACTAAAAGAAAAGACTAATGGACTAAGGAGTCCTTATTGTTGGATGGTTCACGAGGTGGGTGTGACCTCTAAGGCTGTGGTGCGTGATTCCCAAGCAGCCTTTAGAACCTAAAACCAAGAAACTAAAACAAGATAAACTAATTTGAATAGAAGAGAAGTAAAGATAAGGAAATTGAAGCAAAAGAGAAAAGAAAAATAAAAACTAAATTGTCTCAAAGACCCTTGGCTTGTCGAATAGCTGAAGCTGCCACCATGAACTCATGTAAATTGGTTTCTTTTGAGGAGACTGTGGTTGGCCTTTTACGCTTCTTCGGAATGACTTTGGTGTCTCAAGAGTTATAGGAATGTTAGAAGAAAAGGAGAAAGAGGAAATATGATAAGAAGAAGGTAGAAAGAAAGGAGGAAGGAGGGTGAGGAAGAAGAGGGGAGGGGTGGGGTGGGGTTTAAATAGAATTTTGGCTTCTGAAATTTTCCCACGGTCGTGCACCGAAAGTGTGTTGAATTACACGTTGCATCGCACGGCTTTTTTCTAGGCTTGTTTATTCACCAACGCCCATTTTCCAGATGCCACGCCCATTCCTGAAAAGGAAGTGTGTTGGAATGGTTGGGTAGCTTGGGCATGTTTTTCCATGTCTGGTAAGTCAGTAGCTTGACACGGTCGTGGAGCACGGCCGTGCCAATTTATCGATGCCCGTGGGGAGTGGTTGGATCCGTGACGTCGAAAAGATGTTGGGATTTGATTCGTATGGCCTCTGCTATGTCAGTACGAGGATTTTGGTGGTCCACACGGCCACAGACACGGCCGTGTGTAAGGCCGTGTGTCCTAGAAATCTACACTTTTGGTTAGTTTACAAAGAGAAAGAGAAAAAAAATAAAATAAAATGAAAACAAATGTAAAAAGAAGTAGGGTTAGTGCTCGGGTTGCCTCCCGAGAAGCGTTCATTTATAGTCTTAAGGTAGACTTTCCTCGACATTGAAAAAAAATCAGGGAGGTTTAAAGGTTTGAATATCTTCCCTCATGCTTATAGTTCTTTTTTCTTGACAAAGTTCAAGTTGAGAAGTGTTTACCTTAGAGGTGTCGAATGTTGGGTTGATTACCTCGACTGTTCCGTGTGGGAAGATATTGTGTACCTTAAGATGGATTTCTCCCTTTGGCTTCAGGTCTGTTGTAATGATGTGCAGATCTGCTTTGTCTAACAGTACCTGGTCTCCTATTTTGAAGTGATTCGATTTCCTACAAGCTCTTCTGGTGGTTCATCTGGTTTTACTTTGTGTGGTTCTTCTTTGACGTGTGTCTTCTACTCTTTTAGTCTGTCGACCTTAAGGTTTTGATCCTTCTCTTTGTCGGGTTGGGTTCTATGATTTGGCTCAGGTTTGTCTTCATGTGGTATTTCCTGCAATGAAGGTTGTACAAATTGATTATCAAGTGAATTGTCTTTCTTACCTTCATCGATTGTTGTCCTGGCCGAGTCAAGAGCTTGAAGACTGATTGATTCGTTACCTACACAAAATATGAGTTCTCCTGTGGCAACATCAATTTTAGTCTTGGCAGTTGCTAGGAAGGGTCTTCCTAAAATTAATGGGATTGTATTATCCTCATCCATATCTAAGACAACAAAATCTACTGGGAAAATAAATTTATCGATTTTGACAAGAACATCTTCGATAATGCCCCTAAGAATTCTAACAGTTTTATCAGCTAATTGTATACTCATCCTAGTTTGTTTGGGCTTCCCTAGAACTAGTCGTTTAAATAATGTATAAGGCGTGACATTTATGCTTGCCCCTAAATTAGCTAACGCATTATCAATAGCTAAACTACCAATTAAACATGAAATTGTAAAACTCCCTGGATCTTTTAGCTATCGTGGTAGTCTATTCTGTAACATTGATGAGCATGATGTGTTCAATTCCACATGGTGCTCTTCTTCTAATTTGTGTTTGTTAGTCAAGAGCTGTCTTAAAATTTCCTCGAGTCGGCATCGAAAAGAGCTTGAGAAGAGGTAAGTTAATATGTAATTTCTTTAAGAGTTTAAGCAACTTACCGAACTGTTCTTCTGAATCGTCTCTTTTCATCACTTTGGGATAAAGTATGCGAGGTTGGCACTCCTTGATTACCGGTTTTGGCTTTCCTTGTGTTACTTCTACCTTAACTTCGTCTGCCTTGTTTTCTTGTATTGGATTGGGTACATCTAACCCCTTACTTGTCATGGTGAGATGGCTTGAATTTGCTCCTTTGGGTTAATCTCAGTGTTACTTAGTAGACGTCCTTGCGGTCGTTCTGACATTAGCTTTGCGAGCCGTTCAACTGCATTAGTGGCTTCCTTAACTGATGATAAACCGTAAAAGTAACATATTTTAGGCCCACATTTAGTATGCTTCTGGATGATTTAGCCCTTAATTTATGTAAAAAGGTGCTCTTAATCCTTTCTTTTCATATTTTATACTCAGAAAAGCACCCGAGGACGAAAAGAACGAGAAACGGGCTTAAAATGGGCCAAATTGGGCTAAAGTGGAAATTGACATGGCCTGGACTTCAAGCCACATGGTCGTGCCTCGATAATTAATTAAGACACGGCCATGCCCCAATTGACAGAATCGAGACACGGCCTGAAGATGATTTACATGGGCGTGTACCATAGTCGCGTCCCTGCCACAGAAAAGAGCAATTCTACTCGGAATAGGATACTTTGAGGCAAAGAAACACATTCCAAAGCATATTCAAACACCCGAGTAGGAATTATACTTGACTTAGGATACTTAGGGGCCAAGTAAGGCATCTCAAAGTCTACATAAACACCCAAGGATACAACTGAATGGGAGTTCGACGGGGTTCGACAGAACCCTTCTGTCGGTACTTTTGGTGTTAGGCGGTGAGCTAGGCCAAAGAGCCGAAGCCAGAGCAGTCAATTCAGGGAATTACTCAAAGATAGCCAGTTGATCCATCTCAAGAAGCTGGAATTATACTCAAGACGGTGGATCTCTCCTTCAATTCCTTCAGGGGGTTTTAGAGATTTCTTATGTTTTGTTTTATCTTTTCTCTTAAGATGATTTATTTTAAAGTTATGAACTAAATCCTTCAGATACCTGAAGGGGATGAAACCTAGATGAATCTTGTTATTGTTTTATGAATTATATGATAAATACTTAGTTTGTTCTTAATTATGTTGCTTAATCCAAATCCGATGTGCTTAGGTGGAGGAGGAATAGACCCTACCTAAGAGTAGATCTAACATAATTAAGCGGAGTTGATCGAAAGCCTAGAGATAGGGTTATGAGATTTTGTCAGATTAGGGTGAAACCAAATATGGGAATCCACAGATCGATTTACTGCTATTCTAGGGGGTTATTATAAGCGAATGAGAGTTCCACTAATTAACTTAGGGTTAGACGTTATTCGCCTCGAGAGAGGGTTTAATATAGGTTAGAGAGTCCTACGGATCAAGCTAAGTAAAGAAATCATATGGTTTAGGGTTAGATAACAAGTGAAGTCTAGGTGGATTCTTTCTGAGGGTATCATTGTGATCAACTGAGTTTTTCATCAAGTTATTTCCAAATTCATTCTCTTTTATCTTTGTCTCCTTAGCTTAGTCATCGTCAATTTATTTTAAACCAACTTCACTCTGTTTTTAAGGCTAAATAATAAAAAGAAAGTGAGTATTAGTACTTTTAGTTCCTTTGGGTTCGATAATCCGGTCTTGCCTAAGCTATACTACTGTTCGATAGGTACACATGCCTTAAATCATTGTCAGAGTTAGTCTCCAGGTTCGATCACATTCATTATAAATTTTAAAACTCGATAGACACACGATCAAGTTTTTGGTGCCGTTGCCGGGGAACTAAAATATTAAGAAAGCTCTATTTTTATTCCTTTAGCCATTATTTTTATTTTTTATTTATTTTGCAATTTATTTTATTTTTTTTGCTAATTTTATTTCTTCTTCCTTTTTCCTAGTAGGTACCTCTAGTTTATGACTAGAAGGAACACAACAGGACCACTAGTATACGATAGTGAAATTGAAGCTACCACTCGGAGAAATTGCATAGAAATTAGGCGAGCCCTAAATTACATGGAAGAAGAGCGAGAAGACAGATCCGATCCTACTGAAGGGATGGACGAGAATAATCCACCACGAGATGTGGAAGAAAACAATGCTCCGCGCACTATGTATGATTATGCTAAACCTAATTTAACAGGAGCTGAATCTAGTATTGTTAGGCCTGCTATAGCCGCTAATAATTTTGAATTAAAGCCTAACACAATACAAATGATTCAACAATTTGTTTAATTTGATGGTTTGCAGGACGAAGACCCGAACACTCATATAGCTAATTTTTTAGAGTTCTATGATACTTTCAAAATAAATGGCGTTTCTAATTATGCCATTCATCTTCGGTTATTCCCTTTTCATTAAGCAATAAAGCCAAATAGTGGTTGAACTCGTTACCACGATGGTCAATTACTACATGGGAACAAATGACCAAAAATTTTTATAAAAATATTTTCTCTTGCCAAAATGGCCAAATTACGGAATGATATCTCTTCTTTTGTGCAGATGGATTTAGAGACATTATACGATGCGTGGGAGAGAACAAGGATCTCTTGAGGAGATGTCCACACCACAGATTACCTTTGTGGCTTCAAGTCCAAACTTTTTACAACGGCGTAAATCCCTCAACACGGTAATTAATTGATTCAGCCGCCGGTGGAACTTTAAATAATAAAACTCCTAAAGCAGCTTACGAGTTCATTGAAGAGATGTCACTGAATAACTATCAGTGGCAAGTTATAAGGACAAAATAAACAAAATCAGCTAGAGTTTAGAACCTCGATGCAATGACTATGCTATCAACACAGGTAGAGATGATCATTTCAAACAGTCGCATTTTAATATTTATAAAAAGAATGATCGAACCTATAGACTAACTATGACAACGATAGAGGCAAGTGCACCTATCGAATAGTAGTATAGTTTAGGCAAGAATATCTTATCGAACCCAAGGGAACCTAAAAGTACTACTACTCACTTTCTTTCTATTATTTAGCCTAAAATATGGAGTGATTGATTTATTAAAACTAATGAAATACTTTAAACTAAATGCAAAGACAAAAGAACGAATTAGAGAAAGACTTTAGGAAAACTCAGTTGATGAAGATGATACCCTCAGGAAGAATCCACCTATGACTTCACTTATTATTTAACCCTAAACCATATGATTTCTTTACTTAGCTTGATCCGTGAGACTCCCTAACCTATATTAAACCCTCTCTCGAGGCGAATAACGTCTAACCTTAGGTTAATTAGTGGAACTCTCGTTCTCTTATAATAACCCCCTAAGGAAGCAGTAAATCGATCAATGGATTCCCATATTAGGTTTCACCTAATCGACAAAATCTGTAACCCTATCTCTAGGCGCCCATCAACTCCGCTCAAATATGCTAGATCTACTCTTGGCGAGGTCTATTCCTCCTCCACCTAAGCACATCGATTAAATTAAGCAACATAATTAAGAACAAACCAAGTACTTATCATATAATTTAGAAATCAAATAACAAAATCCATCATAGGTTTCATCCCTTGGTGTCTGAAGGGTTTAGTTCAAAATAAATAAGAATACATCTCAAGAGAAAAGATAAAACAAAACATAAGAAATCCTAAAACTCCCTCAAGAAATTGAAGGAGAGATCCTCCGTCTTGAATAGAGTTTCGGCTTCTTGAGATGGATCAACTGGCTATATTCAAGTGCTTCCCTAAAAGATGAAAGCTTCGGTAAAAGCCTCTACAAAAAGTCATCCCTTTAATGTCTGCCTTGGGTTGTTTACATAGGCTTTGGGATGCTATAATTGGCTCCTAAGTACCTCCATCAAGTAGAATTACTATTAGGGTGTTTGAGTAGACTTAGGATTATGTTTCTCTGGCTTCAAGCATCCAATTCCGAGTGAAATTGCTCATTCCCACGGCAGGGGCACGCCCATGGCACACGCTCGTGTAATTTCAGGGTTGGGTCGTGCCTTGATTCTGTCGTTTTGGGCATGGCCATGTAAGTCGAGATTCAAGCCGTGCTCCAGTTCTATCGATTGGGACACGGCCTTGTAGATCGCTTGACAAGCCCGTGTGTGGTAATGAGATGATGCGGCCGTGTAACTCGTGAGTTGGGCCGTGCTCTAGGTAATCGTCGAGACACGATCGTGCAAGCTTTGTGCCAGACCGTGTTGATTTCTTGCTAAGGCCCAATTACTCCGTTTTAAGCCCGTTTTGTGTTCTTTTTATCCTCGGGTGCTTTTCTGAGTATAAACATGAAAAAAAAGGATTAAAAGCACCTTTTTACATAAATCAAGGGCTAAATCATCCAAAAGCATATTAAATATGGGGATAAAATATATTACTTTTATGGTTTATCAAGAGATGATGAATAAAAATCTTGATAGTTTGTGTTCTTCGCAGGTACATCCATCATGTAGTGCAACGCAAGTGGAATTGTGGTGAATCCTGAGTACCCACCCTACCAACCGGACGCAGAGAGCGAACAGATGAACTCTATAGGTAATAATTTTCGATCCAACAATAATCCTTATAGTAATAACTACAATTCAGGTTGGAGGAACCACCCAAATTTTTCATGGGAAGGCCAAGGAAATCAAAGACAGTAACCTTCTCCAAATTTCCAAAATCATCCATATCCACAAGAGAAGAAGCCAAACCTCGAAGAGATGCTGACAAAATTCACATTAGACACAAAAAAGTGCTTCCAAGAAACTGAGAAAATAATTAAAAGTAATGAGAGCTAAATCGGGGAACTTACTAAGTCCGTTAAGGAAGCCACTAATGCAGTCGAACAACTCGCAAAGCTAATGTCAGAACGACCGCTAGGACGTCTACCAAGTAACACCAAGATTAACCCAAATGAGCAAATTCAAGCCATCACAGCTCAAGACAATAAGGGGTTAGAGGAACCCATTCCAATACAAGAAAATAAGGTAGACGAAGGTAAGGTAGAGGTAACACAAGAAAAGCCAAAACCAGTAATCAAGGAATACCAACCTCGTATACATTATCCCGAAGCGATAAAAAGAGATAATTCGAAGAACGATTCGGTAAGTTTCTTAAACTCTTAAAGAAATTACATATTAACTTACCCTTCTTGAAGCTCTTTTTCGATACCGCACTCGAGGAAATTTTTAAGACAGCTCTTGACCAACAAACGCAAATTAGACGAAGAGCATCACGTGGAGCTAAACGCAATGTGCTCAGCAATTCTACAAAACAAACTGCCATGAAAATTAAAAGATCTAAGGAGTTTTACAATTCCATGTTTAATTGGTAGTTTATCTATTGATAATGCATTAGCGGATTTAAGGGCAAGCATCAATGTTATGCCTTACAAAATGCTTAAACAACTAGGTCTAGGGAAACCCAGACAAACTAGGATGAGCATTCAATTAATTGATAAAACTATAAGAATTCCTAGGGGTATAATAGAAAATGTTCTAATCAAAATTCATAAATTTGTATTCCCAGTAGACTTTTTCGTTTTAGACATGGATGAGGACAACACGATCCCCTTAATTTTAGGAAGACCCTTTTTAGCAACTGCCAGAGCTAAAATTGATATCTATGTAGGAGAACTCATACTTCGTGTAGGCGACGAGATAGTCACTCTTCAAGCTTTTGACTCGGCCAGAACATCAAGTGATAAAGGTAAGAAAGCAAATTCAGTTGACAACCAACTTGTTCAACCAGGAAACACCACAAAGCTACAAACCTGAGCCGGATCATAGACCTCATGCCAATAAATAAGAATTACATGAGGAACCAGAACCACACGAAGTCAACCCGAAGGAAACCCCAGACGAGCTGATAGGAACAATAAATCACATAAAAATAGAGGATCAGTTATTGTTGAATAAAGAAGACCCTCGAATCACCAATTCAGACCTCAAGACAAACAAAGAAATCACTTTTGAGGTACTTAATGTCTTCCTATACGGCACAGTCGAGGTAAGCAATCCCAAATTCAACACTTTTGAGGTAAACACTACTCGATATATCCATAACCGAGTTGATCGCATGAGAAAGGATTTCTACCTCTTTAAACCACCATGATTACACAAATAACAGGTAAGTCTAGCTTAAGACTATAAATGAGCGCTTCTCGGGAGGTAACCCGAGCACTAACCCCATTTTTATTTTTATTTTTATTTTTATTTTTATTTTTATTTATAAACCAAAAGTATTTTTATTTCCTTTTTTAAGCATTCAAATAAACCAAAAGTGTAGATTTCAGCACACTAGCACATGGCCGTGGTCGTGGACTGTGTAGAAACCACGGCTAGGCACATAGGCGTGGACCGTATCTCTATTTAATTATTTTTATTCCTATTTTTATTTTTACTTTCTTTATTATTCTTCGTGCTATTTAGATTTAGTTTAGGATACAATAAAATCAGACCGGCTACTTTGAGGATTCAATTTCAAATGGTTCGAGACGCTTCCCCACGTTCACCTCCAATCCTATTCGATTTCTTTTCAAAGACTTCATCCATAATTCAGGAAGTTTCACTTCTCTCCCTATCTTATGATTTTGTTATTATCTTGCTTTTTACATTGAGGACAATGTACATCTTAAGTGTGGGGGGTAAAAATACCTAACTTTTGCATGATTCTAAAATCTTGAATTTAATCTTGTTTTAAGTATTTTCTCATATTACTAATTAAGGTGAAATTTCTAATGATTTATGATTTTTATTAATATGTTTTTGAGTAAGTCATTGATAATTGTGCATTGATGATTTATACTTAAAGAATACTAGAAAATCAAGCATGATAAGTCTATTTTTCAAGAATCAAAAATTTTATAGGTTGTTGAATTGAATTTGAATATTACCTTGAAGTTTGAAATTTACAAGATTGATGTCAAATACCCATAATTTTTTGTGAGATTTGAGCCTTATAGAGCATATATTCTTTTTCATGCTCACTTTATTGATTATGAGTGTGTCAACACTGAATTGTTATTCTAGAACTTGCCTAGATTATGCATGTTGAGACCACATCCATGATTTGATATAATGAGATGATAAAGGCATCTAGGTTTTAACCCATTCACACCACTAAAAAGCCTACCCACATAATTAACCCCTAGTGAACCCTTTTTAATCCTAACAACCCTTTTTATTGATTTACCCGCTAATATAAACCCAAAAGACTCTTTGAATTTGTTATCACCATTCTTTTGACTTCTCTTCTATCGAGAATTGATTTGATCAAATTGCCTAATTAGTTTATTTTAGTTGGTAAAGTTCTTTCTTTATTATTATGTATTTATTTAGTTCGTTCTTAAAAAAAAATCAAAGTATAGTCAGTATTAGTAGTATAAGAAGTGAGCTTGTGCATTTAATTTTCAATTATCAAAGAAAAAGCTCCTATTATTATTAGTTTCAAAGTTTCAATTGATGTAATCAGTTATTTCTAGTTCATCGTTTTTATATTAGGTAATTAGTCACTTCGATCTCGATCCTAACTCTTCTAATTCAACCTTTATCGATACCTTTAACCCAAGCCCCGTTACAACCCTGTTAAAGACCTTTTGATTTGTGTATCATCTCATATTACAGTGGTGGAGATTTTATTTTCAAGCAAGCCTATAGGATTAACTTTTCAGGTTAGACGTATGAGTGCTTTCTCTTGAACCTTAAACACTTCGAGTGCTTTGAGTGAATCTTTAGTGAGGATGTCAATCCTTGTCGGTTTTGAATTAAAGGCAATTATTTAGATAAGGGAAACACCTATGCTTTTATGCTACAAATTTATGACTTAGAATTGTTTGAATCTTTAGGAATCTTTGAGTTAAATTATCCATGTATAAATTATCTATGAATTATGATGAGGCATTGTTGATAGAAATTGTGAGTTATGGAAAGTTGTTTTAATTATAAGTTGAGAATTTTGCTTGAGGACAAGCAAATGCTTAAGTGTGGGGGTATTTGATAAACCGTAAAAGTAACATATTTTAGGCCCACATTTAGTATGCTTTTGGATGATTTAGCCCTTGATTTATGTAAAAAGGTGCTCTTAATCCTTTCTTTTCATATTTTATACTCAGGAAAGCACCCGAGGACAAAAAGAACGAGAAACGGGCTTGAAACGGGCCAAATTGGGCTAAAGTGGAAATCGACATGGCCTGGACTTCAAGCCACATAGCCGTGCCTCGAAAATTAATTAAGACACGGCCATGCCATGATTTACACAGTCGTACCCCAATCGACAGAATCGAGACACGGCCTGAAGATGATTTACACGGGCATGTACCATGGTCATGTCCTTGCCGCAGAAAAGAGAAATTCTACTCAGAATAGGATACTTTGAGGCAAAGAAACGCATTCCAAAGACTTTTCAAACACCCGAGTAGTAATTATACTTGAATTAGGATACTTAGGGGCCAAGTAAGGCATCTCAAAGTCTATATAAACACCCAAGGATGCAACTGAAGGAGAGTTCGACGGGTTCGGCAGAACCTTCATCAACACTTTTAGCGTCGAAGCGGTGAGCTAGGCCAAAGAGCCAAGCCGAGCGATCAATTTAGGAATTACTCAAAGATAGCCAGTTGATCCATCTCAAGAAGCCGAAATTATACTCAAGACGGCGGATCTCTCCTTCAATTCCTTCAGGGGGTTTTAGGGATTTCTTATATTTTGTTTTATCTTTTCTCTTGAGATGATTTATTTTAAACTTATAAACTAAATCCTTGAGATACAGAAGGGATGAAACCTAGATGAATCTTGTTATTTTTTACGAATTATCGATAAATACTTAGTTTGTTCTTAATTATGTTACTTAATCCAAATCGATGTGCTTAGGTGGAGGAGGAATAGACCACGCCAAGAGTAGATCTAACATAATTAAGCGGAGTTGATCGAGCGCCTAGAGATAGGGTTACGAGATTTTGTCAGATTAGGGTGAAACCTAATATGGGAATCTATAGATCAATTTACTGCTATTCTAGGGGGTTATTATAAGCGAATGAGAGTTCCACTAATTAACCTAGGGTTAGACGTTATTTGCCTCGAGAGAGGGTTTAATATAGGTTAGGGAGTCCTACGGATCAAGCTAAGTAAAGAAATCATATGGTTTAAGGTTAGATAACAAGTGAAGTCTAGGTGGATTCTTCCTGAGGGTATCGTCGTGATCAACTGAGTTTTTCATCAAGTTATTTCCAAATTCATTCTTTTTTATCTTTGTGTCCTTAGCTTAGTCATCGTCAATTTAGTTTAAAACAACTTCACTCTGTTTTTAAGGCTAAATAATAAAAAGAAAGTGTGTATTAGTACTTTTAGTTCCTTTGGGTTCGATAATCCGGTCTTGCTTAAGCTATACTACTATTCGATAGGTACACTTGCCTTAAATCGTTGTCAGAGTTAGTCTCCAGGTTTGATCACATTCATTATAAATTTTAAAACTTGATAGACACACGATCAATTGACTTAGTAAGTTCCCTGATTTGGTTCTCGTTGCTTTTAATTGTTTTCTCAGTTTCTTGGAAACGATTTTCTATGTTTGCCATAAATTTTGTCAGCATCTCTTCGAGGTTTGGCTTCTTCTCTTGCGGATATGGCTGATTTTGGAAATTTTGAGGAGGTTGTTGTCTTTTATTTCCTTGATTTCCTTGGCCTCCCCATGAAAAATTTGGGTGGCTCCTCCAACTTGGATTGTAGTTATTACTATAAGGATTATTATTGTATCTGAAATTATTATCTATATAGTTCATCTGTTTGTTCTCTGCGTCCGATTGGTAAGGTGGGTACTCAAGATTCGCAATAGTTCCACTTGCATTACACTGCATTACTGAATGTACTTACGAAGAACACAAACTATCAAGCTTTTTATTCATCATCTCTACCTGTATTGATAGCATGGTCACTGCATTGAGGTTGTAAACTCCGACTGATTTTGTCAGTTTTGTCCTTGTAACTTGCCACTGATAGTTATTCAGTGGCATCTCTTCAATGAACTCGTAGGTCGCTTGGGAGTTACATTGTTCGTGGTTCCACCAGCTGAATCATTAGTTGCCTCGTTGAGGGGTTTACACCATTATAGAAAGTTTGGACTTGTAGCCACAAGGGTAGACCATGGTGTGGACACCTTCTCAAAAGATCATTGTATCTCTCCCATGCGTCAGATAATGTTTCTAAATCCATCTCGCACAAAGAAGAGATATCATTAGTAATTTGGCCATTTTAGCGGTGGGAAATATTTTAATAAAAATTTTCGGACATTTGGTCCCATGTAGTGATTGACCCTTGTGGTAACGAGTATAACCACTGTTTGGCTTTATTCCTTAATGAAAAGGGAAATAATCAAAGATGAATGGCATCATCAGAAACGCCATTTATTTTGGAAGTATCACAGAACTCTAAAAAATTAGCTATAAGAGTGTTCGGGTCTTTGTCCGCAAACCATCAAATTGAACAAATTGTTGAATCATTTGTATTGTGTTAGGCTTTAATTCAAAATTATTAGTTGCTATAGTAGGCCTAACAATACTAGATTCAGCTCTGTTAAATGAGGTTTAGCATAATCATACATAGTCTGCGAGCATTGTTTTCTCCCACATCTCATGGTGGATTATTCTCGCTCCATCCTTGAAGAGGATTGGATCTTCCTAATTTAGGGCTCGCCTAATTTCTCTGCGATTCCTCTGACGATAGCTTCAATTTCACTATCGTATACTAGAGGTCCTGTCGGGTTCCTTCTAGTCATAAACTAGAAGTACCGCTAGGAAAAGAAAGAAATAAATTTAGAAAAAAAAATAAAATAAAATAAATTGCGAAATAAAAATAAAAATAAAAATAATGGCTAAAGTAATAAAAATAGAGCCTTCTTAATATTTTAGTTTCCCGGCAACGGCGCCAAAAACTTAATCGTTGTTTTGTCAAGTTTTAAAATTTACAAAGAGAATGATCGAACCTGGAAACTAACTCTGAAAATGACTTAAGGCAAGTGTACCTATCGAACAGTAGTATAGCTTAGGCAAGACCGAATTGTCGAACCCAAAGGAACTAAAAGTACTAATACTAACTTCCTTTTTATTATTTAGCCTAAAATAAGTGAAGTTGCTTTAATCTAAATTGACGACTACTAAACTAAATACGCAAAGAAAAAAATAATGAATTGGGAAATAACTTGAAGAGAAACTCAGTTGATCACGACGATACGCTCAGGAAGAATCCACCTAGACTTCACTTGTTATTTAACACTGAAGCATACGATTTATTCACTTAGTTAGATCCGTAAGACTCGCTAACGTATATTAAACCCTCTCTCGAGGCGAATAACATCTAACCGTAGGTTAATTAACGGAAATCTCTTTCTTGAATAATAACCCCCTAGAATAGCAATAAATCGATCTATGGACTCCCATATTAAGTTTCACCCTAATCTGACAAAATCTTGTCACCTTATCTCTAGGCGTGCGATCAACTCCGCTTAATTATGCTAGATCTACTATTAAGTAGGGTCTATTTCTCCCCCACCTAAGCACCTCAAATTTGGATTAAGCATGCATAATTAGAACAAACTAAGTATTTATCAAATAATTCAGAAAACAATAACAAGATTCATCTAGGTTTCATCCCCTTCATGTATCTGAAGGGTTTAGTTCATAATGAATAAAGAAAACATCTCAAGAGAAAAGATAAAACAAAACATAAGAAATCCCTAAAACCCCCTGAAGGAATTGAAGGAGAAACCCGCCATCTTGAGTAGAATTCCAGCTCTTTGAGATTGATCAACTGGCTATCTTCGAGTAATTCTCACAAGTCTGACCTTCTGACTCGGCTCCTTGGCCTAGCTAACCGCCCTCCTTCAGGATACACTTATGGTGTTTATATAGACTTTTAGAAAGTTTTACTTGGCCTCTAAGTGTTCTAATTCAAGTATACGTCCTACTCGGGTGTTTGAATAAGCTTTGGAATGTGTTTTTTTGCCTCAAAGTATCCAAATCTGAGTGAAATTGCTCTCTCCCACAGCAGGGCCACGGCCATGGTACACGCCCATGTAAATTGTTTTCTGGCCGTGTCTCGATTCTGTCGATTGGGGCACGGCCGTGTAAATCGTGGCATGGTTGTGTCTTAGTAAATTTTCGAGGCACGATCATGCAACTTGAAGTCCAGGCCGTGTCAATTTCCTCTTTGGCCCAAATTGGCCCGTTTTAAGCTCGTTTCTTATTCTTTTCTCGGGTGCTTTCTTGAGTAAAAGCATGAAAAGAAAGGATTAAGAGCACCTTTTTACATAAATCAAGGGCTAAATCATCCAAAAGCATGCTAAATATGAGGTTAAAATATGTTACTTTTACGGTTTATCACCTTATTTCTCTTCGGTTTCTGCGAGCTGTACTCTCAATCTCACTGTCCTAAAGTAGAGGTCCTGATGGATTTCTTCTAGTCACAAACTAGAGACACCTGCCAGAAGCAAAAAAATTGTATACAGTAATAAAAATTTAGTGTTACTAATATCTTAGTCCCCGGCAATGGTGCCAAAAACTTGATGTGTCTCTAACTAACTACGATCACAATAAAGGCAAGCGCACCTATCGTTTAATAGTATAGTTATGGTAAGACCTGAAATATCGTATCCACAAGGACCAAGAGTATTAGTAATTACTATCTTCTTATTATCTAACCTAAAAATTGGAGTGATTTCTTTTAAACTAAAACTAATTAAAAGCACGATAGAGAATGAATTGGGAAAATACTTTTTAGACAACTTTATGAAGAGGCAATACCCAAGGAAGAATCCACCTAGACTTCACTTATTACTTCTAATTCATACTATTTATTCACTTGACTTAAACCGTAGAAATCCCTGGTTTATGTTAATATCTCTTTCAAGACTAAAAACAACTGACTTTAGGTTGATTAATTGAAATTTCTTTCTAATTAAAACCCCTATTATCGCATTAACTCGATCTATGGATTCCCTTATTAGATTTGACTCTAATCCGGTAGATTTATGTCATCTTATTTCTAGTGTTGCAATCAAGTCCACTTAATTGTGTTGATCTACTCTTAAACAATGACTTTTGCTCCTCTAAATAAGCACATTCGACTTGAACCAATAACCTGAATTATCAAAACAAGAATAAGCACTCACAATTAAGAATAAGAACAAGTATTTATCTTATAAATCAAATAATAATAAAATCCGTCTTAGGTTTCATCCCCTTAGGTATCTAAGGGATTAGTTCATACTGATAGAGGAAAACATCTTAAAATAGGGAAAACTACAAAACATAAGAAAACCAAAAAACTTCAAGAGAAATTGATAGGAGATCTTTAGTCTTAAGGGCGATCCCTCTTCCAAGCTGCTCCCGGTGGCTGTCTTCGAGTATTTTCTGCTTTCTACTCCACGTCTCTTTTTAGGTCACCCCCTAGGGTGTTTATATAGGCTTTAGAATGCCTTTCTTGGCCCACGAGTAGCCTATTCTGAATGGAATTAAACTTTGGTATGACAGGGACACGCCCGTGTTCGATTCCTTAGACCACGCTCTCTTTTGCTCGCCACACACGATCGTGTGGTCTGCCTGTGCACATTAATCCAGGCCGTGTTTGATTTTTCTCGTAACACACGGTCGTGTTTGATAGTCCAGGCCGTGTTGATTTCTAAGGTAGGCCCATTTTACCCCTTTTTGGCCCGTTTCTCTTTCATTTCGACTCCCTCAGCACTCCTGAATGTAAAATATGAAATTAAGGGATTAGGAGCATCGAATTCATCAAATCTAATGAAAATTCATCCAAAAATAAGCCAAGCATGGGGTTAAAATATGTATAAATTATGGTTTATCAGTTAAGTACTGATATCGTGGTACATCGGCTCCCCATAAAGGAAGAGTGCAAGCCAGTTCAATAGAAGCTTCGAAGGATGAGGCTCGACGTTTTGTTGAAAATAAAAGAGAAAGTCAATAAGCAATTCTGTAACACCCCATACCTGGCCCAAACATTTCGAATCGAATCGGTATGTTCTGTAAGAAAATTTGTTGAAAACCCCCTTTTAATTACTTTTAAATTTTTGGTAGAAAGTATATAGTTTTGTTTAAAACATTTGAGGTGTATAAAAAGTCAACACTTAGCTTTGTTATTTAAAATCATTAAGTCATGTTGTTACCAATTACATCAATGTACTTCGATGGTACGAAAGAAAATCATTTACGTTTGAATTTGAGAAACTTGTGTAACCATTTTAAAGTCATTAAACAGTTTAAATAATTCATCCAAAACATGTAAAATAGTAAAAATAAAATCTTAGGAGGCCTTATTACAACTTGAACAAATAAAACCAAAAATAAAATAAAAATAATTCAAAGTTCGTCTAATCCATATTTTCACTTTGCATGGTCAGCCTCGAGTCCACCGGCGCCTCATCCATGATCTACGAGTCACTGAAAAATATTAAAGGAGAAGGTGAGTCACCAAGACTCAATGTGTAACCCTTCCCCGAGTTTAGTGCAACATCATACACAATTTAAAACTAAATTTAACATGCACTAAGTTTAACATGCACCCAACCTAGCCAACCAAAACACCTTTCTCTACCCCGTGTGGTACCAAACCACTAGTGGTGCCAAACCACTGGTGACTCAAAGTCACGATATCCATCAACATTGTGGTGCCAAACCACTTTGGTGACTTGAAGTCACATATAATAAGTTGTGGGGCCAACCCACGCAGTGATACCAAATTCTCAAGTCCGATCCCGTAATATCATCCGTGGGGCCAACCCAATCGTGGTGCTAAGCCACCGGGACAAGACGCTATGAGGTGCCAAACCTCCGTGACCGTAGTCACGAAATGTGGTACCAAACCACCGTGTCCGTCGACCGAATATCACTTCCCTCCACTCATTTAACCCACACATTTATGATATGCATAAATCATGCCAAACATGTTTATTTAATAACATATCTTGAGTTTATCAAAAGCCATCTTCTTATATGCCACATATACCAAATATGTCAAGCATCATATACAAACTCATATTGACAAGGACTTACCTGGATCCTTGCTTATACCTTTATGGTATTAAATCCAAATCTACACAATCCGGTTTAGCATACACAATATATACAGCACATTAGTTAGTTATAAAGTGTGTATGTACACACCTGTTCTAATGATACTCTTAATCCCGAAGAGCCAGTCGGCCACACTAGACTTCCTTGCCCCTATATTCGGCCATACATGAAAGTTAGTGCCCCAAACCATTCGACCAACCCAAAATAATTCCAAAGGGTTTCACATGAACCCGAAACCTTACCTACACGTCCTTTGAATACTAGCCACCACACACCAAGTGTTTCTGCTTCCCTATAATCGACAATCACATACCCATGTAAATAGCCTTCGGCTTTCGAACACTAAATAAATAACTTACTAAAATAGATCCTTACCACCACTTACCAAGACTAATTGCTAACGAGTGGAGGCTTGACTGAATACTTCAAAATCCAAGTACCTTCACAATCGGTTGGACAAAAAATCCAAAGCTCCTTTAAATCGACTATGGCCTCCCTACAATTGATTTGATCATATTAGTAAGAGTCTTAGGCCATTCTTGACATAACCTTGAACCTAAAAGAGGTGATTACCCCTTACCTTGATAATTGTTTCACCTCTATCCACCACTAGTCAAGACCACTTGTGATGTTGAGGGTTTCTTACCCTTAAAGAAGGAACAGAACCAGAATGCTAGAGTGGACAGACATTCCCTAAGGGTTTCGGCTCAAAAGAAGAAAAGAAAGTAGGGGTCACCTTACAAGAAAGAAGAGAGATTAAAGGAGGGTCTTGAAGTGTTTGGCTTTGTAAAAGAAGAAAGAAATTAGATGGCGAATGAGGAGATTCGACAAGAACCCAAAGAAAGAAACAAAGAGAACTTGTCAATGATTTGGCACTCCTTGTTTAACACTAAACCGAAAATAGATGGCCCTAGAGAGTCCCTATTTCGGCCATAACCTCTCCCCTCTTTGTGATAATTTAGCCTTTACTTATCAAAGATAATGCATGATTTATCTTCCTTTAATCTCCTATCCTCTCTTCATACAATTTAAATGGAAATAAACTTACTAATACTACTCCTTCCAAATAGATTAAGTGCAAAAAAATAATAAGCCTTATCTTTATCAATTCAAGAGTCCACAACCATGCCATCACTCCCCTCTCCCATACACGCTCGGTTCTGGAAAATAAAAATCAAAAGTCGCTTCTTAGGTTCGAACCAGGACCTCATAAACATGACCCTCCTAAACGCCTCAGTTATCGCTTCCCATTTGACTTTCATGTCAAATATCCTCACCATTTAAATATAAGGCCTTCATTCCTGGCCCCTTTTTCCTTAACGTCAAAAGCTCAAAAATAAAATGCTCCTTGTATCCCTTATGTCTCGAACCCAAGACCTCCCTTGCAACACCCTTAGACGCACCCTTGTAGCACCTAAGTGGCGCATGGAACCACTTAGCCAATTAGTTCTTTGTGTCAAGTTCCTTTTGAAAATTTTCTTAACCCCTATCTCACCTAGCTTCCTCCTTTAAACACTTAAAAGAAATTTTAACCCTAAGTCGAGCCTAGCTCGATTTATTTCTAGACCTTAGAACATGCCAAATAAATCATAGTATTTATTTCTTCAAGCACACACATGGGAACAAATAATTAAATTTTCAAACAACCCTAATTCGGATGTTACGCTTCTACCCCTTAAAAGAATTTGACCTCGAAATTACGGATTAGAAGAGTTGGGGTATTGCTACCAGATCACATCCTCGGGTTCCCATGTGGCCTCCCGCACCATGATTCCACCATAACACCTTTACCAAAGGCACTGACTTCTTAGTAGAACTTTGACATCATGATCCAAGATTTGTACCGACTCCTCGTCGAAAGACAAGTCCGAGTTTACCTCAATCTCTGCCACTGGCACAACGTGTGATCGATCTGACCTATATCATCTAAGCATCGACACATGGAAGACGTCATGAATTTGTCTCAACTCTGCGGCATTTCGGTGATAAGCTACCGATCCCACTCGCTTCACTCATCAGATATGGTTCGATAAACCTTGGGCTTAGCTTCCTTTTCGCCCAAATCTCAATACCTTTCTCCAAGGTGACACCTTCGTAAAAACTTTATCTCCTCGATATTCCATCTCCTTGCGCTTAAGATTAGCATAAGACTTACGCTTATCCGACGCTTCCTTAAGACGAGCCCTAATCACCTTAACTTTATCTTCAAAGGTTCATTACCAATTTCGGACCCAAAACTTGTCGCTCACCCAACTCCATCCAACACGTAGAGTAACGATTTCAATCCATCTGATTCTTCATATGGTGCCATCTGGATACCCGCTTGATAATCTGTTGTTATAAGCGAATTCTACCAACTGAGATACTCTTCCCAACCGCCATCAAATTCGAACACAACCTCTTAGCATATCTTCTAAAATCAGATGACCCTTTCTCGACCGCCCTTGATTTGTGGATGGAAAGTCGATCTTGAAATCCAATCGTACCCACACTGATGCAACGCTTTCGAACCTCGACGTAAATCTGGATCCCTATCTCGAGATGATCGACATCGGCACTCCATGCAACCTCACTATTTTTGACACATACGGTTTAGCTAGCTTTTGAAGTGAGTAATCCACCCTCACTGGGGTGATGAAGTGAGTGATTTAGTCGACGGTCTACAATCACCCAAATCTGCGCCCTTTCTTTGGGCGTGAGGGTAGCCCAACGACAAAATCCATAGTGATCCTCTCCCATTTCCACCGAGGGATCTTCACCGGTTGAAGTAACCACGATGGCAATCGGTGTTCACCTTAACTCACCGACACGACACCTTCCCACAAATTCGCCACCTCGCTTCACCGCCATCAAAATCAAGCTTCGCAAATCTCCATACATCTTGCTACCTCCGGGATGCATAGCGTATGGGCTACTATGTGCATCTTGAAGAATTCTTTGCCTCAATTCAACATCCTTGACATACAAGCTCGCCTTAAAAACATAATAGTCAATTCAAGATCAAACACCACAACTCATCACCATATCGCCCAAAAATAAATGGTGCAGTGGAGGCAGCCAATAAGAACATTAAGAGGATAGTGGGGAAAATGACTGAAACTTATAAAGATTGGCATGAAAAGTTACCATTTGCCCTCTATGATTATCGGACATCTCTCAGAACCTCAACCGGGGCAATGCTTTTCTCTCTGGTTTATAGAATGGACACAGTTTTACCCATTAAAGTTGAGATTCCTTCTCTCTGAGTTTTGGCAAAATTGAAATTGGATGAAGCAGAATGGATCCAATCCCAACATGATCAGCTAAACTTGATTGAAAAGAAAGGTTGAAAGCCATCTGTCATGGTCAGATGTACCAAAAGTGAATGATGCGAGCTTATAACAACAAGGTTCATCCTAGAGAATTCTATGAGGGGGACCTAGTATTGAAAAAGATCCTGCCCGTACAAAAAGATTTCAGAAGGAAATGGATGCCAAATTGGGAAGGACATTATGCGGTAAAGAAGGCATTTTCAAGAGGAGCGTTGATTTTGACTGAGATGGATAGCAAAAGCTTGTCCAATCCTGTGAATTCAGATTTAGTGAAGAAGTACTTTGCCTAAATAAAAAAAAGGGAGAGGCCAAGGTGAAATCCAGCAAAAGGCGCCTTGGGACCAAAGAGGTTTTGAGTTAAAAACCCAAAAAAAGGGCAGCTCAAATTTTGATTGAAGATTGAACATGTGATGGTAAGGTTTTCTCAAAAGGAATAACGTTACGTCTTGAGGCATCAACGAAGCACTCTGGATCTCCTAAATACATATCAAACTCAAGATGGTCCTCAATAAGTTAGTACGAGGAAGCTCGTACTGTAATATCCGGGAATTAGGGCTTGTGCATTTTTGCCTAATTGTATGTGCTAGCATGCCTATGTGTATTATGAATGTGTTTATGAATTTTGTGAACTTTAAAGTGTAGAAAATGCCTTAGAAATTATTAGATTTTAGTTTAAAAGAGGAACTAAGCTTAAGAGGCCTTAAGAAAATTTGTAGGTGAAGTATGACACAAAAATGGGCTTGTTTAAGTGGCTTGGAGACGCAACTTAGGGCCTTAGAGTGTGACGCCACAAGCAAGGGAAAAGGGCCTAGTTCGAGTCACAAGGGAAGCAAATAAAAGTTTTATTTTTGCTACAATGAGAAGAGGAAGTGGACGGCACAAGGACACTTCAAGATGAAGTGTAGATCAAGTTAAAAACTTGAAGATTCGGCTAAGGTAGAGAGAAATAGGGGATTTGATAGTGAGAGGAAGAGGTGGCCGGCCTAGGGACTCTCTTGAGGTGCCTTTCGGCCAAGTAATAGGGGAGGGGTAGCCGAAATTGGTAAAAGGGTTCTATGGTTTTCTTTTTTCTCACCTTTGTCGAAATTTAGCCCCCTCTCTTCACTCTTTTCTTATCTTTTCTTCCATTGTTAAAACCGAATATCCCTCTCAAAGTCCCATCATTACCGATTCTTCTTAAGCCTCATACTTCTCCTTTCTTTTCTTGTGATCCTTAAAGATGAAATACTCTTTGATGACCGAATCTTCCTAGTGTTCATCAAGCCGAAACCTTCTCTTATTTTTGGGATCTAGTAGCCGAATCTTGTTGTGAGTTTTAGAAGCCGAAACCTTTTCTCTTTCAGTCTTTTCAAGCAACGTGGTGGTAAGTAATTTCTATTCTAGTAATCGGTTTGGGTTCTTATTCTTTTAGTGTGCCGGAATCAATGGTTAAGCCTTGATTAGGGATGGCCGAATGTGTATAGTGCCATAATCTTGTGTTCTTTTGTGTGTAGCCAACGTTAAGGGGCAGTAAGGAAACTTTCGGGATTTGAAGTGTTCAAGTTAAGTGATATGAAGTATTTGGCCAAAGGCCATTCTCATAGATCTATGCTTAAAATCGATTCTAACACCTGACAAGTAGGGATTTCGACAACTTCAAAGCAAGTAACCACTTTCGGGATTTAAAAATCGCAAGGTAAGTACCCATGATATTCGGCCAAGGCTTATTTAGTGATTTAGATCTATTTCGTATTTATTCAAAAGC
Source organism: Gossypium rotundifolium (assembly GCA_025506655.1). NCBI lineage: Eukaryota > Viridiplantae > Streptophyta > Magnoliopsida > Malvales > Malvaceae > Gossypium > Gossypium rotundifolium. The sequence continues at coordinate 18,097,286 of CP106734.1, forward strand.
CGAAAACTAACCAAATCAAGTGATCTAGTGTTAGCCGATTGCAAGGAAGAATAATTGTATGACATGGGGCATATGGGTGATATGTAAAGGGGAAGTGATTTGGTGGTTTTATACCACAATATTTGAATGTGGTGACTTATGTCACAATATCTGAATGCGGTGACTTATGTCACAATATCTGAATGTCGTGACTTATGTCACGTATTATGAATCTGGTGACTCTTTCACATTATCTGGTGGCTATGCCATGAATTTTATAAGGGCGATGAGCACGTCGACTGCAGCGACTTCCTTCGATGATGTGTAGCGGATGGAGGGTTGACTTAGTAGTCCCCACGGGGTGATGGTTGGTACGGGTGATGTGTAGCGGATGGCAATCTAGGTTTGGGTTCGGGTTTGCATCATGGTTTATATGTGTTTATTATGTATGATTTGACATGCCTGAATTAATTGAGACTCGTGTTGGTTGTACACATTGAGTCTGTTTGAATCACCCCTTTGTGGGATTATTTTTCAGGTGACACTCAGTAATAGACCGGGTCAGGAGAAGCTCAGGGGTGGCCATGCTCAATTCAGAGATTGTTATATTTTTTTATTATTATTTAGTTTTAAATTTTCAAGTTTTGGATTTACTTTGGGAATTGTTTTGATGTAATAAGGCCACTAGAATGAAGCTGTTTATGCATGCATTTTTAATTATTTTACGATTATTATTAATTTAAAGTTAAAGTCAATTTTTCTTAAATATAAATATTAAATGTTTTGACACCTAATCAACACGGGTTTTAAATTTTGAACCCAACCCAAATCAATGGTTCTTCAAAAAACACACAAGATTTTGGCAAAGTCCAAATCGAGTTTTGAATAGTTTTCTCTAAAGCATACCAGATCGGTCGGGGCACGTGGGTCGGGTTTGGGGTGTTTCGATTTGGTATCGAGATCCGGTTCAAAACTCATCCTTGAGGGCTTTAGGGCCCAAAATGTTTTCTTCTTTTGAAAATGGGTTTTACTAAGAAATAAGGAGTTTTTCTAGCATGGCACTGAGTCTCGGCCAAAGTCCACCAGATAAGTACTCTAACTCTTTTGTGATAGTATGTGGGAATATATAGGGACGTAGATTAGTGGACTAGGAATTAAACCCTAGGACTAGTTTACTAACATGAGAATTACATAAAACTTTAATGCCCAATTAAACAAACACGTGTCTAAGTCATGCGAGAGTTAGGGTGTGGCAACCATCGTGCGCATGTCAGGATTGGTTTGGTGGGAGCTTGGTATTTAAGCAGTCCTAGTGACTCACCTCCTCTCCTCGAATCCTACAGTGCGTAGTGACGGTTCACCCTAACCAAGAGGACTCGACCACAAGCTAAATCCAATACCTAAAACCGAAAGGGACTAGCCATATTTTATAAAAACTCTAGTTTTAAAATCACCAAATTACCCTTTGATGTGTAGGAAAACTATTTTGAAAAAAATTCCAAAATATTCTCGATTTACTAAAATGACCTAAATACCCCTGGTTGGAAAAATTACTAACATGCCCTTGGTTCATAAAATTTCCATACTACCCACAGTTTTTATCAAGATTCTCTTACCTTACAAATATCTAAAAACCCTATTTTTACAAAATATTAAGATACCCTGACTTGGAAAATTTACAAAAATTACCCCTAATTTGCAAAATGACCAAATTACCCCTAACCTGTACAAATGACCAAAATACCCTCAGAGAGGAAAATTACTGAAGTACCCTCAAATTAGAAATCTTTAAAATACCCCTAGTGTATAAAATTACCATTTCACCTTGAAATTTTCCCGACAAGTATTTTAATTTTGTAAAAATATCAACAATCTCTATTTGCAACATTTTTAAATACCTAATTTAAAAATTACCAAAATACCCTATAGGACAAAATTACGGAAATACCCACAGGTAGTGGAAAACAACAAACAACGACAACTACAACATTTCTACGTAATGAATGCAAGTTCATAAATGTGATTGAATGAATGAATTGAGATTGTATGTGTATGAAATCGAAAGAACTACTTCTAGAACTATTAAACATAAAGCGTTATTGATAAATCGATGGAACAAAACAATTCATAAAATTCTTTAATCGGATAAGCGTGATTGAAGCATGAACTCTAAGGAAGTGGTAGTAACGTCTGAGGCCGTGGTAGGCCGAATAGTGTGTCGAAGCCACTTTAGGTCCGGACAAAGTCCGAAAATGAAATGCCACCACCACCGTGTCGACGCGAATATCGAGGATCGACGGGGATAACGCGATGTTTCTGACGATCTTGCGGGTTTTGAAAAGGGTGGTGGGCGGGTGGAGGCATGGGAGCTCGAAAGTCGGTATTGGCGACTCGAGCCAATAATGGTGAGGTGTTAAGTGGTGTATCTGTGTGGCACCCGATCTGTTGAGTATTGGTTGAAGCGGTGGCGGATTATGGATGAGCTCGATATAGCTGGCGAGGAAAAGTGAAAGGGTTGGTGTAAACTTCGCGATGAGTCATATCAATGGTAGCCACGGTTCGGGATGGTGCTACAATGAGGAACTCACTTGGGATTATGTTAAGGCGGCATACGGAAGAAGTATGTTGGCACTCATTACATTGATCTTGAGAGGAAGGCATTTCTAAAATTTGGTTCAAGGGAATAAGTCCGTAGCGTCTGAGGTGAATTTTTAAGGTTAAGCCGATATGCTCGAGGATAGTGGCTACTGAGCATGAACGATGTGTCGGTTTGAGGGCGGATTGAGGATGACTTGAGGCTGTTGATAGCTCCACAACAAGAGCGGGAGTTTGTTGTGTTGGTGGATAAGGCTAAGGTAGCCGAGGGTATCAAGGATTACGTAAGGCGAACACCGTCGAAATAGGCGGAAAGAGGATTTGGATCATCGAGGCCATCTGGGAATGCTCAAAGAGGCCTAGAGTTGATGGGCAGCGAGGTCGGTGGTTTGTGATAGGAGGGCAATCTACCAGTACTTGTGCACAGGGTGGGAAGATACACTTAGGAGAGTGTTGGAAGAAAACAGGAGGATGTTTTAAGTGTGGGTCCAAGGACCACATGATTAAGAATTGTCCTACGAGAGCGAAGGGGTCGACCCGATGGCCAAGGTCCTAACCAGTGGAAGAGAAGACGGCAGACCCACGGCGGCCGTGGTTCATTAGCGAGGGTAATGGTGCTGGTAGAGGACGGGGAACACCAGGCTGAGGTGTTGGTAACACGGAGGCCAGACAGTCGGGTTTAGTTTATGCGATTCATCGAGGGGAGGGCGGAGGCGCGCTGACGTCATAACCGATCGTTCCTTATTTTTGGCAAGCCTTATGTTACTTTGATTGATGTGGGCTCGACCCATTCCTATGTTGCATGTAGAGTAGTTGAAACTCTAGGAATAGCCTCTGAACTATCTAATAGGAGATGGCTGTAGTAAGCCCATTAGGCCAAATGCGTAGTGGTGAATAAGATGTTTGAGTGTACCTTTGGAGCTTGAGGGCGATATTTTCTGGCGACTTAATGGAATTACCCTTGAAGAATTTGATCTTATACTTGGCATGGGTGGCTAGTGGAGCATCGGTGTATTGAATTGTGCGACTAAGTGAATGGAGTTAAAGACACCGGAGGATAAGGCGGTAATTATGATAGGGAAAAGAAGGAACTACCTGTCTAACGTAGTTTCAGCTTTAAGGCGGATAAGACGGTTCAGAAGGGGTGTAAGGCATTTCTGGCTTTCGTTAGTGCTTTGGATACGAAGAAGGGGGAGTTAGTGGAGTTAGAACGGTAAGGGAGTTTGTGGATGTCTTTTCGAAGAAATTACCTAGAATACCCCTGGATAGGGAAGTGGAGTTCGAAATTGATTTGCTTTGGGGAGCGACTCGCGTGTCAATCGCCCCATACAGAATGGCACCAAAGGAGTTGGTTGAGCTCAAGGCTCAAATCCAAGAATTGTTAGACCGTGGATTTATTCGACCCAGTGTGTCTCCATGGGGAGCACCGGTCTTGTTTGTGAAGAAGAAGGACGGAACTATGCACATGTACATAGATTTTCGTCAGTTGAATAAGCTGACCATCAAGAACAAGTATCCATTGCCAAGAATAGATGACTTGTTCAATCGACTTAAGGGGTCGCAGATTCTCGAAGATAGATCTAAGGTGCGGATATCATCGACAAGGTGAAGGAGGTCGATATCCATAAGATGACTTTTCGAACAAAGATACGAGCATTATGAGTTCTTGGTAATGCCGTTCGGATTGACAAATGCCCCGTAGCGTTTATGGACATGATGAGCCGAAGTTTTCCAACTCTATCTGAACCGATTTGTTGTTGTGTTCATAGGCGATATCTTGGTGTATTGAAGTCGAGGAAGAACACGATGAGCACCTCAGAGTTGTGTTGCAAGTGTTGAGGAGAAAAGCTCACGCCAAATTCACAAGTGTGAATTTTGGCTTAAGGAGGTTACGTTTTAGGACATGTGTATCTTTGAAGGGATAAGGGTGGATCCTCTAAAGATTGAGGCAGTTTTGGATTGGAAACCCCCTAAATCTGTGGCGGAAGTTTGGAGTTTCTTGGGATTGGCAAGCTATTATAGAAGGTTTGTGGAAGGGTTCTCATCAATAGCCGCACCTTTGACAAAGTTATTAAGGAAGGAGGCACATTTCATATGGACTGATAAGCAACAGGAGAGCTTTGAAAAGCTTAAGAGAGTCTTGACCGAAGCTCCAGTTTTGATTCAGCCTGAGGCAGGGAAAGATTTTGTGGTGTATTGTGATGCTTCCCATACAGGATTGGGAGGTGTCCTTATGCAAGACGGGAAGGTAGTTGCTTATGCGTCTCGACGACTAAGGCCACACGAGGTTAACTACCCGACGCATGACTTGGAATTGGCGGCAGTGGTCTTTGCTCTTAAAGTATGGAGGCATTACTTATATGGAGAGAAGTCCGTAATCTACACAGACCACAAGAGTCTTAAGTATCTGCTGACTCAGAAGGAGTTGAATCTGAGACAGCGAAAGTGGGTGGAATTATTGAAAGACTACGATTGTTCTATAGAGTATCACCTGGGCAAGACAAATGTGGTGGCAGATGCCCAAAGTCGAAAAGTTGTGTCGAATCTGAGGGCGATGTTCGCACATCTGAGCTTGTACGATGATGAAAGTCTGCTGGCAGAGTTGCAAGTCAAACCGACATGGTTGAATGAGGTGAAGGAAAGTCAGTTAATGGATAAAGATCTAAGTGTTAAGTTGCAACAAGTGCAGAATGGGGAGTTGGAAGATTATGGTATTAATGACGAGGGAGTATTGTGCTTCAAGGGTAAGGTCTGTATGCCGAAGAATGAAGAACTTAGGTAGAGAATTCTTTGAGAATCGCATAGTAGCCCTTATGCTATGCATCCTGGAGGCAGTAAGATGTATAAGGATCTAAGGGAACAGTTTTGGTGGCTTGATCTTAAGCAGGAAGTGACTGAATTTGTTGGCAAGTGCTTAATGTGTCAGCAAGTTAAGGCTGAATACCAAGTTCCGTCGAGATTGCTTCATAGATTAAGATTTCACAGTGGAAGTGGGAGAGAATTACCATGGACTTCGTTAGTGGGCTTCCCCTTACGCCTACTAAGAAGGACTCGGTATGGGTGATAGTGGATCGGCTGACAAAGTCCGCGATTTTATTCGGTCTTGTGTTGACTACTCCTACACAAAGTTAGCAAGGTTGTATGTAGCGGAGATTGTAAGGTTGCACGGGTGCGATGTCGATTATCTCGGATAGGGATCCGAGGTTCACGTCTCGATTTTGGAAAGCTCTACATCGGGCTTTAGGCACTAGATTGGATTCGATCGGCTTTTCATCCACATTGGACGGCCGGTCGAGCGGGTGATCAAGTGTTAGAGGATATGTTAAGAGGTCATGTGATAGACTTGAGAGGAAGTTGGGAAGAATATTTGCCTCTAGCGGAATTTACTTACAACAATGCCTATCGAGCCAATATTAAAATGGCACCGTCACGAGGCGTTGTATAGACGGAAGTGCCGCACTCCTACATGTTGGACTAAATTAGGGAACGTCGGTTTTGGGTCCAGAGATTGTGGCACAATCCAAAGACAAAGTGGAGGTAATCTGGGCACGGTTGAAGGAGGCATCGGCGGTAAAAGTCATATCGCAGATCTCAAGCGGAAGGAGATCAAATTTTTGTGGGAGATCAAGTGTTTCTCAAAGTTTCACCTTGGAAGAAGGTGATGAGATTTGGTCATAAAGGAAGTTAAGTCCTAGATTTATAGGACCTTATCGGGTATTAAGCGAATTGGACCGGTGGCGTACAGGTTGGAGTTGCCTTCGAGTGGCAGAGATACACGACGTATTCTATGTCTCTATGCTACGTCGATATCGATCGAGATCCATCTCACGTAGTTTTGGTTGAAGAGGTGGAGCCGAGATCGAGATCTGTCTTATGAGGAAGAGCGATTGATTACGAGCGAGATGTGAAGGTGCTTGAGGATCGGTCCCTCCGGTCAAAGTGTTGTGGCGTAACCATGGATCGGAGGAAGCTTCTTGGGAGCCGGGAGGAAGCAATGCAACGATAATACCCCACCTATTCTAGCGGGTAATTTCGAGGTCGAAATTATTTTAAGGGGGGTAGAACTGTAATATTCGGGAATTAGAGCTTGTGCATTTTTGCTTAATTACATGTGCTAGCATGCCTATGTGTATTATGAATGTGTTTTATGAAATTTGTGAACTTTAAAGTGTAGAAAATACCTTAGAAATTATTCGATTTTTAGTTTAAAAGAGGGAACTAAGCTTAAGAGGCCTTAAGAAAATTTGTAGGTGAAGTATGACACAAAAATGGGCTTGTTTAAGTGGCTTGGAGGCGCCACTTAGGGCCTTAGAGTGTGACACCACAAGCAAGGGAAAAGGGCCTAGGTTCGAGTCACAAGGGAAGCAAATAAAAGTTTTATTTTTGCTGCAAGGAGGAGAGGAAGTGGATGGCAGAAGGACACTTCAAGATGAAGTGTAGATCAAGTTAAAAACTTGAAGATTCGGCTAAGGTAGAGAGAAATAGCGGATTTGATAGTGAGAGGAAGAGGTGGCCGGCCTAGGGACTCTCTTGAGGTGCCTTTCGGCCAAGTAATAGAGGAGGGGTAGCCGAAATTGGTAAAAGGGTTCTATGGTTTTCTTTTTTCTCACCTTTGCCGAAATTTAGCCCCCTCTCTTCACTCTTTTCTCATCTTTTCTTCCATTGTTAAAATCGAATATCCCTCTCAAAGTCCCATCATTACCGATTCTTCTTAAGCCTCATACTTCTCCTTTCTTTTCTTGTGATCCTTAAAGCTGAAATACTCTTTGATGACCGAATCTTCCTAGTGTTCATCAAGCCGAAATCTTCTCTTATTTTTGGGATCTAGTAGCCGAATCTTGTTGTGAGTTTTAGAAGCCGAAACCTTTTCTCTTTCAGTCTTTTCAAGCAACGTGGTGGTAAGTAATTTCTATTCTAGTAATCGGTTTGGGTTCTTATTCTTTTAGTGTGCTGGAATCAATGGTTAAGCCTTGATTAGGGATGGCCGAATGTGTATAGTGTCATAATCTTGTGTTCTTTTGTGTGTAGCCAACGTTAAGGGGTAGTAAGGAAACTTTCGGGATTTGAAGTGTTCAAGGTAAGTGATATGAAGTATTCGGCCAAAGGCCATTCTCATAGATCTGTGCTTAAAATTGATTCTAACACCTGACAAGTAGGGATTTCGACAACTTCAAAGCAAGTAACCACTTTCGGGATTTAAAAATCACAAGGTAAGTACCCATGATATTCGGCCAAGGCTTATTTAGTGATTTAGATCTATTTTGTATTTATTCAAAAGCCGAAAACTAACCAAATCAAGTGATCTAGTGTTAGCCGATTGCAAGGAAGAAAGACTACAAAGTTTTCGGATTTGATTAGTAGTCAAATCGGCAAGCAAGGTGAGATTTGATTCACGTTTCCTTTGGGATTTGGTTATATAGCGAATAGGCTTATGCTAAAATACTAAGTGTTGGTAGATGTAGGAACTTGAGATCTAGAGTATTAGATCGATTTTCGGGATTTCGGTGAGTTCATTAAGTAAATCAAAAATGTGTACCCACACTAAGCCTTAATAAATTCTGATTATGTTTTAATAAATGTGTTAATAAGAATATGTAAGATATGGCTATGAGTACCATGCAATGGTTCAAAGTACCCAGGTACGTTTACCCACTCCTACTATGAGTATGATAAGATTTGTTATGGCATATATGTGAAATTATAAGAATGTGAATAAGGAATATGACATGGTTAATGCATAATTGTATGACATGGGGCATATGGGTGATATGTAAAGGGGAAGTGATTTGGTGGTTTTATGCCACAATATCTGAATGTGGTGACTTATGTCACAATATCTGAATATGGTGACTTATGTCACAATATCTGAATGTCGTGACTTATGTCACGCATTATGAATCTGGTGACTCTGTCACATTATCTGGTGGCTATGCCACGAATTTTATAAGGGCGATGAGCACGTCGACTGCAGCGACTGCCTTCGATGATGTGTAGCGAATGGAGGGTTGACTTAGTCGTCCCCACGGTGTGATGGTTGGTACGGGTGATGTGTAGCGGATGGCTATCTAGGTTTGGGTTCGGGTTTGCATCATGGTTTATATGTGTTTATTATGTATGATTTGGCATGCCTGAATTAATTGAGACTCGTGTTGGTTGTACACATTGAGTCTGTTTGACTCACCCCTTTGTGGGATTATTTTTCAGGTGACACTCAGTAATGGACCGGGTCGGAAGAAGCTCAGGGGTGGCTATGCTCAATTCAGAGATTGTTATATTTTTTTTATTTAGTTTTAAATTTTCAAGTTTTGGATTTATTTCGGGAATTGTTTTGATGTAATAAGGCCACCAGAATGAAACTGTTTATGCATGCATTTTTAATTATTTTACGATTGTTATTAATTTAAAGTTAAAGTCAATTTTTCTTAAATATAAATATTAAATGTTTTGACACCTAATCAACACGGGTTTTAAATTTTGAACCCAACCCAAATCAATGGTTCTTCAAAAACACACAAGATTTTGGCAAAGTCCAAATCGATTTTGAATAGTTTTCTCTAGAAGCATACCAGATCCGATCAGGGCCTGTGGGCCGGGTTTGGGGTGTTTCACGTACTGCGATATTTGGGGCACCTATTCTCATATTATTCTTCTTGTATTTCAACAATGTTTGCTATCTTTGATTAATCCATTCATTTCGAGCCTTGCTCCCAATAAACTTCGATCTTGTCCATTGTTACAATCTTTTTCAAGCATTTTTACATTGAAATAACGATTAATGGACTAATAATATTCAAGTAAAAGGAGTTATGCATATTGCTCTGAAAGGTTTTCTAAATAGTACAAGGATCTGAAAACAGAATCGGTATTCAGAACTAACCAAACCTAAGGGTTGGAAACATTTGAGAAAGAATAGTCAAAATTGTGACTATTTCTTTGGATTTCCTGTTAAAGATACCAGCTGAACAAGAAGGCATGGTAACACATCAGTGATAGAATATTAATGAACAGCGAACAATGACAACCTAAGCATTAAAAAGGGATCATTATAAAAAATGACATTTTGCATTCATCATTCATACATATCTAATTAGCAGCATTTGATTCATCCTGATCATGGCATCCTAATCACTAGACATAAATAGGCCCATGAAAGGGATTCTACAAGTCATGTTCCATTGAGAAAGGTGTAACAAATCAGTGAAACCATAAATCCTATACCCCTAAAGTTACAGTGGGATGGATTGAAGCCATCGTGGTGAATCTTATCTCCCTAAAGTTGTAGTAGAGCAGATTAAAGCCACAAGTCTTATCTCTCTAAAGTTGCAGTGGAACAGACTGAAGATAGAAAATCTTATCTCTCTAAAGTTGTAGTAAAGTAGATTAAAGCTATAAACCTTATCTCCCTGAAGTTGCAGTGGGGCAGGTTGAAGTTATAAGCCTTATCTCCCTGAAGTTACAGTGGAGCAGACTGAAGATAGCAAATCTTATCTCTCTGAATTTGCAGTAGAGCAGATTAAAGCTATAAACCTTATCTCCTTGAAGTTGCAGTGGGGCAGGTTGAAGTTACGAGTCTTATCTCCCTGAAGTTGTAGTAGAGCAAACTGCAGATGCAAACCTTACTTCCCTAAAGTTGCAGTGGAACAGATTAAAGCTACAAATCTTATCTCCCTGAAGTTACAGTGGAGCAAATTGAAGTTACAAGTCTTATCTCTCTAAAGTTACAGTGAAGTAGATTGAAGTTACAAGTCTTATCTCCCTGAAGTTGCGGTGGAGCATATTAAAGCTACTAATCTTATCTCCCTGAAGTTGTAGTGGAGCAGATTGAAGCAACAATTCCTATACCCTTGAAGTTGGAGTGGGATGGATTGAGGCTACTTGAAAAGAGAAGCACCAAAGAAGTCGAGATTCGAAAACCGGAAAATTTGGTCCTTCTTAAAGGTCTTTGCTCCATCCTCGTTACACGACAATGAGCAAATAGGGGAAGCTGTAATAACCCAATTTGCCCGGCCCATCAAATTAAATAAACCAAAAATTAAATAAATAAGTCCAAAAATTACAAGCCTAAAAGACAAAATAAAACAAGCCCAAACTACAAAGGACTAGCCCAACAAAATTACACGGCCCGACAGGCCTAAAATTTAAAAAAAAAATTCAGAAAGCCAGAAACCCTAAGGTTTATGGCGCCGCTGCCCTCCATGCCACGTTAGCGCCTCGTCCCGAGACCTGACATCCTCTGCCATTGTTTCACCAAAGAAGCAAGAGGTATGCTTCACCAGCCGTTGATCGAGAGCCACACATGCAAAAAAAGGACAAGGAAACAAAACAGGAACAGAAAAGAAACAACATGCAAAAGTAGAATAAACAATGTATAATTGGCTATAAAAGCCATCAACAACATGTGATGAGATTTTACACACAATATTAATTGAAAATAGAATTCAAAGTTGAAAAAGGTGATTTTTTTTATTTTGTTCTTTACGAATTTATTTTATAAGTAAAATAAAAAAAAAAGAGGGAAAAAGGGTTGAGACTTACCCGCTTCTTCGTATCTCGCCACCATTGGGGTTTCTCTGTTCACGAAAGCCACGGAAACCCTTTGGGGTTTCATTCGGGCTTCGAGAGAAAGGCATACGATAGGGCATAAAGTAGAAGGCGTCGGCCAGATTTTTTCTTCTTTTTTAGGGTTTTCCCTTAGATCTAAACCTAGGTTGTAGCATTTTTGGCATTTTTTGGCCACCGAGCGGTGGAGCCCGTCGCCGACGACCGGTGGCCACTGTGGGACTCGTCGGAACCCTAGGCCGGATGTGGGGGAGCTTTGAGAGAGGAATAGATTTTTTTTTTTGAAAGAAGATGAAAAATGAAATTTTTGAAGTTTTTTGGCTTAAATAGCCTAGTGAAACGGCACCATTTCACTCAAACCCCCAAACATCCAAAATGGCATAGTTTTGAAGGGGCCGACCCGAGATCCGACCCAAACCCCTAGGATTCGCTTGTTTTGGACTAAAGGTCTATTTGCCCTTTTAGTCCTTCCGCTTCTTCGATCTGTTTCAATTTGATACATTTCTATTTTTAATTTTATCACCTGATTTTACTTTATTTCCATTTTGGTCCTTGACCATTTTAAAAGACGGACGCCTAAAACAGTACCGTTTTCGATGACCCAATGACCCGATGACCTGATGACCCGAATCTGGCCCGAACCGATTCAAGGATTCGGTAGTTTTGGTAGGGTAGGGTCTATTATTTTTTTAGTCCCTCTATTTTTAATTATTTTTAAAATCAAGTCCTATTTCTATTTCTTTTTCTTTTTTAATTTTTACCTTGTAATTCCCTCGACTTACCAAGGGAAATGGCGCAGGTTTTAGGATATTTTCCCAATTAATCCCTCGTATTTTTTGCGCATTTTGAATTGGTCTTTTGCATCGTTTTACTATTCAATTAATTTTATTTTTTATGTTTTATACTTGCAATTTTGTCTAAATATCAATCCAAATTCCTTATTTATTTAAACTTAGTCTTTATGAAATTTTATTATCATTATTATTTATTTACTTATCCATTTATTATTGCAAATTCAACATTTCATGCAAGCTTTTTTATTATCATCTACTCATTTATTATTGTCTTGTTTATTTTATGATTGCTTGTTAATATTATTATGACTATCATAGTACATTAGTATTATTATAACATTCATTTATTTATTATGTATATTTTACTCAGTATAGTCACTTTATATAATTGCATTATTATTATCACATGCACTATGTTTATATATGATTGGTTGTCTTTATATTATACTTCAAATAAACCCACATCATTTTAAATATCGCATTTGCTATTATTCAAAAGAAAAGGAAATTTTGTAAAAATATATACATAATAAATAAGCAATGTTTCGTATTAGGAAATTCGAGAAGTTGTACCCTAACTTACGGGTTTTGAATTTTCTTGTCAAATCAAAATAACCGAATACCCTTTCAAGATTACGACACATGAGATTTCAAAAATTAAAAAAAAAAAAAAAAGGGACAAACTTACTCTTAAGGATTCGAAGTGTTGCGTCCTAACTTACAGGATGTGACATTTTGTTGCCGACTTTTCGATTCATTCAAGCAATTTTTAAGTAAAATTAACATTAATACAAAGAGGGATCATATTTTTAAATTATTTTCAAGTTTTCAACTTTCGACTCTAAGACATGAATTAATCAATTAGGTATTAATTTAGGGCGTTACGAGGATGCTAATCCTTCCTCGTACGTAACCGACTCCGAATCCATTTTAGATTTTTGTAGACCGAAAAATATTGTTTTAATAAATTAAACCTCTTATTAAAACGATTAAATTACGAGGTGACCCGATCACACCTCATAAAAAATATTGGTGGCGACTCCCACTTTTTCACTTTACAAAATAAAAAGTCGATTTCAAAAAAAAAAAAGATCTTGACAAAGGGTATGTAATAAATATAACAGAAATGATTTTGTTAATATTAGAATTGTTTTTGTCTAAGTTGGTTCTTCTATTGGAGCTTAAATTAGGCAATTGTTTTCATATCGGAACTTGAACTTTTTCTTTTTCTAAGTGAATTTTCAATTTAGCAATTGTTCTCATATTAACGTCTAAACTTGACAATTGTTCATACATTAAAGTTTGAATTTTAGGATTTTCAATGAAATATCAAGAATTAATTTGAACAAAAAATTTAAGTTTCAATGTAAAAATAATTATTAAATTTAAAAAGTTGAAGTGTTACTATAAAAGTAATTGCAGAGTTTAAACCTAGAAAAGTGAGGTAACCCTTGCAATAATTGTTGATAAGTGGAAAGAGTTTTAAAGAAAAATAATTGTAAGTTAGACGATGAAATGAAAAGACCAATCATAAAATATTGTTGTTCACATATGATGTATTATGTTTGTAATGAAAAGAATATGTATTGACTTTTTTATTTTCCTTAATATCTATTAAAAAAAATATCGATATTGTGTTAACTAGACAGTAGTCCTATTTAATTTGGTCACTCTTGTTTTTCCTCTCTCCCGTAGCTTGTCATGAAAACTGAATTAAATAACATAATATCAGAACTAGATCTTTCCAAGTGCAGGAGTGGAGTCCTATAAGCAAAGTTCCATTCCAAGGCCTTGATGTGTTCCCATATACAACTTGTTTCAACCATATCTCTATCATTTACTAGCAGTTGAATTAATCCTTGTATTTGCTCTGGTCAGATGAAAGACACAGCTGAAAGAGAATACGAGACGTAATTTCATGATATTGATACTGCATGACACTGGTATAATGATCAAATTTGAATCAATGGCAACAGAAATTGCTGCCAGCAATGTTTACAGACAATCTATATCACTTGGAACCCGTAATAGGTTACCGACACAATTGTCTTCAATTTTTCTCAAGATTCTCCAAGAATCTTTGGAAGATCACCCATGCCGATGGGCATGACTGTCAGAGATAGATACTTCAAGAAAAATGAAGCGTTAAAACAACATAGCGGACAAGATCCAAGGTTACAAGCTATGGAAAATATAAGAATGGAGAAATTGACATGGGGCTTCAAGGCAAATACGTCATAAACTGGAAATATGACCTGAACCTACATCTGACCTTACACTAGAACTTCCAAGGTTGAATGCAAATGACTCGGCAATATCAATGGCGTCCTGAACACCAAGTCGAGTCCCCTGTTGCCCAACATCTGTGGCTGCAAACAATCCTAGCTGCTAATGTACCCATGACTTTCAATTCCGAGACACTTCGTAATATACCATACAAAATACCAGATGCAAATGCATCACCGGCACCAGTGTCCACCGGTTCACATGGAGGAGGAATATATACAGCTTTTCCTTTTACACCCAAGTAAGATCCTCTATGTCCATCTGTAACTGAGACCAAGGGAACAAAGTGGCTGAGATACCTTGTTGCTGAAACCGAGCTTTCTTTTGAGGAAAAATGCCATAAAGCTCTCACAGAAAATCCACGTAATTGCCAACAATTTCCCTGAACATAAAAAGGCAAAACAATTAAATATTTGAGAACTTAATGAAAATATTTATTCCCACTGAACATGAATTGTAGTGAGCTCAAGGTTTTTTATATTTCCCAAGAATGTTTTAGTACTCTTCTAGCACCGTAAATAGCTTCTCCCAGAACCTAGTGATGCGAAGAACAAGTGAATCTTTTTCATCTAGACAAAACCCTTCCCGGTAAAGACAAGTTCAAATATATTAGCCATCCTTGAATTATATAGCTGAGTTATGACTGTATACACTACGTTCAACCTTGGAGGGGGGATTGAAGGGTTTAGCATCCTAAATGAAAAGCTTCGAATAACTGTTTTACCACAATGTGCTTAATGTACAACATTTTCGGATTTTTTTTTTTTTTCTAGAGTATATGAACACATTCCAAAGACAAGCACGAAAAGCCAATAATAGGGTTGACCAAATTTGGTAACAAACTTACCAGAAATCATCATAATGTCACTCGATGCAGGAGACATCTGATGCTGTGACTGCTACTAGTGCGCCACCCCTGCGAGCTTCTTCACAAGCCTTTATAATGGTTCTGATGGTATCGGGAAGTTCAAATAAATAGCCCTTAATCACAAATATATTTGTCTAGGAGACTACATTGGCCAGGCAAGAATCAGAATTAATAGTCGATGATTTACTGAAATAACAAGATGAAGACATATATTAGGATATCATGCCATTCCCTTCCCGGCACATACACATGCTCTAATGAAACCTAGACATCAGAGAGTTCGAGGCAGGATGTTTCTTTTAAGAACATAAATAATTTAGCGTAAAGCGTTGTAGCATGAAAAGGAGTTTGCTCGAACATAAAATTTTATTTGTAAGATTATTATGTTTTATGGGCTCAGGCTTCATTCATGTTTTACTTATTTTCCAGGTACTAGAACATTAGAGAAAGCTACAAGTAACCATGTTGTTCATTTTAAACAGGTTTTCCTTCATGGATTTTTTTAGTCATGGTAAGAATTTTCCATTTATTATAAAGTGCATGGATTAAAATGGCTGAACAAGCTCATCGTCCCTGAGATGGAGAAAGGATTGTATGAAACAGGGATATTATCTCTTTCCAATAGTTTTATGCCACATCAGTATTCTTATCTTGAATTTTAGGATTTTAATTTAGATTTGATTTTTTCAGGATGAAAATGCTGATGTGGTATAAAACTATTGAAAAGGATAATATCCCTGTTTCATACAATCCTTTCCCCTACCCTTAAGATGATGTCAATAGAACAGCAACAAGCAAACAAATAATGAAATAAAAAGTAGATCCTGGTTCCGGTTTTTATTCGATTTCTCCATACTTAAGGGGAATTCGGTTTTTAGTCAGCATCATATTTTTTCAACAATAAAAGTGAAGCAGTGATCATGCATGCATGCAAGTCTGCAATATAAGTTGCGAGGACCGTGCGTGCAAACTTTAACAGAGAATAAATAACGATTGAACTGCAAGAAGTAGGAAATAACACTATAGGTTCAACTTTAGGCAACTTGCAATGACATCTGTAGCTTCATCTAACCTGATAAGCAAGCATCGTGCGCTGAGCATCTGTGGTTGTAAGAACTATCACTGCTCCAGTTGTCCCATCTTCAATAGGTTCAGAAAGAAAATCCACATTTGCCCGATGTAGCTTTGCCTATCAAACAAATTAGATCTTTAATTCAACAAAACCATTACAAATATTGATCAATTGCTGACAATGATTGGTCAATGTAACAGCATTATCAGATCACGTGCAGCTACAAGAAACGTAAATATATCAATCATCATACTGCAAAGTCCTACAGACTCTTGATTTCTAATGCTGGAAGCAGCAAGTACTTAAACAGCCCACCTTTTTCTAATTAGCATGGTCTTATCATCTTTAAAACAATTAGTAATCACATCCTACCATCTTGTACAGTGAAGCAATTAATTTACTAAATAGTATAACTTAGAAAAATTCTTTCTATTTTTTTCTTTCTGTTATGGCAAGAATATTCCCAGCCATTTAATTAGATAATCTTTATTCAAAAGGTAGCACCGGAGATATCAGATTTGGAAATGTTCATTCTAAAAGGAAAATGTGCTTGCATTCACATTTTGTTTACTTGGAGCAGTTTAAACATCCAGAATGCCCTTAACCAGAAAATCTTCACTAACAGCCTCACACAATTAAACAAGTTGAGAAAGGGAAAAATAACAAGATATTTCTCAGAAAGAACAAAAAAAACCATCTTTACACCTGAATCAAGTTTGGCGCATTACAAATAATAAAAAATCATACACCTACTTCATGATTCTAACCATCTTCACACGGACCAAAAACCCACACAATGAAGCTGATATGTTTTCCCAAAAAGCTGCCAATTACAATACAAAACCTCATTTTCATTTTAACTATATATCCTCAACAATTGATTGTCATCTTCTCTCTGTCCTATACATCCTCAGCGGGGATGATGTTTCATCATCAACGTGTTTCTGCTAACCCTGCAATGGTGCTCCAGCAGTCTCCATTTCTCCATACTGAATTACAACAACACATGTAGACAAATGTATGAGTTCTCTTAACAAAAATTTGTATCCTACTACTATTTGAAACCACACAATGGCAACCGTGGGTGTTTAACCTTTAGAGGGTTCCTCAATCCAAGGACCGTTCATTATATTCAGAATGCTACATGCCTCGCTGTATTCCAGATCTGGTAGCAACTTTGGTGTAAGTAGGAAACACCTGCCACAATGTTTAAAACAAACTTCAATCTACAACACAAACACGCTTTTACCAAACTGTAAAAAAAAAAAAAAAAAAAAACATCACATTGTTCATAAATTTAGAATCAACGGCAACTAGCACTATGTACAAGAGAAAGATAATTGGCATATCAACAACTACTACTAAATTTTGGACCATGAAGCTTGACTTTATATATACATATATGAACCTATTTTAATCAGCCACCTCTATCAATCATAAAGCCAAACTAGTTGATTTGGTCCACAACATCAAAATCCTTATCTTATCAATTAAGGCCAGTTTTAGGAGGTTTTTTTTTTTTTTTAAATAGGAGAAGCAACTTAACACTCGCCTTATCATCTGCTTTGAACATTTACTTCCCAGCCTAATCCGATTATCTTCATTTTTGTTATCTATACTGATGATCAGCATAAACCCTAAACCCTAGTTTAGAGAAAAAAAAAAGGTGCAAAGTACGTATAGCAATAACTTTTCAATGACAACTAAATTTATAACACAGCAGCAAGTTTTAACCATTAGCCAAATCAAGGTCAATAAACTACAGAGTATAAAAAGAAAACAGCATCTCCTGCTTATGTTCATGCTTACTGTGGGGTGTTCGGTTGGCTGGCAGCCTGTACTAATTGCTGAAACATCTTTCTTTCATTAATGGGGTCCATTCCTGGGACAAGGAAGGAGACAGAAGAATAATCAATGAGAATTTTTATGCAACACGTCTGTAACATGGTGTGTAGAAGTTGATTGAGGCTTACCTTGGTTAATCTCATCAACCACCCTAAAGGGACAATTAGCGAGATCTTGAAGAGAAACAAGATAAAGAATCGTTGAAACTGAACGTTCCTACAAAGAGGAAATTCAAAATTGCAGCAAAAAAAATGCTATTCCAAATTGATTCAAGAATTACAGAATTTGATTGAAATACCCCTCCAGATTGATGGTGAGCACTGAGAACTTGAAGTTGACCTGCTTGCCTGATGGACAACACCAAAAAAACAAATCAAGATTTAATAGTATTAACTGTGCAGAAACATAAATCACATAAGAAATTCTTCAAGTTTTAAAGGCAAACATAGTCTTGGAATCATTGTATATCATATAACAAAATGTAGTGGAGTGACACCCAGGGCATATAACTTACACTAGTCCTAGACAAATAAATAAAACATAAAGAGTGCTTCTCTCAGCTAACAAATTATTAAGAAAGATATATACGGAATTGGTCTAAGGACAGGTGTTTGATAAAGATATACACCATAAATGGGCATGGTTTAAATATTTTATGAATGAGCAAGCATAATACTATAGCTATTCTGTTTTCATTTATTCCAGTGCAACTGCCAAAATAAGTGATCAATAGCATATGAATATAATAGTGGAATCACATTCAATAGAAAATGTCCTTTATATGACTTTAATATGATAAATCACACTAGAGTTGCATTTATTTGATAGGCGATGAGAAATTTAGATCAGGAATTATCAAGTTAGTATCATTGCTACCACTCAGGAAAGCATCTAATATTTTTAAGCAATAGTGACCTTGATGAGAAGTGTTTATTGGAGAATGGATTCCAAGCAGGCACACAAAAAGGCCAACATTTAACATTCAAAACACTAATCTCAGTGCCTTAATGTTCAAATATTAACCTTTAAGACAATATCTGATTGAGCTATTTTAAAACCAGAACATGAATAACAAATGGTATCATTCATTAATATAATTATATTTATCGACCGCATACAGTCTTTCAATAGTGCAAAGATCTCCCATTGAACATTAAGCTTTTACGTTGAAAAGACTTTTGCAAATTGCAATTGATCCCACATAGCAAACATATCCCACACATCACTCCAAAACTGAAAAACAGACAAATGTGATGTTTTATTTCAAAATGCATAAACCCCATACCAAAGATTCTGTCATATTGGTGACGTAATAACAAGTTCAGAAACCCACCTGAACTTCACTTTTACAAGTATCCCAAATTGATCAAAATCGGTGTCATGCTCATCTGAAAGAAAACATTTAATCAGAACAGGAAACCACAGATAGCAAGTAGTGAACTCTAAAAGGTAATAATATATGATACCCAGTGAAACTTCTCCTGCAACTGCCATCTCTTGGAAATTACGACTGAAAGTTTCATTTATCTGGCTAACAAGATTTCTCAATGTTGGAAGCCAACTTCCCTGCATGTAACAGTTACAAGATTTATTGAGGTATTAAACAAAACTGAGACCAATATCTGTAATAAATAGAAACAATGCCACAGGCACCAAACTGTTATAAAATCCAGAGGAACGAGTAGTCAACAGAGTGATTCAAATAGTAAACAGAAAAATTAATAAGCCTCCAAAAGCTTAGATGACAAGTTACCTAAGAGCTTAAGTTAATAGGAAACAATACAACCATATTGAAGTTTCAACAGCAAGCTGTTAAATGACTCGCGAAAAATATAATATGACAATAATGAATGTGACATTTGAAAAATATTATGTTAATCACTAAAAAACCATGTTTTTAAGGGGAAAAAGTTGAAACAAAATAATAATTATCAAATGATCATATCAATCTCTCTTTGCTAAAAGTAGAATTCAAGGAAATAAAAGTAGAAAAAAGGCAACTCCTCCAAAAGAAAAAGTGTTAATGTAATTTCTGGCCCCTGAACTTGGCAACTAGATCCACTTTGGTACTTGGACTTTTTTTTGTCCACTTTAGCACCTAAACTTGACAACTAGGCCATTTTGGTCTCTGAACTTGGGAAACGTAAAAGTTTGATAATGTGGCACAATATCAAAGTGATAAGATGGTATAATCTCAGAGTTCCATGTCATCAAACCTTGACCTATTTGCCATTTTAAGGTACCAAAGTGGACTAGAAAAGATACAAGTACCAGTATGGACCTAGTAGCCAAGTGTAGGGGTCGCAAATTATATTAACCTAAGAGAAAACTCAGATGAAGAAGAAAGAGAAACTGCAATGTAAGAAAGAAAAGAATTTCCAACACCCCCGAGAAAAAGGCCATCATGCACCTGTTCTAATCATCACTTCACAAGATGAGGTGGAATTTACTCGGCCACATGGCACATCAATTGACCAATTGGCATGCTACTAGACACATTAGGACACATTGATAGACAGAATGGAAGTTTGGGTACTGCATTGAACATCTGTCTTAGCACATGCACCCCATAAGGTAGGTGCCTTGAAGAATTTCCTTAATTTAGGAGACAAATGGGATATTATGCCAAAATTAAAAACCACAAGCAGGAGAAGGAACAATTGGAAAGAGAAGGTAAACATGTTATAAAGAGACAACTGCAAAGTCCCTTTTCCAAATAATGCATGTACTTTTCACATGCATCGCACAAACATAGTAATTATTACCACAAACAGCAGGCAGTAATATCATCAATTTTCATAATGCCACAACTTTTCAAAGTTACAACAAGAACATAAGATGACTTCTCTCACCTTCAGAGCATGTATCTCAGCTAAGCACCTTTGTAGTTCCTTGCTATCTGTCTCCAGTTTCGTAGAAATGGTTTCTATCTGTGATATAAGCACTACAGATGAGATTTTAGTTACATACCAAAGAAAAAACGAAGATGACACAAAAATACCTGACGTCTACGATCTTCATATTCCTGTAGTATGTTCTGGTTTAGGAAAACAATAGAATTGGCTTGAGAAATGTTGTCTTGTATGGCAGCCTCCAATTCCTCAATTGTAGTTGGCATCTTCAGGTAAAATAGGAAGAATTAATAAATGGAAAGATCCCGAGAACAAAAATGCTCAACCAATTCAAGTTGAACTAATGAAACAAACTAGTGTTCTAGAAGAGATTTTTGAAATAAACATTTCACATATATTAATATTACATTTGAACAAAAAGGAAGAATCTAGATGATTTATATTCCTATTTTAAAATAAAGAGAGAAAACTGTCAAATCAAAATTACCCAAGGAAGAAAAATGAAACTTGTTATCTAATCTCATAAATGAACAACAAGAAGAAAGAATATTCACTGACTGCAAATTTCAGCCCCAATTTGTGGCAAAAAACCTTATAAGGACCAATTACACATGCACTATAGTCTATTAGTTAGCCTGTACTCTCCAGCGATCAGCTTCAAATATATATATATATATATACACACACTCTCAGGGATTGAGTCCAAACTTATTGATGTTAGCCCGTATTCTCCTGTGATCAGTTTCAAATATATATATACTCTTCTGGGATTGAATCAAACTTAATGATTAATTGTCCAGCAGAATTGCTTCTCTGTAGATTCAATCCATACTAGTCCAGAATCACAATAGTGAATTTGTGAAGAATTTAGCACTGTAGATGAATGAAGTTTTACTCATCCAAAATTGTAAACCTGGAAAATAGGTGCTCATAACAAATTCGAAGGAATAATAATTTTCATGGTTCTGCTTCAACCCAAAACAGAAACAAACCTGAAGAAATAACCTCTCAAGTTCAGGAGTAATGATGGCAATTGATTCAGCATTTCTCTTGGCAGCCAACAGTTGTTGAGAATAATCCTTTACATCTTGTTGACCTAACCAAGAAGAAAACTGGAAAAAGTAAGTTTTTTTGGAAAACAATATTTCACACACATAAGAATTCCAGGTAATCATCATTCCAGTATATCCTAGTTTAGTAAATAAGTAAATCATTGTTTGTTTGTTTTTTTTCAGTCAACAACATTCACGGTAGGCTATATAAATAAACAAAAAAGTACAAAGATTTCAATCATAAAGAGATTTTGCTTATATCTGAGAAAAGAAACTAAGGATTTGCCTACTTCAAGGGACACACTGAAATCCAATCAATTGAAAAAATTATATACTCCACCCAAAGAATCCATCCCTTAAACATTTACATTAGCATTAACCTAGCAAAGAAATGCATTTATGTAAAATATTTTACAGAAAAATGAATCAAAACAATTCTGAATATTAAATTTGTGGCAACAAATGAACCTGGAACTATTTCCAGAAACTATGAACTCTAGAGAAAAAGAATGTTCTTTCTTTTGGCAAGATGAGAGTAAGAATGTTCTGCATATTAAATGCACAAGGCAAGCCATAATGCAATCCACCTTGCTGGCCTTCCATCAAGAGATGAACCTAAAATTACATTTAAAGAAAGAAAAAGGAAACAAATAACTCACAATTCTGTAAATTCACTGATGCCTGGTAAGCAAACTTCTCTTGCTCCTTGAGATTGACTTCCGAGTCTATAATCTATAATATTGAAAGACCAACAAAAACCAGGGATTGACTAATTAGAAATACAAAATTATGTAGTCAATAACTTATGCCAGCATTCTCTGATCCCTAAAGAAAGTTTCATTCCCATCCATGAAAAAGGAAAGAAGAGAATTCAAAATTTTTGGTCAAAATTTTGTAATAGTGCTGATGTGAAACAGACATTAGACACCAGACAAATTTCCATATCAACTCCACAAATGGCACATGTAAATAGGCCGAAATCCAGACAGCTTTCCATCAGGGTAATTTACATTCTATGTTGAACTTAACATCAATTTTTCATGCAAGTCACAAAACTTCAATTTCATCAATTTATATCAGAGAGCTGCTATTATTAAAAAATTAGATACTAACGCTAATTCCATTAAATAATTTTAAGATGAAAGCTGTCTTAGTATGCATACTTGACTTATTTTCTAAATAGAATCAACTTTGGGATTTCATATTGACCCCATGTATGCATTTTGAGCCAAGTTTTCCATAAGAATTATCTAACATAATTAGCATAAGTAACTTAATTTGTTAATAATAGAAGTTCAGTGATGTAATTTGAGAAAATTAAAGGTTTGTGATCTACAAGAAAGTTGATGCTAAATTAAGTGACCTAAAATGTAAATCACCCCCTTTTATTGACTTAAAAAAAAAAAAAACCAGGGAGAAAGAGAGAGAAAATGGGAAGGGAGAAACAATAGTGCAGCGAAGTACTAATATAGAAACAGTGAACAAGAAACAACATAGAAATTTTAATGAGAAAAAGGGAAAAAAGAAACAAGGGAGGACAGAAGCATCAAATTGAGCCATCTGATCCAGGTGTCCTATCAACAAGATCCGGTGATTAGACAGAGAAACTGGGAAAGTGAAACAATAGAGTGAGGGGGTGAAGAGTGAAATGAGGGTGAGAGGTAAAGAAGAAAAAATAAGGAAAGCCGAGAAGCCGAACAGCAGCCAGCCACCCAGGGCAAGAGAGGAGGCTAGGAGATGGTAAAATTCAAAAATGAAAATGAAAACAGAAATATAAAAAAATGTAAGTAAATACAAAGAAGCCATTTGCTCAACCAATGGCGATAACAAGGCAAATTTTATGAAGTTTGTTCTGATGACTGATGATGAATAGATGGACATTTGACACATGACAGTTTCGTAACAGATGAAAAATTAATTGTAAAAAAATTGTTATCACAGTTATTTCACCAGATCAATAGGGGAGAAAGTTACTCTTGCATATTTCACCCAAATAATACCTTAGCATCATATTCAATGGAGCCCATATGTTTTTCAGCATAACTCCATTTGCAGGAAACAGCTTCAACCAGCAAATCCTATTAAAACAAAAAAGTTAGAACTAATAATACAAGAACAAAGGAACCAAGTAAATACACATATACTACATTACAGTGAATGCCAGTGCGTAACTTGTTTCAGACAGAATTTCAAATTATTGTCTGCAAACACAACAGAAAACATGAACTCAAAAGCATCTTTACCTTAACTTTAATTGCATGTTTAAGCCGCTCTCTATTTGATCTTGCAGCTTGCTCAATGAGCTTATCTACAGCTGTTTCTATATCACCACTTCTCTCCAAGGATACTAATTTTCTTTTCCTTTGTTCTACATTGCATTTGTATAAACAATTATTGTAAACAAATGATAAGAAGGAATAAGAAAATTCTCGACAGCAACCAATGAAATTGCAGAACTTACCAACACAGCTTTCCAAATCTTTTCGCTTTCTCATTTCCCTTCTTGCAGTTTCGACCATCTCCTCCTGCAGAAAGAATGAATTAGATATATGTGGAAAGATAAGCTCCACTAGACAATGCTAATTTGAGATTTATATTAATTGCAGACCATGCATATAAAATCACAAAATAAAGCAAAACAAAAAAACACATTCATGTATTAGCATAGAACATTTGGTTAAAAGCTTTTATAGAAAATAAAGTAAACTCCATTTTTTTAGCATACCCGCTGTTTTTGAAGTTTGGCTGCTTCATCTTCAACCAGCCTTTGCTGAATCTGAAGTGATTTTATGCCTTCCTCCGCATCAGCAATTAACTTTTCAAGCTCATTCTTTCTGGACCTCATATTTTCAATTTCCCCACTATCCAAACCTTTAAAAGAAGTAGCTTAGAAAATTCCAAGTTTACGATTTGAGGCCAATCTAGAAAGGGTAAGGAAATACCACACAGTAGAAGACGTGAATCATGAACAGGTTCTACGCTTGCTGACATTTCATTATCAACATATCTAGAAACAGACCAGTGATAGTGGTTTTGTGGAGTCCAGAAATCTAAAATTCCCAATTCTTTTGCAATATCATCAGCTTTCCTATCAGTTTTATCTGACCCAATATACTGACAGAAGCAAGTGAAAGCAAGAAAAAGGATCAGATATCAAAGGTTTAAATACATTAAAAAATTACATCTTTAAATTCAGTTGAAATATATATATGTTGACCAAGGAAGTTCAAGCCGTACTGAATGCTCCAGGCCAAACTGTGAGGTCATAACATCCTTTACAGCAGCGGGAGCATCAAACACCTGATCAAGCCGGGAATAGATGCCCAGTTCATGCATCTGCTCAGTTACAAGAAAACATACACAAATGTTAAGTTGCTAGGATCTGCTTGGATAAAAAACTGAACTGGGCCATTGGTAAGAAATACCTGCTTAGAAATTTCAGAAGGTGCTTTCCGACCAGATTCTTCTCTTACATAATTTAGAATGGGAACATCAAACGGCTGCAGGTTCTTTACAAGAAAATCCCTATCACCAGAATCTTGAGTAATAAAAGACTGAAATCAAAGAAAAGTAAACATTACAAATAGTAGATCATTATTTCCTCTAACATAGTAAGTGCAAATCTCACTGTAGCTGTTGAATCTTTTGAGTAGGTAAGTAGAGTAGTAATTTATGGATTAAAATGAAAACAAAAACATAAGACAAGTACGGAGACCAAAGAAAAGATATTCTAACCACATAACCCATAATGAAAAAAAAAGAAGACTAGATAGAGGAAGTTCTATAATAGGATCTAGAACATTGGATCTGTGGTACAACATTTCTAAACCAAAGAACATTTTTCTTTCTTGAGCAATCAGGTTTTATTTATTTTAAAACAAAATTTGGAAGATACTGTTACAGGCCAAAATGAGACTAGTGCTCATATTAAGTTTAGTTAATGGCCAAAATTAGAAAACAGTAGACCAGTGTTTCCTATGTCCATGTTCTTCTCATCAAAGAAAGAAACTTGACGAGAAATCAAAGGGGAGGTTGCATCCATAAATAAGCCAAACTTTGAAGGGCTCCTACACAGGCAGAACCAGATTCTAGGAAAAGTGCAATTTTGACCCATGATGTTTGGCTTAGCACTAATGAGCTACAGTTAAAATTTTAATCTTCAACTTATGAGTTTCAAGCCATTGTTTTGGCTTCAACAAATAATTCAATAGGGGCTCATGTTTGGCTTAGAGCTCACTTAACTAAGTCAAGCCAAGTTCAAAACTCTTAAGCTCGGTTTAACTGACTTAAATTTAGCAAGCTGGACCTCAACAAGGCAAAACTTAGCTAAGCTACATACTGCATTTTGGCAATTAGGGAAAGATTTGGAAGAAAGCATCAATTTACAGCCCCTTGCATACATGAAAATACAGTATGTTTGGAGATGTGAATAAAAATTACAGTTCGTCTCAATCTTGTTTGTTCTAAATTACTCAAAGTTTTAATGCAGAATTACTTGACTAATCAGCATCATTTCTACCAGATATTTTACCAACATTTTCTAGCCAACTTCCTTGTATAACCAAGGACCCTGAACAGTAAAAAGCCAAGAACTGTGTGCAACACGAATAAACCTCATACAGGACAAAGTAAGCACATTTAACTGCAAATGCAACAGGGATTCTTAGCCTCTGCTTGGACATAAATAAACTCACAATGAAAAAAGTGAGCAATGAAATTTTGTAACCTCTGCTTGTTAGTGTTGAATATAAGAAAATATATAAAAGGAAATTTAGAAAACAAAGGCACAATGTTAGAGCATACCTTCCAGATGTAATGAGCAACGTGGCCTTCCAAGAACTTAGCATGGACCTCATTTGAGACGTTCACCTAAGTTTTGCATTTACAGAGTAAGGAAATACAGATATATTATTAGTAATATACACAATAATTTGAATTATGAAACACGTACCTCAAGCAATACGGGGCCATAAACGTCCTTGTTCAATTCATTGCGATGCAATTCCACCCACTGATAAGCTTCAAATATCTTTTCTGCACCAGATTTCTTTAAAGCATGAAGAAGTTTAGTTTTTGTATTCTCCATATCTTTCAAACTGCAAATTTTGGAAAATATCAAAAAATTCAACAAATGACTCAAATATTTTCAAATAGCAGACGAACAGAACTTGAACTATTTAAAATTACCCATCGACACAGTTCCTTAGGGTTGTTTTCATTTGGCCTAGAGATTTTTCCTTCTCCTTCTTCTGCTGCATCATTTGATGAGCAGAAGAAGTTAGCTCCAGAATTTGACTTTTCAATCTCTCCTGATGAAAAGAAGTTTGAAAAACATCAGAGGCAGGATGTCGAAATTTCCAAAATTATACAGCAAATGAACATCAGCAATATATTTTGAGAAAATAAAAATATTAAGCTGAGCTATCCTAATAAATTCTTCTGAGATAATAAATATGGCCAATTGTCTTCGAATGACAATCTCAGCTCTATGGAAGTGTAAATTAATACTACCAATATTCCAAAAAGAAAATTAGGTCATCTTCCCAACTTCATGGAAATTTTTCCCATTTACCAAAAGTAAATACCAATTTATTCTTTATTTCACAATCAAGTTTGAACACATTCACTATATTATCAATCGCCACAAATAATCAAATATTAAGGGCAAAAAGATAAAATTAAGCACAAAAAAAAAAAAAAAACCAACTATATCGCTCGAATTTTGCACTTAGAATAGAAGATTGGTACATCGGGAGAGAAGTAGCAACAATTTAGAATAATATCTTTTAGAAACAGATAACTATACATCTGTTATGTATAAATCATGGTTTATAACCACTTTATGCAGTACCAAGCTACCTGAGAGATTGCAAAAAAGTAATAACAAAAAAGCCAATAAATATGACTTACAATTTCCTCCTTAGGAGGCTCATATGCAGGCAAGTTCTGAAGATCCCTTTCAGCATCAGCAAGTTTCATTTTAGCCTCTGTAATACTTTGTTTGCGACAATCTTCTTCTCTCCTCAAATCTTCGATTTCCTTATATTTACTCCGAGCTTGCACTGCCTAAAAGTGTGGAATTTATTCATTATATCAATATAAATTATTCAACCACTCATTGAACTATATACAGAAAGCCTAACAGCAAAAGGCTATGACAAGTTCAACACACCGCCTCATTCTCTTTCTGCAGAAGATCATTCCGTTTCTTAATATTTTCATTCATGAAATTGCTTATGCGTTTACATTGATCATCCAGCTTCGTTTTCTCTTGCTTTTGTTTTCTGCAACCATTAATTTTTTTTATTGAATATTCTCACTATAATTAGAGGCAATATAGCAATAAAAAAGATCCTCAAGGGAAGGGCTAAAAGCATGTAAGCATACAAATGAAAATCTTCAAGATCAAGATTCAAAGGACTTCCTAGCTATAATTTCATATAGAATGTCCTATTAACAAAAGAAAAACGTGATCATATAGTTGATTTAGCAATCACTAATCATCATGATAATAATAAAAATAATAATCATAATAATCTTTCTAAGAGGAAGAAAATAATTGAAACAGAAACCTATAATTTTAAGGCTGAAATGTGGCTTTAATTAAATGTATAATGTCTAGACATGGAAGTGAACAGCAATCCACAATAAGACGTATCACTTATCGAGCAATATATTTAGCATAGGAAGAGAAATGAGTGCTTCAGTTATCAATACAATCAAAATAACCAAGCCATCATACTCTATGGGAGCTTTGAATTCATTTAGCATCTTTGCAGCTTCATTCAACTTCTTTTTTGCTTCTTTTTCCCTCTTTTGGGCTTCCAAGTATTCAATTTTCTTCATATCGTACTTCAGCCAAGGCAATTTCTTTTTCATACAATCAACCTAAAATTTACCACAAAAATGCTTCAGTATGTTATGGGGCAACTAAGATAATAAAAAACGAAAGGCAAACCTTTTCTAGAAGTTCATCTCTTTGGCGAACACGCTCAACATCTTTTTCTTGCTCAGCATTAAGGGCTATCAGCTGTTTCAAACTTTCTCCCATTTTATCTACAGCCTAAAACAAATAGGGTGAAGTTCAAACACATTGGATTATAAAATCAATAACACCAAAAAAAAAAATAGAGTTCAAACTCACTTTTTGATATTTTTTTAGTTCACGGCTTTTTTCTACAAGGGCAAAATGCTGCACTGGAAGTTGAGGATCACCAACTGCTTTTTCAGTCTCTTCTAGGAGCTGAATGGGAGTTAATTTGGCAAACTCACAAACCCTGTCTTGTGGTAAGAACTATCCCAGAAAAGAACCACCCAACCCCCCAAAAAGGACATAAAGTGATATCAGAAACCAAATACAAGGAGAAAGGAAAGAAGAAAACACAGGTACTTGCAGGCAGGACACATACTAACTACTTCCAAGTTCCAATCATGAAATATAAACTTGTATCCAGTCAAGTAACAGGTTAGAAGTACCAATATAGATTGATAGTATATATTGCTAGAATTTAAATAAAGATATTGGGCATTCATTAATATCCACCACAAATACGATATGGTAAAGCAAAACAAGGGAGGGCAAAAAAGGACATATGTCTTTGTGTTAAAGACTGAAGGCTTCAAATGTTATATAGAGGGTGCTATTCATTAAAGCCTGACAATAAACAAATCTATAAAGCGCAAAGCTGAACTCCTCTAGCTTGAATATTAAGTCCAAGGCCCAAACCACTTAAAAAAATGTTTTTTTTTGGAAACAGAATGGAACTTTTTTAGACTCTAGCAGGTAGAATCAGCATGAGATAATAATATTACATCTCATGGGTCTTCGATTTGGCTCTATGTTCAGCAACTTCTTGTTTTTCCCTTAAAAAACAACCTCAAGCAAAGAAGCAATATAGACCATACTCTTCCTCCTATATAGATATCAAAACCCTAGAATTCATTGACAAATTAAGACAGATTGTAAGACAGTCCTTTCCCCTGAATTCTTCTACTGTTATCTATCTGTAAAGTTTTTTATCAAACTATTGAAGCGATGAATCAACCCTGTTGAGAATGACACCTTACTATATTTCAAGATATTATTTTAAAATGTAAACAAGGAAAAGTCCTTATGGTTAAAAACATAAATCATAACTGTCACCAGCCCATTTCCAGATTTTTCTGTTCAGTATTGAATCTTACCAATATTTAACTGCTAAAAGCAACAAACAGAAAGTATGAAAAGAAATACAGCTTGAAAGGAAATTCTGTGGAATTCGACATATAATCTTGTTAACAACTATTTAAGAGACTGTTTCATTAGATTGCATAATGCCTTCTGAAAATCAAGATTTGCCTAAATTAACTAATTCATAATCCATTGTGACTCAATAGTTTCCCTTTCTTTCAATCAATAATTGTTGATGAATCATCTTACCAAATGTCTTATTCTTGTATATACAGTTTACGTTTTAACTAAAGAAATGCAAGGCACGCTTTTATGTGCCTTTTGTCACAAAAGGCAGCCACCTGATCAAAAGCAACTTACTGAAGAGCTGTGACGCAGTTTGCTTTATCTAAACCTTAGAACCTAGGCAAACACCTTGATAACAGTGGAATGAAGCAACAAAGATGGTTCCAGTGACCACCTCCAAAAGAAATTTTCATTTATATCTATACTTGTCTCTCAAATGAAATTTATGTAACAGGCAAATTGGATATGGAACTATTAGGACAAGCAAGTACCTTATAAAACAAACTCAGTAGACAACAAGCACAAAATCACTGTAAAATGCTATGTCACTCAGAAACACCAAATATGCAAATTCAGTCATGAAATTGAGTTAAGAAAGATGATACATGTAATTTCCAAACTGTAAGATCCAAAACTCACTTGCGTCAAATTGTTGACTTGGATATTGAATTTTTTAATTACTTCCAATATCTCTTTTTTGGCCACAGATTTGCCTGAAATCAACAAATCATTGGTAAGTAAAACCATATCACACATTTTTTTCTCAATTTCTTCTTTATAGTAAGAAAAATACTTAATCAAGCCTATAACACCAATAGGTAACTTCTATATAGAGAGAGAAAGAGATACTCAAGCAAGTAATCTATAAGAAACTGGGACCATACACAAAGAAAAATACAGCACAAAAAATTATATAAACAAGATGATAGGAAGTCCTGGAGGAAAAAGAAAATCAGAACGCCTTATACACAAGGTAAAAAATACTAACCACTGAATTTAACTAAAAACACTCAGGCCAGTTACAGGCCAATTCACTAAAAGTGAAGAGAAGCTTCTTTGCTATGCAAAATTCTATTATAATAAATCACAAAATATACTGCAAACCTGAGAAATTCAAGCACAAGTAGCTCATAAAGTTAACTTTATAGCCCCTTTCAATCGAATGCAACCATGACAATAAAATGTATATATATTCCATGATTGACCAAAAATGTTCGTATAGAGAGTGAACCATATCAATAATTTTAACATCTAACCATTGTAAAACCACTCTGACTTGTTGCGTGTATCAATTTTACGGACAATGGTGATCTGCTCTTCCTTAGTGTAGCCCCTCAAGGAAATCTTAATATATCCCGCATCTTCCCCACGCTTCACATATGCACCAATGCTTGTGGCCCTCCCAAGCAGCTGTACAGAGTCAAACACCCTCAGTTTCAAACACCCTACAAAATATAAGCTATAGAATAAAACAAAGAATACCAACCTGAGGTTCACCTCCAAGGCAAAGTGCAATAGCACATACAAGAGAGCTCTTACCAGAACCATTTGGCCCTATGACAAGGTTTAACCGAGGTCCAGGTTTGCATACCAAGTGATTGAAGGTCATGAAATTATGGAGCTCAATCTCAGTGATATTTCCTGGCAAATAGTCATCTTCATCCCTGATAAAAATAAAATAAAAAATCAATTTATCCCTATAGATTGTTCAAAATATGATAATTAGTAATTCATTAATAAAAGAATTCAAAATTCCCTTTTTCTCACATTTCCCTTCTCCCCCACCCACATTTTCTCGGGAAACAGACAGAAAAAAGGCAAAAATCCAAAATATTTAACTGTATCTCCTCTTATCACCAACAAACCAAAATTCGAAATTCAAGTCCTCATTTTCTCTCAACCCGAACCTCCGCTCCCCCACATTTTCCCGCGCTTTTCTCAGTAACCAATTGTGACACTGAATATCACTATAAAAAAAAAACCTTTTCAAAACAAAAAACCCTAATTTTCGACCCCCTGAAGAATACAGCAACTAAAAAAACACTTAAAAGCATAAAAGAAAAGCTGTGAGAGCATTATGACCTTGAAATTTTGGGGCGCTTGACGCGAGGTTCCTCCATTAGAAGAACAAGAAACAGCGAATCAATCAGTCAACTGCAATTAGAATGGTGACTTCAGGGAATGGGAATTTATTTAAGAAAAATCAATTGAAACCGTAGAAGATGATTGAATCAGATCACTAGTTCATGGAACTAGAGAAACCCTAATTTCCCAGACAGTGTGTCTAGAAGCTAAATATGGCGGGAAACATATCAGCCGAGCTGAAGGAAGTTTCTATGAACCAGATTTTCCTTTGTTCTTTTTTATAGCCAATAGTCATAGAATTAAATTTTTATGTTTTTTAATCGTCCTCGCGCTCGAAAGAGGGAAAAAAATGCAAAATTTAATGTGCTACCTGTGAAATAAAAATGTTTGGATAAAAATATGTATATAAAAAGTAAAATTATTTTTTAAATAAGTTGAACTTCGGGTAATATTTTTTGTTCAGCCCAAATCTACTTAATTTTTTCACTCTTATTTGTTGTTAATTTGTTATTATATTTTTATTATTTTATTATTATTTAGATATTATATAATTATTTTAGTGTATATTTATTTTAATATTTTTAATATATTTAATGTATTATATTTTTAAATTTATTTTTATATACAAATATTTTAGTACAACTGGGCCAGGTTTAAGTTTAACATTTTTATTTGAGTGGAATTTAGATAAAATTTTAGACTTATTTTTTGAACTGGACCCGAATCTAAAATTTTACATTGACCCGATTTATGATTAAGTCTAATCCTTACTATTAATGTGATCC
This sequence comes from Gossypium rotundifolium, assembly GCA_025506655.1. NCBI lineage: Eukaryota > Viridiplantae > Streptophyta > Magnoliopsida > Malvales > Malvaceae > Gossypium > Gossypium rotundifolium. The sequence continues at coordinate 18,130,294 of CP106734.1, forward strand.
TGGTTTAGTAATTAAATTACAAAAACTTTTAACTTCATTTCCAATATTTTTAATAGGTTCTGATATTTTAAGATACATTATTTTTAATTATCATAAATATTAAGTTAATCTTAATTTTAAATAATTTAATAAATTTAATTCTCTCTATTTATAAAATCCCTCCATGTGATCCTGCATCATAAATCGAAATTATGGTAAACATATTTGCCTTGTTCAAAAGCAGATAATAAAAGCATAGACTACAAAAGTTGTGTTTCCAGATTCCAGGTTTGAAATGTGATCTTAAAAAAGCAAAATCTTGCTTTGAAAGAAAATCAAATCAATGTGGGTGTTCAACTAGGTTTTCTATTTTTAGTCCATTTCATTTGGTAAGATAAAAAAATAATATGAAAAAGGTTGTTCATATAAAGCTGGGAGTTTACATTATTTTGGTCCAAAATCTCACCAACGACTAGAGATAAAAGCTACCCTTTATGAGATGTGCATGATTCAAACACACTCAACCCTCAAATCTATTTTCTTTTTATGCTTTCAATTATTGCAACAACAAAGTGAACAGTAGATGTAATTACGTGCAAAAATAAATATCTACGTAATTTAATTTTTTCATATTTATGGGATCTTATTCAGAAAGATAACTCACTATATTTAATCTCATACAAATAATTGTTAAGTCCTATCACATACTAATGTAGCAACCTCACATTTTAAAAAAAATCGAAAACTCTCTCTACTAAATTTTCAAAAGTAAAAACCAAGTGACTCGCTCACACCAATAAACAATTCCTAATGGACAAATTAAGTGTTGAACTCTTGGTACATAATATCTATGTAAGTCTCAAACATAAAACTTTTTGGACTTTCTAACATAAGAATCAACCACAATCACAGTCCCCACCAAAGCAGCAGCATCAAGAATATCCTAATAAAGTTTTGGATATTTTAAAGATATTTTAGAATTCATTTTCTTATTTTATGGATCTAATTTGCTTGATTCGATTTAATCCATAATGACTATTTTAAGGATCTAATTTGCTTGATTCGATTTAATCCATAATGATTTGTTTGAAAAGATTATCAATTCCAAATATGACAAGCTATGAAAACCTGAGCAATGTCAAGTGCAACTGTAACTGTTCAATATCAATGCTTTCGTAACTGCCTTTTAACATATTGTAATTAGATATCCATTCAAGGATTTGTTATGTAATACAACCCAAGATAGAAAAGGAAAAACAAAAGCAAAGAAAATTGCCAATAAAATCTTATTGAGTCAAAACCTTGACAACACACAAGTTTCAATTTCTCGTTATACTGACGTCTATTGACATCTTGTTGTTTCATCTTCTTTTATCTACATATATGGTATTTTTGGAGTCGCAACATTTCTTGTCGAGCTCACAGGTTGGTCCTATCCACAATTAAACTTGAGAATCACTTAGGATGTAAGAAACGTGTATTGAGAGGTTAAATGCACTAATTAATAAGTTATTCTATTGACATGTTAGAATTGCCTATAAAACTTTTGATGCTCGTCTAATGCACTTTCAAAAACATGTCATTTTAAAGATAGTGCATCACCGAAAATCTGATGGTGTCATCGCAATAATAAAATTTTTACAATGATATACTTGTTTAGGTAAGTATTTCAAACATCACACCACAAGAATATAACATGGAAAATTTAAAGCACAACCCTAAAGTTAACAATTAGGTCCATGATTATGAATGCGACAGATTGACAATTTGATGAATGAATTTATACTAAGGCTAGCTAACTAAACTAACAAGTTCCCAAAATTACCTTTGAACTGGATATAGGTGTACTGAATACATCAGTGATCTAATCCTTCGTCCATCGCTGACAATTATGTTTACACTACTTCTATATAGTGTAGGTGTCATAAATCCCACATTCACTGAAGGGCATTTTTATATTTCACACTTACACTATAAATAAGTGCTAACTTTCTCACTGTTTTCATGAGCCATTTAGTTTCTTCATTCGACGAAAGTTATCAAAAATGACTTACAATTTCAAGTTATCTACATACAATAATATATATTACATTACAAGTAGATGCAGCTTGATTCAGAGTTGCTGATCTCTATCATGGCCTGCAGGGTTACTACCCCAAGAGAACCATTGACCTTAATGAATGATCCTCGATGGTAAATCAACTGAAATACATCATCTTCCAACTTTTAACACTAAAATCGAAAATAACGACTAAATTATCAATGATTCAATATTCGAGCAATGCGAATCTTAGACTTGAGCCTTTTTGCTTCTCCAGGAAATCCAGAACAGCGAAGACCAAGCAAGACAGCTCGTTGAGCAGACCTAAGTATTTTCATGCCACTTCGTAAACAAGATAGCAAGAGCTTGGCTGCAGAATGATACCTCCTGTCCCTGCAAAGGTTGTACACCAAAGAGGAGTAGGTAAAAGAATCTCTTACCTCCATTGATTTATAGACTTTAATTGCATCATCAATCTGACCAACCTTACACAACCCATCAACCAAACAATTATATGCAACCAAATTTGAATCAAAGCCCATCATATTCATATACTTCAAATGTTGTGCTGCCCCCTCAATGTTACCTGCCCTGCACAATCCATCAATCATTATAGTGTGTGTATACTTATCACACTCCAACCCTTTCTTTTCTATCTCATCCAACAACTTATAGGCTTCTTCCAACTCACCAGTTTTACAGTACAGATTAATTAGTGTGTTATAAGATTCTATATCAAGCTCGATACCAATTTCAGTCATGTCCACCATGAATTCAGTCGCCTGTTTCACCTTACCTATTTTAGTTAGAGCACCAATAACTGTGCAATAAGCAAAACCATCAAATGTATACCCTTTACTCTTCATTTCCAGCAATAGCTCAATTCCCTCTTCAAACTTCTTCTTCCTAAAGAAGCATTTCAAAAGAGTAGTGTATGTTATGGCATTTGGAACATGGCCCGATTCCACTATTTCTTTAAGAACCCTCCTTGCTGACCCTAATCTACCAATCTTGCATAATCCACTAAGAAGAATATTGTAAGTCAATAACTCTGGCACAAATCCGTGACGCTGTAAGTTCCTAAACAACATAAAAGCATTCTCTGTATACCCATTCTTGCAAAGACCATTCATCAAAATGTTAAAAGTAGCAATAGAAGGTGAATACTCAGCAAGTATAACATCCTTAAAAATCCTATTGGCCAAATCTGGTTTTCCTAACTTGAAAAGGCCGTGCATCAAAATATTGTAACTCCAAACATCAGGGGCTATGCCTCTTTGAATCATTTCATCAAATAAATCAAAAGACCGATCTATTTGGCGATTCCTAGTGGCACCAGCTATCAAAGAATTATATGAAATAATATCTGGGGTAACATCAGCTTCTCTCATTCGATGGAGAATGCTGTAACCAGCATCAATTCCAAAACAAGAGTATGCATCAATCAATATATTGTAAGTTACAACATCAGGGAGCACTCCCAATCTTATACCATCGATAATAACTGATTCAGCTTTCTCCAATTTATGGGCCTTACATAGGGAAGCTATGCAAACATTCAATAATCTAGTTGAAAATCTATGAACCATTCTTCTTCTGCTTCTTCTTTCTTTTTTCCCAAGCACATTAATCACAAAAATTAATGAGAAGTTTTATTTATTTTAATCTATGAAAGTTCTGAAAACTTTTTTAAAAAAGATTACCCACATCAATTAAGTGGTAATCAATCACAAAGAACGCAAATAGCAATCAACAACCACAAAAATCAATGAGGTTCAATCCTAAATCAAGAAATACCTCAGTGAATCTGAAAGAGGGAGGTCGAATGGTGAGGTGGAGGTGCCGCGGCTTGAAGAATGAGAGAGGCTAAACGGTGTGAGATGAACGACGGTCGGCCGGTCGGGGAGAGGCCATTTGGAATTTTGAGAGGGAACTAGGGAATAATAATCAGCCCATTTGTGTGATTTGATTAAGACTGATAAGGCAGTCGCATGGACCATCATCATACCCAATTCCTCATACAGCCGATCCAATCTATATGCTACTAGAATGCACGGCTTATTTTAATTGTATTAAACATTAATTGTTTATTTAAATAGTATTTATCAAAAAATAATGATTGAAATTATTTCTTAGCTAATTAAATAAATTAATATTTTTCTATTTTTCTAAAATTAAAATTGACAAATCTAAAAATAGAAAAATTAAATGAGAGTAAATATTAAAAATAAGTGGAATTTGTTCAAGTTAACTGAAATATTAAATATTCAACATTTATCATGGGTAAATAGATGAAGTAATCGATATTGATTCTCTAAATTCAAATTCTCTAAATTCCTAAAGATAAATGATTGTTTGATTTCTCTTCATCGATTTAGAAGTCGCCCACCAAATCGCTCTTTCCAAGTGTTGTGCTAGCTTCATTGTGATCTGTAGAGAGATTTTCATGGTCCTTTCTTCTTTATCTTGTTTCGCTATGGAGGTAACTCTCAATTCCCCCTTTTGACTTCCTTTTTCCAGGAAAAAAATTGTTGAAAGATTAGGTTTTTTGGTATCAGTTTTTGATTTTATGTTGATTATGGTGTTTATAGACATGAGTTTTTGTGTTTACTCGATTTTGATATCTCCTTGTTGCAATTTTGTGGTTTATTTTTGTTTCTTTACATGAATTTCTAATTTTATGTAATTTTAATGTTTTATTTAGTTCATTGGAAATGGGGTCTTTAAATTCAGAGCATCACTTTTTTGCTTGATTTTTTTTTTTTTTGAAGTTTATATGTTGAATGGTCAAGCTTTTATTTTTGTGCTTTGTTTGAGTGGTTTTGAAAAGTTAGGTTGTGCTTTATGAGATTCTTCATTAAATAATTCCAGCTTAGCAATTCAACACAAATTGATTTGAGTAATGCTTAACAAATTTGCCTCTATTTCTTGACATATTACTTGATTAAATCGCTCACCACTCAAATAGATTGATGGATCATATTTTGTCGACCTAATTCTCGGACGAGTGTGTTAAATAATCATGTTCATGTTTTAGTGATTCGCAAAAGCAAGATGGCTTTGGTTGTTTGATTTAGCATCATAATAGTGCAAGCCTTGTACTTCTATTTGCAAGCAACAATTAATTGATTCTCTAAATTCAAATTCTCTAAATTCCTAAAGATAAATGATGGTTTGATTTCTCTTCACCGATTTAGAAGTTGTGATTTCAAAATTGGATTTAATTCATAGGAATTAATGGTACATCTTTGGAAAGGCCATTATAGTGAGCTTTAACTATACAAAAGAGGAGGAACAAGTAGGCTTTTAATTTCTTCTTCCTAATGCTTGCTTTATGCTTCGTGCTTGAACCGAGATTTTGAGACCATTATCTATTTGGCATTTGTAGAGATAGTCTTTGTTGAATATTGCGTGAAATTTTCAATTATGGAGTTTGGAGATTTCAATGCATTACCACAAAAAGTTGAGGGTTTCAAGTTAAGAGTTCATAAAAAGCTATCGATTTGGTTGTATCTACCAGGTGCAAGGGCAAGAGACGGAAAATGGATTGTTATCTACTACGGTTCGTACGCTTTCCCTCTTTCCTTTAGCTTCAACTTTGTTGTTTCTTATTAGCAATTCCATTGCTTACTATCATGTTTCACTTTGTTACTTGATATTTAGCATGTTTATTTTCTCATTTGATGATAATTTTCTATCTTCCTCCTTTACTTCAAATTTGCCATCGTAGGGAAAAGAAAAGAACGTCAATATTGTCTTTACATGCACTAAAAATCTAGAAGAAATTATGATATCAAATGAAAAACAACAAAGAATATTCTTTGTTTAAATGAGAAATCATTTAAATGTTGATGTTGATTCACGAATTTGGACAAAGTATATGAGCTGAAATTTGATGAACATATGTCTTTGATATAAGAAATTCTTTTGTTGCTTTATTTGTCTACATGTTTGTACTTTGCAGATTTTAGGATTTCAAGACGTTGAATAGATGGTTTTCCATTAACGTTGTTATTAATTTTACTTGTTTGCGCTTAATGTTTAGTGTATAAAGATTAAATCACTCAATTCTATGATACATGGATTGAATTACATATTCGATCATAATTCAGTAGTTCACGGACTGCTTAATTTATCTTTTTATGTTTGTGATTTATGTTTATGGTCTTCTTTATTGTTTTACCTTGATGAGTTTTTCAATTTGTTTGATTAGATGGAGATGAAGGAATAACTCCTCAAGGTGGGCTCATTGCATTGTATGGGAAAATACATGCTATTCCTGTTTCATTGTTGGATAATTGTGTCATTTCTATTATGTATTTATGTTGTGGTTTACGGTTTAGAGTAACATAGACTACAATTGGAGATGCCATTGTTTCTTGAATATAGACGTTCCTATAAAAATGGGAAATGTCTTGTCTTTCATTTAAACAATTGATACACTAAATTAGAACTTAGAAGTAACGAATTACGGTCTCATCGCAAGGTTTTTATTATGTTCAGTTGATGGTTTCGAGTAACAAGGTTATAATTGGAAATACAATTGTTTATTAAAAGTTCCTATAAAAATAGGAAATGTCCTACCTCTAAATGTGGTTTTTATTCATGTTTCAGTTGACAAGTTTGAACAAGGGTCGGAACAAGGTTAGTAATTTCCATTTCAAGGTCAAGGAAAATGTTGTCGAATGCTTCTACCCCGGAAGAAGCTGAGGTTGATGAAACACAAAACTAGTAATGTGAGCTTGAAAGTTATGGGTTTTCATTCAATATTCGTAGATGATGAAACAAAGGAAACCTTAGATGGTAATAGAGAAGATATCATGAAAAAGTTCCTTTGTTGGGACAAATAAATTCAAATTTTTGTTGCATCGATTATTAATGTACTTACATTAGTTCATTAATCCTATTATGTTAGTGTATTTTATTGGGTTATAATCATGTCTAAGGTATTTTATATTTGTATAAATTTTGATATATTTATAATTATGATTGAGAATAAGAAAGAGAAAATTGAAAAGCGGTTCAAACTATAGTGATCAATTCGATTTTGATTTAATTTGTATTGAATTTGATTCAACTTTATTTTGGTAATAATTAAAACTTTTAAAATAAACCATGAGATGTGGTATGTGGTATGACATGTAGCAATAATTATGTGTTCTTTTTCATTCAAATGCAGTGTTTTTAATCTTAGATGGGACGATGGCATTTGCATTAGTTAAAGGGTGTTGATGCTAAATTCTAATAGACTATTGCATTTTTGTTTGAATTGCTACAATTTTCATTAGGAGGTCCCATTGGTTTCTGATAATTTCATGAAAGATCAGCAAATTGGTCCATGCATTATCAGAAAATGATAGTTCATTTTGATGTCAATGAATGCAGTTAAGATATATGTATTTTTAGCACATATATGTATTGCGTTTAAAAATAATAAAATAAATTATATATATTTTTATAGTATTATATATTAAGATTTTTAATTCATATAATAATAATTATATTAAGCATGTTATTTAATTATATTTTTATTAAATTATATTTAATAATAATTATGTTAAAATATGATTAAATTATTTATTATTTTATTAAATTATTTTCAATAATAACCTTGTTAAAATTTAATAACAATAACAATAATCATTTACCTAACAAAATTTCGCTAAGGGTATTTTGGTCATTTTAGTTCTTTTCCTTACGTTATTACAACATCATTCCATTCAACCAAACACAAGAATTCTATTACAGCTCTATTCTATTACATTCAACCAAACAGTTGAATTACTTATTACACTCTATTCCATTACACTCTATTCCATTACATTTCTATTCCATTACAATAACCAAACGTGCGTTAGTGAAATTTCTAGTCATCGAGGAGTCAAGCAAGCATGCGCTTTGCATGCATGCCGTCTAATTTCTTACCAATTTAGGTGGTCCGATCGATGGTTGTTTATTGTTGTCCAAATAATAATTAAAGAATATCATCCAAGTGATCGGAAATTAAAATGGTCTTGAACAATTTGAATAATTTTATATTTATCAAGTGTCATCCCCATTTAGATTAATCTTATTTGATGCTGCATTTTAAAATTTTGGCTTAATTCTCTCACTTTAGTAGTTAGAGACTTTTCAATTTCAGATTTAAAGTAAATTTAAATTTTCAATTTAGTACTTAAAAGTATATTTTTATTAAAATATTTATAATAAAATATTGGAAGATACATTTTAATATTTTATTAAATGAATTCATAAATTCACATACTTTAATAATTTTACATAAGTAAAATAATTTAAAACAACTATTATATATCATTTAATAGTTTGATAAAATATTATAAATAACTTATGGTTATTTGGTTTTAGTAGTAATTTTAATAAATTTTAGTATATTTTTAATGTTAGTGCAGTATATAATCAAATTTAATTATGTTCAAGTATAACAATGTCTTTTCTACACGCGGGTTATTTTTAATTTAATTAAATGATAATTATGGTAAATAGATTAGTTTAACTGTTTATCTATTATTTTTCTCTAAAAGGTTTTGATAAACATCTATTATTTTTATTAAATAATAAATTATTATGTAATTTATCATCAATAGATTTTAAATTTTATAAATAAATTAATAAAATACAAATATACATACTTTTAGACATATTTTGTGAAATTAATTTTGACATCGAACTAAAAACCCTCTCATAATTCACATTTGACCTATAAATTAGTGTCAATTTTTTATTATTTTATAAGCTCTTTAGAATATCTTTCATTGAAAGAAATTCATGAGAGACAACTTTATATATAATAATATATATTATATGAAAATGAGAAATAATAGTTTTTCGATTGGTACGGAAATAACTAAAAACTTTCATGATCTTTGCAAATAATACATGGTTATATAAGATAATAAAGTATAATTTCAATACAGTTACCATGATGATTTCAATATAGTATTAACATTATTAAAATTTTGCAAGTATAATTCCAATATAAGAAGTCACCATGGTTATTCCAATACAGGAAATTTTGTATCAATGCAAGAAGTTACCATGGTGATTCCAATACAGTATTAGGATTACTAAGATTTTGTAAATACGATATTAAGATCATGATGATTCCAATACAATAAAAAAAATTTGTAACTAATACAATTACCATGGTGATTTTGATACAGTACTAAAATTTTATATCACCCTTACTACTTATTAAAATGCTGTCTATGAAGGACATTAAAATGCTTCATTAATAAATAAAATTTCATTTTATTATTAAAATAAAATAAAATAAAATTTGATTCACCAACAATACATAAATCAAAAGTGAATATTTCATACGTCTCTATTATAAGAATTTGATCAAATTAGTCTTTCTATTATTTAAAAGAAATCAAATAAGATAAATTTAGAATAAAATTAACATTTACTATTTTAAAAATATATTTTACGATTTAACAAAGTTAACATTTTTAAGGTTTAGGTAAATTACACCATTAGTTACTAAACTATGAATAAGTTTTCATTTCACTTAACAAAAAAATTTTACAATTTGATTACTAAAATTTTCAAATTGTTTTTTCTATTATCTTATTGTTAAGTGACACTTTTTAGCCTTTAGTGTTTATACTTGTTGTCAATTTGACCTTGATTATATCTAAGATGATTAAAAATGAAATTCATTTTAAAAATTTAGAAATTCTAAAAATATATAAAAAGTAGATAAAAATTAAAAATAAAATGAGAGAAAATAAGGAAAATATTTTTAACCCTTTTATTTTTCTTTTTGCATTATATGTACAAAAATATCTAATACACATTCTTTAAAACATATATAAAAAAACATTAAGCAAAATTATTAATTATCTTTTTTTACCTCTTCTTTTCTTGACATAGCTTTTTTGTTATAAGAAAAGGAAAATTCATAATATAATTTATTTTTTACAATTTGAGTTTTGAAAAGTAATTTAAATAAATTGAGTCTGGAAAAGTTTTGGTATATTCTGTAATCTTTGCTAAAAAATGGCACCAAAATTGATTTTACAAGATTTGTAATAGTTGCTTTTTTAGGGCATAGAATTTGACTTTAAAATATCACTAATTTAGTTTCGAGATATTAATTTAGTTTTGAAAAATGTTGAAGAAATATGTAAGATTTTTTTTTAATTTGTTATTGGATTCTATTGAATGTCAATTTTTTTCCATACATATTAGTTCTCAACAACAACATTTTCGATATTTTATTTTTTAAAATATCTATACAATTTTTTTATAATTTTTATGTAGAATTAGAGTTAAATTGATAGAAATATAAAGTTCGAGGATTAAAATTGTTATTATACCAGCAAAAAGTGCCACTTAATAGTCGGGTGACTAGATTTTTTTTAAAACTTTAGTGATCAAATGTAACTTTTTTAGTTATGTAATTAAAATGAAAACTTAACCATAATTTAGTGACTAATGTTGTAGTTTTCTCTTAAAGTTTTTATGGTTTTGTAAATGAAATATTTTGTTTGGAATTGAACTACTATTAAAACAAATAATTTTCAAGACATTTTTATATAATAATTTTTAATTCTATTACAATTTAGACTTATTTGAATTTTTTAATAGAATAGAGGACTAAATTGATCTATTCAATGATAAAGGGACTAAATTGATTAAGTTCTTATAATACAAGGGTCTCTAAACTACTTTAACCCATAATCAAATATAAAATATGAATTTCTAGTTATTTCCCATCTATTACCCGCCAATAGCATTCATGATTGAAACTCATTACTCTTCGCGAGTCGATAGAAGACAACAAAATCTCTAAACAAATATCTCTCTTTGCCCCCATGACTCTCTCCTCTGCTTCAGTCTTTGCCCATCCACTCGCCATCTCTACTCTCACGCGCCGCCCTTTAGGTGTTTCTCTCCGCTACCACCGTCTTCATCATCATCGTTCCCGTACTTTTGCTACTTTAAGCTCCTCTTCTTCTCAACCACCCTCATCAACAGCAGCAACTCCTCCTCTTCCTACTTCAGCCGGCGAAAATACTTTGTCGTCTCAAACTCATCAACACCCAAACCCAGGCAGCTTTAACTATGCGTTAGCCAATCCTAAAGGCGACTTATTACTTGGTATTGCTCGCTCCACCGAGTCCAACATCGAAAAGGTATTTATTTAACTTAAGTGTTTGCCCTCTTTTTTTTTTTTTTTTTAAGAAAGTTCAGCTCTTAACCCATATCCTCAATTCTGTTTGAATTTCCCCCTGTTAACATAAATTGTTTTCTTTCCCGAAGCTTATGCTGTAATTCGTGATCTACAGATAATCTTTGACTTCCGTTTCTTAGCACTTTTTGCCGTTGGAGGCTCGTTGGCCGGTTCACTGTTATGCTTTCTAAATGTACTTTCTAATTCCTAGCATTAGCAAATAATTTGTTCTTGTTTTAAAGCTAAAAACATGTTTTGTGTAACTGATAATATATATTAATGTAATAATCAGTGAGATTTTGCAGGGTTGTGTTTACATTTTTGAAGCTTACAAGGTCTATTGGACAAGCTGTGTTAAAGGGATTCACACAGGGAATATGGTTTTACGATTGGTTGAAGCCATTGGTAACTTCTTCTAAAACTTAATTGAAACCATTTACATATTTAATCCTTGCTTAATCATATATCACCATTCTTTGATTTTGAGTACCTTTTATTTCAACTTACATATTTATTGATTTGGAAGCTAAGTTTCAAATTGTAAATGAAAAACAATATAGGAATAGCTGCAAAAAGGAAGTGATCTATGTTAATCAATGTGTATGAATGTTGCAGATGTTTATCTTGCTGGAACAGTGATGTTAATATTTGGTATGGGATTGTATGGATTATTCATCAGTAACTTGAACCCGGAATTGCCTGCCAATGTCGATCGTGCCCTTAAAGGCTCGTCATTGTTCGGAATGTTTGCTATGAAGGTAACAAACACGCTCAAAGTCATTAATCATTGGTCTTGAAAATAAGTCTGAAAAGTCAATAACCATTGCAGGAGAGGCCAAAATGGATGAAAATAAGTTCACTGGATGAACTGAAGACAAAAGTGGGACATGTTATAGTGATGATTCTATTGGTGAAGATGTTTGAAAGAAGCAAAATGGTGGCCATAAACACTGGCATGGATCTCCTTAGTTATGCTATCTGTATTTTCCTCTCTTCTGCTTCTTTGTACATCCTTCATCATCTTCACAAGCCTGAATAGTTCCATCACTCCCTCTCCTCTCACTTTCTATATACATATAGACACTATTTTCTACACGTCAAACTGTTACTTTGTGGGATTTGTAGAGAGTAACACATGCACTACTTGGTTGATATTAATAAGAGAATTTGAGTCCTTAATTTTTATTTATTTATAAAATGCATAGAATATCTATAATCTCACCTCTACTCTTAAAAAGAAATATAAAGGTACTTGAGCACGCTCAAACTCATAATCTTATACTAACAAGAATACCAATATCAACCAAATTAAGACTAAATCAATGACAACAATATAATGCTTAATTTTCACACCTGTGCGATTTATTTTTCTACCATTGATAGAAAGGGTGGGTGAATGGTGAGTTCAACTATTCAAGAGGGTTGGGTTTGAATTAGAGGTGCCCATTGATTAGGCCAAGCCGAGTTAAGTTTGGGTCGAGATTGTGTATGATATTAATACAATTTATGTTTGTCTAAACTTGGCCTAGCCTAAAATATAGGCATATAGTTTTATCTAAGTTTTACATAATTATAAATAGTTAGCTCAAGCTCATTTTAAGTTTGCTCATATTATTTATTTTAATATGTTCTATTTTTAATTTAATATATGATATTTTAGTTGTTTTTTTCTTCTATTAAATTTTAAATACAGATAAAATATTTTTAAAAGTTTACATGGTATTATATTATTATATATTTACTTTTTGTCATATATATTACATAATATATAAAATAAAATAAAAGTATATTATAAAAGTATAAAATAATTTGAGTCGACTTTAGCTTTGAATGTTGAAGCCTAACCTTGATCATAATTTAAACAAGTTTTTTTTTTTTTTTTTTGCTCAAGCTCATTTTTGGAATCTTGTAGCTTTATTCAAATCCTCCCATATTCCGGATGAGCCTTCGAGTTTGGGTGTGTAACTCGAATCTTGAACAAGATCATTTATTATATTTGAAGATTATAATGGATTCATTTCTAGGTAATATCTCGTAGGCAGACGTATGTATGCTCACATAACTTGTCAAATTTTACTATTAACATTGAAAAATGTTGATACAATTTGTATTTTTTTTATCTTGTTTTCATTATGTCAAGAAATGTTGATACAATTCGTTTCTTGAACGTGTTTTCACATTCTCCCTCTAAAATCAACTTATTTCAATAAATATCCTAGAAATCAGTCTAATCACTTAAATATTTTTAAAATACAACATATGTCTAATTTAACCTTTTTTAGAGCATTTTAGATTTTCCTTTGCAAGACTTTGAGTTATGTAATATAATTTGGGTGGTATTTTTTTTTGTTTCAACTTTCACCGCTAAGATCTCAAAAGAAGGTGGAGATTTGAAGGGAAATGCTTATGAAATGTGGATGCACTCCATCAACCTATCTATATCTCTCCAAGTATAATGGAGTGCTTTTTTTGGCCTTACTCTTAAATTTCTTATAGCAATTATGTTTGAATTGGTGAATGTTAATGCTTGTTTGTGCATAATTCTAATGAATGGCTAAATTGGCATGTGATTAATGGTTTGAATGTGAATGTTAGGTGATTGGATGTTTGTCAAATGGCTATCATCATGTTGCACTTGTTAATTAGGTTTATTTGAACTTAACAAATTTAAGTATAGTGAACATATACAAATTAACTATTGGTTGACCTAATTAATACATTCATCACTAAGTATTGAGAAAATTGATTTATGCTATTTATTGTTTAAAAACGAATTTTATATTTGAATTGTATCAAGGGAGCGTTTGGATATAGTAGGGGTGTTCACAGTTAAGTTAAAATCGAATCAACTGACTCGAATCGATCTAATTTGATTAATCAGCCGTCGAATTTAGTTTAGTTGGAGGTTAATTAATGATTTTTTGAAAATTCAGTTTGAAATTGAGTAATTATCAATTAACCAATTATCCAAAATATTTGTTGTTTTCAATACTTATGTAGTGTTTGGTTATTAACTTTCAAGACTTATGTAATGTTTCTAATGTCACAATTAAAGTTGTTTGAACTATTAAATAAAAGAAAATAAACATTAGTAATGTACTTTTTTATATGGTTTATACTTATTTTAACGAAAAGACAAAACATATAAATTTCGGTTAATTTCAAATATTCGATTCGGTTAATGTATTAAAAATTTGATTCAGTTATGTTTAAAGATTTTTACATTTTGATAATTCGTTAATAGTAATTCGGTTTGGGTATTAACCGAACCGACCATTTGAACACATCTACTCTTATCTAAATAAATAAAGTATATTTTTTGAAATGTGTTATTCCTATATAAATTTAACCACTTCCTAAAATAAATAAAATTATATAAATAGAAATAAATTATAAATATTGTTTATTAATAATGACCAACGTGATATATTATTGTATAAAAAAATTGAATTCAAAAATAGACGTAATTTTCTTTAAGAATAGTTATTTTTCACCGCAGAATAATAATAAAATATTCTTAATATACATCATGATCAAGAAATAATATTCCCAATATATAATACCATGTTTTTTGTAGCATAACAATTTTTCTTATGCCTTTGATTGGAATAATTGCGCATGTGAATTAAATAATGATAGAAATCAGTAGTTTGTATTCCATATTTTTACACTTGGATTTTAAATTAAATAATTGAACTTTTGTTTCTACTCTTGAGGCACATATAAACACCATGAAATGATAACTAGATATCATTTTAGAAATGTTATAACACTATGTGTCGTTTAAAAAAAAGGTCATAACCTCAAAAAAGTCAAACAATAAGTGTTGTTTTAGAAAAATCATAACGTTTTGGTGGTTGAATGCAGCGTATTGGAATCACCATTCATTTGCAAAATCTTAGTACATTATTGGAATCACCTCTTTAGTGAGTTATTAAAATCTTAACTGTTTAGTGGCTAAATATATTGTATTGGAATCACCATTCTTTTGTAAAATCTTAGTTTGCACTTAACAGGAATCATCATTTAATATCAAAAGGTGGAAGAACAATGTGAAAACGCTCTTCTAACAAGGTTGGTATGTAATAGTCAAGTTTCGTCCCACATATTTGCTAAAGTGTAGCAAATTAAGAGATAATATACTTGTAATTGGCAGTTATCCTTCTCATATGTCGAATGGGAGCACCATTTTAATGGCACTTGTTTTTAAGGTTGTCGAGTTTATTCATCTAGAACAGTTATCTCATATTGAATAGAGAGTTGTTCAATATTGT
Source organism: Gossypium rotundifolium (assembly GCA_025506655.1). Lineage (NCBI taxonomy): Eukaryota > Viridiplantae > Streptophyta > Magnoliopsida > Malvales > Malvaceae > Gossypium > Gossypium rotundifolium. Next base: position 18,145,787 of record CP106734.1, read on the forward strand.
CTTGTTGAGGTTCTGGATTCATTTCTTGATCATTAGGTATGAGAACCTAAACATCATTAAAAGTGAAAGTAGGAAATGCGTTAGAATACAATTCCTCCTCAAAAGCAATGTTTCTAACATTATTTCTCCCTCTAAACTCAACATCCTCAGAAAATGTTGCAGTTCTCATCTCAAAAATATTCCTAATTGTGGGATCATAAAACTTATAGCACCTAGACCGTTCAGAATAACCAATAAAGTAGCTACTCACTATTTTGGAGTCAAATTTCTTTTCATTTGGCATGTAAAGCCTTGCCTCAGTTGGACATCCCCAAATGTGAAAGTGTTTTAGATTATGCTTTTGACTTGTCTAAAGCTCGTAATTTGTTTTTTTTTTTTGCAGTTGCTTTAATGGGTACTCTATTTAGAATGTAAGCTGTTGTTTTTAGAGTCACAGACCAAATGAGCACTTTCAGACTTATCATGTTTCAACTTTTCTTCTTCTCGCACACAATGAGAAATGAACTCATTAGGAGTCCATTTATCCTTTTGACAGATGTAACTAAGTTTAAATTGTTTAGAAAGCAATACCAAAATCATAAGAATAAGTAATTCCTCAGAAAGCTTGATCTTAAGTGTCTTAAGTCTTGAAGCAATACAGAACATCTCCATAATGTACTCCTTCACATTTCTTTGACCCTTATAATTCATAGACATCAAAGCAGTCAGAAGTAATGTCATATCAACCTTATCATTTTTGGCAAAGCGTTTCTCAATTTCGTCAAGAAAACTCTTAGTCTGAGTAATCACTTCAGATTTTGTGCCTCTAAAGGCTTTTGGAATGTTGTGCTTCATGATCATTAGACTCATGTGGTTTGAACGATCCCACCTCTCAAAATCTCTTTTAGCATAAGGGATGCTTGATGCAGTGAGAGGTGCATGTTGTTCTTACCTTAGTGCAATGTCTATGTCCATACAGCCAAACAGTATAAGTAAGTGCCTTTTTCCCTTGAAATCAGTCCAATTAAGCATGGGCATAGAATTGATATTAGCATATATTATGGCAGCAGAAGATAAACTAGCTGAGTATAAAACAAAATAAATAAATAAAAACAAGCTCACATCAATATTCATAAGTAAACAATACATTCAAAATAATGTTTAATTCCATCTCAATATACCAAATACAAAATCGATATCAAGTATTTGGACAATAGTATTAATAGTAAGTGATACTATTGTTGTAGCAATCAAACATTGGCAATAAATTATACCAAACAATAAATTAATCTTTGGACTAACATATTATTCATATAGAGTACTTTATAATTGTCACACATTTATTACCATAGATCTCATTTAAATTCGCCAAATATTGATTTACCTTTGGGTCAATTAATAAACACATGAATCACAAATACATATAATCATCTTGATATTTTCGTTTAAAAAAATCTTGATATTTTAAACAAACTAATCTACGTAAAAGAAGTCACTTTGATGATATTTTGTTCCAACTAATCTATTTAAAATATTAGACATCATTAATTAAAACCCAAAACCAAAATTTGAATTTATTTATTTCAAAGTATTTCTCTTAATTTTATCTTTGGACAAAATATTAACTTGTAAATGATATTTTATTGTAGTAATCAAAGGCTGACAATAAAAACCATGTTAAACAATAAATCTTCCTCGGCCAATTTATTAATCACATGTAAAACTGAATAATTGTCACATGTTTATTACTACAGTTGCACATGTAATTTTGTTAAATATTAACTTTCCTTTGGGCCGGTCAATATTAACATAGCTTAAGTTACATGCACACAGTCTTTTTATATTTTAAAACAAAATATTTTTAACAACAGAGGTCATTTTGGCAACTCATTGCTTCAACAAGTTTCAATATTCAAATTTAAAATTCTCATAATAATCAAATGTCAAAACTAAAATTTCTGAGCGTTACAATTTCCAAATTTTTACAGCAAAATACAAAACTAAAATTTAACCAAACTTTAAATCAAATTTTGTATCATTGTTGACATAAATATTTAATCATAACAAACTATTAGATGTGAAAGTGTACTTGAATACATTATTGAAGATTATCCATAAGGTTTTTTTTTTTCATCTTTCAAGAAAAGAAATTATCTTTTGTATAACTCTGTGAAGTGGATAAAAAGATAAATGAGATAACCTATTTATTAGAGACCACCACTACTTTAAATAACTTATTATTAAATCAATGTTAGGTATTTATGATTTGGCCTCTCATTAAATTATAAATTCAACTTATGGTATCTACATATTATTTTTATTACACTTATAACATAATATTAGTCACTTAACTTTGTATCACACTTTACAATAGCATTATACATTATACAAATGTATCCATAATTGAGAATTTTAATCCAACATTATATACTTGAATTGACAGTTATCCTTTTCACATGTCGGATGAGAATACTTGAGTATATTAAGTTAGCTTAATTTCAATGACTTTTTTCTTATATTTTCCATCTTCTTTTTAAGAAAAGATTGTAATTGAAGTTGAGGTTTGTAAAATACTGTAGTGATATTTGTATTTTTTTAAATTTAATCTTGTTTTGCTATTTAAATTTATATATATTTTCTAACATAATAAAATCTTAAATTATATCAAAATCAAATTCAATGCCTCCAAAATTTAAATAAAAAGATGAGGTTCCGACAGAAAGACAAGGATTTCCATCAAAAGCAATTACTTATAGATGCCCTACATAAGTGTCTGTTCTCCAAGATAAGACTGGGTAGTTGCCCTTGCATCGTTTAGATTTGTACATGAAAGGGATTTAGATTAGAGGAGGAGGAAAGAGACTTAATGATATGCATTCGGCCAATGATGGAATTGATTAAATATGCCTATCGAAAATAAAATTAGAAAAAAAAAAAACTTTCTATTGAAATAACAAGAGAGTTAGTAATAGGGACAGTTTTTTTCTTTGGAATAGTGCTTCATCCAATATATCTTTATATATATACAAATTATTAAAATAGTAAAAATGTAATAAAGTATTATAGAAAAAGTTAACATATTTTATATTTAAATATCTTTTAAGAAGAATTATATTTAAATATTTATTTTAAATTGAAGTGGAGGTGGTGAGGTGGGGTGAGGATAGATATATCCAATAGAGATGATAGTAGTTTTCAAGATTTTGCATCCATAATAAAATAGGGTGAATGATGGAGCAGAATATGTCAACTGTAGAGTAGTGATGATTTAGCAATATTAACCACCGCCTTGCTCAATTGTCAACCCTAGTTGGTAGAGACAATGAGGTAATAATATTTATTTTATTTACAATTAATAGATTAATACCCTAAATCAAAATAAAATAAGATTAAATTTATTTTTAAAATCTTTTTAACTTTTCACCTTATCAACTTTTCCCATCTTTTATCATAGAATTGTATTGTCGTGTTTTGAAGAAAGTTAGATTCTAAAGAAAATAATTGTTTTTGATATATTAAATATTGGAATTACTTTTGAAGTAATTAATTTTCTAATAAATTTATTATTAGTGAATATACACAACCTAATTCTTATTTTAGCTCCCATGTAATTCAATGTGGCCTTGCATGGGCTTATTTTATGAGCTCATTGATTGTCCAATTCTCATGCGCCGCTACACAACCTAAAGGTCTTTCTTCCACTGCAAATATCCATCAAAGTAATTAGTCAATAAGAGTTTTAATGACCCAACAATTTCAGCTTATATCTACTACTTTTACGTAATATCTAATACCCTTTATTAATTATAACATGCTTTTAACACACTCGAATTTAATCATTCTATATTAATAATAAGACTCAATTGATTTAATATATGCATTTTAATGTCTAGTTTAAAAAATGATTTTTTAAATATTAAAATTTCATCTGCCATGTATACTTTTTGACTTAAAATTTGTCATTTTCTTGACACACAAAGAAATGATGAGCATTTCGTATTATAAAATGTAAATATATATTAAATTATAAAATATTTCTCATTGTTATTGAATTATAACAAAATAATGTAACTGGCATTGTAATATAAAATCATAAATTAATACATAATATCTAACTATTTAGACATAATCATAGTAAATTTTAATATTTCATCCAAATAAAATTATGTAGCATTACTATGATATAGGTTATTTAATTCATCACTAAATTTTAAATAGTTTTAATTGAGTTTTTAAAATATAAATATTGTCTATTAGTTTAATGCTAGTTTGCTATTTGTCTAACCCATTATATCCAAACCCCAAATATTATTCGAGTAGTAATTACATAAACTCTTACCAAAAGGGCTTGATTGATACGATATGATACTCAGATGATTTAATTAAAAATATTTTAAAGTTTGAAGATAATTTAGAATTTAAGCAGTAATATGAGGAGTTCTAATGCAATTAACCAATCATAGATTAGAAAGGTTTTCTAAAATTTCGTTTTTACCATTCTCGACCCGCTCCAAACTCCCTTCTTTCTCACATACCCGCCGCCAAACAAGCCTCTCCCTCCCTTCCGGTCCCTGACCCAAGCCTTCAAGCCTTCTCTTGGCTTCAAGTTGCCGACTGGCCAGGAAACCAAATAAGGTAATTTTGAAACCCTAAACTTAAGTTAATATTGTGCATGAGTCATGGGATTTTGAGTTATTTGCATTACTTTGCTATATTTGATTTTCTGTTTTCAATCTTACTGCTTGCTACTTTGTCTCATCTATACTCTATCCCTTTACTTTGTTGAGAAGAAGGGTTTTTTTTTGAAGCTATCGGTTTTGAGGAAATAGCGGACCGTTGTCGCTGCTGTTTTCTGTTACACTGCTATTTGCGGTCACTATCCTCTGCTATTGACGTGAAACCGCTATTGTGGTTTCTTTGCTGAGGCAGAAGGTGCTGCTACCACGAAATAGCGGCTGAGGCACTGATACGCCACTGCTATTTGAAACTCTGCTAAAAGAAATCATTAAATCCCTTTTCTCACCTGTCAGAAAAGTAGAGAAGAGAAAAAATGGCGTCAGCAACATTAAAAAAGAACTATCGCTGCTCTCAGTCGCTGCAACAGTTTTATAGTGGCGGCCCATTTGTGGTCTCATCAGATGGCTCTTTCATTGCTTGTGCGTGCGTTGAATCCATAAAGATTGTGGATTCATCAAATGCCTCCACGAAATTTACCATCGAGGCTCAGTCCAGTACCATCACGGCATTGGCTTTAAGTCCCAATGATAAGTTGTTATTCTCTGCTGGACATAGTAGGCAAATTAAGGTCTGGGACTTGGATACTTTCAAATGCCTGCGCTCTTGGAAGGTCAGACTTTATTTATTTGTTTGCTTTTGTTTTCCTAAATAATGTTATGAAGAATTTAAACTTGTTCTTTGGCTCTACAATTGTTAAGCCAAAAGGTGGGATTTGGTGTTAAAGCAAATTATGTCTTTGAAGAATTAAAAATGTACCATTGTAATTTTGCTAGGAACGAAAGTTTAGCATGCTTTTGCTTAAATGAGGTAAGTAGAAATGAGTTATTTTGAATTAGTTCAATTAAACTGCATAGAAGAAGTCAGTAGCAAAAGTAACAATGGAATAAAGCATTAATTATTATAGTGATTTCTTTAAAATCGCATGACTTATAAAGTTCATATATTTTTCAGTCATATTATAATGAAGCGCTAATTGTTATAATGACTTGCCAAGTTCAAGTTAGTGGTCTTGTAACCAACATCAATTTCAGTGAATTGGTCTTAAAAGATACGCTAAACATGTGCGTTGGAATATATTCATTTCATTTTACTTGAATACCTTGAAACCTTGTTTTTTTTTTCAAGTGAAGAAGAGTGACACATCAGAATGGATCTCAATTTTTCCCTAGCTTAGGACATCTTTAATTAGGTACAATGACATTTTATGATCCAAATCGCTGATTTCACATTGAGGGGGAAACACAAAGTGGTTGTTAAATGTATAACATAAGTTTTATATTAGTATTAATTTATAGTTAATGTTGTTATGTTCACAAACTTGGCAGAACTTTTGGCCTTCTTTTTATTTTAATATTTATCTTTGAGTAGGGGCATGATGGTCCAGTAATGGGTATGGCTTGCCATGGCTCTGGTGGACTACTTGCAACTTCAGGAGCTGATAGGAAAGTTCTTGTTTGGGATGTTGATGGTGGTTTCTGCACTCATTACTTTAAAGGTCATAAAGGTGTTGTGACTAGTATTATATTTCATCCTGATGTAAATAAAAGCCTTGTAAGTAGTACCTCAGTCTATTTAGACTGCCTTTTTTCCTTTTTAACCCTTGTGCTAGCAATTGCTTTATGCTTTTTAAATGTAATCTGTCTGAGCCTTTTTCCTTGTTCCTGTAGCTTTTCTCTGGAAGCGATGACACTACTGTACGGGTCTGGGATCTTCTAGGAAGAAGTGTGTTGCAGTGCTAGAAAAACATTTCTCAGCAGTTTCTTCTATGGCAGTGTCAGACGATGGATGGACGTTGCTAACTGCAGGAAGAGATAAGGTAGGGGCAAAGTTCCTTCGATCTTGATATAATTATTTTATAAAACGTCTATTATACAGATTTAAAAATAAATATTTGTAATCAATCTTTTTGTAGTTGTGATTTTGTGTCATTGTATGCAAATAGTAACACTACTAAATAGCTAGAATTTCCTGTAAATGCCACTAAGACTTTTGACAGCTTTAATGCTTTTTGTGAACCTTTTAGATTATTTTAACTTGTGGTTTTTTATTCTTCTATATTTTTATCCCTTCAATTGTTTCTTTTAACCTTGTCAAGTTTCTTCTTCGGTCTGATGTCTCTCTAGTCTCTACTATAATATTTTGGAGTATCTTTCTAATGATTTGTACTTCTAGGGATTTGTGTTTACATTGCCTAAATTCTTTACTAGTATATTTTTGATTCTTCTATATTTTTATCCCTTCAATTGTTTCTTTTAACCTTATCAAATTTCTTCTTCAGTCTGATGTCTCGCTAGTCTTTACTATAATATGTTGGAGTATCTTGCTAATGCTTTGTACATCTAGGAATTTGTGTTTATATTTGCCTAAATTCTTGGGTGCTTTGCTTTATGTCATGTTTGACTGGAGTGTATTCTGCTTTTTTCATCTAAACTGAAGAAAGTTGACCAATCATTTGTAGCAATTCAACTGCATTATCAAATTTTCAACCAGAAAGCTTTTCTTTGTCATCTCAGGTTGTAAATTTATGGGACCTTCATGACTATCGATGCAAGAGTACAATTCCTACTTATGAGGTGCTTGAAGCTGTTTGTATAGTTCATTCTGGTAGTCGGTTTGCCTCGTCTGTGGGTGCATTCCTCCAGCAAAGTGGAAAGAAGAAAAGCAGATCAACCGGAATTTATTTTATCACAACTGGTGAACGCGGAATTGTACGCATCTGGACCTCTGAAGGGTAATAAAATGGAATTATTATTGTACTTCCTTTTTAAAAAAATCTAGTTTGATGAAATAGATATCCATTTGATTGTTTTTGGTCATCTTGCTGAGGATACCTGTCTTCAATTTAACATGTGCAAAATAAATTTATTTATTTTCGTTTGTGATTCTTTTGGCATCCCCTATGAAGATACATGTCTTTGCATTTATATATACTAAATAAATCTTATTTTTATCATTTACTTTGACAGTGCAGTTTGCTTGTATGAGCAAAAGTCCTCAGATGTTACTATTAGCTCAGCCGAGGATGAAGATTCAACAAGGGGTTTCACTAGTGCTGTTATGCTGCCCTTGGATCAAGGATTGCTTTGTGTGACAGCTGATCAGCAGTTTCTCTTTTATTCTCCAGCGGAGCATCTAGAAGAAAAGTGGTCTTTAAAATTGACCAAAAGGCTTGTGGGTTTCAACGATGAGATTGTGGATATGAAGTTTCTTGATGAAGAGGAACAATATCTAGCTGTTGCTACAAATCTTGAACAGGTGCTGTAGTAAGCTTGCTGGTGGTGCATTTTGACATAGTGCTACACAGGAATTAGTTATCTCGATATTTAATGATTCAATTGTTAGCTTGATTTCAAATTTGGATTTAATTGTGCTCCTTGTTGGGCCTTTTCCTTCTTCTGTACCCAGTAATATTTGATTGATCTCTGCTGGAATTTCTTATCGGGATTGATTTTGTTAATGTGTTTCTCCTTCAAGGGGCTTGCTGTGTGCCTATATAACTTTACAGACATTTGATGTCTTCGAATTTATGCGGATGAAAGTATAAATGTCTAATTTGTATTAATTTACTCATATGCAGGTTCGAGTGTATGACCTTTCCTCCATGTCATGTTCCTATGTTTTGGCTGGTCATACTGATACTATTCTATGCCTTGATACATCTATATCAAGTAATGGAAGAAGACTAATTCTAACTGGGAGTAAGGACAATAGTGTACGGTTTTTCTGCTTTCTCACTTGTGCATATAAGCTTGCCACTAAGTTTTGCCTATGTTAGGGGAAAGGCTGGTTCTGACATTGCTAATAAGTTTGACTTATTTTTCTTCATCTACTTTTTCTTTTTATAGGTAAGGTTGTGGGAATCAGAAAGAAGGTGTTGCATAGGACTTGGCATAGGTCACATGGGAGCGGTTGGAGCTGTTGCTTTTTCCAAGAAGTTCCGAGATTTTTTTGTCAGTGGCAGTAGGTGAGCACTTATGAAGCCTTGTCTGTTTGGAGATGCAATTTAATTTTACCACATATGTGCCTTCAGTTATGATTGCTTCCAAACTTATGAGTTTGTCAAATAACATGATGCTTAGTTGCTGATTATTTTCATTCTATATTTGTGGTGGGAGTGAAGTGCTAAGATTTAACCTTCTCTTATGTGATCTAACAGTGCTTATTGTTCCTCGACTTGACAAATGAAATTAGGTTTTGGATTATAGTTGACTTGACTTATGATACACAGTGCATTATGCCTTCAAAACTGTCTGCCAATTATGCTTGGTAGCATGACATTAGATCATGTTTTAACTAGTGGCTGGAGTATTTTTAGATGACAATAAAGAAAATAAGTTCACGATGCATCTTGGACCTTGTATTTTTGTAAGTTATGCTACATGATGGGGTCATATTTGGTTAGAATTGTTGATTGGTTGTTTTAAATTTGGCGCTTTAAAATATACTTGTTTTGTCCTCTATCTTTTATGTTTTATGCATGTAAGCTTATGCTGTGTGGAAGTAGAAACAATATAAGGAAAATATAACTATAGAAGCTTTTAATCATAACTGTTGGATGCAAATAAGCCCCCTCTAATCCTTGCCATTCAAACTCATTAAAAAAGAGCACCTGCTAGTCATATACCAAAGAAAAAATAAAACATAGTTAGTACCCTTAACTAAAGTAGAACAGGAAACATAAAGAAAAACATTTCTAGATAATGAATGGAGATAAATTCTGGAGTGCTTCTATGACATCTTTATTTTTTGCTTATGTTATATCTTTATATTCTGGAGTGCCTCAATTCTGTACTTTTCCTGGTATAAGAATTTATGGTTGTAAATTGTTGCTAAGATTGCAGCTTACTGATTTTATATTCTTAAACATGCACCATCTTCTTTCAGTGATCGTACCATTAAGGTTTGGAACTTTGATGGACTCTCTGATGATATTGAAGAGCCTATTAGTTTAAAAGCAAAGGCAGTTGTAGCAGCACATGATAAAGATATAAATTCTCTGGCTGTTGCACCAAATGACAGTTTAGTGTGTAGTGGTTCGCAGGTTAGTAGGCAATACATTTTAATCAACATAGTATTTAGTTATGGTATTATTGATTTTTCTCTTTTATTAGAGGATGCTGAAACTACATATATTATATCGGACGCATGCTTTTATGATTCCAAAGATAATTTTAAAAGGTTAAATGTGTTTTTCTGGCTGTTAGGATCGTACTGCTTGTGTTTGGAGGCTTCCAGAACTGGTACTTGTGGTTAAGTTTACAGGGCATAAACGAGGGATCTGGTGTGTAGAGTTTTCACCTGTTGATCAATGTGTAATAACAGCATCAGGTGACAAGACTGTAAAGATATGGGCTATAGCTGACGGTTCATGCCTGAAAACGTTTGAAGGGCATACATCAAGTGTATTAAGAGCATCATTTCTTACACGTGGGACCCAGTTTGTATCATGTGGTAATAACTTCTTTCTCTTCACTCGTTAGGATTTTCTTCCATTTTAATGTTTTGGTGACATTTAGCATGCAATTCATCATTCAGGTGCTGATGGGTTGGTTAAGCTGTGGACAATCAAAACAAATGAATGCATCGCTACCTATGATCAGCACGAGGACAAGGTGTTGAGTTATACTTTAATTCTTTTAATGTTTGGGTTACTTTCTTTTCATAGATTTGACAGGATTCTGTGGGAAATACGATGGTATACCATTAATAGATTTTTAAGGACTTCATTGTGCTGTGTGGTATTAATTCTTTTTATGATAAAATTTGGTGTGCAGGTTTGGGCATTGGCGGTTGGGAAAAAGACAGAAATGTTAGCAACAGGTGGCAGTGATGCACTGATCAATCTGTGGCATGATTCAACTGCTGCTGAGAAAGAGGAAGCTTTTCGTAAAGAGGTGTGTCCTCTATACTTTTTGTACCTAGATATTATTTCCCCTTGAAGCATATTGGAATATAGAATGGGACAAATTTAATACTCGGCCCTTGGATATGCTAAATGACTGAGTTACTTGTTGCAAATATGTTTCAATGTTGATTCTTGAATTTTTTTAAAGATACCTGGAATATGCTGTTACAAATAAAAAAGTAAAGGTTTTCTGTAAGACTAGTATATTTTCTTAAGGGGTTAAATTACTATTTGGGGTCTGAACTTGGCAACTTTTCTCACATTGGGACTAAACTTTTTTCCGGTTCAAGTTAGGCCTTGAACTTGGCAATTATCCTACACGGGGGATTGAACTCTAGGGTTTTCAAGGACGAACTTGGATAAAAAAAGTTCAAGCCCTAATGTAGCAACAATTGCCAAGTTTAGGGCCTAACCTGGACCCAAAAAAAGGTTCAGGTCCCAATGTGGGAAAATTTGCCAAGTTCAGGCCCTAAAAAGTGATTTAACCCTTTCTTAAGAGAAACTCAAGCTGCGGATTAGAAGGAAATAAGAGTTAAAACATTTCTAGAGCCTCCTAAATACTTTTCTTTCCTCAACTTGTTTTAACCATACTATGAAATGAAACGGATAAAATTTATTTTATCCTGGATACACGACCTTGTTCAAGCCCGAATATTGATCTTTCTATTTTCCTTCCCACTTTTGAGTAACTGCTCGGGCTTTGTGAAAGTACTTGGAGCTTGGAATAAGACATTTTGTGAAAGTTAGCTTTTTGTAGGATCCTAGCATTGTTGTTTATCAATTTTGACTGATATGATGAGGGCCTTTTTTCCTTCATTACATATTGTTATGTATTAGTTGCACAAAAAGTTTTAAATATTTTTTTCCATTCTGACACAGGAAGAAGGGGTTTTGAGAGGGCAAGAATTAGAAAATGCACTGTTAGATGCTGAGTACACAAAGGCAATACAAATTGCTTTGGAGCTTAGGAGGCCTCATAAACTTTTTGAGCTGTTTTCTGAGCTTTGTAGGTTAGTATTGCCTAGTCATATCTGTTTTCTGAGTACGCAGAACATTTTCTCATAGCAGAACGTGATATAGGAAGAGAGCAGCTGGGGACCATATAGACAAAGCCCTTCATGCCCTTGGCAAGGAAGAATTTCTTCTACTTTTTGAGTATATACGAGAATGGAACACAAAGCCAAAGCTGTGTCATGTTGCCCAATCTGTTCTTTTCCGAGCTTTCAACATTCTCCCTCCAACAGAGATTATCGAGGTATTCTATTGTAATATTCACTTGATGTTAATAGCCTCATTTTGCTGCAGGGAAGATGCATATGGCTTTGGATAACCCATTATATTTTACCAGTCCCACCACTAACTTTGAAGCAAAAATTGAGTAAAAACCATTATCATATAGCTTATTACAAATTTAAAAATGGTTTAGGTTTTCATTTGGTCATTGTTTCTTTGACATTTTTTTTTTCTATGAAAATTGTTAAACGGAAAAGAAATGAATGGTTGAATCATATTTTACTAAAGATCAAACGGTCTATTGATGTTCATAATAATAGTTTACTAAAATTGTTTCAAATGAAGTTCTTATTTACTGGTTTATTGTTTATTATGGAAGTTGAATATTAGTGTTCAATCTCTTTCAAAATTTTTATTTCTGCATCTAAATGCGCTTTTTTCTCCTAGTATCAAAACATTCTTTAAAGAAGTAATAGAAAAACCTAAACCATTGTTTTAGGTTTTCTGCTTGGTTGATTGAAGGTTAGGTGTTCATTTTGTTTGATATTTTAGCTTTTTACCCGCTGAATTTGTGCTTGAATAAACTATGTTGCAGATAAAAGGCATTAGTGAACTACTTGAAGGTCTTATCCCATATTCTCAGAGACATTTCAGCAGGATTGACAGGCTTATAAGAAGCACATTTCTGTTGGACTACACTCTTCTTCGAATGTCCGTTATTGAACCCGCGACTCAGGATGATTTGAAGACCAAATCTTTATTACATTCCGAGAAAAATATGGAAGATGCACCTTTAACAGATAATGCCGAAGAAGATCAAAAGCAAGTTTCCGAAGAGCAGAAACCAAAGGCATCTGGGAAAAAGAGGAAATCTCACAAATCTGGAGACCATTCACGCTCACATAAGAAGGTCAAGGACAGCTCAACTCATGAAAATACTGCAGCTGTGCCATCGCAGGCATGACGGGATGTAAGATAGTGTTCTCCTTTTTCCTGATTTGCATGCATGTTGGCTGATCTCTTGAGAAGTTTACAGTAAAGTTTTGTTTCAGAAGGAAATGCATCTTCCAACCCCATTGAAGAACAATTTTGAAGCATCCCCGAAAAGTAAACAGTTTAGGGGGTTACAAAGGATTGCAGTTTTTTTGTTGTTTAACTTAAGATTACTCTATAGATACGTCTACATTTCTAATCCCTTCTTTATTATAGAATTATGATTTTTTCTCCCGACTCTTTTAGTTGTAGTGTTGACTCATACCCCAAGTAATGTCAATGGACGTACTGTTTGTGGTTCCATTATTGATTTCATATCGATATTAGTATGACTTTATTCCGTAGTTTGCATTTTTTTTTTTTAATGATAAAAAGAATTCGAAAAGAGTGATCGGAGTGGATGGTTTTAAACCCTACTTAGATTAGTTTAGTAATCTTTTAAAAGTCTTTTGAAAATCTTTTGAGAAGTCTTTGAAAAGTTCTTTAAAATTTGAGTGTTTAGCATTCTTTGTCAAAAGTCTTTTGAGAAATAAAATGTCCATTTTAGATATTTATTATCAAGTAACAAATATACATTTAAATAAATTTTAAATTAGTTAATATTATTATATTTTAGTAAGAATATAAAAAATTACTATAACTTGTTAATATTTTAATATATGAAATATAAATTTTAATTTTAAATATTTGTAAGTAATAAATATTAATTAGTTATAAAATTTAATTAGAATATATAAACTACATTTTAAATATTTAAATATAATCATTAAATATTTATAATTAATATTTTAAAATATTTTTATTTTAATTAATAATTTTAACACATTTATAATTAAGCTCAAAAAAAAGGAAAGTACTATGTTATTAGAGGGTGAAAAGTAATTAAGACTAAAAGTCTTTGGGAGAAGAAAAGCTAAAATTTTAGCTTCACTTTTTAAGTCTTTTGAAAAGCTAAAATTAAGTAAAACAACTTTATTTGAAGATTTTCTTAAAATCTTTTGATGAAATCTTTTGAAAAGTAATGCAATACTACTTAATTACACTCACTTGAGAATGAAATTATGCGCCTGGTGGGTTGCAACTTTCAAGAATCTCTTTAACATTATTAATGTAAACTAAGCCTGTATAGTATTTGGTGGGTTGCAATTACTAAATCAGAATACAGGGTTTTGATTGATATGTTAACTGATGCCTTTTCTTTTAGAAAATTATGAAAAAAATGGAAAAAGAAATAAACTGGCATGAAAGTCATTGCTTTTCATATATTAAATATAAATTTTAATATGAACTTATGTGATGGTTTGATGGTTAAATGGAGTCACTCTCTTAGGTATTGAATTTGAGTCACACTAGTTATGTTTGTTGTTTTAAATAAATAATATAAAAGTTAATTTGAATATATAAATAATATCTTAGATATTAAAATAATCTATAAATTAGATATAAAATTTTATAAATATATAATATTAGTGTGTGGAAAAAAAGATGTTTGCAAATAATATGGTTGTATAAATGAGGAGAGTTTTGTAGTTTTACAACATCAAAACTTGCTTCTTTAAAAGCTTATCTTTTGCATTTAGGTTGAAAACTTTGTTTGAAGATAGAAGTTGGTTATTTAGTTTTAAAGAATAAAAGGTAATGTTGTTGGGACATAACCACTTCAAATGATTATTAAACTCTTTTTTTTAAAATAGATTTTTGTATTAAGAATTAGATTATTATTTTTATTTAAAAATAAATTAATTTCATAACATATCAAATATCATTGTTTGGTTATGTTATCAATTATACCATTTTAACAATAAAATAGATAAAATCTTAATATAAAGGATCAATTTACTCTTTAATCTAATGTACATGGAATAATTTGTTTATTTCTTTGAATAGAAAGAACAAAATGCAATCCCACACCTAATAATTAATTTTTCAAAATTAATTTCTATTTTTAAACTATAAAATGTGAATAATGTAAATGAAAAATATACTTTAAAACAAATGTTAGATAATTAAATCAACTTTTAACTTAAAATGTTGACCCCCATATTTTCTCTATATTTCTTATCTATACTAAAAAAAAATTATGAAAAGAATATCAGACCAATTATTTTATTTATACTATTATTTAAAATTTGAATTTAGTTGGTATCACAAATTAATCGACATAAACTCAATTAAGAAAATTACAAATGTTTTTTATATTTGAAATAAAATATATTCTTTGATGGTATTTTAATCTTGCTATTTAAAAATCAATAAAAATATACATATGATGATATTTGAACTCGTACAAATTGTATTAATAAAAGATTATATATAGAACTCAACCAATATTTTATTTTAATATTTTTATACATCTAAATTTATTACCTCCATCAATTTTATATCTATTCTATTATTTAAATCCATTACTGGATTGATATCACGAGTCAATTAAGCATTAACTCGGTTAAGAAAATTACGAAAATATCTTTTCGTATTTAAAACAAATTTTATTATTCGAGGGTATTTTAATTTTCATAGACGATAAAACAGATCGGAGGACACCTTGATATACCAAAAAAATTAATATTAACACCATTTAGTATTCTTAATCTGATGTATTTATATGTTTAAGTTTTTCTTTACTCAAAATTTAGTTTGAATTTTGTTTTTATCACAATTTTTAAATTTTATTCTTGTACATATTTTATATGTTATTATTAATTAGTTTCAAACTATATATTTAATTATTTATTTAATGACCTCTTTATTCTAAATATGTAATTTCTACAAATATAATAAAATCTTTAATTTATTTAGTATTTATTAAAATTTTATATTTTGATCATTTCTTTACTAGTAAACTTAATCTCAAATTTAAATTTGTAGTTCATTGTTTTGTAAATTTAGTCAATTCTTTAACTCCATTTTTCGCTAAATTTGATTACTTTGGTTAAAATATATCTCAAGTCATTATAATTTTTATATGTTTAGAATTTAGTCCTTTTATGAATTTAATCTTTTTACTTTTTTGATTTTAAAGTTAAAGTGTAATTCTTAATACAGTTAAATTTTTATTAAATTTATTAGTATGACATTTTAAAATAAAAGAAATAATCACTTGGTAGTTATATAACAAAAAGCATTACAATAAACTTAAATTTAAAAAAAAATTTAACTATTTTAACAATTGCAATTGCATTTTAAATTCGAAAGAAATTAAAATTTTAATGCAGAAAGAATAAAAGTACTTAAAACATATTTTAACATAATCCATAAGGATGATTTCCATGTAAAAAAAAAAAGTTAGATTTTAAAAAATAAATGTTTAGTTTAATAAGAAATAGACCAAAATGAAGAAAAAGAAAACTGGAAAACAAACCCACTAAAAACATACAAGTGTGAGGATCATGTTTAAACTGCATAACCCACAAAGTTATCCCCAAAAACAATTGATGCTGATGGGACATAGTGATTTATTCAAATTTACAAAATCCTCATGTATATTCAAATTAAATTCATTAAAATTATGGTAATTTTATTAAAAATTGAATTATATTTTATTAAAAATTTTAGTCGATTGGATGTTTAACTCATTTGGTATCGGTATTGTTGCCAATATAAGAGGACTATGGATGATTCTAAGCATTATATAAAAAAATAGTTGAATTAATCTTTGCATATTGGAATAAAAATTAATTGGTCATTTTATTAAAATTTTCATCAGCATGATAAAAATTGATTTCTATATTTTAGTTTGAGGTACACGTGTCACTGTTTGATTATTCTATTAATTACACTAGTTTTAAAAGTACAAATAAATAAATTTATTTTGAAAGTTAAATTCATTAATTCATTCAATAAATGGAACCATACAATTCAGAAAGAAAATAATAGACACTCGTCGTAAATGAAGAAGGTCATGCTCCATCAACACAACATAGGCTTTAGATTCAACATTAATAGAAAATTATAACATGTTGACAATTGACTTTATCATAACTCAAGTACGTTATATTTGGAGTGATTGTAAATACTTAATGTGATGGTCCAAAGCAGCGAGCAAAAATTAACAAAAGAATCGAGCATTCATCAAACTAGAGAGGACGATAACAAAATCATCCTTAAAATCACTTATAAAATTAAGATTATATGCATAAACAAGACTAAAAAACGTACTATAAGAGTATACAAAAACTTTTAAAACTGAACATTTATTAAATAATAAAAACAAATAAAAAATATATAAAATTTAAAAGATAACACAAGTCTAAATTGACACGTGAAATTATTTATTATTATGAAATACTTTCAAAGGAGAAACAAATTAAGAAGTTAGACAATAGACTCTCACTTTTTAAGAAAAATTATTGAGTCGGTAGAATTTTAGCGAATGAGAGACATCGTCATCTATCCATCACAAATTACAAAGATAACAAATATATTTACAAAATAAATCTATAAATTAAAAAAAAAAAAAGAAAAAAGAAATGATGGAGAGAAGAAAAAGGTGAGTGATAGTGAAACCGATCCAAGATTGTTTTAGAGACTTTGTTAACAAAAATGAAGAATTTGTTGTTTGATATAACCTATAGTATTAATTATAGAAATCGACCTGTCCTCACCTTGTTCTCGTGATATAAATTTGCACCGTCTCCATCACTCTTCTCTTCTCTTTGGTTTTCATTTTCGTCACCATCCAAACAATCAAATCAAAAGCACCTAAAATCCTTTCCTTCCCCTTTACTCTCTTCTTCTCTCCCCCATTTCCTCACCTACTTTTACCTTCGTTTCCTCTTCCTTTGTGTTTACACAATCTAAGCTACCCCCATGGCAACTCCCCTCCCTCTCTGATCCTGTGACCAGTTTTTTCCATAGCCTTTTCTCCTTCTCTCTTTTTTCATTATTAAAACCCTAATGGAGACTCTTCATGGTTCGGTACCAGCCGCGTGTGCAGACACCGCGGCCAACGGCAACACGGTGACGCCTTTTCTGAGCAAAACCTACGACGTGGTGGACGATCCGTCCACCGACTCGGTCGTATCGTGGAGTAGTGATAACAACAGCTTCGTTGTCTGGAAAGTGCCTGAGTTTTCGAGGGACCTTTTGCCCATGTATTTTAAGCACAATAACTTCTCCAGCTTTGTCAGACAACTTAATACTTATGTGGGTATTTCTTTGATTTTATATTCTTTCACTTTTCTTTTCTTTTTTAATGTTGCAAGTTGCAATTTTTTATACTTATGGAGGCTGATGAGACCTCAGCTTTAGGTTTATTTGGATTCGAACATTACACCAATAAGATATTATTATATATACTATCGGGAAAGTTTGGGTTGTATGGAAATTTGGTCTTACTTATATTTCCTTAAAAAAATTAGGCGAGACTGAAGTCACCTGTGAATAGTTTTGAGTCAGTGATGGAGTGGAAGGAGAGTTTTCAGAACCGATATGGTTGTTGGATGATGAATTTATGGTGTAAGATGAATTAAATGGAATATGAGTTTGATTGAATTGTCATATTAATTTGTTGAAATCTAGGAGTAGGGATTTGCCACTGCAATTTTTACTGCTTTCTGAACTTTGATAATCGAGTAGCTCTTGGCTGTTGGAGTTCTTCATATTTTATAGGATTATCAATGGCATGAGGATGATTGGTTGAATTCATTTTCCCTTGAACATAAATGTGGAAGAATAGATATGAAACGTAATATGTAACAACTGAATTTTCGGGTATATGGTATGGGGCTCTAACCTAATGTTTCCTAAGTTTGGCCAAAAGGGTTCAAGGAGCTGGTAAAACTCTATTTATTTGGCCGTCTATTAGGCTAAATTTGGAAATTTTGAAGTAAGGCTAGCTGAAAGAACTGATTTCTATTTCTCCCTATCTTCCCTTCCTCCCTCCTAGGCTCCTTTTTATTCGTAAGATTCAAATTTGGTTAATTAAACCATATATAACATTGTTTTAGTTGGTTGTGAATTGTGACTGATGCACATGGAATTTCTAAATTGAATGCTATGAACTTATTCTTATCTACCTTACTGCCATGGTGGAATGCTGATGAGTTCTAGTGTCTTAAGTTCTCTTTTTCCGATAGGAATCCTGTAGTAGTTACTAGCTTGATTTGCTATACAGACACATTTGCACTTAATTTCCATCAAACATGAACCATATATATATATATATATGTATATATACCTATTTATATATTTTGACAGATTTTGCTATCATATTAGATGATGCTAGTTTAGAAATCACCTTTCTTTCTTACTTGTCTTATATGTTGAATTTGAATTAGTTAAAAGTTTCTTATACATTCTTCTATCCATGTCAAAAGTTGAAGCCTGAAATGTCTAGTGCTATTGCTCATGCTTGTTATTTGTATTGATCTCATGTTCCTAAAGGCTAAAGGTTCCAAACCCTCACTGACTTTTTTTTTTTTCGTATAAAATGCTGTGAACTCTGGAGACTTATCTTGCATTCCATGATATATTCTGTAGTTGATTTGTTTCTTCTTTATTTTTGCCTTGTTTGACCTTAACTATACTTGTTTACTTAAGAAATGAGTCTAGAGGAATTGCATCATAAGCTAACATGTTCTTTTGAGGGTCTTCCTAGTAAGATACAAAATCCGACGGACTAGCTATACTGACAAATCAAATCTTGATTCATATTAGCTTTTTCTTCATTCCTTTTTTTTTTTTGAAGTTCGTTGCATGTCTTAAGATGTTTCTCAACTAACAAGTGAACCAAAGCATGATGGAGAGAGTGTTATTTGTAAGCTGCTGTCATGGATTGTAAATTGGAATTATTCATTGAGAGGGTGAATGTTAGATATTTAACTTTTCTGACATATTTTCTTTTTCTTGAGCTGAAGAACTCATCAAATTGTAATTGTGTTTGTCATCTGCAGGTTTAAGTATGTGCTTGTAATTACTAATCGATTATGGTCAGGCATTGGGGTTCAACTGAGCGCATGATATGTGATTCACTTAGATATAAAACTTCAATCTGCTTTATGCATTGTGGACTTGCTATATTTGGTTTAGCAAGTGAACACGATAACTCATGTCTTTGATTATCCTAATCTTTTTCCTATAGGGTTTTAAGAAAGTTGACCCTGATCGTTGGGAATTTGCTAATGAGGGATTCCTAAGAGGTCAGAAACATGCCTTGAAAGCTATCATCAGGCGGAAGCCTGCTAATGTCCATTGTAATCAGCAACAGAACTCATCCATTGGAGCTTGCGTTGATTTAGGGAAGTTTGGGCTTCAAGAGGAGGTTGAAGGGCTTAAGAGAGACAAGAATGTTCTCATGCAGGAACTTGTTAGGTTGAGGCAGCAGCAGCAAGCCACAGACAACCAGTTGCAAGCTTATGGCCAGCGTGTACAGATGATGGAGCAGAGACAGCAGCAAATGATGTCTTTTCTTGCTAAGTTCATGCAAACTCCAGGTTTCTTAAACCAGCTTTTACAGCAGCAAAATGAAAGCAACAGGCAACTGACTGGAGCAAACAAGAAGAGGAGACTCCATGGGCAGGATGAAGAAAATTTAACTGGTGAAAATGGTGCTGTATCTCCAAATGGGCAGACTGTAAAGTTCCAGCCTTTACACAATGAGCACCAGATGATGGAGTTGAACACATCACCGAGGCGGGAACATGGCTCTCCTCCTTCCAGTGCATTACACAGCTGTAGCTCCTCCAGCGAGATTTCGGAAGTGACTCTTTCAGAAGTCTCACCAGCTTCTTGGCAGTCATATCTGCAACCAGAATCAGGGGTTCCCGACTCTAGTCTGTCAACTGCTGCTGCTCAATTAACAACTGAGACAAGTGTGCATAAATTACAGAAAGATGCAATTTTCCGTAGCGTTCCTCAAATGCTAGGATTTGTACCTGATAATACTGTTGTGCCTGAGAGCAAGAATGCTGAATATCTTAATCCAATGTCAGTCGTATCGAATGCTACAATGCCCGTAGAAGCTGACAAGTCTTGTGCAGGTCAAGATATGGAGATCATGCTTGATGGAAGCCCTAAACTTCCAGCAATTAACGACACATTTTGGGAACATTTTCTTACAGGAAGTCCACTCACTGGGGACACAGATGAGATTAACTCGAGTTCCCTGGAAAATGGTGCATACGGTGGATAGGAAGTAGTTTTAAGGGAGGAGAATGGGTGGGATGAATCATCTTTGCTGACAAGTAGGCCTTCTTTACATCACATTAGCAGGAAGGGGTGATGTCCTGCAAGTTGTATCCGCAAATACATTTTTGTTTTTCTTGCTTTTATGAGGTAAAACTTGGTACTGCCTGTGTTCCTGCTCAGTATGTGATCGGTTTATTTATGGTTTTAGAAGGCTTAATATTATATTCAAATTTTGTATTGGTATCATGTTGCGACGAGTACATTCTGAATTTGTGGATGGACAAGGTAATGCTATTTGTTTTAACACATCATTTACTCTAAAAATAAACAAGGTGGCTTCTTTATTTTTAGAATCTTTTAGGCTGTTCTTGACAAAATAAAAAAAATAAAAAAATTTTAGGCTGTCAGGTTATATTGCAATAATAATAGTAATTTTACAAAAAAATAAAATAATATGAACTAAACATACATTTGTTGAGTTATTTTCCTTTAATTAATAAGCCTCAAATTCTAATTCCAAATAACTAGTATTTATTATTTCAATTAACAGTTAGCTTTTTCTTGTTTAACAATTATTAAAACTTTGTTTGACAAAAATATAATGCATAGATACAAAAGTATTTGAGGAAAAAAAATTCAATTGAGTCGTTGCATGAAATTCACACCAATTTAGCCTTGCCGTTACCAAAAAATCAATTAAGCTTTTCTGTCAATATTTTTTTTTTTTTTTTTTTGTAAATAAAACGAATTAGTACAAAATTAATTCCTAATCACATTATCAAAAGTACAGTCCTTTAATATCTCTTTGAGCTCCAAAGGTGGTTCCTCAAACATGTGCATTGTTTCGCTTCTCGTTAAAGTCATTTTTGCCAAAGCATCTGCTTACTCGATTAGACTCTCTTGGAACAGAATTTAATGACAATTTCTCTTCAAAGGCTAGAGTTTGTTGAATCTTCTTTATTAGAGAGCTTTTTGGACCATCAAACTTACTTTCACAAATAGAGATAACATTTTCAAGGTTATCAGATTGAATAATGACCTCATCATAACCTTGTTTTTGAATTGCTGTACACTTCCCCAAATATCGATTATATCCTAAGATCCAATTTCCTTTACCATCACGTATTACTCCACCTGCAGCAGAGAAACTAGACACAGAGTGAACAACATCGTCAGTATTAAGATAAAAACACATACTTGAGTTTTGATGAACAGTTGACTGTTTTGGGTGGCACTCCAACGTTGCATTATGATTAGATGAAAAATGATTTGACCAACTATAAGAGGAGCTGATAATGTCTCTAAGACTCATTGAATTCCCTTGAAAGATGATCAAATTCTGATTCTTCCAAATACGCCAAAGAAGTATCTCAAAGAGGTAGGTCCAGGTTGAATCACTAGCTCTAATGGAAGGATGAGAATGCAAATTCGAAAACAACCACTCTAAAATATTACCAACGAAGAAGCTATCGAAATGTTTGGAAGGTATAACTTTTTTCCAAATTTCCTTCACTAAAGAGGAATCCCTAAGAGTATGAAGAATATCCTTCGTTGAATGACTATAGAGCTGACACGAAGCATCCTGCGCAATACCTTATCTAAACCTTTCTGAATTAGTTAAAAGTCACTGTTTCAGAACTAGCCAGATAAACTGCTTAACTCATTGTGGCCCTAGAATTTTCCATACAATACTCTAGTTCGCATCCTTCGGATTCCAAGACTCCTCTTTAAGCATGGAGTAAGCGCTTTTCACAGAAAAAACCTCTGTCGTTGTTTTGGACCAAGAAAAAATATTAGGCCCAACTGAGTCTGAAGGAGGAGGAATACTAATGATTCGATTGACCACTTCTTCCGGTAACCACAATTTGAAGAAATCAATATTCCATTCAACTTTATCCAAAACCATCTCATTAACTTTACTCCTGAGGCAATATTACCATGACCTGGAACATACTGAATAAGGGGTCCAACAATTGGAACCCAATTATCCTCCCAACAACGAATAGACCTCCCATTACCAATAGACCAGATCATATTGCTGCGCAGCAAAGACCAAGCTTTAGCGACTGCTTTCCACATATAGGAACACCTATTTCGCATGATGGAAACTGGCAAACCCTCATGGAAGCCATACTTAGCTCTAGGAACTTGAACCCATAAAGCTTCAGTCTTAGTAATAAGACTATAATCGATTTTCATCATAAAAGCTTTGTTTTGATCCTCCAATCGCTGAAACCTAAGGCCTCCATGAAGCTTCAGCTGGAAAATGTTATCCCACCCTACCAAGGCCAATTTTTTTTCCTTTCGCAACCCCCCAAATAAACTGTCTAACTAATTCTTCAATAGAGTCACAAATCCCTTTAGGGACTAGAATAGACTGCATGAGATAACTCGGGATGGCCAATAGGACAGAATGTGCTAAGGTAACCTTTCCAGCAAAAAAGAGTCGTTTCGCATCCTAACTAGAAAGCCGACTACGAACTATTTCCACTAAAAAATTGAGGATACCTTTGGTGACCCTTTTGTGAAATAGTGGAACCCCGAAATAATGACCAAAATCATTAACTTCTTGAAAACCAAGCATGTCATTGATCTCACTTCTTAAGGACTCATTAACACCTGTGGAGTAAAAAAATATTTGTTTTCCTGGCATTGACCTTATGACCTGATAACTCACAAAAATTACTCAAGAAAATCTTGAAGAGCCCACTATGAGTCAAAATTGCACGACTGAAGATCACCAGGTCATCTGCAAAAAACAAATGTGAAAGATTTGGTCCTGTGCAGGAAAGTCGAATGGGACTCCACTCCCCTAAAGAAATACTCGCATGAAATCTGTGACCCAACCATTCCATACAAAGAACAAAGAGATATGGAGACAAAGGACAACCTTGCCTGATACCTCTAACCGGTCTAAACTTTTGAGTAGGAACACCATTCTATAAAACCTGCATAGAAGAAGACCAAATAGCATTCATAATAACTTTAATCAGGTATGAAGGAATACCTGCATTAGAGGCTTCCACAAAATCCCATCTGTATCTATCGTAGGCCTTCTCCAAATCAATCTTGATAGCCATCCACTGAGATTTCTTCTTGGATCTCATTGAGTGTAACACTTCCTGGGCAATGATGACATTATCAATAATGCTCCTCCCTACAATGAATCTTGCTTGTTCTTGACCAATGATCTTTGGAAAGGTACTCTTAAATCTATAAGCAATGATCTTCATAACCATCTTATACAAAACAGAGCAGAAGCTAATAGGGCGAAACTGCGAGAAGTTTTTCGGGTTTGAAACTTTAGGGATTAAGACAATAAGATGTTATTGAACTCCGGATCAATGACTCCCCCTCAAAAACCTTCTTAACCCACTCACAAATAGCTCCCCCTATAATCCCATTGGTTCTGAAAGAAAGCAGCTTGAAACCCATCGTTACAAGGGCTTTTCAAGGGTGCCATGTCAAAAAGGTAGCACCAATCTCCTCATTCGTGGCACATTGCCCAAGAGAATCAACATCTTCAGTATTGAGCCTTGGAAAAGCATTAGGAGGTAAAAACCTTAACGAACCTCGATTCTCTCTATAAAGATTCTAGAAAAAGTAAACCGCTTCTGTTTTAAGATCCTCAGAGTTGAAAATCCATTCCCCATTGGCATTCCGCAAGGTAGTGATTTTATTAAAATTCCTTCTCAGAGCCATACGCCTATGAAAGTAGCTAGTATTACGATCTCCCAAATTTAGCCACTCACATCTAGACTTTTGCTTCCAAAGTATCTCATCATGGTGTAAAATATTTTCAAGCTCATCATGAACGATCACTTCCTGGTGAAAAAGAGAACTAGACCCCGAGAGATCCAATGGCATGCTGTATCTTAGCAAGCTTGTGTATTAACTGCCTCTTCCGTTGGCCTATATGGCCATAAACACCTTTGTTCCACTTTTTGAGCTTATCCGTAAACTCCTTAACTGTAGTTGCCATATTACCATTGAAGCTCCAATTGTTCTTACCAAATTCGGAGAAATTTTGATGATGTATCCAGCTAGCTAAAAATCGGAAGGGCCGATTAGGAACACAATTATCAGCATAGTAGAATTTCAGGAGCAAAGGTGTAACACCCCCAACCCGTATTGGTCACCGGAAAAGGGTTACGAGGCATTACCAAAAGTATAGAACACTTATAGATAATTTGAAATCATTATCGCTCAAATACCGAGACTAATTATAAATGTTCCTTTAACGGACCTTCAAGGTCCAAATCATACATTAAAATAGGGTCGAGACTAAACCAGATCTTTAGGAAAATTTTTCGCCACTTTTAAAATTTTTCTTGCATATAAGGGTCACACGCCCGTGTGACTGGGGACACACAACCAAACCATATGCCAATGGGGTAGACCGTTTTCACAAAAAATTACTATATCTCATGATTCACAATTCCATTACTTACACCGTTTATTCTATAAGAAACTAGACTCAATAAGCTTTAATTTCATATTTTATTCATCCTCTAATTTGATTTCTATAATTTTTGGTGATTTTTCAAAGCTAGATTACGCTGCTGTCCAAAACTGTTTTAGTGCAAAATGTTAATTTTCATTTTCCCCCAAATTTTACAGTTCATACAATTCAATCCTTTCTCAATTAACCCCTCAATTGAGCTAATTTTTATCAATTAATACTTTATTCTATCATTTTAAACTACTTCATAACCTTGGAAATCAGAACTTTAGCACTAGACCTTAATTCCAAACTCTTTCACAATTAGGTCCTAAAATCAAGTTCCATCAATTTTACTTGATAAAATCATCATATATCAAAATTAAAGCTTCAATTCTATGTTTATTCATCATATTATTCCAGCACTCATCCATAGCAACTTTAAAAATTAGCCATGGAATCAAAAACTAATGACATGTAAGTTGGACCCAATTGTAAAAGTCCAAAAACTTAGAAATTTCAAGGAGAAAGCAAGAATTAAAATTACATGAAGCTAGAGTATGAAAACCAGATTGAAACCTCTTCCATGGCTATTTTTCAGCTGATGAATATGAAGAAAAATGATGAGAATTCTAGATATTCCAATTTGGTCCCATTTTTATTTAACTAATTTTGGCAATTTTCCAATTTTGCCCTTATTTCACCCATTTCTTGATTTTTTAGCTATTGCCCCCAAAATATCTTCTTTGGGCTTATTTACACTTTAGGTCCTTCCTCATTTGACAATTGAGCTATTTAATCCTTCTAGAAACTTTTACACCTTTTTCAATTTAGTCCTTTTTATTTAATTAACCACCCAACGTCAAAATTTTCAAACGAAATTTTAATACTACCTTATTGATGCTCTGTAAATATTCATTAAATATTTATGGCTTGGTTTATAACACCGAGATCTCAATACCTCTTTTTCTCAATTTCTTGACTAAATAAATCTTTATAAAACACAATTTACTATTTTAAAAATCTTTTAAAAGCTACATCTGGCTCGTAAATTTTAAATAATATAATCTACGAATTTATTTGTCAAATTTGGTGGTTTCAAACCACTATTTTTGACATCGCTGAAATTTGAGCTGTTATAAAAGGCCGATGATCCGGTTTGATTCTAGGAAGGTGGGTAATAAGGCCGTTAGGAAAAGTTTCCATTCAAGCGTCATTCCCCACAACCCTATCAAGTCTTTCAGAAAGATTAACACGATGCCACTTGAACGGGGCCCTTGAAAACCCAGGTCATGCAAAGGAGCTTTGTCCAAAAATTCACCAAAGGACTGACATCTACGACCTTTAACATGACCGCCTTTTTTATCTTCTGATGAAAGGATGGCGTTAAAGTTTCCAATAGACATCCAAGGAATATACTCCCGAGGAACTGTGTGACTTAGATCATTCCACAAAATTTTCCTTTTCTATCTATCAAGACTACCATAAACAAAAGCGACAAAGATCGGATGAGGATGCAATTTGGAGCAAATACGAGTCAGAATGAATTGAGGATGATTACTGACCACCTCCAAATCAATTGATTTCTTCCAGCCAATCTAAATACCTCTAGAAAATCCCACTTCTTCCACTCGATGCGACTTATCCCAACCTAATTTAGCAATAATTGTGTCAGCTTTAACCCCACTGATTCTTGGCTCCAAAAGGCTAAATATATCAGGCTTGTACTGATTATTATACTCACGAAAGGCTCGCAAAAATTTATCAGACGCACACCCCTGTACATTCCAAGAAAAAATAGACATATTCATCATAATAAAAATAAAAGAAAAAGTGCTTATCTCAATGTTGTCCGGTAGAGGAGGACTCCTCACACTCTCCATTTTTCCGCAAAAATTCATTAGCAGGACTTCCATCAATTTCAGACGCAATAAGCTCTGCTAGCCTCTTCATAGAGTCGGCAAAATGAACCCAGATATTTTCAGAATTCTTGAATCGATTGCCCGGTTCCTTTTGTGTTTTGTTGAGTTTCCACCCTCCTTTGGCATTAGTAACTTTAGAATTTGTATTCTATCCACTCAAGACCCCTCTATGCAATTTAATTTCAGTCGGGTAGACACTACCCCCTGACACCTCGCTAATTGACTCCAGCATGCTGCTTTTTTTGAACACCACTGCCGAGTGGTTTTTGGCCTCCAACACTCCTTCCTTTACCGCCACATTAACAAACAAACTCTTTTCAAATGTAGGATTGAAATGTACTACAGGTTGCACTTGCTTTTGGACCGAAATAGGAATATCCACCTTCATGTGTTCTGCACAACAACTAGCCTGTGAATTCGAAAAAAAAATGACAAAAGGATTCAGATATACCTGAATTTGGGGTCTAGTTATTTCCTCCAAAATTATGACATGATACATGCGTGGCTTTGATGAATAAATCATATAAATAAATCAGAAATATTTTTTGTCTTTAACCATATTGATTGTTAAGATTAATTGATGGATCAATCAGTTAATTGATGAATAAATCATATGTTGACAACTTATAATTTAATATTATATTATCTCATAAAAAATATTAAAATTTCTATAAAATTATTGAATTATAGAACTTACAATTTTTTATAAAATTCATAAAAAAACTTGTAAATATTATAAAACTTTTATTAAATTATAGTAAGTTATAAAATTAATAAAACATGTTTAAAATGTTTACAACTTTATAATAACTTATAAAATTCATAATAACTTAAAAAGATATAAAAAATTCAAATAAATTATAAATTTTTTAAAAAGTCATTTAAATCATAATATCATAATAAATACATGACATCCATTGGATAATAAGAATAGCGAATTGTTTGGTATATTTTCATGTTGAATAAAATGTTCTCAATCATTCACAAATAAGACTATAATTACAAGATCCTCTCATTTTTATTGATAAATATTATTTTTATTTTAAATTTTTATCTCCAATTTTTAGGTACAACACAGTAGTTTGGATATTGAAAAATTAAAATTTGTTTACTAAGTATTGTATGATATTAAGTATTGTTTACTATAAAACAAAATTTTAATATCAAACAGTTGCAAATATTAGCATATGCTAGTATTTATTCAACGGTTGGTATAATGTCACATGTTCATTTTGATTTTAGGGTTTTATTTTTAAAATGAGGAATCAATAAATGAATTTTTATGATCATTATATATTATTAATATTTTATAATTTTTAATATAATTTTTTATAATTTATTAGAACTTGTTTTGAATTTTATAAGGTTTATAATTATTGATATTTTAATAATTTATTATAATTTTATAAATTTTATGAATTTTATTATAAATTTTATAATTTTATATAAATTTCAAATATTTTAATTATGTTTTATTTTTATTTTTTATAATTTATTAGAAATTTTTTATAAGTTTTATGAATTTTTATAAGTTTATATAAATTTGTAGTGTTGTTATATATTTTTAAATACTTTTATGGTTTTTATGAGACAAATATAAGATTTAATCAAAAGTGACTACGTGTCGAAATTTGATTGGTTCACAATTGATTTTAACAATCAATATGATCAAATATAAAAATAGTTAAAAGAGGGGCTTCATTGATTTTATTTTTGTTAACGACGTGAGTTCAATTGGATTGAATTGGATCAAATTTTGTATAGGAGCTCAATTAATTTTTTTTTTTTTTTAAATACGTTTAAACCATTAAGAAAAAGGAAAAGTTTGAAACGTATATATATATATATATATATATAAATAACAAAAGTACAACTTTTATTTATTTAGTTTACACCGATAAAAATCTCATTACTATTTTACTATAAGAAAAATCACATTTGGTTGTAAAAAGAATATCAAATGACGTTATTGCATTAAAATAAAAAGTTCTAATTATGGTAGTACAAATCTCCGGTGAGAAAAATTTCAAACACACGAATGAAACTCGAATAGAAAATAAAGAAATAAGACAATACTTCAAGGCGTGTATCAAGCCATTATCTTTAAGGTTATATTCGCCCTAACCTATATTCAGTGTGTAAAAGAGTTTCAAGCAAATTAACCTCGAGGATACAATGAAACCAATGACTATTTGCATTTTGTACTGACGAGAATAGTCCATTAAACACTGAGCAATGAATAACAAGAAACTCAATTTCTGCAAAGAATTTCTGCTCTTTATGGAACAATATAATAATATTAGAAAATGAGGAATGATAGAAAGAACTTTTAGAACTTGTTGGTGTGATTTCCAAATGAAATCTCATTCTTATTTATAGTAATTTTCATATCTCTTTATAGAGACATATTTCAATAGGTGTTTTTCTAATAATAATGTCTTAAAAATATATAGTTATTCATTTAATATTATAACTATTCAAATAATATTGTTTGAATAGTTATAATTCTTTTCAAAAATCAAATGATATAACTTTATACTAATGACCAAAAAATTATCTTTTGATTAATTACAATATTCATTTATAGTTATTGGAACACTATAAATATTTGAAAATGTTCGAACAATCTCCCCTCATTTTTAAAATATTTTAGATTTTGATATTCTTGGAAATCAATTTGTATAAATGAATGTGTCTTGTGATTGAACCTTTACTTAGTGAAAATATGTTAAAGTTAATCGAAATTGCATGGTAGACTAAGCTTTGAACCAACTATTTCATTTGATTAACAGAACACATCTCACACAATGATTTCAACATCGGTCAATGCATAGTATCGAGGGACACACTTCCACTCACATAGGTAGATCCCATCAAGAGTGTTCTCGTAATTACAACACTAACATATTTATGTTATGGGTCCATTAAGAGTACATTACTCATCCTTCCTTTATCATTACGGGTACATTTATTTATAGTGCTAACAAGCACATACTAATAATGTACTTTGTCTCATTGAATTCAAGACTTGATGTTATACTAAGTATTGAGTCGAGTTTCCATCATGAGTGACTCTAATTAATGACCTTGAGTCCCATCCCTTTTGAGGTCTTTTCTTTAGCAAGCCTTTTTATCAAAGGATCCGCCAAATTTTCACTTGATCTCACATAATTAATAGTGATCACACCATCAGAGATTAATTGTCGGACATGGCTATGTCTTAATCCAGTGTGTCTAGACTTTCCATTATATACTTGGCTATATGTCTTTGCTAGAGTAGCCTCACTATCACAATGGATAGAAATAGGTGAAATTGGCTTAGGCCATAAAAGTAAATCATAAAGTAAATTTCTTAACCATTCTGCTTATTTAGATGCAGGGGCTAGTGCAATAAATTCTGCTGCCATGGTGGAATCAGTAATACGTGTTTGTTTCTTGGAACCCCAAGAAATGACTCATCCACCAAGAATGAAGATCCATTCACAAGTAGATGCATGATCTTCCAAACTTGTAATCCAACTAGCATCTAAATACCCTTCTAAAACTGAAGGATATCCATTATAACATAATCCATATTTAATAGTTTTCTTTAAGTACCTAAGTACTCTATTCAAAGCTTGCCAATGCAAACTACTTGGATTACTTGTATACCTACTCAATTTTCCAACAACATATGCAATATCAGATCTTGTACAAGTCATTATGTATATAAGACAACCAATTAGACTTGCATATTCCAATTGATCAATTTTCCTACCAGCATTAGATACTAATTTTATTTGAGGAACCATGGGTGTAGATGCTGTTATACAATTGAAAATATCAAACTTTTTAAGCACATTTTCAACATAATGTGATTGTGATAAAGCTATAGTGCTTTCCTCTCGGGTTATTTTAATCCCAAGAATAACATCTACTACACCCATATCCTTCATAGCAAAGTTGTTTGACAAGAATTTCTTTGTGTTTTCTTTGTTCCAAATCCATGCCAAAAATGAGCATGTCATCTACAAATAAGCTTTTCCATTTTCAAATTTGCTATATATACACTTTATTGGATACATTTATTTTATAGCCATTAGCTAAAACAACATTGTCAAACTTTTGGTGCCATTACTTTGGTGCTTGTTTAAGTCCATATAGAGATTTAACAAGCTTACATATGTTATGCTCCTATCCTGGAGCAACAAATCCTTCCAGTTGTTCCATTTACATTTCCTCTTCCAATTCACCATTTAAAAATATAGTTTTAACATCCATTTGGTGAACAACCAAATTATATATTGAGGTAAGTGATATTAAGAGTCTAATTGTAACAATTCTTGTTATGAGAGCATAGGTATCAAAGTAATCAATACCTTGTTTTTGTGTAAAACCTTTGGCTACCAACCTTACTTTAAATTTATCAATGGTTCCATCCACCTTCATTTTCCTTTTGAAGAGCCATTTACAACCAATTGGTTTTGTAACAGCTCATTTCTTTGTGATGTAAGAACAGTGGTTTCGGGGCCACAAATCCGACGTGTGAGTTCGTAAATATTTACTTTTTAATATTTACGAGTCAAATGTGGTATTAAAATAAATTTTGAATTGGTAATTTATGTTATTTGAATGAATAATTAGGTTTTAGTGGTATGACCTTAAAGTCAAGTGGTTTTAGAAAATGAGGTATCGGGACCTCGTTTCTATAAACCGAGTCGTAAATATTTTATTATATATTTATAGAGTGTTATTAAGGTTGTATTAAAGTTTCGTTAAGAAATTTTGATGTTTAAATGGTTAATTAAGTGAAAAGCACTAAATCTTACAAAAGTGTAAAAGTTGAGTTCTATTAGTTAAAAGGGTTAAATGACCATAGAAATGAAAGTAAATGGACTTGAATGGTAAATATACCATTTAAGTTGATAGCGGATGTACTTGGTTATGGATAAAATGAAATTATGATAGTTTTAAAGGTTAAAATGGTAAATGACTAATTAAACTTAAATTAAATAAAACAATTTTTTAATCATCTTTCTAGTTTTTTCTTCCACAGAAATTGAGGAGAAAAAAACCATTTCTATTTGTTTCAAGTTTTGGCCAACTTCAAAGCCTTGCATGGTATGTGGATTTGATTCCGTTTTTAAAGATTTTTATGTTTTTGAGATCGTTCTAGCTTAACCTAGCTAACCCGGGGGTTAATTTGTTAAATTTTCAAATGTTATGGGATGAGCCATGGATGAATTTGAGGTGTTTGTGAAAGTTTATGATAGATTGTTAAGCTTTGTTGTTAAATAGACATATTTTATTAAGTAATTTTTGATGATTTTAAGGTAAAAGGAAAATATTGCAAATGGATGATAAATATGGACTGTTATAGAAATAGGTAAAAATCGGTTTGTATGAATTTTATTTAGAAATGATTAAATTGCAAGTTTTCGGTTTAGGGGCTAAATTGCTAAAAAGGGTAAACTTTGAGGGTAATTTTGTAAATTATAATTATTATGGGTTATAAGCTAAATTAATTATTCTAAATGCTGGAATGAGATTAATTGAATAAAAATGGTTAATTTGATTTTTTGAACTTAGGGACTAAATTGTATAAGAGTGAAATGTTGGGGCTAATTTTGTGAAAATGTCAAAAGGACTTAATTGCATAAAATGAATTGATTTTTTTGGTTGGAATTATTGAATGGAATGAAATTATTATTTCAGATCAAGAAAAAGTGGAAAATCGAGGAGAAGAGAAAAATGACCAAATAGCCCATGTACTTAGTCATTGCTGCAATTTAGTCAGGTAAGTTTGTATGAACTGTAATCACTTAAATGATGTTTAAATTGAATGTTTATTACAATATTTGATGTAAATGAATCAAATTATAAATGTATCAAAGCTATGATGAATTGACGGATATTGAGTCCCGGTTGAACCTTAGGAATTCTTAGAATACAAATGACATGTCATTAGGGATTTCATGTTTCGGGTGCTAGTCTTGAATGTCCTTGTAACAACCCGATAGTCAGGGGTGTCGAAAAGTGCATTCTCGAGACTTCGTTCTCTTAAATCATACTCGTAAATATTTATTAAAAATATTTATGAAGCTAGTTGTGTAGTTAATTAGGTTTTGGAAGTGAATTTGCATGAATTAAGAGTAATTAGGTATAAAGACTAAATTGCATATAGGGTGAAAGTTGAATTATAGATTAAAGAAAATTAAAAGGACTAAATAAGCATTTTTGCCATAGTTTATAAATGAGGCGGCATAAGGGTGAAATTATTATAAAATATTAAGTTAAAATATATTATAATAAGTTACTTAATAATTAAGTATATATATTATATTATAATAATAAAACAAATAAATAAAAGAAAAAGAAAGAAAAATGAATAGAAAAACCAAAACGAAAAAGAAAAAGAAAGAAAAAAAGAAAGAAAAGGGAGAAAGAAGGAGACGAAGGGCTTTAGGGTTTTAAAGTTTTCAAGTTCAATTGGTTAGTCAATTTAGTCCATTTTTCTTGTAATTTTTATATTTTTGGAATCCCGATATTAAGTACTATCCGAATCATGTCGAAATGTTAACAATTATTGAGTTTTTAAATGTTGTTAATGTTGAATAATTTTAGTATTAGGGATTAAATTGATAGATTATTAAGCTAGAAATGAAAAAAGATTAAATTGTAGAATAAATTGTAAATTTTGAGTAATAGGGACTAAATTGTGAAAATTTTAAAATTTATGGATTTAAGTGAAAATAGGGAGTTAAATTTAGTTTAAAGTGGAATTTGCATGAAAATATATGATTAATTATGAAGAAATAAAGTTAGTCTCGATTTAGGGATTAAATTAAAATTTAGGCAAATATTGAGTCAAAATTGAAATATTCAATATGAAATTGAATTGTGTTATATTAATGAATTTTAAATTTTTTAAATTCTGTAGCTAAAGTCATATCGGAATCCTCGACCAAAAAGGGGAAAGATAAAGTTGACGTCGAATAGTTCAGAATTTCTGGTTTGTATTTCTATAATCCGAAACTAGTTATTAATTATTGTATTTTTGATTTGATGCATATGGGAAGTGAGTATTTGGCACTTTGACATTGAATTGAATTAAAGTTGATTGAAAGAATTAAATTGATATATATATATATATATATATATATATATATGAAGGTATTGATTATTGAATTGAAATGAATATATCTATGTGTGCAAATATGATAATTGAATTTTGATTTTATTTGGAAAGTGAAATTAAACCCAATTAACTGTATCGGGCTGAGTTGGATATAAATGGCATGCCATTGGATTAGATGAGTTCAGGAACTTCTTCGACTTCGAGTCGATGGGACACTGGGTGTCAATTTATCACTTCGGATTTATTCGATGAGGCACTGGGTGCCAATTTACTTCAGTTTAACTGATGAGACACTGGGTGGTAATTTATTACTTCAAATTATCCGATGAGGCACTAGGTGCCAAACTGGTGTCTTTGGTTGGATCCGTGTATCCGTCCGAGTCCGAGTCGTGTTGATAGGGGTAAATAAATAATAAAGTTCTATAATTGATATTGAAATGGCATGATATGAGAAATGGAAGTGATATAGTGAATTAAAAATAGAATGTGAAATATGTTGTAAATACGTGGAATATATGAGTTATAGACTCATGAATTGAATATGGAATGGATAATGCCATTGTTTAAATGAAATGTGAAACAAATTGTGAAAAACTATTTATATAGCAAGTATGAGAATTGGGATATTTGTGAAACAAATTAAATATGATATGCTATTATGTATGAATTCAAAGAGTTGGCATATGGTAGTTGTGATTATTAAATAATATTAATATGTGTTTAAATTTCAAATATACATTTGTACTCTCTTATATTTAAATATTCGGATTATAGAAATACCACTGAGTTTTTACTCAGCGTACGGTTTTATTTTTCCTGCACATGTTAGGTAATTAACTTTTGATCGTCGATTTAGCATCCAACAACGCTCCCGAACTCAAACGTGGTGATGATTATTCTTTTGTGTCGGCATGTACTTAACATGTCTAAATAATAATTATTTTGTGGTTTGATTGTAATTGAGGTTATAAGTTTAATAATGGTTTGGTATATATATATATATGAATATGTGTTTGTGTTTGAAGTTATATTTAAGTGTTCATAAACTAGGCAAAATGGATTAAATTAGGTATGTTTATTATTTGGACTTGAATAATCCTTTGATGATATAAATGTGGTACCAATGAGGGTACATTGGTTAGACACCTGGGATGATTGTTTTGATATTGAATGTGTTTGATTGTGTTTTGAACTGGTTAAACGAATGATTTTTGATTTACTTAGTTTCCAAGCTTGCAGGGAATGGTAAACTTGTTGTTTAAGGTAAATTCTAAGTCCGCACGTCCAGACACATGGGCGTGTGACTTGGCCGTGTGAGACACACACTAGCATACGGGTGTGCTAGGCCATTTCGAAAGGCCACACGGTCTGGCACACGGGCGTGTGGCTTGGCCGTTTGACCCAAGTCAAAGAGTTACATGGGAATAGGCATAGGATGGGACACGGTTGTGTGTCTCTATTTTAAATGTCCACACGGTCTAAGGCACGGGCGTGTCTCCTGACCGTGTGAGTCACATGGCCTGACTATAACGCCCTAATTTTCTTTTACCGGCTTTTGTAATTAATTGGCACAAATCTGCATCTGCTTCAGTGGTTAAGTGTTCTGGAAGTGTGTGAGAGGTCTCAAGTTCATGCCATGACTTGGGCAAATTTTGACATTATTATGAATTAAGCTCAGTCTCTAGTCAGTAGGCTTAAGTTTAAATGTTGGTAAATTATATTAGAATGGGCCTGCTGGTCTGGTGGATAAGTGGAGTGTTGGTAGGAATGAGGTCCTAGGTACGATTCTCTGGGACGACAAGGGTTGTATTTTAGCTCTTATCTTCGGCTAGAGTTATGCTAAGATGAGGAACTGAGTGGTGGTTTGTTAGTAGATTAGTGGGAAGAAGTTAGGAGATTATGAGATTTGCTGAGTAGTTTCTTTTCCAAAAGTTTCTTTCTGCCGAAAATACTATTGTTCTTCCCTTTCCCCAGTCGAAATTTGCCTGTCTCCTCACTCTTCTTTTTGCTTTTTTTGGACGACAATCGTACTCCCTCCCCCATCGATGGCGTTTCTTTGAGTAACTTCGGTAAGTAGTTCTTGTGGCTTGTGAGTTATGATGCTAAGTTTTGATTAGGGTTATTTATTCTGATATCTTGGTAGCATCATATCTCTGTGATCAAGACTCTTCTCGTACTGCTTCACTAGCAAATCGAATTTGAAGCGTTAGGGGTAAGTTTCAATCGCTCATTGACCGAGTAATTCGTTTGGGTTGGTTTTAATTCGACGATTAAGTGTTTAACTAAGTAGTTTTGGGCAAATATAGGTTCGAGAAGGCTCGAGGTTCGTCTTAGCTTCAATCAAAACCATGTGTGTACCAAAACCGCAAGAAAACGTGTTTTCGTCAAAAGTCGAAAACCTTTCTGTCGACTCTACATGACCATGTGGTAGGCCGTGTGGTAGGCCGTGTGCAAGGATGTGAGCCACAACACGGCCGTGTGATCGACGAGCCAGGCCGTGCGCGAGTAACACAACCGTGTGATGGCCGAGCAAGGCTGTATGCGACACACGGGCTCGACTTATTGGGCCATGTAGACCACACGGGTGAACCACATGGGCATGTGAAATTCTGGGCCAGTCGTGTGATTTACACGGCCAAGGCCAATTTGGGCGATGGGCCACACGGGCAGACCACATGGGCGTGCGAGCCCATTTTTTTGAACTGATCTGTAAGGTTGTACTGGTCGCCCAAGTCGACTGTGGATTTACTGTAGGGTCGATAAGCATTGTTTAGACCTTTAGCTACGTGATCCGATTGTGTGATATATGTATCAAGCATGTTACATTTAGCATGTATACCGATTTGGATGTATGATCTGTTAATTGCATTATAACATGTCATCGATTGTATGTTGCATTACATTTGGGTGGGTTGATGATATTGGAGGAAGTATCTGAAAGGCTATTAAGCCTGTCATTTGGCAGCTTAGCTGCGATTATGTGACTATGTGCCGTATTACGGTACAATATTGTGTGTAGGCGTGAGTGGGTTGATTTTGTCCCCACATGGTGTGTAGGGTTGGTCAGAGATGGTGTGTAGAGGCTGGTGGGTAGGATTCTAATATTCTGTTTTGTTCTACATGATATATCTGATGGGCTGATGCGCTAAAATTTTATCTTATTCTATATCTGAATGGGCCAAGGTCCACACCGATTTTGTAATGGGCTCAGCCCCGAACTACAAATATATGACTTTTTTCTGATATTATGCTGTGTGTATGTTTTCTATGGGGATTACACACTGGGTTTGCGAAAACTCATCCTTTTTCTGTTTAATCTGTTCAGGTAATCCCCAGCATTAGACGGATCGGTGCGATGGAGGGCTCGACGGTAACCACGGTTTTGGACTTTCATAGTTTTTTCCGTTTTAGAATTATTGGTTTATTTTGATGTAACTCGCGGACTTTTTGGGACTTTTGCTTAAATATGGTTTTTGTTATTATTTTTATGGATTCATAATTGCTAGATGTAGGAAGACTCGCTTTTCAAAAGCTGAAGTATTTTCTAAACACTCGATACCTTGGACGGATTTACTTAATTAACTCAGTTTTATAAAAATAAATAATTTCTAAAGCTTCCGCAATGAATCACGTTTTAAATAATCGACTAGATGAGTAAGCGAAATTTGGAATCGATAAGAGTAATAAAATGAACACGGTTTTATCATAATAAACTAGTTTTCAAAATTCCATTCCAAGTGGCATTGTTAGATTCGACCATAACGTTTAGGTAGGGTTTGGGGTGTTACATTTAATGGTATCAGAGCCAACTTGTAAAATTCGGTTGTGAATTTGGGTTATAAGGATTGGTTTTTGGAAATAATTTTTAAGTGATTTAAAATATTTTTGGACTGAGTATGTGGTACACCGAGTCTCCAACGTTGATCCTGTAAGTGTTCTGAAACTCTGTTTAAATTTTCTGAAAATACTACTAGCATGCGTGAAACAACCAATAGGTAGTATACTGTACTGAAAACACTTTATGTAGTGTAAACGGAAAACTGTAAAAACTGAAAATCGTAGTGAGACTGCGATTTGCAATAACAAATTATGAACTCTTGATATTGTCTCACATAAAATATCTATTAATGAATATCATAACTATAAACTAAGCATAAAACTATTAATACAGATAAACTCTAAATTTACGATGAACGCACGAGGTATCCGTGGACGGGGTACTAGAGGCCGAGGTAGAGGCCGTAGATGGGCTCGAGCTAGGTCCTCATCATCTAGAAATCTACTTAATTTGGATACGAGCGAGATGCCAGTCTCACCTGCTATAGAGACTGGGTCTCATGATCGTGTGGCTGGGGACGACGCACTATCCCAAGCCATGTTACGGATTCTAGAGAGGGTCACTGGGCTTAACACCGGATCTGGGGTCGAGGGTCAACTACGGAACAACTCCGGTCTAATGGGGCTGAATTATTCAAAGCTGTCATTAGAGTCGCCCCTAACGTGGTCGAATATTGGATGGAGGCCATGGAAAGAATTATGAACGACCTGGATTTTATCGCTGAGCAGAAGTTTAAGGGGGCAGTTTCTCTGCTTCACGATGAAGCTTAGCAGTGGTGGCTGACGGTTAAGAAGGGCACTCAGCTCGACTAATTGACTTTGGACTATTTTAAGACTACGTTCCAGAGTAAGTATGTGAGGGCCAGCTATATTGATGCTAAGAGACGTGAGTTCCTTAATCTCACCTAGGGGGACCGTCTAGTGGCCGAGTATGAGGTCGAATTTTTGAGATTGAGGCATTATGTGAAACGCATGGTGGCGATCGAGTATGAACGATGTGTCCGTTTTGAGGATGGACTCAGAGACAATTTACGAGTTCTAATAGCTCCACAGAGGGAGCGTGAGTTTGCTACACTAGTTAAGAAGGCGAAGATCGCCAAGGAGGTTAAGCACGCGGAAAGACAAAATCGAGAGAGAGGAAAAAATAAGAGGGAATCAGAGCCCTCGAGTTCTATGACGAGGCCTAAGAAAAAGGCAAGATCTGATGGGCCAGTGAGAGTTGGGCCTCCTGTTCCACCTTCTTGGGTGGCGCTTTGTGAACACTGTGGTAGACGCCATACGGGCGAGTGTAGGGGGATAACTGGGGCATGTTTGAGATGTGGCTCTTCTAAGCATTGTGTCAGAGATTGTTCGCTGAAAATCGATCAGATGCAAGCTACGGGTACTAGCACTGCTCAGCCATCGAGAGTAGTTCAGCAGCCATCTAGGGGCCAAGGTCAGGCCAGGGGTGGTAACGGCATGGGCTGAGGATAGAGAGCACCAGGCAAAAGTGCTGGACCGACTAATGCAAGGCAGCCTGCATTGGTTTATGCTGTCCGTCACCGTGAGGACCGAGATGCTTCGGACGTCATCATGGGTACATTTTTAATTTATAATGTACCTTATTTGGCATTGATAGACATAGGCTTCACACACTCTTACGTAGCTAGCACTAGGCTCCACACACTCTTACGTAGCTAGCACTGTGTCTGAAACCTTAGGGATTCCCGTGGAGAGTACTTCTAGTGAGGTAACTATTATGAGTCTATTGGGTAGTCTATTTGGGTGAGTAAATTGTTCAGAGATGTTTCGTTAGAGAGTCGAGGGACAATATTTCTGGTTGATCTGATGGAGCTTCCATTTGGGGAGTTTGATTTGATTCTGGGAATGGACTGGCTGGTCAAGCATTAGGTAAGTCTAGACTGTGCGACAAAAAAATGTTGTTTTAAGAACCGAGGAGGACAATGAGGTAGTGGTGATTGGAGAACGTCGAGACTATCTAACTAATGTGATTTCTGCATTGGTGGCAGAAAAGTTTGTACGGAAAGGATGTGAGACATTCTTGGCCTACATTAGTGTTTTTGATTCTGAGGGCTCTTCGATTAAGGACATCAAAACCGTGATAAATTTTTGGATTTTTCCAGAGGAACTACCAGGTCTACCTCCGAGCCGAGAAGTGAAAATTGGGATTGAGCTCATTCCGAGTACAACTCCTGTGTCTATCGCGCCCTACCAAATGGCACCGAAGGAGCTTACAAAGCTTAAGGCTCAAATTCAAGAACTGTTAGATCGTGGGTTCATCCGTCCAAGTGTATCTCCATAGGGAGCACCGATGTTGTTTGTTAAGAAAAAAGATAGGACAATACGGATGTGCATCGATTACCGATAGTTGAACAAGCTAACAATCAAGAACAAGTACCCACTACCGAGAATAGATGATCTATTCGACCATTTCAGAGGGGCTTCTGTGTTCTCTAAGATTGTTCTATGGTCAAGATATCATCAATTGACGGTTAAGGAGGCCGATGTGTATAAGATGGCGTTTAGGACTTGTTTTGGACATTACGAGTTCTTATTATGCCTTTTGGGTTGACTAATGCACTAGCGGCATTTATGGATTTGATGAACCGTGTGTTCCAGCCTTATCTGGACCAAGTTGTGGTGGTATTAATCAATGATATCCTAGTGTATTCTAAGACTGAGGACGAGCATGATGAGCATATCAGAGTGGTGCTACAGACTCTTCGGAGAAACAGTTGTATGCGAAGCTCAATAAATGTGAGTTCTGACTCCGGGAAGTAACCTTTTTGGGACATATAGTCTCTGCAAAGGGGATTCGTGTTGATCCTCGTAAAATTAATACTGTGTTGGATTGGAAACAACCGAAGAATGTGTTCGAAATCTGCAACTTTCTGGGGCTAACGGGTTATTATTGACGCTTCGTAGAAGGGTTCTCCTTAATCGCAACATAGTTAACCAAGATTCTACGCAAGGGAGTTCCCTTTGTTTGGAATGATAAGCAATAAGAGAGCTTCGAGAAGCTCAAATCTGTTCTTACTCAGGCTCTTGTTCTGATACAGCCGGAGCCTGGTAGAGACTTCGTGGTATATAGTTATGCATCGTATGTGGGTCTGGGTTGCGTTCTGATGCAGAATGGTAAAATGGTAGCTTATGCATCTCGTCAGCTCAAGACGCATGAGGCTAACTATCCGACGCATGATTTGGAACTGGCTGTTGTAGTCTTCACTTTAAAGATTTGGAGGCACTATCTGTACGGTGAGAAGTGTACTATCTACACTAGTCATAAAAGCATCAAATATCTACTCACTCAGAATGAGTTAAACCTTAGGCAACGTAGATGGGTTGAACTGCTTAAGGATTATGACTGCACCATCGAGTACCATTCTGGCAAAGCCAACGTGGTGGCGGATGCTTTGAGTCGTAAGGCTATGGCCAATCTGAGAGCGATGTTCGCTCGATTCAGTTTATTCTACGATGGGGTCTGTTAGCAAAACTTTAGGTTAGGCCCACATGAATTGATCAGATTAGAGATAAATAGATGGGGGATAAGTCACTTGAGTTGCGTTTCCGCCAGGTTGAGGTTGGTGATACTACTGATTTTGGGATTAATAGTGATGGAGTACTTTGTTTCCACGGTTGGATTTGTGTTCCGAGGGATGAGGAGTTGCGATAGTCGATTCTTAGGGAGGTGCATAGTAGTCCCTATGCTATGCATCTTGGTGGTAACAAGATGTACTAAGATCTTTGAGAGTTTTACTGGTGGCTCTGGTTGAAGCGTGAGGTTACTGACCTCGTTGCTCGCTGTTTGACTTACCAGCAGGTTAAGGCTGAGCATCAGTTGCCTTCAGAGTTGCTGCAGCCAGTAAAGATACCGATGTGGAAATGAGAACGAGTAACGATGCACTTTGTTAGTGGGTTGCCTTTAACAGCCACTAAGAAAGATTCTGTCTGGGTCATC
This sequence comes from Gossypium rotundifolium, assembly GCA_025506655.1. Taxonomy (NCBI): domain Eukaryota; kingdom Viridiplantae; phylum Streptophyta; class Magnoliopsida; order Malvales; family Malvaceae; genus Gossypium; species Gossypium rotundifolium. The sequence goes on from CP106734.1 coordinate 18,188,036, forward strand.
GTGGATCAATTGACCATGTCTGCTCACTTCATTCCGGTCATGACAGACTTTTCTCTCCAGAAATTGGCTAAACTGTATATATCTAAAATAGTGAAACCGCATGGGGTTCCTATCTCGATCATCTCTAGTAGGGATCCTCGCTTCATGTATCGGTTCTAGAAGAAATTGCATGAGGCTTTGGGTTCAAGGTTGGACGTTAGTACTGCTTTCCATCCTCAGACAGATGGTCACGAAACCCCGATTCAAGTACTAGAGGATATGTTGAGGAGATATGTTATAGATTTCTAAGGCAGTTGGGAGGAGTATTTGCCGTTGGCAGAGTTCGCCTACAACAATAGCTATCAGTCTAGCATTGAGATGGAACCTTTCGAGGCCCTGTATGGCCGTAAGTGTCGCTCTCCCTTATGTTGGACAGAGTTGGGTGAGCAATGTGTTCTAGGTCCAGAATTGGTTTTTGAAACTGAAGATAAGGTCCGATTGATTCGAGATCAACTGAAAGCGGCATCTGATAGACAGAAGTCCTATGCCGATCTAAAGAGAAAGGATATTGAGTTTTCTGTGGGGGACGTAGTCTTTTTCAAGGTCTCACCATGGAAAAAGATCTTGAGGTTCGGTCACAAGGGTAAGTTAAGTTCTCGATTTATTGGGTCGTACCGTATTCTGAAATGAGTGGGGCCAGTTGCATATCAGTTGGAGCTACCTCTGGAGTTGTTCGCATTAATGGTTTCGATGTTGAGACGCTATCGCTTTGATCCCACGCATATTGTTCCGGTGGAGGACATTGAGGTTAGACTAGATCTGACATTTGAGGAGTAGCTGATCTAGATTCTGGATCGCGTCATTAAAGTTCTGCGAAAGAAGTCTATCCCTTTAATGAAAGTACTATGGCGAGTCATAGCACTGAGGAGGCCACTTGGGAGCCAGAGGATTCGATGCGTCAACAATATCCTTACCTTTTCTGATCAGGTAAAATTTCGAGGACGAAATTTTTTTAGGGGGTAGAGTTGTAACTAGAGCTCAAGAGCATGGGCGGGGCTACCCACCACCAAGGCCCGCCCTAAAAAATGGGAGGTTCAGTAAAAATATAGGCCCAAAAATAGGCTTGATGGAAAATGAGGCCTGCTTAAAAAAGGAGCCGAGCCTCGAGTAAGAATTTTTGCAGGGCTCACTTTCAAATACATGTTAAATAATTTATTTTTAATCCTTTTTTTTTTTAATTTTTACCTTTACCTTCAGGCTTCGATTTCCCTAACTTCATTTTACATTTACCTTTGGCTGATGTAATTAAATGAAAATGACTAAATTGTAACAAATACAAAATTATGAAAAATGATTAAATAGTTTAAAGGATAAAAGAAAGAGGGCTTAAAAGGAAAATAGACCCAAGGTCTAATTGGGCTGGACGGCAAGGGTATGAAATCAGCAAGAAAATAAGGAGAAATAAGGGTAAAATGGGAAAATAACAAAATTTGCTAAATAAAACTAGGACTAAATAGGGATATCTAGAAATCTCTTCATTTTCTTCACTCTCATCAGCTAAAAACGCCATAGGAGGGGTATCTAAGCTGGTATATCATAATTTTGCACCAAGTAAGTGAATCCTTGCCTATTTCTTGTAATTTTGTGTTTTTAAAGACTTTTACAACTAGGTCCTACTATTAAATTCATTAGTCTTTGATTTCATGGATGAAATTGAAAGCCACCATGGTTGGTTTATGTAAGTTTATGATGAAATAGCATGAAATTTAAGCCTTAATTCTTTTAAGAGATGATTTTATTAGGTAATTTCAATAGAAATTGATTTTGGGACCTAATTATGAAAGTGTTTGGAATTAAAGTCTATTACTGAAATTATGATTTCCAAAGGTTATAAAGTAGTTTAAAGTGATAGAATAAAGTGTTAATTGAGAAAAATAAGCTCAATTGAGAGGTTAATTGAGTAGGGACGAAATTATCATTCATTGAAAGTTTAGGGAAAATGGTAATAACCAGCTTGCATTAAAACAGTTTTGACAGCAGCAGTAGTCTAACTTTGAAAAATCACCATAAATGGTAGAAGTTGAATTATAAGATGAAAAAATATGAGATTAAAGCTTATTGAGTCTAGTTTCTTATGGAAGAAACGTTGTAAGCAATAGAATTGTAAATCATGAGATATAATAGGTTTTGTGAGACAAGGTCAGAATGAATTCAGGTTCCCTGTTCTGATTTTGAAAAATCATAAAAATTGAATAAAAATAATTATGGGGAGTGGTTTATATTCTTAGAATCCTTAGTGAGTCTATTTTTTATGGTACAAACGAAAACATTATTTTAATTCTGTACAGTGAGATATCTGAGATTTTGTGAAGAGATAGCAGAACTGTCAAACAATGAAACAGGGAAACTTTAATGAATAAATTGTACTAATTGGCTAAGACAAAATTATGAAAATTTTATGGTGTGAAGATATGTGAGTCTAGTTTCAAGGAAAATTAATGGTTCTTCATTTGGAGTTCTGTAGCTCGAAAATAAATAATTTAGTGACTATGACTCAAGTAGACAGCTTTGAATGAACTATAAATAGTAATAGAATTATAATGAATGGTACATGTGAACATGAAATGTATTGAATTGATGATTGAATTTATTCATTTAGATCCGGAAAACTCAAATACAAAGCTAGATCAAGGAAAGGAAAAAGTCCGGATTAGTAGATTTTATATACGAACAAGTATCGAGGTAAGTTCATGTAACTTGAATTATCTTCTTAAATGCTTGAAATGTATGTTATTGATGTGAATATGATTTCAATGTTCATTGTATGAAGATTGATGATACATTATATATTTGATAAAAAGGGGAAGAAATCCGGTTGAATGAAAGGAAAAATTCGATGGATCTCGAAAAGGAATTGACGGTAAAAGGATCTAGCCTGGACGGGTGATCCTATCTTGATATAGCCTCCCAAGAATATGTGGAAAATAGATTTAGCCGGACGGGTAATCCGATTAAGTCTCAATTTAGCTTTGATGGTAATTCAGATCCAAGCTCATTAGAGTAATTGTCGTTGCGGGATTTAGCTCGGACCGTAATCCCGACAATACTCTATGAGTTTATATTATGAGGATTTAGCTCGACCGGTAATCCCATTGTAAGGATGAGGTTCATGAGTGTGCTCTCTGAAATGGAAATGTGCGCACATGAACATGAATTGACGGACTGGATTGTACACTAAAAGTGTACTTCTGAAAATCCATCGAAATTCTGAGTAATTCAACGGGATAATAATGGAAAAATAACAAGGAAATGGAAATCATGATATTGATGAGCTCATCAATCATAGTATTTGTATTATTGATATATGGAAATTATTGAACTGACTTGAATGTTGAGTGTGTGAATGTTAGGGTAATAATGCATTGAATGGGTATATGAGTGTTTATTGCTTGTATTGAAAATATTGGGTAAGTATAATTCTTGTTTCATGGGCTTACTAAGCACAAAGTGCTTACCCTATTTCCTTTTTCCTGCTTTGTAGTGTTAAGAGCTCGGAGATCGGATCGGTGGGAGACTCATCACACTATCAACCCCAATATTTCGGTATTTAAAGAAACTTTAGTTTGGAAATGAATGGCATGTATAAGCTAATAAAATAAATGTTAATATGAAATGAATGTAAGGTCCACCATTGGTATGGCTAGCAAACCTTGGTTTGGTATGTGTTGATGTTATCTTATAAATATGCATGAATTTATTTTGAAAATATGTTGAATTGGAATAGTCTTGGTTTAAAACTTGCAGGAAATGCTAGATATTTATAAATGGGTTATATTGAGTAAAAAAAAAAAAATCGTAAACTCCGGTAATGCCTCGTACCCTTCTTTTCAACTTTCTATCCCAACTCCCAGAAGTCATTTTACCTTTACCTTTGCTTGACTTCAATTTCATCTTTTCAACTTTCTATCCCAACTCCCAGCTCACATGCACTATAGCTCATGCGTTACCAGCCCTCTGCAGCTCAACTCCGATCCAGCTCAAGCTTAACTCCGATCCAACTCGAACACCCATTCACCTCCACTCTCCACCTCAAGCTCAGCTCATTTTCTCTACCCACGGCCACAACAACATAGTAAGCTGTAAGCCTCTTCTTTTTCTTCTTCTTTTTTTAACTTTATCACTTAATGAAATTTTTGTCTAATTTGTAAGTCTTTTATAAGATTTTTATAAGGTTTTAAGGTCATAATTTGCAAAATAATTGTCTAAAACAGCTTAATAAATTATATTGTTTTTCTAGTTCTTTTAGGTTTTCTTCCTTTATTGTTTCATTTAATGTTTTATCATTTCTAATTTTCCATTATTCTTCTCGTTATTTTGTATCTTTCTTCACAAAATAATTTCCCATTTAATGTTTCATCATTTTGATTTTCCATTGTTCTTCATTAAAATCATTTATCCTTTAAATAATTTTATTACTCGAATGAAACTTTCACTTAATCACATGAAATCTTTATTATTTAGGTTGGAATCAATTTGCATGCATTTTCTCTATATTTATTTTAAATTTAATTTATCTTGTGGTTTTTCCTATTTTCTTTTGATTAGATTTCCGATTTTCAGTTTATTTTTACTTTATAATCTTTTATTATATAATTATAATTATTTAAAACTATAGTAGTTATATGCGTAACTTTAAAACAAAAACATTTTATTCCTCTTATAAAAGTACATTTATTGTTGATTACATAATTTAATTTGTATCCACATCGTTGGAATATGTCTTCAAGTATAATTAATTAACGATCGGGTTAAGAATTAATTTTTTTTAAAAATAGATGCATTTATTAAATATTATTTGTGAAAAAATGCTAAAAATCATTATATTCGATATTTAATCATTCATTTCATTTATGTTGCTTTTGTGTAGGACTATTATTTTTCTTCATCTTTTAGTATATAATTTAGTAATAAATTAATTTTAATAAGTAATATTTAGCTATTTTTATGATTTATATTTGGCAAGAGGTAGAATATTTTTTGCTTATTTTGAAGATGTCTTATTTCTTTACAAGAATTTTTTCTCATACTTCCAATTTCAAGTTTAGCAGCATATGGCACATTTTGTCTTATCCATACCATTTGAATCTTAGTTTTGAAACATTAAAGTGTTTTGTTTTGAGAATTCAATGCTTCCCACTGTAATGGCTTCTAATTGAATTTGTGGTAGGAATAATTTGGGCTAATTTTAGCTAACATTTTATGGTAGTAATAAATAATAATATGGAACGATTCATATATTATATATAATTGTTTAACAATTATATTAACTTTTGGTTTATTTGGATTCGAGGACTTGAGTTTTTATGACCATGGCTAGTTCGAACACTCCTATACCTGTGGACGATGGGTTTAATGAGTATGAAAGTGCTACCAAACGTCAAAAGTCTACCACTTCAAAGGTGTGGGATGAAATGACAAAGCTTGAATGCGAGGACAAAAATGAATTGAAGGTACAATGTAATCACTGTAAGAGTATCTTTTTTGCTAAATCTTCTAGTGGAACCTCTCATTTAAGACATCATCTAAATCAATGTTTGAAAAAAGTTAATAAGGACATCACTCAATACACCATAGCCAATCGACCATCATTAGGAGGTGGTCCATCTATAAAAAACTACAAGTTTGATGCTGATCAGTGCCGTCGAGCTATTTCTACTTTTCTTGTGTGTGGCAAACATTCATTTAGGACAGTTGAAGAACCGAGATTTAGATACATGATGAGAATTTCCAGTCTTAATTTTAAGAATATAAGTAGATTTACAGCTGCTAAGGATGTCCTAATGTATTATGCAAAAGAGAGAGATCATGTTAAAGAAGAGTTAGCTAAAGCACTCGGTTTAATTTGTCTAACTTTCGATAATTGGAATTCAGAGCATACTAATGATGAATATATTTGCATTACTGCTCATTGGATTGATAAAGATTGGAAGCTACAAAAGAGAATCATTAGGTTTAGAGCTTTATTTCCTCCGTATGATGGTTTGAACATAGCGGATGAACTTGTTTTATGTTTATCTCAATGCGGTATAGACAAGAAAATTTTTAGCATCACTTTGGATAATGCTTCTTATAATGATGTGTTGGTTTCTTGTCTTAAAAATCGTTTTCGTGCGAACCGAGCTATTTTGTGTGATGGTGTTTTTTTCAAGTTAGATGTTGTGCACATATTTTGAATCTTATAGTTAAAGCTAGTTTGGAACTTGCTGATGATGTTGTTGGTAAGATTCGAAATGGAATCAAGTACATAAAAAAGTCGGGGATTCGTAGGAAAAGATTTTATGATGTGGCCGACAAAAGTTTTCATTTGAATGTGACCAAAAAGTTGCGTCAAGATGTGTGTATGAGATGGAATTCTACTTATTTGATGATTAAATCTTCTCTCTACTATAAAGATGTGCTAGATTATTGGGGCCAACGGGATAAAGACTATCAAATGTTTAAACTTTCTGACGAGGAGTGGAGAAATGTTGCTGTTCTTTGCAAAATTTTGAAAGTTTTTTATGATGTGACTTGTATTTTTTCTGGTTCTAATTATCCGATGGCCAATCTTTATTTTAAAGGGGTTTGGAAGGTTCACAAAGTCTTGCTTGATACAGTTAAAGGTCCTTATTCTGTTTTAACTCCAATGGTTAAACAAATGCAAGAGAAATTTAATAATTATTAGGCTGAGTATTCGTTGATATTGTCATGTGCTGCAATTTTAGATCCTTGTTACAAGTTGAATTATGTGCAGTATTGCTTTACTACAATCTATGGTATTCATGCTTCAGATTTTGTTGAAACCATTCTTAGCAATCTTAGACTCTTGCTTGATGAGTATGCTAAGAAATCCAAATCCACATCTTCCTCTTTGGCCGAGAATTCTAATGTCTCAGATAAAGATCCCGTTGATTCTAGTTTGCATCAATACAATGTTAATAGTGTTGGTTTTGGGGGAGATTTTGATGAGAGTGATGATTATAAATGGTATTTAAATGAATCTAGCACTAAGAGTGAAAAGTCACATTTGGACATTTATTTGGAAGAACCGGAGCTTGAGTTGAATAGCCAAATAGATGTTTTGGATTATTGGAGCAAAAGTTCAGTTCGATATAATGAGCTTTCATTATTAGCTCGTGATCTTTTGGCAATTCCAATATCGACTGTAGCTTTCGAGTCCGCTTTTAGCATGGGTAAGAAAGTTATCACACCTTTGAGAAGTTCACTTAAGCCAAAAATGGTTCAAGCCGTTGTTTGCCTTGATGATTGGATGCGAGCTAAGGGATTTTCAACGGGTAATTATTATTCTCATTTAATTGTTAATTTTATAGTATTTTTTATCAATTTGATAATCTAATTATTTATTCTTATTTCATGTTAGAGATTGGTGACAAGAATGAAGATGATGATGAGGACGATGCGGGCGATGAGGACGATGAGGACGATGTTTCTTCGATTGCTTTTTAGGTTACCTTCCTTTCTAACTGTTGACAATTTAATTTAGCTTACAATTTATAGTTTCTTATAAAATTAAATATTTTAATTGGTTAATGTATAGATATTTTGGTTGGTTGATTATATTTTGTAGGTTTTTGGTACTGTTTTGGGGATGTTGGTGATGTTGTTTTTCTGCTGTTTAGTGCTGTTTTTATGCTATTTGGCACTATTTTGTTGTTGTTTGATGTTGTTTGATGCTGTTTTGGTGCTGTTTGATGCTGTTTTGGTGCTATTTTGATGCTGTTTTATTGTTCTTTTATGGTATTTTATTGTTCTATTGTCATTTTTAATATTATTTTGATATTGTAGAACTTTTGTTTTATTATCAATTTGGTTATTATTTTAGTTCAAACAAGTTGTTTCAATTTTAATATAACTACTTCTTATTGTTCTGTTGTCGTTTTTAATATTATTTTGATATGATCTTTGAGATCCTATAGTTTGCTACTTGATTTTATTTGCTAGGAATGGAGATTAGTCAATGTTGAGCACATAGATAGTCAACTTTTTAGTCCTCATGTAGGGGCATTTTTCCAAATGGTTTCGTTTTGAATTTTAATTCAACGGTGGTTTTGAATAGTTTTAAATTGATACATCTGTTAGTTTGTGATTTGGTGGGTATGATTTCAATAACATTGACAGTTGTTTAAAACAAATTTAAAATTTGAAGCTATCAAAATTAGGTCTAATATGAAAAATCGAACTAAGATTGAACGTATTCCAAAAAATACGATTATAAAGTTGGACAAAAATTAGTATTTACAATGTTGTTTATAGGAAATCATGATATGTCCATTTTATTAAAAGTATAATCCAAACCCTTAGTTTTTTGTCTTTCTATATACAACTTACAGTTGTATAAATATTTGGCATAAGAAATAATCTTTTAACTCAAGAAGCTAACTACTTGTCATATATTAAGTCTGCTAACCCTAAACGTTTATATTTGAAATTGGTTTTCTTTTCGAAGTACAGACTTTGATTCCTCCTTTTCAATTGATTTTCTAGTTCACAGTAAATTTTGTGTAGAGATTTTCCTTTGCACAATGAACCTTAAGCACAATGAACCTTAAGCATAAAAAAAAAAAAACACATCTTTGGGCATCATCAACCACTAAAAACTCAAAGAATTGGTAGAAAAATTTCAATGTTTTTGTATTTTGTTTTAGTATCATTTTTTATTTATTTCTTGTTTTAATATTTATTTTTATTTTTTAAAATGTATTTGATTTATTAAATTTTATTTTTTAATAAAATAAGTTAAAAAATTAATATTAGCTGTAGACTCTCTGCCTACCAATTTTATGTCGGTAGGGCTTGGACAATTTTTCAGCCCATTTTTTGGGCCCAAAATCAGGTCAAATTTTTTGGGCCAAATTTCCCCATGCACACCTCTAGTTGTAACGCCCCAATTTTTTTTTATCGATTTTTGTAATTAATTGACACAAATCTGTATCTGCTTCAGTGGTTAAGTGTTCTGGGAGTGTGTGAGAGGTCTCAAGTTCAAGCCATGACTTGGGAAAATTTTGTTATTCTTATGAATTAAGCTCAATCTCTAGTCAGTAGGCATAAGTTTAGATGTTGGTAAATTATATCAGAATGGGCCTGCTGGTTTGGTGGATAAGTGGAGTGTTTATGGAAATGAGGTCTTCAGTACGATTCTCTGGGACAACAAGGGTTGTATTTTTGCTCCTAGCTTCAGCTAGATTTGTGCTAAAATGGGGAACTGAGTGGTGGTTTGTTAGTAGATTTAGTGGGAGGGAAGTTAGGAGATTATGAGATTTGCTCAGTAGTTTCTTTTCCAAAAGTTTCTTTCTGCCAAAAAAACTATTGTTCTTCCCTTTCCCTAGCCGAAATTCGCCTTTCTCCTCACTCTTCTTTTTGCTTCCTTTTTGGACGGCAATCGTACTCCCTCCCCCATCTGTGGCGTTTCTTTGAGTGACTTCGATAAGTAGTTATTGTGGGTTTTGAGTTTTGATGCTAAGTTTTGATTGGGGTTATTTATTCGATGTCTTGGCAGCATCATATCTCTATGATCAAGACTCTTATCGTATTGCTTCACTAACAAATTGAATTTGAAGCATTAGGGGTAAGTTTCAATCGCTCCTAATTCGTTGGTTTTAATTCGACGATTAAGTGTTTAACTGAGTAGTTTTGGGAAAATATAGGTTCGAGAAGACCCGAGTTCGTCTTGGCTTCAATCGAAACCAAGTGTGTACCCGAATCGCAAGAAAACACGTTTTCAACAAAATTCAAAAACCTTTCTGTCGACGCCACACGACCGTGTGGTAGGCCGTGTTCAAGGCTGTGAGCCACAACACGGTCGTGTGATCGATGAGCCAGGCCGTGCGCGATTGACACGGCCATGTGATGACCAAAAAAGTCGTGTGCAACACACATGCTCGACCTATTGGGCCGTGTGGGCCTACACGGGTGAATTACACTAGCTTGTGAAATTCTGGGCCAGGCTATGTGGGCCCACATGGGCAGGCCACATTGGCTTGTGAGCCCACTTTTCTGAACTAATTTGTATGGTTGAACGGGTCGCCCAAGTCGATTGTATATGTATGATATATGTATTGCTTAGACCCTTAACTACATGATCCGATTGTGTGATATATGTATCAAGCATGTTACATTTAGCATGTATACCGATTTGAATGTATGATCTGTTAATTGCATTATAGCATGTCATGATTGTATGCTGCATTACATTTGGGTGAGTTGATGATATTGGAGGAAGTATCTGAAAGGCTATTAAGCTTGTCAACTGGCAGCTCAGCTGTGATTATCTGACTATGTGCCGCATTACGGTACAACATGGTGTGTAGGGATGAGTGGGTTGATTTTATCCCAACATGGTGTGTAGGGTTGGTCGGAGATGGTATGTAGAGGCAGATGAGTAGGATTCTGATATTCTGTTATGCATGATATATCTGATGGACTGAGGCCCTAAAATTTTATCTTATTCTATTTCTGAATGGGCTAAGGTCCACACCGATTCTGTAACGGGCTCAGCCCCGAACTGTAAATATATGACTGTTTTTTGATATTATGCTGTGTGTATGTTTTCTGTGGGGATTACACACTGAGTTTCTGAAAACTCATCATTTTTATGTTTAATCTGTTCAAGTAATCCTAGCTTTAGACGGATTGGTGCGGTAGAGGACTCGGTGGTAACCACGGTTCTGAACTTTCATGGTTTTTATCCCATTTTACAATTATTGGTTTATTCTAATGTAACTCACAGACTTTTTGGGTCTTTTGCTTAAATATGGTTTTTATTATTGTTTTTATGGATTCATAACTGCTAGATGTAGGAAGACTTAGTTTTCAAAAGCTAAAGTATTTTCTAAACCCTCGATACCTTGGACGAATTTACTTAATTAACTCAGTTTTCATAAAAATAAATGAATTCTAAAGCTTTCGCAACGAATCACATTTTAAACAGTCGACTAGATGAGTAAGCAAAATTTGGAATCGATAAGAGTAATAAAATGAACACGGTTTTATCATAATAAACTAGTTTTCAAAATTCCATTCCATGTGACATCGCCAGATTCGACCATAACGTCTACGCCGGGTTTGGGGTGTTACACTGACCATACGACCGTGTGAACCCTGCAACTTTGAAAACTTTAAATATTTTTTGAAAATTCTCTGAGTTTTCGAATTAGTCCTGACTTGTTTCTAACTCGTATTTTGGGCCACGAGGGCTTGAATAAGGGACACTATGTATGGATTTAATTAATTTTGACCTAAATATTATGTGATACAAAATGCTTGAAATATATGTTTGTTTGATCGTTAAACTTTGATAATACTCTGAAACCCTATTACAGTGACGGATATGGGTTAGAGGTGATTACAGTCCTACCGATGGCTAAGATCTTGCATTTGTTTCGGATACTCCACAACTCATGTGAGTAGCATCGTTTAGCTTACATTCCGACCCACAGCTATTGTGAGTAGGCTCATTTCACAGCTTGTGTGAGCAATGATGTAAAAGAAATGTTACGATTATATGTAAAGGCACACTTCGTGTGAGCTTTCCCGAGTATCCGTTGTAATTCTAGATGGTTCAATGGGTAAGAAAAAGGAATGAAATGGTAAATTCACAATTGAGATGTAACATGAGGTTATAAAAAGATTGATGAATTAAATGATATACTTTGGGAAATCTACTTATGCTATGGATGAACTCATTTATATTATGGACAAGTGCACTAACTTGTGATTTGATGATGTTGAGTTTGAATATGCTCTCATACATATATGCTTTCCCTACAAAAATTCCTCCATTAGATAAAATAAACTTATTTGCCTCAAAAACAAGTTTGAAACCAAACTTATTCAACAGACTTTCAGAAACTAAATTCTTCCTAACTTCTGCTACATAAAGTGGATCATTCAAGGTCAAAACCTTTCCAGAAGTGAATTGTAGTTCAGTAGACCCTTTGCCTTTGATTGTTGCAGTGGAAGAATTCCTTATGTACAAGATGTTTTCATTTTCACATTGTATGAACTTTGTGAACATGCTTTTTTCTTTACACACATGGTTGGTTGCTCCGGTATCAATCCATCATGCATTATTAACTTGTGCCATCTTAATTTCAGATATCATTGCAACAAAATTTTCGTTATTATCAGCCTTAAATGATGATTTCTTTTTTAAAAATTGACATTCATTCTTGAAATGTCCCGGGTTACCACAATGATAGCATGAGTCCTTTTGTTTCTTTTTGAACTTAGTTGCTCTATCAGTCGGTTTGAACTTTCTCTTGAATCGTTTAGTAGTCTGTACTTCCTCCGTAACATGCACTTTGACATTTTTGAAATTTAGGTTCTGGTCTTGCTTTTGATATTCTTCTTCAATACGAAGATGATTTGTCATAGCCTCAAGAGATATTTCCTCTTTTTTAGACTTCTTTTAATGTTTTTTCAAGATGGAGGAAGTTTGTCTATTATGGAGGATGCAACAATCAGTTAATCCATTTTTATATAATATTGCTTAAATTGATTCAACATTTTTTTAATATCACGAAATTATTCCATAACAGAATGACCATCCACCATTTGATAACTATTGAAACGATTGACAATAAATTTCTTACTTGTAGCATCTTCGGTCATGTATCTTATCTCTAATTTGTCCTATAATTCCTTAACGGTAACCTTGTTTTGGTAGGTGTCGAAAAAACCATTAGATAAACCATTCAATATGTGGCCTATGCACATGTAATCAGTATTGTCCCATTTTTGCCTTTCTTAGGTTGCAATAACAAATTGGTTTTCATTCTCTTCCGGTCTTGGTGCATCCAAAACATAGGCAATCTTCAAAGTTGTTAATAAGAAGTGCATCTTTTTCTACCATCGCTGGAAATTGCCACCATCAAAAATCAAGTTTGATAACGTTGGAAGCCAACTCCCTTAGTGTTCCACTTTCATGTGTTGTGGTAGTCATCATGAATTTTATAACCTTAAAATTGTTAGTACAAAACTCTGGTGAGGAAATCTCACACATATGAACGTAACTCGAATAGAAAATTAAGAAATAGGGCAAGGCTCTAAGGCGTGTATCAAGCCACTATCTTTAAGGTTATATTCGTCCCCACCTATATTTGATGTGCAAAAGAGTTTCAAGCAAATTAATCTCGAGGATACAATGAAGCCAATGACTGTTTGCTTTTTGCACTGACGAAAATTGTAACACCCCTTACCCGTAATTCCCATCGGAACCGGCCCGAGGTATCACTGGATAAAAACCACATGATCGCCACTTAGGCTCATCGTGACTACTCTCTTAAGCCAGCTCATCAACTTCATTTTCGACTTACGAGGCCTCACTCATACACCCGAGGTTCTCGAGATTATATCGGAACCTTTTTCGAATCTTAAAATTTTCTCCATCTAAACAGGGATTACACGTCCGTGCTAGATGAGACACGCCCATGGAGGTCTCACACACCCATGGTCACAACCCGTGCTTAAAAACCTAAGCGTTCTGCCAATGCCCCACAGTTAGGGCACACGCACGTGCTCACCACCCAAGGTGAACACTGACTACACCACACGGCCTGAAGTCTAGACACACACCCGTGTGGCTAGCCCGTGGCCTATACTGCTCAATTTTGACAAAGTGACACGGCCAAGGCACATGCCTGTGTTCTGGCTGTGTGTCACACATGGCCTAAACACATGCCCGTGTGTCTATCCACATAATCAAGAACAAGAACATGGACTTTCTCATATTTACACTTTTGTCCCAAGGCTCGTAAAGTGATTTTCATTCAACTTTCTAGCCTTTCATGCATAGCCGAACCATTTACCCAACAAAAGAAATTATCAATTCTCACTAATCACACATGTATGACCAATCTCAAGACTTTCACAAACTAGTCCCTATATGCATTTTTCATGGAATTCACTTAGCAAAAGATGTTTCTACTACATCAAGCTTTCATATTCTTCCATAAAACATCAAAATACATGCATGTCATACATGGGTACTTTTTGAACATCCATCTTAGCTCAACATATAGCTAAAAATAGCTTACTCATGCTATTAGGACTTCAAAAATACAAAGAATATAAAAATGGAGCTAGAATACACTTACTAGCTAGCTTGAAAAGTTAAAGAGCCCTAACAATGGCTTCTCTCAATTTTCGGTAGCTTGGAGAAGAAGATTAATGAAATTCTATAATCTTTTCCCATTTTAATCATTTAATTGACAAATGACCAAAATGCCATTTTGTAAAACTTTCAAATTTTAACCCATTCATGCCCAATTTTGTCCTAAAATTAGAAATTGAGAAAATTGCTCTTTAAAGACCTCTAATTGATATTCTAAAGCTATTTCACACAATAGCTTCTAGAATCTCACATTTTTGCAACTTTTGTAATTTAGTCATTTTGGACAATTCAACTGCAATTTCACAAAATTGCTTTATGAAACTTTCACACTCACATGCAAACATGGCATAAACCTTAAAAACTCATACATATACCTCGGATTTTTGGTCTCGCACCACTATTCCGAATAGGCCCTATATTAGGATGTTACAACTTTCTCCTTTAGAGATTTTCGCCCCCAAAAATCTTACCAATAAAGAGGTTTGGATGTTGCAATCTCATAGCTTCTTCCGTTTCCCACGTAGCCTCTTCCACACCGTGTTTTTGCCACAACACTTTCACTAGGGCTATGCTCTTATTCCTCAATTGTTTCACTTCTTGAGCTAAGATCTTAATCGGCTCCTCTTCATAAGACATATCCGGTGTTATCTCAATTTTCGTTGAAGGAATCATATGCGAAGGATCGGAGCGATATCGTCGCAACATCGACACATTGAACACATTATGAATCTTTTTAAATCCACTGGCAAGGCCAAACGGTAAGCCTCTAGTCCAATTCTATCGGTAATTTCATACGGCCCTATGAATCTTGGACTGAATTTCCCTTTTCATCCAAATCTCATGATCTTCTTCCATGGGGATACTTTCAAAAACACTTTGTCACCCACATCAAAATTAATTTTTTTTCTTTTCAAATCCGCATACGACTTCTATCGGTCTAAAGTAACTTTCAAACCATCACGGATCACTTTCACTTTCTCTTCAGTTTCTTTCATTAGATCGACCCATGGATTCGTTTCTTACTAAGTTCGGTCCAATATAAAGGAGTCTGACACTTACGACCATACAAGGCCTCATACGGAGCCATCCGTATACTCGACAGATAATTGTTGTTGTATGCAAATTTGACCAAAGGTAGATATCTTTCCCAACTACCTTCGAATTCTAACACATAGCATCGAAGCATATCTTCAAGGACTTGAATCACCCTTTCAGACTGACCATTAGTTTACGGATGGAAAACAGTACTGAAATTTAACCTCGTACGCATGGGTTCTTGTAACTTCTTCCAAAACCTCAAAGTAAACCTCGGATCTCTATCCGATATTATAGACACAAGCACACCATGTAATCTCACTATTTCTTCCACATACAGTTCAGCTAACTTATCCAGTGAATAATCAACACGTACTAGAATAAAGTGAGCCGACTTCGTCAACCTATCCACAACAACCCACACAGCATCTTTCTTTTTCTGAGTCATCGGTAATCCCATCACAAAATCCATGGTAACCCGATCCCATTTTCATTCGGGAACCATCACTAGCTGAAGCAGGCCAGAAGGTATTTGATGCTCAGCTTTCACCTGCTTAAAAATCAGACATTTTGCCAAAACTCTGAAATGTCTCTTTTCATACTCGGCCACCAATAAAACTTTCTCAAATCATTGTACATTTTTGTACTGCCCAGGTGTACTGACAAATAACCACTGTGCGCCTCATGTAAAACTTTTCGGGTTAACTCTTCATCTCTTGGTACACAAATTCTGTCATGGTACATCAAACAATCATTCGGACCCACTCGAAAATCAGAATCACTTCCTGATCCACACTTAGCTCTCTTAGCTTACATCTCACTGTCATTTCTATGAGCCTCAATTATTTGTTGAACAAATAGTGGCCTAGCTCTCAACTTGGCCAATATAGTCCCATCATTAGACAATGCCAGACTCGTGCTCATGGCTCTCAAAGCATACATGGATTTCCTATTCAGGGCATCCGCAACCACATTCACTTTTCCCGGATGGTAATCAATGATCAACTCATAGCCCTTCAATAACTCAAGCCATCACCTTTTTCGCAAATTCAAATCCTTTTGATCCATCAAATACTTCAAACTCTTGTAATATGTAAAGATTCGACACTTCTCACCATATAAGTAATGTCGCCAAATCTTTAACTCAAAAACAATTGCAGCCAACTCTAAATTATGATTCGGATAATTCTTCTTGTGTGGTTTTAATTGCCTTGAGGCGTAAGCAACTACCTTACCCTCTTGCATCAACACGCAATCGAGACCTTAAACGACGCATCACTGTAAACCACGAACTCTTTTCCTGATTCTGGTTGAACCAAAATCGGTGCCTCAGTCAACAATATTTTCAACCTCTTGAAACTCTGTTGACACATCTCAGACCAATCAAACTTTACATCCTTATGTAACAGTTTTGTCATTGGGGTAGCAATAACAGAAAATTCCTTTACAAAACGTCTATAATATCCTGCTAAACCTAGAAAGCTTCTAACTTCTGATACGTTCCTCGGCTATTTCCAATCTACAATTGTCGAAATCTTACTCAGGTCAACTCTAATACCATCACCCGACACAACGTGTCCTAGAATCCGACCTCTTGGAGCCAAAACTCACTCTTGCTAAACTTAGCATACAACTGATTATCTCTTAAAGTTTGCAAGACAGTTCTCAAATGTTCTTCATGATTGTTCTCATCCCGAGAATAGATCAATATGTCTTCAATGAAGACAACCACAAACTTATCCACATACGGTCTGAAGACACGGTTCATCAGATCCATAAAAATCGCAGTGCATTCGTTAAACCAAACGGCATGGCCAAAAACTCATAATGACCATACCTCGTTCGAAATGTAGTTTTCAACACATCTTGCTCTTTCACTCTCAGTTGATAATAACCAGACCTTAAGTCTATCTTGAAGAACACAAAAGCTCCCTTCAGTTGATCAAAAAGATCATCAATCCTTGGTAAATGATACTTATTCTTCAACTTTACTTTATTGAGTTGCCTATAGTCTATGCACAATCTTATCGACCCATTTTTCTTCTTCACAAATAATACCGGAGCATCCTACGGTGAGTAGCTAGGTCTCACAAAACCTTTATCTGTCAACTTTTGTAACTGAACCTTCAGTTCTTTCAACTCTACAGGTGCCATCCTATACGGAGCAATTAAAATAAGTGTCATTCCCAATTAACTCAATCCCAAACTCGATCTCTCTCACTAGAGGTAATCTAGGTAACTCCTCCGGAAATACATCCAGATACTCATATATCACCGGTACTGATTCAATCTTCACCTCAGACTCTTGAGTATTCAATACAAATGCGAGATAAGACTCACATCCCTTTCTCAAGCATTTTTTGGCCACTAAGGAAGAAATCATCACCGGTAGATTATCTGATCCACCTGATTCAACCCAAGTAACATCTCCTCCTTCACATTTCAGCTCGATAAACTTACTACCACAGTTCACTAAGACACTATGTGCAGTCAACCAATCCATGCCAAGGATTAAATCAAACTCATCAAACGAAAACAACATCAGGTTTGCCGAAAAATAATGACTCTCAATCATCAAAGGACAATTCTTACACACCTTGTCCACTAACACATACTTACCTAACGGGTTTGACACCATAATTACAATGTCCGTAGACTCAACGGTCATACTCAAACTAGATGCCAGTCTTATGTAAATATAGGAATGGGTAGACTCTGGGTCAATTAAAGCAATAACAAAGGTGTCATAGAGAGAAAAAGTACCAGTTATCATATCTGAGGAGGATGTCTCTTTGCGAGCGAGATTAGCATACGTCTTTGCAGGTGCTCAACCCTCCGGTCTCACAATAGAATCTCGTGACACACCTCTACCACTAGTTCCCCCTCTCGGGTTCTTTGGTGGCCTACCCATCGTAAGTACATTGCTAGATCTTATCTCTTGCTTCTCTTTCTTGTCATCCCTCTCAGGGAAATTTCGGATAAAATGGTCGGGGGAACCACACTTATAACAGTTTCGATTGTTACCCTAACACTCTCCAGTGTAATATCTACCACAACTTGGACACTCCGGTTTGTTCTTTGGATTGCCCACACTTTCCATCGAGGTGGCTTGGACTCTTGAACCCGAACGAGTGTTGCCTTGATCTCGAGGTGAATATCCAACTGAGGTAGTGGTCCGAGGATTCGCCTCCTTGGATCTTTTCGATTGAGCTTGGTGTGATTTGCTCATCGGTTGTTTTCTCGCATCTCGGCCTCATTCACCGCCCTCCTTTTTTCCTTACTTAGTTCTTCGACCTTACTTGCCCTATCAACTAACACTATGAATTCTTTCAATTCCAAAATACCAACTAGGAGTTTGATATTCTCATTCAGCCATCTTCGAACCTTTTACATAAAACAGTCTCCGTCGACACACATTTTTGAACGTATTTGCTAAGCCTAACAAACTCGCGCTCATATTTTGCTATTGACATTCTTCATTGCTTCAACTCAAGGAATTCCTTCCTTTTTCGATCGGTAAATCTCTGGCTTATATACTTTTTTCGGAACTCTTCCAGAAAGAAGTCCCATGTCACCCGCTTCTTTCGGGACTACCGATATCAACGTCTTCCACCAGTGGTATGCCGAGTCTCTTAGCAAAGATACGGCACACTTCAGGTTCTCTTCAGGTGTACATGAGACTCCACCGAACACTCTTATCGAGTTCTCCAACCAAAACTCTGCCCTCTCAGGGTCATCATCTACCTTAGCTCTAAACTCCTCAGCCCCGTGTTTCCTAATCTTATCCACTAGGGGCTTCGTTACTCTCACTACTTACCTTGAGGAGCTACTGGAAATGGCTGAGGTATGGGAGGAGGTGAAGGAGGTTGAGCATTAGGGTTTGCTCGAACAAACTCTGAGTACCATTTACTTATCATCTAGAAAAAGGCTTCCGAGCCTCGTCTCTTTGACCCCTAGTCTCGAGTTCACTCTACACAGGCACGGTCCCTTGCGCGGGAGCCGACGCATTACTAGCTATGTTATCAGCAGCCGATTGATCGGGATCCATACACTATATAAAATAAGTTTAAAATCATCAGAAGCCACCACACTATCATTATACGCTTATGGCATGTATAGCTAGACTTTTACACCAGCTATGGTAGTCTTAGAATCGACTAAACCATAGCTCTGATACCATTAAATATAACACCCTTTACCCGTAATTTCCGTCGAAACCAGGCCCGAGGTATTACTAGATAAAAACCACATGATCGCCACTTAGGCTCATCGTGACTACTCTCTTAAGTCAGCTCATCAACCTCATTCTCGACTTACAAGGCCTCACTCATACACTCGAGGTTCTTGAGACTCTATCAAAACCTTCTTCGAATCTTAAATTTTTCCATCTAAACAGGAATTACACGCCTGTGATAGATGAGACACGCCCGTGGAGGTCTCACACGCCCATGGTCACAACTCGTGCTTAAAAACCTAAGCATTCTGCCAATGCCCCACGATTAGGGCACACGTCCGTGCTCACCACCCATGGTGAACACTGACTACACCACACGGCCTGAAGTCTAGACACACGTCCGTGTGGCCAGCCCGTGGCCTATACTGCTCAATTTTGACAAAGTGACATGGTCAAGGCACACGCCCGTGGACTGGCCGTGTACCACACATGGCCTAGACACATGTCCATGTGTCTATCCACATAAACAAGAACAAAGCTATTTGCCAAGTTCTTTTCACTCCTTAATCATACATAACACGCACTCATCCAATTCATTTATAATCAACTCAAACACAACACAATCTCATATGGATAACTACATCTTTCCATATAATAAAGTAGCCAACAACTATGGCATTATACAAAATGGATTATCCATCTAAAGGCCAACACATCTTAGCCATTTACAACAAAATTCACTAACTTGTCTAGCCTCTATACATGCCATATACAAGACATCAAATCTACCGTACCAGAGTATGCTGATAGTGTGGCCGATCTTCTGATTAATCCACGTATCTCGATTCAACCCTCTTTCTCTATAAGACAAGAGAAAAGAAAAGGAGTAAGCCTTGAGCTTAGTAAGTTTACACATAAACAATTTAAGCATTCTAGTATAAACTAAACAATAATTAGCATTATACTACCAAATAAATCCACATCCACAATTATGCTTACTCTTTCTATCCCTTACCACATTTCCAACATATCATGAGTCACATACTCATAATCATTGACATGCACTCCTGCACTCAATATCACATTTACTCAATATACAACACATCATTACTTTTAATAATGCATCCACACAGGTGATTTCTCGGTGGTTTCACACTTAGCCCACCACAATCAATTTATAGGGTAGTATCGCACTTAGCCTACCGACAAAGGTATTCATAGTGGTTTCGCACATAGCCCACTAAAAAATATACTTAACTATGGTATCGCACACAGCCCATTGTTGTTAAGTATTAAGGTGGTATCGCACTTAGCCCACCATCAAGTATTACCACTACACATTCACTTATCTACTTGTAATCCATTCATCCATTCACAACTACTATCTTATTCATTCCACTAAAATCGCATAGGTTCTCAATCATGCTACACACTAGCTAGCATTGGGAATGTAAATGCATATATGCATTGTTTATACGTAAACTTACCTCGGTACTCAAAAGTATTGAAACGTGCAATTTAGTCCACCACCTTGCTCTTGCCCCGGTTTCGATCCGGGCTTCGTCTTTCTTGAACTATAATAATAAATCAACTCATTCAATACACACATTAACTAAATTGACCATTATCTCATACTTTAGCAAAATTACCATTTTACCCTAAACTTTCTAATATTTACACTTTTGTTCGAAGGCTCGTAAAGTGATTTTTATTCAACTTTCTAGCCTTTCATGCATAGCCAAACCATTTACTCAACTAAAGAAATTATCAATTCTCACTAATCACACATGTATGACCAATCTCAAGACTTTCACAAACTAGTCCCTACATGCATTTTTCATGGAATTCACTTAGCAAATGATGTTTCTACTACATCAAGCTTTCATATTCTTCTATAAAACATCAAAATACATGCATGTCATACATGGGTACATTTTTTAACGTCCATCTTAGCTCAACATTTAGCTAAAAATAGTTTACTCATGCTACTAGGACTTCAAAAATACGAAGAATATTAAAAACGGAGCGAGAATACACTTACTAGCTAGCTTGAAAAGTTGAAGAGCCCTAACAATGGCTTCTCTCAATTTTCAGCAGCTTGGAGAAGAAGATGAATGAAATTTTATCATCTTTTCCCATTTTAATCATTTAATTGACAAATGACCAAAATGCCCTTTTGTCAAACTTTCAAATTTTAACTCATTCATGCCCAATTTTGTCCAAAAATTAGAAATTGGGAAAATTTCTCTTTAAAGACCTCTAATTGATATTCCAAAGCTATTTCACACAATAGCTTCTAGAATCTCATATTTTTGCAACTTTTGCAATTTAGTCCTTTTGGACAATTCAACCGCAATTTCACAAAATTGCTTTATGAAACTTTCACACTCACATGCAAACATGACATAAACCTCAAAAACTCATACATATACCTCAGATTTGTGGTCTCACACCACTATTCCGACTAGGCCGTAAATCGAGATGTTACAAAAATAGTCCACTAAACACTAAGCAATGAATAACAAAAAACTTAATTTCTACAAAGAATTTCTACAGTAACTCTTTATAGAACAATCTAATAATATTAGAAAAATAGGAAGGATAGAAAGAACTTTTTGAACTTGTTGGTGTATTTCCAAATGAAATCTCATTCCTATTTATAGAAATTTTCGTATCTCTTTAAAGAGACATCTTTCAATAGGTGTCTTTCCGAATAATAATGTCTTTATAAAAAACATATAATTATTCATTTAATATTATAACTATTCAAATAATATTGTTTGAATAATTATAATTCTTTTCAAAAATCAAATGATATAACTTTAGATCAATGACCAAAAGATTTATCTTTTGATTAATTACACTAATTCATTTATAGTTATTGGAACACTATAAATATTTGAAAATGTTCCAACAGGTCCTAGTCCCTATATTTTTAAAATTTGAAATTTAATCTATTTACTTTTAATTAAAGAAATTTAATCTCTCTATTTGTCAAAGTTTAAAATTAATGTCTAATTAATAATATTATTAATTGAATTTTGTTAACTATAAATTTGTTTTTAAATAAACAAAAATTTGAATATAAAATGTCATATATTCAAATTCAAGAAAAATCAATATGACACTCCATACTCGACTCAGACGATGGACCCAAATGTGAGATGCTGCATTCATTGCTGACAATTCAGTCTAACTTCGTACTTTAAATACACTAAGAAATCAAGCATGAGACCATTTAAACTTGTATAGACATCATGTTTAAACAACATTTCATTCCATTTAATCTATTATGCAAGTTCTCAATTCATCATACAATACCCTTTTAGTTGTTTAGTCTTAGGTACATATTATTACTAGTGAAACTTCAAAGAAACATTGCAAGGACCTTGGTGAACTAAGTTGTATGCTTTAAGATACTTTTGAACTAAACGACTAAGATTTATCTTCTCTTGATACCTGCGTATAAAACAAACATGTCTGCATGCTAAGCATTAGATGCTTAGTGGTGTTAATATAATTGAATAACAATGTATATATATACTAGGTAATTAAACATGCTATTAATTCATATAATAAACCATCCAATCAAATTCATAATGAAGATCACTATCTTATAACAACATTCCCTCAAACTTCCATATGAGTTTCGTAGCTTGATCTAAGTTTTGTATTTTAATGTATTGATGTACCCTTAAGGAATTGCATTTGGTTTCATATATCAAACAACTTGACCCACTTTATAGCATCATTCACATCTCAATTTTAACTCAAGCATAATCATTAACTTACTGTATGTTAAACAACCAGTTGCAATTTCCATACCTATGGTTTATATTACCTGAATTTGAGCATGAATAGATACACAAATAACATGACGAATTATACTCGTGACCCAATAGGGAATATGGAAGTCAAGTAGAGTGTGCTCAATGCTAATTTACCTCAATATATGCTCACGGGCTCCCAAAGCTTTGGAGCTAGTGATACATTTCCACGGACATCCAGTGCTTTGAAGAACTATCTGATATCAATATACGCTCGTGGGCACCAAATACTTTGAAATTAAGGTTTTATTAATTTTCCCTAATCAAATTTTACTAATTTAATTATTCTGTAATTTAGTCTTTGTACTATTTTCACTAACTATTCAAATAAATTATTTAATAATTTTAATTGCTAAATTACTAGTCAACTCGTAAATATTCTCGGTTTAATAATTGGTTTGTCTTGATTTAAGAAAATTTAGCCTCTAAACTAAATTTTCCGACACCAACAAAAATCGGGTCATTACAATGCGTTTATGATATTGTAAATTTGACTTTAACTTTTCAAATAAGAAGTAGAGAGAATAAATTTCAAGAAATGGAAAAAGAGACTATATTGAAAATCTCAAAGAGTACAGGGACTGCAAGCAGAATTAAACCGAGAAGAGCGCGTAGGAGTACAACGGCTAGTTTCCATGTGCATATAAGGGAGGCGGCTTCCCTCTTTCACTTCCCTCTCTGATTGAATTTTCAGCTTCCTCTTCCATTCACGCGATTTCTCAATCCCTCGTTTTCTCGTTACGATTCCTATTGATTTTTTTTTTGTTTTTGGGTTATTTCTCTGTTTCTGAAACCTTTTAACATTCAGGTTTGTTTCGATTTCTTGTTTCTGATTTTGATCTACAGTTTCATTCTGAAATTCAACTCTGTTTTTTTAGGTTTCTTGGTTCGATTTAAATTTCGTTTGGTGATTTTGGGTTCCCTGTTTTGATTTTTTTTCCTTTCTAGTTTTTTTATGGGTTGTGATTATATGTAGGATGTTTTTTTTTTATTTTAACCCACAGTTTCCTTCTAAAACTTGAACTCAGCTTTTTAGGGTTTCTTACTCCGATTCATTCTCTGTTTTGGTTATTTCCTGTTTGGTGATTTAGGTTCCCTGTTTTGACTTGTTTTTCTCTTTTAATTTCTAAGGGTTGGGATTATACGAAGGAGCTAACTGATCTGTTGAAAACAGGGTTTGATTTGCACAGCAAATGCATCATGGGGTTATCAGGGATCCACCATCACTTCTCAGTTGCTGCCTGGGTTTTATGATCCGAGGAAGGCTCTTTTTCAGACATTGGACTTGGTCCTTTTTCAAGGATCAAGTAAATTAGTAGATTTATATATTTTCGTTTTACAAAGATTGCAACTTTACTTTATTCACTCCTCGTGGGTAAAAACCATTATCATTATCGGGTATCGAGATCTTAAGGTCTTTTGATTACAATGAGGAAAAACAAGCCATCCTTGGAGGCCTGCTCCCTTCAACCCTCTGCCGACTCAAACAATGTCTACACTTTAATCACCAACGCCAAATCCAGGAAGAGTCATCGACTTCCAGTTCCAGATGACGGTATTCTATCCATGATCGCCATTTTCATCGATGAAAGCACGAGAGATGGTCCGGAACCGGAAGATGCGCACTCTGTATTGTATTTTAAAGCTTCTGATTTGTTGGATGGTCATGGTCGTGGTCATGGTCATGGGGTTTCTCTTGATGATCGAAGTGACGAGATTACATCAAGATTGGCAACCTCCATAGATCACTCTGACGTTGCCTCTCCTACTACACTAAAGGAGATTCCCAAGCTTTCACACGATGACAGCATCTTGGCTATGCTCGATATTTTCACAGAAGATAGCACGATGCTGATAGTAGGTGAGAAAAGGGAAGATGGCCCTCTGCTGGTTTCACTTGGTGATGAAAAAGATGATGAAATCTTCTCATTGTTGCAAAACTTCATATAAGATCATAGTTTTGTATTTGCTTTTAAGGAAATTAATAGCAATGGATCTTGATTGTTTTGCTAGTATTCATTCGTACATGTTAGAATTATGAGAGATTTCCCCCCCTGCATATGTTAAAGTTGTAAGTTTCATACGATTCTTATAGAGAAAATAAAACTAAAATTTCAATAATTACAAGATCCAAAGTTTGGATGTAATTCCAACATTTTAGAATGTGAGTCATAAGATGCATGAATATTTTTTCATATATTTAGAAGATGATATCTTCATAATAGCTGTACCTTTGAGGTAAGAAATAAATCCCAGTCTGCAATTGAATCAGTATTTGGGATATTTTTAATTCACACTTATCTTTTTTTTTTTTTTTTATAGTAATCGATTTGAACTAAAACTTAATTAAAAGGAACTGATGAAATCTAAATCCACATTTGTTTATTTGATTTCACAAACCATTGAATCAACACCATGTAGTAAAACAGCAGTTATTCTACTTCCTCATTTATGCAAAATTTAAGTAGTCTCATGGTTCAAGATGTATATTTATTTCTATTTCCTTGTTTTTTGGGGGACTTCATGTATCAATTTCTTCTTTCCTTATTGCTTCTACTTCTTTTCTTCTATGAGAGCGAAAAGGGTAGATGCAAGGAGGTTCCTGATACACATATTCTACACTTCTATACGTGGAAGTGAATTTTAGGTCACATAACTATGTTCAAATATTATATTTAATCTTTATATTTTCATTTTTGGCATCATTCAATTTTATAATGTCATTAGTTAGTCTAAATATTTTATTTTGCTTAAAATGTTAATGTAAATTTTAAAATTGTTAACACTGCTTACATTTTATGATGAATTTAGGATCATTGCAACGCCATCTTCTTTGTCATATGGCTACTAAGTGAGGATTTTGTTTTTTTTTTTGTTTTTTTTTAATTTTAAAATGTCATTTAAATAAATTTAACATAAGAATTTTAAAGTTGATAACAACTGAACCTGAATTTTTGAATTTGGAAAAGTAAAGAGAGTATATTCTTGAAAATAAAAGCGTAAGAACTAAATCCAAATAAATGAGAAAGTACAGAAACACATATTTGTAACCTTTAAAATGAAAAGGTTTGGATCGGATTTTGTGATAATTATTATTTATGTTGAATATCTAAATATTATTGGAATTCCAGAAGTTTCAAAATGCAGTAAATTATTTAAAGAAAGATTTTTAAATGAAAGATCTTGGAAAAATAATGTTTTGTTTTGGCCTACAAAATGAGCATTTAAAAGATGGAATTCATGTCCATCAATCAATTTATATGTAAAAGACCTTAAAAAAATTGTACATGGATAAAACGCATCCATTGAGTACCTTGATGGTTGTGTGATCGTTTGATTGAATTTTGACCTTGTGAGAATGATGAAGATATTCTTGGTCCTAAAGTACCATATCTAAATGGCATTGATGTATCTTGCAAACAACACAAGAACTGGTATAACTTTTTTGTAAACTTGTTAGTAAGATTTAGTTCTTCTTCAACATGTAAACATTGGAATGAAATTAAACATGTATTCAGATATCTCGGAAGGACTATTGGTATGAGATTATTTTATTCAAATTATTTAAAATCTCTATTAGTTGGCTATGCTGATGTAGGTTATTTATTGGATCCACATAAAGGTTGATCTCAAACGAGATATTTATTTACATATGGGGTACTGCCATATCACGATGTTCAACAAAGCAAACATTAGCTGCCGTTTCTTCAAATCATGTAAAAATAATTGCAATGCATGAGGCAAGTCGAGAGTGTGTTTGGCTAAGGTTATTGACCCAACATATCTAGAAGCTGTGTAATTTGCCTTTACAGGAAAAGATGTCAACTATCTTATACGAAGATAATGTAGCATGTACAGCTCAATTGAAGGGTGGTTACATCAAAGGTGACAAACGAAACATATTTCACTAAAATTATTCTTCACCCATGATATTGAGCAAAGAGGTGATATAAATGTTCAACAAACTCATTATAGTGATAATTTAGCATATCTTTTTACTAAGGCATTACCAACTTCAATAATTGAAAGACTACTATATAAGATTGGAATGCGTCAACTCAAAGATGTAACGTAATGTTCTCATTAGGGGGAGTCTAAAAACAAGTTGTACTCTTTTCCTTTAATCAAGGTTTTGTCCCATCGGGTTTTCCTGATAAATGTTTTTAACGAGACATCTTGTAATAGAAGATTGTATACTCTTTTTCGTTCATTCCCATAGGGTTTTTGCTAATAAGGTTTTAATGAGTCACATTATCTACAAATG
The DNA here is from genome assembly GCA_025506655.1 of Gossypium rotundifolium. Lineage (NCBI taxonomy): Eukaryota > Viridiplantae > Streptophyta > Magnoliopsida > Malvales > Malvaceae > Gossypium > Gossypium rotundifolium. The sequence continues at coordinate 18,215,485 of CP106734.1, forward strand.
GACATCAAAGGGAGAGTGTTATGAATATATTATTAAGTGAATATCCATCATGATCAAGATAAATTTTGATATACTTTAAATTCTAATAGTCATTAGAATTAGATCTCTACTTCATTTATATTTATTATGCCTATATATAAACTTTAAAGAAGCATTGTAATCATCCCATTAATCAATAAAATATATTTTCTATTATTTATCATATTTTCTTTGTTCTTTATTCTCTCTCTTTATTTTATAACATAAACTAATTTTTTATAGAAATTTTAAACTAAATTTGATTTGTTTGAAAGAAATATTTTAATAGATGATGTAATTACTTACATGTGGATTTAGTAATTATTTCATTATTTCATTAAATAAAATTAAAACCCCATTTAAAACTAATATAAAGTAAAGAAAAGAGTAAAATATTTATTTATCATCACAATTTGTTATTGAAAAGAATATCCAATAACGTTATTACATTAAAAGAAGAAAGTCTAATTATGACCCTAGTCCTTGTACTCTTTAAAATTATGAAATTTAATTCCTTTGCTTTCAATTTTAGAAATTTAGTCCCTATGTTTGTTTGATTTGAAAATTAGCGTCTAATTTATTAGCCAAAAAAAAAAAGTCTAATTGTTAACATTATTAATTGACTTTTACTAAATTTGAATATTAACTATCACTAAGATTTTAATTTCTAAATAAATTTTTTTGAACATTAAATTTTAAATAAAATTTTTTATCGATATTATCAATTGCACTTTAATTATTCAAATAAGAAATGAAGAGACTAAATCAGAAATAAAAATAAAGAGACTAAATTTCAAATTGTTCAAAAAGATTAGGGACTGTAAGGAATAAACCAAGAAAAACGCGTAGTAATACAACGGCTAGTTCCCATGTGTATATAAAGGGAGGCGGCTTCCCTCTCCCTCACTTATTTTCACTTCCTCTTTCACAGAGTTTTCAGCTGCCTTTCCCATTCTTGCGATTTCTAAATTCCTCGCTCTCGCCCCTACGATTCCTATTGATTTTTTTTGGGGTTATTTCTCTGTTTCTGAAACCTTTCATAATTCAGGTTTGTTTCGATTTCTTGTTTCTGATTTCGATCTACGGTTTCATTCTGAAATTCAACTCTGTTCTTTTAGGTTTCTTGGTTCAATTTAATTTTCGTTTGGTGATTTTGGGTTCCCTGTTTTGATTTGTTTTCCTTTCTAGTTTTCTATCTCCTGTGGTTATATTTTGATTTTAACCCACAGTTTTCTTCTAAAACTTGAACTCTGCTTTTTAGGGTTTCTTACTTCGATTCGTTCTCTGTTTTGGTTATTTCCTGTTTGGTGATTTAGGGTTCCCTGTTTTGACATGTTTTTCTCTTTTAATTTCTATGGGTTGGGATTATACGAAGGAGCTAACTGATCTGCTGAAAACAGGGTTTGATTTGCACAGCAAATGCATCATGGGGTTATCAGGGATCCACCATCGTTTCTCAGTTGCGGCCTGGGTTTTATGATCCGAGGAAGGCTCTTTTTCAGGCATTGGACTTGGTCCTTTTTCAAGGATCAAGTAAATTAGTAGATTTATATATTTTCGTTTTACAAAGATTACAACTTTACTTTATTCACTCCTCGTGGGTAAAAACCATTATTTTTATCGCGTATCGAGATCTTGAGGTCTTTTGATTACAATGGGGAAAAACAAGCCATCCTTGGATGCCTGCTCCCTTCAACCATCTGCCGACTCAAAAAATGTCTACACTTTGGTCACCAACACCAAATCCAGGGAGAGTCATCGCCTTCCAGTTCCAGATGACAGTATTCTATCCATGCTCGCCATTTTCATCGATGAAAGCACGAGAGATGGTCCGGAACAGGAAGATGCGCACTCTATATTGTATTTTAAAGCTTCTGATTTGTTGGATGGTCATGGTCATGGTCATGGGGTTTCTCTTGATTATCAAAGTGACGAGATTACATCAAGATTGGCACCCTCCATAGATCACTCTGACGTTGCCTCTCCTACTACATTAATGGAGATTCCCCAGCCTTCACACGATGACAGTATCTTGGCTATGCTCGATATTTTCACAGAAGATAGCACGATGAAGATAGTCGGTGAGAAAAGGGAAGATGGCCCTCTGCTGGTTTCACTTGCTGATGAAAATGATGATGACATCTTCTCCTTGTTGCAAAACTTCATATAGAATCATAGTTTTGTATTTGTTTTTAAGGAAATTAATAGCAATGGATCTTGATTGTTTTGTTAGTATTCATTCGAACATTTTAGAATTATGAGAGATTTTTCCCTCTGTATTTGTTTCAAAGTTGTAAGTTTCATACATTTCGTTTGGAGTAAATCTTTTTTTTTTCATTGTTTATGACAATAAATGTTAATATAAAATGTTTCTAATATTGTATTAATTTTTATAATAAAATAGGTTATTAAAGGTGAGTTTGAATTAGCAGTGCGAAAGATGTAGTTTAATTCTGATCTTTCCTTACAGTATAATTTTAATGTCACCCTTAATTTTACATTAATTGCAAATAAACATACTATATATTTAAACGCACCCTAAACCAATTTTGACTCAACCCGGTTCAATAATAAAACTTAAATTTCAATAATTATACTAAAAATAAATAAAATAACAAGCAAAATATATTTTTATTTTTTTCATATTGCACAAATACTCCCAAAATACCCTAAAAGCTTGCTTCTAAACGACAGAGTTTCACCGAGGTACAATATATTCAAAGTATGAAGCTTAAAAGATGTATGTTAAGGATATCCGCACAGGATTTTTTTTCTAATGTACACCCCGTAACATCTTCGACGCCATAACCTCTCGCTCTCAGAAAATCTTTCATTTCCTTCAAAATTTGTTGAAAAAAAAATTTCCGACGAAGAAAAGTTAGGCTTTTCTGCCATAAACGGAACTTCATGGCGGTTAGTGTAATGTTTATAAATTTTCTTTTTGTTCCATCATCTTGTTTGGTCGTTAAGAATATTTATGTCACATCTTTTTTTTTTTTCAATTTCGTCACAGAATGGAAGAGAATGTTCCGATTTGTTTAATTATTTAATGCCTCATTATTATTAGGATATTATCTAATATAAGTATAGCATTCTGCCATTATCATGGATTTGAATTTTCTTCTCATATAGTTATATGGTACTGTTATTTTCTCAACTTCTTAGCGATTTATATATATATATATATACAGACACACGTATAATATATCACTGTCATTCTTCTTATATTGGTACTTTTGTAATTGAAAAGATTTTGATTATATATTCTTATTGGATTTGTAGCAAACTGTATACGGATCTTTTTTATTTCATTTCGTCGTGCGTGTATGATCATTTGTATGCTAATTAGAAGTTTATTGGGCTGCCAAAAGAAAATTGCTCAAACTAATGCTTCATTTAAAAAGATTTAGAAAATTTACAGAATTTAACTCGTGCTAAGGCCTCCATAATTTGTATTAAACATTATCTGTATGCTTGCATGCGAGCATGTATGATAATGAAAATCCTATTGGGAATTTTTTTATTTGATTTTGCCATAATTTCTTGGTAAAAATGCATGTGACAATGGGAGATAGAATACTAGGTTGCGACAATTTTTCATATTCGAGCATGGATTAAACATATGATCAGACCCTCCAAATATATGGAAAATATTTTAAAAACTTGAATGTAAACACCTACCTTTATCTAACACTTACACTCCAATACACTCAAATTCTAAGTAATATAAATAGAACATGTTTTATTAGATTCGGGGCTTACAAGTTCTTTTTTTTAACAGATCCGATCAGTGAAAGTGAGCAATGTCTCCTTGGGTGCATCTGAGCAAGATATAAAGGAGTTCTTTATCTTCTCCGGTGAGCTTGAATATGTTGAAATGCAAGGGTTAGTTATTACCATAAGATGTTTAAATTTCACAATCTCTTTTTCATTCACATTCTCTTCTCCACTTTATTGGATACAAATAAAAAAAGGTTGAAATTGTTGGAATTACTTCTCATGCCTTCTGATTCATGTAGTTATTCCAGTATAGTGATGTTCTGGAATCTCTTGAACACTGTTACTGCTTTGCCTTTTGGCTTTCAGTGATAATGAGCGATCGCAAGTTGCATATATTACTTTCAAGGAACCACAGGGAGCAGAGACTGCAGTCCTCCTTTCAGTATGAACCTGTCATTTCTTTAGAGCTTTTTCCATATTGGTCAGATTGATCGCTTTTACTGACTTTCCTGCATGCATCATGTAATAGCAGTTTATGCTTCTGTTATAAGGAAAATGAATATGAAAATTAAATGTCTATGCACATCTCTGTGGAATCTTATGTCTGATGTGGTTTTGAAAGCACTTACTGTAATGCTTTGCCTGTGGGATCACCATGCCAGTGCCCATTTTGTTTAAAACTATGGTACTTAGATTCGGGGTGAGTATCAAATTCAGGCATGTTTCCTACATGGCTATATGTTCATTTTTAAAAGATTTTTTCATGTATTTGGAAGATCATACCTTCATAGTCCATACTCATGTTCGAATGTGTAGGACATAGGTATAGAGCAAGAGTACTTCAAGAAATTTTTTTACAAATTGATAATTGATAGTGTTCTAACGTTGGTTAGCATTTTTACAAAGGAGCAAATCTCCCATTAAGGCTAACGTTTATTGGTCGGATTGAAAATTTTCATTTCGTTCTTACTGATTTGGATACACGTTTCTTCAGGGGGCAACAATTGTTGATCAGTCTGTTAACATAGAGCTGGCTCCTGATTACAAGCTGCCAGACCATGTCTTTACAACACCGGTAATGTCCTAACTACTTGAATCCATTTTGGGTTCACTTGCTAATTCATGGTTTCTGATATGAAAACATTGTTTGATCACCACAGGGAACAGGGGATAAAGGTAGTGGCCAGGCTGAAGCTGGTTACAAGAAGGCAGAGGATGTTGTTAGTACCATGCTAGCGAAGGGATTCATTATTGGCAAAGATGCATTAGGCAAAGCAAAGGCCTTTGATGAGAAGCATCAGTTCACATCAACTGCCTCTGCCAAAATTGCATCCCTTGATCAGAAGATTGGTTTTACTGAAAAATTTAGTGCTGGCACAGCCATTGTAAATGAAAAGATGCGGGATGTGGACCAGAAATTTCAGGTTTCTGAGAAGACAAAGTCTGCATTTGCAGTTGCCGAGCAGTCCGTTAGCACTGCGGGATCTGCCATAATGAAGAACCGTTATGTTTTGGTTGGAGCCTCATGGGTTAGTGCTGCGTACAACAGGGTTGCTAAAGCAGCAGAAGATGTGGGGCAGAAGGCAAGAGAAAAAGTTTTGGCTGAGGAGCAAGCTCAGAAACCAGAGGGCCATGCACACGTTAACGAGTCTAATTCTCCCAAAGATTCTAAACCGGCCGAAACCAGTGGGCAACCTTCCAATCCCTCATCTGAACAAGCTTTAATCCTCAGTGAGCAACCTTCCAATCCCTCAGCTGATCGAGGTTTACTCATTTAGGCTTTTGCTTGGTAGGGTGGAAAGATGAAAAATTGTTGGTAAGAGAATGGAAAAGTGGAAAGATGAAAAGAAAATGAAATTTTTAAAAAAGTTCACAAATCTTGTAAAATGCACCACTTACATCTTTCTCATTTTTCTCCTTTTTCATCATTTCAATTTGGAATGAAGGATGAAAAATGCACACTTTGTTTTTCTCATTTTTTTCTTCTTTCCTACCAAGCACATTTAAAATATAATTTCTTTTAGCTTTTTGCTCTGTTATTTCCATTCTTCCATTTACTACTTAAGCAAGGACATCTTAATCTGCAAAAAACTGTAAATACCAGCATGGGAAGTATGGATTTTATCATCTGGGTTATGCCTTCTGGTTTGGACATATTTAAATGTAACCATGTAAGATAATTTTGTCACATATTCTTTGATATGTTTGATACAGTTGAGTTGGAAAATAATAGATGCCACCCCAACATTTCAGCATAAATTTTGTATCATATTTACCAAGTTTATTCATGTTCAGATCTTTCTGCACTTTAGGAGGAGGATGATTTTAGGTTTGCCTTTGTCTTTCATGTGTGATTGCTCTTACTGATCACTAAGTGTCATCCCCCGACACTGCAGGGCTCACCATGACCCATATTTTTTTTTTTCTTTTCTAAATGCAACAGCTTAAGTATCTTTCATGAATGAATAGAACTTTCTTTGGAGTTTGGAGACTGGATTATGTCCAAGAAGATTATGTGAGAGACTGGATTATGTCCAAGGAGATTATGTGAAATAAAGAAAGTTATGGGGATGTTGAAGTTTGTATTTCCATATTTCATCGTAGTTATTTTTGGATATATCTCTTAATTTTGATAAATAATTGAAAATTAATTAAAATGAAAATTTTGATATTTAACATTTAATATTTTAAATATGTTTGATAATATTTTAATTTTTACTTAATATAAAATTTTTAATAAAAAGTGTTGAATAAGATAAGTGGGTATAATTTTATTAAAAATTAAAATAAATTATTTTTTAAAAAATATGATATTCAAACTACCATATTTATCTTCCATCTAAAATTATTTAAAATAATATAAAATATTATATTAATAAAATTAAAATTGAAAGTAATAGTGGTTTAAAATTAATATTTACTTTTATTAAACAACATAATTATATTCAATATTTATATTTACTAATTTACCAAATAATTTTAAAAACTAAATTCAATACTTGCAGTAAAAATCAAGTACTTAATTTTTCAACATTTAAATATTTAGTTTACTAACATACCCTTAATCTAATAAATATAAGTGCCAATAATCTATATATTTTATCATAATTATATTTAAAAATTATATATTTATATAAATATTCAAATATTAACTATACTATGTAAAATTTATGACAATATATTTAAAAATAAAAATATTGGGTTCAAAGTCTCAAATTTAATCACCCCAAATTATTTTTTACAACAAAATTATATATTGATAATCACAACCTTTTTAGATTATATTTTAATTAAGCATTATTAATCATTTATCTCTTAATCATATTATTTTTTCATTTTGATACTTAAAGTTTAATTTCGTCTACCATTGATTCCTTAGAATTAACTGTGTTAAAAAAAACCTTAATAGGACATGTACACAAACCAATACGTGCCATGTGACACTTTTACTTAGTTTAACATAATGTGGCATGTATAGGTGTAAAATTCTTAAAAATTGTGTATAAATTCTAAAATTTTTATAATATCTAAAATAATAATTAAAACTTTTGGGACACCTCATACTCAACCCGATGGTCGAGTCCGAGTTATAGGATGCTATATTCATTGTCGGAGCAACTACAGTCAATTTAATTACAATTTATATCATTAGACCTGCAAATATGAGTATTATAAGAAAATGATACGATAAATAATCATTTATAGGTCTTATACAAGCTTACAAAAGCACTAATGATAACTCGAAATCGAATTAGAACTAAATTGTAAAGAATTCAAAATACTGAATTGACGTCGTGACTTCGAGGGTTCCTCATTGTGACATAACATATTGTTTTGGCCTCGTTGCGTTGTGGCTTGAAGTTCAGATCTTGTCCCGATGACATGCATTTAGCATCGCGATGTGAAAAACATGTTTCTTCAAATTCTATTCAACATCAACTTTCAATTTTCCAAACAAAGCATAATACATACATACACCTAAAGATCAGTCAATATAAATAGCCCTCAAACATCAATTCATGCACTTCAACACCCTTAATCAACAATATATCAATGCCTTATCACTTACAAGTTAACTACTTAGAATATTACATTTAAATTCTTAAACATACCCATCCATTCATCTATGTCATTGATAATTGCAACTTTTAATGCATTTCAAACCACATTTTGAGCTCATATACATACCATATCCTATTGACCAATTTCATTTGCCCAAATTCTATTCCAAAAGTGCATATAGGCATAATCTTGTACTAAAAATTGACTCAATTTAGGTACATGTTGTATAATTAACAAAAGAAAGTACACAAACATCGTTGAGTCCGAGATTTTTGACTGGATGCTGAAGTCGATGCTCATAACCTCGAATTGGACCTAACTTGCGCGAAAAACAAACCATACGTTGAGTGATAAAGCTCAATGGTATTTCTATAATTCAAATAAATATAACATATGTCATAGTCAATAGCATAGAATTTTCATGTTTATACTATTCATCAATACAAATGCACCATATAACCAAACTTATTTAATACATCTTTATATGCATATATCATCATTATGTCAATTCTTAAAGATGATTTATGTAATCATTTTATGAACTAGTAATTTATATGAATATTTCATACTATTATCATAATGCTAGTTAAATTTGCATAATTACTCAACTTATAATATATAATTATACTTCATTCCATTACCAAGTTAAAGGAATCATTCCTCATCTTACCAAATCAGCTCTCCGATTCATTAACATGTTTGTGTGATCTTTTACATACTCTTGACATTCAATGTTGTATATAAGTGCCTATATTCCAACTTTGTAACATTTAATCAATTCTAATCATCATTCAACCAATTCATATGTTATATTTCCTATTAACATGATTTGGACTCCAATGGATATACAGATCCAATTAACACACCAATTTAGTACTCAGTGCCTCATCAAAACATTCAAAATAAGAAAATTGCACCTAATGCTCATTAGTTTAATCAAAATAATAATTGTGCCTTACACTCGTCGGAACGTCTAAAGGAAAAATGTGTCCAATGCTCATCGACATATAGTCGAAGTAACTCATACTCAATCTATCCTATGACAAGCCAACTATATATTCTAAAAGATTTAAAATTTAAAAATTAAATTAAAAGTTGACCATATTGGGTGTCCAAGACTTACTTTTACCAATAATCAATCAAGGTTTGGTTAATGCCCTATCAACATTAGTCAACCTTGATTAGTCAAATCTTGGTTAACCCTAATCAACATTTAGTTTTAAATTTAGCAGGAATATATATATATATATATATATATATATATGAATCTTTTAAAATTTACTAAAGGTTTATCTAAAATTTCAACTAAGGTCTGTTTGTTTGGCGTTAAAATGTTTTCCGGAAAATGATTTACGGAAAATGATTTACTTTTCGGAAAATGATTTACCGAAAATATTTTACGGTGTTTGGATGAATCATGTAAAATATTTTCATTGTTTGGTAGATTTCTAAAATGTTTTCCTAAAAGTTGATTTTACATATATATATTAATAAATTTATTACATATTAACAATTTTTATATTTTAAAATGTTTTTACATATATTGCAATGATTTATTTATTATAAATAAATTAGATTAAATATATAATAATACTAAATTATTAAGTTACATTATTAACCGTCATATTGAAAACAACTAAAGTCAAATAAATTATTTGTAATTGTGTTAAAAAAATAAAAAAAAGATTGAATAATTATAAATTTAGTTTCCAAATCACAATTAAATACTAGAAATATTATCCAAATGCATAATTAGTAGTACACCACATAATAACAACATTATCACATTGTCCAAGTGCATAACTAAATATTACACTACATAAAAGTATCAATATCTTCAACCTTGAGCAAATTTTTGAAGCCAAATTTTTTTATGCTTCTTACTTTTAACTAGAAAAGCTTTGGCTTCAGATTCATGACTCACTAAATAATCAAACACAGAACACAGGAAGTCATCATCAAATCCTTCGTCCTCCATCGACATCACCTGTTCGTAAAGCTGTGGTGTTGTCTTATCCGCATGAAATTGTTCCAAAGCATTAGCAATTTTGCCAAGTTGTTCACCCACAATTTTAATTTGTTCATTGGCGACACTTTCTTGAGCATTTTTTCTTTTACGTTTGGATGTGCCAGATGAAGATACATTTGTTCTTACCTCTTCAGCCTCTTCATTGTCGTAGTCTACAGGCACTGAATCTTGATTACCATCATCCAAATCTATGTCAGCAAATGTTCTGGCAAAACTCCCTGTTGCCATATCTTTGCCAACAACCAAAGCCATTTCATCATAATGATCAATGCTTTTATTCAAAAATGGTTCATACTTCTTGTGTGCCTGTTGGATATTATACACAATTAGAATAACAAGTAAAAAACATATGAAATAAGCTTAACATATATATACATATATTACCATCATCACTTGCATCATATGTTGCTCTATCACATGTGATCATTTTCATGTTATCATCCCATCCAAAACCACTTTCACCTTGAATTTTGCATATAATCGCCTTTGATTTTTACATCCTCAAATGATTTTCCACATGTTTCGCATTGCATTGGACTTGAAATCTTTCGAAATAGCTTCGACAACTCGATTAATAGAAACGGTTTGAAAGCATTAGAAGGCTTATTTCCTTCTGGGCCTCCTCTGCTAGAATTTCAAGAAAACATGTTCCATCGGTTTTGTCCATCCGAATTGCTTGGAGGTCCCTTCTTTGTTGCCCTTACCCATTCTACATTAATAATTATCATTGTCAATCATTTCAATATCCAACAACCTCAAAACATAATAAATTCAATATCTAACAAGCTTAAAACATAATAAATTCAATATCTAATAAGCTTAAAACATAATCAATATCTAACAAATTCAAGACATAATAATTTCAAAATCCAACAAACTAAAATTTTAATATCATTATCCAACCAACATTAAAAAAAAAACAATTTACTAAAACATACATAACATAGAAACAATAACCTTAAGCCCTAAACCTACCTAATATTTCTAGCCATATAATCAGTCCACATAGTTTGTGCAATTTCGTCTCTCTTAGCAGACCATTCTCTTGCTTCTTCTTTCTTCTCGCTCCGTAAGAGTTTGTATTATCAAATCGACTCAGACTCCTCAGATAATCCTTGATTAAGTAAATCACTAGGATCAACTCCCATTATATGATTATGAATGATACGACAAGCCAAAACTATATCTACTTGAGTTTGAAAATTCCAAAATGGCTCAAAGATCTAATACACGAAACCGTTTCTTTAAAATCCCAAAACACGCTCAACAAAGGATTCGTAATGATGAATGACGAAGATTAAAAGTTCCTTTGCATTTTCGTGCCCTTGATCACTAAACTCTTTTAAATGATATCGGACACCACGATATGGAGTAATATATCCATTTCAATGCCATATCCAAAGATCAAGAATATAATATTTACCTACAATTTTACAAAACGCAATTAATACTAATAAATTATGAGCTTACTAGAACTATTTGGTATTTAATGATAATTATTACCTTCCTAATTCTTAATCCTCCGGGCGTGAAAGTGTATCACTTAAAATACGAGAATCATGTGCACTACCTTCCCAACCAGCTAGAACATAAGAAAATTTCAAATCAAATGTAATGGCAACTAATACATTTTGTGTCGTCCCCTTTACTGCCATTTAAATCTTCCTTGAATACTAAGTGGAACGGATGCACGAATATGAGTTCCATCTAATGCTCCAATACAATCTTCAAAATAAGGATAAAATCTTGGATTGTTTCGATTTCACTAGAGTTGACTCATCGGTGATCTAATAACTAGCTTATACAATTTCAAAATAGCTCTCAATACAATCCTAAAGTAACGGTGAACTGCTCTCGGTTGATCTATAATATCTAGATCCAACCACTCGAAACCTTACATTATGACCAATTATATGTAAAAATATAACTACTTGCTCCCTAATATTGATGATCTAGATGATTCTAACAAATTATTCCTACTAAGAATATCACACAAATTAAAAAAGCGATCGGTCTCATCCTTATCATATCAATACAATGTTGGTCACCACTATATAAAATACTATTAATATAATTTTCTCTTTCATAATCTCGATTCACACGAGGATGAGGAGCTATTTCTTTCATACTTTCTAATTTTTAATCCAAAGAGCCCCAAAAGCTAAAACTGAAGCTACCACTCGACAATTGCATTTTCATCTTGATTACGATCCATCTACACAAACATGCCACAAAAAAAAAAACAATTTTAATACAAAAAGATGCAACATTTTCATAAGATCACATATATGAAAACTTATCATGACTAAAGTGCATACATACATATCAAGCTAATTATATATACATGCAAATTCATGTCAATTACATCTATATAAATATATTTATATGTAAATATAAGCTTTAAAATTATTAATTAGGTTCAATAATTTAATTTAGTAACCATTTATTTTAAATGTAATTATGAAAAATATTAAAATGATTAAGATAAAAATTGGTTAGACAAACCGATTCAAAAAGAGTTGATCCTTTCCACGCTTTCTTTCTTTTTTCCTCTTTAATGCAATGGCACGTACCTAATTGTGTTATCAATTAAGATATAAATTTCTTTTTTTCCATGATTCAAATATAAATTTTTTAAACACTCATTAATTTAGTAACCATTAATTTTAAATGTAATTATGGAATGTTGTTGTCAAGATGTCCAAATTGCAAATTTAGACTACCGTGTTTGAAAATTTTAAAATGGATGAAGATGAAACTATTTGATTTCTATACTAGATTATGGGACATATGAAACGAAGCTTTTATCTTGGTAAATGCTTCTCCAAGAAGAAACGGTGAGAAAAGTTTTGAGGTCTCTTCTAGAACGTTTTGCTATTAAGGTCACGACCATCAAAGAAGCTAACGATATCACCTCCTAAGATTGGATGAGTTGATAGGTTCTTTCAGGACCTTTGAACTAAATCTTAAAGAAGAAAAACATGACAAGTTGAGGATTGAGAAGAATGTTGCCTTCAATGTTCATTATTTATCCGCACAAGGAAGCAAACAGAAAAGCCATTGATAAGATCAAAGAACAAATAACTTTGATTTCCAAAATTTCAAGAAGCCTCAAGGAGACTTTGGTGCTATCAACTCTAATAGGAAGTTTCAACCAAAAGAGGATAATATTCAGAACAAGAAGTAAGAGGTTCAATGCTTCAAATGCAACCAGATTCAATCGAAATGTGCCAATATATAACAAGAAGAAGCGAAGTCCTTACCTATTACATTACAAAAAGGGTGCCCAAAATGAATAAATTATATAACATGAGTGTTTAAATTGTAAATTTTTATATCTTTCCATAAAAAAAAAACTATATCCACTACTCCTCCCGCTTCCATGCTTCCGAAAACTACACCAACAGTTTACCTCAAATTTCCCTTCTCCCGATTATCTCATTATCTTCTTTCTTTCTTTCTTTTTGAATAAAATTATTTCACTCTTAAAGCGTGTACATGGGACTAATTTTCTTATGCAACATCTTGCATTTCATAAACCAACGAGTTCAAACTACCAAAAATCTCTTCTTTCCATATTTCAAGCAACATAGGTATACGTACCGTCACTAGAACTAGTTACCTCTCTCCGTCCTTAACCAAAAGATGCAAAATAATGGAATTCTCATGAGATGAACATTAACAAAGGCCGAGATTATTGTTGCATACCTTTGGATATTGTACAAATTAAGTCGTTTGATTCTGAGCAAGCTCTATTTCTTCCAATGATCGCCTTTGTTTCCACAACGTTACCGGTATGTACAAGACAAGAAGAGCGCATACACCAAATAATCCCAATTACACTAAGTCGATCCCAAACTTGTTCACAACACTCAAGAAATACAAAGCCAATGACAAAGTTGGAGATCTGTTGGAATAAAAACACATGCCACAGATGGAATCAATAAATACCCAATTGGTAGAAGAATGCAAAGATATTGAACACCAAACATTAAGATAGGCTGCACTCAGTATCCTATATATGTAGATCATAATACCGTATCACTTGGATCAGCAATGGCAATGTCTAATATTAAATTAATCAACCCTAGTTGGAAGAAATGATGGTGATGTTCTTTTATCAAGGTGAAAAATAAACTCACTACTTGAAAACTTGCAGTGACAAAGGGACTTCTACCTTTAATATATATAACCAGTGAACAAAAGTAACACTTGCAGTAGCTGAATATATATTATGTCTTCCCATCATTTGTCAAATTGGGTCTTTATTTTTCATTGTTTTGCTCCATGAATTTACTATTATTAATCAACAAAAGAAATTACCAAGTAGGGTTTGATGGAGCTCAACAGGGGTCATACAAGGGATTAAAAGGCGAATTCACCATATGATCCAAAAATGAAAAGGTTAACCCCAAAATGAGTAGGAAATAGTTGTTCCTTTTGTTTTCACTACTTGGTTATGTTTTAATGGAGGACGTACAATTTTTGAACAACTTGTACACCAAAATGACCAAAGTCCTGGTTTTGTCCCTTAAAAGGCAAAAATGAAAGACATGATAAAGCTTCCAAATTGAAACTGAAGCAGTTGAAACTGAAGCAGAAAATTGAAGCAGAGAATGAAAGTAACAATCAACAATCAAAGAAAGCAGAGAAAATCCAAGAAAGCTAGAAAAACCAACAATCAAAGTTTACTAAAAGCGAGAATGAAAGTAACCACTCAAAATCAAAGCAAGTCGAAAGAAACTCACAATTTCGAACACCAAAAGACCAATGAAAATCGAGAAAAAACATTAATGACTAGTTATCAAGCAAGACCAGAAAGTACTATAGGCAAGCGGTTTATAGGATTCTTCTAGGCAATGAAGTCGATAAGCAAGGAAGTTTGAAAGCGCTTTTCAAGCCGAAGGAGCTAGGAATAAAAATAAAAAGTAGGGGTTTCTTTGGGAGTTACATTACCAAGCAAGAAATAAAAGCGTAAATAAAAAGTCGAGAAATAGAGAGAAGGAAGGTGAAGGAAGCCGAAAAGTCCGAGAAAGAAAGAAGAAGGAGAAGGAATGAAGAAGGAAGAAAGGAGGAAGAAACGTACGGATGAAGGGAAAGCTTGGAAAATGTCTTACCGAAAAAATTTGGAAAGACGCTTTTACGGAACAAAGAAAGCATTTTACAGTGTTTGTAAAATGTTTTCCTCAAGGAAAACATTTTCCATCAACCAAACACCGTAAAAGCGGAAAATATTTTCCTAAAATATTTTCCGCAAACAAATGTAACCCTAAACTTCTATAATTTTAATTTTAAGAATTTATATATTTTGTCATTTTCTAAAATGTTTAATTGATTTTTATATTTTGAGATTTTTCTAAAATATTTATTTTATTAAAATTTTAAAATGTTTAAATGTTTATTTTTTAAATTATATATATATATTTAAAAGTTATTACTATATCATGCTGAAATAGGGTAAAAAAAAGAGTCATGCGCCTGATTTTGATAGGCCATGCGTCCTCTCAAATTTTAATTTAATGCAATTAATTTTAGAGGTTAAATCGGATGGAATTACACTTTAAATGCCCCACAAAAAAAAAAAAAAAAAAAAGATTTACTTTGGGGTCAAATAATAAATAAAGTTATTAAATTTTCGTTAAAAAAAGAAGCTTTTTAATTATATTTCTGAGGTCCAGAGTGGCAACGCCAAGGCATAGCACAGAATTGAAACTCCCAAAGTCCAAGGAATTTAAACTCATTCCTTACGCTTGCCGTCTTCTTCCTTCTTCTTCTTTTATTTATTTATTTATTTATTATTATCTCAAATTCAATTTCAAAGTTAATGTAATTGCTTCTTTTTTTCAACTTTCCATTTTCTCTTTTATATTTCATCAATTCTCTCTGGGTTTTCCTCTCTCATCTACTTCGCCTCTATAATAACTGTAAGCAAAGGGCAAAGGGATTTTTTGTTTTGAATGTTAATTTTCTTATGATTCTTTTTTTTTTTTTTTTTTGTTCTGATACTTTAAATTGATGTATTTAGGATCTAGTTTTAGTTGACCCTGCAGTTACCATTCTGAACTTCATTTTTTTTTTTTTGGTTTTAGAAAATAATTTTGTGTTACAATTTTCTTTAAGTTATTTTCATCTTAAGCTTATCTAAGTTTAGATTTTGGGCACTTATGCATCTATAGCTGTATTTCAACTGCTGCTATAATGGAAGAATAAATGATCTTTACTTTAATTATTTGCTTTAAATTAGGTAATTTTTTTCTTTTATTTTCTTTATTCAGCTAGTTGATCAATGTTTTGGATGTTTTGAAGTCAATATATCTTTTTATAATGTCGGGTTTTTTTTTTTTTGAAGATTTGGGTAATAGGGTTTTGATAATTTTGATGCTATTAGAAAATGTCCAGATCATTTATTAGATCTACATGAAGTTCTGTGGATAAATCCTAGGGACGAAAGTGAAAGCAGCAAAAAGCCAGATATTTAGTTTTCTAATTAAGGATGATGGATTAAATCATATATTTTTCTCTGTTTGATTATATTGCAACATATATTTCGTTTTGAGGCATTTGGGAATCCTTTTTTTTTGGAAGATTACATGGAAGAAATCTTATGCGGAAATTCTGCATCTATGGTGGTTGCATTTAGGCATTAACTTTTGCAGACATTTATTCAAGATGTAAATTTTTTGTGTTTTGAAGGTTTGGTGAAAATGGAAAAAGAATTGATGGATAAAGTTAGTGCCTTTGGTGAACGCATCAAGGTTGAAGGAGCTGAGTTGGGCAGAAAGATGAGCGCTGGCATGAGCTCAATGAGCTTTAAGGTGAAGGAACTCTTCCAAGGCCCGAACCCAACTGATAAGCTTGTTGAGGATGCTACATCTGAGGCCCTTGACGAGCCTGACTGGGCCTTGAATCTTGATATTTGTGACATGGTCAATCATGAAAAAGTGAACAGTGTTGAATTGATCCGTGGCATAAAGCGGAGGATAATGTTGAAGAGCCCTCGGGTTCAATACTTATCCTTGGTCTTGCTTGAAACTTTTGTCAAGAATTGTGAGAAGGCATTTTCGGAGGTGGCAGCTGAAGGGGTTCTTGGTGAGATGGTTAAGTTAATTGATGATCCTCAAACTGTTGTCAATAATCGGAACAAAGCTTTAATTCTTATTGAAGCTTGGGGGGAGTCAACCAGCGAGCTCCGCTATTTACCTGTTTTTGAAGAAACTTACAAGGTAACAGCATAAACTATTTATCTAGTTCTTTGCAGCTGTGGAAGTGAGTTGAGAAAATATGATCATATAATTTTGTTCACTAGGTTTCCTGAGGTGTGTATCTGAGTGAAAGTCATGTGAAATCTATTCCTTTGATTGCTATTACAGCCTTGGAATTGTAGTTAATTTAGGAATTAGCGTACAAAGCTTCATTCAATCATGGAATTGGAGTTTTTTCCGTAAAAGGAAAAACTATATTATTGTTTATTTTGTTTAGTCGCTTGAAATATAAGATCAATTCATATGATCCTTGAATAAGCATTGTCAAACAATTAAATTCTTTGCTAGTAACGTATGGAATTGGAATTTTTCCCGTAAAAGTAAACAAATATATTATTGTTTATTTTGTTTGATTGCTTGAAATATAAGATCAATTCGTATGATCCTTGAATAAACTTTGTCAAACAATTAAATTCTTGGCTAGTAACATTTGTCTGCATCAATGTCTCTTGAGCTATTTGTGCTTTGTGTTACATTAGGATTTAACATGCATTCTAAAATATGCAGTGCAATGTAGCTGTGAAAGATAAAGCCTTTTCTTGTGGCTTGTCGATTGATGAATTTTAAGATTTTCTCCAATGATCCTTTTTTTTCCTCTCTAGAGTTTAAAATCAAGGGGTATTCGCTTTCCTGGTCGTGATAATGAGAGTTTGGCACCTATTTTTACCCCTGCTCGTTCAGTTTCAGTGGCAGAAGTGGATGCCAGTCTTGCACAGCAGCTACAGCGAGATGTGCAGCTTCAGCATGATATTCCTGTTCCAAGCTTTTCTGCTGAACAAACAAAGGAAGCATTTGATGTGGCAAGAAACTGCATTGAGCTTCTTTCAACTGTGTTATCCTCATCACCCCAACAAGATGCTCTTGAGGTATTATCGTCTTCTTTATTACACTTTTTAGTTGCTAATTTCATGTACCAATAAATTATGCTTTGCTCTCTGCTGCCAAGTAACAAGCCTTAAAAATCGAGTTTTGGCTTAATGAGTCATTCCTTTGTTTACTGATGTTCAGTCTGTTCGGTGCAGTGAGCCTTTAATGTGCAAAAGCTGATTTTATTTGTCAGTCAATATTTTTCCCTTTTTCCCTGTTTTCAAGGAGGAAATTACTTTCCTTTTAGATCTCTAAATCTTTCAGTTATCTGTTTATGATCTGTATCAGACAGTCGCACTTGAAGGCTTGTAGCTAATGCATGTTAAATTTCCTCCTCAATAATTAATACTGATGAGAATGTTGACGTGTGCATCAGTACCAAGTTTTCACTTTAAAGTTTGAAGGGCATGTCTTCAACTTGTTTTGCTTGCTCTGCAGCTGGTAAATTAGAATTAATGCTTTGTGATAAGATGACGTATCAGCAGATTAGATTTAAATTTACTTGGTTTATTTGGTGACTGTTGATGGTAAGTTGGGCTTATTTTGATGATCATTGACAATGTGACAAACAAATGACAGTTTCACAATACATGTAGTTCGATTCCAGTTAAGACTCAGATGATAATGATGTCATTCTTTAAGGTCCCAGTAATTTTTGTCTGTTTGATGTCAGGATGACCTGACAACCACGCTTGTCCAACAATGTCATCAGTCCCAGTCCACTGTTCTAAGAATCATCGAGACTGCTGGAGATAACGAGGCCCTGCTTTTTGAAGCTTTGAATGTGAATGATGAGATCCAGAAAGCTCTCTCAAAGTATGAAGAGTTGAAGAAGCCATCAGTAGTTCGTCACGAGCCAGAACCCGCAATGATTCCTGTGGCTGTTGAACCTGATGATTCGCCCCGTCATACAAACGAAGATGCCTTGATTAGGAAAACAAGTGGTACTCGTCATGGGACGCATGGAGGAAGCAATGATGACATGATGGATGATCTTGATGAAATGATTTTTGGTAAGAAAGGTGGGGGTTCATCTGAAGGGGGGCAAGATTCAAAGAAGCAGCAAGCACCTAAAGATGATCTAATCACATTCTGATTCCATAATATTAGGACGCAAGGCCTATGCCGGGCCATTGTAGCCATTTATCCGAAGTTAGGAAGTAAAAACACACGACAAAATTGTTGACTTTTTCTTTGGTATTCTAGGATTGGATTGGATTGGTTGTCCCTGCAAATTATGTGTAAGTAAATTCATGTCTGGATTTGTTTACTTCAATATTTGATGAGTAGAGAGTATACATGGATGGGATGGCTCTCATATCCATGACTTGATATCTGCTGCATTCAATTAACATTAATTCTTTTGCCATGAGATTAAAATTACAGTTGTGATATGTATATTTGAATGCAAAAACAGGGATGGTGATGTGATGTGTTCAAAATTATGAACATTGGATTAAAATTTCAATGGAAATTTTAGATTATTTGATTTTCACGTCAAATATATTATCAAATGAAAATGTCTATTATATTAAAGAACATTATATATTTTTGTGCTTCAACAAGCTTAGATGCAATCACTATAATTTACGGTAACGGTTAGATCATTCAGTTACTCTTAAAATTGTGTAATTAAACCGTACCGGTGCTTAGTTAGGTTATCGATTTGATTGGTTTAATTAGTTTGATTAAAAATTAAAAAAATAAAATTAAATTAAAAATTTAGTTTAACCATTTGATTCAATCAATTTTTTATTCGGTTCAATCAGTCTATATTAGTCTTGAGTCAATCGATTTGAAATCTTTTTTGGATTGATATCGGATTAGTTTTCGATTCAACCGGGTCAGACTGACCATTCGGATCTGATTCAAACAATATTATAGTGCAACTTTATATTTTTTTCCACTTCTAAAAATGAAATAAACCTTCAAATATTCCTTAGATAATATTTTTACCAGTATAATGTTTCGCTTGCAATAATTGGTCTCAAAAGTTTGGCCTCGTTCTATACTCGGTTTAAAGCACGAACCCTACCAAAACACTGCCTTTGGTCTTTGTTTGCCTTATCATTTTCTCAGTGAATACTTTCTTTTTCTTTTAACGGATTGAGAGAATATTATTTGAAATTTCTTGCTGTTCAAGCCAGTAAATTGTGATAAACAGGGTTTTGAAGTTAAACCCAAAACCCACATTAAAAAAAAAATTTCTGGTTCAAAACAAAAATGGGAAAACCATATATAATGGTTAAGCTCAGCTTCTGCAGCCGCCTCTGCTGCTGCTTCTATTTTATCCCAACCCAACAACAATGTTGCTTTTTCTGATCGCCCCTTCAATTTTCCTTTATTTTCTTATTCTCCCCAGTCTTCTGTTACAGTCGAAGAAAGAAAGATCCAGTAGAGAGAAGAAGAAAGGAAGAAAAATTTAGAAATAAGGGGAAAAAGGGTAAGAGAAAAACTGTATTCTGAATTCATAAAGTCCTTTACACTGTTTGTTTTTTGTTTTTATTGCGTGTAACTGTCTGAGAAACAACCTGGCAACTACCCTCCAGGTGTTCCCAAAACGACTCGTTTCAATAAAGGACTAAAAACACAAAACGCAACATTTTAATGTTTCAGCCCTTCCTCCCTTAACGACTCCTTACAATTGCAATTAAAACAATTAAAGAAATGTAACATTTTACATGTAATTTAAACTAACAAAAATAACAAAAATGAAAAACATTTGCAGTAGCTGGATAGTGTCTCGATCTCGTCCATAACAAATACTCCCATCGTGAAGCTGATCCTTGTCCTCAAGGATCAAAAGTTGGATACCGTTGCTAAAAAATACTCTAAACTTCCCAAGTTGCAACTTCTGGAAATGTATCAGCCCATTCGACAAGCACCTCAGTGACAACTTGGTTACCCTGCTTAGTCATCCTTCGGTAAATGATTCTGACTGGTTCCTTCAAAATAGAGCCATCTTTCCAACTTCGGCTTCTACAGGATAAGGGCCATATTTCTATGAAAGTTTCTAGTTCATCAGTTTCCTCAAGGAATGTTGTCTATAAGGCTGAAGCCTTAAATACACAAAGTACAAGTATTCCACTTCAAACTATTGTAAGAGGCCCATTTTGCCCGGACTTGAAAATAAATCAAAATGAAAAAATAAAATGTCCAAGTTATTTTTTACAGTCTATTTTACCAAACCAATCCTCAAAGCTCAAATTTAATTTAATCCGAAACCCATTTTACATCCCAAATAGATGATCTATTACCTTATTAGCCCACTTACACCTGAGCCCAAATCCTACCCAAACCCAAACTTAAAACTCACATGGTCTAAAAGGGCTCAAAACTTAAGCAGTTCAGAGACATAGGGTTTCTGTGAAACCCTAAGCGCCGCAAGCCTTGTCCAGCCATTTGCGCCACAATCAACTCCTCGCGCCCACACTAGCCTTTGGTCGCGCCGCAATCCGCACGCGAATCTCGCACCACCGCTGAAACCTCTGTCGATCGCCTGCAAAAAGGTAAGAAGCAATGGCAAAATATGGCAAAACAGGACGGAATCTTTGTTTCCTTTTTATTTTGAGGGTTATAAAAACCCCAATAATCTGTAATATACAGGAAGATATAGAGGCAGAGCAAAAAATATACACAGAATACACAAGTAAATAAAAACAGAGGTGATTTCCGATTCATTTTTCATTTCGTGTAAATTAGCTATTCGTGTAAATCTTTTTTTTACCACTTACAATGAAGCAAACAAGTTTATAAAAGAAAAGAGCGATGTTTTTTACCTTAGGCCCGCTGTAGGCGACGGCGCGTGAGGCGCGTGGTCCAGGAGCCCATGACCGAACTCCAACAGAGGGGAGGAGGGCTCTTGAGAGAGTTTTTCGAACTTTTTTTTTTTAAAATTTTTTTTTGCCTAAAACTAATTTATATAGCAGTACAAAACGGCCTGTTTTTGCTTAAGCCAATAAGCGTTAAAACGACGTCGTTTTGAGGGAGGATCAACGCATTGACCCGAAAATTCGGGGAGGATCCGCATGTTTTCATAAAAAGGGAAATTTACTGTTTTAGTTCCTCCGTAATTTTATTAATTATAATTTCGCCCTAAATTAAATTTTCTTTTATTTTAAATTAGCCCTGAGATTTGTATTTCATTTTAATTTAGTCCTTTGGGCTATTTAATGGTGGATATCCGAAACGATGTCGTTTTGAAAATTTGGCATAATTGCCATATTAATCCCTGCAGTACGACGCGTGTTTTCGATTTAATCCTTTTTTCTTTATTTTTTATTCTATTTTATTTTTAAATTCTTCTAATACTATATTTAATTATTTTATCATATTAAAATATTATATTATTCTTATTATTTGTATATTAATTTATTAATAGTATAAAATTCATATATTTTTATGTATTATTGTTATATATATTGAATTATTATTATTTATTATTTTATTGGGTTTAATATTATTACATATTATTTTTATGATTTATATATTAGTTATTATATTATACATTTTAAAATTTCTTTATTATATAGTATTATATTATATCGTATATTACTTCTAAAATCTTATTTTGTATAAAATTTATTTATATTGTATAACATATATTTATTTTTATTACTTATATGGAATATATATGTATTAAATTATTATATTATAAATGTAATTTTATTTAAAACTATATATTATTTATTTCTTTAACAATATATTTTACTTATTTTTTATTATGCATATATATATATATATATATATATATATATATATTTTTATTACTCCATATCATTTTACATATTAATTCATTTTTTATATAATTCATATTTTTATTATTCCACATCATTTATTTAAAGCCATATGTTTCTTAATTTACAATATCCAATATAAATTCATTCTATGTTGTTGTTTCATCTTGCATGCACGTAAAGTTTTATATTTATTTAATGCATTATATCTTACATTTGTTTGTCTTTTTTTATTTCATTCGTTTATTATTATTTTTATATTCTACTTTAGAATAATTATTCTATTGTTTGTATCACTTATTATTTCGTATTATTATTCTTTAATTATCCATTAGTAGTAATTGTCAATGAGATTCATAGTTATGATAAATTGCTATTTAGTGTGTATGTTGTAACGTATCGATGTAATATCTTACTCAAACCATCATTTTATAAAAACACCTTTTGAATTTACGTGTTTTATTTAACAATTTTTTTTAAAAAAAATACGGTGATATCTAATATTTGGGACTTCGAGAAAAATTGTGCCCTAACTCACTGGGTTTCGATTTTTATCGTTGAACTTAAACTATTAAGTATCCCTTTTCTTTTAAAATTAAAATTCGTACATTTCCAAATCAAAACTTATTCTCGGGAATTCAAAATGTTATATCCTAACTTATTGGATATGATGTTTTGTGTCTCGAGATAAGAATTTTCAAAATAAAAGGTGAGCCTAGTTTCGAAGCCATAAGATGTTATATCCTAACTTACTGGGTATAACATTTTATTTCTTTAAGATAAGTAAGTCTTGGTTTTCTTTCTAATAAAAGCATCATATTTTAATTTTTTTTTTAAATTTTCAACATTAGGACATGATTTTATCGATTAGGTACCAATTTTTGGGCGTTATGGGGTGCTAACCCAAATCAATGTTTTGAAATAAAACATTTTACAAGGTGATCCAATCACACCTAAGTAAAAAGGGATTGGTGGTGACTCCATTTTTGTTTTTTTAAAGTCGATCCCCGCTTTCTAAAAATAAAAAAATGGTTTCGAAAAACTATCATTCCGACCTTCGATGATCTATCAATTGCTTCATTCCTTCTTGTGCCCTTTTTAAATGGAACTTGAGCAACTGTTAGATCAATGCAGCAACATATGCAACACTTTGCATGCAATTTGCATGTGATCACACGAGAAAACAAAGTAGAAAGGAGAAACCAGAAAAACTTATGCAAAGAGAGCTTAAGTAGACGAAATAATGGCTGAAAGTAATCATCCATTTTTATTGAAAATTGTATGTAAATACATGAATTACAAATATGAATAAAGAGTTACCTAATAGCTTAACTACTCCTACTAAAGTTTAACTAATACAACTTATGCAATACACAAAAGCAAAGCTGAAAAATGTCAACTATTACATCTATCAAATTCAAATCTAAAAATTTACTAACTTTAACATCAACTTACAAGCCAACTTGATCAAGTTACAAAAGAACAAAATGAAACTAAACAAGCTCGCTTTCGCTTACATTACAATCACTTACGCATGTTGGTTTCCTGTTGCATTACAGGGCAAAGTTTAACATTCCTCATTGGACTGTATGCAACAAACACCAATATTGCTTCTTAAAGCTTCGAATCTTGCTGTGCCAAGTGACTTGGTCAAAATGTCTGCTAATTGGTCTTGTGACCTGCAATGAACAAGACTAACTTCTTTGGACTGCTCAGTTGCTTGAACAAAATGGAACTTAATCTTAAAATGCTTTATCTTGCCATGAAAAATTGGATTCTTAGCTATGGCAATTGCTGACTGATTGTCAACCAAAATTTCAGTAGGATCAAGTTACTTTTCATTTAGATCACATAGCAACTTTCTAAGCCAAATGGCTTCATTAATTGCTGCAGCTGCTGCAAATATACTCTGCTTCAACTGTGGACTGAGCAACATTTTGTTGCTTCTTTGAGCACCAACAAAACACATTTGAGCCAAGAGTAAAGAAGTAGCCCGAGATGCTCTTCATGTCATCAACAGATCCAGCCCTAGTCATTGTCTGAGTAACCAATCATCATAAGCTCACCTTCTTTCTTGAACTTGATCCCATAACTCAATGTTCCTTTAATGTATCAAGCACCATTTTGGCAGCTTTGAAATGCATCACATTGCAAAAATGCATAAACCTCGATAGCAAACTAACATCTTGCATGATATTAGGTCTGGTTGCTATCAAGTAAAGCAAGCAACCAACTAAGCTTCTGTACTCCCTTTCATGATCTTCAATGCTTGTTAGTTTCTCCCTTTGAGCTAGTGGTGTGCTCACTGATTTGCAGTTTTCCATGCAAAATTTGTTGAGAATCTTCAAAGCAAAGGCATGCTGACTGATGAAAATACCTTGATCAGTCTAATTCACTTTCATACCAAGAAAGTATGTCATGATTCCCAAGTCAGTCATGTCAAACACTTCATGCATTTGTGCTTTGAATTCTTGAATCATATCAATCTTGATTCCAATCACCAACAAATCATCCACATAAATTGAAACAATCAGTAGGGTTTCATCTTTTGATTTCTTCACATTGAGTGTAGGCTCACTCAGGCTTTTCTCAAATCTAAGCCTAGATATGTAAGTATCAACCCTGTCATACCAGGCTCGAGGTGCCTGCTTTAGGCAATAAAGTACTTTTTTTAGCCTGGAAACCTTGTCCTCATTTCTTTGGACTTTAAAACCATCTGTCTGCTCTATGTAAATCTTCTCCTTAAGAAAACCATTCAAGAAGGTTGACTTAACATCCAACTGATAAACTTTTCAATGTTTCTGTGTAGCTAAGGCAAACAGAAGTTTGATAGTGTCCAGTCTTGCTACTGGAGCAAATGTCTCCATAAAATCAATCCCATACTACTGACTATACCCTTTCACTACAAGCCTTGCCTTGTGTTTGTTTAATGAGCCATCAGTATTGTACTTGGCTCGAAAAACCAACTTGACACCTATGACCTTCTTCTGATCAGGTCTGTCTACCAAGTCCCAAGTCTGATTCTTATGAATCATGTCAAGTTTAGCTTCCATAGTTCTTTTCTAATGCTTGTCTCTGACAGCTTCTTCAAAGCTTGAAGGCTCAACTATGGCCACATTGCATCTTTGGTAGATATCAGTAATGGTCCTGGTGCCTCTCATGGGAGGATCATCCACATTTCCATTGCTGAGCTCATTTTCATTGATTCTAGGATGCCATCAATTAAGTCTTCTTCAAACTAACTTGCATTGGAACCATCCCAGCTCCAAGTCTTCTCTTCATCAAATTTGACATCCCTACTCACTAGAATTTTCTTAGTAGTGGGATCATATACCCTGTAGTAGTTTTTGGTGCTACTGTAGCCAACAAATATGCTTGGAGCTGATCTTTTCTCAAGCTTGGTTCTTCTTTCAGCAGGTACAAGTACATAGCACACACATCCAAATACTTTCAAGTAAGAAACTGATGGCTTGTGTCTATGCCATGCCTAAAATGGAATCTTATCCTTCACAGTATGTGTAGGCAGTTTGTTGAGCAAGTATATTGAAGTGTTAACAGCCTCAGCCCAAAATGTGCTTGGCAGCTTGCTTTCAAATAGCAAGCATCTGGCCATGTCCATCACTGTCCTATTCTTCCTCTCACATACTCTATTTTGTTGAGGAGTATATGCTGTGGTTAGCTGATGATGGATCCTAGCTTGCTCACACAACTTTTGAAATCTTTCAGACAGGTATTCGGTCCATTATCATCCCCAAGGCCTTGATCTTGCACCTGTTTGATTCTTAGCAAGTGTCTTGAATTTTCAAAAGCTTCAAATACCTCGGACTTTTTTTTATGAAGTAAACCCAATAGAATCTGGTCATATCATTAATAAATAGTACAAAGTACTTACTGCCATTCAGTGAAGGGATCTTCATTAGACCACAAACATCAGAGTGCACTAGCTCAAGCCTCTCTTGAGCTCTCCATACCTTTTTGACTGGAAAAGGAAGCCTAGCCTACTTACCAAGTCGGCATACTTCATAAACAATATCTGTTGCTTCAATCTTGGTCATATCCTTAGCCAAATTCGCTTGTACAACAAATCAATTGATCCGAAATTTGCATGGCCTAATTTTCTATGCCATAGGCCAACATTGTCACTAGGCTTGTATAAGCCTTCTTCTCAAACCGACTTCCATCAAGCATAAAGCATTTTTCAGCCATAAATAGTGATACCATTTTCTGGCCATAAGAGTCTTCGATAATACATGAATCATTCTTGAAAACTAGTAAATAGCCTTTTTCAACCAACTGGCCAACACTAAGTAAATTCTGATCTATATCAGGTACATAAAGCGCATCTGAGATAACTTTGTTACTTGAACTAGTATTGATCACAACATCACCTCTGCCATTGGCTTCAATCAAGCACCCATTGCCAATTCTAATTTTTGAGGTGAAACTCCTGTCAAGCTCCTTAAACAAGCTTTCATCAGCTGCCATGTGATATGAGCAGCCACTGTTCACAAGCCAACTGCAATTGACTCTGCTTGTGGTTGCAATGCATGAAGCAGTAAAAACATGCTCCTCTTGAGCTTGAAGGTCCTCAATAGTCTTAGCTTGAACTTACTGCTGAGCTTGAGATTTTTCCTTGTTCCTGCACACCTTCTAATGGTGACCATACTAATTACAACTTTTGCACCGAATGTCTGGCCTATTCCAACAATAATTCTCCAAGTGATTGGTCTTCTGGCAGTATATGCAAGGTGGAAACCTCCTTCTTCCTGCATCTCTTCTTGATTTCTCCCTTCTGTCAATCTAAGGCTTCTTTGGTCTCTGATTTGAGCTCGAGCATTCTTTGGCTTTTTTTTGGAAAGCTCTCAAGATGCTCTTCCCGCTTATTTTCCCTTCTCGCTTGAGTGCGTAAAGTGAGTTTACCAACTCAGACAAAGAAATGGTTGTGAGGTCCCTCGAGTCCTCAAATGAAGATATTTTTTACTCAAACCTCTTAGAGAAAGTGGTGATAACCTTCTCAACAATTCTGCTCTCAGTGAAGTCTTCACCAAGGAGCCTAATATTGTTAACAATAGCCATTATTCTATTAGAGTACTGCTTGATAGTCTCTGACTCTTTCATATTCAAGTTCTCAAATTCTCTTCTAAGGTTGATCACTTGTTGCTGCCTTGTCTTATCTGATCCCATAAACTCATCCTTTAGCTTTTCCCAAGCTTACTCAGGTAAGTCAGAAGCCATAATCAGAGTGAAGATGACACCGAACATTCCATTCTGCAGGCAGGCCATGGCTTTGTGCTTCTTGGCTCACTCCTCACTATGCTACCGAATCTGAGCAATGGTGGGATTTGCTCTCAATAGAGGTGGCTCAGCATCATTTTCGATTACACTCCACAAATCATGTGCTTGGAGGTAAGTTTTCATCTTAACTACCCAAATGTGGTAGTTTTCTCCAGCAAACACAAGTGGTGGTGGTGGTGGTGTGAAGCTCATGTTTCAGCAACAAAAAATAAAACATACCAATAAAAAAAGTTTTTTCCTTTCCAAGATTTGTTTCCACAGAAAAACACCAACAAAAGAGGTCCTCAAAGAAGGCAGGCTCTGATTACCAATTATTGGAACAATGCAGCAACATATGTAACACTTTGCATGCAATTTGCATGTGATCACACGAGAAAACAAAGAAGAAAGGAGAAACCAGAAAAACTTATGCAAAGAGAACTTAAGCACACGAAATAATGGTTGAAAGTAATCATCCATTTCATTGAAAATTGTATGTAAATACATGGATTACAAAGATGAATAAAGAGTTACTTAATAGCTTAACTACTCCCACTAGAGTTTAACTAATACAACTTATGCAATACGTAAAAGCAAAGCTGATAAATGTCATCTATTACATCTATCCAATTCAAATCTAAAAATTTACTAACTTTAACATCAAGTTACAAGCCAACTTGATCAAGTTACAAAAGAACAAAATGAAACTAAACAACTGCTGCACTCAGTTCTGCTACAATACTGCTTCTGCATGTTGGTTTCCTGTTGCATTACAGGGCAAAGTTTAACATTCCTCATTGGACTGTATGCAACAAACACCAATATTGCTTCTTAAAGCTTCGAATCTTGCTGTGCCAAGTGACTTGGTCAAAATGTCTGCTAATTGGTCTTGTGACCTGCAATGAACAAGACTAACTTCTTTGGACTGCTCAGTCGCTCGAACAAAATGAAACTTAATCTTAAAATGCTTTATCTTGCCATGAAAAATTGGATTCTTGGCTATGGCAATTGCTGACTGATTGTCAACCAAAATTTCAGTAGGATCAAGTTACTTTTCATTTAGATCACATAGCAACTTTCTAAGCCAAATGGCTTCATTAATTCTCAGAGTCTGCTGAAATATACTCGCTTCAAGCGTGGATCGAGCAACATTTTGTTGCTTCTTTGAGCACCAACAAAACACATTTGAGCCAAGAGTAAAGAAGTAGCCCGAGATGCTCTTCATGTCATCAATGATCCAAATTAGTCATTGTCTCGAGTAACCAATCATCATAAGCTCACCTTCTTTCTTGAACTTGATCCCATAACTCAATGTTCCTTTAATGTATCAAGCACCATTTTGGCGACTTTGAAATGCATCACATTGCAAAATGCATAAACTCGATAGCAAACTAACATCTTGCATGATATTAGGTCCAGTTGTTTGTCAAGTAAAGCAAGCAACCAACTAAGCTTCAGACTCCTTTCATGATCTTCAATGCTTGTTAGTTTCTCCCTTTGAGCTAGTGGTGTGCTCACTGATTTGCAGTTTTCCATGCAAAATTTGTTGAGAATCTTCAAAGCAAAGGCATGCTGACTGATGAAAATACCTTGATCAGTCTGATTCACTTTCATACCAAGAAAGTATGTCATGATTCCCAAGTCAGTCATGTCAAACACTTCATGCATTTGTGCTTTGAATTCTTGAATCATATCAATCTTGATTCCAATCACCAACAAATCATCCACATAAATTGAAACAATCAGTAGGGTTTCATCTTTTGATTTCTTCACATTGAGTGTAGGCTCACTCAGGCTTTTCTCAAATCTAAGCCTAGATATGTAAGTATCAACCTCATCATACCAGGGCTCGAGGTGCCTTTAGGCAATAAAGTACTTTTTTAGCACGAAACCTTGTCCTCATTTCTTTGGACTTTAAAACCATCTGTTCGCTTATGTAAATCTTCTCCTTAAGAAACCATTCAAGAAGGTTGACTTAACATCCAAGCGATAAACTTTCCAATGTTTCTGTGTAGCTAAGGCAAACAGAAGTTTGATAGTGTCCAGTCTTGCTACTGGAGCAAATGTCTCCATAAAATCAATCCCATACTGCTGATTATACCCTTTCACTACAAGCCTTGCCTTGTGTTTGTTTAATGAGCCATCGGTATTGTACTTGGCTCGAAAACCAACTTGACACCTATGACCTTCTTCCGATCAGTCCGCATCTGCTAAGTCCCAAGTCCGATTCTTATGAATCATGTCAAGTTTAGCTTCCATAGTTCTTTTCCAATGCTTGTCTCTGACAGCTTCTTCAAAGCTTGAAGGCTCAACTATGGCCACATTGCATCTTTGGTAGATATCAGTAATGGTCCTGGTGCCTCTCACGGGAGGATCATCCACATTTGCATTGTTGAGCTCATTTTCTGTTGATTCTAGGATGCCATCAATTAAGTCTTCTTCAAACTAACTTGCATTGGAACCATCCCACTCCAAGTCTTCTCTTCATCAAATTTGACATCCCTACTCACTAAATTTTCTTAGTAGTGGGATCATATACCCTGTAGTAGTTTTGGTGCTCATCAGAGCCAACAAATATACTTGAGCTGATCTTTTCTCAAGCTTGGTTCTTCTTTCAGCAGGTACAAGTACATAGCACACACATCCAAATACTTTCAAGTAAGAAACTGATGGCTTGTGTCTATGCCATGCCTAAAATGGAATCTTATCCTTCACAGTATGTGTAGGCAGTTTGTTGAGCAAGTATATTGAAGTGTTAACAGCCTCAGCCCAAAATGTGCTTGACAGCTTGCTTTCAAATAGCAAGCATCTGGCCATGTCCATCACTGTCCTATTCTTCCTCTTACATACTCTATTTTGTTGAGGAGTATATGCTGTGGTTAGCTGATGATGGATCCTAGCTTGCTCACACAGCTTTTAAAACCTTTCAGACAGGTATTCAGTCCCATTATCTGTCCCCAAGGCCTGATCTTGCACCCTGTTTGATTCTTAGCAAGTGTCTTGAATTTTCCAAAAGCTTCAAATACCTCAGACTTTTTTTTTATGAAGTAAACCCAACAGAATCTGGTCATATCATTAATAAATAGTACAAAGTACTTACTGCCATTCAGTGAAGGGATCTTCATTAGACCACAAACATCAGAGTGCACTAGCTCAAGCCTCTCTTGAGCTCTCCATACCTTTTTGACTGGAAAAGGAAGCCTAGCCTACTTACCAAGCTAGCATACTTCATAAACAATATCTGTTGCTTCAATCTTGGTCATAT
This sequence comes from Gossypium rotundifolium, assembly GCA_025506655.1. Lineage (NCBI taxonomy): Eukaryota > Viridiplantae > Streptophyta > Magnoliopsida > Malvales > Malvaceae > Gossypium > Gossypium rotundifolium. The sequence goes on from CP106734.1 coordinate 18,246,718, forward strand.
CCTTAGCCAAATTCTGCTTGTACAACAAATCAATTGATCTGAAATTTGCATGGCCTAATTTTCTATGCCATAGGCCAACATTGTCAGCTAGGCTTGTATAAGCCTTCTTCTCAAACTGACTTCCATCAAGCATAAAGCATTTTTCAGCCATAGATAGTGATACCATTTTCTGGCCATGAGAGTCTTCGATAATACATGAATCATTCTTGAAAACTAGTAAATAGCCTTTTTCAACCAACTGGCCAACACTAAGTAAATTCTGATCTATATCAGGTACATAAAGCACATCTGAGATAACTTTGTTACCTGAACTAGTATTGATCACAACATCACCTCTGCCATTGGCTTCAATCAAGCACCCATTGCCAATTCTAATTTTTGAGGTGAAACTCCTGTCAAGCTCCTTAAACAAGCTTTCATCAGCTGCCATGTGATATGAGCAGCCACTGTTCACAAGCCAACTGCAATTGACTCTGCTTGTGGTTACAATGCATGAAGCAGTAAAAACATGCTCCTCTTGAGCTTAAAGGTCCTCAATAGTCTTAGCTTGAACTTACTGCTGAGCTTGAGATTTTTCCTTATTCCTGCATACCTTCTAATGGTGACCATACTAATTACAACTTTTGCACTGAATGTCTGGCCTGTTCCAACAATAATTCTCCAAGTGATTAGTCTTCTGGCAGTGTATGCAAGGTGGAAACCTCCTTCTTCCTGCATCTCTTCTTGATTTCTCCCTTCTGTCAATCTAAGGCTTCTTTGGTCTCTGATTTGAGCTCGAGCATTCTTTGGCTTTTTTTTGGAAAGCTCTCTCAAGATGCTCTTCCTGCCTATTTTCCCTTCTCTGCTTGAGTGCGTAAAGTGAGTTTACCAACTTAGACAAAGAAATGGTTGTGAGGTCCCTCGAGTCCTCAAATGAAGATATTTTTGACTCAAACCTCTTAGGGAAAGTGGTGATAACCTTCTTAACAACTCTGCTCTCAGTGAAGTCTTCACCAAGGAGCCTAATATTGTTAACAATAGCCATTATTCTATTAGAGTACTGCTTGATAGTCTCTGACTCTTTCATATTCAAGTTCTCAAATTCTCTTCTAAGGTTGATCACTTGTTGCTGCCTTGTCTTATCTGATCCCATAAACTCATCCTTTAGCTTTTCCCAAGCTTACTCAGGTGAGTCAGAAGCCATAATCAGAGTGAAGATGACACCGGACATTCCATTCTGCAGGCAGGCCATGTCTTTGTGCTTCTTGGCTCGCTCCTCACTATGCTGCCGAATCTGAGCAATGGTGGGATTGGCTCTCAATAGAGGTGGCTCAGCATCATTCTCGATTACACTCTATAAATCATGTGCTTGGAGGTAAGTTTTCATCTTAACTACCCAAATATGGTAGTTTTCTCCAGCAAACACAAGTGGTGGTGGTGGTGGTGGTGTGAAGCTCATGTTTCAGTAACAAAAAACAAAACATACCAATAAAAAAAAGTTTTTTTCTTCCCAAGATTTGTTTCCACAGAAAAACACCAACAAAAGAGGTCCTCAAAGAAGGCAGGCTCTGATTACCAATTATTGGAACAATGCAGCAACATATGTAACACTTTGCATGTAATTTGCATGTGATCACACGAGAAAACAAAGAAGAAAGGAGAAACCAGAAAAACTTATGCAAAGAGAACTTAAGCACACGAAATAATGGTTGAAAGTAATCATCCATTTCATTAAAAATTGTATGTAAATACATGGATTACAAAGATGAATAAAGAGTTACTTAATAGCTTAACTACTCCCACTAGAGTTTAACTAATACAACTTATGCAATACGTAAAAGCAAAGCTGATAAATGTCATCTATTACATCTATCCAATTCAAATCTAAAAATTTACTAACTTTAACATCAAGTTACAAGCCAACTTGATCAAGTTACAAAAGAACAAAATGAAACTAAACAACCTGCTGCACTCAGTTCTAGTACAATGTTGCTTCTACATGCTGGTTTTCTGTTGCATTGCAGGCTAAAGTTTAACAACAACCTTCTGAGTTCTTCTTGATGTTGGAGGCTTCTGTCAACCTTCTCTACCTATGAGGATCTAACCAAAGAAGATAAATGAATGAAAGGTGCCTGGCCATAGAAGGCTTCATATGGAGTAGTCTAGATTGCAGAATGAAATGTGGTGTTGTACCACCATTCTGCTAATGCCAACTAAGTGGCCCATATAGAGGGTTTCTCTCTTGTCATGTATCGGAGGTAACCTTCCAAACATTTGTTCAAAATCTCTGTTTGACCATCTTTTTGTAGATGGTATACAGTAGATAAGTGGAGTTTAGTGCCCAAATGCTTGAAAAGTTATTGCCAAAATTGACTAAGGAAAATATTCTCTCGATCTAAAACAATCGACTTAGGAGCTCTATGTAGTTTATAAACCTGATCCAAGTAAACTTGAGCCACTGTGGTAGAAGTATATATATGTGCCAAATTCATGAAGTGGCCATATTCGGTTAACCCATCTGCAATCACTAAGATGGTTGTTTTACCCTTGGACATTGGTAGTCCCTCGATGAAGTCCATGCTGATGGTAGCCCATGCTCGATTAGGAGTAGATAATGGTGTTAATAGGCTAGGATAGGTGACATTGTCGCTTTTACACTTTTAGCAAATAGAGTATTCACACACCCATATTTGACATATTTTGAAAGCCCTTTCTAGTAGAGAAAACCTACTATTCTTTGCCTCGTGGCATGTATTCCAAAATGCTCGCCAATTACTTCCTTATGAAAAAGTTGGAAGATGGCCTTTCTTAATTCCAACAGGCTCCCCACAATTACTTTCCCTTTCCTTCCAAGAACTGTACCATCCTAAGAGTATTTAGGGTGGGAATGAGGTTGTTGTTGCACCTCATTACACGTTTTTTGCAAAATGAGTTCTTTTTTATTAGCTTGTATGATTTGTTCCCATATCTCATACAAAGATAAAGTACTGCTGCCTGTGCACTGAAATGATTGGGCCTCAACAATACATAATTTTTTTAAGAGAGCATCAACAATAATATTTTGAATCCCCCTCGATAAATGATGGAGTAATCATACTCCAACATTTTGGTAACCCACCACTGTTAAAAAAGGGTGATTGCTTTCTGTTCTGAGAGACACTTCAAGCTTTGGTGGTCTATTTTAATTAAAAAGTGTCTTCCTACTAAATATAGACGCCAGTTTTTAACTACTAAAAGGGTTGCGAGCATTTTTTTGTCATACATAGATAGAGCCTGATGGTTGATGCCTAAAGCTTTGTTGAAGAAAGCTACTAGTTTCCCTTGTTGCTGAAGTATTGCCCCAACTCCTATACCACTAGTATCAGTCTCCACACAGAAAAGTTTCTAAAAATCAGGTAGACTCAACATTAGTGCTTGACAAACGCCTTCTTTGAGCTCTTGAAAAGCCTTCTGCATCTCCTCAGTCCACTGCCATATAACATTTTTCTTCAATAAATTGGTATGTGGTTTGGCTAGAACTCTATAACCCTTGATAAACCTCTTATAATACCTTGACAGTCCCAAAAAGCCTCTCAATTCCTTGATGGATTATGGTGGAGGCCAATTAAGAACCCCTTCTACCTTGGAGGAATCCATGCTCACTGTGCCACCAGAAATGACATGGCCTAGATACTCCACTTGATTAGTGCCAAACAAACATTTGTTCATTTTAGCAAATAACTGGTTACATCTCAACAGCTATAATACTTCCCTCAAGTGTTGTAGGTGCATTGTCCAGTCCTTAGAATAAACTAAGATATCATCAAAGAACACCAAAACTGACTTCCTGAGCAAGTTCACGAAGACATAATTCATTTAGGATTAAAAATTGGATGAGACATTTATGAGTTCAAATGACATTACCATAAACTCGTAATGTCTTTCATGAGTTCGAATGGTTTTTTTGTATATGTCTTTGTCCCATATCCGAATTTGATTGTACCTTGAGCTCAGGTCCAATTTAGAGAAAATAGTAGCCTGGTCTAGTTCATCTAAAAGCTTCTCAATCACAGGGATAATGAACTTATCTTTTATAGTGAGTTGGTTAAACTGTCTGTAGTCAATACAAAGTCTCCAACTCCTATCCTTGTTCTTTTCCATGACCATAATAGACGCAAAAGGGCTATTACTATCTCGAATTATCCCAGCCTATTTTATTTCTTGGATGAACTTCTCTATCTCCTCCTTTTGAACTACTGGATACCTATAGGGCCTCACATTTACAATTTTTCCTTTATAAACCAAAAGAATCATATGATCTTGTAATCATGTAGGTGGTAGTCCAGTAGGTGGTTGAAATACATCATTGAATTCTGATAGAAGGGCTTGCATATCTAGTTGTAACTAGGCGTCTGAAAGGGTGAGACATATATGCTTATAAGTGGTTAGTAACATTTGACAAGGTCCATGGTTGGCAATGCTAAAACATTTAGATAGCTGGTTGCTTGAAAGTAAATGCATGCTCCCTGGAATAGTCTCTTGCAGAATGTGCTAGTGCACCAAATACTTAAATTGCATGATCAAAGAGGAGAAATTCCAAATAATGAAACCAAGAGACAACAACCATTGAATTCTCAGTACAATATCACATCCCTTAACTAGTAAGATTAAGAAACCAGTTAAGAAGAATGAGCCCTGTGTTTCCCACTGAGTAGATCGACAGATACCTTGAATGGATAGTTTAACCCTATTAGCTACCATTATCTTTAGTAGAGGGGCTACCTCAACTGGAAAATTAAGTCTCCTAACCAATTTGGCATCTATAAAGTTATGTGTGCTCATTGAATCCAATAAAATGATCATTTCCATTTGATTAATAGATGTTGAAATCCTCATAGTATTGTGCCCCTGATATCTGTTCAAAGCATGCAAAGACACTGCTGGTGGTCAGATTTCAATGTCCTGGTTCATTACATTCAGTTGCTCTTTGCACTCCAAGAAATCCTCAGAAGTTGGACTCTTAGGCTCACTTTCCTATCCAGGGTTAGCTTCAAGTAAAAATTGATACATTTAAAACTTGACACATTTGTGCCTTGGTGTGTATTTAGTGGCATACCAAAAATAAAGACCTTTCTTCATTCTGTCCTCTATCTCAGCATGGGACAAGGATTTGATAAGAGCTTTCTATTGTGCACTAGTATTGGAGTGTCCTATAGTTGTTAAGCACTGCCAAAATTTTGTAAAGGCTTGGAACTAGGTAAAAAAGTCTTTAGATGATTCGCTGCACTCCCTACAATAAAAATTTTCCTCGAAGGTCTTAACAAAATACTTTCAATTTGCCTAGCCAATAGATAACCATCTACGAGAGTTTGAGGTTTTAAAAGTCTCAGATATGGTCCTACATCAGGTTTTAAATTACTGATAAAGATACTTAGAGCATGCACCTCAGGTAAGTGGACTTGGTTTAAAAGACTTACAAAACTATCGTGGTACTGGTCAACAAATCCTACTTGCTTGAGTGATATTAATTCAAACATGGGATTCATATATGTGTCTGATTCATATCAATCTTTCAACCCTCTAGCATACACCTCCCAATCCAAAAAGGTAACTCTCCTTGCCTCTGTATAAAGAAATGATGCCAATCCAGTGCTTTACCATCAAGATGTAGCATAACCACTTTAACTTTTGCTTGCTCACTTACTCCCCCAGCTTCAAAAAATTGGTCCAGCTTTGCCCACCAACCTTTGAAATCTATTTTATCAAAACGAGGCGTTCCAGTTTATAAGGCTTGCCAATCATGTCCATGAGGTTGATACGAGTTGTAGTTCCCATATTCGACAAATCTGCTAAAGGAGAAACAACTAGATGCTCTTTTGTAGAAATTTAGGTGAGGAACTACCCAATATGCCCTTGCCCTTGTCATAGGTGTTCCAGTAGCTGCGGAAGAATAATATGGTCCAAAATATTACTCGAAAAGGGAATGAAGTTTAGTACGAATCTTACCTTTCACAGTTTCTTGAAACTCCTTAAGGCGTGAGTCAATCTTGGAATTAATCTCCATATATAACCAGAACAAATCTTGTTGTATCTTGCTCATTTTCTTCTATAATCTGGTGGTGATTCCCTCATTGGACATGAGAATCGAGTAGCTTTGATACCTTTGTTATAGTCAAAGAAAGAAAAATCCATTTGAGAGAAGAAGAATAGAAGAAAAATTTAGAAAGAAAGGGAAAAATGATAAAGAGAAAAACTGTATTATGAATTCATAAACTCCTTTACACAGTTTACTTCTGTTTTTAGTGCATGTAATTGTCTCAGAAACAACCTGGCAACAACTCTCCAGGTGTTTCCAAAATGACTCATTTCAATAAAGGACTAAAAACACTAAATGTAACATTTTAATGTTTCAGCCCTTCCTCCCTAAAAGACTCTGTATAATTGCAATTAAAGCAAGTAAAGAAAGACAGTGTTTTACATGTCATTTAAACTAAAAAAAATAGAAATGAAAAACATTTGCAATAGTTGGTTAGTGTCTCGATCTTGTCCATAATATCTTCTTCCGGACAATTGCAATCACAGCCACCGATAGCTACGACTGATAATGAAGCTTCTAGGGGTGTTAGGGTTAGGAATCATAATCCTAGGACATCTTTGGCTGGCTTTGATCCCGAGGCTTTGGAGAAAGGAGCCAAGGCCTTAAGGGAAATCAATAACTCCTCTAATGCTAAAAAGGTTTCTTCACATTTGCATACCAGAATGTCTTTTTTTAAATATTATTTTCGCTTGTTTTAGAGGAGGGTTGAGTTATACATTTCCTGTTTGGTTATTCATTTTGTGATGCTAATGGCTTCTTGTTGTTGTAGGCTTTTGAACTTATGAAGAAGTAAGAAGAGACAAGGCAGGCTGAGGTGGCTGCATGAGCTGCAAAGTTTAAGGCAATGGAAGCCCAAGTTGAAACTGTAAGATCTCTTTTGGAATCCTTTCCTTTTGTTTGTACCTTACGGTTAATTAATTAATATAGATTTTAGTTTAGAGATAAAGCTTGAAATTGCAAATTGTTCCTTAATAACATCAAGGCCAATCTGCTCGATTGTATTTATAAGGTTAGGGATAGTGACATTATTAGTCTTATTGTTTCTTCTCGAATCTTTTAAGCATGTGAATCTCATTTTAAGTTGTAAGTTGTAACCAGAAATTTCTTTCTAGCTTATTTCACAATCCTGTTATTGCATATGATATATCTCTATTTTGAAAATTTATTTTGTGCTATGCTAAACTAGTTCTCAGAAGATCATGACATCAACCATGGAGCATTTTAGTATTACATTACAGTCTTTTTTGTATGATTGAGTCAGCATTATAAGGCTAACACTTGGTTTTCTACTTCAGTTTTTTCATAGATATCCTTAACAAATTTTGGTTCATATACTTTTTAAATCATTTTAAGCAACTTGTTTCCTAATTTATTTACAAATAGAAATGTATTTATTATACTTAGTGGCATTTGAGGGGTATAAGATTTGGTCATTTAAATAGGTTTATAACACATTGTTCTACACTTTGTATGCTTTTCCCATTTATTTCTAATATTTTTTCTGAATGTTTTGTTGCATATGGAACTATTATGGTGATGTTATTTTCTTAATTCTTGAACACCTACTTGATTGCTGGGCAGGAGAGACAAAGTGTAATATATGATGAACAAAAGAAGCTAACACAACATCAAGCCCAAACAAAGTCACAGATGGCTCGTTGTGAGATTGAATTAGCAAGGAAGAGGATGCAAGCATGTATTATTGACCCTTTTACAATCATGAAATAGTTATTTTGTGTTAACATTTTATGGAAAATAAAATCAATGTTTTATACTATTGTAGGCAGAAAATGAATACCAATAAGCAATGAATCAACAGCTAGTAAAACTACTAGAGGAATTAGCAATCAGACGGGAGCAAGCTTGACGAGCTACAAAATGTTGAACTTTGGCCTGCAATGCAACAGAAAACCAGCAGCAGACCAGCATCGAAGCTAAACTAGTGGAGCAACAGCATTTTGTTTATTTTGTTCATTTGTAACTCCCCTAGTTGTTTTGTAATTTGACTTTAAAGTTAGTAGGATTAGTTGTTAATTTGAATTTGATGTAATGGATGATATATCAGCTTCTTTTGTGTGTAACTTAAGCTAATTTTTAGTCATGTATTAGTGGTAGTAGTTATACATTAGGTAACTGCCATATTTCATTGTAACATATATGCTTTTCAAGTTAATGAAAAATCTAATTTTTGAGATCATTTTCAGTTATCTTCTTGTTTAAATTTAATTTTACATTGTTCTTTACTTCAATTCTTCTTTTTTTTGTCAAAACACCAACAAATGGTAATCAGAGCCTGTCATCTTTGAAGGCCTCTGTTATTGGTAGCCTTTTTTTGTGAAGAAAACTTAAAAAATTGAAGTTTTCATTTTTCTTGTTGCAAGATGAGCTTCACACCACCACCACCACCACCTGTTTGCTAGTGAGAACTACCACATTTGGGTAGTAAAGATGAAAACTTACCTGCAAGCACATGACCTATGGAATGTGGTTGAAAATGACACTGAACCATCTCCACTAAGGGCTAATCCCACTATTGCATAGATTAGGCAACATAGTGAATAATGTGCCAAGAAATACAAAGCAATGGCTTGCTTACAAAATAGAGTATCTGATGTGATTTTCACTCGGATAATAGCTTGTGACACACCAATATAGGAATAGGAGAAGCTGAAGGAAGAGTTTATGGGTTAGGCAAGACAAGGCAGCAACGACTAATCAACCTCAGAAGAGACTTTGAGAACTTGAAGATGAGAGAGTCAAAGACCATCAAGTAGTACTCTGATAGGATAATGGCCACAGTCAACAATGTTAGGCTCCTTGTTGATGATTTCAGTGAGAGCAGAGTTGTTGAAAAAGTCATCACAACTCTCTCTGAAAAATTTGAGTCAAAGATCTCCTCATTGGAGGACTCGAGGGACTTATCAACCATCTCCTTGTCTGAGTTGGTAAATTTCCTATATGCACTCAAGCAAAGGAGGGCCAACGGGCTGGAGGAGAATCTAGAAAGAGCGTTCCAAGCAAGAGCCAAAAAAAGCTTAAGTTCGAGTTACAAATGGAAGAAACTATGTCTTGACAAAAAGGAGAAACCAAGAGGGATGCTAGAAAAAGAAATTTCCACCATGCATTCACTACAAAAGAAGCACACACTTGGAGAAGTATCTTGGTACAGGCTAGATATCCAGTGCAGGAGCTGTAAACAGTTTGGTCATGTTGAGAAGGTTTGCAAGAGCAAAGGAAGGGCACAAGCTCAGTAGCAAAACCAAGCTGAAGCTGCTAAGGATGTACAAGCTCAAGAGGAGCATGTTTTCTCTGTATCCTGCTTTATAACCTTAAGCAAAATCAGCTGGAACTGGTTAGTTGACAGTGGCTGCTTTCACCATATGGCTTTAGATAAAGGGATGTTTAAGAATCTTGATAGAAGTTTTGCCTCCAAAGTTAGAATTAGAAATGGAAACCTCATTGAAGTCAGAGGTAGAGGAAATGTAGTGATCAACACTCACTCAGATAACAAAGTAATCTCTGATGTTCTTTTTGTACCTGATATAGATCAAAATCTTCTTAGTGTTGGCCAACTCATTGAGAAGGGTTATTCACTTGTTTTCAAGAATAACTCATGTGTTATTGAGGATTCATCTGGTCAAGAACTAGTTGCAATGGCTATGATTGAAAGATGTTTTATGTTGAATATGAATTAGTTAGAAATGAAGGCCTATACTACTACTGTTGATACAACTAGTTTATGGCACAAGAGGTTAGGCCATATCAGTTATAGATTACTTGGTTTGCTGCAAAAATTGAACCTAGTTGAAGACATGTCCAAAGTTGAAGTTAGTGACAATGTTTGTGAAGTTTGTCAGCTTGAAAAGTAAGCAAGACTGCCTTTTCCAATCAATAAGGCATGGAGAGCTTGAGACAAGCTCGAATTAGTCTACGCTGGCATTTGTGGACCAATGAAGTCTTCCTCTTTGAATGGCAGTAAATATTTTGTGCTATTTATAGATGATCTAACTAGGTTCTGCTGAGTCTATTTTTTGAAGCAAAAGTCAGATGTGTTTGAAGCATCCAGTAAGTTTAAAGCTCTAGTTGAGAATCAATCAGGCTACAAGATTAAGGCTTTAAGATCAGACAATGGAACTGAATATTTGTCTGAGAAGTTCCAGAAGCTATGTGAGCAAGCTGGAATTTATTATTAGTTGACAAACATCTATACTCTTCAGATAAATAGAGTTTGTGAAAGAAAAAAAATAGAACAATACTTGACATGGCTAGATGCTTACTGTTTGAAAGCAAATTGCCAAGTAAATTTTGGGCTGAGGCAGTAAACACTTCATTGTATCTGCTCAACAGATTGCCTACTACTGCTATAAAAGATAAAACATCTTTTGAAGCTTGGTATGAACTCAAGTCAACAGTGTCACACCTAAAAGTGTTTGGTTGAGTGTGCTACACTCTCATACCAACTGAGAAGAGAACCAAACTTGAAAGAAGATCTATGCCTGGGATCTTTGTTGGTTACAGCAGCACCAATAAAGGCTATAGGGTATTTGATTCTTCAACAAAGAAGATTTTGGTGAGCAGAGATGTGAAATTTGATGAAAAAAGAGTATGAAATTAGAATGGGACAGATGCAAATTTGAGTGAAGAAGATCAGCTAGACAGAAATCTAGAACCAGCTGAAGAAGGGGCCATTTGCTGATAATTTTGATGATGCACTAGTAAGAGGCACAAGAAACATCACTGACATTTATAAAAGATGTGATGTTGCAATACTTAAGCCTTCAAATTTTGATGAAGCTGTCAGAGAAGGATGCTGGAAAAGGGCCATGGAAGCAGAAATGCGGATGATTCACAAGAATGACACTTGGGAATTAGTTGATAAACCTGATCATAAGAGGGTTATTGGTGTAAAGTGGGTGTTTAGAGTTAAATAAAATGCAGATGGCTCTTTAAACAAACACAAGGCAAGACTTGAGGTGAAGGGATACAGCCAGTAGTATGACATTGATTTCATGGAAACATTTGCTCCAGTTGCAAGGCTAGACACAATAAGGCTTCTGTTTGCCTTAGCTACTCAGAAGCAATGGAGAATACACCAGCTTGATGTCAACTTAGCCTTTCTAAATGGCTTCCTCAAAGAAGAAATTTTCATTGAACAACCAGATGGGTTCAAAGTGTCTGGTGAAGAGGAAAAAGTCTATAAGCTAAAAAAGGCCTTGTATGGTTTGAAGCAGGTACCAAGGGCCTGGTATGACAGGGTTGATGCATACCTGTCTAGGCTCGAGTTCGAGAAAATTGTGAGTGAACCTACACTTTATGTAAAGAAATCAGAGACTGAAACTTTGCTGATTGTGTCACTCTATGTAGATGACCTGTTGGTGACTGGAAGCAAAGGAAATATGATTGATGAGTTCAAAATGCAAATAAAGAATGTTTTTGAGATAATTGACTTGGGAGAAATGACATATTTTCTTAGCATGGAAGTAATTTAAACTGACCAAGTCATCTTTATAAGTCAGCAGGCTTTTGCTCTAAAGATCTTAAACAAGTTTTATATGTCCAATTGCAAAACTGTCAGCACACCAGTGGCTCAAGGTGAGAAATTAACAAGTAATAGTTGTCATGAAAGAGTTGATGAGAAGGAATATCGAAGCTTGGTTGGTTGTTTGCTTTACTTAAGAGCTACTAGGCTCGATATCATGTATATTGTTAGCTTATTGTCTAGATTAATGCATTTCTGTGATTTTGTCCATTTTAAAGCAGCTAAGAGAGTTCTCAGATATGTGAAGGGGACTTTGAATTTTGGAGTGAAGTTTGAGAAAGGAAAAGAGCTCAAGCTGACAGGGTATTTTGATAGTGATTGGGTAGGGTCCATTGATGATATGAAGAGCACCTGTGGATATTTTTTCACTCTTGGTTCAGGTGTTTTTTGTTGGACCTCAAAAGCAAAGAACTATTGCTCAATCAACAGCTGAAGCAGAGAACATTGCAGCTGCAGCAGCTATTAGTCAAGCCATTTGGCTTAGAAAGTTGCTATGTGATTTGAATGAAGAACAGATTGAAGCTACTGAAATCAGAGTTGATAATCAGTTAGCAGTTGCCATAGCCAAAAATCCTATTTTTCATGGCAAAACTAAATATTTTAAAATTAAAATTCATTTTGTTCGAGAGGCTGAACAATTGAAGAAAATAAATCTAATTCATTGCAGCTCAGAAAATTAGTTTGCTAATATCTTAACCAAGTCTCTCGGTGCTACAAGATTTGATGCCTTAAGAAGAAAGATTGGTGTTTGTTGCATATAGTCTAAGGAGGAGTGTTGAACTTTGGCCTGTAATGCAATAGGAAACCAGCAGCAGACCAGCATCGAAGCTGAACCAGTGGAGCAACAACATTTTGTTTATTTTGTTCATTTGTAACTCCCATAGTTGTTTTGTAATTTGACTTTAAAATTAGTAGGATTAGTTGTTGATTTGAATTTGATGTAATGGCTGATATGTCAGCTTCTTTTGTGTGTAACTTAATCTAAATTTTAGTCTTGTATTAGTGGGAGCAGTTGTAACATATATGCTTCTCAATTTAATGAAAAATCTGATTTTTGAGATCATTTTCAGTTATCTTCTTGTTCAAATTCAAATTTACATTGTTCTTTGCTTCAATTCTTCTTTGTTTTTCTGTCAAAACACCAACACAGGAGAACAGATTCAAGCACAGTGGCGACTAACACAGAGGGAAAAAGCTAGATTGAATGTGAAACAGTGAGAGCTATGGCTAAAGCAGAAGGAAGATTCCATGAAGCGAACCTTGGTGAAGAAGTTAATAGTTGCATGCTCTTAGATCTTGCAAATGCAGAAAGGGAGAAGGGGGTTGCTACAATAAATACTACTTTTGACCATATTGGAGGTATTAATTCAGTAATTTGCACTCAATCGTTGTTGGAAGCTTTAAATAGCTAGATTCGGAAAATGACATATTCTCGATTTTAATATTTCGTCAAAAATAGCTGTAACTTTAATTGTATGGACTGCGGGTGTACATTTAATTGTATGGACAATTATGCAAGTTCTAAAAGGGTCAATTGTTGATTATGACTTATAAGCATCTGTCTACAATTATGGAAATGAAATAGGGAAAGTTTTAAATCTCTGGGAGAACTCCTGATTTTTGTTTCATTTGCTTCAATGCACCATTAAAATAGTTCAAGTAAGTGTTTGAAATTTGATGTTCTTTTTGTTCATTTCTTTTCATTCTCTAATTTTTTTTATATTAACATTCAGGGGTTAGATTGTGCTTTAATGATGGGAGGAGATGCTGCTCCACTGAGACCACAGGCTGTTGCATCAACAAACTTGTTGATATGTAGTTTCTCCTCTAATTGCAATCTCTCAAGGAGTTTCAGTTTGCATATAACTTACCATTATATTTTGTATGATAAAAAATAAATTCCTTAAAAGGTAATTTCTTTATGCTGGTCTAAACAATCTTCCATCATGATTGTTTACCTGGAAGAGTTTTCTATGTTCACAATTACAAAAATAAAAATAAAAAAATACAGAATTTCCTCAACTATAATTGTTGTACGCCAAAGTAAAGGATGAAAACGTTACTGGCTCCATTGATTTTGTATAATGTTCAGCTTCGAATATTGATTTTGTTGGCCGAAAACAAAACCTACATGAGTGAAGTGAAGCTCAGAGAAGCGCACTGAATGCGCTTCTTTTTCGCACTGGTGACCAGTCCAAGGATATAGTCCTTGCTCTTGCTACAAACCGTCCTGGTGATCTTGATTCAGCTGTGGCCGACTGTATTGATGAAGTATTGGAATTCCCTTTGCCTAGGGAAGATGAACGTTTCAAACTGCTAAATCTGTACCTAGACAAGTGCATAGCTCAGGCTGGCTCGAGAAAACCTGGTGTGCTTCAGAAATAATTTAAAAAAGCAGCAGCAGCAGATTGAAATCAAGGGACTGAGTGATGATATCTTAAGAGAAGCTGCAGCTAAAACTGAATGATTTTCAGAAGGAAAATAGCCAAACTAATGGCTTGTGTACAAGCAGCCATTTATGGGAGTGAGAATTGTGTGCTTGACCCGACCCTATTCCTTGAAGTGGTGGATTATAAGGCTGCAGAACATCAACAGAGAAGAAAACTGGCTGTTGTCGATGGAGGTCGGGTTTGAAACCTTTTTTTTTTTCTTTTTCACTGAATTTTGCACTTTGGTGGCAAATTTTGGCAATGCCTCGTAGTTTAGCTGATTGATTAATTAAAAAGCTAATTTTTTTATTAGGGTTTAGAGAATTTTAATATTATACATATGTTATGTATTTTTTTTTTATTGTAGGTTATTTTTAAACACATTTTTGTGTTTTAATTTCATGATTTCTACGTGATAAAATCTCTAATTATATTATTTATTTATTTGGAGTTCCGATTGTTATTGGACATATTCAAATTAAGTGAAAGAGAAATCCTTAAGGCACTACCATGTAAGTCTAGAATTTATATTAGAAACAAGATGAAACCTTTAAAGCATAGTCACCAAGTGTTACTTGAAATTCAAAAACTCCCATATAGCGGAAGTCAACCCCCTGATCAACAATTCAAAGCACCAGAAAAAGGCGACGATGATCTGTGAAATATACATACAAAATGAATCCATGATTAACAAAACCAAAAGAATTATATGTATACATGAAGATGAGAATAACAACTGTTCTTAGGTTTAGCAGCTTATACTTACTTCATATGATATACTTTGGCTTCAGTAGTCTTACTGCCTCTGGTGATAATAAGAAAGAACAGAAAATATAGTTTGTAGTATGGTAAGCAGGAGCAAGACAAGCGCAGCAAGAAATGATATGGGCGACCAGGGAGAGTTAAAATAATCTTTCTTCAATTTTGCCTTCCATATGTTCCAGTTTCTCTTGCAATGCTTGTTCACCTGATTAGCTATGTCCTTATAGTAGAAGTCTTCTGGGCTGTAATAAACGGAATCCCCCAGTTTGTTAAACATTTGGGTAACTGCTTCATCGTTTCCTAACAAATTATCAATAATTTCATTTTTACGGAGTAGCTCCACATCCTTGCTTGTGTTGATGAGATCATCTATGAATACCGCATAATCAACAAAGTAAGTTGGCACCTTCCATGGGAAGAATTGCTCGTAGGCCATATAGTTTCGAAGCAAATGCTCTGTGATATCGTCGACTTGTAAGGTTGGAATCTTGAGTTCTTTGGTGCCATTGTCAAACGTTATACCAAACATGCACTCTTTCCATTTCTCCTGGTTTTGCATTTCTGGGATACGGACTCTGTTGCGCTAGGCATCGAGTTCCGTGAGCTTTGGAGTTTCCCTTCTATTTTTTCTACTTCTGCTTGGGTTACTGAAGGTTAGAAAGTAGTATGTACCAAGTCTAGAAGATGCCTGGTACTAGTAGTATTTTCGGGTAAGGAGCGGGGATCTTTGCCGAAAAATTTAAGAGCAGATGTAGCGAAGACCTTAAAATGTCCTCTAGGTCCAGGATTTGGGTTTATCATGCTATACAACTTCAAAAGCACAAAGAAAGGAAGCTGGTTTTCTAGAAATAATAAATCCAGGAGCATCTCTTCAGGAATATGTCGTCCCAGTTCACTAAAATCATCTAGATGACCCGCCAGGATTAGCTGTACAGCAAAGTGTGGTTTGAGGCAAAGAAAAAAAATGACAGAAGGTTGAAGAAGGAAAGAAAGTTGACAGAATTTTTTTTTAGAGAAAAGAAAGCTAAGGAAAAATGGAGCTTAAGTATGAAAATAAGATTGCATCCAACTATTTTCATTACTCAAAATACCAAAGATACATTGTCATTATATATATAAGTCATGGTCAATGTGAATTACAACAAGTCATTACCTAAACATACCTAATCCCACCTAAACTTATGGAAACTTGAAATACAAAACTTGCAAGCTTAATCTTACTGATTTGATCAGCCTAGTCACCATCAAAATGACATGTAATATCTACCTAACATTGTTCAAAATAAACCAAACTAAGTTACATTGACATTGGATTCAAAACAGCAAGTTAAAGAACTTGGTTTGCATAAACTAATAGTGGCAGCATAGCATCAAAGGTTGTGTGGCATATGGATGTTGCATGGATTGCATGGAGTTCATAATTCAACACTCCTCCTTGAACTCTTTGCAAAGATACACCTAGTTTCTTTCTTAATTCCATGAACCTTGTTGTTTTGAGGGCTTTAGTAAAAATATCAACAAGTTGATTTTCCGAATTGCAATAAACCATTTAATTTCACCACTGTTCCATCTCTCACCACATGAAGCTTTATGTTAAAGTGTTTGGTTGACAAACACAGGGTTTTTGCAATTGCAATACCGATTTGTTGTCACAAAGTATCTCTGTTGCAAGTTTAGGTCAAGCGCTTCCTAAGCCATTATCTAGTGCTTTTCAAATCATCCTCGATCCTCAACCATCATACAGCATCATATCTACAAAATTTGTATCATCTTCAAGGTCAGGAGGAAGAGGTTGTTGGTAGCATTTGCGAGTTTTTCCTTCCAGGTGTTTCATTGCCTTTCGAAATTGGTTGAGACCAAGGTGGGTTTCCTCAACAATCTTCTCAAACCACCTCTTTTTGATATCTTCCATCCTCGCCAAGTGTGGCTTACGGTTGTGATAGGGGCCAATTGAAATCACATTTGGTTCATAGGCTCTTTCATTTACTTCACGCAGTCGACGAGGCACTTTAAAAATTGTAGGACTTTTCTATTAACATTAAACAAATTTGTTAAAGAATGAACTGGTTTTAGTTAGTTAATTAAGGCCTTAGCTACCTACATTAATTTACTCAATGCATAAGCAATAGAATACTTTTTCAATTACCTCCTCTTCTTCTTCAAATTCAAATACAACTGTTTGTGTTGTAGCCAAGTCGCTCTTGTCTGAAGTCATTCTCTGCACAAAAGCATGAGATATTATTTCATAGAGTTTTGATCAAACCATTTCTTTTTCTTTCTTATATTTCTATATATTTAGTATAAGATATTTTATATATCAAATATTTCAAGCTCACACGTGCTACTAACTAATTGAGTGTTTCAGTCCTCCACCCCAACTTTGTCCAGGTTAACCTTCATTTCTATCTATCTATATTACTATAAAATAAATAATTGACACAAATTAATTAAATATTAATTTATTAATAGAAATTATTACAAAGTTTATAAATTAATATTTCCATTTAAAAATTTGTAATCTGAAGAAATTGCACTCATTCATTTAACACCTACATTGTCACTAGTGTAATACATACCTCTCTCCCTCCTTTTTAATTACTTCATTATTTTTCAACCCACAGCATATTGTTTCCTTTATTAACTAAGCCTTTTGCTTCTTTTATTTACGCAATGCATTAAAAAACAAATGTATAGCAGTGTTTGAAATACCTCTTGGGAGGAGGAATGTCCATGCTCAATTTCAATAATAGAATGCCAAGGCGTCATCTCAGGCGAACTTGATCCCATCTGTTCCATTTCTCAACTAATTTATATAATATAATCAAAGTAACAAAATTAAATATATATAATTTTAACTTTGAAACAGAAAATCGAATTAACTCAATTTACTACCAAATGGTTTTCAATTTTTTCCATTTCTTGTCAAGAAAAAGAATAAAAACTATTCATAATCCGAAAAATGTACACATCCTTCTACACAACTAACACTTTCAAAAATTAAATACAAACCTTTTCTTCAAGGACTAGAACTCAAATATAATTTTTTTTTTGATATCGAAATATAATTTTATTTTATCATAAGTACTTTTGAAGTCACTAAACATGAAAAAATAAATTTTTATCTTTGATTAACTTATGACACCATATTAAAAGTTAGGGTTTTTAAGGAATGCGAAAATCACTATCAGTCCCTACGTCACCTCTAATGCCAAAGTAATCCAAAAATTTATCTCATAAAAAGAGGGATAGAGATGTTGAAGTTTTAGTTAAAGAAATTTTTTACGAAAAGGATGAGAAAGTATACTAAATCATCATACCCTTTAGAGAGGCAAAAGATAGAGAGATGAACTTAGGGGTTTGTGATGTTTTCTAGAATAAGATGAGCAAAGATGATAAACTAAACAAGGCGAGAAATTGAACGGGAGAGAGTTGTGGTGAGGATGAAGTGAGAGTAAAAGAGTATATATATAGTTTTACATAATTTTATAATATTTTATATGAGTAATATTTAAAAACTCAACTCTTGGATTTATTACTATATTTATTTTTATCATACATGTAAAATTTTGACGGGTAAAAACTTTCAAATTTTTCAAAAAAAAGTAATTAAGTCTCTGTTTTTTTTTGCACTCATTTGGATATTTGAATTTTAAAATGCATAAAAAGACCTTAAAACCTTTTAAAAAACATTAAGTCCCTACTTTTTTTTCACTCAATTGGGTTCTTAAACTTTCAAAATACATTAAAACACCTCAAACTTTTTCAAAAAGCAATTATGCCCTAGTTTTATTAAAATTATAAAAAAATCAAAATTAAAATCAATAAAAGTTATAAATATCATTAAATTTTAATAAAATTCAAATATTAAAATTAGAAAAATATAAAATCTAAAAAATTTAAAAGTGTAAAATTTAATAAAAATCATAAAAAATAAAATATATAGAAATATAAAAAAATTATAAAATTTTATAAAGTCGTAAGAAAATTATACAAAATGTAAAGAAATTTAAATTTAGTAAAAAAATTATAAAATTACTGTACCAAAAGAATCATTTTACAATTTCTATAACTTTTATTGATTTTTATTTTTATTATTTTTGCCACATGACACATGATGACTTTAATTTAAAAAAACTAGAGGTCGTTAACTTTATTGACCAATAGTTAAAGTTAATTGTTAAATGAATTTTTGATGCATTTTATAATTTTTATGATTTTATAAAATTTTACAATTTTTACTTAATTTTATAAAAAATATCTAATTTTAATAAATTTGAAAATTTTATATTTTATTAAAATTTAATAATTTATCTAAAATATATTTATTTTAATTTTTTTCTAATTTTAATAAGATCAAGGCCTTAATTACTTTTTAAAAAATTTTGAGTGTCTTTTCATGCATTTTGAAAGTTCAAGTATCCGATTTAGTGCAAAAAAATAAAAAAGGAACTTAATTGCTTTTTTTAAAAAGAAATTTGAGGGCCTTTTTGATGCATTTTAAAAATTTAACTGCTCAATTGAGTGCAAAAAAAAAAAAAAAAAAAAGAGGAGGGGCTTAATTGCTTTTTTGTTTTTGAAAAAGTTTGAGGGTTTTTTACACCCTTAAGCCTAAAGTTTTTAATTGATATGATATTTTTATCATATCGATTTAAAATATTGTCCGTATTAATAGATACTTAATTATTGAATTTTTGTATTACTTAAAGCTAGACTTGATCATAAGTTAGACCGAGTTTAGGTCAAACATCAGCAAAATTTTAGGTCTGGTTTTTTAGGCTCGAGCTTGGGTTGGTCTGAAAAATGAGAGTAAAATTTTGCCCAAGCCACGACCCAGAGTATAGATACTAAACTCGAGCCCAACCCACATTAAAAATTTCATGTCTAGAAGCAATTTTCATTACCAACCAAAATAATGGTGTGCAAAACTTGATTCGATTCAAAAAAATAAAAATACATATATCAAATTTCGAGTTAATTGGATTGAGTTATTCGAGTCAATGTAAATAAGTAATTCGAGTTTTGAATTCGAATCAAGTTAAATTTTACAATTTAAATAATTTGAAACCCACTTGACTCCTATTAATTTTGAAAATAAACAAATTAGTCCCTCTCAACAAAAATAAAAATAAAATTAATTTTTAAAATTTAAAATATTTATAAAAAATTCCAAATTTTTATTTTTAAAAATTATAATAAATTTAAAAATTTCTAATATAAAGGAAGTTAAAATTTTAATTTTTAAATAATAATTTTAAGATCTAAATAGGTTAATTACTAATTTAAATTTATCATATTAAAGTATCTTATTTTTCATTATTTTACTTTGAAATTTTTTCAAACATATATGGTTTCAAATTTATAAGGACTAATATGAGATTAGTTATAATAAAGTATGATTTTAATTTGACATATTTTTTTTTAATTTAACACAAAAAATTTATTCGATTAAAAAATTTAAATCGAATTAAGATTATAAAATAAGAATCGTTAATTCGACTACCTCCAAATTTTTTCACTTAATTCAACTTCACTCGACCCAACACTCACCCAACCCCAAATTACCCAACAAAACATCGACATATTCGTGTCTAAGAAGCCATTTTTCTTAACTTTAAGCAAGGATAAATGGGGAACATTTGTCTGAAATTTGATTTTTTTCCCAAACAATTGATTGGAAAAGTTAACAACTCCACCAGGATTAATTTCTGGATTGTTGTTCTGAAACATTTTAACTCGAAAATAACTTTGGGGAAAAGGGTGAAAGTTAGGGAATGAAGAAATATTCAACTCTGCAACTTTCAACATAGGAAGTAAGTAGGAAAGAGAGTTTTCCCAATCCACAAAATGTGGAAAATGAAAAGAAAATAGCTCGAATTTCTTACCAGATGCTCAATTTGAAATATCCTGATAAAAATAAAATTAAAAATAAAAGCCCCCCCATTAAATCTGCAGAATTTATTCTGTATTGCTGTGTATAGCTTTCGTTGTCCCCATGTAAAAATTCCTTACGGATAAATGCTAATTTTGGTGAAGAATATCAGTGAGTGATGGAGAATCAATTCAAGTTTGCCACCAACCTATGTCTATCAGTTAAGAATCTTCTCAGCAACTATTGTTTCTTCAAGAACTTGACTACACTGTTCTAACATTGATTTTCGTATTTGATTGATCGAGAAGTTTATTTGCTTTGGGATCAAGCTCTTCTTTGTAAGCAGGGGTCAAGAGCATATCTGTTTTTCGATGATGTTGGTGGTCAGTGGAGGCAGGGAAGCGACAATAGGTGTGCGCTCAGTGGTGGCGATTGGATTTATTTTTTCATATACTTATTTTTTGAGTGTATATATTTCCTCAAACCCTTCTACTTTTCGAATGAACTTTTAGGTCTAGGTGAGCAGCTTAACCTATGATTATGCCTACTTGAAACAAATAGTTAAATATTTTTAAAATAAATATGACAGTTGAATTATTAAATTCTTACTTGTATAAAAAAATATGAAAGAGTGTAAAATCACTTAAATATTGTAATAATATAAAATCAACAACTAACATAGAACTAAAGATAACTTGAACTCAAGCCACACTTCAAGTAATAAACACCCTTGACCATCAAATCATAACATGAGATCAAATAGAACCACTTAAATTTTACATTAGATACATCATATTCTAGATTAATTCTTTAAATTCCAAAATATTTCTTTTACTTGTTATACTTAAAGCAAGTCCTATTTTAGAATTAAGTTTTAGTGATAAATGATATTAATTAATAAATGCAATAAAGTGAATATTATTTTAATATAATATTTTACCCTATTTTAGTTAAGAAGAAAAATAGTGGTGTAACCTTTAGTTAGAATAGAATATGCTGTACCTCTATTTCATTTTAATAATTTAAAATATTAAAATAATAAAATACATAATTTCATATTTTTATCTATGTATTTTTATAATTAAATTTGAAGACATATATAATATTAAAGAGTGTTTTTAGAAAAATAATTAATTACGAAAATAATATTGAATCTTAATAATTCACGAAAATGAATATTTTTATGATAAAATTAAGTGTCGTCTAACACATGGGTAGCACCACCTAATTTTTATCATTAACTAATTATAAGGTTTAACTATATATATATATATATTAGTGATGTTGTTTCACATATTAACGATACCGTTTTGAAATTTAAAGAAAAATGATGGTTGTAGAAGAAAAGGCAAAAAAAAGCAAAAAAAAAAAAAAAGAGGTTACACAAGGATGCTGATGACAATGTGGTGGCATCAAATGAGCTGAAAGTGGGTTACATATAGAGGTGTTTATGGGCGGGTTGTCTGGTCCGGCCCTAAGACCGATCGAAATTTAAGAGGGTTTGGGCAAAAATATAAGTCCGAAAAATGGGCTTGGACAAAAAATAAGGCCCGTTTAAAAAATGGGCCGAGCCTCGGGTAAGGTATTTTTGGCCCGGGCCCTACCAATTCACTAAATGAGAAAAAATTTACTTTTTTAATATTATTTTCTTATTGTTTTCTCCTATTTTACCGCCATATTACTATTATGTTGCTACTATTTTGTTGTTATTGATTGAATATTGTATAAAACTTATTTTATTGTTAATTTTTTATTATTTTAAAGGCATTTGTTAATTTTATTATTATTTTAGAGGTATTTGCTTGTTAAGTTACATCTATCTTAGTGTTATTTAAGTCTACATATTTTTAAAATTTATTTTCAATTTGTTGGGAAATATTTATTTTAATTTTTTAGTATTTTGATGTATTATATATATTTAAAATTATATAAAATTTAATATGGTGGCTTGAATTTGGGCAGTTTTAGCATTATTTAGACTTCGATTTAGTGGAACCTGACTCTAGCCAACAATCGCTCTTGTGAGATCATCTTATGCTAGATCAACATTTCTCAATGGCGAATCCCACGTCATTTTGTCTTTTGGGCTCGCCAACCTCTGATGCAGTAAGTTAACGAACCGACTATGCAATACTTCCAAAACATAAAAAGTGGCCGTCTTTGCATACGTTGAAAAGTTTACTTCTTAGGGATATGGACGGAAGCGTCAGCCCCGTAATGCGGAGAAACAATAAATACCCTGTTGAGAAGGCTAAGTTCGGATTCTAAACCTCAAAAACCCTTTTTGAGGATTTTCGACAACCTTTGGCTAAATGAGTTTAGTGGCTCATGGATGTGGTGGAAAATAAAACAAATATATAATAAAAATGGAGATTTTATTAAAAGGAAATATGGAAAGAACAAAAGACTTTTTTGGGAGAGAGTATTTTTCAGAAAAAAAGAAGAACATCAATTTGAGTCACTTCTCCCCCTATTTATAGTGCTAGGGGAGATAGTCTAATCCTACTTAAACTCCCAAAAGATAAATAAATTTAATTAAAAATAAATAAAGATAAAATCCTAAAATTTAATAATCCCCAATAATTATCTTAATATTAATTATCCTAATATAATCAAAATAGAGTCTAATAGAATAAAATCTCTTCTTTTGCAATTCAATCCTTGTGTCCTCCATGCTTGTACTTTTGGCACCAACTTTTCCTTATATAGCACATTGGTCCATTTTATCTTTAATTTCATGCTTTTGGCTCTTAATTTCGCTTTTATCTCCAATTTAGTCCCTACAAGATAAAAGACCATAAATAGCCCAAATTAATAGAATTATACTCAAAATAAATATACAATTAGCACATAAAAATATGATGTTCTAGAGTATTATCATTTATTGTTATAATAGTGGACGGTTAAGTCATATTTTCAATTGACAAATATGTAAAATAATGTTAAATTGTTTCTATTTAATTTGCTTAAATACCTCTAAAATATATGGTTTCTTTGACAAAACCCAAAATACCAAAAGAGTTGTTTTCATGACATTGTCCTAACTTGTAATAATGCTAACGGCAATGGTTCTTGATTTGTTCCTTTACCTTGGGATGGCTTTTCTAGTTTAACTGAAAGCCTTGCAAAAATTCGATCTTTGTTAATACCAAGTTCCGGATGTGTTGTGAACTCTATTTTACATTGATCTCGGATATTTGAAGAATTCTCACCCAAAAATTACCTTAGATGAGTTCTTGAAAAGTCAATCTCTAGATTTTATATTCTTTTGGTGAGAACATATGAGAGGGAACACTCTTGTGGAATCTGTGAAAGAGATTATTTGATTTATTTCTTTTTTACTTGGTGACCATTCGAAGGATATAGTCCTCGCTATTGCTACAAACTATCCTCGTGATCTTGATTCAATTTGTGGCCGATGTATTGATGAAGTATTGGAATTCCATTTGCCTAGGGAAGATGAACGTTTCAAAGCTGCTAAATTTGTACGTGAACAAGTACATAGCTCGGTGACTCGAAAACCGGATCTTTGAATGTGAAATATCTGATTAAATCTGCGAATTTATTACGTATTAACGTATATAGCTTTCATTGTCCCCATGTAAAAATTCCTTACGGATAAATGCTAATTTTGGTGAAGAATATCGTTGAGTGATGGAGAATCAATTCAAGTTTGCCACCAACCTATGTCTATCGATTAAGAATCTTCTCGTAAACTATTGTTTCTTCAAGAACTTGACTACTTTGTTCTAATATTGATTTTCGTATTTGATTGATCGAGAAATTTATTTGCTTTGGGATCAAGCTCTTCTTTATAGCGAGGTCAAGAGCATATCTGTTTTTCGATGATGTTGGTGGTCGATGGAGGTAGGAAGCGACAGATGGGTGTGCGCTCGATGGTGGCGATTGGATTATACGACCCATTTGCCACCCACGACCCAATTACAACCCAAACCCACCACCAAACCAACCCTAGCCCACTAAAGCCCAAGAAAATAAACAAAAAGGAAAAACCCTAAAAGCGCCTAACCTGCGCCGTTACGCCATCGCCTACGACCTGACCTTCGGTACGGCGTCTTGTCCCTTGCCTCGCCACCGCCCTTCCCACTTGGCCACCAAAGATCGCAAAACAATAAATAAGAAGAGACAACAAGTAATTTAGGAGGGCTATAAAAGCCGATTTGTATTACATTGTAAGGACTTTTTTTTCGGGATCAATAAAAATACAAGAGACTTTACACCAAAAATATAAAAGAAAAACATATAAGATAAATCGAAATCGAAGAATCAAAGCATCAAAAGATCAAAGTCAGAAGCAAGGTATTTCTTATTTCGTTTTTTACTTATGTTCGGATCTGGTTCTCCAGTATTTATACATATGTAAAATATAAAACATTAAAAAGGAGAAATTAAATAAACACAAAAAAAAAGGGAGGAAAACTTACCTTTTTGACATTAAACCACCAGTGGCGGTGGCCGTCGATTTCGCCCATTGCTCCAGAACCTGCAGAGAGAAAAAGAAGCAAAACTTAGGTTTTTTGGAGCAAAGAAAAATGAAGTTTTTTCACAAAATCGGGCTTATATAGCCAATTGAAAAGGCGCCGTTTTGGTAGGCGTCCTTAAGCTAAAAGCGACGTCGTTTAGCCCTATAACCCACGCGTTGACCCGACACCACGGGGAGGATCCGCATTTTAATCAATGGGTTGATTGCATGTTCGGTCCTTCGCATTTTATACTTTTGCAATTAAGTTTTTTCGTTATTGCAATTTCGCCCGAAACTTTAGCGATTATAATCCGGTCCTTTTAAAAGCTGCTTCTGCGCTCGGGAAATTTAGCTCCTCGTCCCCCAGATTTTTATGCGTTGCTATTTGGTCTGTCTTTGCTTAAAATGTCTAAATTGGCCCTCTTACTTACATTTTAGTTTCAATTTGACCCATTTTTTCAAATTATTTTGTAATTTTGCTATTTCTAGTATTATTTAATATTCACTACTTGTTATTATTATTTAATATATTCTTATTACCACTATGTTATTCATTTATTATTATTATTATTATTATTATTATTATTATTACCTTATTATCATTATTACTATTATACTATATTATACTATATTATGTTATATTATGTTACATTGTATCATATCGTATTATATTACATTAATATATTATTTTATCGTCCTAAAGCCAATTCTTACATATTAAATGGTTTTGTATATTACCAAGTTTATATCATATAAATTTTGTCATTCAGTATCGTACATATATATTATAACATTATTATTGTTAGTAAATAAATTATTTTACCATTCTTTCTTACTACTATTATATACACATATATATATATATATATATATATATGATATATTTTACTATTATTCATTTTGTGTTATTACCATTATCTTACATGTTATTATTTTATTATTTAATTTTATCACCCATTTTATTATTCTACTACCACTAATATTATCTATGTATTATTCATATCGATATAGTATTATCATATTTTTGTATCATTATCATAATATTATTATTTGTGCTCCTACATTCACTCTATTTATATCTCGTTTATCTCTCTAATCTTATACCAATAATACATAAAATGTAATTTTAAAAATCATCATATTTCATTTAAAGGTTTTAAAATAAAGGTGATGATTTGTGTTTAGGAATTCGAAAAATAGTGCCCTAACGTACTGGGTTGCGATTTTCCGTCTAACTAAACTACTTAACATCCCTTTTACGAAGTGTTGCAAATCACGAGACGACTTTGATTACGAGAGATTAAAACATTGCGTCCTAACGAATGGATGTGATGTTTATATCTTTTCGGATCAAAGAAATCTCAAGTTTTGACTCGAACCTTCTCGATTTGACCCGTCTGAGGCATTTTGCAAAGTTGCTACCTTCCATTTAAAGGTTTTTAAAAATAAAGGCAATGTTTTGTATTTAGGAATTCGGGGAATAGTGCCCTAACGTGCTGGGTTGCGATTTTCCGTTTGACTAAATCACTAAACATCCTTTTGATAAACTTCGTAAAATCATGAGATAGCTTTGATTACGAAGGTTAGAAATATTATGTCCTAACGTGCTGGATGTGATGTTTGTACCCTCTCGAAACAAAGAAATCTCGAATACCTTAATATCTTTTAAAGGATCCGTATTTTAAAACCTTTTCAAACTTCCGACATCAAGACACTAATTAATCATTTTGGTACCAATTTTGGGCGTATCGAGGGTGCTAACCCTTCCTCGTGCGTAACCGACTTCCGAACTCATTTTCTGGATTTCGTAAGACCAAAATCGTTGTTTTGATAAATCAAACTGTTTATTAAAAACAACCGTTTTATGAGGTGACCCGATCACACCTTATCAAAAAGAATTGGTGGGGGCTCCCGTTTTTTTTGTTTTAAAAAAAACCCAAAGTCGAACCC
Source organism: Gossypium rotundifolium (assembly GCA_025506655.1). Classification (NCBI taxonomy): domain Eukaryota; kingdom Viridiplantae; phylum Streptophyta; class Magnoliopsida; order Malvales; family Malvaceae; genus Gossypium; species Gossypium rotundifolium. Next base: position 18,273,805 of record CP106734.1, read on the forward strand.
GCTTTTTTGTCGTTTATAAAAAAAATGGTTCTGACGACTTAGCGACTCCACTGGGGACCCTTTTTTGGAAAGTCAAGCCATAAATTGATTATTTTTTGTCTTTTGTCGAAAGTTTGAAAGTGCAATTTGAAAATTACGATCTTTTTACTGCATGTTGTTTTTTTTCTAGCATTGCATTGCATGACCGTCGTGGTTACACCTTTAGGTGGGAGTGAGAAACTACTCTTTCGTGAGGTTTTCACCTCCGTGTAAGATAGTGAATCGCTTTGGGATACATCCGTACCTATGTCTTCGTGAGATTTTCATCTCCGTGCACCATAGGAAATGTATTCCCTGGCTGAACTTCGGTCCATATGAGCCTATAATGGGTGAAGATCGAGGAATCTGCTAGTTCAGGTACCCTTACTTTAGAACTGAACCTCATATAGTAAGCCCTAAGAATCCACCCTAGGTAGAGCCGCGCCAAACCCTAATTAGGTATTTTTATTCTTTACTTACTATGTATGAAGTATTAACTTGCTTCATTTTCATTTTTGCATGGCATCTTCATCAAAAAGGTGTTGATTCACGTTCAATTGCCCAAATAGATAGCTTTGTCATGGAAAGGGGGTTTCTTGATAGAGTGGAAGACAATGCGGCCGTCCGGATATGGGCCGAGACTGTGCAGCAAGAAAAGGGTGATAGTCTCACAGAAGGGTACGTGTCAGAATTATGGGACTTCACGCGTATCAGTGTCACCCAAAATAATCTGCAAGAGATGAAAGAGATATGGGGTCAGTGGGATCATGAGATCAAGCAATTATTCTACTGTCATTACGGAGATCTGCCATATCTGCTCGACATCAAGGTAGACCAGCACCTATTTCGAGCTATAGCCCAATTTTGGAATCCCGCTTATAGCTGTTTTACTTTCGGAAAAGTGGATCTAGTGCCTACTATAGAAGAATACACAGCTCTACTTCGTTGCCCGAAAATTCAAGTGACAAAGTCTATACAAGACACATTAACGTTCCCACCTTCTTAAAAAGTTGATGAATATTATGGGAATGAGTGAAGCGGTGGGTTGCAACAGATAAAGCAAAAGGAGATTGTAAGTGTATCCCGGAGAAATTTAAGGGACTTAATCATAGCACACCCGGATGTGAAGAAAAGGGTTGACATCTTTGCCTTGAGCATTTATGGATTGATTATTTTCCCTAAAGCTCTAGGGCATGTAGATGAGGCAGTCTCAGATCTATTCGACAGGTTGGATAGAAGAGTCACACCTGTTCTGCAATTAGGCGAAACTTTTAGGTCTCTAAGTGCGTCTTGAAGGCGGGCGAAGGAAGATTCACGGTTGTGCACAGCTCTTGTTAGTATGGTTCAACAGTCATTTTTGGAAAGCGAAAAAGGTACCAGGTCGAATCTTCTCCGAGGACTATTCCCCGTTAAAGGAATTAGCAGCCACACCAAGGCGAGACGATCTTACGGAAGAAAAATGGATGACAATTCTGCAAAACCTGCAAGAGGAAGACGTGGAATGGAAAGCTCCTTTGATGATCCCCGATGAGATACTATATCGATGTGGAGATTTTGACTGGGTTCCTCTATTGGGAGTATGGGGAGCCGTCGGATATGCTCCTCTCCTTGTGTTGAGACAGTACAGATCGAGACAGTTCATACCCGCAACACAAGGTCTAATTCAGTGTGAATTTGAATACAAAGGGGATAATTGTAAGAAAAGAGTTCGTGAAATAGCAAGCGCTTGGGGTCAGACTCATAGAATGAAAAGGTTTGCCACAAACCCCATGACAACTCCCGAATACGACCGATGGAGGAACCAGAGAATTAACGACAACATTCCCATACCAGGCCAGGAAGACGCTCGACCAATGGAGGAGCACTTACAGGTAATCCCATCAGAGCTCAAAATCATCAAACAAGATTTTGAGAAAAGAAATGCGGAATTAGGGAAAAGGATAGAACGATTAGAAGAAGAAAAATGCAGCTAGGATTGGGCGTTGACATTGAAGTTGGAGGTGAAAAGTGAGGAAAGGGAAAAATAAAGTAGGAAGATTTGGACGGTTTGAAAGCGGACTACAAAAAAGCTGCGAAGGTCAATGAAAATGGTTTGGATTAGGAAAAGCGTCCGAACAATGGCGTCAAGAACTAAAGAGGAAAGACATAGAGCCGATCGGTGGGAAAGGAACTCCGAGATACCCAAGTTCGAAGCTACTACGAAAAGAAGTTTGGTAGAAACCCAAAGCGAGAAAGAAGAATTAAAGGCTCGGGTGGCAGAATTGGAAAGATCTTTGTATCAGTATCGTAGCCGTAACTCTGCAGTTGAATTAAAGGCTAGTCTGGGTAAAATTGAAGAAATGAAAGGGAGAATCGAAGAGCTAGAGTCTGCTTTACATGGTTGTGAGCTACGGGTGGAGCTTCTCGAAGTCAATGAGGAGCGTTGGAAGCAACAACTTCATCACTCCCAGAATCAAGTCAGAGATCGGGATTACATCATGGGGGAAGCCGTGGCTCAAGTGCGAGAGGTCGCGGAGCATTTGCAAACCTTAGGAGTCCAAGCTGATGTACTAAGTTTGTTTTATGAATCAAAGTCAGAGCAAGGACAAGAGTTAGCTAAGCTTCTTGAAGAAGTCAAGGCCTTAAGTATTAGGGCGAGGCCTTATATGTAATCTATTCTATGTAAAGAAATTTGTTTTCTAGAAAAGTTATTCTAATGGAAATTGAATCGAAATTAATGCCTTTTTGCATACATTGCATGCATTAGCATTACATTGCATCATCGCATTAAAACTCACAAAGAACCTTAAATTATGACATTACCACGGAACACCGCTACAATCTGCGAGGCAAAACTAAAATCATGGATCAAAGGATTGAAAGACTAGAGCAAGTGCAAAGAGAAATACAAGAACGGATGCAAGAACGATTAACCAAGATGCACGACAAGATATGATAGAAGCGAATGCAGGAGTCCCAAAACAACATGATAAGCCGGTGGCTCAACTATTGGCCAATGAGCGAGGAAAGGCGTCGTTGCTAGCTCGAGAAATAATGACGACCACTTACCTCCGGGATTTACCCGCCAAATACCCAAGCACCACCGAAATATGTCCCCAAAGGCGCCTTTTGTTATCGGCCGCAATGCCAAGATGAGACCATGAATGCCGACACTTCCCCTTGGTTCGGCACTAATCCGGAGAAGGTCCGGCTAACCTATAGTCCCGACTTTGATGAAATGGTGAAATGGATAAGTTAAAGTCGAACCTACCGGACAACTCAAGGATCGTTGCAAATGGTTAGAAGAAAAGTTTAAGAAATAGAAGCTGCGACCATCGCTCACGGGGTAGACGCTAAAGACTTGAGCCTAGTCCTGGACCTCGTGCTTCCGCCAAAGTTTAAGACCCATATTTTGAAAAATACAATGGGACCGGTTGCCGAAGCGCACATCACGATGTTACGTCGACGGATGGCGGGATATGTTAACAATGATCAACTACTTATTTATTATTTTCAGGATAGTTTGGCAGGGGCTGCGGCCAAATGGTACAATCAGCTCAGCCGTACCCGGATCAAGTCGTGGAGGGACCTAGCACAGGCCTTCCTAAAACAATACGGGCACGTAGTCGATATAGCTCCTGATCGAATCACGCTCCAAAATATGGAGAAAAAGCCAAATGAAAGTTTGAGCAATATGCCCGGTGGTGGAGGAAGTAGCCACAAGTTCAATACAACTTAGAAAAAGAGACAACCATCTTTGTTTGTCAATACGTTGAAAGCACCCTTCATTAATCACATGCTTGGAAGTGCCACGAAAAGTTTTTCGATATTGTCTTTGTCGGAAATGATTGAGAATCGATCGAGCGGTAAAATAGAATTTGGAGAAAGTACTAGAAAACGGCCCAAGAAGAAGGGAGAATGATATAAACAACATAGGTAAAAGTTATTCAAAGCCTATTATTGTGAGCCGACCAAGGATGTGACCCCGATCATCGAGCCTCTTTAGGCGGAGTCTAACACAAGGCCAAATCTTGAAAGAATCCAATTCGCCAATTCCAATCACATACAAAGAGCTATACCAAATTTTATTCAAGGAGCACATCGTGTCCCGTTTATTTACAACCATTGCATTCCCATACCCTAAGTGAGTGCGACTCAAGCGCTCACTGCGATTACCATGCGAGGATAGAGGGCATTCGATAGAGAATTTCCTCGCCTTCAAAAAGGTAGTCGAGAGGCTAATCAAAATGGGTGTTATAGCGCTTGATGACTTGGTAAGAAAGGGGAACCCATTGCCCAATCGCGAGGATAAAGGGGTGAATGCGATCGGCGAGGAGATTGTGAGAAAGATCAAGAAGGATGTCACCGAAGTGAAGACCCCATTGCGAATAGTCACGGAAAGAAATGGCAAAAAGAGGATTGATAGAGTCAGATTCTACAGGAAGCGAAAGACATATGAAGAATTCTTGCAAATTCCATAAGGCGAGGGGGCACGAGATCCAAGAATGTGCCGAGTTTAAAATTTTGGTACAAGGCCTCATGGACAACAAAGAACTGGAGTTTTATGAAGAAGGAGAAGAGGAAGAGGAAGTATGCACAACCAAGAAGATTTGACAAAACCGGAGTTAATTACCCGAGAATCATCATTTCACGGAACACGAGGAGGAGCAGCAGGAAGACCAAAAATCACAATTCGAAACACGCTTCTTTTCCTTACAAAGATAGTAAAAGGTGCCTTGGAATTATAAGCGCAATGTGACAATACCGGGGCGCAAGGTTCCACTAGTACTTGAGAGAAGTCAAGAACGAAGGTTCCTATCACGCGTAGTGGGAAGCGTTATGACCACGAAAACAAGAGAATAGAAAGCAGCAAAGCGAAGGCGTGTCGATTGGGCGGGAAAAAGAACCCAAAGCTGTTATCAATGAACCCGTAAAAGAGGAGGCTAAAGAATTTTAAAATTCTTGAAACACAATGAATCTGATGTAGTGGAACAAGCGCATGGACAACCAGCCCGTATCTACGTGTTGGCACTACTTAAAGCTTGAAGTGTACCAAGCATTAATGAAAGTGCTAAGTGAGACCTATGTTACTAAAGATATATCCAGTCAACAAGTTGGATCGTCTGGTTAGTAACATAAGCGCTGATAATTTCATCTACTTCAGCGATGACGAAATCCCTCCGGGAGGCATGGGATCGACGAAGGCCTTGCACATAACCACCCGTTGTAAGGGGTACACCTTGCCAAGTGTGCTAATAGATAATGGGTCAGCATTAAATGTCTTACCACTAGCCACGCTCAAGAGGTTGCCGATAGATAGTTCTCATATGAAATCCTACCAAAACATAGTGAGAGCATTCGACGGCACCGAAAGAAGAGTGATGGGGAGAATAGACATACCATTATTGATCGGGCCCAATACATATGAAGTAGACTTTTTGGTCATGGATATCAAGCCTTCTTACAACTGCTTACTAGGGAGGCCTTGGATTCATTCGTGAGGCCGTACCTTCGTCCTTCGCACGAAATTGAAATTGGTAATAGAGAAAATCGGTGGTAACTATAAACGGCGAAGAAGATATCATAGCAATCATTACCAATGAAGCGCCATACCTAGAAGCGAATGAGGAAACCATTGAATGTTCCTTTCGATCCTTAGAGTTCGTGAATGCGACTTTCATTTCGAGGAAATAAAGTCCGTCGCTTAAACTATCAATACTACCGGGATGGGATTGCAAATGACATGGGAAAAGGAGCCCTACCGGAAAAGGATTGGGCAAATATCTCAAGGAAAGTCCAGGCCCGATCTTTGAAGGAAAAAAAGAGATCGCTTTGGTTTAGGCTTCAAACCGGATGCTAAACAAATGAAGAAAGAGATGGAAAAGAAACAAGAAAGGAGAAAGGCCAGGCTGAATGGAGAAGACGCTAAGTGGAAACCGATGACATTCCCCCACATATCTCGCACCTTCTTATCAGGAGGAATGATTTACCCGGGAAGAGAATCTCCTAGAGGGGAATGTCCTCACATCAACGCCATATAGGATGAGGAGGCGATCAAAGAAATCATCGGGCATCCGCCCATATGAACACGGAAGCACATTAGACAAGCTGAATTGCAGAGGAATTTCACATAGTGTTTAGAGATTATCGAGTAATATTCGAACACTCTTGTTGTTTTAAGCCTAGAAACAATGAGATTTCCTTTGTGAAATAGGCTCATGTTCGGACATTTTTTTTAATGAAATGCATCCTCAATTCTACCAAATATCCTCTTATTTTACATTTTTACCATTTATTCTTTGTTCTCATTCATATCATGTGAATAATTGTCCTCAAATTCATTTGTTCTTTATACACCCTTGATACCCATTCTGAGTCTCTAGACATCAATGATATGAGTAATGATACTCTGATTCGAGGTGCCTTTGAGCAAGATAGGTGTTCGGAGGAATCTCGGGACTTTGGAAATGACACGAATCGACTTGTCTCAGTTTGTTGAGAATGGTAGAGCAAGAAGAAAATAGATCCTCCCCATAAAGAGTCGGTAGAAACGGTGAACCTAGGAGAGGGCAAGAGGTGAAAATTGGAGCTTGTATTCTCGCGAAACCAAAGCGGAACCTCATCGAATTACTCCATGAATTCAAGGATGTGTTCGCATGGTCGTACCAAGATATGCCGGACTAAATCGATATTGCGATTACACCGACTGCCCATAAGAGAAGAATGCAAGCCAGTCCAACAGAAGCTCCGAAGAATGCGACCGGATGTCTTGTTAAAAATAAAAGAAGAAGTCGAGAAACAATTTAATGCAGGGTTCTTACAAGTGGTCAAGTACTCGGATTGGGTGGCTAACGTTGTCCCTGTCCCCAAGAAAGACGGGAAGGTACGAATGTGCGTGGACTACAGAGACCTGAACAAGGCCAGCCCGAAAGACAATTTTTCGCTGCCTCACATCGACACTTTAGTAGACAATACAGCAGGATATTCGTTGTTCTCCTTCATGGATGGTTTCTCGGTACAACCAAATTAAAATGCATCACGAGGACATGGACAAGACAACGTTTATAACCATGTGGGGACGTTTTGCTACAAGGTAATGCCATTTGGGCTAAAAATGCGGTAGCGACATATCGAGAGCTATGGTAACCTTATTCCATGACATGATGCAGGGGAAATTGAGGTTTACGTCGGCGATATGATTGCCAAATCCGAATCGAAGAAGAGCATGTGCGGTCTTGAGAAAATTGTTCTTGAGGTGAGGAAATTCCAGTTGAAGCTTAATCCGTCAAAGTGTACCTTGAACTCGGTCCGGAAAGTTGCTTTCGGGTTCATAGTCGGTGAAAAGGGAATTGAGGTTGACCGGATAAAGTTAGAGCCATACAAAATTACCTCCACCACGTACCCAAAAAGAGGTTAGAGGTTTCTTAGGAAGGTGAATTACATCGCTTCAGTTCATTTCTGGCCGACGAGAAATGTGACCCATATTCCGTCTCTTCAAGAAACACAACCCGAGCACGGGATGAAGAATGCCAAAAGACCTTGAAAAGGTGAAACAATATCATCTCGGGCCCTAGTATTAATCCGCCTCAACCGGACAAGCCCTCATCCTTTATCTAACAATGCTTGATAATTCGATGGGATGCGTCTTGGGCCAACATGATGAATCGGGAAGAAAGAAAAGCAATATACTACCTCGAAGAAATTCATCGCATGTGAAATGAGGTACCCGCCAATCGAGAAATTATGTTGTGCCTTGATTTGGACAACTCGAAGGTTGAGGCAATACATCTTTGTATCACGACATGGCTCATCTCAAAGCTAGATCCCTTAAGTATATGATGGAATCTACCGCCTTGAATGGAAGGATGGCGGTGGCGATCCTCGCTTTAAATTTGACATCGTTTATGTAAACCAAAAGGCGGTAAAGGGAGCGCGATAGCAGACTTTCTAGCCAGTAGAGCCCTTGAAGACTATGAGTCCTTAGATTTTGATTTCCCTAATGAGGACTTGATGTACGTGGCAGGCATTAAAGAGGGTACCTCCGAAGACCATCCATGGAAACTAAATTTTGATGGGGCATCAAATGCCGTGGGCAATAGAATTGGGGCAGTCCTGATATCCCTAAAAGGAGACCATTATCCATTCACTTACAAACTGGATTTCGATTGCACTAATAATACGGCTGAATATGAAGCTTGCATCATGGGGCTCCGCGCTGCTATCGAATTCAAAATCAAGGTATTAGAAGTCTATGGAGATTTCGCCCTGGTAATCTATCAACTCAAAGGAGAGTGGGAAACCAGAGATCCAAAATTGGTTATCTATAAAAGATTGGCCCAGGAACTTGTCAAAGAGTTCGATGACATCACTTTCAATTACTTGTCTAGGGACGAAAATCAGATGGCTGATGCTCTGGCCACCCTGGCTTCCATGGTCCGAATAAATGAAAGCGAAGATATGAAGCCAATACAAATGAGCATTCATCAAGACCCAGCCCATTGCTACAATGTCGAGGAAGAAGGAGAAACAGGCCCACCATGGTACCACGATATATTGCGGTATGTGAAGAATCGTGAGTACCCTGATCAAGCCACTGAGAATGAAAAAAAGACGTTGAGGAGATTAGCATATGATTACGTCTTGGATGGAGAAGTCTTATACAAGAAAAGGAAGGATCAGTGTCTTCTTTGAGGTGTGTGGGCGCTTGGCTGAAGCCAAGTTAATCCTAGAAGAAGTCCATGAAGGTGTCGTGGAACTCACGCTAATGGTTTCACAATGGCGGACAAATAATGAGGTTCGGATATTATTGGTCCACCATGGAGGAGGCTCGATCAACTATGCCAAAAATGTCATAAATGTCGGTTATGGAGACAAGATTCACGTACCCGTCACGTTTACATGTTATGACTTCTCCATGGCCATTTTCCATGTGGGGCATGGGCGTCATTGAGCCAATATCTCCAAAGGCATCGAATGGGCATCGATTCATCTTTGTGGTCATCGACTACTTCACCAAGTGGGTAGAAGCCGCCTCGTATGCTAACGTCACTAAGTCAGCGGTCAGTCGGTTCTTGAAGAAGGAGATTATTTGTCGATATGGAATGCCTGAGAGGATCATATCAGACAACGCACTGAACCTAAACAACGATGCGATAGCGGAGTTTGCGACCAATTCAATATTAAACACCACAATTAGTCCCGTATCGTCCGAAAATGAATGGGGCGATGGGCGACCAACAAAAACATCAAAAGGATAGTGGGGAAGATGGTGAGACTTATAAGGATTGGCATGAAAATTACCGTTCGCACTCTATGCTTATCGAGCGTCCGTCCAACCTCTCTTGGGACAACGCCTTTCTCATTGGTCTATGGGATGGAGGCGGTTCTACCTATTGAAGTGGAAATACCTTCTCTTGAGTATTGTCGAAGTGAAGTTGGGCGAAGCTGAATGGATCCGAGCTTGGTATGATCGGTTGAACTTAATTGAAGAAAAGAGATTGAGGGCTATCCGTCATGGTCGATGTACCAAAAGCGAATGATGCGAGCTTACAACAAAAAGGTTCGCCAAGGAATTCCACGAAGGGACCTCGTGTTGAAAAAGATCCTTCCCATACAAAAGGATCACGAGAGAAATGGATGCCGAATCGGGAAGGACCGTATGTGGTAAAGAAAGCTTTCTCGGGAGGTGCGATTATTCTCGCCGAGATGGACGGAAAAGCTTGCCCAATCCGTGAACTCGGATCTGATAAAAGATATTTTGCTTGAAATGGAGGAGGCCAAGGTGAAAACCCGCAAAGGGCACTTTGAGACTTGAAAAAAAACCGGAGAGGCCAAGGTGAAAACCCGCAAAGGGCACCTTGAGACCAAAGGGCTTTTTGAGTTGAAAACCGAAAAGGCGGCTCAAATTTTGAGCGAACACGTCGTGATCTTGCAGCGCTATAATCAACAGAAGAGGAAGTACGTTGCGTATTGGGGCATCGACAAAATACTTTGAGTCTTCTAAACACATGACAGGCTCAAAGCAGTCTTCTTGAAGTTTGTATGTAGAAGTCCAATCGGCGATGCCTAGGCGTCGATTCATGTTGTTTATTTTACCAATTTTGAGTTCTTTTCTCTGTAAACAAAAGAAGGGATATGTCCCCAATCAATTTTCTTTGTCTCATAGATAAATTCATTTTGATTCTCTTTGAAATCGACCTACTATTATCCATCATTAAACATCTTGCATTGAAACAATAATTGATGAACTAACGACTTCACAAAGGAAGTTCCACGTATCACTTTGGAAATCTCTAGATAAAGCGAAGCAAAAGCAGGACATTTGTTTAGAACTTCCACGAACACAAGATAAAGACATTGGAAAAAGGGTCTCGGTGGAGACCATTTCTTCAAAGTCCTACTTGGAATTCAAAGAATTGTGGCGGGGTGAATAATGTTACTTGGTCATTTAGAAAAGTATGACAGGCCAATTTTCGATAGGAATGATTCAAAAACCCTAAATTGTTTGAGGAACGAATCTAAAACAAACCAAATCGAGTATTCTTCAAGAAGGAGTTGTGACTCCGGGGAAGGCAGACTAGAAGTCAAAGCGGACACATGTTCTAAGGCCTAAAATAGACTTGAAATTTCCACGAGGGCAAGCCATTCATGTGAAAACAGTCACTTTGAAAGGAAAGCGAAGATAAAACCTTGATGAGACAAATGAGTGATAACACCGTAAATAGGTAACATTCGACTCATCATACTCATGGCATCCTAATCATTAGGCATAAGTATGTATTCATTTTACGAGTTCGTCCTCAAAAGGACGATCGATTGAGCGAGATCTCGTCTCCACGAGTATGCGATGGAAGCGGTCGAAGAGATCGATTGGCGTTCTGAAGTTGCGAAGCGGATCGAAGATTCGATCTGGTGATCCACGAGTTTGCGAGGATTAGATTGAAGAAAGCGATTTGGCGTTCTGAAGTTGCGAGAAGCGGATCAAAGATATCGATCTAGTGATCCCCGAAGTTGCGAGGATCGATTAAAGATAGCAGATTTGACCTTCTTGAAATTGCAAGAAGCGGATCGACGAAAGTAGATTTGACCTTCTTGAAATTGCAAGAAGCGAATCGAATAGCGATTTGACCTTCTTGAAGTTGCGAGCGGATCAAAGATATCGATCTAGTGATCCACGAGTTGCGGGATCAGTTGAAGATAGCAGATTTGACCTTCTTGAAATTGCAAGAAGCGGATCGACAAGCGATTTGACCTTCTTGAAATTGCAAGAAGCGGATCGAAGATAGCGATTTGACCTTCTTGAAATTGCAAGAAGCGGATCGAAGATAGCAGATTTGACCTTCTTGAAGTTGCAAGAAGCGGATCGAAGATAGCGATTTAAACTTCACGAAGTTGCGAGGCGGATCGAAGACATCGATCTGGTGATCCCGAGTTCTTTGGGATCAGATTGAAGAAAGCATATTTGACTTTCACGAAGTTGCGGAAGCAAAATCGAAGATATCGATCGGTGATCCTTGAGTTTGCAAGGATCAGTTGAAGATATGATTTAAACTTCACGAAGTTGCGGGAAGCAAATCAAAAGCACTTTCGTCTTTATATCTCTCGAAGTCATGCATAGGGCGATCACTACAAATCTCATTTCTCAAGGCTACGATGAAGCGGATCAAAACAACAAGATGCGATGGACGAAATAGGGCTACCAAGGAAAAAGCACTAAAAGAAGTTAAGGCCCACCGAGACCGGGGCAAAATGGGTCTTTCTTACGTCTTTGCTCCATTCTCGTTACGACAATGAGTAAAGAGGGCATTGTCGACCCATTTTGCCACCCACGACCCAATTACAACCCAAACCCACCAAACCAAACCAACCTAGCCCACTAAAGCCCAAGAAGAAAATAAACAAAAAGGAAAAAACCTAAAAGCGCCTAACCTGCGCCGTTCGCCATACGCCTTGACCCACGACCTTCGATCGACGGCGTCTTGTCCACCGCCCTCGCCACCGCCCTTCCCACTTGGCCACCAGCATCTGCAAAACAATAAATAAGAAGAGACAGCAAGTAATTTAGGAGGGCTATAAAAAGCCGATTTGTATTCTGTTGTAAGGACTTTTTTTTTTCGGGATCAATAAAAATACAAGAGACTTTACACCAAAAAATATAAAAGAAAAACATATAAGATAAATCGGAAATCGAAGAATCAAAGCATCGAAAGATCAAAGTCAGAAGCAAGGTATTTCTTATTTCGTTTTTTACTTATGTTCGGATCTGTTCTCCAAAGATTTATACATATGTAAAATATAAAACATTAAAAGGAGAAATTAAATAAACACAAAAAAAGGAGGAAAACTTACCTTTTTGACATTAAACCAAGTGGTAAATTGGCCGTACGCCACGCCAAGCCGTACACGGCGTTGGCCGTCGATTTCGCCCATTGCTCCGAACTGCGAGAGAAAAAAGAAGCAAAACTTAGGTTTTTTGGAGCAAAGAAAAATGAAGTTTTTCACAAAATCGAACTTATATAGCCAATTGAAGCGACGCCGTTTTGGTACGTCCTTAAGCCAAAAACGACGTCGTTTAGCCTATAACCCGCGTTGACCCGACCCGCCAGAGGATCCGCGTTTTTAATCAATGGGTTAATTGCATGTTCGGTCCTTCCGCATTTTTATACTTTTGCAATTAAGTTTTTTCGTTATTGCAATTTCGCCCCGGAAACTTTAAGCGATTATAATCCGGTCCTTTTAAAACGCTGCGTTCTGCGCTCAGGGGGAAATTTGCGCTCCTCGTCCCCAGATTTTTGCGCGTGTTGCTATTTGGTCCTGTCTTTGCTTAAAATGTCTAAATTGGCCCTCTTACTTCTGTTTTAGTTTCAATTTGACCCATTTTTTCAAATTATTTTGTAATTTTTGCTATTTCTAGTATTATTTAATATTCACTACTTGTTATTATTATTTAATATATTTTTATTACCACTATGTTATTCATTTATTATTATTATTATTATTATTATTATTATTATTATTATTATTATTATTATTATTACCTTATTATCATTATTACTATTATACTATATTATACTATATTATGTTATATTATGTTACATTGTATCATATCGTATTATATTACATTAATATATTATTTTATCGTCCTAAAGCCAATTCTTACATATTAAATAGTTTTGTATATTACCAAGTTTATATCATATAAATTTTGTCATTCAGTATCGTACATATATATTATAACATTATTATTGTTAGTAAATAAATTATTTTACCATTCTTTCTTACTACTATTATATACACATATATATATATATATGATATATTTTACTATTATTCATTTTGTGTTATTACCATTATCTTACATGTTATTATTTTATTATTTAATTTTTATCACCCATTTTATTATTCTACTACCACTAATATTATCTATGTATTATTCATATCGATATAGTATTATCATATTTTGTATCATTATCATAATATTATTATTTGTGCTCCTACATTCACTCTATTTATATCTCGTTTATCTCTCTAATCTTATACCAATAATACGCAAAATGTAATTTTAAAAATCATCATATTTCATTTAAAGGTTTTAAAATAAAGGTGATGATTTGTGTTTAGGAATTCGAAAAATAGTGCCCTAACGTACTGGGTTGCGATTTTCCGTCTAACTAAACTACTTAACATCCCTTTTACGAAGTGTTGCAAATCACGAGACGACTTTGATTACGAGAGATTAAAACATTGCGTCCTAACGAACTGGATGTGATGTTTATATCTTTTCGGGATCAAAGAAATCTCAAGTTTTGACTCGAACCTTCTCTCGATTTGACCCGATACGAGGCATTTTGCAAAGTTGCTACCTTCCATTTAAAGGTTTTTAAAATAAAGGCAATGTTTTGTATTTAGGAATTCGGGGAATAGTGCCCTAACGTGCTGGGTTGCGATTTTCCGTTTGACTAAATCACTAAACATCCTTTTGATAAACTTCAGAAATCATGAGATAGCTTTGATTACGAAGGTTAGAAATATTATGTCCTAACGTGCTGGATGTGATGTTTGTACCCTCTCGGAACAAAGAAATCTCGAATACCTTAATATCTTTTAAAGGATCCGTATTTTAAAACCTTTTCAAACTTCCGACATCAAGACACTAATTAATCATTTTGGTACCAATTTTGGGCGTATCGAGGGTGCTAACCCTTCCTCGTGCGTAACCGACTTCCGAACTCATTTTCTGGATTTCGTAAGACCAAAATCGTTGTTTTGATAAATCAAACTGTTTATTAAAAACAACCGTTTTATGAGGTGACCCGATCACACCTTATCAAAAAGGATTGGTGGAGGCTCCCTTTTTTTTTTGTTTTAAAAAAAACCCAAAGTCGAACCCGCCTTTTTTGTCGTTTCGCAAAAAAAATGGTTACGACAGATTTATTTTTTCATATACTTATTTTTTGGGTGTATATATTTCCTCAAACCCTTCGACTTTTCGAATGAACTTTTAGGTCTAGGTGAGCAGCTTAACCTATGATTAGGCCTACTTGAAACGAATAGTTAAATATTTTTAAAATAAATATGACAGTTGAATTATTAAATTCTTACTTGTATAAAAAAATATGAAAAGGTGTAAAACCATTTAAATATTGTAATAATATAAAATCTAAACAACCAACGTGATTAGCGTAACTTGAACTCAAGTCACACTTCAAGTAATAAACACCATTAACCATCAAATCATAACATGAGATTAAATACAACCATTAAATTTTACATTGGATACATCATATTCTAGATTAATTCTTTAAATTCCAAAATTTTTCTTTTATTTGTTATACTTAAAGCAAGTCCCATTTTAGAATTAAGTTTTAGTGATAAATGATATTAATTAATAAATGTAATAAAGTGAATATTGTTTTAATATAATATTTTACCCTATTTTAAGTTAAGAAGAAAAATAGTGGTGTAACCTTTAGTTAGAATAGAATATGTTGTACCTCTATTTCATTTTAATAATTTAAAATATTAAAATAATAAAATACATAATTTCATATTTTTATCTATGTATTTTATAATTAAATTTGAAGATATATATAATATAAAAGAGTGTTTTTTATAAAAATAATTAATTACGATAATAATATTGAATCTTAATAATTCACGAAAATGAATATTTTCTATGATAAAATTAAGTGTCGTCTAACACATGGGTAGCACCACCTAATTTTTATCATTAACTAATTATAAGGTTTAACTATATATATATATTAGTGATGTTGTTTCACATATTAACGATGCCGTTTTGAAATTTAAAGAAAAATGGTGGTTGTAGAAGAAAAGGTAAAAAAAAGCAAAAAAAAAAAAAAAAAAAAGAGGTTACACAAGGATGCTGATGACAATGTGGTGGCATCAAATGAGCTGAAAGTGGGATACATATAGAGGTGTTTATGGGCCGGGTCGTCTGGCCCGGCCTTAAGACTCGATCGAAATTTAAGAGGGTCTGGGCAAAAATATAAGTCCGAAAAATGGGATTGGACAAAAAATAAGGCCCGTTTAAAAAATGAGCCAAGCCTCGGGTAAGGTATTTTTGGCCCGGGCCCGGCCCGAATTCACTAAATGAGAAAAAAATTGCTTTTTTTAATATTATTTTCTTGTTGTTTTCTCCCTATTTTACTGCCATATTACTATTATGTTGCTACTATTTTGTTGTTATTGATTGAATATTGTATAAAGCTTATTTTATTGTTAATTTTTTTATTATTTTAAAGGCATTTGTTAATTTTATTATTATTTTAGAGGTATTTGCTTGTTAAGTTACATCTATCTTAGTGTTATTTAAGTCTACATATTTTTTAAAAATTTATTTTCAATTTGTTGGGAAATATTTATTTTAATTTTTTTAGTATTTTTGATGTATTATATATATTTAAAAATTATATAAAAATTTAATATGAGCGGGCCGGGCTGGGCCCGGGTTTTAGCATTATTTAGACTTCGATTTAGTGGAACCTGACTCTAGCCAACAATCGCTCTTGTGAGATCATCTTATGCTAGATCAACGTTTCTCAATGGCGAATCCACGTCATTTTGTCTTTTGGGCTCGCCAACCTCGATCACGATAAGTTAACGAACCGACTATGCAATACTTCCAAAACATAAAAAGTGGCCGTCTTTGCATACGTTGAAAAGTTTACTTCTTAAGGGATATGGATAGAAGCGTCAGCCCCGTAATGCGGAGAAACGATAAATACTACATTGAGAAGGCTAAGTCAGGATTCTAAACCTCAAAACCTTTTTGAGGATTTTCGCAACCTTTGGCTAAATGAGTTTAGTGTCTCATGGATGTGGTGGAAAATAAAATAAATATATAATAAAAGTGGAGATTTTATTAAAAGGAAATATGGAAAGAACAAAAGACTTTTTTGGGAGAGAGTATTTTTCAGAAAAAAGAATATCAATTTGAGTCACTTCTCCCCCTATTTATAGTGCTAGGGGAGATAGTCTAATCCTACTTAAACTCCCAAAAGATAAATACATTTAATTAAAAATAAATAAAGATAAAATCCTAAAATTTAATAATCCCCAATAATTATCTTAATATTAATTATCCTAATATAATCAAAATAGAGTCTAATAGAATAAAATCTCTTCTTTTTGCAATTCAATCCTTGTGTCCTCCATGCTTGTACTTTTGGCACCAACTTTTCCTTATGTCGCACATTGGTCCATTTTATCTTTAATTTCATGCTTTTGGCTCTTAATTTCGCTTTTATCTCCAATTTAGTCCCTACAAGATAAAAGACCATAAATAGCCCAAATTAATAGAATTATACTCAAAATAAATATACAATTAGCACATAAAAATATGATGTTCTAGAGTATTATCATTTATTGTTATAATAGTGGACGGTTAAGTCATATTTTTAATTGACAAATATGTAAAATAATGTTAAATTGTTTCTATTTAATTTGCTTAAATACCTCTAAAATATATGGTTTCTTTGACAAAACCCAAAATACCAAAAGAGTTGTTTTCATGACATTGTCCTAACTTGTAATAATGCTAACTGGCAATGGTTACTGATTTGTTCCTTTACCTTGGGATGGCTTTTCTAGTTTAACTGAAAGCCTTGCAAAAATTCTGATGCTGTTAATACCAAGTTCCCGGATGTGTTGTGAACTCTATTTTCTGTTGATCTCTGGATATTTGAAGAATTCTCACCCAAAAAATTACCTTAGATGAGTTCTTGAAAAGTCAATCTCTAGATTTTATATTCTTTTGGTGAGAACATATGAGAGGGAACACTACTGTGGAATCTGTGAAAGAGATTATTTGATTTATTTCTTTTTTCGCACTGGTGACCATTCGAAGGATATAGTCCTCGCTATTGCTACAAACTATCCTCGTGATCTTGATTCAGCTGTGGCCGACTGTATTGATGAAGTATTGGAATTCCATTTGCCTAGGGAAGATGAACGTTTCAAACTGCTAAATTTGTACGTAGACAAGTACATAGCTCAGGCTGGCTCAAGAAAACCAGATGCTCAATGTGAAATATCCTGATTAAATCTGCAGAATTTATTCTGTATTGCTGTGTATAGCTTTCATTGTCCCCATGTAAAAATTCCTTACGGATAAATGCTAATTTTGGTGAAGAATATCAGTGAGTGATGGAGAATCAATTCAAGTTTGCCACCAACCTATGTCTATCAGTTAAGAATTTTTTCAGCAATTATTGTTTCTTCAAGAATTTGACTATTCTGCTCTTAATATTGATTTTCGTATTTCATAGACCGAGTTGTTAATTGTAATATTATTACACAAATTTTCACCCACACATTTCATATTTCATTTAGTACATCAGTGAGTGATGGAGAATCAATTCAAGATTGCCACTAATTATTGTTTCTCAAGAATTTGACTACACTGTTCTTAACATTGATTACAATTTTGTTTCATTCAGTACATATTATTATTATTATTAATTTTAAACCATACAATTTTTATTCATTATACATTAATTTTAATTATATTTTCACATTAAATATATAATTTCTATCACGTATATGAATGTCAATAATGAGTCAATAAAGCAAGAAGCTAACAACTCTTGTTTTGTTGTTACTTGAATTTATATACTAGTCTATGTATGGTTTAATGGAGCCATTCTTGAATAGGTCTACTGTTTCATTTTCTTTGTTGAATTTTCCATTCCTCAATCTAAGATTATTTTTTGAGTTCCTATTCAGTCACCCACCCTTTGAATCGCCTATTCAGACCATCTACTAATGGCACTGGGTTCCAACATAGTCCTTCTTCTTTGCTTTCATCTTTTTAAAAATTAATATAAGCAATTTCTGTTTTGGTAAGGCCTCCAAAAATATTATTTTTCACTGACATATATATTTCTCATATTTTTTCCGAATAATACATCAAATAATCATCAACAGAAGGTTGAATAACACAAACCCAAAGAAAAAATTAAGTAAAACGATGGAGTGAGCAACTAGAATTCTTTGCGTGAAAATCTCATTCTAGCTAATCTTTTACATCCAGGATTATTTTTAATTTTGTTTTAAAAGAAAAATAATGTAACCACCCAAACCCAGCCTAGATGTTATGGTTAGATTGAGAAGGTTACATTAGTCACCGAAATAGCTAAACTAACTTACGTTACTTTTTAAGACTATAAATAAACTCATTTTAGAGAAAACCGCAATTGTCCTTTAAGTTAACCGCAATTGTCCTTTAAGTTAGCTTAAAAGCTTTCATTCATTAGGTCGTGTATGCTTAGGATTCATTTTATTGTTAACAACGTTGTTTTAGAAAAACCGTTTGCTTGTTGCTCTTCTTTTTTTTTTTTTAAAAAAAAACTCGAAGTTAAACTAATGCAGGCAAAAAATAATTTTTCAAGTCATTTTGGAAAATTACTTTCCTTATGGATTTGTTTTTCAAAAACAGTTCCTTTGCAATGTAGTGGAAACTAGGGAACACCATCAAATTTTACGTAAGCCCTATATCGTGCATTATCCGATTATTATGCTTGAGTAATCCATGCATGCACAACTCCCCAAAAGAAAAGTTACCAAGCCACAGACCAGAAATAATTAATAATTACAAGCCAAAACCAATAAAGACTTAATAATACTTTATTAAAAAATAATAATCCAAGGTCCAAGTTGATTCTCCAATGTCGAGTCCAGTCCTAATCTTGAGGTTTACTTGAAAAGTTAAACACTATTGGGGGTGAGCTTATGAAAAGCTCAGTGTGAGTCGAATAATTATTTAAATGGGCAAAAACATTAAATACAATGAAACATATTAGCATTAACAAAAGAAAACAGAACCGTCATAGGAATTTCATGTCTTACATAGCCATTATCAAATTGATGTCAAACGGTGTATGAGCATAGGTCATCATTCATTCAAGTAACAATCGTTAACTTCGACACCATTCAATACAACAAAATACAATGCGTAGCATAAATCAATAACATTCGAATATGTCGTGCATATGATGCAATGCAAAAAGGTTCCTACCCATACCATCCGCTACACACCACGGGCTCCCCAGAACTCGTCTGTCAAACTCCAAAACATTATGAACATAGCTCGATGTGGTAAAACCACCATATAATCAATAATGCAGAAAATCTGTCGGATATCAATTAGTGCAATACAATTGCCAATAACATATATGCTATAAAATCACCAATCCCTCAAGATACTCCAGTGCGATTAATCGACTACGAATAATGCGGACTTAATATGCCACCGGTACTCCACGGAACTCCTCCGTCAACCACAAAATCCCAACCCAATGCATATGCAATATGTCACACAATCTCATACATAATCATATCTCAATACTTTTCACATTCATTTGACATGCTCAGCATGTCCTCAATAATCACATACTTTCAGTAAATGAAAACACTGTTCCAATCTTTCAAATTACCATTGTGTTGGTATCAATCAATATCGTTCAATTTCATATACTTTACGGATTTTCATTGTGCATAAATAGCACCCTTTTCAATACACAATATAACAAATATCTCATACGTTTAAATCATACATAAGCTTAATATCTCAACACATTATATCATTAAGTCAAACATTCTCAAATCTCATAAGTCAAATATTGAATTACAAACTCAATCAAACATCCATACTATCAAACTAGCAATTTTGCCAACATGTCAATCTTTTAAGGCTCGAAACATACCTGGTTTGGCCACTCACAAAATCAATAATTTGACGATGGAGCTCGAAACTAACTATTATTTCGACAAAGGCAAGCACACCTATCGAACAGTAGTATAGCTATGGTGAGTCCGAAATATCGTATCCTCAAGGACCAAGAGTACTTAGTAATAACTATCTTTTTTATTATCTAGCCTAGTAATTAAGGGGATTTGCTTTTAATCTAGAATTTAACTAACTAATTTAACTAACTATGAGCACGACAGGAGTGAATTGGGAAAATACTTTTGGACAACTTTATATGAGATCGGCAATACCTAAGAAAGAACCCACCTAGACTTCACTTATTAGTTTTGATTCATGTGATTTATTCACTTGGCTTAATCTGTAGAAATCCCTAAATTATATTAATACCTGTTTCGAGGCTACTAGCAATTGACTCTAGGTTGATTAATTGAAATTTTTTCTAATTAAAACCCATATTGTCACATTAACTCGATCTATAGATTCCCTTATTAGGTTTGACCCTAATCCGGCTGATTTTTGTCGCCCTATTTCTAGGGTTGTAATCAACTCTGCTTAATTGTGTTGATCTACTCTTAAACAGGGACTTTTGCTCCACTGAATAAGCACATTCGACTTGAATCGATAACCTGAATTATCAAAACAAGAATTAAAACTCACAATTAAGAATAAGCACAAGCATTTATCTCATAAATCAAATAATAATAAGATCTGTCATAGGTTTCATCCCCTTAGGTATCTAAGGGATTTAGTTCATACTAGAAGAGAAACATCATAAAAGAAGAGAAACAACAAAACATAAGAAAAACCCAAAAACTTTTAAAGAACTTGATGGGAGATCCTCAGTCTTGATGGAGATCCTTCTCCTAACCTGTTCCTAATGGTTGTCTTGGAGTATTTTCTTCTTCTACTCGGTGTCTATTCGACGTCCTGTCAACCTCCCCCTTTAAGTTTCCCCCAACGGTGTTTATATAGGCTTTGAAATACTTTACTTGGCCCAAAAGTATCCTAATTCAAATGAAACTTATCTTGGCCATGGCAGGGACACGCCTGTGTGACACGCCCATATGAATTGAGCCCAGGGCCGTGTTCGAGTCTGCTAAAGAGGCACAGCCGTGTGGTGAACTCCAGGCAGTGTTAATTATTTACTTTGGCCCATTTCTTCCTTTTTGGCCCGTTTCTCGTTCTTTCCATCCTACTTTGCTCTCCTAAGTATAAAACATGAAATTAAAGGATTAGGAGCATTAAATTCCACAATTCAAGGGATAAATTATCCAAAAGTATGCTAAATATGGGATTAAAATATGTATATATTACGGTTTATCAAATACCCCCACACTTAAGCTTTTGCTTGTCCTCAAGCAAAATTCTCAACTCAAAATTAGAATTAACATTCCTCAATTCAAAATTCTCATCAACAATGTCTCATCATAATTCATATATAATTTATACATGGATAATTTTAACTCAAAGAGTCTTAAAGATTCAAATAATCTAAGTCACAATTTTTTGTATCACGAAAAAATAGGTGTTTCCCCTTATCTAAATAGTTACCTTTGATTCAAAACCGACAAGGGTTGACATTCTCACTAAGGATTCACTCAAATCACTCGAAGTGTTTAAGGTTCAAGAAAAGCACTCATAAGTCAAACATGAAAAGTTAATCCATAAGCTTGCATGAAAATCAAATCTCCACCACTATAATATGAGATGATACACAAATCAAGAGGTCTTTTAAAGGGTTGTAATGGGGCTTGGGTTCAAGGTGTGGATAAAGGCTGGATTAGAGGGCTAGAATCGAGATTGAATTGACAAATTACCTAACTAGAAATAATGAACTAAAAATGAATAATTACATTAATAACACAAGCTTCTTTAAAAGATGTAAATTTAACTGTTTAAGCTTATAGATCATAGAACTAATGATGAATAAATTCTCTAACATTTTTTATTATGAATAATCACATAATACAAGATGAATTCAACTACTAAAAAAAATAATAATTAGGCAACCGATTAAATCAAATCTCGACAAAAGGGGAGTCAAAAAAATGGTGATAACAAATACAATATGAGTTTTGGGTTAATATTAGTGGGTGAGTCAATAAACGGTTGATTAGGCTCAAAGGGTTTCACTAGGGGTTAATTATGAAGGTAGGCTTTTTCTGGAGTAAGTGGGTTAAATCCTAAGTGCCTTTATCATCTCTGTATATCAAACCAAAGGTGTTATCTCGACGTGTATAATCGAAGCAAGTTCTAGAATAACAAATCAATATTGACACACTCATAATCAATAAAGTGAGCAGAAAAAAGAATATGATCTAAAAGGCTCAAAATCTCACAAAAATTATGGTTTGTGATTTCAACCTTGCAAATTTCAAACTTCAAAGTAATATTCAAATTTAGGTCAACAACCTAGCAAATTTTAATTTTGAAAATCGACTTATCATGCTTGATTCTCTAATATCTTAAAGTTGAAAACATCAATGCACAATTAACTATGACTTGATCCAAAACATATCAATAAAATCATAAATCAATAGAAGTTTCATTCTAATTAGTAATATGAGAAAATTACTTAAGACAATATATTATTCAGGGATTTGAGAATAATGCAAAAAGTTAGGAACTTTTAAAATTAACCCCCCACACTTAAGATGTACATTGTCCTCAATGTACAAAGATAGATATTCACAATATAGTAAGAAAATCAAAAGATAGGGAGAGAAGTGAAACTTTCTGAATTTAGATGGAGTCAAAGAAAAGAAATGAGAGAGATTCGGGCCGAGTTGGAGGAGGGGGTGGTAGTGCTGGTGGTTACTAGGGTCATGGTGTGGTGATTCCCAAGCAGCCTGAATAACCTAAATAAACAAAATCAAAATATAATAATATAGATTTAGCACAAGAGAGATAAAAAGAAGGAAAATAAATAAGAAGAGAAAAAAAAAGAAAAAGTAAATGGACTCAAAAGTCATTGTCTTGTCGAGTTAATGAAGCGGCCAGCATGAACTTATGTAGATCAGTCTCGCAGGGGGAAACTATGTTAGGACCCTTTTGTTTCTTCGACATGGAGAAAGTGGTGAAGATAAAGAGTTAGGGGAAGGAAAGGAGGAAAATGAAAGGAAAAGTTTAAAGGGTATGGAAGAAGAGAAAATTGGAGAGTAGGTGAGAAGAAAGGGGGTTTTAAATAGAAATTGGAGATCTGGTACATCCCCACACTCGTGTGTCATGGGCGTGTTAGGTCACACGACCGTATCGCACGGCCATGTGGTGGTTCGTTCGCTTCTTCCACGCCTGTGTGGTGGTTTCTACACTCGTGTGACTTAATCAGTGTTGGCCACGACCGCATCGCACGGTCGTGGTATTTTATCGCAGCCTATGCCTTGGGAAAGATTTTTTCCTATTGCCACACGACTATGGCCATGCCCATGTACCTACCTATGGTGCCCACACGACCAAGGCCACAGCCGTGTGCAAGGTCTTGTGGGTATGGAAACCTGCACCTAAACATAAAACTAAACTAATTAGTAGGGTTAGTGCTCGAGTTGCCTCCTGAGAAGCGCTCGTTTAAAGTTTTAAGCTAGACCTTCCTCTCATTCGCGTATTCATGGTGGTTTGAGGAGTTGAAACTCCTCTCCCCTGCAATCAATTTTATGATCGTGATATAGTTTGAGTCGAGTGAAGTTTACCTTAAAAGTGCCAAATGTAGGATTGGTTACCTCGATAACATTGAGTACTGTGAAAGGGATTTCTTCGTTTGTATTAAGGTCTGGAGTGGTGATTCGAGGATCTATTTTATTCAACAATACCTGATCTCCGATCTTAAATTGGTTTGGCTTATGGTGTTGCTTCGGTTTTACTTCGTGCGTTTCTAGTTTCTCTTTGAAATGTGTCTTCCACTCATCTAGTTCATTAATCTGAAGCCTTCACTCCTCATGAGTTATTTCTTTGTTGGCGTGAGGTCTAGGATCTGGCTCAGTGGTGTAGTTCCGTGGTGCTTCCTAAAAATAAGGTTTAACCGAATGGTCATTAATAAAGTTTATGTTCTCACCTTTATGACTTGATGTCCTAGCCGAGTCAAGAGCTTGAAGAGTGATCGTCTCGTCACCTACACGAAGTATAAGTTCTCCTATACCAACATCAATTTTGGTTCTAGTAGTTGCTAAAAAGGGTATTCCTAAAATTAAAGGAATATTATTGTCCTCATGTAATATCCTAAAATAGGGGTAAAATTTTATTAAATTATTTTGCATAAGTGTGGTCATCATGGTGTTAATTGAGGTATTTTAGGTGCTAGTGATAAGCTAAGGGAAGGCCCGAGCTTTAGGAGAAATTTTATTTTAAGTGTTAATTAGGGGGAGTTGGGCTAAGGAGGCCTTAAGAATAATTTTAGGCGTTTCTGGACATAAGAATCACCCTGGTAAAGTGGCTGCCAGGCGCCACTTAAGGGCCTTGGTGGATGGACTCGAGTTCGAGTCACGATGGGAGCAAGGTACGTTTTTATTTTGGCGTTTGGCGTTAAGAGAAAGGGGAACCAACGAGGGAGCCTTTAAAAGAAATTGTAGGGGGTTTATATCACAAATAGCGCCTTGGCAAATTGGCTGGGACGTTAGCTGCAGTTTATGGTTTCAGGAGGTCGCAGGTTCGAAGCTTAATGGCAGCATAAGGGGTGTTTTATTTTTATTTTGCAGCAGATTGGAAAGGCAGTGGGCGGCACATGGGATCTTCAAATAGATAAAGATTTAGCTAGCTTTTGTTTTTTAAATTCGGTTGGATAAATGCTATTTTTTTTATTTAGTTAAGATAGAAGATAAAGGTGGCCTTATTTTAATGGTTTTTGAATAGGTGATATGGGGATAAAATAAGAGTTTTAATAGGGATAAAGGTTGGCTTATTTTATGGGTAAGATAAGGGATTAAGTGCCGAAAATTAGAGTTCAGCTTTTAGTCTCCTTTGCCGAATTTTTTTTTTAATGAAGAAAAGTCTCTCTTTCAAATTTTCTTTTCATCTTGGTACTTTACCGAAAGTTGCACCCTATTTTCCTTTGTTAAAAGCCGAAAGGTAGAACTATTGCACATCTATTTTCTTTCTTTTTTTTTCACATCTTTTTCTTTAATTTATCATTGCTTAAACCGAAACCCTTCCACCATTATTCTACATTATCGACTTCCTCCTTTGATGAGCCATAGTCGTATATTCCAATTTCATTTGAAGGGCTTAGTCGAACCATGTAAGTGTTTTTCCTTCTATTTGTATTTTATCTTTTTTTTTATTGGAAGCCATAGCCGAATATCCAAGTGCCCTTATTCTTATTTTTTTGTCGCAAATCCTAAAAGCTGAATCTCTCAGTGTTCAAGGAGACTTTGGGTGCAAGCGATTCGATCAGTTCTGATAGTGTGGTAAGAAACTCTTTAACGTTATTCTTCTTTCTTTTATCTTTGGTTAGTCGAAACTAAAATCCAACCCCTTTTAGTCTTGTGGCCGAACCAAGAGGTGATCTTTCGGGATTTGGAGACTTGTGGTAAGTAGCTATACTATTCGGCCAAGGGCCATCTTCCTTGATTATTGTGCATAGCCGATACTAACAATGGCAAATAGGGATTTCGACAGCTTCAACGAGCAAGCAGGTATTTCGAGATTTGGAAAGATTAGGTAAGGGAGTTGGATACATTCGGCCATAGGCCATGTTGGTATCTAAGTGGTTAACCGATTTGACTATGGTGGTTTAGGGGCTAGTGGACATGGATAAGCAAGCCTTCGGGATTTGGTAAAGGACCAAATCGGCATTAAGGAGGGAGTTCAGCAATCGTAGGAGTGCAAAATCGGTTAGACGTGGGTTTCAGGATTCTAGATTGTGTTAGATTCAATAGATCGAGATCTCGCTAAATAGTCAGGTGCGTAGTTATCGCACTGTCTTTTGATTGATTTAAATATGTTAAAAGGTATTTGTGCTATGTTGTGAATGATAGCGAGGTAAGGGCTAAAATGGTGGATACCCTCGATGGGTAATCGATTAACAAGGTCGATGTTTTATGTTATCAAATGATTCTTGATGAATATGTGAAATGGAGATGAGCATGTTATATTTATATTTTATTAAATGATGTTTTATCATATGTGCATGAGGGCTTGGGATATGAATATTGGAGGATGGGGTGTACATATTTATGTACGTGGTCTAATGTCGACCTTGTGCTACATTAGCGCTTGATGTTAGCTATGTGCTTCATCAAGGGAGGTGTTAGCTAGGTGCCCATCTCGGCGCTTGATCATTGTGTGCATCACCGTGGGTGATTGGTATGTGGGATCACTTAGGTGATCGGTGGCTCACCCACTACCTTGGCGATAAGTCGCCAAGGTAAGATATATGGATCACTATGTGATCGGTGGTGGATTAGCCACGGCCTTGGCGAGTGAGTCTGCTAAGGTTGGTGTAACGGATGGACTTAGGTTGGGTTGGGTTTCAGTAATTGCATATTTATTTGTATGAATGTGTGGATATGGGCCAAGCCTATATGTGGAGGCATGTGTGATGATTATGCATTGAGTCTGTGGACTCACCCAAATTTTACCAACATTTGGTGATGCATAAAGCTTGGACCGGGTTGGAGTGGATACAAGGTGGCCCATGTGGAAGATGTTTTACTTGTTTTAAATATTTTATATTATCGTATTTTGGGAAATTTGTTGATGTAATAAGGGCCACTTATAATATTTGTTATTATTATTTTATGGCTTGATTTAATTAAATTACTATATGTCAATGATTTTATTTTTAGCAACTTATTTATTCAAAGTATATATGTAAATGTTTTAATCAGGAAATTGTAATAATGAACATTTTAATGGGCTTTTAAATACATAATATTTTTTTCCAAAGACAATAAATTTTATGTTTTCACTCTTAAATCAAAATCTTTTTAAACGCTTTTTAGCAGTGACATACCGGATCCGGTCGGGGCTTGTGGGCGGGTTTGGGGTGTTACAAATTAGTATCGAGCCGGTTCAAAACTTCGACTTTGAGGTTTTGGGCCCAAAAACATTTTATGGGCTTTTCAAGGATTTGGGCTTTCATAAAATTTTGTTAGGTTATTCGGCATGGCACTTTGTATCTCAGACCATGATCCACCGGTAAGTACCTCTAATTGATGAAGTGATTTATATGTGAATATTATGGGCTTATGTGGGCTCGTAGATTAGAATATTAGGGCTATTGAACCCTAGGGCTAGTGCACTCAAACACATACATAAGACTTAAGGACAATCAAACAAACCTGTGAATTAAGTTGCCGAGTTAAGGTGTGGCAACCATTGTGCGCATGTCTAGGATTGGTATTCGGTGGGAGCTTGGTATTTAAGTAGTCCGTGTGACTCACCTCCTCTCCACTCGAATCCTGCCTGGTGCGTAGCTACGGTTCACCCTAACCAAGAGGACTTATTCACGGGCTAAACCCGATAATTAAAACCCGAAAGGGACTAGCCATGCGCTTTATAAAATTCCTAGTTTTAAAATTCCTAAATTACCCTTTTAATTGTAGTAAAAGATTATTGTGAAAATTTTTCCAAAGCATCTCCGATTTACAAAATTACAAAAATGCCCATGGATTGTAAAATTACTAAAAATACCCTTGATTGTAAAATTACCGTACTACCCTCAACTTTTGTTAAAATAATTTTACTTTACAAAAATACCAAAATCTCGAGTTTTCAAAATATCAAGATACTCTGATTTGGGAAAATTTATGAAAATACCCCTGGTTGGTAAAATTACCAAAATGCCCTTGGTTTCTAAATTTTCATATTACCCTCGACTTTTATAAAATATTCTTACTTTACAAAAATATCAAAAAATTCTATTTTTGCAAAAGGTAAAGATACCCTGTTTGGAAAATTACTGAATTACCCCTGGTTTAAGAAATTATCAAAATAACCCCGATTCCCGAAATTTCTGCAAAACCTTAATTTGGAGAATCTTTCTTTCAAAATACCTATGAGTTGGAAAAAAAAAATTTCGAAATGACTTTTGTGATTTTCAAATTGACCCCGATTTATTACCAAAATACCCCTGTAGGAAAAATGACGAAAATACCCCTGGGATAAAAACGGATAAAATGTTCGAATAGTGAATGTGGGTGGTGGATACCATTTGTAAGAATGTGGCCTTGTTGAGAAATGAAGATATCTCCATTATGAATGTGATTGTAAAAGTGATTCTTTGAATTAGAGTAGTGAACTCAAACTGAAACTTTGTTTGATCGAAAGAACAACTTCTAAAAACTTCATTTCATAAAATTTGCTCGTGGATAAATAGTGGAACAAAATTTCTAATGCATAAAATTTCTTAAATCAGACTAAATCGGGGCGCTAGTAATGAGTTCTAGAGGACGTGGTCGTCGTGGACGTGGTCGAGGCAGAATGGCTGTATCGGAACCCGTTAGGTCAGGTCAAGGATCTGAGAATGGGGTACCACCGCCACTACCACCAGCTTTTGGTGTTGAGCAGCAAGACCAGACGGGCGGTACTGAGGGTTCTTGAGTTAGTGGCTGGAGTAGGTGGAAATATGAGAGCTAGGAAGTCTGTACCCAAGCGACTCCGAGCTAATGAAGCTGAGGTATTTCGGGGCGTGTCAGGTGTGGCACCCAGTACGGCTGAATCTTGGTTGGAAGCAACCGAGCAAATTATGGATGAGCTCAATCTGAGCCCTGAGGAGAAAGTGAAAGGAATGGTGGCACTACTTCGCGACGAGGCATATCAATGGTGGCTCACCATTCGGGATAGTGTTACGGCGGAGGATCTCACCTAGGAGTACGTTAAGGCGGCGTACTAGAAGAGGTATGTCGGTACTCACTACATTGATGCGCAGAGGAAGGCGTTTCTGGGGCTAGTTCAAGGGAGCAAGTCCGTAGCAGAATACGAGGCTAAATTTCTAAGGTTAAGCCGATATGCTCGAGGAGTAGTTGCTACGGAGCATGAACGATGTGTCCGATTCGAGGACAGATTAAGGGACGACCTGAGGTTGTTGATAGCTCCACATCAGGAGCGGGAGTTTACTGTGTTAGTCGAAAAACCTAAGGTAGCTGAGGGAATTAAGGACTCTGTGAGGCAGAACAGAGATAAGGATAGAAACCGGGATGAGAGGAATTTTGGATCATCTGAATCATCCGAGGTCTTGAGAAAAACCGAGGTTAAAAATTACATTAGGTCGCTAAGCCGACTACAAAAATTCGGATCGTCCGTGTGCTCGATATGGAAGGTATCATGTTGGCAAGTCTTTGGGCGGGAGCAGGAATGTTTTAGGTGTAAGTCTAAGTCCCACCTGATTAAGGACTGTCCTCAGGATTCGAGTAGGGCTCAGACATTAGGCCAAGATTATGTGCAGCCGGGTAGAGATGGTCAGCAAGCAACAAGGGGTCGTGGTCCGAATCATGGAGGAAATGGTTCAGGCCGAGGTCATGGAGCACCAAACAGAGAGGCTGAAGGTGCAAATGCAAGGCAGCCAAGGTTGGTTTATGCAATCGGCCGTCGCGAGGAGGAAGATGTCCTAGAGGTGACAGCGGGTAAGTTTCTTATTTTTGGAATACCCTCAATTGTCTTGTTTGTGGTTAAGTTAGCTCGTTCTTATGTTGCTAGTAAAGTGTATAAACTTTGATTATGAACTTAGAGAACATGTCTAGAAAGCATGATAATTCTTTAAGATCAGAGTGCGCAGCAGTAGCATTGCATGATGAGTTAAGAATGCACGATTGAACGATAGTAAGTAATTTTGAGGACGAAATTATTTTAAGAGGGGTAGAATTGTAATATCTGAAATAGGGTAAAATTTTATTAAATTATTTTGCATAACTGTGGTCATCAAGGTGTTAATTGAGGTATTTTAGGTGCTAGTGATAAGCTAAGGAAGGCCCAAGCTTTAGGAAAATTTTATTTTAAGTGTTAATTAGGGGAGTTGGGATAAGGAGGCCTTAAGAATAATTTTACGCGTTTACGGACATAAAATCACCGGTAAAGTGGTGCCAGCGCCACTTAAGGGCCTTAGTGGATGGACTCGAGTTCAGTCACGATGGGAGCAAGGTGCGTTTTATTTTGGCATTTGGCGTTAAGAAAGGGAACCAACGAGGAGCCTTTAAAAGAAATTGTAGGGGTTTATATCACAAATAGTGCCTTGGCAAATTATTTGAGACGTTAGTGCAGCTTTATGGTTTCGAGAGGTCGCAGTTGAAGCTTAATGGCGACATAAGGGTGTTTTATTTTTATTTTGCAGAGATTGGAAAGGCGTTAAATGCACATGGGATCTTCAAATAGATAAAGATTTAGCTAGCTTTTGTTTTTAAATTCGGTTGGATAAATCTTGTTTTTTTTTATTTAGTTAAGATAGAAGATAAAGGTGGCCTTATTTTAATGGTTTTGAATAGGTGATATGGGGATAAAATAAGAGTTTTAATAGGGATAAAGGTTGGTTTATTTTATGGGTAAGATAAGGGATTAAGTGCTTAGAAAATTAGAGTTGATTTTAGTCTCCTTTGTTAAATTTTTTTTAATGAAGAAAAGTCTCTCTTTCAAATTTTCTTTTCATCTTGGTACTTTACCGAAAGTTGCACCCTATTTTCCTCTGTCAAAAGCCGAAAGGTAGAACTATTGCACATCTATTTTCTTTCTTTTTTTTCACATCTTTTTCTTTAATTTATCATTGCTTAAACCGAAACCCTTCCACCATTATTCTACATTATCGACTTCCTCCTTTGATGAGCCATAGCCGTATATTCCAATTTCATTTGAAGGGCTTAGTCGAACCATGTAAGTGTTTTTCCTTCTATTTGTATTTTATCTTTTTTTTTATTAGAAGCCATAGCCGAATATCCAAGTGCCCTTATTCTTATTCTTTTGTCACAAATCCTAAAAGCCGAATCTCTCAGTGTTCAAGGAGACTTTAGGTGCAAGCGATTCGATCAGTTCTGATAGTGTGGTAAGAAACTCTTTAATGTTATTCTTCTTTCTTTTATCTTTGGTTAGTCGAAACTAAAATCTAACCCCTTTTAGTCTTGTGGCCGAACCAAGAGGTGATCTTTCGGGATTTGGAGACTTGTGGTAAGCAGCTATACTATTCGGCCAAGGGCCATCTTCCTTGATTATTGTGCATAGCCGATACTAACAATGGCAAATAGGGATTTCGACAGCTTCAAAGAGCAAGCAGGTATTTCGGGATTTGGAAAGATTAGGTAAGGGAGTTGGATACATTTGGCCATAGGCCATGTTAGTATTTAAGTGGTTAACTGATTTGACTATGGTGGTTTAGGGGCTAGTGGACAGGAATAAGCAAGCCTTCGGGATTTGGTAAAGGACCAAATCGGCATTAAGGAGGAGTTCAAAGAATCGTAGGAGTGCAAAATCGGTTAGACGTGGGTTTCAGGATTCTAGATTGTGTTAGATTCAATAGATCGAGATCTCGCTAAATAGTTAGGTGCATAGTTATCGCACTGTCTTTTGATTGATTTAAATATGTTAAAAGGTATTTGTGCTATGTTGTGAATGATAGCCGAGGTAAGGGCTAAAATGGTGGATACCCCTGATGGTAATCGATTAACAAGGTCAGTGTTTTATGTTATCAAATGATTACTGATGAATATGTGAAATGGAGATGAGAATGTTATATTTATATTTTATTAAATGATGTTTTATCATATGTGCATGAGGGCTTGGGATATGAATATTGGAGGACAGGGTGTACATATTTATGTACGTGGTCTAATGTCAGCCTTGTGCTACATTAGCGCTTGATGTTAGCTATGTGCTTCATCAAGAGAGGTGTTGGCTAGGTGCCCATCTCGGCGGTTGATCGCTGTGTGAATCACCGTGGACTGATTGGTATGTAGGATCACTTAGGTGATCGGTGGCTCGACCACGACCTTGAGCGATAAGTCCGCCAAGGTAAGATATGTGGATCACTATGTGATCGGTGGTGGATTACTACCTTGGTGAAGTCTCGCTAAGGTTGGTGTAACGGATGGACTTAGGTTGGGTTGGGTTTCATAATTGCATATTTATTTGTATGATCTGTGTGGATATGGGCCAAGCCTATATGTGGAGGCATGTGTGATGATTATGCACTTGAGTCGTGGACTCACCCATTTTTACCAAAATTTTAGGTGATGCATAAAGCTTGGACCGGGTTGGAGTGGATACAAGGTGGCCCATCTGAAGATGTTTTACTTGTTTTAAATATTTTATATTATCAGTATTTTGGGAAATTTGTTGATGTAATAAGAGCCACTTATAATATTTGTTATTATTATTTTTATGGCTTGATTTAATTAAATTACTATATGTCAATGATTTTATTTTTAGCAACTTATTTATTCAAAGTATATATGTAAATGTTTTAATCCGGAAATTGTAATAATGAACATTTTAATGGGCTTTTAAATACATAATGTTTTTTTTCCAAAGACAATAAATTTTATGTTTTCACTCTTAAATCAAAATCTTTTAAACGCTTTTCATGATTACATACCGATCCTATTAGGGGCTTGTGGGCGAGTTTGAGGTGTTACACCTCATCCATGTCTAAAACAACAAAGTCTACTGGGAATATAAATTTATTAATTTTCACGAGTACATATTCAATTATGCCCTTAGGAATTTTAATAGTTTTATCCGCTAATTGAATGATCATCCTAGTTTGTTTGGGTTTCCCTAGACCTAGCTGTTTAAACATTTTATAAGGCATGACATTGATGCTTGCCCCTAAATCTGCTAAAGCATTATTAACAGATAAACTACCAAGTAAACATGGAATTGTAAAACTCCCTGGATCTTTTAATTTTCGTTGTAGTTTATTTTGTAAAATTGTTGAGCATACTGCGTTTAGTTCTGTAACATCCTAAAATTGGGCCTAAGAGAATTGAGCCCAATGGGCCTTGAGCGTAGTAGCGTTTAAATTTTTGGAGAACAAGATATCGGCTTAAATGCAAGTTGGACCTATTAGATAAGTGAGTTTGGAAGGTTAGGGGGCTTCCATGAAGTCCCGGGTTCAAGTTAGGCCTTAGGAAAAATTTTGGTTTTAGGTGAAAAAAACCTTGGAGGTTGGTGGGTAGTCCTTAAAAATAAAATGTGGAGGAAAATGACACAAGTGGAGTGTGTGGTGTAGTGGCAAAGTGACGCCACTTAAGGACAAGGGAATGACGCCACAAGGAAGGAAGGAGGTCCAAAGTTCTAGTTGTAGCGTTTGCATTCCTTTTAGATTATTTTTATTAAATGAATTTAGACCATGGCCATAGGGTTATATTTAGTTGCGCATGGTTTAAGACACAAGGAGCTAGTTGGTAAAGTGGCTAGCGGCGTGGATTATGCTATAGGAGAGTCTGGGTTCGAATCTCATGAAAAGCAAGGGAGTATTTATTTTGCGGATTGGACGGTAAGAGTTTCAGTTGAATTTAAACTCTACTGATGGAGGGATCCCACATCGGAAAGATAAAAAGAAGGAAGGTGAAGAGCTAGCTATATAAAGAGCATTCCAGGAGGAGAGTTAAGATACCTTGGTGGGCGTTTGGGCACAGGAGTGGTTGCAGCGCGGTTTAACACCAGACTCCTATCAAGTGTGTAACTCTCTCTACTCTAGCTGTAGAGCGGCAAATACCGAACTGCCGATCATGGCAATAGTAGCCACACGAGCGTGCGAGGACACGTGTAGCGCTTCGACGCGATAGTTGAGGCCATCAGTAGTATTCTTGCAGGTTAGGGCTGCTTGGGCCGCGATGGGCCAAAGTAGGCCCACTGGGCCCGTAGGCCGAATAGAATAAATTGTATGATGATGTAGTATATAGTGAACTAGACTAGGTGAAACCTATATACGTCGCTAGATTTGTGTTAGGTGGGCCACATGAGTGTGTGGGCGCGAATGGGCCAAAATTGGGTTTTAGGCCCAACAGTCCGGTAAAGACCGAAAATGGTAGTTGAATCGCTCAAGGCGACACTGGGCCTTTGAAAAGGCCATTCAGTCTGAAATTATTGAAATACCTTTAGTGGGTAAATTACCAAAATACCCTTGAAAGGTAAATTACGAAAATGCCTTTGGTAGGTAAACTTACGGTTATACCCTTAGAGGTTGATTAGATGATTATGTTGTTTTATGTCTATCTGATTATGATGGTAATTCATGTTATACTTATATTTGATATATGCCTAGCATACATGACATACTGCATACACGAATTATTATGTCATATTGCATGGGTATGATTAGAGGTGGGGGAAGATGTGATATTTGTGACTTTAGGTCACCAGTGGTTTGGCACCACCAGTGGTTTGGTACCACATATATTTATCTTTGTGACTTGTCCCAGTGGTTCAGCACCACAGTAGGTTGGCCCCACATATTATATATTTAAAGGGATCGTCACTAGTAGTTTGGTACTACAAAGTGGGTTGGCCCCACATATGTTATTTGTGACTTTGGGTCACCAGTGGTTTGGCACCACCAGTGGTTTGGTACCACATATGTTATTTGTGACTTTAGGTCACCAGTGGTTTGGCACCACCAGTGGTTTGGTACCACATATGTTATTTGTGACTTTGGGTCACCAGTGGTTTGGCACCACCAGTGGTTTGGTACCACACGGGGTAGGATCGGGAGTTTCAGATGGTTAGGTTTTGGGTTACATGACATGCATATTTTCATATGAAATTGTGTAAGGGTTTAACACCCGTTGGATGGAGATTTACACACTGAGTCTCGATGACTCACCCCTTAGTTAAATTTTGCAGGTAATCATTAGATCGCGTATTTGGGAGCTGAGGTGGACTCATAGAGGCCATACATATATTTATTCGTAAATTCGTTTCTTTTATTTGGAGTTATTTTTATTTGAGTTTTTGTTATGTAATAAGGCCTTAGGTATTTTACTTGGTTTCAGCTTTCAATTTGGCTACTGCTTATTATTAAATGATCAATATGGGATTTTCCTAAAATGATAATAAACCGTTTCTTATTCAAAATTACTTAAACTCGATTTTTCACAACAACTATAAAGAATATGAGTTTTTTTAACGAATGCATAGTTTTTAGACATTCCTTTCATGTGACATGCCGATCCGTTAAATAACGTTTAGGCCGGGTTTGGGGTGTTACAATTATGGTATCAGAGCCAGGTTCAAAAACTCGGCTGTGGAATGGGTTCAAAAATGTTTTTCAAATTTTGGTTGAAATATGGTTTAGAAATATATATATATCTCTTTCCTGAAAATATGGCACCCGAGTCTTCGGCACCAATCCGCACTGTAAGTTTCCTAATACTTTTCTTTGTTATATGCTATATTTCGGGTATCTATTCTATGTGTTTAGTTTGGATGTGATGTTCAGACATAGAGTTGGGTGCGTATGAAATATTAAATGCATTTTAATGGCTAGGTGTTTTTGAGTATGTGTAGGAGTTTTAAATTCTAGTTAAAAGATATTAGTTTTATTAAGATCGAGTCTTGTGACAAGGCGTAGTGTGGTAGGTTAGGATGTGTGACTATTAGTTAGTTGGAAATTTCGAGGACGAAATTTCTTTAAGGAGGGTAGATTTGTAACATCTTGAAATTAGGCCTAAGAGAATTGAGCCCAATGGGCCTTGAGCGTAGTAGCGTTTAAATTTTTTGGAGAACAAGAGATCGGCTTAAATGCAAGTTGGACCAATTAGATAAGTGAGTTTGAAAGATTAGGGGCTTCATGAAGTCCCGGGTTCAAGTTAGGCCTTAGGAAAAATTTTGGTTTTAGGTGAAAAAAACCTTGGAGGTTGGTGGATAGGCCTTAAGAATAAAATGTGGAGGAAAATGACACAAGTGGAGTGTGTGGTGTAATGGCAAAGTGACGCCACTTAAGGACAAGGGAATGACGCCACAAGGAAGGAAGGAGGTCCAAGGTTCTAGTTGTAGCGTTTGCATTCCTTTTAGATTATTTTTATTAAATGAATTTAGACCTTGGCCATAGGGTTATATTTAGTTGCGCATAGTTTAAGACACAAGAAGCTAGTTGGTAAAGTGGCTAGCGGCGTGGATTATGCTACTGAGAGAGTCTGGTTCGAATCTCATGAGAAGCGAGGAGTATTTATTTTGCATGGATTGGACGGTAAGAGTTTCAGCTTGAATTTAAACACTCTCGATGGAGGATCCCACATTGGAAAGATAAAAAGAAGGAAGGTGAAGAGCTAGCTATATAAAGAGCATTCCAGAGGAGAGTTAAGATACCTTGGTGGGCGTTTAGGCACGAGGAGTGGTTGCGACGGTTTAACACCGGACTCTATCGGTGTGTAACTCTCTCTACTCTAGTAGTAAAGCGACAAATGCCGAATCGTCGATCACGGCAATAGTAGCCACATGAGCGTGCGGCGCTTGCGTGTAGGGCTTCGACACGATAGTTGAGGCCATCAGTAGTATTCTTATAGGTTGGGGCTGCTTGGGCCGCGATGGGCTGAAGTAGGCCCAATGGGCTCGTAGGCCCAATAGAATAAATTGTATGATGATGTAGTAAATAGTGAACTAGACTAGGTGAAACCTATATACGTGGCTAGATTTTTGTTAGATGGGCCACATGAGCGTGTGGGCCCGAATGGGCCAAAATTGGGTTTTAGGCCCAACAGTCCGGTAAAGACCGAAAGTGGTAGTTGAGTCGCTCAAGGCAACACTGGGCCTTTGAAAAGGCCATTCCAGGTACGAAATTATTGAAATACCTTTAGTGGGTAAATTACCAAAATACCCCTGAAAGGTAAATTACGAAAATGCCTTTGGTAGGTAAAATTACGGTTATACCCTTAGAGGTTGATTAGCATGGTTATGTTGTTTTATGTCTATCTGATTATGATGGTAATTCATGTTATACTTATATTTGATATATGTCTAGCATACATGACATACTGCATACACAAATTATTATGTCATATTGCATGGGTATGATTAGAGGAGGGGGAAGATGTGATATTTGTGACTTTGGGTCACTAATGGTTTGGCACCACCAGTGGTTTGGTACCACATATATTTATCTTTGTGACTTGTCCCAGTGGTTCAGCACCACAGTGGGTTGGCCCTACATATTATATTTAAAGGGATCGTCACTAGTAGTTTGGTACTACAAAGTGGGTTGGCCCCACATATGTTATTTGTGACTTTGGGTCACCAGTGGTTTGGTACCACATATGTTATTTGTGACTTTAGGTCACCAGTGGTTTGACACCACTAGTGGTTTGGTACCACATATGTTATTTGTGACTTTGGGTCACCAGTGATTTGGCACCAGCAGTGGTTTGGTACCACACGGGTAGAATCGGGAGTTTGGATGGTTAGGTTTTGGGTTGCATGACATGCATATTTTCATATGAAATTGTGTAAGGGTTAACACCGTTGGATGAGATTTACACACCGAGTCTCGATGACTCACCCTTAGTTAAATTTTACGGTAATCATTAGATCGTGGATTTGGGAGTTGAGGTGGACTCGTGGAGGCCATACATATATTTACTCGTAAATTGATTCTTTTATTTGGACTTATTTTTATTTGGGTTTTGTTATGTAATAAGGCCTTAGGTATTTTACTTGGTTTCACTTTCAATTTGGTTACTTGCTATTATTAAATGATCAATATGGGATTTTCCTAAAATGATAATAAACCGTTTCTTATTCAAAATTACTTAAACTCGATTTTTCACAACAACTATAAAGAATACGAGTTTTTTAACGAACGCATACGCTTTTAGACATTCCTTTCATGTGACATGCCGATCCGATCGTAACGTTTAGGTCGGGTTTGGGGTGTTACAATTATAATATCGAGCCGTGTTCAAAAACTTCACTGTGGAATGGGTTCAAAATGTTTTCAAATTTTGGTTGAAATATGGTTTAGAAAAATATATATATCTCTTTCCGGAAGTATAACACCGAGTCTCCTGCACCAATCTGCACCGTAAGTTTCTGATACTTTTCTTTGTTATATCTTGTATTTGGTATCTATTCGTGTGTTTGGTTTGGATGTGATGTTCGGACATAGAGTTGGGTGCGTATGAAATATTCGCTCTGCTTTAATGGCTAGGTGTTTTTGAGTATGTGTAGGAGTTTTAAATTCTAGTTAAAAGATATTAGTTTTATTAAGATCGAGTCTTGCAAAGAAGAGCGTAGTGTGGTAGGTTAGGATGTGTATTTGCTAGTTAGTTGGAAATTTTGAGGACGAAATTTCTTTAAGGAGGGTAGATTTGTAACATCCCGAAATTAGGCCTAAGAGAATTGAGCCCAATGGGCCTTGAGCGTAGTAGCATTTAAATTTTTTTAGAGAACAAGAGATCGGCTTAAATGCAAGTTGGACCAATTAGATAAGTGAGTTTGGAAAGTTAGAGGGCTTCTATGAAGTCCCGGGTTCAAGTTAGCCTTAGGAAAATTTTGGTTTTAGGTGAAAAAACCTTGGAGGTTGGTGGATAGGCCTTAAGAATAAAATGTGAAGGAAAATGACACAAGTGGAGTGTGTGGTGTAGTGGCAAAGTGACGCCACTTAAGGACAAAAGAATGACGCCACAAGGAAGGAAGGAGGTCCAAGGTTCTAGTTGTAGCGTTTGCATTCCTTTTAGATTATTTTTATTAAATGAATTTAGACCTTGGCCATAGGGTTATATTTAGTTGCGCATGGTTTAAGAAACAAGGAGCTAGTTGGTAAAGTGGCTAGCGGCGTGGATTATGCTACAGGAGAGTCTGGGTTCAAATCTCATGAGAAGCAAGGGAGTATTTATTTTGCGGATTGGATGGTAAGAGTTTTAGTTGAATTTAAACTCTACTGATGGAGGGATCCCACATCGGAAAGATAAAAAGAAGGAAGGTGAAGAGCTAGCTATATAAAGAGCATTCTAGGAGGAGAGTTAAGATACCTTGGTGGACGTTTGGGCACAAGAGTGGTTGCGTAGCGGTTTAACACCGCACTCCTATCGGTGTGTAACTCTTTCTACTCTAGTCAGAAGCGGCAAATGCCGAATCGTCGATTCACGACAATAGTAGCCACACGCAGGCGTGCGGCGCGTGTAGGCTTCGACGCGATAGTTGAGGCCATCGAGAGTATTCTTGTGGGTTGAAATTTGCTTGGGCGCGATGGGCAAAGTAGGCTCAATGGGCCTGTAGGCCCAATAGAATAAATTGTATGATGATGTAGTATATAGTGAACTAGACTAGGTGGAACCTATATACGTGGCTAGATTTGTGTTAGGTAGGCCACATGAGCGTGTGGGCTCGAATGGGCCAAAATTGGGTTTTAGGCCCAACAGTCCGGTAAAGACCGAAAATGGTAGTTGAGTCGCTCAAGGCGACACTGGGCCTTCGAAAAGGCCATTCCAGGTACGAAATTACTAAAATACCCTTAGTGGGTAAATTACCAAAATACCCCTGAAAGGTAAATTACGGAAATGCCTTTGGTAGGTAAAATTATGGTTATACCCTTAGAGGTTGATTAGCATGATTATGTTGTTTTATGTCTATCTGATTATGATGGTAATTCATGTTATACTTATATTTGATATATGTCTAGCATACATGACATACTACATACACGAATTATTATGTCGTATTGCATAGGTATGATTAGAGGAGGGGGAAGATGTGATATTTGTGACTTTGGGTCACCAGTGGTTTACCACCACCGGGTTTGGTACCACATATATTTATCTTTGTGACTTGTCCCAGTGGTTCAAAGACACAATGGGTTGGCCCCATATTATATTTAAAGGGATCGTCACTAGTAGTTTGGTACTACAAAGTGGGTTGGCCTCACATATGTTATTTGTGACTTTGGGTCACCAAAGGGTTTGGTACCACATATGTTATTTGTGACTTTAGGTCACCGGTGGTTTAGCACCACCGGTGGTTTGGTACCACATATGTTATTTGTGACTTTGGGTCACCAGTGGTTTGGCACCACCAAAGGGTTTGGTACCACACTGGGTAGAATCGGGAGTTTGGATGGTTAGGTTTTGGGTTGCATGACATGCATATTTTCATATAAAATTGTGTAAGGGTTTAACACCGTTGGATGGGGATTTACACATTGAGTCTCGATGACTCACCCTTAGTTAAATTTTGCGTAATCATTAGATCGTGGATTTGGGAGCCGAGGTGGACTCGTGGAGGCCATACATATGTTTACTCAATAAATTTGTTTCTTTTATTTGGACTTATTTTTATTTGGGTTTTTGTTATGTAATAAGGCCTTAGGTATTTTACTTGGTTTCAGCTTTCAATTTGGTTACTGCTTATTATTAAATGATCAATATGGGATTTTCCTAAAATGATAATAAACCATTTCTTATTCAAAATTATTTAAACTCGATTTTTCACAACAACTATAAAGAATACGAGTTTTTTTAACGAACGCATAGTTTTTAAACATTCCTTTCATGTGACATGCCAGATCCAGTCGTAACGTTTAGGCCGGGTTTGGGGTGTTACAAGTTCCACATGCGACACCTCGTCTAATCTTCGTTTGTTCGTCAACAGCTCTTTTAAAAATTTCCTTGAATCTGGCATCTGCGAAAGAGCTTCAAGAAATGGTAAGTTAATACGTAATTTTTTTAGAAGTATAAAAACTTACCAAATTGTTCATCTGTGTCATCTTTCTTCATTGTATTTGGGTATGGCACTCAAGGTTGGTACTCTGTAATTATCGGTTTTCGTTTTTCATGACTTACATTATCCTTACCTTCCTCTACCACATTTTCTTGCTTTAATTCTAGTTCATCTAACCCTTCACTATCGTGAGAAGTTATGGCTTGAAGTTGCTCCTTCGGGTTAGTCTTAGTGTTGCTCGGTAAGCTACCTTGTGGTCGTTTAGAGATCAACTTGGCAAACTGGCCTAATTGGTTCTCGAGCCCCTGAATTGATGCTTGCTGATTTTTGAGTGCTGTTTCAGTGTTTTGAAAATGGGTTTCTAACACCGCGATGAGTTTTGTTAGCATCTCTTCGAGGTTTGGTTTCTTTTCTTGTAGGTAGGGTTGTTGTTAGAAGCCTGGAGGAGGTTGCTGTCTTTGATTTCCTTGGCCACCCCACGAGAAATTTGGATGGTTCCTTCAACCTGGATTGTAAGTATTACTATAAAGGTTATTTTGGGCCTAGAATTGTTACCCATATAGTTCATCTGTTCGTTTTCTATGCCCGGGTTGCAGGGTGGGTATTCTATACTATTCATCTCTCCTCTATTTGTATCATACTGCATCACTGGATGTACTTACAAACCGCACAAACCGTCAATTTTTTATTTAACAGTTCTACCTAATTTGATAGCATGGCCACTGCGTCGAGGTTAAAAACTCAAGTCACTTTTGTTGGTTTTGTCCTCATAACTTGCCACTGATAGTTATTCAGTGACATCTCTTCAATGAACTCGTAAGCAGCCTCAAGTGTTTTATTGTTTAATGTACCACCGGCGGATGCGTCAATCAACTGCTTAGTCGAGGGGTTCACCCCGTTGTAAAAGGTTTGAACCTGTAGCCATAATGGTAACCCATGGTGAGGGCACCTTCTCAGTAGATCCTTGTATCTCTCCCATTCATCGTAAAGTGTTTCTAAATCCATCTGCACAAAAGAAGAGATATCATTCCTCAACTTAGCCGTTTTAGCCGGCGAAAAATACTTCAGTAGAAATTTTTCGGTCATTTGTTCCCACGTAGTGATTGATCCTCGTGGTAACGAGTTCAACCACTGTTTAGCTTTGTTCCTCAATGAAAAGGGAAACAATGAAAGGCGAATGGCATCATCAAAAATACCATTTATTTTAAAAGTGTCGCAGAATTCCAGAAAATTTGCTAAATGATTGTTAGGGTCATCATCCTGCAAACCATCAAACTGAACAAATTGTTGTATCATCTGTATAGTGTTAGGTTTTAGTTCAAAATTATTTGTAGCAATAATAGGTCTAACAATACTTGATTCAGTTCCTGTTAAATTAGGTTTAATATAATCATACATAGTACGAAGAGTAGGATTTTGATTCACAAGGTTTGCTGCCACCACAGGAGGTAGCGGATTATTGTCAGCCATCTCTTTGGAAGTATTGGTTTAATCTTCTTGCTCTTCTTCTGTGTACTGTAGGTTTTGCCTTATTTCTCTATGATTTCTGTGAACTGTAGCTTCTATATCACTGTAAAAATTAAGGGTCCTAACGAGTTCCTTCTAGTCATAAACTAGAATTACCTGCTAGAAGTGAAGAAAATTAGTAAAGTAAAAACAAATTGCAAATAAAGAAAATATGGCTAAAGTAATTAAAATCAAGTGTTCTTAATATCTTAGTCCCCGAAATGGCGCCAAAAACTTGATGGAGCTCGAAACTAATAATAATTTCGATAAAGGCAAGCGCACCTATCGAACAGTAGTATAGCTGTGGTGAGTCCGGAATATCGTATCCTCAAGGACCAAGAGTACTTGTAATAACTATCTTTTTATTATTTAGCCTACTAATTATGGGGATTTGCTTTTCATCTAGAATTTAACTAACTAATTTAACTAAATATGAGCATGACAGAGAGTGAATTGGGAAAATACTTTCGGACAACTTTATATGAGATCAGCAATACCTAAGGAAGAATCCACCTAGACTTCACTTATTACTTTTGATTCATGTGATTTATTCACTTGGCTTAATCCGTAAAAATCCCTAAATTATATTAATACCTCTTTCGAGGCTACTAACAACTGACTCTAGGTTGATTAATTGAAATTTCTTTCTAATTAAAACCCCTATTGTCGCATTAACTCGATCTATGGATTCCCTTGTTAGGTTTGACCCTAATCCAATAGATTTTCGTCACCCTATTTCTAGGGTTGCAATCAACTCTGCTTAATTGTGTTGATCTACTCTTAAACAGGGACTTTTGCTCCACTGAATAAGTACATTCGACTTGAATCAAAACCTGAATTATCAAAACAAGAATTAAAACTCACAATTAAGAATTAGCACAAGTATTTATCTCATAAATCAAATAATAATAAGATCTGTCATAGGTTTCATCCCCTTAGGTATCTAAGGGATTTAGTTCATACTATAAAAAGGAAACATCATAAAAGAAGATAAACAACAAAACATAAGAAAAACCTAAAAACTTCTAAAGAACTTGATGGGAGATCCTCAGTCTTGATGGAGATCCTTCTCCTAAGCTATTCCTAACGGCTGTCTTGGAGTGTTTTTTCTTCTACTCGGCATCTATTCGACATCCTGTCAACTCCCCCTTTAAGTTTCCCCCTAAAGTGTTTATATAGGCTTTGAAATGCTTTACTTGGCCCGAAAGTATCCTAATTCGAATGAAACTTATCTTGGTCACGGTAGGGACACGCCTGTGGATCGAACCCAGGGCCGTGTTTGAGTCTGCTAAAGAGGCACGGCCGTGTGGTGAACTCCAGGCCATGTTGATTTCTTACTTTGGCCCATTTCTTCCGTTTTTGGCCCGTTTCTCGTTCTTTTCATCCTCCTATGCTCTCCTAAGTATAAAACATGAAATTAAAGAATTAGGAGCATCAAATTCCACAATTCAAGGGATAAATCATCCAAAAGTATGCTAAATGTGGGATTAAAATATGTATATATTACAGTTTATCATTTGACTATTAAGACAATCCAATAAGCAAGTTAATTTGTCATAT
This sequence comes from Gossypium rotundifolium, assembly GCA_025506655.1. NCBI lineage: Eukaryota > Viridiplantae > Streptophyta > Magnoliopsida > Malvales > Malvaceae > Gossypium > Gossypium rotundifolium. The sequence continues at coordinate 18,317,660 of CP106734.1, forward strand.
ATAACATGATATTTAACATTTTCAAACAATTTTATGAGTTTAGGACCCACACCTTATTTTTCGCTTCCTCGCAGCACATTAGCGAATCTTCCAATTTTCCTTAATAATTCCTTAAATGAAACTAAGCCAAAATTCAGTATAAATTCAATCAATTTACCAATAAACCAGCCCCCAAACACCCACTTATGAGTTCAAACCAATCATTGAAATTATAACTATTTTATGAATCCAAACTAGTTAGATTCCTTACCTTTGAAAAATACCTTTGGAATCATTTAAAATCTCCCAAAATTCCAGATCTAGAAATTTAGGTTTTGAATGGACAAGATTAATTAATAAATTGAAGAGAGAAGAGACCTTACCCAAGCTAGTCGAGAGAAACGACAATGGCACTTTCTTGTCAATGTTCAAGATCGATCTTTGAGTTCAAGATTTCATATTTGAGGCTGATTTTAATGAGGAAAATGACAACAATATGGTGGAGAACATGTTAACAAATCTTGTGGCAAAAAGAAAAAGAAGAAAGAGATGGTAAAACTAGGTGTAGGCAATGTCAACAATGGGAGAAAGATAGAAAATTGAAGAGAAAAGAGAAGAGAAAGAGGGTGAATGGCTTGGGTAGATAAAATTTGAATTAAAGGCTGAAAAATAAAATAAAAAATTATATTTATACTTAGGGTTCAAGAGTATGATGGCACACACATTTAAAAAACAAAGGATTTTACAAAATTTAATTATTTTACAAGGGAAGGGATTCAAACTTGGGACCTAATTTAATTTCCATGCTTTCGCATATTTCTTTTAACCATTAGGCTTTTTCCTCATTCTTTAAATAATTTTGCAATATTTATTTTAAAAACAAGGCATGTTGCATACTAGGGTTTAAGGCAAAATTTGCAAAATAATAAAAATGGTGAGAGAGAAGGGATTTGAACTTGGGTTTCAAGGAACATTTCACTAACACTTAACCAACAAATCAATACCTCATTTATTTCCTAAAAATGTATAGATAAATTTCAAAAATTAAGGCATGACCACTCTCTCTCAATTAACAAACTCGATTCTACTAACACCTAATTTTTGGGATGTTACAAATAAGCTGAGAAGATAAGAACTAAAGAAAAAAGCCTAAAGAAATTTTAGTTCAACGACGGTGGCCAATGGCATAGAAGAGCTGCTGATATGTCACAAAAAAAAAAAACAATTCAAAAATTATAAAGATAAAAGAATCAAAATTAAAATAAAAAGTTCATAAAAATTTTAAAAAAAATTAGCATAGAGTACTTATGGATTGTCATCCAGGTTGTTGTGTTTAAAAATTTAACATTTTACTTAGTATCCTCATTAAAAAGATATCATGTCAACTCTTTTTCAAAATGTTGATGGTCAAATTTGACTTTTTTTAAATATTGAGGCCAAATTTAGTTTTAAAAAAAGACCAAATTGATAGAAGATATAAACATTAAGAGCTAAATTTGACATTATGCCATACTATTTTACTCAATCAAACAAAGTAATGCAACATGTTTATTACATTTCATCTAACAAAACTATTATTAAAGTTATTACATCCCGTTCCATAAAACTTTTATTTCATTTTTATAGAACAAAATTCTTTCACAATTTATTCCATTCCAACGAACCAAGCATGTTGCTGCTTATTGAATTGACATCACCATCAACTATGTATATATATATATATATATATTATAATTTATAGAAAAACTAGAAAAATACACGATTTGGACCTAAAGATAATTCCCTTTGCCTAGGGAAGGTGAACGCTTCAAATTGCTAAAGTTGTACCTAGACAAGTACATAGCTCAAGGCTCAGGTTGGGTTAAGACAACCTGGCGTGCTTCTGAATATTTTCAAAAAGTAGCAGCAAATTGAGTGGTGATATATTAAGAAAAGTCGCAGCTACAACTAATGGATTTTGGGGAAGGGAAATAGCCAAACTTATGGCTAGTGTTGAAGCAGAAGTTTACGGGAGTGAGAAGAAAACTTATAAGAAGCTTAAGGGAAATAGCCAAACTTATGACCCCACCTTATTTCGTGAAGTGGTGGATTATAATGTTAGAGAACATCAACAGAGAAGAAAATCGGTTGTTGCTGATGGAGGTCGAAATCATGTGGTCCAATTAATGTTTTCATTATTTTTAGGTTGGTATTGGCATACTAGGGAAGAGTCTTAGCACTTTCTATTGGAAAAAATTCGGTTCAAAAATAATTTTTTTGTATAGCGGAAAATTAAAATTTTGAAAATCAACCTGGTTTGTAATATTTATAGCAATAAACCTTAGACCGAATTCATAATTGTGTTTTCGACCAAATGATTTTTATCGTTTTCGGCTTTCAACCAAGTGATCTTCTCCTCTGTTCTAGTAACACGAACAATTTTGAGTGTGGGCTCGAGCTATTCGAATTAAAACACTGAACCATAAATAATTTTCTATTTTTTTAGGGTGAAAGGAAATTTCTATTCTTAAATAGAAACCAACAAAATCGTTATTCCATAAAAAATATTTAAGTCTAAAAGAATAAAAGTCTCTATATTTTCGGGAGAATGACAAATCTTAAAGTTATATTTATAGCTCTAGCGATGCCATCTATTTATAGGGAGAGAATGCAGAACCTTTGATGAATATTTTTAAAGGTTTATTTCAAATAGAAAAATAACTTGCTACTTAGAGTAAGAGTAAGATGGGCGACATCCCCTAGTATTCCTATTAGGGTGGCCACCCTTTCATATTCCATGAGGTGATTTTCGGCCTCTCTCACATCAGTACCAATTACGATAATTCTTGGACTTTTTGACCTAGTACTTTGTAATCTGATCTAACTTGATTTTATTTTTTCTATTTTTTCAAAATAAACTTCACTATTTATATTCAATTAAATAATTTTCTCATCTCAATTTTACTCCCTATATAATTATAACAATTTTACCCTAGTAAAATTTTCAAGAAAATATATTTAATATTTCACAATTCAACTTGTTTACTATGACCGTATGATTTATTTTCATTTTTGGCTTTAAAATAGCTCAAAAATATAAACTCATTCTTCTAATCATTTTTAGAAATCCAATTTCATTTTAAATGAATTTATTTCTCATTTTCATTTTCATTTCCATTTTGAGAAGCCAAATTTATTTTCAAATGATTTCATTTCTCCATTTTGGAGAAAACCATAATCATTTACGAATATTTTTTCATTTTTTCATTTCTATTCATTTCATTCATTTTGATTCAACATGCAATTAATTTCTAGATTCAACGAGCTAGCAGAGGGGCCGATTGGATATAAGAAATTAGGGCTCAAATGATTTATAATTAAGTTCCAACTTTTCACCTATTAATTATAAATCATTTAGTCACAAAGTCATTCCATTATAGCATCAGGATTGCGTTTTCCCTAATAGCGTATCATTATGAAAGCAACTCAATCAATGCTCGTCCAATAACCTTGTAATAAATGTATTTCCCTTATAAGGTATCCTTAATCTCTTTGGGATAATATATGTTCTTCCAATATGATCATCTTTTATCTCATGATAACCATTACATCTTCTTTCATGAAAAGTCGATTACTATCAAATCACAATCAAGTCATTTGTCACAAAAAAGAACGACTCATGTTCATGTTTACTTTTCGTCAACTATGTAATGCCAATGAGAGGATATCATTTACCCATGTCTCGGACTATAAATTCCACTATTGTGAATGACACTACATACTGTAGAAGTTATACACCCAATACGCCAGCTTTCGATTCCTCATCTATTCTAACTCAAGATTTTACTTACATCGAAGTTTACGAGTCACGCATATATAGTTAACCATCTATTCAAGATTTAGGTATGCCACACTATGAATGTCACAAGTGAATAAATTCATAAATGGATTCAAAATATATTCTTCTTAAGTCTTAATCCGATGTACTGTCAGTCACATCTATGTCTTTATCTTTTAGGAGTCATCCGCTTTGATGTTTAATACAAAACATCTTCCCAATTGAACTTGATAGACAGCATATTAGTCTTTCAATTAGTTTGCTCATTTTCGATTAGACTAAGGATATGTTTAGATTCATCTACTAATTCATGATGTCTTTCTGTATTACGATTCATCTACGTAATACCCTTAGTATCGGTTTAAACATTAGACAATCAATGAACAATATTTACTTTTATTTTACTTTGTGTGCAAAATCCACATAAGGACAATAATACAAAGTATATTAATTTTAATCAATAAAATTTATTTTATTAATCAATCTTTTTGAAAAAATAACAAGTTTACAAATGAATATACTATACTCAGGATACCAGATCCAACACTTTCTTACTAAGCTTTAATATATTCGGTGCTGAAGTTGATTGTAAGTTTATTATCTGTTCAAATTATTTCTGAAATGAGGAGGGGTGGATGGAGTTATCCAACACTTAGGACCAAATTTGTATCAACAACAATTCAGTCCTAGTGTAAGTAAAATTGAGTTTACTTGCGTAAAAATATTGCCTAGTCTAGTAGAACTCTGAGCTATACCGACGATCATCAGTTTCTGAGCTACATTGATGGTCATCAAATTCTACAAAAGAACTAAAAAGCGTGGTATAGTATCCTAGATGGGAAGAAACTCTTTTTTATTGTTTTCATTTCCATTATGTACGATTTAACCATCTTAAGAACATTATCAGTATAACTTAACATGAAAGCAAATTTCCAAAATATCAAGCATGCATGCGCTCACTTGCAAAGGCTTCATTTGTTTGCCAGTAAAATGTTTTCCGGAAAATGATTTCTGGAAAATGATTTACTTTTCCGTATTTGGATGAATCATGTAAAATATTTTCATTGTTTGGCGATTTCAAAATATTTTCCGAAAAGTCGTTTTTACATATATATTAATAAATTTATATATATTAATAAATTTATATTTTAAATTGTTTTTACATATATTGCAATGCAATAATACTCAATTATTAAGCTAGAATATTAACCGTCATAGATTGAAAACATCCAAAGTCAAATAAATTATTTGTAATTGTGTTATAAAAAATAAAAACAAAGATTGAATAATTATAAATTAGCTTCCAAACCATAATTAATACTAGAAATTAATAATATTATCCAAATACATAATTAGTAGTTCACCACATAATAACAACAATATTGTCCAAGTGCATAACTAATATTACACCACATTTAAATTATAAAGGAGAGCTTGTATTGAAAACAATATAGCCGAAAGTTAAAGAATCGGAGTTTACATATGGCTCGACAAATGAATTATTAACTGACATACACAATAATCATCTCTCTTACATCATAAACAAAATTATAGCTTGAAGTTTCTTCATCTTGAATCATATAATTGGTGATGTAGAAGACAAATCCAGTCTCAAGGGGTTTCCAAAGTATGTTTTACATATGTAATTTGCAGCCTACAAGTTAGTGGCAATGGTTCATCTTCCTGGAATGCAAGGGGTAAGAACAACAAATAGAAAAATGACAAGCAAGAATAATTTAAAATCATGCAATGGTTGCAACCTTCAAGTTAGTGGCAACGGTTCATCTTCCTGGAATGCAAGGGATAAGAACAACAATAAAGTACCCTTTTATCTTTTCCTCATATTGCCTTGGCACAAATGAAATTCTATATCGTTGCAGTCACTAGAAGGGATTAAATGTTACAATGACGTAATGAAGTGATCCGCTTATTGTTTACTTACATGAGAATACACCAATCAATAGGGTGTTTGTTTTCTTGGCGAGACGTATAATGTGCAGAAAGCAAAATCAGAGAAACGAAAGCACTATCTACAAAAATTACATCAAACCACCAGTGGTAAAAGTCAAACTGAATATCTCCACCCAAAACATCTGTTATAATCAACCTGCCAAACAATACATAACTCATAAGCTATAGGTTTTAAACTGAAAAGAGATATTTAACATCCAGGAAATTATTACAAATTGAAGGGAATATTTTTCTTCCTTAATAAGAAATAGAATAAATATACAAAGTCATCAATCAAGCCATACCTGTACTCAATCCTCAAACTTTTTCTTATCAAAAGAATTGAAGAGAGGAAGTACATTCCCATAATTTTAGAAAGGAAAAGGACAACATTGCTTGAAGATCCACTACCAACTCTGGAAACTGCAAAGAAGAACTGCATGCAACAAAACATTGTAAGTAAAGCTGAAGATTACTAGATACTAGTGTCACGGGGCTAGAGTTTTCACTAGCAATCTGTGCGGCCTTAGGCGATTTACTCGTCCAAATTCGCCTAAGTCAGCCTTTAACTCGGATGAGGATTCGTTAAGAACTCCTCCAAGGCACCAACAAAAGAGCGAAGCAAACTTATGCCAAAAGAAGCAAACAAAAAGAACAACAGAAAGAACGCTTGCAAAGTGTTTGAGTAAATGCTCTCAGAACTCTATTACTTTTAAGAATTCTCAAGTACAATGGATTGGTTACAAATGAGGGAGAGACTCTCTATTTATAGTTGAGCTCCCTCACAACCGACGGACACGATACATTTACATCGACGGATGAGATTAACCTTATTCCCTAATTTAAGGGATTTACAAGATTTGCCTAATCAAATCCTATCTAATCTTCACAAGATATGATTTTCCCTATCTTTAAAGATTAGTTACCAAATCTACCTAAGTTGCCATAACTTCATTATTGGGCCAACCAGACTTCAATCTGACAGGCTTCTCCAATAATTCCTTGAATCGGGCCAGTTCTCGTAGGCCAAATGATCCCCATCTAAGCAATAGACCTCCATCGGATGCATTTGGTGTGATGGTCAAGGGCTCTGAGCTCTGACCCGTGACATTCTCCCCCACCCATTCTCGCAACATCCTCGTTGCGACTCCCGAATGGCTCTGACTCGGTTCGTCACGATCTCATCTTGACGCCTTAGCTTTTCCCTTCTTTTGGAACTTTTGCCTCGGCTTTCGTCGCCTCTTGACTCGAGCCGTACTACTCGTCGCATTTACTCTGGTCAACTGTCCCATATGCATCACTTCTTTTTCCCTGAAGCCCGATGCACCATCCACTTTTCCCATACGTGGAAGCCTTGTCGATAACTCGGCCAACTCTGACGCTTCACTCGACTTGAGCCTCATTGGTCCTAGCTTCACTGTTTTCATCGCAACTTTTTCCTCTAAGTTCGATGACAAACTCACCTCTTCCTTGGGTGAAAGCCCCTCCGACGACTCACCATGCTCGGACGTTACCTTTCCTTTGACTTCGACTTGCTTTGGACAGTTTCGCAACTCATGCGGACCACAGCACAAGAAGTACTTTACTTGCTTCTTTTTGCTCCTCTTCGCCCTCTTGGCTTCGGTTTTTCCCTTACTTGAACCAAGCTTCTTGGGCTTCGTGTCTGCTCCATCATTCCCTTCGATGACAGACTTTCTTGGGCACTTCCGCAACCTATGAGGACCATGAGATAAAAAGCACTCGGCTGGCTTTTTCTCGCTTGTGGCTTCCTTGGCTTCGACACCCCTTGCTCTCAAACCAAGTCCCAAGGCCTTTCCCACCGGCTTTCTCCTAAGCACGAATTTCATCGGACATTTCTTCAACATGCGTGGACCATCACAGAGAAAGCATTTCAGCTTGTCCCTTTTCCTCTTGGGTTTCTTCTTCTCAACTCGTGGTTTACTATTCCTACAATTGTTGCCATTGCCATTGCCATCAACAATGTCTTCCTTGTGATTCCCTTCACGTACGTCTCTTTCCTTAGACTCAAAAGACCCAAGCTTGTCTTTTCCTAGACCAAGCTTAGCCACGGATTCCGCTACCGTCATGGCTTCCAACAGCTTTTAGACACTTCTTTGTTCCAACTCCTGTCTGACCCACGACTTTAATCCCTCTTGAAAAGTAAGCAATGCTTCTTTCTCGGTCACACTCGAAACTTGGAGCATGAGTTCCTTGAACTCACGAACATACTCCCCTACTGTGCCTTGTTTCATTATCCCTTGCAACTTTGCCCGATCTTCTTCCTCGGTAAACTCTGGGTAAAACTGTTCCTTCAACTCGGATTGGAACTCTTGCCATGTTCCAATCTCACATTGCCCTTTATCTGTGGTCCTTCCTCGCCACCATAAAAGCGCAATATCAGTAAGAAATAATGAAGCAGTATTTACCTTACCAGCATCATCCACGATGCCTTTGGCACGGAAGTAGTTTTCCATCCTCCACAAGAAATTGTCCACATCGCATACAGACCTTGTCCTCGCAAACTCCTTCGACTTCGGGACATACTCACTACTGAGTGCTGCACTTGACACTCCTTCCCCGCCGCTGTTCGACACAAGGCCAACTCTCCCTCGAGCTCTTCTATTCTTGTGCTCAAAGCTAGCATCGTGGCCACTGTTTCCTCCTTTAAAGCCATCATCATGGCCTCAAGAGCATCGTTCCTATCCGACAGTTTATCTCTATGTGAATTAAACAACTCGTTTACCTTGTCCATGGTTGAATTAAGAGACATATTCACATAGTCTCTGGACTGTTCCTCCCAGTCGCCTATGTGACTCTCGATCCCATCGATTGCCTCCTTTACGCCCTCCATAGATTCCTCGAGTTTATCCACACGTTCCTCAACTGTTGACAACATCTCCCTCAAAGACTTTCTCACCAATCTTTGTTCAAACCCTTCTTTCGACATCCCAACAGTGCCTTCGAACCAATAGCTCGAATACCACTTGTCACGGGCTAGAGTTTTCACCAGTAATTTGTGCGGCCTTAGGCGATTTCCTCTTCCAAACTCGCCTAAGTCAGCCTTTAACTCGGATGAAGATTCGTTAAGAACTCTTCCAAGGCACCAACAAAAGAGCGGAAGCAAACTTATGCCAAAAGAAGTAAACAAAAAGAACAACAGAAAGAACACTAGCAAAGTGTTTGAGTAAATGCTCTCAGAACTCTATTACTTTTAAGAATTCTCAAGTACAATGGATTGGTTACAAATGAGGGAGAGACTCTCTATTTATAGTTGAGCTCCCTCACAACTGACGGACACGATACATTTACATCGACGGACGAGATTAACCTTATCCCCCAATTTAAGGGATTTACAAGATTTGCCTAATCAAATCCTATCTAATCTTTACAAGATATGATTCTCCCTATCTTTAAAGATTAGTTACCAAATCTGCCTAAGTTGCCATATCTTCGTTATTAGGCCAACCAGGCTTCAATCTGACAGGCTTCTCCAACAGTTCCTTGAATCGGGCCAGTTCTCGTGGGCCAAATGATCCCCATCTAAGCAATAGACCTCCATCGGATGCATTTGGTGCGATGGTCACGGGCTCTGAACTCTGACCCGTGACACTAGGAACCACAAACTACTTTTAAAACAACTATGATTTCATTCAATAATGAAGATAGGCCACATAAGGTGGACATGATGCCTCAAGCTTGCTGCTCATGCATACAACAAAATGAATATATATATATATATATAAAACAATATTCTTCATAAGAAGAGGTCAATTAATAGTAAGAACAACAATAGCAATAAGTCAATAATCAATGATCAATGATGATGACAATCATAAAAGCTGCCAAAGTAGCAACATAGAAGCAATAAGATGACCTGGATATTTAAAGGTTTTTACATTGTTAATGAAAATTCATTGATTCTGGATCGGCAAAATAGAGACTTTGGGATTTTGAATAAAATGTAGACATAGCATATGGTAACTAAAAATGCTGAACCATATAAAAAACAGAACTACCATGACAACCACTAAAAATGAACAAGATTACCTTCATTAGATTTTTTAAGAAACCCCGCACTGATATTGTGATCAAGATTCCAATAAACAGCAGGGAAATATACTGCAAATAACAACTATTAAAATAGTAAGATGCCAACTATTAACCATAACCAAAAGACAGTATAGTTTAATACCTAAAGGCAACAATATGGTAACTTTTCCTAAACCACAAAATGTTAGAACCAACACTCATTGTACAAATGAATAAAATACCTAAGCACAAATCATTTGAAACAAATTATACAAGTATAAAATGGGAAAATACCAAAATAAAAATGAAAAGGGTTTTAGGTTGAAGGCGAAACAAGATTATGCGAAGCATTAGAATTGGAAATAAAAAATGAAAAATAAAATTCAACTAGAAAGGAAGATTACCAGTCTTGCATTTGCGGTAGAATCTCTGACGCTTTCAACCGAAGAGGAATAGGAAAATTTAGGGGAAAGAGAGAAAGAAATTTGGCTGAGAAAGAATGAAGGAGGAATAAAAGAAGGAAAAAGGGGAATCTGCCTAAGAGAGCTTTAGGAAAATGTCTTACGGAAAATGAAACGGTAAGACAATTTCCCAAAATGAAAGGGTTTTATGCGTGTTTTGGAAAATATTTTCCAAATGGAAAATGTTTTCCGTCAAACAAACACTAGAAAACTGGGAAAACAATTTCCGGAAAATATTTTCCAGCAAACAAACACACCCTTAATTGGTTTGATAAAAAATTATTAAAAAACTAGAAAGATAAAAATAAGTTGAACAATTTGGCCCAACCACTTGGTTTAATAGATGTTTGGTATTACATTGCCAAAGGCTTGAGAGAAATCAGCAGCTCCTCTAATGCCAAAAGGTTTCTTCACATTTGCATACCAGAATGTCTTTTTTTTTAATATTATTTTTTCTTATTTTAGAGGAGGATTGAGTTTATATTTTGTATATTTCCTATTTGGTTATTCATTATGTGATGCTAATGGCTTCTTCTTCTTGTTGTAGGCCTTTGAACCTATGAAGAAGCAAGAAGAGACAAGGCAAACTGAGTTGGCTGCAAGAGCTGCAGAGAGTTTAAGGCAATGCAAGCCCAAGCTGAAACTGTAACATCTCTTCTGAAATCTTTGTACCTTAATGGTTAATTAATTAATATAGATGTTGGTTTAAAGATTAAAGTTTGAAATTGCAAATTTTTCCTTAATAACATTAAGGTCGATTTGTATTTATAAGGTTGGCGATAGTGACATTATTAGTCTTATTGTTTCTTCTCGAATCTCATTTTAAGTTGCAAGTTGTAACCAGGAAATTCTTTCCAGCTTAGGCTCCGTTTATTTGGTGGAAAATAATTTCCGGAAAAACACTTTTCGGATTTTCCAGCATTTGTTTGGTGGAAAATGAATTTCTAAAGGAAAACATTTTCCAAACATGGGTAAAATCACTTCCTTGGTTCTGGAAAACGTCTTACCGATTTGGAATCAGTAAGACATTTTCCATTCCCTTCTCTACACTCTCATCGTCTCAGCTTCAAAAATTTCTTTGCAGACTTTCTTTAGAAAGGTATATTTTATATTTCCATTTTCATTTCTACTCATTTTTTAAACGCGTAATTCTCTGCAGCTTGTGATTTTTTAGACTGTTGTGAAGGAGGAAAATGAGAGACCGTTTCTGGAAATTTTTGGAATGGAGGAGTTGGAAAGATTTTGAATTTTCTCTGTATTTTACTAATGAAAAATCTTTCCAATTCCTCCCATTCCACTGATTTCCAGCATTTCCTCTCCATTTTCTTACCTTTCTTCAATCCTTTTTGTTTTATCATTTCCTGCAGTTTGTAAGTGAAATCGGTAAACCTTACCTAATTTTCTTACTCTTCTGTTTTATTTTTATGTAGATCTGTTCTTAACTGTCTTTCATGGATCTTCTGATATTTTCTTCTTGCTGTATAGTTCCAGATCCTTGGTTTTATTTTTTAGTTAAAAATTAGGTAAAAGGGAACTTAATCTTCAAAACTGTAAGTGGAAAATTCTGGATTTGTCGTTAAGTTGGTGGAGATCAAATTAAGTCGGGATATATTGATTTAATTGAAAGGTAGGTGGATTTTATATCTTTTTTACCCTGTTTTTGAAAAAGTTAAAAATGGTGGAGCGGTGAAAATTAGATGGATAAGGTAGATTTATGTTGTTTGAGTTGGGATAGCTTTTTATAATCCAATGAGATGGATAAGGTAGATCTATGTTGTTTGTTTAGAACATAAAGTTTCAGTGATGGAAAAAGTAGTGTAACTTGAAGCATAATAATTTAAGTTTGCTCACCCTATAACATTCAATAAAAGCAGGAGTTTTTTTCTATTGGTTGCTAACCATCAAGCTCTAGCTTATGGTTTTTAGTTCTATGTTGAACATTTTAGCTTTCAAATCTTTTGTTTGTATATTCTGGATGTTTATGTTATGATCTTTTTATCTTGATTACTGTAATTTAAAAATCCTTTTGGAATGTGTGTTTATTCTATATAAAGCAATTTGCAAGGAGCCTCAAGAGTCAAAGGTTCCCCCATCTCTTCATTTTTGTGATAAATTTTGATTTTCTTGATGCAGTCATGCCATTTATACATTTTTACGAAATTTTTCTGTTTATTGTCAAGGATCAATTTCATAACAATATCATGCAAAAATCATAAAAGATATTTATAAGGTTTACAATTAAAATAGTTCTTTATAAAAGAATCAAGACTGAAACTCCGCTGTGATGTTAGGCAATAACTAGGCTGTCGAGTTGGGTCTTTTTAGGCAAACAATCTATACCTAATTCTAGCTCTATGTTGAACATAGTTAAATGTTGTTTGAGTGGAAAATTATGGATCTATCATTGAGTTGGTGGAGATCAAATTAAGTCAGGATCTATGTTGTTTGAGCAGTGAAAAAGTCAAGGTAACAAATACTTGAATTTTTGTTTTGTTTTTATTATGTAAACGGTGTATTTTGATTGATGCTGCTGTTGCGTTTGTTTAATTGGATGTTAAATTTTGAACTTTAAAGAAGCTATGACTTCTTTTTTTGCTTTAATTTACTAGTAAAAGTTAAAATTTGAGACAGCTATGCATTAATGATTGTTTTAAAGGAAAGAATTAAACAAATTATACCAAATGATATAACCCTTAAATGATATAATCCTGTTTGAAATGTATGTAACATACTCTGCCAAAAGTTCTAAGAGCAAAACCGATTCACATAACTTTTAATAGAGGACAATCAATTCAACATTGAAAAGATGCATAAAAGATTAAAAATTACAACCGTGAGCAATTTGCTGCTAGTTATATAAATATGTTGGATAGGGATGTAAGATAATATGTATTGGATACAATAAGGAAAATAAATAAGAGGAGCAAGTTAAATACAGCCCATACCTAACTAATCTCCAGCTCTTTCTTTGTCCTACATGGAGTTTTAAGGAAAAACATACTTTTTCTTACACAAGAAAATACACTCCAAAAATCATTAAAAAATCATTAAGCTTCTCAATGATTTACTATTAAGTTTGATGGACTGATATCAACAAGCCAAAGACAAGACAAATAAACCAACTTAACTCAACTAAGCAATAAATGATGTTTAAACTCCGACCCTTTAACAAAAGGAGAAAAAATTAATATTCAAAACAAAACCTTGACTTCCCCAATAACTTAGACCAAGCTACACTGGTCAAAATACTCATGAAAATACAACCTTTCAGATTTTACAACATATTTAGATTTTGTTTAACTGCTAAAGGAACCAAAATGTAATTAAAAAGAATCAAAATCCAGACATACTAAACACAACCAAGTTGGCAGCCACAACTTAAATTATAACATCTTAAACAAATAGGTTGAATCAGTAGAAGCGCTCCAAATAATCATTCAATGAATCTTTTAGTGTGAGAAAATCAGAGGAAGATGCAAAATTTAAGTTCCCTGTCCTTTAAAAAATAACTCTATATAGATTATTTGTCCTTTTTCTTCCTTTAAATTTTTATCAATTTTCTTTACAAAAAGTAAATCTAATAAAAGTTAAAATATTTGGCCCCAGAATAGCACCATTAAAAAAGAACCCAATGTTTTAGTGAAGGCATTTATCCCCACATTAATTAACAAATAGGTAGTCATATAGGTAGTTATAAAAGGGTGAATAAATTGCATTTCCATGTACATGCTCTTCCAAAGCTAGTAGGGTTGGTTATGGATATAATAGAATATGCCATCTCCTATCTTATATGTATGTATGCACTTTAGTCATGGTAACTTTATTCATATATGTGATCTTATGAAAAGCTTGCATCTTTTTTGTAGTGATTTTCATATTTGTATGTCATTATTTTCTGTAGATGGATCGTAATCAAGATCAAAATGCAATTGTCGGAGCCGTAGCTTCAATTTTAGCTTTTGGGGCTATTTGGATTAAAAATTAAAAAATAGGAAGAAAATTACTTCTCACCCTCGTATGAATCGAGATTATGAAAGAGAAAATTTTATTAATAGTATTTTATATAGTGGTGACCAGCATTGTATTGATGTGATAAAGATGAGACCGATCGGATTTTTAATTTGTGTGATATTCTTAGTAGGAATAATTTGTTACAATCATCTAAATCTGTCAATATTAGGGAGCAAGTAGTTATATTTTTACATATAATTGGTCATAATGTAAGGTTTCGAGTGATTGGATCTAGATATTATAGATCAACTGAGACAGTTCACCGTTACTTTAGGGTTGTATTGAGAGCTATTTTGAAATTGTATAAACTAGTTATTAGATTACCTGATGAGTCAACTTCTAGTGAAATCAGAAACAATCTAAGGTTTTATCCTTATTTTAAAGATTGTTTTGGAGCATTAGATGAAACTCATATTCATGCATCTATTCCACTTAGCATTCAAGGAAGATTTCGTAGCCGTAAAGGAGACGACACAAAATGTAACACCCCTAACCCATGTTCGTCATCGGATTAAGGTTACGAGGCATTACTTGACCAAATACAAGTCAGTATACTTTTACATCATCAACTCATTCAATAAAATCTTAATACAAATGCATAATTAATTTATTATGTCACAACTAAAAATCATCTCAATGTAATACCATGTGCATCATTTGGAGATACAATTCCATACAAATAACTCAATACTATCCCTTTGGTCTTTTTGAGTAGCATAACCGAGTACATATATATATATAGATATGAGTTAGACTCTATTCAACTTTTATCAATTAATAGACCACACATATTCTATCGCATGCATGACCAAGTATTTACAACTATATTATACTTTTATTAAGTCCTCATAACCGAATATGAACATATATAACAATCTAAGATAAATATAAACACCAATTAAAACAATTACTTAATCAAATATTTACAACCGAATATAATTCCATTGGATCATTAGACCATCAAACCTATTTATTCCATGGATATAAATTAATCCCATTCTTTCATGAATTACCTTATAGATACATGCAAAAATAAGCAAGGTTTATCCACTATCCACAATGTATTATAGGCTTTACTCAACTAAAACCAATACTCAAATAATATGGAACAACCTTAAAGTTGAGCTTATAAGTCAAATATAAAATTTACTTAAACCTATTGATAATATTCATATCTTAATCTCATAAATCACACATACTAAAACCAAATTATATCATGTCTGAATATGCACATACATAACCAACAACTTAAATATATTCAACCAACGCAAGCATATTCGATCAACTCAAACCTACATATTAAGCCATTTTCGTATGGAATTTATATACATTCACTTAAACATCATTTGAGTCAAGTCAAAACGATTTAGCCTATGCATGCTATAGACCTTAAGTTTATACACAAAAGAGATACCAAAAATTTCGACAATAGTGTGATGAGCTTCAACGATGATCCCCGAGCGCGATATGAACATCCAAAAGAAATTTACAATACGTAACACAACCAAATACAAAGTAAGCTTTCATAGCTTAGTAAGTTTTAAGCATTTAATACACATATAAGCTTTGTCATGATTCAAATAAATTATTTCACTTATAAATTCTTTGCCGAAAACTTAAATATACAAAATAGATTTCATAACAACATTATATGTATGTATATATATATATATATATATATATATGTATGTATATCCATACACCACCTTCACAAAATAAAATAACCAGCATATGCATCTTTTACTCACCAAATTTCATCTTACATTACAAGCTACCATCAATCATAAGTCATTATATATAATACATACCTCTAGGTTATTTTCCTTTCCAACCGTAACTACCTGTACATATCATGTGACTTTATATTTGAACATTTTAATATCCTTATCAACATTAATAATAGGAATCTTTAAAGAGAAACATCAAACCTGTATACTTGTTATCAAGATTCGGTAACGTATCGCATACATAGTGCTGTTACTTTGGCATCTTAGTGCCTAGTTTCTGTAACGTATCGCACACTTAGTGCCTTTACTTATTTCCCGCACACATAGTGCCATATGACCGATTTCGCACACACAGTGCTCGGTATATAAGCTCGCACACATAGTGCCCCAACAACCAATCTCGCACACACAGTGCTCGGTATATAAGCTCTCACACATAGTGCCCCGACAACCGATCTCGCACACATAGTGCTCGGTATATAAGCTCGCACACATAGTGCCCCGACAACCGATCTCGCACACATAGTGCTCAGTATATAAGCTCGCACACATAGTGCCATCAATCCAGTTTCTCCTCATTACGAAATACATATATGTTCTAATATTTATTCACATATACTCGTATAATTAAAGGTTTACAAATAATTCATTTATTTTGATACTCACTATTACATTCGGCACCCTTATCATAACACCTAAAATTCATATCGATTTTAATGCATGTTTTGGTGCTTAATTTATGAAGGAAAAATTTTCTTACTTCTTTTCGTAGTTATTATAGTTCAAGAAGATTATAGAATTTTTCGAGTGGAATAATTTTATTTTGAGAGTATAATGAAGTAGACTAAGTGACATTAATACTTAAGTAAAATAAGTGTCAAAGTGAAGCATAAGATGAGTAAATGGTAAGGTGGTGATGGCGCATGAGTTATGGCATGAGGGGAGTGGTTCAATCCCTTGGTTAGCATCTAGAAATTTTATTTTTGGCTTTAATCCATGCATGTGTCGGCAAGGGATAAGGATGGATGAGTTGTATTGTTTTATTTTGGTAAGTAAGACTAAAGGAAAATGTAATTTTTAACTTATGGTATGGAATCAAAGGAATTTGGAAAGATATGGGGACATGAGGCTAGTATCAAGGATGATGTTTTGGAAACAAATTCATGGTCATTTGACCAATGAACTTGGACGGCAACATGGCTAGGGGAGGTTGGCCGATTTTTGCTAGTAGCTTTGCTAGGGTAGGAATTTGTTTTGGTCATTCTTAGCATCTTGTGCAACTTTGATTTTCATTTTTTCTCTCAACCTTCTCTTTGGCCGACTTTGTGCTTTTGGTTTGCCAAAACTCTTTTGACCATTTGGTCATTTTTTTGCTATCACATTTCTTTGTATGCCTTTTCATTGTGCCGAAAATACAACACCAAAAGACATTCTTTTCTTCCTTCCTTCGTTCTTGAATGTACCATGCTCTAATCACATCTCTTATTTTTCTTTTTCTTCTTTTGATAACCGAATCCTCACCATCCCTTTCACTCATCTTTTAATTTTTCTTATCAATCATCATATCTCCATAAACATCTCATGGCCGAATGTTAGTGTGCCTTGCCGAACCATATTATCAATTTCTTTTCTCTTTGATTTTCATAGCCGAATATCTCTCTTTTCATAAGCATTTTCTCAATCATCTCTTTTCAACCGTGGAGAATAGGTAAGAGTTCTTTTAGTTCATGATTAGTTAATGGTGGTTTTGGCCGAATATGGATGGTGGTAAGGAGGATTTCTTGAATCGAAATACCTGTTCATTCTATTAACGTTTCTCTTTATTTTACTTTAGTGCGATAACGGAAGATCG
The DNA here is from genome assembly GCA_025506655.1 of Gossypium rotundifolium. NCBI lineage: Eukaryota > Viridiplantae > Streptophyta > Magnoliopsida > Malvales > Malvaceae > Gossypium > Gossypium rotundifolium. Next base: position 18,335,486 of record CP106734.1, read on the forward strand.
GAAATCGAGTGTTCGTGTGCACCTTGGAACGTTTTTGGTCGACTCTCTTTTTGAGAAGCAAGAATCTTTGTGGTAAGGAAATCTCACCTTTAAGATTTTAGTATTTTCGATATATTATTATTAGGATTAACGATCTTTTGATATTGAAGATTTTCAAAATAGGGAAGAAAAGGCGGTGTTTAGTTATCGTAAGAGGCGGATCCACTATTTCCCTAAGTATAAACGAAGGGTCATTTTCGAATTCGAGATTTTCCACCGGTTACGGACCATCTACCAAGGAAATCAATTATTCAAGTAGTTAGAACTCCGAGCCTTTGTACGTTAGTGGATTCTCGATGAATAACGAATCGATAAACGAGGAGAAACCAAAAATTGAAGTGATTCAAATTCAAGAGGTAAGGTTTTGGATCGAATATCGATAATGTATTTTTACACATGATAGTATTCTAACGGATCGAAATATGATTTAGGTGTCGAGGAGCGAGAAGGATTGGTACTCACGATATCGAGGTGTGTAACTTCACACTTTTCTCGGGTTGGATGTCAATTGCGGTATTGAGTAAAATCGTAAAAACGACTAGATCGGTATAAAACGGAATAACTGGTATTTTGACGAAAATACACGAAAATGACTAAAATTGTGAAAATTATGAAAACACCCTCAAAAAATTAGTTGTTAATATGTAAATTGTATGTCTCGTAAGAATGGGCCTAAAAGCCTGATAAATTGATGAATAGGCCGAAATCTCTACTAGATTAATAATTGGGCCAAAATCTCTGCTAGATCGATAATTGGGCCGAAATCTCTGCTAGATCGTAAATGGACTATAATCTCTGTTAAATTGTTAAACGGGCTGAAATCCCTACTAGATCGATAAATGGGCCGAACTCTTGTTAGATTGTAAATTTGGGCCTAAGTTGTTAAATTGCTAAATGGGCCAAATGATGTTTTGTAATTTTTGGGCCTTAATAAAAATTTGAAATATTGACTATTGTTAATGGGCCTTTTTAATAAAATCATTGTATGATCATAGACTACTTTACATACATATTGCATGGGTTGGGAAAATGATGAAGAGAAGAAAGGCACATTGCCAAAATCTAGTTCGGTGGCTCGCCACAAAATTATGGCTATTTGCCTCTAGTTCGGTGGCTCGCCACAAAATTATTAAATGGCTATTTGCCTCTAGTTCGGTGGTTACGCCACAAATAATAATTGGCTCAATGCCTCTAGTTCGGTGACTTTGTCACAATCTAGTTCAATGGCTCGCCACAAATATAAAAGGCTTAATGCCTCACGATTGGTGTGACGGCGGGTGGGTTGACTTGATCCCCACAGGTGTGATGGTTGGTACGGGGTTGTGTAGCGGATGGAAATTAGGTTTGGGAGGGAAAATTCATTTTGCATGCACATTATTATTCATGTTATTAATTCTGCTAATGGGCTGAAGCCCAAATCCATAACTTGATAATCTGGCCCAGTGAACAAGTAAGTAAGTTATACACTGAGTTCTAAGTAACTCACTCCCTCAAACTTTTCATCTCAGGTAATGGAAATTGACGTGGACTTGGGCCGAGGATGACTTCGTGGAGGCCATCACGCAAATCATGGGTTTATTAAACTCCGAACTTTTTAATAAGTATTTTTACTATTTTGGTTGATGTAATAAGGGCCTCTATTAATATTTCATGGATTTATATGTGGTTGGTTAAAACTCTATTTTGGACATTTTATTATGGGCTGATGATTATATGATGTTTTTCTTAAAATAAATTGGGTTTTCAAATATATGAAATTCCTTTATAAATATTTTTGTATTTTTAACTCTTATATAATTTAACTAAGGATATTTGATAATACAATATTAATGATGTTTTCAACTAATGTTTTCTAATATATATCAAATTTAAAATACTCTTTTGATTTTTACTAAACCTTGTACTTAAAAATAATATTGTAGATTTCACTCAATTCATGTAACAAACCAAATCCGTCTTAATGCATAGACCGGGTTTGGGGTGTTACACTTATCATACATAAAAACTCATATCAACCATTTTAAAATAATCATCTCTCATATCATCCTTACATATAACCATCTCATATTTCATAATATTCAAACAACTCAACTAATCAGTTCACTTATACAAATACCAAGTCTTACATTTGGCCAACTCATGCTAAATTATTAATGGACATACCTATGATAATCATACCTAAAATCATTTAACATAATAATAACATAAAATCTAATTTAATCAAATCGCTTAAAACTTACTTCAAAATTGTCGGATTAAGGTTTCCCGGCTATTCGTTCAACTTTGCCTTTCCCCGATCCAATCCCGTGTCCTTTTTTTCTTGATCTAAATAGTTTGAAATTGAGCTCATTCAAATTTATTTTCATTCAATTTATTCCAAAATCACATAATTATGCCAATTACCATTTTATCCCTAACATTTACAATTTTTACAATTTAGTCCCTAATACATAACTCACAAATTACACAAAATTTGGCTACCATTCCTTAGAGCTGAATTTTCCTAGGGACTTTATAAGTCCATATTTCTCATAAATTTCACAATTTAACCCTTCAAAATAATATATTCACAAATTAACCTTAATTAACTAAAATCCATCAAAAACTCAAGAATAAAATATGTTCATCTAGCTCAACTCTTTCATTTAATACCAAAAATCATCACAAAACTCAATATACCATCAATGGCATATCTCACATACATCATCAATACACAAAATTAATACATGGGCTTGATAGTAGAGTAAACAATCATCTCAAAAATACAAAAATCATCAAAAATCTAAAACTAAAACTCACCTAATTTTGCTTGATGAGTGCCGAATCCTTGCTTGGTTTTTCTTTTCTTTTTCTTTTGTTAGTTTCGGCCAAGAGAGCAAAAAAATGATGAACATGCAATCCTCTTTCTCCTTTTTGTTTTATTATAATATGTATATAATGTATATTATATCATTATCATGATTTAACAAATAAAATAAACATATAATATACATTATAAAGTCATGTTACCGTCCACTATACCATTTAAAGGTAAATTTGCCATTTAAGTACTCATACTTAAGAAGTCAAATCAATTTTGCCACTTAATTTAATAAAAAGCTATTTTTCCCACTTATGCAATTTAATCCTTTTTCTAAAATTAAACATCCAAATAGACAAATTAATCTACGATATTTTAACACATGCTCAAACGCATAACACAGATATAAAAAATGTAAAAATTATTAAAAATCAGGCTAAACACTTACCTTAATCAAACTCAAGCATGGCCGAATGGAGCTAAACTTTTTTTTCTCTTTTCTTTTATTTTCGGTCAAAGTTAGAAGAAGATGAACATTTTTTTCATCTTTTATCTATTATATTATTATAACATATATTAAATTATTTCATTATAATATAATATAAAATAAAACAACCAAAATCAATCACTATTACATGCATAATTATGACCATCCACTATCTCCATTTTATGGTCAATTTGCAACTCTAAACCTCCAATTTATAAAGACATATCAATTCAGTACTTACACATTTAACCACCAAATTTTCTTTTTATGCGATTAAGCCTTTTTTTTCACAATTAAGCACTAAAACGATCAAATTTTAATACGAACTTTTCACACACACCAATACACATATAATGAGCATATAAAAATAATATTAAATTTTTTAACTAGGATTCGTGGTCCCGAAACCACCGTTCCGATTAGGGTCAAAATTGGGCTATTACATAAAATGTATTGGCTGCCATTACATTTGATTTGAAATTTTCATATGTTCTAGCTGGTTGGGAAGGTAGTGTATATGATTCTCGTATTTTAAGTGATGCGCTTTCACACCCAGGAGGATTAAGAATTCGAAAGGTAATAATTATCATTAAATACCAAATAGTTCTAGTAAGCTCATAATTTATTAGTATTAATTATGTTTTGTAAAATAGCAGGTAAATATTATCTTGCTGATGCTGGATATGGCATCCGAAATGGATATATTACCCCATATCGTGGTGTCTGATATCATTTAAAAGAGTTTAGTGCTCTGATATCATTTAAAAGAGTTTAGTGCTCAAGGGCCTAAAAATGCAAAGGAACTCTTTAATCTTCGTCATTCATCATTACGAATCACTATTGAACGTGTTTTGGGATTTTGAAGAACCGGTTTCGTGTATTAAATGCTGAACCATTTTGGAATTTTCAAACTCAAGTAGATATAGTTTTGGCTTGTTGTATTATTCATAATCATATAATGGGAGTTGATCCTAGTGATTTACTTAATCAAGGATTATACGTGGAGCCTGAGTCTGATTTGATAATACCAACTCTTACGGAGAGAGAAGAAATAGAAGAAGCAAGAGAATGGTCTGCTAAGAGAGACGAAATTGCACAAACTATGTGGGCTGATTATATGGCTAAAAATATTAGGTAGGTTTAAGGCTTAAGGTCATTGTTTCTATGTTATGTATGTTTTAGTATTAAAATTGTTTTTTTTTTTTTGTTAATGTTGGTTGGATAATAATATTGAAATTTTAGTTTGTTGAATTTTGAAATTATTATGTCTTGAACTTGTTAGATATTGATTGTTTTAAGCTTGTTAGATATTGAATTTATTATGTTTTAAGCTTGCTGGATATTGAAATGATTGCAAGTGACAATTAGTAATGTAGAATGGGTAAGGGCAACAAAGAAGGGACCTCCAAGCAATTCAGGTGGACAAAATCGATGGAACATGTTTTTCTTGAAATTCTAGCAGAGGAGGCCCAGAAAGGAAATAAGACTTCTAATACTTTCAAAGCAGTTTCTATTAATCGAGTTGTCGAAGCTATTTCTGAAAGATTCCAAGTCCAATGCGATGCGAAGCATGTGAAAAATCATTTGAGGACTGTAAAAAACCAGTGGCAAATTATATGCGAAATTCGAGGTGAAAGTGGTTGTGGACGAAATGATAACATGAAAATAATCACATGTGATAGAGCGACATATGATGCAGTAGTGATGGTAATATATGTATATGTATGTTAAGTATATTTCAATTGTTTTTTACTTGTTATTCTAATTGTGTATAATATCCAACAGGCGCTCAATAAGTATGAGCCATTTTTGAATAAAAGCGTTGATCATTATGATGAAATGGCTTTGGTTGTTGGCAAAGACATGGCAACAGGGAGTTTTGCTAGAACATTTGCTGACATAGATTTGGATGATGGTAACCAATATTTAGTGCCTCTAGACTGCGACAATGAAGAGGCTGAAAAGGTAAGAATAAATGTGTCTTTATCTGGTACATCTAAACGTAAAAGAAAAAATGTTCAAGAAAGTGTCGTTGATGAACAAATTAAATTTGTGGGTGAACAACTTGGCAAAATTGCTAATGCTTTGGAACAATTTACTGCTGATAAGACACCACAGCTTTAAGAACAAGTGATGTCGATGGAGGAAGAAGGATTCGATGATGATTTCTTGTGTTCTGTGTTTGATTATCTAGTGAGTCGTGAATCCGAGGCCAAAGCTTTTTTAGTTAAAAGTAAGAAACATAAAAAAATTGGCTTCAAAAATTTTCTCAAGGTTGAAGATATTGATACTTTTATGTGGTGTAATATTAGTTATGCACTTGGACAATGATGTTGTTATTATATGGTGTACTACTAATTATGCATTTGGATACTATTATTAATTTCTAGTATTAATTGTGGTTTGGAAGCTAATTTATAATTATTCAATCCTCGTTTTTTATTTTTAACACAATTACAAATAATTTATTTGACTTTAGTTATTTTCAATTTATGACGGTTAATAATGTAGCTTAATAATTGAGTATTATTATATATTTAATTTTATTTATTTATTTATAAATAAATCATTGCAATATATGTAAAAATAATTTTTCTGAAAATATTTTCGAAAATCTACCAAACAACATAAAATATTTTATACAGATTCATCCAAACACCAAAAAATATTTTCAATAAATTATTTTTCAAAAAAATAAATTATTTTTTAAAAATTATTTTCTAAAAAATATTTTACCGACAAACGTACCCTTATTTCACAATCCAGTTATTGCGTATGATCTGTCTCTATTGTGCTATGCTAAATCTAGTTCTCCTGAGTGGATCATGACATCAACCGTGGAGCTTTTTGGTATTACATTGCAGTCTTTTATGTGTGATTGAGTCGTATCCTTAACAAATTTTGGCTCATACATCTCTTCAATTATTTTCAGCAAATTGTTTCTTTATTTGTTTACAAATGGAAGTGCATTTATTAGATGTGTAAAATCGGGGCAAATATCCCAAAAATACCAAAAAAAATAAAAATTACCGAAAGGACAGGTTTCAAAATATTGACCTGGAAGGGCATTTCAAAAACGCATCTACGGTAGCGTTTTGAGGATAAAGACTAAGCGCCACATAGGGCGCTTTGGCCACTCAACAAAAACGCGTCCATGTAGGCGCTTTTCGAGGTGGCAAAACATCGTCCCACGTGACGCTTTAGCCGTGTTTTAAAAAAATTATTCTCGAATATTTTAAAAATTTACGAGAATAAACCTTTATAAAGGCTCAAAGTGACAACACCATTTTTTTAAGGTGTCATCAATTAATAAGGAAATATAACTTACAAAGGAAATCTTTATATAGACCCAAAGTCTCATTTCCTTGTTTTCTTGAGTAAAGTGGGATATGAGATATGTGTATTTATAGACTCATGAATAGTTTTACAACTTGTTCCTAAACAATGTGGGATTATTTCTCTTTAACTAACAACATGAGATGACATGCTACACTATATTTGATTTTTTTTACAAAACTATTTCTCTTTTTATATTTTGTTAACATTTTTTATATTATAAAAATAAGAAACGAAACAACTCAAATATATTTTTACAAATCTAATCATTACTAACATATATTTTGTTAACGAATTTCTCATCCTGAATTATTCATATGCGAATAATAAAGTTGAAAAAAAAGGACTAAAAGTTGAAAGGGCATATTTGCCTAAACTTCTAAATTGATTTTGACTTTTATCTAGGTAGTGCATTTCGTCTTCCGACATTTTACCTTTGCCTAAGTCAGCATGACTAGTTCTTAAACTTGAAAATCTCCGTAAATTTGAACAAAGACCATCCATCCGCTTAATTGTTATTGTTTTATTACTTAGTTTGATATCCGTGTCTTTTCTTTTTAAAGCTTTATGCCTTACCATAGCTTTGGCGAATCGAATACGCCAACCTTAAGTCTGCAAGCAATTGTTTTTCCTCAAAATATTGTTGGCGTTGAAAAGCTATCTAAGTTTGTTGCCATCTGCATAGAAACTACGACACATATTTTCCTTGTGATATTAGTTCTTGAGACCATGTAGAAGGGTTCTATTGTTTTAAGCCAACCTATTTCCTTATTTGTGGTCATCATGCAACTTTATTATTAATATATGTTAGTGATGATTAGATTTGTAAAAATATATATGAGCTTTTTTGTTTCTTGTTTTTATAATATAAAAAATGTTAACAAAATATAAAAAAGAGAAATTATTTTGTAAAAAAAAATCGAATATAGTGTAGCATGTCATCTTATGTTGTTAGTTAAAAGAGAAAGGAATCCCACATTGTTTAGGAACAAGCTGCAAAACTATTCATGAGTCTATAAATACACATATCTCATATCCTACTTTACTCAAGAAAACAAGGGAAATGAGACTTTGGGTCTATATAAAAATTTCCTTTATAAGTTATATTTCCTTATTAATTGATAACACCTTAACAAAATTGGTGTTGTCACTTTGAGCCTTTATAAGGTTTATTCTCGTAAATTTTTAAAATATTCGAGAATAGTTTTTTTTTAAAAACATGGGCTAAAGCGCGCCAGTGGGGCGTGCTTTTGTCCACCTCAAAAAAAGCGCCACGTGGATGCGTTTTGTTGAGGTGGACAAAGCGCCTCCGAGAAGCGCTTTAGCTGCTTTTTCCCAAAAACGCTACCGACGTGGGCGCTTTTTGGGAAATTGCCTTCCGTCAATATTTTTAAAACTCCGTCCTTTCCAAGAATTTTTATTTTTTTGGTATTTTTGGGATATTTGCCCGTAAAATCGCACTAGAAACTAATTTATTTTAAAAAATAATATTTAATATAAGACAAAAAAAGGTTCCAAAATTTATTGAAATTCGTACAGATAATAACAAAACGTTTCGATTTTTAAAAATTGGTTGAAAAATTATAACAAAAACATGTTCAATTAAATTAATTTATTCTTTAAAAACTAAGCATTACTCACTGTGTAGATTCATTCAATGTGGTGAGTTGGATTTCTTAACCTCATACTATCTATATTATCATTTAAATTATTGATTACTTAATGCTACGATCCAACCAAATATTAACTTAATTAGAAAAATTATAGAAACTCTTTTTGTAATTATAATAAATTATATTATTTAAAAATACTTTAGTCTTTTTATTTAGAAAACCAATAAAAATATACTTTGGGACAATTTTCTGCTTGAACCAGGTTGATCATCGTATGGAATGAATGCCCTGACTAATAAACTAAAGCTATGGTTATTGGACAGATACAAATTAAGTGATATGAAAAGAGGAATCCACAAAGGCGACCATATAGCAAAATTCAAAAACAAATTATTAGAAACAAGATGACACCTTTAAAGGACAGTCCCATATAGCAGAAGTCAAACCCCTGATCAACAATCCAAAGCGCCAGAAAAAGGCGACGATGTTCTGTCAAATATACATACAAAACGAATCCATGATTAATAAAACCAAAAGAATTACACCTATACATGAAGATGAGAAGTAACAGCTTATACTTACTTGATATCGTACACTTTGGCTTCTGTAGTTTCCCTGCCACTGCTGATAATAAGAAAGAAGCGATAATATAGTTTGTAGTATAGTAACCAGGAGCAAGACAAGCGCAGCAAGAAACGATATGGGGGACCAGGGAGCGTTAAAATGATCTTTCTTCAATTTTGCCTCCCATATGTTCCAGTCTCTCTTGCAATGCCTGTATACTCGATCAGCTATGTCCTCAGAGTAGAAGGCTTCTGTGTCGTAATAAACGAAATACCCCAGTTTATTAAATATTTTGGTAACTGCTTCATCGTCTCCTAACCAATTCTCAATAATTCCACTTTTACGGAGTAGCTCCACATCCTCGCCTGTGTTGATGAGTTTATCCATGAATAGCACATAATCAACATAGTATATTTTGCACCCCCCATAATTGTTCGTAGGCCTTATAATTTCAGAACGTACGCTCTGTGGAATGGTCGACTTTTAAGGTTGGAATCTTGAGTTCTTTGGTGTCATTGTCGAACTCTATACCAAACATGTTCATTTTCCCTTTCTCCTGGTTTTGCATATTTTGGATAGAGACACCAAAGAAATGGATTCCTGCATCTTCCAGCTCTGTTGCGCTAGGTATCAAGCTTCGTGAGCTTTGGATTTTTTTTTTTTTAAGGAAAGTAGTATTCTACTTCTTTTGTTCCTGCTACTCGGATTTCTTGAGAAGGATCATGTACCAACTATAGAAGATGTCTGATACTAGTATTTTTGGGTAAATAGATGGGTTGCCTTCCGAAAAAAGTAAGAGCAAATGCAGCCAATTGAGTCAAATGTCCTCGAGGCCCAGGATTTGGTATTATCATGCGATACAACTCCAAAAGCACAAAGAAAGGAAGTTGGTTTTTTAGCAATAACAAATCGTACTGCATGTGTAACACCCTAAACTCGGCCTAGGCGTTATGGCCGAATCTGGCGGTGTCCCATTCAAATGTTTAGCGTAAAACTTGTTGTCGTTGAAATCCTCAAAATCGATTAATCATTTCAATATTAAACGGTGAATCCAAAATGGGTTGTTCATTTCCAAAGTGTGCATCATTAAAAGCTAATCACTTTTAAAACGTTACTAATTTTCAAAATCTCATTTATTGCGGAATTTTTTTTGGAAATATTGCGAAATCGTGGTGTCTTTGAAAACAGTTACCTTTTGAAAACCCGTCTTTTTCTACAACTAGCAGTTTATATCAAACTAAATAAATAAAAACCCCAATTTAAAGTTTATAACTTTAAAGAGGCCTTATTACATAAAAATACCCAAGTTCATTTACTTATAAATCAAAAGCTAAAAACGAAAGCTGATGATGTTGTGTGGCCATCATCGAGTCCCTCGCAACACCGACCCGCCTACGATCGGGATTACCATGCATTAAGCGAGGGTGAGTTTACGAAAACTCAGTGTGTAATCCCCTAACAAGCAAACAATCAATTAAACAGTAGATAAATGCAGTTTGGGCCTGAGCCTATTACAATAACAGTCCAGTTCAGTGTGGGCCTAAGCCCTTTTCAATAACAGTAAACAATTGGGCTTGAGCCCAGCACAATGCCAGTAATCAGTAGGGCTTTTGCCCAATTTCAAGATAGTATCAATGGGGCCTTGGCCCATAACAAGAATAAATAACGGTCATGTAGTGAATAAGATGTAATATCATTAATCGATGCAAGAATAAGATAAAGATCATTAATCAATGCGAGATATGCAATGTAAATCCTACCCAATCCAAATTCTACACACCACGCCGTCTCCGCTAAACATACCATGGGGATAAAATCGACCCACCCAAATGACACACCAAGATTAGCACCGATTATACACTAAATAGTATTGCAAAAAAACTACCAAGAAATAAATCGCATATGGTTATCAAGAGGTCCACAATGCCTCTTGGGCGACCCGTGCGACCTTATCAGTATAGTACACTTCCTCCAAATATAACCCATCCTCATGCAATATGTTGTGACATAATATCATACGTGTATGCAAAATGTCATGTTCAATCATAGTCATACATATCATAGAGCAAATCAGTCATAGATACAATAATGCCATAACAGTCATTTCATCTCCTAGGGATATTTCGGTCATTATCTTAAAACCTTAAACCTTAAACCCTAAACCTTAAATCCTATAGGGGTATTTTAGTCATTTTACCCTATGAGGTATTTCGGTCATTTTACCTTATAGGGGTATTTTAGTCATTTTCCCAATAGGGTATTTTGGTCATTTTACCCTATAGGGGAATTTTGGTCATTTTACCCTATGGGGGTATTTCGGTAATTTTCCCTATAGGGATGTTTCGGTCATTTTATCCTATGGCAGTATTTCAGTCATTTTACCTACTTTGGGGTCTCGGTGTAGATATTGACCTCTCAAAAGGTTCACAGTTGTCTCGAGTAACTCTAGTAACCTAAATGGCCATAATAGTGTAAATGGGCTCAAGGCCCATTACTCGGCCCAAGTGGGCCCACACGCTCGTGTGGCCCGTTCAGTCCAGATTTTGCCACTGCTATGAGACCTACATAGCCTAGTCTAGTATTTGCCACAAATCGTGGATTTCATCTGTGTGGGGCCCACGAGCCCATTGGGCCCTCACAGCCCCTTTCGGCTCAACATGGCCCATTACGGCCTAAGCCCATGAAAATGCTCATGGAGGCCTCTACAGTCTATCGCCCACGTTTCATGGGTTTGGCTTACCACACGAGCAATCGCACGCTCGTGCTCGACTTTTGCCGTTCTACAGTTACAGTAGGGTGTTTACACATCTTGTTTCTGTTTGTTGAGAAAACAGCCCATACCTTTGAAACCTACACTTGATCAATAATTCCCAATTAATCATTTAAACATTTACTCAATCGACTACAACAAGATCCCAATCGATAAATTCACACGACGTTACCTTTGATCGAGTAAAGAGGAAAGTTTCACCTATCCAACCGTTGATTATAAACCTTCTACCTTCGACAGGTTCCTAGGCACAAACCGAAAATGGGTAAACACTTAATCGATCAGCAACAAAATAACATTATGCTATCTTCACTTACCAATAACGCGAGAATAGTACCCACTACGAAATGTACGACTATCGGCAAATAAAGAATGATATCCCGAACAATAGAGAAGGGAAAGGCAAGAATCAACAAAAAGAAAAGAAAGGAGAAGGATGAAAAGAAAATGGGAGATTCGGCCAAGGGGAGAACTGTGTGGAAATGTTTTCTCACTATACAGTAAGAGTAAAAGAATCAAACAAGTAATCGGCAATGAAGGATGAAACGCTTGTGGTGAAGAAGGATAAAACTGAAAAAGACAAAGTTCAGCAAAATATGAAAGAACGAAAGACGATAGGCTCGAGAAGCAATTGCCAAAAGAGGGGAAAAAGAAAAAAGAGGCACAAGAAGAATTTCGGCCAAAAGGGAAAGGGAGTTGCCGTCCAACTTGGGAAACAAATGAGGAACATTTCACTCTTAGCCGAATTCCTGAGTGCCAGAGTTTAATTTTGGCACAACACTCCATCCTCTCTCTCTTCCCTTGATTTTCTCCTAAAATCTCTCCAAATATCCCTCCTCAATTCCCTCTATGACCAGCTCAAACTCCATTCAGTAGTATTTCAATCCAACTCTACCACCCACACGAATTAGGCAGCAAAATAAATACTTCGTTTTTGATGTGCCACCACTCAAACCTTAAACCTCATGTACACTCCACACGCCTTACCACTAGACCAACAACTCCTATGTATCATATTTTAACCACAATAATTTAATAACCTATTATCTAGATCCAAGGATTTTATTCACTTAAAATAAAAAATTTGCATAAGCCAAGGCTTGAACCCTTGACTTCTCAGACACTTCCAAACACTCCTAAATCACTTAACCACTGAAGTAAACATTCATTTATGTCACTTTCTTCCACAACTAAATATTTATGTGCAGTCTCCTAACTATTCCCTTGTTCAAAACGTATTTCTTCTGGGCCCAAAATTTGGGGCGTTACAGCATGTTATATGAAACATGTTGTCCCAGTTCCTTAAAATCATATAGATGATAGATCCAGATTAGTTGAACAATAAAGCAACCATCATACACCATTGAACAACCCAATTTTTTTCCGGGGCTCAATAAGACCCAAACAAAAATAGCCATTCATTTCAAGCCCAGTCCTAAACCAACCCAATTACAAAACAAAACCAAACAACTTATACAAACCCAAACCAATATCAAACAGCTCAATTAAAACCCAAACCTAAACCTAAACCCAACAATCAAAATTACCCAACCCGAAGCCCAACTAAGCCCAAATAAAAAAACCTAGCCCAAAGCCATACAGAAAAAACAATTTTTTTTCAAACCTTAAGTGCACAGCACCTAGGTCTTCTGGCCTCTGCCACTACCTCTGCTCCACTGTTAGCACCACCACTATCTCCACCGCCCTCAAGTGGCTAGCAATAGATATTAAAATGATTAAAAAAGCATTTGTAAACGACTATAAAAGCCACCAAAACCAATGTAATTTTCTAGACATTTTGAATACAACAAAAAAAGATTCAAAGATACAAACAATAAGAAACAACAGGCATTTGAAGAAGATAAAAAACAAGTTCAAACGAGCCAAGGTTCTTTTATTTTTATTTTTTTTCTCCTCTTTTATTTTCCTTTTTTCAAAACAAACATATACCTATCTATTTCTTTTATTTCCCTCTTTCATAAAACTATTTACATATATATATATATATATATATATATGTATGTATGTATGTATGTATATATGCACACTAAGTAGGAAATATTAAAAAAGAGAGGAGAAAGGAAATAAAAAAGAGAGGAGAAAACTCACCTTTTTAACCACGCCGAAAAATGTGACTTTTGGTCGTCTCATGATGGCGTCGGAACCATGATCGACGGGTCATGACCGTCAAGCTCTTCTTGGACCAAGGGCCTTGAGAGAGAGGAGAGAGGATTTTTTGAAGTCTTTTTTTTAAAGCTGTTGAAATGAAATTTTTTTGGAGAAATTTTTACTTATATAGGCCCTAAAATGACGTCATTTTGAGACTTGTCTTAGATGCCCAAAACGACGTCGTTTTGAACCCCATGATCCGCATGTTGGCCCGACCCGCCAAGAGGATCCGCGTGTTTTTGCCATTGGGGTTATTTGCACTGCAAGTCCTTCCACTTTTGTTGTCTTGCAATTAAGCTTTTTATATTTCTAATTTTACCCTAGTAATTTGTCTCGATTCCATTTTGGCCCCTCAATGGAACGACGCCGTTTATGGGAACAGGGATTAATTTCCCAATTGGTCCCCGCAATCTTTGCGCACGTTTCATCCTAACCCTTCAGCCCGCTATTTCCCTTTTTATATTTTAAAATTTATACCTAAATTTCTTTTAAATTATAATTTAGTCCTTTTTGGTTATTATTGTTATCATATTATTAAATTACTTAATTTACTATTATCATTATCATTATTATTATTATATTACTTTTTATTTATTTACTTGTTATTATTATTTTTATTATACTTATTTACCTTATTATTATTATCGTTATATTTATTATCCTTTTAAAATATACTTTTAAAATATACTTATTTTACTTTTATCATTACTTTTACCATTTCGTTTATTATTTATTTATTATCTATTTATATCTTTCTATATACTTTAGATTATTTATTATTCATATCATGATTACCAATGTTATTGCCATTATCACTATTATTATTATTCTTAAATTGACGTACATAATATTTATTTACTTATTTATTTATTATAATTTTTAGTTTTAAATTCTCTTTAGTTTTACTTATTATTTCTCCTTTTTAGCTTGTTTGTTTATTTATTTTATTTTATTTTATTTTTGTCCTTCTTTTTGTCGTTTTGTTAACTCATTTATCGTTATTATGTTATGCACATAAGCACCGTAATGCATTGTTTATATTTTACAGCAAAAACGTGTTACATTTGTATTCGCCTGATACATTAAAATTTTATTAAAAAACGATATTTCATGTTTTAAAGCTTAGAAAGTCGTTCCCTAACTTTCGGGTTTTGATTTTCTCGATAAATCTAAATAAACAAACGTTTTTTTTAAAACATAAACTTTTAAATATTCTCGAGAATTAAGAAAAAATCGTGGTCTAACTTACGGAGTACGATTTCTTTCTAAAACCGAGAGGATCAAATACCTTTCAAAATAAATAAGTTTTTCGGTGTTTATTCTCGTATCGAGATTTAAGACATTGTGTCCTAACTTATGGGACGTAACTTTTTTCTCGATTAACGTGAAATATGCCTTGTTCTCGAAAAATTTTTAATTTTTTAACGAAAGGATCGTATTTTAAAATTTCTTCAATTTTCAATCTTTGACACTAAGATACTAATTAATCAACAATGTACCAATTTTGGGCGTTACAAGGGTGTTAATCCTTCCTTGTGCGTAACCAACTCCCGAACCCATTTTTTTGAATTTTGTAGACCAAAAATCATCGTTTTAATAAATTTAAACTTTTGTTAAAATGATTGACTTACCAAGTGATTCGATCACACTTAAATAAAAAGGATTGGTGGCGACTCACATGTTTGTTTTAGTTTTTAAAATCAAAGTCGACCCCTTTTTTTCAAAAAAATGGTTTCGACAACCATCATATCTAAAATATTTTCTTCAACTTCAAGACCAGGATGAAGAGGCTGTTCATAGCATTTGCGAGTTTTTCCTTCCAACTGCTCATGCGCCTCTCGAAATTGGTAGACCAAGGTGGGTTTTCTCAACAATATTCTCAAACTGCCTCTTTTTGAAACCTTCCATCCTCGCCAAGTGTGGCTTACGGTAGTGATAGGGGCGAACTGAAATCACATTTGGTTCGTAGACTTTTTCATTTATTTTACGTAGTCGATGAGGCACTTTGAAAATTATAAAACTTTCCTGTTAACATTAAACAAATTTATTAAGGAACCGGTTTTAGTTACTTTATTAGTTTACTCAATGCAAAAGCAATAGAATACTTTTTCAAATACCTCCTCTTGGGAAGGTGGATTAACTGTTGAAAGTTGTCCTCTAATTGACGCTGTTATAGCCAGGTCGTTATTCTTTGAAATCATTTTCTGCACAAAAGCAAGAGTTATTATTTAGTATTAGATGTTTTATATATCAAATATTTCAAGCTCATAGGTGATATGGCTAGCTAGTAACTAAGCTTTTCAGTCCTCCACCATAACTTTGTCAAGGTAACCTTGATATCTATCTATACTAATATAAAAGTTGTAGTTGATTAAATATTAAAAAGTATTTGAAAGCTTATACATTAATATCATCTTAACAACCATTTTAATTTAAAAATTGAGAAATTGCATTCATTCATTTAAAAACCACACACTGTCACAACTCACTAGTGTGATACATAGCTCCCCCATCCTTTTTACTTGAATCTTGTTTCCTTTATTAACCAAGGCTTTTGCTTCTTTTATTTACGCAATGCACTAAAATATAAATGTATAGCAGTGTTTGAAATACCTCTTGGAAGGAGGAAAGTCCATACTCAAAGTTAACATAACCTTTCTCAATATCAAAATACGAAAGCCTCATCTCAGGCGAGCTTCTTCCCATCTGTTCCAATTCTCAACTACTATTTATAATAAAATTTTAAAAAATAATAATTCAAATTAAATATAAAGTTTAACTTTAAAACACAAAATCAAACTAAACCCATTTTACTACCATACCAACCATTATAAGTCCAAATGGTTTTCAGTTTTTCCATTTGTTGTCAATAAAAAGAAAACCAAAAGCATTTTAAAATAAAATCTTTTATAAAATTATCCATAATCCTTCTCTAATTATTAAAAAGAGAAAACCATGCTTCAAAGACGTTAACATGTTCTAATCCACGTTCTCTTACATTAAAAACAATATTAATGCAAACTAAATCAATACTTAATCAACAAAATATAAAATCTATATTTTAAAAATAATAGAAATAAATGCACTCATTTTACAGGCGAAAATAAAAATATAAAAAATAATGTGGGTTATTTAACTAAAATTTAATGGTTATTGAAAACTTAAAAAAGAGAAAAATAGAAAATAATTTTATATTAATTTTGATACAATATCTACAATTACTCATAATATTTCTCAACTCTTAAATAAAAGGATAAAGTATGCTTAAACACCTCGAACTTACATCCTTTTACACCAGCGGATGCCAACCAAGTTAAAACTCAATCGATAATTTTTTAAAATTAAATCACTTGTATAATGCAATTAATAATTTTCCTCAAAACTTTAGTTTAGATTATTTTAATTTAGCATAATGACAAATTTAATACCTAATGTTTATCCATTTTATCATTTTGGTCTTTGTTTTTTGGATCACTTCTATTGTTGGACAAAAAAATAACTAATTCAACTATTAAAATTTTAATCACACTAATTTAACTGCATGCATGAAAGTCTATGTGTATTTTATTGTTGATGTGGGTAGTTTAAAAAAAAGAAGAAGAAACAATTTATGAATAATTTTTAAATTTGTTGATTTTAAATATTATATATATATATATATATATATATATTAAATTTTATGAAGTACAAGTGAATTAATATGCGATTACAAATTTAACAATTCAATCATCTTTTCATTCAACACAAAGCAATTTGACTAAATTTTAAATGGCCAAACAGGGTAAAACCAAAATTTTGTTTTGAAGAGTTAAAACCAAATTATAAAATTTTTGGAAAATTAAAATGTAATTTTATCTTATATTAAGTTATAATTACATCATTTTTTAAACACCAAATAGAAGTTTTTCATAAATTTTACTATTGATATTATTATTTCCAAATAAACTAAATTAAAAGAAAAATCATTTTTAAGGAAGGCGAAAACCAATATCACTCCCGACGTCACCTCTAAAGCCAGACTACAAACATCCATGTCGTAACCATTTTTTTTTTTGAAAATAACAAGGGGTTCGACTTTGGGTTTTAAAAATGAAAATGGGAGTCGCCACCAATCCTTTTTTGTTGAGGTGTGATCGGGTCACCTCGTCAAACTGTTGTTTTTAATAAACAGTTTGATTTATCAAAAACAACGATTTTGGTCTACGAAATCCAGAAAACGAGTTCGGAAGTCGATTACGCACGAGGAAGGGTTAGCACCCTCGATACGCCCAAAATTGGTACCAAAATGATTAATTAGTGTCTTAAAGTCGGAAGTTTGAAAAGGTTTTTGAAATGCGGGTCCTTTTAAAGGTATTAGGATATTTGAGATTTCTTTGTTCCGAGAGGGTACAAACATCACATCCAGCACGTTAGGGCATGATATTCTACACCTTCATAATCAAAGCTATCTCATGATTTTACGAAGTTTATCAAAAGGATGTTCATTATTTAGTCAAACGGAAAATCGCAACCCAGCACGTTAGGGTACTATTCCCTAATTCCTAAATACTGAAACATCACCGTATTCTAAAACCTTAAAATGAAGTATGATAATTTTACGAAAGGTATTTTGTTTAATGATGAACATGTGTAAAAATATTACTAATAATGATGATGACAATATCGAATAATAGTAATAGCAATACTAATGAAAATAGGATAATAATAATGATAATTAAACAATAAAATAGTAAAGTATAAAATAAGGTGAGAATAATGATATAGCGATAGCGAAATGAGAATGAAGATAATATATTAATACTAAAGATAATAATAACAATATTATAATAATAATAATAATAATAATAATCATAATTGAATGATAACAATGAAAATATAAGTAACGCTAATAATATATAATGTATAAATAGTAACGAGAAATAAAACGAAAGATAAAATGATAGTAATAATAATAGTAGTAATAGTAATGATAATAGATAATAAATAATAATGGTAAAGAAATAATAGTGACAAAATAATATTGATTAATAATACTTAATAAATAGTAATAATAATAGATAATAGTAAAATAAATAATAATATAATAATAGTATTAATAATAAAATAATGATAATAGTAAATAATAATAAAAAATAATAATAGTAATAAGTTTTAGCTAAGTTAAAATAGTGAAAACAATAAAATGGGACTAAATTAAATTAAAAAGCAAAATTTCGGTAAATTTAAAATAAAAGAAAGATTAGGGCCTATTTACACGCCGAAAGGATTTGGAGGGACCAAAGAGGTAATAAACCCTTCTACCAAAAGCAGCAAAGAAAGACGAGGACCAATTCGAAAGCAAAATGAAACTTGAGGGCCAAATTTAAAAGAATAAAGAAGACAGAAATCAGGGCCTAATCAAACGGAGCAGCGAAAGAGAGGGACCATTCGCGCAAATCTCACTTTTGAGGGAACATGCGTTGCTACTCTTGCACCAAACGGCGTCGTTTTGCTCAATGTTTTAAAGGCCCAAGTTTTCTGAGAAAAAAACATTTTAACCCTAAAGCATTTTTTAAAAAAATGGCAGCCCCCAAACTCTTTCTTCCTATCATCTCTTCTCTCTCTCCGGCGAACGGGCTCCCTCCGATGATTCGTCGCACCACCACCATATCTGGTGGCTGGCATCGCGTGGAGGTGGGCTTTAGCGCCCTGTTTGAAGACCCCTTACGAAAACAGGAACAGAGAGAAAATTTCCTCTCTTCCTCGTTCGTGCCCGACGATTGGGCTTCATCATGCTCATCGCACCACCACAAGATCTCGATGGTCGAGGTCGCGCGAAAGAGGCCCTTAGCCCCGCTTCGAGTCAGATTGAAGGCCTAGCCTTCTTGGCTAAAAACTCGAAAGAGAAAGGTCTCCTTTCTCTCCTTCCGTCGTACTCGATCCCGATCGTGGAGAGGAACCTCCGTCGACGGACCACGGGCGACGACGCTGCCACGGGTAACTCCGGAAACCCTTTCTTTTCTTTTATTATTTTATTATTTTGTTTAAAATAATTTAAAAGGAAATACAAGATGAATCGAAATAAAAGTAGAAGCAATATTGAGCAATGAGAAAGGAAAGATTAAAGAACCACCTTTTTCTATTCGGCTTTTTTTCAAAAATGTTCATAAAATCCTTTTTTTCATTCCCCCAAGATCCCCGTTACAATGGTTTTCTTGTGGCTTTATCGCCAAGATTGAATAAGGAAAACAAATTGCTTGTCGCTCTTTCTTTGTGGTCTATGCGTTTTTTCTATTTTGCAGGCTATGGGCGGTGGAGCAGGTCGGGGATAGGACCGCCGGTCAGAGGGCAGGGCAAGTGGGGCTAGGGTTGGTTGATGTTATTGGGCTTAGGTTTTAATTGGGCTAGTTTTGGTTAGGACTGAAATGGGCCGGGCAATTTGGGCTTCGTACAGCTGCCCCTCTTTGCTCATTGTCGAGTAACGAGAATAGAGCAAAGACTTAAAGAAGCCCAATGTTGCCCGGTCTTGCCGAGTCTTGACTTCTCAGGTGCCCTTCTTCAGGTAGCGTTGCTCCTGTCCACCGCATCTTGTTGCTTTGATCCTCTTCACTGTAACCTTGAAAAATGAGATTTGTAGTGATCTCTCTCATCAGTAACCGGAAGATAAGATCTTCTGCCTTCGATTTGCCTCCTGCAACTTTAGGAATGTCAAATCTGCTTTCTTCAATCTGATCCCTGCAAACTCAGGGACCACCAGACTGATATCTTTGATTTACTTCTTACTCCACGGGAACTTCGAGGAAATAAGAATTCAGGGAGAAGAGATTCGTAGTCTCCATCTTCTCTACCAAAACTTCAAAGAAATAAGGACTTATCCTCATTGTTAACTCAGGGAGACGGGATTTGTAATCTCAACCTACTCCACGGGAACTTCGAGGAAATAAGAATTCAGGGAGAAGAGATTTGTAATCTCCATCTTCTCTTACTGAAACTTAAAAGATTTAAGGATGCAACCTCATTGTTAACTCAGGGAGATGGGATTTGTAATCTCAACCTACTCTACGGGAACTTTAAGCAAATAAGAATTCAGGGAGAAGAGATTCGTATTCTCCATCTTCTCTACTGAAACTTCAAAGAAATAAGAAGTTATCCTCATTGTTAACTTAGGGAGATGGGATTTGTAATCTCAACCTACTCCACGGGAACTTTGAGGAAATAAAAATTCAGGGAGAAGAGATTCGTAATCTCCATCTTCTCTACTAAAACTTCAAAGAATAAAGGACGTAACCTCATTGTTAACTCAGGGAGACAGGATTTGTAATCTCGACCTACTCCACGGGAACTGGGAGGAAATAAGAATTCAGGGAGAAGAGATTTATAATCTCCATCTTTTCTTACTGAAACTTCAAAGAATTGAGGATGTAACCTCATTGTTAACTCAGGGAGACGGGATTTGTAATCTCAACCTACTCCACGAACTTTGAGGAAATAAGAATTCAGGGAGAAGAGATTCGTAGTCTCCATCTTCTCTACCGAAACTTCAAAGAAATAATGACTTATCCTCATTATTAACTCAGGGAGACGGGATTTGTAATCTCAACCTACTCCACTGGAACGTCGAGGAAATGAGAATTCAAGGCTTTTCAATTTGCTTCCTTACTATCTTCAGGAAGACTTCAATCTTCAGTCTGCTCCCCTACCATCTCGAAGGAACAAAATCTGAACTTTTCAATTTGCTTCCTTACTATCTTCAGGAAGACTTCAATTTTCAGTCTGCCCCACTACCATCTTGAGGGAACGAAATCTGAACTTCAATATCACTACACCGTTCTTTGAGGAACCTGTCCTGTAGAATTAATTTTATGTGCTTATGCTTATGCAAATGATGAAGATGCTATGATCAAAATGACTCAAAGCCTCCTAACTACATGTGTTATGGACGACACTTTCATGAATGCAGAATGTCGTGAGAATGGTCTTTTTACAATGATTAGGATGCAATGATCAGAATGAATCAAATGCTCCTAACTAAATGACAATGGATGGCATTTGCATGAATGCAGAATGTCATGAGAATGGTCTTTTTATGACGATTAGGATGCAATGAGTCGAATGCTCCTAACTAAACGTGCTTTAAAATGATATATGAAATGATTCCCTTTTAAATGCTTGGGGTCATCATTGCTCGTAGTTCATTAAGGTTCTATCACTGATGTGTTATCATGCTTTCTCATTCAGCCAGTATCTTTGATAGAAAACCCAAAAAAAGATCATATTCTGCTCAATAAGCTTGCCCCACCGTGATTTCAGAGTCCCTTCCACTGTACCTTCTGGGACATAAAGTTTGCATCTCTCACTGCAACTTTAGGAGAATAACATTTGGTTTCTTCTATCCATCCTGCTGTAACTCTGAGGTATAGGATCAATTTGATCTGTTACACCATTCACTGGTGTAATGACCAGATGTGTAGGCCTGATATGTGCATGAATGCAGAGTATCATTTTTCTTTTCTCGAGAATGATCCCTTTGTACTGCTGGTTTAACATTGCTCGTTATCTGTCAAGGTCGTATTACCGGCGAAATGTATTGTCTTTTTGTTCAACCAATAAAAGGTCCAAAGAGATAATCATCTTTCTCCAATATTTCCAAACCTTGAGCTGAGTGAGTTCTAAACAATAGTCCTGTTTCAGGTTCTTGTGTTATTCAGAAGCTTCCAGAGTAATATGCAAAACTCCTTCTATGAAAGTATTATTAGTCCACTAATCGTTATTTCGATGCAAAATGCCTGAAAAAGATTGCAACAATGGACAAAAAAGGAATTGATTGGGAACATAGCTCGAAACAAACAAGTTAATCAATGCTAGCAAATGCAATTAGGAAAGAAATTTATCAGTGGTATAAAATAATCACAAGTAACAAAAATGGGTAAAATGGAAACTAAGTGCCCCAGATATCGCAGCTTGAGCTTCTCTGCTCCAACTTCTTGAGGACCATTTTGAGCTTAATATGTGTTTAGGGATCCAGAGTACTTTGTCGATGCCTCAAGACGTAACATACTTCTTCGAGCGTGGCAAGACTCAGTATGCCCTACTTTCGATCAAAATTTTGAGTCGCCCTTCTCGGTTTTCAACTCAAATACCCTTTGGTCTCAAAGCGCCCTTTCGGGTTTTCGCCTTGGCCTCTCCTTTTTTTTTTTCTTTTTCCTTTTCTTTTTTTCATTTTTGTGTTTTTTTTTTTTGTGTTTTTTGTGTTTTTTGGAAAACTTTTTATTGAATCTGAACTCACCGGATTAAGGTCCTTGTCATCCATCTTGGTTAACACTCATGTTTCCCTAGAAAGGCCTTCTTTGCTGTATAAGGCATTTACTTTTTCTTTGGAGTTCTTTTGGATAAGAAGAATCTCTCTTAATGCTAGGTCCTCTTTCGAAATTCTCTTGAGCGAACCTTTTGTCAAGCCCAGTATCCCTTTTTGGTACATTTGACCTCTGAATACTTTCAATCAAGCTTCTTGGAGGCATTCGCTTCATCTAATTCAATCCAAGCTTGGGAAAGGAATCTTATCTTCCAACAATTGTTTCCCTTTCATAAACCAATGGGAAAGATGCCCTGCAAAAGTCCCGCCAACGCTTCAAGGAACCTAAAGGGTAATGGTAACTTTTCTATGCCAACCTTTACAAGTCTCAGCCATTTTTTCAAAAAAAATCTTGAATGTGTTTTTTTTTTATGACTGCCGACTTTGTAATTTTGGCATATGAAATGACCTTCACCCTCTCAGTGAGGTAACCAATGACCATGAATATGAATCGATGTTGGCTAAAAGCTTTTGAGGAGAGTGGCTTGTTAACATCCATGATTCATATAGGGAAAATAGAGAAGGCACAGTCTTGCTCGACTTGGTATTTTATGGCATAACAGATACAATTTCCCTTTCTTGGTGAACCAATAGCCCGAGCCTTTTGATTAGCTAGGCTGTTGTAAAACATGGGTTCTTTAAACCCCAAACTTAACAGCATACCCACGTTTTAATAGTTTGGCATGCCTTGATATGATCGTGCGAAAACATCTTGAATTCCTGAAAATAGCTCAACGATGCCTTGCCTTATTCCTACAAGGAGCTACGCTTCCGTCTTCATCTCCTTCGTTAGTTCATAGTGTCTGCTAACACTTCATAAGGTAGGATCTACCATTGGGGAAGTAAGTTGCAATCTTTGTCATCTTCAAAGCCCTTAGATCCCTCCAGATACATATCTCACTAAAAAGGGAGCCAGTAACAGCGTCGCTCATGTCATTGATATCTGGGGGCCCATTGTGGGCAGAAAATCCAATAAATGATCCTAAGGATGATTATTCGTATGATATAGTCATGAGTGAAAAATATTTAGTATGAAATGTAAAGAATGAAAATATTTACTTAGAAAGATGCATTTTATTGAAATAAAAATTCTGGACACAAGCCTACTTCTCAAAAGAAATCTTATTGCTTCTAGGCTTGAAGCAACAAGTGTGTTTCACACATTACTCTAGATTAAAAATACAATGTTTCTTCCACAGTCTTCATTGTTCAAAATACTCCTAAGTACAAAAAGGCAGATGCTCGAAAAACTTTTATTCCTCGGTTCCCTTCGGGTATACCATTGCTCCGTCATCGAACTTCACAATACCCATGTTGATGAGATTTTTCACCAATTTCTTGAAAGTAAGGCAATTTTCTATCGAATGGCCTGTGATCCCCGCGTGGTACTCACATTGAGTGCTTGGGTCATACCATTTTGGGTACGGAGGTTGCATCGGTTTTAGATATTGGGGGGACACAACGTGTGCATCAAATAAACTTTGATACAACTCCTTATACATCATAGGGATTGACGTAAATTGGAGTTTTTCAATGTTTTTCCTTGTGTGGGATTCTTTCCTTGATGAACCTTGATACTCAGTAGTCACCATTTTTGGCTGATTAATGGTAATTGACTTTGGGTCTCCCATGTTTATATTATTCACCTCGTCATCCTTTTTTCTAAGAGCAGGCCTTCTAGTGGTTTCCCCTGCTTCAATCTTGCCACATCTAATTGCATGTTCGATCATCTTTCCCGCCATTACTATGTCGGCAAAGCTTTTAGTCGTACTCCCTATCATATGAGTTATGAAAGGGGCCTTCAGGGTGTTAATGAAGAGCATGGCGATCTCCTTTTCCAAGAGCGGTGGCTGCACTTGTATTGCTACCTCTCTCCATCATTTGGGCATACTGCCTAAAACTTTCGCCGACTTTTCTCCATATTTTGGGCGTGATTCTATCGAAGCAATATCGCCTACATGGCCATAATGTTTCATGAAGGCATGTGCCAGGTCTTTCCACGTCTTGATTTTGGCACGACTAAGCTGGTTATACTATTTGGCGACGGACCCGGCTGAACTGTCTTGAAAACAGTGAATCAACAACTGGTCATTATTAAGGTGCTTTCGGCCATCCACCGCAGAACATTGTGATGTCGCGCCAGACAGCCTGGTCCCATTGTACTTCTCAAATTCTGGCATCTTAAACTTATGAGGAAGCACTAAATCTGGAACCAGACTCAAGTCTTTTGCGTCAAAACCATGGTGGTGATCAGTATTTTTCAAAGCCTTGAACTTTTCCTCCAACCATCTACAACGATCCTCTAATTGCTTCGAGGATTCAACTATTGCCCTGTCCTTCTCTGCTATATTCAAATCAGGATTGGTTGGGTTATCTCCTAGATTGGATCCTGAGCCAACGCGGGAGTTCGTGGGTGGTCTAATACCATTTTGTCCTTATTGAGGCCTAATCGTGATAGATGGCCTTTGGGGATACACCTCCGGTGGCACTCGGGTATTAGGCGGGGTAAAACCCGGAGGGTAAATAGGGTCGTCATTATCGTTTCCCAAACTAGTAGCAACGCCCTTTCCTTTCTCACGTTCATTGGCCAACAACTGCGCCAACTGATTCATCATGCTACTCTGAGATTCCTCGTGATCGTTCTATCATGTCTTGTTGTATCTTGATTAATCGTTCTTGCATCTGCTCCTGTATTTCCTTTTGCATTTGTTCTAGCCTTTCCATTCTTTGATCCATGTCTTCTAGGTTACTGAAATAACTTCACCTAATTAGGGTCTTTCTACAAATTTTAATGCATGTGATATGATGTAATGCAAACGCACGAAATGCAATACAAATGCATGCAAAAAGAAAGAGAGGCGTTGATTATGAATTCAATTCCATTAGAAGAACTTTTCTAAAAAATATATTTTTTTACATAAAACGGATTACATATACGACTTTGTCCTCACAGTCCAGGTGAAATCCTCTTCTTCATATCCGGATGTTATGGTCGTATCCCGTGAACTTCCCCAATAGATGCCTCCTCTAGCTCCTTGTTCCTCGGTCCAGGCCGTGCCTCTTCATCGCTTATCCTCCGCGATGTTTATAAGCTTCTTTTAGAAAATGGAGACACGATGACTTTTCAATAATCCTTGTCGACTTGAATCCTCGTGCAAAGTCTTGTATTCTTCATGGGTTATCACCTCCTCTCTCGTCGTTTACGGACTATGTTCGAACGATCGTATTATAATCCACTTTATCAAGTAACACATTTCCTTATGATAAACTCTTCTATTTAGCAATCGAATATGAATCAACACCTCCTTTCTAAGATGATGCGGTGTGATGCAACGCAATGCAATCACAAACAAAACAAAACACGTTAGCACAGGAGAAATAAACAAAAGAGAGTACCTATCCAGGTGACCACTAGGGGTTTAACATAGTTCTACCTAAGGTGGGCTCTTAGGGTTCACTACATGTGGTTTGGTTCTAAGGTAAGGGTACCCGAACTAGCAGATTCCTCGATCCTCACCCATTATAGGCTCATATAGACCGAGTTCAGTTCAGGGGAATACATTTTCCTATGGCTGCACGGAGATGAAAATCTCACGAAGACATAGGTACGGATGTATCCCGAAAGCGATCCACTATCCTGTGCGGAGGTGAAAACCTTACGAAGGAGTAGCTTCTCACTCCCACTTAAAGGTGTGACCACAACTGTCATGCAATGCAATGCCGAAACAACATGCAATAAAAGGATTGTAATTTTCAAATCGAACTTTCAAACTTTCGACAAAAGACAGAAAATAATCAATTTATGGCTTGACTTTCTAAATCAGTCCCCAGTGGAGTCGCCAAGCTGTCGTAACCTTTTTTTTTGAAAACAACAAGGGGTTCGACTTTGGGTTTTAAAAATGAAAAAATGGGGAGTCGCCACCGATCCTTTTTTGTTGAGGTGTGATCGGGTCACCTCGTAAAATGGTTGTTTTTAATAAACAGTTTGATTTATCAAAAACAACGATTTTGGTCTACAAAATTTAGGAAACGAGTTCGAAAGTCGATTACGCACGAGGAAGGGTTAGCACCCTCGATACGCCCAAAATTGGTACCAAAATGATTAATTAGTGTATTAATGTTAGAAGTTTGAAAAGGTTTTTGAAATGCGGTTCCTTTTAAAGGTATTAGGATATTTGAGATTTCTTTGTTTCGAGAGGGTACAAACATCACATCTAGCACGTTAGGGCATGATATTCTACACCTTCGTAATCAAAGCTATCTCATGATTTTACGAAGTTTATCAAAAGGATGTTCAGTTATTTAGTCAAACGGAAAAATCGCAACCCAGCACGTTAGGGCACTATTCCCCGAATTCCTAAATACGAAACGTCACCTTTATTCTAAAACCTTAAAATGAAGTATGATAATTTTACTAAAGGTATTTTGTTTAATGATGAACATGTGTAAAAATATTACTAATAATGATGATGACAATATCGAATAATAGTAATAGCAATACTAATGAAAATAGGATAATAATAATAATGATAATTAAACAATAAAATAGTAAAGTATAAAATAAGGTGAGAATAATGATATAGCGATAGCGAAATGAGAATGAAGATAATATATTAATACTAAAGATAATAATAACAATATTATAATAATAATAATAATAATCATAATTGAATGATAACAATGAAAATATAAGTAACGCTAATAATATATAATGTATAAATAGTAACGAGAAATAACACGAAAGATAAAATGATAGTAATAATAATAGTAGTAATAGTAATGATAATAGATAATAAATAATAATGGTAAAGAAATAATAGTGACAAAAATAACATTGATTAATAATACTTAATAAATAGTAATAATAATAGATAATAGTAAAATAAATAATAATATAATAATAATAGTATTAATAATAAAATAATGATAATGGTAAATAATAATAATAAAATAATATAATAGTAATAAGTTTTAGCTAAGTTAAAAATAGTGAAAACAATAAAAATGGGACTAAATTAAATTAAAAAGTAAAATTTCGGGGTAAATTTAAAATAAAAGAAAGATTAGGGGCCTATTTACACGCGCGAAAGGACTGGAGGGACCAAAGAGGTAATAAACCCTTTCGGCCAAAACGCGCAGCAGCACCAGGGACCAATTCGAAAGCAAAATAAAACTTGAGGGCCAAATTTAAAAGAATAAAGAAGATGTAAATCGTGGCCTAATCAAACGGAGCAAATGAAAGAGAGGGACCATTCGCAAATCTCCTTTTGAGGAACATGTGTTGCTACTCTTGCACCAAACGGCATAGTTTTGCTCAATGTTTTAAAGGCCCAAGTTTTCGAGAAAACATTTTAACCTAAAGCATTTTTTAAAAAATGGCGCCCCAAACTCTTTCTTCCTATCATCTCTTCTCTCTCTCCGGCGAACGGGCTCCCTCCGATGATACGTCGCACCACCACCATATCTGGTGGCCGACGTCTCGTGGAGGTGGGCTTTAGCATACGCTTGAAGACCCTTTTGAAAACAAGAACAGAGAGAAAATTTCCTCTTCCTCGTTCGTGCCCGACGGTTGGGCTTCTCGCGTCGTTCGTCACACCACCGCGCATCTGGTGGCCGAGGTCGCGCGAAAGAGGCCCTTAGCCCCACTTCGAGTCAGATTGAAGGCCTAGCCTTCTTGGCTAAAAACCCGAAAGAGAAAGGTCTCCTTTCTCTCCTTCCGTCGTACTCGATCCCGATCGTAGAGAGGAACCTCCATCGACGGACCACGGGGCGACGACGCGGCTACGGGGTAACTCCGGTAAACCCCTTTCTATTTTCTTTTATTATTTTATTATTTCGTTTAAAAATAATTTAAAAAGGAAATACAAGATGAATCGAAATAAAAGTAGAAGCAATATTGAACAGTCGAGAAAGGAAAGATTAAAGAACCACATTTTTCTATTCGGCTTTCTTTTTCAAAAATGTTCATAAAAATCCTTTTTTTCATTCCCCCCAAGATCCCCCCGTTACAATGGTTTTCTTGTGGCTTTATAGCCAAGATTGAATAAAGAAAACAAATTGCTTGTTGCTCTTTGATGTGGTCATTATGTGTTTTCTTCTGCTTTGCAGTCGTGTGCTAGTGGAGCGGTCGGGGACAGGACCGCCATCGAGAAGGCGGGGCAAGTGGGGCTAGGGTTGGTTGATGTTATTGGGCTTAGGTTTTATCCAAACATCTCAAAAATAAGAGAAGAGTGGAGGTTTAGTTAAAGAAATTTTTTGATGATGTAGATCTTCAATTTTTAATGAAAAAGAGGGGAAAAGCATACTAAACCATCATACCCTTTAGAGAGGCAAAAGATTGAGAGATGAACTACTGGGCTTATGATGTTTTCTTGAACAAGATGAACATATATATAAACAATGAGAGAAAATGAATGATAGAGAAAGTTATAGAGAGGATGCAGTCAGAGTATGTTAAAATCAGCAATAAAAGGAGTAGAAAACGTATTCTAACTTCACTAATTAACCCAAACCAATACCTCGGTATTTAATATAAATACACCAAATAATTGTTCTAATTGAAAACTGTTAAAACTATTTACAACTTTAACTAACTAACAATAACTAACGGTAATTGTAAAGTAGTTACTCATAACATGCCCCCTAGTTGTCAACATTTTCTCCTTTCAGAACCCTCCTGATCAATGGCAACAACTCGAAGCTGATTTTGAAACTTGGTGAACAACGGTATTGACAATGGTTTTGTCAATATGTCCGCGATTTGATCTGAACCAGGTATATGTCCTACTTGAAACAGCCCATCTACAACCTTTTATCTGACAAAGAACAAGTCCAACTCTACATGTTTGAAATTTGAATGCATAGCAGGATTCCCTGCTATTGCAATCGCAGCTGAGCTATCACACCATATCAATGATTTATTCTTAACTGGAACACATAACTCAGTCAATAAGGACCGGATCCACACCATTTCTGCAGTAACATGAGCAACACTCCTATATTCTGCTTCTGCTATAGACCTAGAGACTACTTGCTGATTCTTGGAGCTCCAAGGAATTTGATTCCCTCTAAGAAACACACAAAATCTTGAGGTTGATCTGTGATCATCGACATCTGACCCCAACCGCATCGGAGTACCCCTCAAGTAAGAATTTTTAGGTTCAAGTGAATCTCAACCCATAGTTCAATGTCCCTTATAAATATCTCAATATCCTTTTTACAAATTTGAAATGTAAGTCCAAGGGTTTATGCATGAACTGGCAAACCTTACTGAGTAAGCAATGTCTGGTTTAGTGATGACCATGTACTGTAAAGCTCCAACAATGCTTCTGTAACGATGCTCCCTCAACAGGACGCCTTCATCAGCTGGCAGCTGACATGTGGTGACCATTGGTGTTGGCAAGCCATTTGATCTATCCATGGAGACTCTTTGAAGTAGACCGAAAATGTATTTTTTTTTTTTTAGTAAGGAATACAAATTCTGAAGTGTAGTTAACTTCAATGCCAAGGCAGTAACTCAACTTCCCTACGTCTTTCAGTGAAAACTGATCATTGAGTTGAGTAACAAACTAGTCTACAGCTTAAGAATCGTTCCCAGTGATGATAATATCATCAACGTAGACTAAAACACAAAGCAATTGGGATCTTGTCCAAAGAATGAAAAGAGAATTATCAGCTTTGGACACTTCAAACTTTGTGGCTACCAAAATTTTTTTCAACTTGTGAAACCAAGCCCGAGGTGCTTGTTTAAGACCATACAAAGCTTTCCTTAGTTTACAGACTAGGTGTTCCCCATTTGGCCCTTGTTGCTCGAACCCTGTGGTTGCACCATGTAAATCTCCTTACTCAAGTCTCCATTCAAAAAGGTATTATTAATGTCGACTTGTCTAAAGGGCTAGTTCAAAGACACAACCAATGCAAGGACTACTCTAATTGTGGCTGGCTTAACCATAGGGCTGAAAGTTTCTTGGAAGTCAATGCCAGCTTCTTGAAGGTAGCCCTTAACAACTAATCTGGCCTTGTATCATGCAATTGAGCCATCTATATGTCTCTTAATTTTAAAGATCCACTTGCACCCAACAACTCAACGACCTTCTAGTAAAGGCATAAGGTCCCAAGTATGATTAGCGAGCAAGGCATTGTATTCAGCTTGTGCAGTTGCTGTCCAAGCAGTACTTTAAAAAGCTTCTGTTATAAGAAAGGGCTCCTTTTCAGTCAGGATAGAAGAAAACATTTTGGGCTTAAAAATGCCATTTTTGAAGAGAGTCTGAATGGGGTGGAGATTCACAACTGAAGGAGCTGCTGTGGGACACCCAGAATGAGTATAAAAAGTAGGGACACAAGCTATAGGAGAGACCCTAGTTGTCCTTGTTGAGGTGTGACCAGAAAGTCATTAGGTATAACCAGAGGAAGTACTGATCTCTGATGAAGAACCCTTGCAGAACCTATTTGTGGCTGGAAATAAAACCAACATTGAGTCTCATCAAACTGAACATGTTGAGATATAATAACACGACCATCTTCGCAAGGCACCTATAACCCTTTTGATTAGGAGCACTACCAAGAAACACACACATTTGAGATCGAAATTGTAGCTTGTATTATTGGAATGGTCTCAGATCAGGAAAATGGGCACAACCAAACACCCTTAGTAGGCCATAGTCAGGTTGAAGTTTGTGAAGTGCTTCATATAGACAACTTGATGTAGGACATGAGTAGGTAGTCTGTTGGTCAAATAAATTGGATGTACAAAGCATAAAACCAGAATTTTAAAGGCATAGCAGACTAAGCTAAAAGAGACAAGCCCATGTCAATTATCTGCCTATGTTTTCTTTCAGCAACCCCGTTCTACTCTGAGGTGTAGGGACAAGTAACCCTGTGTTGGATACTAAGTCGAGAGAGTTCTTTTGACAAAGCACGATATTCTCTCCCCAGTCAGTTTGAAGCATTTTGATGGATTGGCCAAATTGTACTTTAACCATCTGATGGAAGTGAAGAAAACACTGAACCACCTTAGACTTGTTTTTGAGAAAATAGATTCAAGTGTATCTGCTATACATGTTTACAAATGAAATGTAATAAGGAAAACCATTAGAAGGCACATGTGCTGGTCCCTAAACATCAATCATCACAAGCTCAAAAGGGAAAGAGTACATTATATGTGAAGAATTAAAATGTAGCTTGTGAGCCTTGCCTAACTGACAAGCTGTACATATATGAGGCAAATTACTTTGTTTGAAAGGAACACTACAAGACTTCAACACACGAGCAAGTATGATATTACAAGGATGGCCAAGTCTATTGTGCCATAAGAAAAATGAGGAAATCTGAGCACTGTTCAGCAGAGGTGAGCGAGGCTTCTGAGCAGGACTAACTTTGGTGGGAACAAATTTTGAAAACTGAAACCTGTAGAGACCTTCATGCATGTGGCCCTCTAGCAGAGTCATCATATCTTAATGTCCTTCAAAAACATAAAAATGGGTGAATTTCAAAATAAACACCATTATCTTTAGCAAACTGACCCACAGACATCAGATTCTTGTAGACTGTAGGAACATGTAAAACATTCTAAAGGCGCAGGAATCTGGAGCCAGCCAAGAAAGTAGATGAACCTACATTAGCTATAGAGACAGACTCACCATTTCCCATAGTGACATGGCTTGTACCTGTGTAGGGAGAGACAGTCGTGAGATTAGACACTTCAGGTGTAATTTGATTCGTTGCACCAGAATCAAGATACCAGATCTGATTGGAGGTGAAGGGAGCAAGAGCTCGAGGAGGTGGCTGATGAGAAGATGCAGATGGTGGAGAAAATGAACCACAATAATGAGTCAGGGATTAGCATGTAGGTGGAGAAGAGGAGAAACCATTATTGTGGAACTGATGATAGTTGACTGAGGGTTTTGACTAACACCAGAGAAATTATCATAAAACCTATGATAAAAGGTTTGAATAATATGATCGATTTTCCCACATAATTGACATTAGGCCCGATAGCGTGACCAGCTCCTACTATTTCCACGAGCTATTCCACGTGACCAGCCTCGGCCTAGCCTTTTTTCCATTGCTTAGGCTCCTGAGAATAAGCAAGTTTCTAACAATCTGTATTGTCTTGATGTTGAAAGGCCAAATTTGCTTGTAAAGAACATCTGTCAATAGGGCCAGTTGTCTTGCTTCACAGTCAATAACCATGTTAGTGAGCAAGTCCAGAGATATTAGAGTTGCAGAAGCAAGTACACGAATAGACCGATATTCAACCGAAAGTCTAGCCAAGACGACACTCACTTGTTCTATCTCAGTGACCAAACTACCAATTGTTGTCAAGCTATCACTCAGAGTCTTTACCTTGAACAAATATTCTTTGATGGTGAGGTTGGTCTTCTTGATCGAGTACAAAGCATAACGCATACTCGAAATCTTGAGACTAGACGTAGTACTGAATCTTCTTTCAATGGTGGTCCAGATATCAAAACTTGTCTTAACAACTGTGAGATGAACCAATACTTCATCAGTAACAGTCGACAAGAGCCAGGAAACTAGAAATTTATCCTGCTTCTTATGAACAAGAAAAGTTGGATTATCAACGAGTTGACCATTATTCCATGCAAGAAAGGAAGGAGGAACAGAAATCGTGCCCCATACAAAACCTTCAAGACCATACCCTTCAAGGATCAACAAATTGATGCTTCCACAACAGATAATTATGCTCAGAAAGCTTGATTGTATCATGTTTGGCAAAATAATGAATTGTTTCTGAACCAACACTGCCAAGGCCCTGTGAATGGACTGTTTCCTCAGTATTGGAAGAGTGATGTGGTGTATCAACTACTGATACTGCCTCCGTGGCCATGAAAAATGTACCAGACACTAAAAAGGAAGAAGAAAGAGAAAAAATCGTTATGCCAAGAAAACTTTAGCTCTGATACCATGTTAAGATCAACAATAAAGGGAGTAGGAAATGTATTCTGACTTCATTGATTAACCCAAACCAATTCCTCGATATTTAATACAAATACACTAACTAACTATTCTAATTGAAAGCTGTTAAAACTATTTACAACTTTAACTAACTAACAATAACTAACTGTAATTGTAAAGTAGTTACTCATAACAGAAAAAGACTATATATATATATATATATATTTATATATAACTTGATTAGTTTTTCATAATTTTATAAATTTTTATACCACTAATATTTTGAAATTCAATCATTTAATTTATCATCATATTAGTTGTTATCTAACATATTAAATTTTTAATTGATACTATAGAATTTTTTTATAACCAATTAAAATTAGATCTCATCATGGATCAGG
This sequence comes from Gossypium rotundifolium, assembly GCA_025506655.1. Classification (NCBI taxonomy): domain Eukaryota; kingdom Viridiplantae; phylum Streptophyta; class Magnoliopsida; order Malvales; family Malvaceae; genus Gossypium; species Gossypium rotundifolium. The sequence goes on from CP106734.1 coordinate 18,369,913, forward strand.
TCGGGTTCAAGTCAAATCTCAAAAAAATTTAGGTTCGTTTTTTAGGTTTGTGCTCGACCTAACCTGAAAAATGAGATTAAAATTTCACCTAAACCCTAACCCAAGTTATATATACTAAACTCAAGCTTGATCCACATTAAAATTTTCATGTTTAGAAGCCATTTTCATCACCACCCAAAATAGGGGTGAGCAAAATTAAATTTGATTTGAAAAAATTGAGAAAAATTTAAATTTTGAGTTAATCGAATCTAGTTATTCTAGTAAACTCAATTAAGTAATTTAAGTTTTAAGTTCAAATCAAGATGAATTTTACAATTTGAATAATTCGAATAGAAAATTAGTGTAAATACTCATTTGATCCTCGTCAATTTTAAAAACGAACAAACTAATTTCTCTTAACAAAAATATAAAATAATTAAAATAATTTTAAAATTCAAAATATTTATAAAAATTCTAAACTTCATATTTTAAAAATTATAATACTTCTTAAAATTCTAAAAACTATTTACAAAGAAGTTTGGATATTATTTTAAAATTTTATAGGGTCAAGTCATTGAAATAAAGTAATTATTAAGGTTATGAGAAAAATATTCTTTATATGAAAAACTGCTGACCAACCAAAGGTGCAGTGAGTGGTGTGTGACTGTGACTACATTTTCAGGCTATATTTTATTTGCCAACCTTAAAAAAGGCTTTTCCCATTTGTATGTATTAAAATATTTATATTTTCTTTTTAGGGTCTGTTTGTTTGTCAAGAAAATATTTTTTAAAAATAATTTTAAAAAAGACTTACTTTTCTGAAAATAATTTCTTGAAAATATTTTCCGTGTTTGAATGAATCTGTAAAATATTTTCATTGTTTGACAAATTTCTTATTTTTTTGGAAAAATTATTTTTACATATATTAATAAATTCATAAACATATTAATATTTTTTTATATTTTAAATTGTTTTTACATATATTGTAATGATTTATTTATAATTAAATAAATAATAATACTCAATTATTAAGTTAAAATATTAACTTTCATAAATTGAAAACAACCAAAACAATAAAATCAAGCTAATATGTCAATTATACAATAGTAATCATCAGTAATATGGGTTAATTCATATATTTCCACATCGAACTAATAAGTCAATTATACAAGTACAAAGATCAGTAATACAGATTAATCCTTGTATGTCCTTTATTGAGTGGAAATATTGCAGGCCTTTATCAACCCATCCAGCATTTACACAAATAAGAAGAACCCAACAATAACAAAGTGCCTATAGCAATATCAACCAACACCAAAATATTGACCTTACCAAAAATAAAATAGTGGCTATACCAGCACAAACTCTGTACTAATACCAACCAAATCCAATCCAATATCAAACTAACAAAATACCAAAGCTCTTCGTTTGCTTCTAATTTGCAACTGATTATTGTGTGCTTATAGGATCTCCACCAGTTTGGCGTTTCCTATTTGGTGATTTCAACTTCACTGAAGAGCTTACAGTTAATGTCCGACCTGACTGTGTTGTGTTTGATCTCAATCCAGACTAAAAATTGTAAAATTATAGCAAGGTAAGTAGTTATAAGACTTGGATTTGTGTTCAACAGTTGGCTTCATATACCTTGACCACCAGGATGCAGCCATCTCCCATCTTCATCTTTCATCATACCCAAACCATACAACATCTTACAATTTTCAAGTTTTAGGCTTCTTTCGTGTGCTCGAATTCCACCTCGACCTTGCGCTTGATTCCCAAAAATGCTCAACCTATTGAATTGGAATATGAATTAAACTAAAATCTCAAATTCGTATCATCTCCATTAATGATGATTGAAGAGTTTAGCATCATAATCACTAGTGGTATCCACTAAATAAAAAGAACTAGACCTTCACTTGAATTCCAATGAAAAAATTTCTATGGCAATGAAACATGATTGGCTTTCAAGAATGTATATAAGGTAAGAATTAACTTGCCTTTCTATCACCAAGCATAGGCGTCAAGCCTCTCGGCCTTCTCAATAGTAGCAAAGCCACTTGCGGGATCACCGGTTTGCTCGAAATTAATCACATGAAAGAAATGAGGTACAATTGCAACCCAACTAAAAATGTAATAAACAAGCAATCAAAATAATTGATGATCAAAATTATATGCAAAAGCCAGTTCAGAGTAACACAAAGCCAAATTCATAGAAGTTAAAATGGCAATGTTCAACCTAGTTAATAGCCCTTTACGTATAAGTAATTACGGTGGTAGAGTTGTTAGGAATAGGGTTCTTCCACCGCGACTCAACATTAATTCATATAATTATGTATTTGTGTTGCTTCTCGGTTGGCTCTATTAAGCAAGTATTTTTGTTTGACATATATATTCATGTGGCATAGGCAAGTTCAAAGCGAGTCTAAAGCATTTGATACGGCAAAGGAAACTATGAAAGGAGTCAATGAAACAAAGGAGGCCACCAAAAACATGAAAGATAGTGCTATTTCTGCGCTTCCCAAGTAATCAATTATTTTATACTTATCAATTGAAGGTCTCCAATTTTGTTGGTGGGATTGGGATTAAATTATGGTTTCATCCTCATGATCAATTATAATAAATATTAAAAGCTTAAAAAAAAAAAGAGATTGCAAAAAATGATCATAACATCACATTGCCATTACTATCTATATCTCTTGGTTGATGTGTTGCCGTGGGGACTATATTATCGTATCTGCTTTGCTACTAATTTGAAACCAACAAAATGGTAGGTGAACCAAAAGGCACAAGAAACTATAAAACAAGGAGCTAATCAAGCGGCAGATGCCACAAAAACATGAAAGATAAGACTACTTCAATTGCTAGTCAAGTATAATTATTTCTTTATATACATTTCATGTTGAAATTCTTGAATTTTTCTCTTGTTGGGGTAAGGACTTTTAACTGTTCTAACAGATTTTTATTGCCAAAACTATCAGGAAAAATCCAATATATATACATCCTACATGTATGCGTATCCAACAAACACTCTCACATACGAGAAAATTTACTTTCGTGATCTATTTTTTCTTAAACGTATAAAAGAATAAAAAAAATCACTAAAGCCATCCTGTGTAATAGAGTAGACTTGGTCATGTGGTTCTGAAGCCATTGATCAGAGAGACAAGAACACTCACATAACTAGACATATCTACCAAATATTCCAACAGTGCTTCTCAAAATTACACCAACTGAATCCAGAACCCAATGACCAATACAAGACTCAAATTAGACTTCAATCTACCCAAGGAGCTAAACCTTTACAAAAATCTTCCCCTAAACCCAGAATATAAAAATCAGAAAAAAACCAAATCAACGAGTCAGCTAAAGATCCAGTGAACTTATAAACAACATCAATCCTTCACAAAACTATCCATATAAATTGCTTAGAACTTATATAAATCATGAAAATCCAATACCTTTATCATCTAACAGATGCAAATAGAAAATCCAAATCCAGAACTCAAGTTTTAGATCCAATGAACATAAATATTAACAAGAAGCGAGTCATGAAAACATCCTACAGAATACTTTTACTTATAACAATCACAAAATATTCAAAAAATTGAAAACCCAAGAAACTAGTACCAATAGATCTCCTTCTTCATTATTCAATTCCAAGAAGGAACAAGCAAATTAGAAGGGAAAATAAGCACCAAGAAAACTCAAAAGAAAATGATAACCCAACAAAAGGAAATATAAAAACAAAGCAAACCCAAAAATACTTACCTGTAAAAAGCTAGATTTTACGAGTTTTCAATAAACGGATTCAATAACAGGTTTTCAATGATGTCACAATCTTTATTTGGGGTAGAATCTCTCACGCTCCGAAGAAGAACAAGAAAATTTAGGGGAAAGAGAGAAAGGAATTTGGCTGAGAAAGAATGAAGGAGGAATGAAGAAGGAAAGAAAAAGGGAAATCTATATTTTAAAAAGTGATTTTTATGACAATATGTAAGCCTTCAAAGGCATTCAGAGTTTTAGATAGTTTTTAGTTTTTAGTTTTCTTCTTGAAATCTGCAAGTTCTCTTGCTTACTTCAAGAACTTTTGTAAATTATCTTTTCTTCTATAAATAATATTTTCATTTTCACGATATAACCTTCCCTTCCGCTACCACTAATCTCCTCCTACCACTAACCTCCTCCTCCCCTCCAAAGAATTGGTATCGAGGAACCTCCTCCACGGAGCCCTGAGTAACGATTTACGAGTTTTATATCGTGGTTCGATTGTAAGTTTCTATCTTTACTATTTACATTTCATTGATTTCATTATCATTATTGTCTCAAAACCCATATGTCTCGCTGCTTGTCCTCGTGAGCGTTAAGACCGGGGTGTCGTTTAGGCGCTTGAGAGGTCGTTTAAGACATGTAAGGTTTTAGGTACCGTAGATAATAATAATAATGGAAAAAATAGACTGCTTATATAAAGATAAAACTTGTAATCACACCATGCATATAGATTCTAAGAATGAAAATAATATATCACTCTAAGTAAAGGTATCAATTCTCTTGTAGATATAACTACTTCTTATTTCAAAGAAATTATGTACTAAAATAACTAAAATAGAAGAAAAATAGATAATATGGGAGAAGTAATAATTAGATTTGAATAGCAAATCTAAGGAGTTATTATCCGATGTAAATAATAAATTAGATCAAGTAATAAATAATACTAACATTATAGATTCAGATCTAGACTTAGGACCATTATATTACGGTAATAGTAATATAATATTAACCTTATCGATGAAGATGATTCTTCGATGATAATACTAACAATATTAAAAAGAAAATAAAAATGAAAAATGAAAACAACAAAAATATGATTTTGAATCTTATAAAACTTAATAGAACATTGAAAAACCAATTTTCTAAGATGATGATCCACACGAAAAAGTGGAATATCTGAAATTAATAGAAGATCTTTATGAAGAACATAAAGAACTCTTCAATAAATATAATTATCATTATATGTTAAGCTACGACTCTACTGATAGTAGTAGTTCTAGCAGTAATGATAATTTAGAAAATAAAAACACAGATTTAGAAATTTGTGTTGGAAGCAGTTCCAAAAATACAAATTTAGAAATTTGTGTTACTAGTCAAAATTCTGATGAGGAAGACACCTCAACAGAAGAAAATATAGAAATTCCAGATCCTATGGATACGGAACCCCCAGATCCATACGATTATAAAAACCTTAGACCAAAAGAACCTAACAAAAAAGATCTTTATGGTAAAAGGAAAATAGACTCAGATTTTCAAAAAGATGACAACCTGAGATCTATGAATAAAATCTATGAAAATGTTGAAAACACAACATTAATCTTAGATGATAACATAAACTCTATTATACTAATAGAATTTCCGGATACTGAACAACCAGATCCATATAAATATAAAATAACTAAGCCCAGAGAAATAGACAAACTAGATCCCTATGATAATCTAAATACAGATCTTCAAATGTAAGATTATTTTAAAATGGAAAAATATTGGAAGAAAATATTAAATGGAGATTATCAAAAAGCGATAGTCAAAATTCACTAGTAAAAATACAACCAAGATCATATCCCAATAAACTAAAAAAATTAACATCTACACCAAACAGGATAGATGAGTTCGAAATAGGATCTAAAATAGATTCTAATGAAGAATATATTTTATGCTAGGAAATACTTCTAAAACCAATTAGAAAAAATTCCATATTCGAACAACGGGATATTAAATTAGGTAGTATAATCGGAGAAGAAACAAATCTCTCGATGATATAATAGAAAAATTAATAAAAATAATATTTCTAAAGAAGAAATATATAAAATATCTAAATTCAAACTATGGTCAACTGTACACATAGAAAAAATTAGCGGAAACACAATGCTAAAGATACTAAAGGAGGTTTAACAAATCCTTATTTACTAAAGAAAAATAAAACGGATTAGGAAAAATATCCTCAAGTCCGATATATACATTTAGGAGTAATCATGATAACAATCGAGCTTTATTCGGAAGAGGTCATGATGTTCCTATTATAGCTATATTATTAGACAAAGATTTGAAAATCCAATAAAAGCACTTATTGGAGGTATTCAATCAAATCTTCACACAAAGCGTTATAGGATTCAAGGTAAAACCCAATTACTTTATCTCTATAATGATCCTCTAATAGAAGAGTGTCTTTGCCTTAGAATTCGGATAAAAAATTTCGATATTAGTGATTTAGCGTAAGATCTTGCAATCGATGGACTTCTATTAATGAATATACTAATACAGCTGAGGTTGAAATAAAAGAAATAAATAATAAGATTATTGAGCTTTTTGAGCCCAATAAATTTACTACAGAAATTCAGCCCAAGCTATTACATTTAAAAGATCTATCGATTCCAAAAGACTGGATCATAGAAAAGACTAATAATGCTAGTACTTCTAAACCAGTGAGTACTATCGAATATATGCCATCTGGAGATAAACTGTATTTCAAAAATAATTTGATTACAAACACAGATGATAATTTAGTCTTGCCTTCTAGTTCTCAACCCGAAGAACATGAAGAAGAAATAAATACACCAATAGGTTTGAAAACCATTCAAATACCTATTTTTCCTACTTCACCTTCCAGAACTTCTAGAAACACTAGAATGGAAGAAATACAATTTTCAAAAGAAAACCTTATTGAAAATACATATATAAAAATAGAACTACATGATAAAGATTATAGAAAATATTCTTTACATGCTTTACTAGATACTGGAGCTACAACAAGTAGTTGTAGGAGAAAGGCAATTCCCGAAAAATATTGGGAACCTGTCAAAAAGAAAATAAATATTAATGGAATAAATGGTAATAAAACTATTATCCATTATAAAGCAAAAAATATACCAATCTACATAAACAATGTACGATTTACAATTCCTAAATTATTATGTCTACCTGATATGTATGGAGATATATTATTAGGAAATAATTTTATTAAACATTATTTGCCATTTTCTATTAATAGAAAATTAGTAATATTATCTGGTGTAGAAACATTATTAGTTTCGAAACCAATATTTAAGTACTAATGTTTTTGATTACCTTAGCAGGCCTCATGGATAGAGGAAAAAAGCCTCTTGAAATAAAAATGGGAGAATGGACTACGGTTCATAAAAAGCCCAACAAGGGAAAAGCACCAATGAACTCCAAACAAGGATTCGTGGCTGCAAAACAAAGCCCAAAAACACCATCAAATCCTAAACAAGGATTAGTGGCTGTATCCCCTGCACCTTCACAAGTAAGTCCTAAACAAGGATTTATTCCTGCACAAGTATTAATAAATCCTAAACAAGGAATTATTTCTACTTTTTCACAAACTCCATATTATCCTCATCAAGGATATTATGTTCCATACCAAAATCCAATGGTAAACCAACCATTAGGAACACAATCCCGAAATCAGATGGTAAACCAACCATTTGAAACTCCAATCCCTTCACAATTTTCTCAAAATCCTGATTCAGAATATAAATCCTATTCTGAAGTCCTAAATGACATCGAGAACACGTTGAAAAAACAACAAAATCTCGATATATTCCAAATTAAAGATTTTTATAATCCAGGATTAGCCCCGGATTATTATTTCTTTATTAACAAGATATGGAAAAACCATTGTCTTGAGCAAAAAGCCAATTTTCGGCGATCTCTCTCACAATTCTCAAATATAATATCCTTGATGAGGATAATATGGAATTTGTGAAGAAGTAGAAATAATTCCTTGTTTAGGATTTATTAATACTTGTGCAGGAATAAATCCTTGTTTAGGACTTACTTGTGAAGGTGCAGGGGATACAGCCACTAATCCTTGTTTAGGATTTGATGGTGTTTTTGGGCTTCATTTTTCAAATGAAAAATGTTTTCCAGCAAACAAACACTGGAAAATTGGAAAACAATTTTCGGAAAATCAAATACCGCCAAACAAACACAGCCTTAATGGTTTTGGTGGTTTTACAATATTTATTTATTTATAATAAAAGCGTAAAGTAATGACTTATATTTGCAGTTAATTTTTTTATATTAAAAGGAGAATTCAGACAACTTTAAAAGAAGAGATAAATTTATGTCAGAAAATCTAGGGTGATAAAATATGGGGTGACACATTCCTCCATCTCCAACACCATTTATTTATTGTATTTTTATAATGTAGAAAATGAAGTACATATTTTTATACTTTAGTACTTTTTAAATATAAAGTTATTGTATATAGATCACCTAAAAATAATGATAGATTTATTCTTTTGAGATAAGTTTTTCAAGTAGTTGATAAATCTTTTAACATTATTAATATTGTCTCAAATGATAATTGTCTGAGAGTCAAAATGTTTTAAAAATTTATTTGAAAAGACGAAAACTATTCAATTTACTACCTTTTCAAATAGCCTCTTCAAGTACTCGACAGAATAAAAACAAAACTTCACTAAAGCAATTCTAAATATACTATAATATTCACTAATTTCATTTTAAAAACATCTTCTGGAAAATAAAAATCACAAAAAATATAGAAAAGACAGGTATAAGCAACGAGAAAACAAGAAAACCCAAGGAATGAGCATGCTAATCTACAAATATTCTACAAGGGATATTATTCCGGTTATTATTAGAAGTGCATGTCACGCTGTCAACAAAAATATATATATATATAAAAGAAATTATCAATAAAAGGGAAAACAGAAAAGGAAAAGAAAATTTCTTATATACCTCTATTTTATCAGTAATTCTAATATTTTCATGGTATGTTTAATTTAATTCAGATTTTAATAATTTGATGGTTAGCTAAAAGTATAAATGACTTGACCTTCACATCAGTGTTTTTAGAAAATGAGATATCGAGATTTTGTTTCCGTAAATATTTATGGAGTTGTTATATAGGTGAATTGAATTTTGGATATGTAATTTTGCAGAATTAGTGATTAATTAAGGAACAAGAACTAAATCATAAAAACTAAAAACTTAATTGCTATTAATTTATGTTCAAGGTTTAAAGTGGCAATTACCTATCTTTGTTGTAATAGTGGACGATTATAGGAGTGAGCGTTCGATCGAATCGAATCGAATGAAAAAATTTCGAGTTAATCGAGTTGATGAATCATATTTTATCATCCTAATTTGATTTGAAAGTTTCTCGAATCGAGTCGAGTGAGAGGAATTTGAATCGAATATATTTTTCGAGTTAAATTTTAAAAAATAATTTTGGGTTCTTGTAACTACTATCACCACCGTATAATCAATTTTTTTATTAACTTTCATCACCTCATAATTTATTTATTAATCTTTTACATCTTGGTTAGCTTCTTTGCTTGCTTAGTTATTTCAATTATCTTCAAATTCTTGTCACTATGTATTTTGAAATTAAAAAATATATTAAATGTAAAATTGTAATTTTTAATAAAAGTTATTTTAAAGATAAAATGTGAAATTGATACCAATATAAAATTTTAACGCTAATATTTTATGGCATCATTAATAATTTAATTTTAATATAAATATTTAATATGACTAAACAATTCAATAATATAAATAATATAAAATGTGAAATTTAATTTAATAATATAAATAGTACCTATAAATAAAATTATTACTATTTATGTTTAGGGATTTTTTTGGATAATTTTGATTTTTATGTGGGAGCAAAGGGTGAGAAGTAAAAGTTTAGGGAAAATAAAAATTTTGAAGAGTAAAAGTTTGAGGGAAAGTAAATAGGGAAGTAAAATTTTGAGGAAAAATATTAATAAAAAATTGGGGGGGAGGGATGGGTTTGGGGTAGATGGGGGGGTGGAATGGGAATGGAGTAAAAGTTTTAGGGGAAAATGAGAGGGAGTAAAAATTTTACGGAAAATAAAAAGTTTTAATGGTTTTTGGGAGTAAAACTTTGAGGAAAAGTAAATGGGGAGTAAAATTTTGGTGGGAAATAGATTTTGGGTGGATGGGGGGTTGGGATGGGAGGGGAGTAAAAGTTTTGGGGACAAAGTGGGAAGAAGTAAAAGTTTTGAGGGAAAAGTCAAAAAAGGTTTGAGAGTTTGGGATAAAAGTATAAAATATTATAGTTTAATATTCGATTTATTCAAATTTGAAGACTCAACTCGATTCGAACTTGAAATTCTAAAAAAATTTGAGTTGACTCGAATAACTCGATTCGTTTAACTAGAAATTTGATTTTTTATTTTTTTAGTGGAATCGAGTTTTGTTCACCCTTAAACGGTTAATGCATTTTTTTAATTGATAAATATGTCAAATAATGTTAAATTAAAAGGAAATTTATGTTATATGATTAATAAAATAAGAGAAAACATCTACTAATATTTTTTTTCTTCTTCAACCGTGAGATCAAAATGAAAATTGAAAAACCATTGTTTTTGTTTCAAGATTTCATCTTTGCATGTAAGTGGTTTTAAGCATATTTTAGTAAATTTTATGTTTTTAAGATTGTTGTAGTTTAATTTAGTTAACCTGAGTTTTAAATCATAAAAATGTTAAAGTTTTGAAATATTGCCATTTATGGTTTTTGACGTTTTTGTTGTTAAATAGCTTGGTTGTAAGCTTATAATTGATTAAGGACTAATTTATAAAGTGAATTTTGTTAGTTTCGAGCTTAGAGACTAAAATAAAAATAATTTGGAATTGTCATGAAATTTCTATAATTATTGAATTTAGAGGGCTGTATAGGAATGAAATTGAAATCGGATTGAAAAACGAAACTTAAAATGGAAAGATATAATTATTTCAGTTTTAGGGACTAAATTGAATAAAATAAAAAATTTTAGGAGAATTCAAAAATAAAATTGATTTTATATATGTTTGTGATAAGTTGTTAAAAGATGTTTAAAATTGATCAATTAAAATAAATTGTTATAGATCGTGATTCGATTAGTTTGACGATAATCGGAAATAGAAGAAATTTCAAATTAATCCTCAATTTCTCATTATTTGCTGTTTTAGATAAGTAAATTTGCATGAGACTTACTCTATTAATTCTAAATTTATTTTTATTATTCTGGTTTGTTTTTAGTTAGTAATTAATGATAAGTATAAAATGTTTTGACATCAATTGGATTAAACTGTAAAATAAAAATATAAATGATAATAGTGAATAGATGTGTAGTATTGATTGGCTGATGTTGTGATATGATTGAATGAAGTATACATGATGAAAACTCATCGTGAATGTATGTGAAATAATTGTTATAAAAAATACAGAAAGCATGAATTAATTGTTATAAAAAATACAGAAAGCGAGTATATAGTTATAGAGATTGAAAATAAAACAAATATGAAATTGATGCCCGAGTCAACGTAATGGATAATTAAAATACAAATGACATATCATTAGGGTTTAAAAAATTTTATATATAATTTTATTTAAAGAAATTAAAAAAATTAAAGCATTAGAACAATTTTTTAAAGATTTTATCGTGTGTTTAGAATAATGAAATGAATGGTTATAAAATTTTAATTATAAACAAAGTAAAACTACTTTTGATAGACATTTAACTATATGGTCATGAGTTATGTTCTTACATAATATTACTTATAGTTAAGTGTTATCTTTATATTATGAGCAAAATGAGCTTTTAAGTGCCCATCTTTTTGACATATATAATATAAAAGCTCACAAAATGAGCTAAATCCAGACAACTATTGATGAATTCAATTTAGTTTGGATGGGCGGTGTGTTTACCTTCGGTGAGATTAAAAATAGCGGTGGCGGTGAGATTAGTTACTGTAGCGGTGAGATTGGATACTGTGTGGAGTGTGTGTTTGGATTCAAACGTAGCTGTAGCGGTGAGGTGAGAATATAAAATGACTATTAAGGACATCAGATTTGAATTGATATATAATAGAAATTTTAAATTATTTTACTTATATAAAATTATTAAAATATGTAAATTTATAAATTCATTTAATAAAATATTAAAATGTATCTTCTAATATTTTATTATAAATATTTTAATAAACTATATAATCAATTTAAATTATTTATTAGATAAAATGATTATTATTTTAATTTTTATAGTTAAATATTCTTTTATAACAATGATAAATATTATTTTCAGTAAATAGTAACATTATACTTAGATCAAATTTTGAAGTATCTAAATGAATGATTTTTAATAAAAAATAATAACATAAGACATAACAAATTTCATTATTACTAGAAATTAAGTTATGATACAAAATTATTTTACAAATATTGATTGAATTTATTTATATAATGAAAGCGAATAACTATTTATTTATATAATGAAGAAGAATGAAAAATAATTATAAATATTTCATAATCAATTGAATAATGTATGCATATATTTACAACTATGAATAACAGTCAAGGAGGAAAAAAAAGTACAGCAAATTACTTACACAGAAATGGCATTATTACTAGGATCACACATAACATTTGACCAAGTACAAGGATTAAGATTCTAGTCAATTCTGAACTCTCCTTACTCCATTAGCTGGTCATCATCTGAAACCCACCAGGCCAATTTTCCACACCAATAATTACAAAAATGCAAAGACAAGTATATGACACGACAAACAGTAAGGTGAAAATGAAATTAAGGTTATATGATCCAATTCAATTAACATATATACCTCATTATGCTAGGATTGTTATATTCTGTCTTAATTAATAAGAAAATCAAATCAAATCCACATTATGAGTAGAAAATTTTAAAACTTGCTCTCTACCATTGCTAACTCATTCATAAACACAAATACCATGAAAAGTAACAGCTTTAAATTATAAAGAGAAGAGACAACTTTGATCCTTTGAAACCTCACCTATCAATCAACATACCAAATATTAACAAAGAAATTAACTCATGAATTCACACACCGACAAACAAAGAAGCCAAATTTACAATTTCCTGGATCATGATCAATGATTACAACAAAGGAAAAAAAACCGAATTACAAAACATGTAAAACAAACAAGAAAAGAATAATAAGAAATGGGTAACTCAGATTTTCGTTGACCATCGGCTTGAACCTCGGCTTGATACTTGATTTTGCGGTATCAAGAGGGTACAAAATCGTTGTGCTTAATAAAGGATCCTATGGCACCTGAAGTTGCCTCCGATGTCGACTCTAAAGATGAAAAATAGAAGAAGTAGGAACTATATTAATATAAATCAACACAATATTAATATTTGGTTTATTTAGCTAAACTTTTGAGAAGATTAATGTAAGCACTAAATTTTGCTTCTTTATTTTTGATTTTTTAAAAAATAAAAAAATTAAAAATTAAAAATTTTACATTTTAACCCTAAACTTTCCCAAAATTACATTTTGGCCCCAAAACTTTTCAAAACTACATTTTTACCCTAATCTTTCTCAAAATTACACTTTGACCCCAACAATTTTACTATATTTATAGTTCATCCTTTTGTCGAAAATCTCAAAAATCCGTGAATTTCGCTCACCCACCCCGATTTTCACCCACCGCCTAAGGGATGGCCTCCTTCCCTAGCCACCTAACACCGCAAGAACAACACTATAAAAGGGATTTTCCCAAAAATAAACCCCCATCAACAACATCAAAAAACCACGAAAAAGAGAAAAAAAGAAAGAAAAAGAGAGAAAAAAAGAAGAAGGAAGAGGAAGAAGAAGAGAAGAGGGAGAGAAGGCTCACCACCGACGGGGGAGTCAGAGTCGACGACGGTGGCGGCGACGGTTGGAGAAGAAGAAGAAAGGAAGAAGAATGAAGAAGAAGAAGAAAGAAAAAGAAAAAAAGGAAAGAAAAAAGAAAAAAGAAAAAAAAAAAAAAAGAAAAAAAAAAAAGGCAAAAAATATATCAGTCGGGTCCACGCGACCCGCGACCCACGGCGGCCCGACCCAGCCCGTGCAACCTAGCTCCAACAACAAGCCCAATTCGAACCCAAATCAAAAACCCATCAAAAAAAGCAGGCTAAATTCAAAAAAATGAAAAAAGGTGCAGGCCCATACCATTGGGAGCCCATTCCAGCAACCCAAAGCTTAGCCCTTTGGTAAATTTTTTTTTTTTTTTATGTTTGTCATTTGGCCCATTTTGTTTAAATAATATTTCATTAATGTTTTTAATATTTTTTTAAAGCATTATATTATGATTTTATTTACTATTTTTAATTTTTAGCGAGCTTTTTTTAATAAATAATGCAACGAATCGGTTTAACACTAGTTGTTGATTTCATCGCTATGTTGGGTGAATATCATCGATTCGTGTTAAATACAATACGCTTTTTAAAAATAAAAAGATTTAAAAAAAATTCGAGTTTCAAAATTTTCATATTTTAAAAAAAATTTCGTGTTTTCAAAAACTCTCGATTTCAGAATTTTAGTATTTTAAAAAATTTTCGTGTTTTTTTTCGTGTTTTTAAAAATTTTCGTATTTCAAAATTTTGTATTTTCAAAAATCCTCGGGTTTAAAAAAAAATTTCTCGATTTTCAAAATTTCCGTATTTTTAAAAATTTTCGTATTTCAAAAAAAATTCGTGTTTTCGAAAAATCTCATATTTCAGAATTTTCGTATTTAAAAAAATTCTCGTGTTTTCAAAGTTCTCGTATTTTCAAAAATTCATGTTTTAAAACAAAAAAAATTCTTGTGTTTTAAAATTTTCGTGTTTTCAAAAATTTCATGTTTAGAAAAAATTGTGTTTCAAAAAATTCTCGTGTTTTAAAGTTTTCAGTATTTCTAAAATTTCGTGTTTTCAAAATTTTCGGGTTTAAAAATTTTCGTGTTTTCAAAATTCTCGAGTTTTAAAAAATTCTCGAGTCTTAAAATTCTCGTTTTTTAAAAAAATTTCGTGTCTCAATCGGATCACGATTAAATATTAAATTGAACTTGTATTTTTGAAAATTAAGACAATGCGCGTTTAACGAGATACCAATTTTGGGCGTCGCGAGGGTGCTAATACCTTCCTCGCGCGTTACCGACTCCCGAACCCTATTTTTCTCTGGAATTTTGACACGGACTTAAACCCTGCCCTTTTTAATAAAATTCAAAAAACTGATTTTTCTTTAAAAAGAGGATTTATTAGGTGTCCGATCACACCTAGAAAAAAGATCGGTGGCGACTCCCTTTTTTTAAAATAATGTTGAAACTCTGTTTTCAAATTTTTAATAATTTCCTCAATTAGCGCCCAAGCAAATTTTAGGTCGCTACAGCTGGCGACTCCACTGGGGATATTTTTTTTAGAGTCGAGTCTGGAATTAAACGCGTGTTGTCAAAATTTTCAAAACTCTTGTTTAAATTAATACTTAGTCGTGATCCTTAAATTCCGTTTTTTGAAAAGTCATGCATTTGCATCATGTCGTAAATATTTTTCTAACTTGTTTTATCTTTTTGTTTTTCAGTACTAAGTTTTTACTGCTTTTAGTTTTTAGTTTTAAAATAAAACGAAAAAGTTAGTGAGTTTCTCCCCACACACGTGCACTTACATTTTGCATAACATGAGCTCTCTACCCGGCTCCGTCCGCTTAAGTGGAAGTAAACGCTATGCCTTCGTGAGTTAACTCGTCCTCCGCATGACAAAGCTAGTGAATACTTAGGGTTATATATGACTTATGCTTTGTGAGTTAACTCGTCCCTCCGCATAGGCATAAGTAAATGTAATCCTCGAATTGAGCTCATGAGCCTATGATGGGCGATAACCGAGGCTCAGACTAGCCTTAGTAGGCGACAAGACGGACAATTCGAATACCTTTTTAGAACCGAAACTGCATATAGTGAACCGTATGAGCCACCCAACTAGAGCCATGCCGAACCTTCGTCCGTTAATAGTCACCAAAATAAGTACATAGGAGAAACGCATCTTACCTTTTATTTCTTTAACATTTACACTTTTTTTTGCAAGAGAATTAGATTTGTTTAATAGAATTGGATCGGGTAGATTATTTGATGAGCATGTGGGGTAAGTTTATTTTGTAAAGTATGATGGGGTAAAAAAAAAAAGGGGCAATAAAAGTAGGTCGGTTTCATTAAAATGCACGATTAAATTGTTTAGTTTGTTAGATTTGCCATAGTTTTTCTCTGTTTATATTTGTTGTAATTACTAACCAAGGTTATTTGTCTTTATTTTTATTTTATCATGCATGATAGGCATCTTATTAGGAGGGTGTTGATTAGAGATTGGTTGCCAAAAACGGGTTTCTGATGGAGGAGTCAATTGCACAAGTGACCGAGAAAAATGCCGTGGTTCAAGACTGGTCTTTGAAAACTCAGAAAGCAAAAGGAGACAGTTTAAAGGAAGGATGTATTTCCAACCTTCCCGAGCATGTGACCATGAATGTTCGTCGGAATAACCTCGAAGACTTGACTAGGATCTGGAAACAGTGGGACTTAGACACTAAGGGCATCTTCATTGAAAAGTACGGGGATATAGCTCACTTAATCGCCGTCAACGTAGACGAACAATTGATTCAAGCCATGGTTCAATTCTGGGACCCAGCTTATCAATGTTTTACTTTCAACCAGGAAGATATGACTCCGACTATAGAAGAGTATGCCGCATTGCTTCGCATTGACAATGTACAATTTAACAAAATATATGTGAAGGTGTAACACCCCTAACCCATATCCGTCGCCGAATTGGGTTTAAGAGGCATTACTACACAATATTCAATTTCAAAAAAGGACTTCAATTGGATTCAAGTATAAGCAATGCAACCATTTTCATATTGTATGACATTACAACCAATTAAAAAATATATATATATATATATATTTGTATAAATCATATCTCAACTTATGCCAAATTATAGCTTATATCGAGTATCAACCAACATTCATATAACATAAACCGAGTTTTCATTTTAATACTATATCGCAAGTGCATATTTTAAAACAATTAAACCATTTCACCATTTAATAATCAATTATACATATAACAACATATTAATATATCCCTTGGCCGAATATACTATAACTATAAATCAACTATTCTTATAATTGTATATATATATATATATACACACTAGACCGCATAAAACATTTCACAAAATTTAATAGCCAATATCACATACGGTATTGAAAATGGATAATATGAACAAATAACTTATTACAACAAATAAAGAATAGACCTACTTCTTTACCATTTATAAAACCATGCGCATGCAATGAGTTCTAAACAATTTAATAATCACAAAGATTATTATAATTAGTCTACCATTTCCTCAATTTAATAAAACTAGTCAAATTCCATAATTTCAAATTCACCAGATTTTAGTGAAGAATGCATGTATAGCCCATGAACCAAATCATGCATACAATACAACAATCATAATTTAACTATATCTATAATATACATCTGTACTATGGCCATATATATATATTCAAAACTAATATTCATCCATGCACATCAGTTGACCATTTAAAGTAAGCCGAATATTTCTACTTCAACTAACATCAAATATAAGCCACATTCGCATGGCTAATATATACATAGACAAAAGTTATCATCTTAACAAAATCACAGTCTTTTCTACACATGCCTTTAACCGAAAACTCAAAATAAAGAGTACCAAAGATAGATTGATAGTGTGGGCGACTTTCTTGACGATCCCTCTCGAGCCCGTAGCGTAACCAAAATCTATAAAACAGGGGAGAACATTTCACACAAATAAGCTTACTAGCTTAGTAAGTCCTAAGCTCATGATAATATAACATTTAAATATTATAGCAATTAAAACATTCAACTTATAACATTTCACATAAACATTTAAGTACATTTATTTATACAAAGCCGAATACTAATAATTCATTAACCTAAGTAATTGTACTTCATTTCTTTCAACCTACATATCCTTGAAGCTCAGATCACGATATTACAAAAATCACATGCTCCAACTCGTATAAAAATAGCATTCATATCAACCATGTTATTGCACTAAAATCTCCTTTATTCTTAGTATTTCTACTTGAAGGCCGAATTTCCATAATAGTACCTTCAAACTCGAATTCAATCATATAATACTTATACACATCAATCTTAGTCTCAAACATATATATCACAATTCCCATAATATTAACTTGACTCAAGTAATATAAAACATAGCATACTTTACGTGCTTACAGGAACTGTTAGCTAGATACATTAGTAATGATTTGCCTTAAATAATATTCGGTCTCTCCTTTATAAAACATATCACGCATCAAGCACGCTAGGCGATAAAGCCCGATAAGTAACACCGCACGAGGCTCAAGTAGGCTCGGAGCCCGAAAGTAGTCACGGCACTAGGCCTGCTGAGGCTTAAAGCAGAAATAAATCACCTAAGACTAGGCACTGCTGGGCTTAAAGCAAGAAATAAATCACCAAGACTAGGCACCTAGGCTTAAAGCTCTGAAATAAATCACCGGCACTAGGCCTTCTAGGCTTAAAGCCCGAATCACATCAATACGATAAATCATTTCACACACCTTTCGTAATTATATCACATATCCGATTCAACTAAGTTTGTTTACATTAAACAACTAAAACCATTCCAATATACTTATATATATTCGCTATGACATAAATATGTACTAAAAATTTATCAAACATTATCACATAATAGGTTCATAAATAATTCTTCAATACATTATAGCTTAAGGACTTACCTCGGTTGTCGATAGGCCGTGCAATCGCTTTATTCGAGAACCTTCGCCTTTCCCGATCTATATCCGCTTTTCTTTGCTCTTGATCTAAAACACATTAAAATTTAGCTCATTCAAGTACATTTCATCTCAATTTGGTCCCTAAGCACATAAATAGGCAAATTACCATTTTACCCCTAGGGTTTCACCTTTTTACAATTTAGTCCAAATTACATAAAATGTAAAATACACAAAATTTCCCTACAACACTCAAGGGCCGAATGTTGATAGGGATTATACAAGTCTATATTTTTCATTTATTTCATGTTTTAGTCCTTTAAGAATTTATTCTTCTCAAATTAGTCCCTAACATTTAATTTCACCAAAACTTCTAATTCAAAAAATGATGATCTAACACATACAATTCATAATCTACTATCAAACATTTCATGCCATGAATATACCACCATAGCCAAATCTTGATGTGCCAAAATCTCAAAATTGATACATGGGTTATATAGTACTCAAAGTAACAATTTCAAAAATGTAAAATTATAAAATACTAAGCAAAGTACATACCCTAATTGAAGCCCCCAAATTGCGAAATTAAGCTCCAACAATGGAGTTTTCATCCTCCACATTCGCCAAGAGAAGAAGAACAAGGTATGTTCTCTTTCTTCCCACTTCTTTCATTATTTTATGCCTTAAAATTAAAGGTAATATTATTTATTCATTACCTAAAATAAAACATATAATTATAAAACAAAATTTTGTTTTTATTTCTCATATGCCGTCCACTATCAAAAGGAATGGGCTAATTGTCCTTTTAGGACATCCACTTTAAAAGTCACAATCAAAAGGTACATTTCACTTTAGCATGCCACTTTTACTCTTTATGCGATTAAGTCCTTTTTATCAAATTGAACACTTAAACAATAAAATTTTTCTACGAAACTTTCACACCTTTTAATTCACACATCATAAACACAAAAATAAAATATTAAAATTTTCTCGAACTCGGATTCGTGGTCCCGAAACCACCGTTCCGACTAGGGTCTAATTCTGCATTACAACTCTCCCCTTTAGGATTTTCGTCCTCGAAAATCTTACCGTTAAACAAAGTCGGATATTGTTGCCTCATTGAATCCTCGAGCTCCCACGTAGCCTCTTCAACTCCGTGCGATTCCACAAGATCTTCACTAATGGGATCCTTTTGTTTCTTAACTTTTATTTCCGAGCTAAAATACAGATCGGTTCTTCCTCATCGTCAAATCGGGTCGATTTCAATTTCGATGGTGTGATCACATGTGGATCGATCCGACCAGACTTACGAAGCATAGAAACATGAAATACGTCATGTATCTTTTCTAACTCGAGAGGGCAACTTTAATCTATAAGCAACAGCCCAATACGTTCGGTGATTTCATAAGGTCCGATGAATCTCGGACTAAGTTTGCCTTCCGACCAAATCGAGTACTTTCTTCCACGGAAAAACTTTTAAGAATACACGATCTCGACACGGAATTCAATGTTTTACGTTTCAAATCAAGATAGGACTTTTGACGATCCGGCGACTTTCAAATTGCCTCTAATAATAGCTACCTTACTCGCTTTCTTTAATCAAATCAACCCGTGTATCTTATTCTCGCCGAGCTCGATCCAATATAATGGTGTTCGACACTTTCACCGTCTGAGGGCTTCATAGGCGCCATTTGATACTAGATTGAAAACCGTTGTTATAAGCAAATTCAATCGCTGGTAAATATCTTTCCCACGCACCTTCAAACTCAAGAACGCAACATCTCAACATGTCCTCAAGTATCTCGAATAGTTCGCTCGATGGACCGTCTGTCTTCATGGATGAAAGGTCAGACTAAAATGTAGTTTAGTACCTAAGGCATCTTGCAACTTCTTCCAAAACCGTGATGTAAATCTCGGTCTCTGTCTCAAACAATGGAACTCGGTACACCATGCAATCTCACAACTGTGATACGTATAATTCAAAGAAGTTTATCGAGTGAAAAGTTTGTACGAATCGGCACAAAATGAGTGATTTGGACAGTCTATCAACTATAACCCAGACGGCATCTTTCTTACTCGGTGTCATAGGAAGACCGGATACAAAATACATGGTAATTCTATCCCATTTCCATTCAGGTATCATGATTGGCTGAAGTAGTCCGGATGGCACTTGATGTTCATCTTTTACTTGTCGACAAATTAAGCATTTTGAAACAAATTCGATATATCCCGCTTCATGCCCGCCACCAATAGAAGCTGTTTCAAATCATTATACATCTTTATGCTACCCGGATGTATTGATAATCGACCACTATGGGCCTCACTCGAATCATCTCAGATCAAATCGAAGTTCTTGAACACATATTCGGCTTTTAAAATTCAAACATCATTTGCATCAATCTGAAAATCGATTCAGACCTTTTCACATCGAATTCGACTAGCAATCAAATTCTTGTCAACTTTCATGCATCACAAATTCTTTGGATAAACATCGGTCTTGCTTGTAACTCGGCTATGATCGAACCATCACCGGACATAGCTATCTCATGTTCATTGCACGAAGAGCAAACAATGATTTTGACTTAACGATCCGCAACAACGTTAGCTTTTCTCGGATGGTAGTCAATCACCAACTCATAGCCTTTTAACAATTCTAACCATCTGCGTTGTCTCAAATTTAGATCCTTCCGAGTCATTAAATACTTTCAACTTTTATGATCTGAATAAATGTGACATTTCTCGCCAAATAAATAATGACTCCAAATTTTCAATGCGAAAACAATGGCTGCAAGTTCTAAGTCATGCGTCGGGTAATTTCTTTCGTGCGGCTTCAATTGTCTTGAAGCGTAGGCTACAACCTTGCCTTCCTGCATCAAAATGCAGCCCAAACCATTTAAAGAAGAATCAGAATAAACAACAAATTCTTTACCCGATTCAGGTTGAACTAACACTGGAGCTTCTATCAAAAGGGCTTTCAACTGATCAAAACTTTTCTAACACTTTTCTGACCACTCGAACCCGACATCTTTCTCGCAATAACTTTGTCAATGGGGTAGCTATCATAGAAAACCTTTCACAAATCGTCGATAGTAACCCGCAAGTCCCGAAAACTTGAATCTCTAAACATTTTTGGTGGCTTCCAATCAAGTATAGTGAGATTTTGTTCGGATCAACTCGAATGCCCGATGCTAAAAAACATGTCCCAAAAAGTGAACTCTTTCATCCGAACTCACACTTACTAAACTTAGCATACAATCGCTGATTTACAAAGTTTGTAGCACTAACCTCAAATGCTCAGCGTGTTCAATTTCATCTTTGGAGTAGATCAATATGTCATCAATAAACACTACCACAAATCGATCCAAAACTGCCTAAAACCCGATTCATCAAATCCATAAAACAATGAGTGCATTAGTAAGCCCAAAAGGCATAACTAAAACTCAAAATGTCCGTACCTCGTCGGAATGCGCCTTTGGCACATCTCGTATCTCGACTCATGAATCGATAATAACCCGATCTCAAATCTATCTTGAAAATATCAAGCCCTTTCAACCGATCAAACAAATCATCAATTCGAGGTAATGGGTACTTATTCTTTATAGTTACCTTATTCGATTCACGGATAATCAATACACATTCGCATCGTTCCATCTTTCTTTCTCACAAAAGAACTGGTGCACCCAAGGAGAGAAACTTGGTCGTGCAAAGCCCTATCTATTAACTCTTGCAACTGTGCTTTCAACTCTTTTAACTCAAAGAGGTGCCATCCGATATGGAGCTATTGAGATCGGAGTCGTTCGGTGCTAATTCAATGCCAAACTCAATCTCTCGTCTGGGGTAAACCCAGAGTTCTTCGAGGAACACATCCGGTATTCACATACAATCGTGCATGATTCAATCACATACAATCAAGACAGATTCAATGCTTCTCAAACAATTTATTATCCAAAGACATAAGCCAAATAAGCTTCGCACCCTTTTCTCACATACTTACGGGCTAACGTCGAGGATATCACTGTAGGAGACCCACTTAAATCACTGGATTCAATTCTAATGATCTCACCGTTCTGATGTCTCAAATCAATAAGCTTTCTTTTGCAATTCACCACTGCGTGCGATGCGAAGTTAACTATCCATTCCCAAAATTATATCAAACTCATCGAAAGGCAACAGATTAAATCGACGGAAACAAAATCCCGAATCATCAATGGGCAACCTTTACACACTTTATTAACAAACACACATCTATCCAAAGGGTTGGATACGCGAATCACAAACTCAGTAGACTCAACTGGCAGAGTCTTACTGAATACCAGAGTTTCACATACATATGAATGGGTCGAACCAGGATCAATCAATGCAATTACAGTAGTATCATAAAGGGTGAAAGTACCGTAATGACATCTGGAGAAGTAGCATCCTCTCTAGCTCGAGTAACATAAGCTCTAGGCTGGAGCTCTAGCCTCGATCGAATCGCCAGATTCTTCGTCCTCTCTCGACAACCACCTACATTGCTAGAATGCCTAGATGGTTTGCCCGTCGGCCGATGCACTACTTGGTCTAGAGTTCACATCAGATTCGCTTTCACCTAACATCGGGCAATCTCGAATAAAATGGTCTGAGGATCCACACTTAAAGCAAGACCGGTCACAAACTCTACAACTCCCGGAATGCCATTTTTCACAATGTTTGCATTCAACTCGATTCGTGGAACGTTATCAACACTGCCATCGAGGTAGCTCGGGAGCTCACCGGAGGTCGATCACGTCTAGGTGAATCAAGTGGCTTTATGTCTACCAAGTCATCTCTAAACTTCTTAGATGTGGAATGGAAATTCTTACCCGAGTCTTTTACGAGTGTCTCTAGCTTCGATTTCTTTTCTCCTTCCCAAGCTCTTCAGCTTTGCAAGCTCGTTCGACTAGTGTCACAAACTCATTGATTTCAAGAATGCCAACAATCAACTTTAAATCTTCATTCAAACCATCTTCAAACCTTTTGCACATAATGGCTTCAGTTGATACACACTCCCAAGCATATCGGCTCAATCTGACAAATTTTTGCTCATATTCATCCACGGTCATTTTCCCCGTTTTACCAAGAAATTCTTTTCGTTTACATTCGATGAACCTCGTGATATATTTCTTGCGAAATTCATTCGGAAGAAATCCCATGTCACTTTTTCTTTGGAACCACCGATACTAGTGTATTCCACCGTGATAGGCGGTGTCCCAAGTAATGATATAGCATATTTCAAACATTCATCCGGTGCGGATAGCTCATCAAGTACCGAATAGTGTTATCAAGCCACATTTCGGTTAACTCTGCATCATCATCATCATTAGCCTTGAATTCTTCTACCCAAATTTCTGATTTTATCAATCGGAGGCCTACTAGATCTCATTGGATCTATCATCGAGTCTTTGAAGGTACCGGAGTTGGATTATTCGGGGTGGAGGTTGTTGTACAGTACGGATTATTCGAACAAACTGGGTAAACCATTCATTCATCATTTGGTAGAAGGCTTGTTTAGCCTCTCCTCGTGGTTACCCATGGCGATTGAGAGTCTAATGGCACCGATCCATGTGCGAGACCAAAGCGCGACACTCTCCACATCATCACCATGCTCTATCGAGATCGAGAATCCATTTACTATATAAAATACAATTGAAATTGTCGAAGTCACCACACTATCATATATACAATTCAAAGGCATGTATAGCTAGACTCTTACATACTACGGTAGTCCTAGAATCGACTAAACAATAGCTCTGATACCAATAAAATGTAACACCCCTAACCCATATCTGTCGCTGAATTGGGTTTAAGAGGCATTACTACACAATATTCAATTTCGAAAAAGGACTTCAATTGGATTCAAGTATAAGCAATGCAACCATTTTCATATTGTATGACATTACAACCAATTAAAATATATATATATTTGTATAAATCATATCTCAACTTATGCCAAATTATAGCTTATATTGAGTAACAACCAACATTCATGTAACATAAACTGAGTTTTCATTTTTAATACTATACTACAAGTGCATATTTTAAAACAATTAAACCATTTCACCATTTAATAATCAATTATACATATAACAACATATTAATATACCCCTTGGCGAATATACTATAACTATAAATCAACTATTCTTATAATTGTGTATATATATATATATATACTAGACCGGATAAAACATTTCACAAAATTTAATAGCCAATATCACATACGGTATTGAAAATGGATAATATGAACAAATAACTTATTACAACAAATAAAGAATAGACCTACTTCTTTACCATTTATAAAACCATGCGATGCAATAGTTCTAAACAATTTAATAATCACAAAGATTATTATAATTAGTCTACCATTTCCTCAATTTAATAAAACTAGTCAAATTCTATAATTTCAAATTCACGATTTTAGTGAAGAATGCATGTATAGCCCATGAACCAAATCATGCATACAATACAACAATCATAATTTAACTATATCTATAATATACATCTCATACTATGGCCATATATATATATTCAAAACTAATATTCATCCATGCACATCACTTGACCATTTAAAGTAAGTCGAATATTTCTACTTCAACTAACATCAAAAATAAGCCACATTCGCATGGCTAATATATACATAGACAAAAGTTATCATCTTAACAAAATCACAGTCTTTTCTATACATGCCTTTAACCGAAAACTCAAAATAAAGAGTACCAAAGATAGATTGATAGTGTGGGCGACTTTCTTGACGATCCCTCTCGAGCTCAGTAGCGTAACCAAAATCTATAAAGCAGGGAGAACATTTCACACAAATAAGCTTACTAGCTTAGTAAGTCCTAAGCTCATGATAATATAACATTTAAATATTATAGCAATTAAAACATTCAACTTATAACATTTAACATAAACATTTAAGTACATTTATTTATACAAAGTGAATACTAATAATTCATTAACCTAAGTAATTGTACTTCATTTCTTTCAACCTACATATCCTTGAAGCTCAGATAGGTATATTACAAAAATCACATGCTCCAACTCGTATAAATATAGCATTCATATCAACCATGTTATTGCACTAAAATCTCCTTTATTCTTAGTATTTCTACTTGAAGGTCAATTTCCATAATAGTACCTTCAAACTCAATTCAATCATATAATACTTATACACATCAATCTTAGTCTCAAACATATATATATCACAATTCCCGAATATTAACTTGACTCAAGTAATATAAAACATAGCATACTTTACGTGCTTACCGAACCAGTTAGCTAGATACATTAGTAATGATTTGCCTTAAATAATATTCGGTCTCTCCTTTATAAAACACATCACCAGATCAAGCTCCGCTAGGCGATAAAGCTCGATAAGTAACACCTGACACGAGGCTCGCTAGGCTCGAGCAAAAGTAGTCACCGGCACTAGGCCCGCTAGCCTTAAAGCCGAAATAAATCACCCACTAGGCACCGCTAGGCTTAAAGCTGAAATAAATCACCAAGCACTAGGCTCATGAGGCTTAAAGCCGAAAATAAATCACCTAAGACTAGGCTCACGCTACGCTTAAAGCTCGAAATAAATCACCCAAGACTAGGCACTGCTGGGCTTAAAGCCGAAATAAATCACCGGCACTAGGCCTGCTACGCTTAAAGCCCGAATCACATCAATACGATAAATCATTTCACACACCTTTCGTAATTATATCACATACCCAATTCAACTAAGTTTGTTTACATTAAACAACTAAAACCATTCCAATATACTTATATATATTCGGCTATGACATAAATATGTACTAAAATTTATCAAACATTATCACATAATAGGTTCATAAATAATTCTTCAATACATTATAGCTTAAGGACTTACCTCGGTTGTCGATGAGACAGTCTGAATCGGCTTATTCGAGAACCTTCGTCTTTTCCGATCTATATCCGCTTTTCTTTGCTCTTGATCTAAAACACATTAAAATTTAGCTCATTCAAGTACATTTCATCTCAATTTGGTCCCTAAGCACATAAATAGGCAAATTACCATTTTACCCCTAGGGTTTCACCTTTTACAATTTAGTCCAAATTACATAAAATGTAAAATACACAAAATTTCCTACAACACTCAAGGGCGAATGTTGATAGGGATTATACAAGTCTATATTTTCATTTATTTCATGTTTTAGTCCTTTAAGAATTTATTCTTCTCAAATTAGTCCCTAACATTTAATTTCACCAAAACTTCTAATTCAAAAATGATGATCTAACACATACAATTCATAATCTACTATCAAACATTTCATGCCATGAATATACCACCATAGCCGAATCTTGATGTGCCAAAATCTCAAAAATTGATACATGGGTTATATAGTATTCAAAGTAACAATTTCAAAATGTAAAAATTATAAAATACTAAGCAAGTACATACCCTAATTGAAGCCCCCAAATTGCGAAAATTAAGCTCCAACAATGGAGTTTTCATCCTCCACATTCGCCAAGAGAAGAAGAACAAGGTATGTTCTCTTTCTTCCCACTTCTTTCATTATTTTATGCCTTAAAATTAAAGGTAATATTATTTATTCATTACCTAAAATAAAACATATAATTATAAAACAAAATTTTGTTTTTATTCTCATGTATGCCATCCACTATCTAAAGGAATGGGCTAATTGTCCTTTTAGGACATCAACTTTAAAAGTCACAATCAAAAGGTACATTTCACTTTAGCATGCCACTTTTACTCTTTATGCGATTAAGTCCTTTTATCAAATTGAGCACTTAAACAATAAAATTTTTCAACTAAACTTTCACACCTTTTAATTCACACATCATAAACACAAAATAAAATATTAAAATGTTTCTGGACTCGATTCGTGGTCCCAAAACCACTGCTTCAACTAGGGTCTAATTCGATTACATTATGAAGGAGCCCAAACCAATGACCTTCAACAAAAATTTAATGAGGTTAACGGGAATGACCGACACATGGGCTGAAAAATAGATAAAGAAAAAGAACGAAGTCAGTTGTGTTCCATGGTTTTCTCTACGAGACTTAGTTCAAAATCATCTAGATATTGTAAAGAGAGTGGATCTATTTGCTTTAGCCATTTACTGGGTTAATTGTCTTCCCAAAAGTTCTTGGGCATATAGAAGTTCGGTGAGTGGATTTCTTTGAAAAGTTGAGGCAAGGAATCAACCCCGTCCCAACTATCTTAGGCGAGACTTTTAGATCTCTAAATTGTTGTAGGAGAAAAGGGAAGGATGTTTTATCGGATGTGCCACTACTTAATGTTTGGATTCGAGCCACTTACGGAAAGTGGGCGCACACCTTTCCACATGTTTTCAAAACATTCTCTCCATTGGAAGCTTACCTTGGGAAAGATTGGTAGAAGGATGTCCTTTGAACAAAGACTGGTTTTGAGTTTTTAGAACCTCCGCGCCAAATATATAACTTGGAGAGCACCATGGATCCGTCCTTGATTTTGCTATACAAATGCGGAAGCCAAGATTGGGTACCTTTACTCGAATTATGGGGAGGAGTTGGATATGCACTATTAATGGTTCAAAGGCGGTTTGCTTCACGACGAGTTCATACCAACTACCGGAGGATTAAGCGCGATCGAGTTTGCTTTTACGGTGAAGGTTACATGAAAAAGTCCGAGATATCTGCAAAGTCTTGGAAGAAAATCTACCTAATGGAGTTAGCTCAGTATCTGATACTATCACTCAAGATTATGAAATATGGAGACAAAAACGAGTAAATAGTCAACAAACCTCACTAACGGATTATATTTTCGAATCCTTTCTCGGAAGAAATGCCATTGAATCGGAAATAGCAAGACATGAATTTGAACGTGAAAAGGCCAGTCTGTTACGGGATATTAGTTCTCTTCAAGAGGAAAATTACCAGCTAAAGATAGATGTTTAAATTGAAAAATCCAGAAACGAGAAAGTTTAGAAAGAAGCTGAGATAATGAGAAATGACTTAAAGGATCTTCATTTGGAAAATAAGAAGTTAAGAGGCACCACAAAGAATAACGGGCTGGGCAAATCATCGACGGAATGGAAGGAAGAATTAAGCAACATCAAAGGTGAGATGAAATTCTGGAGAGGAAAGTGAAGAAGGAAGAGGAAAAAGGCGCTTGCTTATGATAGAGTTAAGGAAGAAGAATGTTGAATCTGAAATGCGTCTGCAGAATTAATGACTAGTCGGTCCGAAAGTCAAGAGCTAAGAAGGAAAATACAAGATTTAGAAAATACACTACAAGCTCATCAAGAACACTTGGATACTCTCCTAAAAGCCCTAGAAGAAAAGAATGGCCAGCATGACGAGACATTCTTGCCTCTGAAAGAGCTCTCCAAGAAAAGATATGTATCTTGGCGATTTGATTAATGAAATTAATAAGGCGCTATGCAAATTGTGCAATTATCAGATGAAGTAGAAGATCTCAGTTACCAATTCCCTCCGAGACAAGGATCAAACATGTCAGAATTCCTAGAAGGAGTGAAAAAATAAGGCGATGTGGCTAGGAAATTTGTGTAACTGTTAAATCAGAGACGGCAAAATGTTTTGTAATAGACTCTTTTGATTAATGAAATGCCTAAATATGGGGCTATCTTGAAATCAACACCAAATTTTTGCATATTTATTCATAATTATCATTCATTTGTCATTTATTCATTCATTCATTCATTACATATGCATATCACTCTAATCATTCACTGAGGCTAAAATCGTATAATCCACAATTGCGACACTACGAATCTGGAATCACGACATTCTTATAGGACACGTCTAAGAGCTAGAACTATGGATGCTAAACTCAACGAAAGAATTGAAATGATGGAAAGGACCCAAAGAGAGTTGCAAGAGCAGTTGGCTAAGTCACAACAGGAAGCAAGAGATCTGATGGTAAGATCTCGAGAGGAATCGCTCGAGCAAAGGGATCAAATGGCCAAAATGATAGAGATGATGACAGCTTTGGTCAAAGAAAAAGGACCCATGCAGAGCCCTGACATCATAGAGCCCCAGTCAAGAGTTAATCAGGATCCGCTTTATCCTCTAGGATTCACTCCACCTCACGCCCATGTAATGTAAAGAGGATATCCTCAAAGGGAACCTGCAGACCTAGAGCAATGACCTACACCACCTGCTCATCTAGGGCAAGGTATATTCGTATCGAACCCCGGAGCCAATCCTGCCGACCCGATTATTCCAGATTTAGATGATCCGGTAGAAATAGCCAGGTTGAAAATGGATGATCATGATGTTCAGGATAAGTATAGGAGCCTGGAAGAAAGGCTTAAGGCGATAGAAGGTACTGAAGTCTTCTCTGCACTGAGTGCTAAAGATCTCAGTTTGGTGCCCGATCTAGTTCTGCCTCCGAAATTTAAAGTGTCAGATTTCGAAAAATATGATCGAACGAGATGTCCAAAGGCGCATCTTATCATGTTTTGTCGGAAGATGACTGGTTACGTAAATGAGGATAAATTACTAATACACTGTTTCCAAGACAGCTTGGTTGGATCGGCTCTTCGATGGTATAATCAACTCAGTAGAGAAAAGATCCGATCATGGAAAGACTTAGCATCAGCATTTTGTGAACAATACAAGCATGTATCTGACATGGTGCCTGATCGATTAACTCTGCAGATGATGGAAAAGAAGCCGACAGAGACTTTTAGACAATACGCTCAAAGGTGGAGGGATATCTCGGCCCAAGTAGAACCCCCATTAACAAAAACAGAGATAACAGTCCTCTTCATCAACACTTTAAAAGCGCCATTTTACGACAAATTGGTAGGAAGCGCACGAAAGAATTCGCAGATATTGTAATATCCGGGGAACTTATAGAAAATGCTATCAAGAGTGGAAGGATGGAAGGCTCCGAGGGTTCGAAAAGGGCAGTACCCATAAAGAAAAAAGAAGCAGAAGCCCATATGGTGGGAACTGATAGACATTACACTTCTAACCCATACCCAACCCAATCACGACCCCGATATTGCCCACCTTCAAACTTCTATTTTCCTCCCCAAAGCACTTACTATCAAGCACCTCCTCCTTACCCCGTCTATGCCACAAATAACCTAAGACCATTCACCATGTTCCTACCAAATACCATGCCTACTCAAAGTCAACCCAAAAATGAACAAAAAACGACAAGACCCAATCTTGAAAAACCTCAATTCACCCCTATTCCCGTATTATATGGAAAGCTATGCCCAAAATTATTGGAAAAACAATTAATATCCCCACATTATATGGCACCATTGAAGCCTCCATACCCAAAATGGTACGATCCTAATGCTAGTTGCATGTACCATGCTGAAACCAAGGGCATTATATAGAAAATTGTCTAGCCTTTAAAAGAAGGGTTCAAGGTCTTATTGATGCGGGGATTTTACGATTTGATGGCACTAGTAATGTGGCTGAAAATCTGCTCCCTAACCATACTGAAGGGAACGTGAGCGCGGTGACAAAAGAAGACATGCGACAAGCTAAAAGTTACGTTTCTGAAATAAAGACACCTCTGCGGAAGGTTTGGGAGTAATGGTTAAAAAGAGGCCGTTTTGTTATCCCAACAGAATTTTCAAAGAAGGAAACACAAAGAGTCAATGTTTTTGTGATTTTCATGGTATTGAAGGGCATGACATCCAATCTTGTGAGGGATTCAGAAAATTACTTCAGGACATGATGGATAACAATGAGGCCAAGATCTTTGATAAAATGGATGAGGCCGAGGAAAGGGAAATATGTGCTTCTGATAATCAACCATCAACTATCCCTTATAGTGCCGATCGGCCTCTGGTGATTTATTAGAGGCCAAGAGGAAGGAAGTCAAACCAAATGTGGTGATTGAAGTGCCATCTCCTTTCCCTTACAAGGACAATAAGGCAGTACCATGGAAATATGATGTTAATATTATTGTACCCGAAGGTGAAAAGTCAAAGGCTGTGATTGGAGATATTAGCAGAGTAGGACATTTTACCCGCAGCGGGAGGTGTTATTCTCCCGAAATAGGTGAACCAAAGAAGAAAGCTGTTGACTCGAATCAGAAAGGAAAGGACCAATGCATGATGCTGAGGTTGATGTTGAAATACAGTCTGAGCAAGAGATTAAAAGACCTATGAATGAGGATGAAGCACATGAATTCTTGAAGTTCATCAAACACAGTGAATATAATGTCGTGGAGCAGTTGAACAAGCAGCCGTCAAGAATCTCGGTGTTATCTCTACTGTTGAACTCAGAACCACATCGAAATGCTTTGCTGAAAGTGTTGAATCAAGCGTATGTGGCGAGCAACGTATCTGTTGAAAAGCTTGATAGGTGGGTGAACAACTTAAATGCGGATAATTTCACCTCTTTTAGTGATGATGAAATACCACCAAACGGTAGGGGCTCCATAAAAGCATTGCACATTACAACCAGTTGCAAGGGTTATATAATACCGAATGTGCTTATTGACAATGGGTCTACACTTAATGTCATGCCTTTGGCCACGTTTTCTAGGCTGCCAATTGATATGTCTTATCTAAGGCCTTGTCACTCTACAATAAGGGCATTTGATGGGACACGACGAGAGGTCATGGGAAAGATCGAGATTCCTCTAGAAGTGGGCCCATGTACATATGATATCGAGTTCCAGGTCATGGACATCACGCCTTCGTATAATTTCCTTTTAGGGAGGCCTTGGATCCATTCTGCTGGGGCATTT
This sequence comes from Gossypium rotundifolium, assembly GCA_025506655.1. Classification (NCBI taxonomy): domain Eukaryota; kingdom Viridiplantae; phylum Streptophyta; class Magnoliopsida; order Malvales; family Malvaceae; genus Gossypium; species Gossypium rotundifolium. Next base: position 18,402,259 of record CP106734.1, read on the forward strand.
CCTTCATCTCTCCATCAAAAAGTAAAGTTTATCCTGGATAGCCGCTTGATCACGATCGCTGGTGAAGAAGATATTGTCGCATCTATCTCTACTGACGCACCTTACATTGAAGTAAACAAAGATGCAGTAGAATGTTCCTTCTGTTCCTTCGAATTTATCAATGCTACATTTGTTGCTGAAGGAAATAAGATTCCCATGCCCAAGCTATCAAGGAATACCAAAATGGGAATTATGCTGACTGTGGAAAAGGGAGCCTGAGCGAAGAAAGGTTTGGGAAAATATCAGTAAGGAATAGTTAGAGCACTAAAGCCAGTACACCTCAAGGCTCGATACTGTTTAGGGTTCAAGCCAAATGTACGACAAAGAAGAAAATAGTTGCAGAAAGATCAAGAAAGGAGGATTGCAAGAGCCTCAGGCCAAGAATTGGGATGGGAGCCCATAGCGTATCCTCCTTTGTCAAAAACATTTACATCTACATGAATGATGTACCTGTAGGCAGATAATTCACGAAGCACGCTATTATTGATTGAAAGGGTCTTGAGCGTCGAGATAAATGTTATTGACAAAGGAGATGATGCAATTGAAGATGTTTCAATGATACGCCATTGTCCTCCTAGATTCATTTTGAACAATTGAATTGCTTGTGGATCTTCTTGTAGTTTCTAAGTCCTCTCGGAGTAATGCTCAATGTTAACTCTCTTTTGTGTGCCCCTAAGTAATAGTGGGATTCTTTTGTAAGAGCTTATGTTTGCTCTTTATCATTTAAATGAACATTAATGGAGATGCATTTTGTCATAGTCTTTTCATTCTTGTTAACTTCATAATTATTCCTTCTTCTCACAGCCTGTCCTTACATGTACCTCATGTCATGCCATAACATTATGTTTGTTTGGTTCCAATACTTTGATGATCCTCTATAGTTTTCTTTTCCATTCACCTTTCGGTGCTTTCGAGATACCAACGACATGAACAATCCTGTTATAAGTCCTCGAAATCGATTTTGAGAAAGCTATTTGTTTAGGAGAATTGAAGCGAGGAAAATCTTTGAAGATTATGTATCGTCTCCTGACTTACTAAGGATGGTAGAACAAGAAGATAAACAGATTTTACCCCATCAAGAATCTGTTGAGACAGTAAATTTGGGAAATAAAGAGAAGAGGCAAGAAGTGAAGATTGGGACCTCCATTTCATAACACCAAACATGATTTGATCGCCTTGCTTCGTGAGTATAAAGATGTATTTGCATGGTCGTATCAAGACATGCCAGGGTTGAACGAGGATCTAGTGGTCCATAAACTCCCACTGAAACCAGAATGCAAACCTATTCAACAAAAGCTAAGACGAATGAGACACGAAATCTTTGTTAAAGATAAAAGAAGAAGTCAAGAAATAATTTGATCTCGGCTTCCTACAAGTCTCCAAATACCGAATGGGTAGCTAACATAGTCCCAAAGATCAAGAAAGACAAGCGGTAAGGTACGAATGTGCGTGGATTATCACGATCCGAATCGAGCAAGTCCTAAAGATAATTTTCCTTACCACACATCGATCGTTGGTGGATAACACAAGAAAACATTCATTGTTTTCTTTCATGGATGGATTTTGGTTATAATCGATAAAGATGGCTCCAGAGGATATAGAAAACTACCTTCAGAACGATGGGGAACATTTTGCTACAAGGTGATGCCATTCGGATTAAAGAATGTCTGGGAACATATCGAAGGGCAATGGTGATGCTATTCCATGACATGATACACAAAGAGATAGAAGTTTATGTTGATGATATGATTGCCAAATCTCGGGAAAGAGAGCATATTGGGAACCTCAAGAAATTGTTCGAAAGACTAAGAAAGTTCGGTTGAAGCTTAATCCGACCAAGTGTACGTTCGGGGCTACCTCGGAAAATTACTCGACTTTATTGTTAGTGAGAGAGGTATTGAGGTTGATCCAGATAAGATAAAAGCCATACAAGAACTACCACCTCCGTACACAAAAAGAAGTCGAGGATTTTTAGGAGGTTGAACTACATCGCTCGATTCATTGCTCAACTTACCAACCAATGTGATCCAATTTTTGACTCTTTCAAAAACATAATCCGGAGAGTGGAATGATGAGTGCCAAGTGGCTTTTGACAAGATAAAACAAGATTTGTCTAACCTCCGGTGCTAGTACCGCTAACTCCGGAAGACCGTTAATATTGTATCTAATCGTGTTCGAAAATTCAATGGGTTGTGTACTGGGGCAACATGATGAGTCGGGGAAAAGAGAAAGGCGATCTACTATCTCGGTAAGAAGTTCACAGTATGAAGCAAAGTACCCGTCAATTGAAAAATTATGTTATGCTTTGGTCTGGGCAGTTCGAAGGCTCATACAGTATATGTTGTATCATACGACGTGGTTAATTTCAAAGCTGGACCCAATAAAATACATGATGGAATCACCTACACTTTCAGGAAGAATGGCATGATGGCAGATCCTACTATCAGAGTACGACATTGTATATGTGAGTCAAAAGTCGATAAAAGGGAGCGCGATAGCTGACTTCTTAGCAACTCGAACCACGGAGGAATATGAGCCTTTGAGATTTGATTTCCAGACGAGGATTTGATATGCATTGTAAAAAGAGTGTGAGTCGTCAAAGAGAAATCATGAAAGATGAGCTTTGATGGTGCATCGAATGCATTGGGGCATGGGATTGGAGCAGTCTTAGTGTCACCAGAAGGGAACCATTATCCACTCACTGCCAGATTAAATTTCTTCTATACCAATAATGTAGCAGAATATAAGGCTTGCATCATGGGCCTTCGTGCAGCTATTGAACGAAACATCAAAATCTTAGAAGTGTACGGGGACTCAGCGTTGGTAATTTACCAAATCCGTGGACATTGGGAAGTGAGAGATTCGAAATTGGTCAAATATCGCGATCTCGTGGCGGAGCTGGTCAAAGAATTCAAAGAAGTGACTTTTAACTACTTCCCAGGAAAAGAAAACCAATTGGCTGATGTCTTGGCCACCTTGGCTTCAATGTTCAAAGCAAACAGAGAAACGAAAATAATGCCTCTCCAAATGAGCATATATGAGGTCCCTGCACATTGTTGTAGCATTGAAAAAGAGACAGATGGATTGCCATGGTTCCATGATATCTTAGAATATGTCAAGAATCAAAGGTATCCCGAGCAAGCAAATGAAAACGACAAAACAACAATCAGAAGAATGGCGGTAGGATTTGTTCTTGATGGGGACATCCTGTACAAAAGAGGAAAAGATCAAGTGCTCTTGAGATGCGTGGATGCTGTTGAAGCTAGGAAAATACTTGAAGATGTCCATGAAGGAATTTTTGGGATGCACGCCAATGGTTTCACTATGGCTAGGCAGATTATGAGACTCGGTTATTACTGGCTGACAATGGAAAACGACTGCATTAGTTACGCACGAAAGTGCCACAAATGTCAAATTTACAGTGATAAAATTCATGCAGCCCCTTCGCCCCTTCATGTCATGACTTCTCCGTGGCCTTTTTCTATGTGGGACATGGATGTTATAGGGCCAATTTCTCCAAAAGCTTCTAATAGCCACCGGTTCATTTTTGTGATTATAGATTACTTCACAAAATGGGTAGAAGCCGCTTCATTTGCTAATGTGATGAAGACTGTAGTTTGCAGGTTCTTAAAACAAGAAATCATATGTCGATACTGTTTGCCTGAGAGAATTATTTCAGATAATGCTTTAAATCTAAATAACAAGATGATGAAAGAAGTAAAGAGCAATTTCAAATAAAGCATCATAATTCCTCACCCTATCGCCCAAAGATGAACGGAAAGCGAGAGAAGCGGCTAATAAAAACATTAAGAAGATTATTGGGAAAATGACCGAGACTTATAAAGACTGGCACGAGAAGCTATCATTCGCTTTGTATGCATATCGCACATCTGTGCGGACATCTATGGGAGCAACTCCTTTCTCTCTGGTCTATGGAATGGAAGTTGTGCTGCCCATCGAAGTTGAGATCCCTTCTCTACGAGTCTTAATGGAGTCGAAGCTAGAAGAATCAGAATGGGTTCGAGCTCGATATGACCAGCTAAATCTTATCGAAGAAAAACGCTTGAAGGTAATCTGTCATGGACAATGTACCAGAAGAGAATGATCACGGCTCATGACAAGAAGGTGCGGCTAAGAGAATTCCGCGAGGGGGAACTCGTACTGAGAAATATTCTCCCAATACAAAAAGACTTTCGAGGAAAATGGGCACCAAATTGGGAAGGGCCGTATGTCGTAAAGAAGGCTTTCTCTGGTGGAGCTTTGATTCTCACTGAGATGGATGTGAAGGAATTACCTAATCCAGTGAACTCAGATGCCGTGAAAAAGTACTATGCCTAAAAAAAAAGAAAAAAAAGGAGAGATCAAGATGAAAACCCGAAAAGGGCGTCTTGATAAAAAAAAAGAAAAAAGATCAAGATGAAAACTCGAAAGGGCGTCTTGATAAACAAAAAAGATTAGGATGAAAACCTGAAAGGGCGTCCTAATGAAGGAGGTTCGGACAAAAGGAGCAAGACGATTTGAACGGGGAGTCATGTGGCGAGATTACAATATTTGAAGTAGTCCCGGAAGCTCGAAATCTTCTACACAAGAAGCCGTGCTCGAAGAGATCCAAGATGAAGAAATGTGGAGAAGTTCATGCGTTGAATATCTAGAGCATTTGTGACAATTGAATCTACTTTCCTTTCTTTATAATGTTTTCTTTATTGAGCTTTTCCTTGTCAATTTTCTTTGCTTATTGCTTTTGAAATAAATATGAATGTGAGGTATTTCTTTCGTACCTACTTTCTTATTTTCATGCATCTCATGTGTGGTTCGTCTAAATGATAAATAGTGAAATGACATACTCTAAACAAAAGAAATGTTGAGTATTACCCGGATGAGAATTTGGTAAGTACAAGAGCCTCAAAGCAAGGACAAAGTTCAACAAGGGCAAAAGAGTGATACACGAAACGCAGATTACTCGAGGATGGGTACAAAACACGAAAGGAAGTCAAGAATCGAGGCAATGAATGCAATCATCATGAGAGTCGTAATGAAAAGAGATATATGACAAACAAGCCCAAGGCGTATGGCATAATCATGTAGGCATAAAAGCATTTAAGACCAAACATGTGCATATCATGATAACATCATGCATGGCATATCTGGTATTCCAAAGAAGCAAAAGGTTTTGATGATAGTCATCATCAACCAAGGACAAGGAAGACATTCGAGTTCCACCAGATAATATGTTTTGAAATTCGATACTTTTTAAAATTATTTCATTTCATTTTCAAAAATCAACTCATATTATGAGAGGTGAGTTGAGCCTCAGTCACACGTATTTTTCAATTTTCGTTTTCAAAATCAACTCATATTACGAAAGGTGAGTATTTTGGTATTTTTCAATTTTCATTTTCAAAATCAACTCATATTACGAGAGGTGAGTTGAGCCTCGGTCACACGCCGAGGTATTTTCAATTTCTATTTTTCAAAATCAACTCATAATGCGAGAGGTGAGTTAATCCTCGGGTCACACGCCGAGGTATTTTCAATTTCTGCTTTTCAAAAATCAACTCATAATGCGAGAGGTGAGTTGAGCCTCAGGTCACACGCTGAGGTATTTTCAATTCTGCTTTTCAAAAATCAACTCATAATGCGAGAGGTGAGTTGAGCCTCGGGTCACACGCCGAGGTATTTTTCAATTTCATTTTTCAAAAATCAACTCATATTGCAAGAGGTGAGTTGAGCCTTGGGTCACACGCTGAGGTATTTTCAAATTTTCTTTTCAAAAATCAACTCATAATGCGAGAGGTGAGTTGAGCCTCGAGTCACACGCCGAGGTATTTTTCAATTTCTATTTTCAAAAATCAATTCATATTATGAGAGGTGAGTTGAGCCTCGGGTCACATCTTGAGGTATTTTCAATTTTGTTTTAAAAAATCAACTCATATTATGAGAGGTGAGTTGAGTCTTGGGTCACATGTTGAAGTATTTTCAATTTCTATTTTTCAAAAAATCAACTCATATTAGAGAGATAAGTTGAGCCTCGGGCCACACACCGAGTTATTTTCAATTTCGCTTTTCAAAGATCAACTCATAATCCGAGAGGTGAGTTAAGCTTGGTCGCATGCCAAGCTATTTTCGATTTCTATTTTCAATAAAGAATAAGGATTGGACAATCGAACAAAATTTAGTGCTTTTAAGTCTTTGCTCATCCTCGCTTCACAAAGAATGAGCAAAGAGGGCATTGTAAGCACTAAATTTTGCCCAATTTAATTATGGGTTTATTTTTCAATTTTTTTAAAAAAATTAAAAAATTAAAAATTTTACATTTTAACCCTAAACTTTCCTAAAATTACATTTTGACCCCAAAACTTTTCAAAATTACATTTTACCCTTATCTTTCTCAAAATTACACTTTGACCCCAATAGTTTTACTTTATTTACGCTTTAATCCTTCATCGGAAAATCTCCAAAATTCGACAGATTTTAGCACCCACCCTCGATTTTTAGCCATCGGCCTAAGGGATGGCCTCCCTTCCCCCTAGCCACCTAACACCTGCAAGAACAACACTATAAAAGGGGATTTTCCCCAAAAAATAAACCCCCATCAACAACATCAAAAAACCACGAAAAAGAGAAAAAAAGAAAGAAAAAAAGAAAAAAGAAGAAGAAGAGGAAGAAGAAGAAGAGGAGAGAAGGCTCACCACCGACGGGAGTCGAGTCGACGACAATGACAATGGTTGGAGAAGAAGAAGAAAGAAGAAGAAGAAGAAGAAGAAGAAAGAAAAACAAAAGAAAAGGAAAAAAAAAGAAAAAAGAAAAAAGAAAAAAAAAAAAAAAAAAAAAAAAAGTATATCACGGGGTCCACGCGACCCGCGACCATGACAGCCCGACCCAGCCCGTGCAACCCAACTCTAACAACAAGCCCAATTCGGGCCCAAATCAAAAACCCATCAAAAAAAGTAGGCCAAATTTAAAAAAAAAAAAAAAAAAGGTGCAGGCCCATACCATTGGGAGCCCATTCCAGCAACCCAAAGCTTAGCCCTTTGGTAAATTTTTTTTTTTTTTTTATGTTTGTCATTTGGCCCATTTTGTTTAAATAATATTTCATTAATGTTTTTAATGTTTTTTTTAAAGCATTATATTATGATTTCATTTACTATTTTTAAGTTTTAGTGAGCTTTTTTTTAAATAAATAAGGCAACGAATCGATTTAACACTAGTTATTGATTTCATCGCTATATTGGGTGAATATCATCGATTCGTGTTAAATACAATACGCCTTTTTAAAAATAAAAAGATTTAAAAAAAATTCGAGTTTCAAAATTTTCATGTTTTAAAAAAATTTCGTGTTTTCAAAAGATCTCCTATTTCAGAATTTTCGTATTTTAAAAAAAAATTCTCGTGTTCCAAAATTTTTCGTGTTTTTAAAAATTTTCGTATTTCAAAATTTTGTATTTTCAAAAATCCTCAGGTTTAAAAAAAAAATTTTGATTTTCAAAATTTCCGTATTTTTAAAAATTTTCGTATTTCAAAAAAAAATTCGTGTTTTCAAAAAATCTCGTATTTCAAAATTTTCGTATTTAAAAAAAATTCTCATGTTTCTAAAGTTCTCGTATTTTCAAAAAATTCATGTTTTTAAAACAAAAAAAATTTCTTGTGTTTTAAAATTTTCGTGTTTTCAAAAATTTTGTGTTTAGAAAAAAAATTCGTGTTTCAAAAAATTTCTCGTGTTTTCAAAGTTTTCGTATTTCTAAAATTTCGTGTTTTCAAAATTTTCGGGTTTAAAAAATTTTCGTGTTTTCAAAAATTCTCGAGTTTTAAAAAAAAATCTCGAGTCTTAAAATTCTAGTTTTTTTTTGAAAAAAATTTCGTGTCTCAATCGGATCACGATTAAATATTAAATTGAACTTGTATTTTTGAAAATTAAGACAACGCGTTTAACGAGATACCAATTTTGGGCGTCGCGAAGGTGCTAATACCTTCCTCTCGCAGAATCAACTCTGAACCCTATTTTTCTCTCGAATTTTGACGCAAACTTAAACCACCCCTTTTAAGAAAATTCAAAAACCGATTTTCTTTAAAAAGAGGATCTATTAGGTGTCCGATCACACCAAGAAAAAAGATCGGTGGCTACTCCATTTTTTTTTTAAATAAAGTTGAAACTCTATTTTCAAATTTTTAATAATTTCCTCAATTAGCGCCCAAGCAAATTTTAGGTTGCTACAATTAAAATTAGGAACTATATTAATATAATATAATAATGTTGTCAGAAAAATAGATATAATAGCTACTTTGGCAAATGGATTGCACTTGAACAAACTCGAAGATTACAAAAGTCAATGGCTTTTTAAAATCAACTTCTTGAGTTATTTCATCACTCAAACAAAAGCTAAACATCATCACACAGCTCATATTTTTACAAAACCGCAAACATTCTCACAAAGCTAACTGCAACTTTCTATACCATATAACCATTCATCCAAAAAGTTTGAAACAAAAACACTTTATTGTTCAATCTTCAGACATGTTTTGACAATATACATAAATATATGTCAGATATACACAAGAAACCAGCACAGAATAGCAACTCCTTGGACTATATGTATCAACGTGTTGCAAAAGAACAATAACTATCTCCTGCTCTCACATACAAATCGACTTCCACTTCAATAAACCTCAAATAACTATGGAATGCCAATATATATGTTCACACGACTAATTTGGAATCCTTGAAGAATATAAAAGTACAATATATATTCTTTCTTATATGTCAATTATGCTACAGACTCAAGAATAAATAAACAAAACTCAGAACCATTTCAAAGCGCTTTTAACAAGAACTTGCGGTGAAATACAAGGAACCCGTTCGATGTTACGCTTTCTGCTTCTATTTTGAGTAAAAGTCAACTATTTTCATGTTTTCTAATTCATGATCTTTCTTGCAAGGACAAATGAAAAAACTGGAACAGATTCATTCACAAAGAAGAGTACAAGTGCATCAGTTTGTAAAAAAAAAATGTAAATGATTTTCCCGAAAATGCTGCAAAGTTCAAGAAAAAAGGAGCAACTATCTTACTTCCTATGAAGGGTTTCGTTTTACAGTTACAAACACCGCAAGAAGAATTTTAACAGAGAAACCATGATTGAAGTCATCCTTCCATTGACGACCAGATGAAATACTGACTAAAGAACAAGGAAGCAAATCGATGCTAACCCGGTTAAATTAGTAAGAATCATACCTTATGAACAAGGCCCCTCCAAACTGTTTGATTTTATTTGCAGACAGATCGATTGCTACAACCAAGAACAAAGCAAATAAAGGAGAGAAACATTGTTTTTCCCCAAATTTGAAAACAAATATGGTTGGGAAAGAAATTAATATAACTTTCAAGGATAAAATGGTAAAATAATAAATAAAAGTATGGGTATTTTTGACAATTAAAAATATCAACTGTCCACTGATTTTTTATTGCTGCTGAAACAACCAGCTGAGTTTCAGCATTTTAGTGTGGTGAACATGTATTTTCACTGCACTGGTACCCTAAACCAAACAGCATAGTAGTGTTAAACCAAAGGGGGCCGAAGTTGCATTCCATCCGTTTGTATCATTTTATTTCTTTATCAGATTTTGCCACTGTTAAATTGTCACTGTATGTATTTGTCACAATGGTGAGGGTAATTTCTTATACATTTGCCACCCCTCTGGAATAGAGAAGGTGCAAGGGTGATTTGGGGCTACGTGGATAGAATACTAGGTCAGCCGCCACTTATCCGGGAATCTTCCAGGGAAAGGATCCTTGGTCTGGCATCTTTTCACGTTCTATGAGCTCTCTATCAAGCAGTAGCGATAAAATATCAGCTTCAAAAAATGGAAATGGGTTTGGTGATGTGAATTTACATCCTTCTCTTCAAAAACGAATTCAGCAGCTAGCTGGTGCAACTGCCAATACAAAAGCCCACCAAGCACCATTTAGGGACATGCTTTTCTATGGCCCTCCAGGAACAGTAAAAACAATGGCTGCAAGAGATCTGGCTCATAAATCTATATGATCTCTTATATTTTTATCTGAAGAAATTCATAACCTTGGTTCTTTGATTATCTTTTGGATTCAGTTTGGGTGGAATGTTGGTGAATTGTTGATTATGGAAATGAAATAGGGAAAGTTTTTATATCTCTAGGACCATTCCTGATTCATTGGTTTCATTTGTTTCTATGCACCATTAAAATAGTTGATGTTAGGTGTTTGAAATCTGATGTTCTTTTTATTCATTTCTTTTATTATCTAATATTTTTATATTAACGTTCAGGGGTTAGATTATGCTTTATGATGGCACTGGTCTAAACAATCTTCCATCATGATTGTTTACCTGGAAGAGTTTTCTATGTTAACAATTACGGAATTTCGTTAACTACAACTGTTGTACGCCAAAATAAAGGATGAAAACATTGCTGGCTCTATTGATTTTGTATAATGTTCAGCTTTGAGTATTAATTTTGTTGGCTGAACTGTTTTTGCAGACGGATCAAAACCTACATGAGTGAAGCTCAGAGAAGTGCATTGAATGCCCTTCTTTTTGTTTTTATTTATGATTTTTATAAAATTTAATATTTTATTAAAATTTAATAATTTTTTGAATTTTCATTATTTTTTATATTTTATAATTTTTTTGCCGTATGTCATGCTGCAAGTATGACACGGTGTGGCTTTAACTGAAAAAATTAGGAGAAATTAACTTTAATGGTCAATGAACTTTTTTGATACATTTTGACAGTTTAAGTATTCGATTGAGTGCCAAAAAAAAGGACTTAATTACTTTTTTTTATACATTTTAAAAGTTTAAATATCCTATTGATACATTTTAATATTTAAATTTTATTAAGTTTTTGAGTTTTGGACTTAGAAACATATATTAAATAAACATATATTAAATACTTGAATTCATATGTTAAACTAAGTACTCCCAAAACAAATTTTATATTTTTATTTATAATGTAGTTTTAAGGGTTAAGGTTAAAACAAACTAAAACTCCATTTTTTTATCATTTTCATTTTACTAATAATTTATTATTTTAAGCTTTTATCATATCAAATTATAATGAGGTCAACTTAGGGTAACTTTCCTATATTAATTTTACTTATACTACAACAAAAGGTAATAAAATTCAGTATTTTACAACTTTGCTTTTCTATCTAATTTTCTTAGTTTTAGAGTACGAATTTGTTAGAAACTTTTAAATGGATCAACATAATATTTATTGTTTATTATATTACTATTTTTTTATTTTAAAGATTTATCACATTTATATAAACCATATTTTTAGTTTTACTAAAATAATTTAATTTAAACAATTTTAGTTGATAAAAAATTTATCATAGAATTCTAATTTTATTAAAAGACTTTCATTAAATGAATATATTTAATTAAAAGTAAATTTTTATATTGAACTATTTTATATTTAAATTATTGCAATTATGTTAACGAAAAAAAGAAAAAAATATATTACTTTTGTTTTAAACAGTAATTTTAATTATTAATATAATAAATAATTATAAATAATACATTCTTATAATATAATATAATATAATATTATATAATGTAATGTGTAATACAATACAATACAATATATTTATATATTATCTATACACTATTATGGTTAATTTATATTTTCTAAGAAAAATAAAATTTGAATAACGAAGAGTTTAATTTATAATATATAAACATTTTATAGTTTCTACAAATTATTTAATAATAATAATAATAATAATAATAATAATAATAATAATAATAATAATAATAATAATGATAAATTAGTACTATATTTGGATTGTATCAAAATAATTTTTTATACAACATCTAGAATTATCCATAACTCTTCTTCGACTCTAAAATAGAAAGATAAATATACTTTAGTGCATTTGAATTCACTTTCACCGCACTAACAATGATATCAATGTCAATCAAGTTAAATATCTACAAACTAAATTGTCAAACTAATTTATATATGTTAATTAATTGTTATTTTAAATATTGTTGCTTTACATTAATTATATAAAGTAAAACTATATTGTATATTGAATATGTTAAAAATGTTTTAATTAGGCTTTAAAAGTTAATTTGGTTGGCATTGGTATTGTTACTAATACAGGAGGACGTAGATCTGAGCACACCAAAACGTATTTATCCTCCTATTTAAGAGTTGGAAATATTTATTGGTAGTTCTAGTTATTGCATAAAAAATATTTTAAATATAATTTGAAATTTTTATTAATATAATATTTGAATTGTTAAATAAATTAATATGTTTTAATTATATTTGATAATTGAATAAATGATATTATTTCACACTAATTAAAATAATTAAAATTTAAATTTTAAAAAACTAAATGCATAAAATTATATTCAATGCAGGTCAAATAAGAAACTAGTTTATTTAAAAAAAATAAAATTCAATATATCACACAAAAAAACTTTTTAAAAATTATAACAAAAACATGTTTATTAAATTAATTTATTCTTTAGAAAATTTAGTATTGTAATTCGGTCCTCAAAACTAACCGTGACTGAGTGTGTTGATTCATTAAATATGGTGAATTGTATTTCCTAATGTTATAATATTTATGTTATTATGAGTTAATTAGACATTAATTTAATTAAAAATTATATAAATATTATTTCGTAATTAAAATAAATTATATTATTCTAGAGTATTTTATTTTTTATTTTTAAAATTAATAAAATATGTGGGATTTAAACTCATACCAATTTCATTAGTAAAAGTTTTAATTTACCACTAAAATAAAGTTTTATTTTAATATTTTGTACATTTTAATCTTATTGTGCACACTTTATTACCTCAATCAATTGTATATATATTTATAATTTATTTAACTGAATTGGTGTCATACGTTAACTCGACATAGACTCAAAGATGATGACAATATCATGATAAACTATTTTATTTAATTTTATTTGTATTTTAATATTTTACATATTTCATATATTATGATTAATTAATATCAAATTATCGTTTTATTAATTATTATATTTTATTTTAAACGCACTTTTATATTCTAAATTCATGATCTTAATATATATACCGTGTCGAAACCATTTTAAAATCGGGTTTTAGAAAATGGGGATTGACTTTAAAAACAAAAAGGGAGTCGCCGCCAATCTTTTTTTACTTAGGTATGATTGGATCACCTTGTAAAACGTTTTATCTTAAAAATATTCAATTTTGGCCCATAAAAACAAGAAAACGGGTTCGGGAGTCGGTTACGTATGAGGAAGGGCTAGCACCCTCATAACGCCCAAAATTGGTACCTAATCGATAAAGTCATGTCCAAATGTTGAAAATTAAGAAAATTAGAAAATATGATCATTTTATTAGAAAGAAAACCAGGACTTATTTATCACAAAGAAATAAAGTACTTTACCCAATAAGTTAAGGTATAGCACCTCATGACTTTGAAATTAAGCTCGTCTTTATTTTAGAAAATTCCCACTTCGATACGCAAAACGTTGAACCCAATAAGTTAAGGCACAATGTTTTGAATTCCCAAGAATAGGTTTTTTATTTAAAACTTGAGATTTCTTTATTCCGAAGGAATATAAACATTACATTCAATACGTTAGGACACAACGTTTTTTAAACCATCGTAATTAAAGTCATCTCATGTTTTACAAAACTTGTTAAAAGGATATTGTAATATCCGGGAATTAGGGCTTGTGCATTTTTGCTCAATTGCATGTACTTGTATGCCTGTGTATATTATGAATGTGCTTTATGAATTTTGGGAACAGTAGAATGTAGGAGAATGCCTTAGAAATTATTTAATTTTAAGTTTCAAAGAGGGAGCTAAGCCTAAGAGGCCTTAAGAAAATTAGTAGGGGAAATATGACACAAAAATGGGCTTGTTTAAGTGGCTTGGAGGCGCCACTTAGGGGCTCGAGATGTGGCGCCACAAGGTGGTGCAAGGGCCTAGGTTCGAGCAACATGGGAAGCAAATAAAAGAGTCTTATTTTCTTGCAAGGAAGAGAGGTAGTGGGCAGTGCAGGGACACTTCAAAGATGAAGTGTAGATCAAGTTAAAACTTAAAGATTCGCTAAGGTAGAGTGAAAAGGGGGATTGAATGGAGAGAGGAAGAGTTGGCCGGCCAAGGGATTCTTTGGTGATCAATTTCAGTCATAGCCGAATTTCTAAAGGGAGGTCTAGAGGTTCTTTTCGGTTCTTCTTTCTTTCTCTAATAGAGTGCCGAAATTTTCACCTTTTTTCTCTCTTGACCAAAAGCCGAAAGTTTGGAACCATTTGTGCATCTTTTCCTTTCTTCTTTCACATCTTATTTCTCCTTCACTCACTTCCTAGAAACCGAAACTTACCCTCTCATCTTTAGCAAGGTCAAACCTCTCTACCAATCTTCACCATTACCAATTACATTAGCTTACTTCTTCTTCATCTCACGATTCTCTCTGACATCAAAGTCAAGATAGTTCAGGCTATAGCCGATTTGGTCATAACATTAAAAGCCGAATTCTATTTGTGGTCATAGCGAATACTCCTCTACTCTTGTGAAGCCGATTTGATCATTTAATCGGGGCGAATCTTTCTATTTCAAGCAAGGAGATTCGATTGAGTTGGTAAGGGATTCGTGGCATTTAACTTTCCTATCTTTTCTTTTAGATTAGTCAAGGTTAGACACTAACCCATTAGTGTTCTTTGGTAAAACTATGAAGGAAGTTTCGGATTTGGTTGTTGTCGACTTCAAGGAGGAGATCATTCGGGCCTTCAAAATCTAAGGTAAGAAAAGTGTGGTTTAGGCCAAAGGCCATTTATTCAAATGTTGGAATCGGATCTAACATACACAATGTAGGTATTTCGACATCTTCAAAGACAATGGATAATTTCGGGATTCAGATCCACAAGGTAAGTGCTTAAGATATTAGGCCAAGGCCTATTTAGTGACTTAGATCTATTTCTTATTTATTAAAAAGCCGAGAACTAATCTGTGAAGTGATTTAGTGCTAGCCGATTGCAAGGAAGAAATATCACGAAATTTTGGGATTTGATTAGTAATCAAATCGGCAACAAGGTAAGATTTTGGTTGCGATAATCCTTCGGGATTTGATCATTTGGCCAAATGGCCTTTAGCTAAAATGGTTAGTGTTGGCGAATGTAGGAACTTGAGATCTAGAGGATTAGATCGGGACTTTCGGGATTTCAGTGAACTCGCTAAGTAAATCAGGTGTGTAGCCCCACTAAATCTTAATAGATTTATGGTAATATTTTAATATAGATATGCGAATGAAAGTATGTGAACGTGGTTAAAGGTACCATACAATGGTACAGAACATCCAGGTACATAATCTTTCATATTACGTCAATAAGTGAATATTGATTAGAATGTGAAATAAGGCATAAAGCATGATAATTATATGATTTGTATGACATGGGGCATATGGGTGATATGAAAAGGGGAAGTGATCTGGTGGTTTATACCACAATATCTGAATGTGGTGACTCAAGTCACAAAATCCGAATGTGGTGACTTATGTCGCAAATAATTATCTGGTGGCTATGCCACAATATATATAAGGGCAATGAGCATGCCGTCTGCAGCGACTGCCTTCGATGATGTGTAGCGGATGGAGGGTCGACTTAGTAGTCCCCACGGTGTGATGGTTGGTACGGGTGATGTGTAGCGGATGGTTATCTAGGTTTGGGTTCGGGTTTGCATCATTGATTATATATGTTTTGTATGTATGATTTGACATGCCTAAATTGATTGAGAGTTAGTGATGGTGGTTATACACTGAGTCTGTTTGACTCACCCTGTTGTGGGATATGTTTCAGGTGACACTTAGTAATGGACCGGATCGGCAGGAGCTCAGTGGTGGCCATGCTCAGCTCAGAATTTATT
Organism: Gossypium rotundifolium; assembly: GCA_025506655.1. Classification (NCBI taxonomy): domain Eukaryota; kingdom Viridiplantae; phylum Streptophyta; class Magnoliopsida; order Malvales; family Malvaceae; genus Gossypium; species Gossypium rotundifolium. The sequence continues at coordinate 18,418,206 of CP106734.1, forward strand.
TAAATTTTAGACTCTTTATTTTTAAGTATTTTGGATTTATTTCGGGTTTTGCTATGATGTAATATGGCCATTCTTATTAACTGTTTTAAGTACGCATTTTATTCGATTTATTATGATAAGATTTTTATTTAAGTCAAGACTCAATAACTTTTCTTAATAATGTAAACAAATTGTTTTTTAAATGTTTTGACAATTAAACAACACCGTTTTCAATCTGAACCCAACACAAATCAAATGTTCTTCAAAATCACCCAAATTTATCCAAAGTAACAAACAAGATTTGAACTGGTTTACTCAAGGAGCATACCAGATCCGGTCAAGGCTCGTGGGCCGGGTTTGGGGTGTTTCAGCTTGGTATCAGAGCCCAGTTTTAAACTCTCGGCCTTGGGTTTAAAGCCCACAATATTTTCAAAATTTGGCCCAAATGAATTTTGTGAAAATCTTGTGAAATGAAAGCAGTTTTTCAAGATGGCACTGAGTCTCCGCCCAAGGTCCACGGTAAGTACTCCTAACTCTTTTGTGATTTGTATGTGGGACTTATAGGGACGTAGATTAGTAGATTAGGAAATACTAAACCCTAGGATTAGTCTACTTCAACACCAAGATACATAAAACTTAAAGTCGAACCAAACAAACCTATGTCTGAATCGTCGAGTTAAAGGTGTGGCAACCGTTGTGCGATGTCTAGGATTGGATTCAGTGGGAGCTTGGTATTTAAGCGATCCTAGTGACTCACCTCCTCACCACTCGAATCCTACCAGTGCGTGTAGTGACTGTTCACCTTAGCCAAGAGGACTCAAACACAAAGCTAAACCCAATAATTAAAACCCAAAAGGACCATCACCTTGTTTTGTGAAACTCAAAATTCAAACCATGATTTTAAAATTCCAAGTACCCTTGATTTAAAGATGACCAAAATACCCCGATTTGTAAATTGACCAAATTACCCTTAACTGCATAAATGACCAAAATACCTCGAGTGGAAAGTTACCAAAGTACCCTCAAAATTAAAATTTCTAAAATACCCTTGTTTTGAAAAGTCACCAGAACCATATTTTTCCAAAATTACCGAAATGCCCCTAGTTTGAAAATTACAAAATACCCCTGTATAAATTCTGCTTTACCCTTGAAATCTTGTTACCAAGTGTTTTGATTTTGTAAAAATACCAAAAATCTCTACTTTGTGAAATTTTCAAGTAACCTAATTGGGAAAATTACCAAAATACCCCTATAGGATAAAATTACGGAAATACCCTGGGTAGTGGAAAATAACAAACAATGACAACTACAACATTTTTTCTGTAATGAACGCAAGTTCATGAATGTGATTGAATGAATGAATTGAGACTGTATGTGTATGAAATCGAAAGAACTACTTTTTAGAACTATTGAACATAAGACTGTTCGTGATAAATCAGTGGAACAAAACTAATTCATAAAATTCTTTAATCGGATAAACGCGATTCTAAGCATGAATTCTAGGGGCGTGGTCGTAACGTGCGTGGCCGTGGTAGAGCCGCATGACCATGTTTGAGCCGTTAGGTCCGGACAAGGGTCCGAAAATGAAATGCCACCACCACCGCCGTGATGTGGAATATCGATCGACGGGGATGATGCGATATCCTGGCGATCTGCGGGTTTTAGAAGGTGGTGGGCGGTGGAGGCATGGGAGCTCGAAAGTCGCACCGAGCGACTTGAGCTAATGGAGTTGAATTCTTCCGTGGAGTATCGGCGGGCACCCAATACTACCGAGTATTGGTTAGAAGCGACGAATGTATTATGGACGACTTGGACTGATCGCCGAGGAGAAACCGAAAGGGGTAGTGTCGCTACTCGTGATGAGTCGTATCAATGGTGGCTCATATCCGAGATGGTGCTGCCGCTGATGATATTACACGGAATATTTTAAGGCAGCATATCAGAAGAAGTACATTGGAACTAGTTATGTGGATGCGCAGAGAAAGGCGTTTTGAGGTCGGTTTAGGGAATAAGTTCGAAGCGAGAATCTGGCGAATTTCTAAAATTTGGCTGCTACGCCGAGGTATTGTGTCGACGGAGCATGAGCGGTGTGTCCGGTTTGAGGACGGACTGATGGATGATTTAAGGTTATTGATAGCCCCACAGTAAGAGCAGGAATTTACTGTGTTGGTAGAGAAGGCTAAGGTAGCCGAAGGATTAAGGACTCGTGGAGGCGTAACACGGATCGGAATAGGCGTAAGAGAGGCTTTGGATCAGCAGGGTCGTCTGGGAATGTGCAAAAGAGGCCTAGAGTTGATGGGCCGCGAGGTCAACAGTGTGACAGGAGGGCGATCGCATGCTTGCCGAGTGTGGGAAAATGCACCGGAGAGTTTTTGAAGAAAACGGAGGATGCTTTAAGTCTTGGTCTAAAGATCATATGATTAAGGACCGTCTCGATAAAGATAGATTTAAAATCACCAACAGTGTCATGGCTATAACTGGTGGAAGAGGTGGACAGCACCTTCAATGGGCCGTGGTCCGGTTAGTAGAGGTAATGGTACTGGAAGAGGACGTGGAACACCGGGCAGAGGTGGAAATAATACAGAGGTAAGACAGCCAGGTCTGGTATATATAGTTCGTCGGAGGGAAGATGGTGACGCACCGGACGTCATAACCGGTACGTTCCTTATATTTGGCAAACCTTACATTGCTTTGATAGATGTTGGCTCTACCCACTCTTATGTTGCATGTAGAGTAGTTGAAACTTTAGGCATAGCCTCTGAACTGTCTGATATAGAGATGACTGTAGTAAGCCCATTAGGTCAAACCAGTGGTGAATAAGATATTTCGAGTGTGCCTCTAGAGATTCAGGAGTGAGATTCCTCACGACTTGATGGAACTACCTTTGAGAATTTGATCTTATACTTGGCATGGATGGCTAGTGGAACATCGGGCTGTATTGGATTGTGCAGCTAAGCAAATGGAATTAAGGACCGGGAGGATGAGGTGATAATTATGATAGGTGAAAGAAGCAACTACTTGTCTAACGTAGTTTTGCACTAAAGGTTGATAAGATGGTTCAAAAGGGTGCAAGGCATTTTGGCCTTCGTTAGTCGTTGGATGCAAAAGAAGGGGGAGTTAGTGGAGTTAGAACCGTAAGAGAATTTGAGGATGTCTTTCGGAAGAATTACCTAGAATACCCCTGACGGGGAGGTGGAGTTCGAATTGATTTCTTGCCGTGAATGCACCCTGTGTCAATTTCCTGCATGAATGGCACCAAAGGAGTTGGTTGAGCTCAAGGCTCGATCTAAGAGTTGCTTGATCGTGGGTTTATCCGACCCAAGATGTCTCCATGGGGAGCACCGGTCTTGTTTGTGAAGAAAAGGACTAACTATGCGTGTGCATAGATTATCGTTGAAGACCAGATTTTCCCGCCGATTTTAAACCCAAACCCAAGCCCAATTACAACCTAACCCATTAAGCCTACAAAATCAACACAAACCCTAGCCCACGAAGCCCAAAACCAAAATGCAAAAAAAAAACCCTAGCCCCAAGTGGCGCCTGCCCCATCTGGCCACTTGCTCCGCTCGACGCCACTGCTACCACCAACCCCACTCAACACCGCCCCACTTGTACCGCAAAGCAAGAAGAAAGTGACAAAAACATTGTAAGAAAATGTCTATAAAAGCCGATTCAAGCTATTGTAAAGGGGAGATTTTTGGAGAGAAAAACAGAGAGAAAATCATAGCAGAAAGGGGGATTTTTTTTCGAAATAGAAAAAAAGGGATTTTTTTTTTTCTTTTTGAAATAAGGAATAGAGAGATTCAAGAAAAGAAACAGACTTAAAATACAAAAAAGGCAGAGGTTTGCATCACCGAAATCAACAAACACGAGCAGAAAGAATAAAATCGTATAAAGGTGGCTTGGACTTCCCTTTTTTTGGTTTTCTTATTTTCGAATCCATCATATCTGAATATTTCCCTTTCATTTTTTTTTCTAAAATTTTTACACATATATATACACATATATATAATCCTAGTATTTAAAAAGGTACAAAAATATATATATTTTACCTTTTCCGGCCACCGTGACTGTGGTCGGAGGTGGCGCCGGCGATGGATTTGAGCCATGGTGGTTGCTGGCCGGAGTCTCACCGGTGCTCGAGCCCTCTAGAGAGGAAGAGGGAGCCCTTTTTTCTTTTTTTGAAATGAAAGCGTGATTAATGATTTTTTCAGATTTTAGGCCTTAAATAGCCCTCAAACGACGCTGCTTTTGAGCGGCTTTGATGCCCAAACGACGTTGTCCGCCATGACCATGTCTTGACCAATCTGCTCCAAGGGATCCGCTAAGTTTGAAGGAAGGGCTAATTGCACTTTTAGCCCTTCCTCATTTTTATTGCTTTAAATTAAATTTTATTATTTCAAAATCGCCCAACACTTCGCTTGGCTTTCAATTTGGTCCCCTCGCCTCGACGCTGCTTTTTGCCGAAAGGAATTATTGCGTCGTGGTCCCTCCGCTTCCTCCGTGTGCAAATTGGTCCTTTTCTTTTATTTTTGTTTCATAATGACCACAAATTTTGTTTCATTTTCAAATTGACCTCCGAACCTTATTTTATTCATAATTTAACCCCAAAATTCCATTTTAATTTCAATTCAATCCTTTTAGTTAATTTGCGTTTTGTTCTTTTATTATTACATACTATATTTTTACTTTATTATTATTATTACTATATCATTATTATTACTATATTATTATATCATTATTGTTATTATTTAGCATTTATTATTATTATCATCCTATTATTATTAGTTAGCATCTTTATTATTACTATTATTATATTAGAGTTCTTACACATATATATTTTGTTTATTCCTTTGTATATATATATATTATTTACCTCTTAATTACTATCATGATTAATCTTAGTATCATTTTATTATTTTTTATTATTTCTTTTACTACTATTATTATTATAAATGCATCATCGCTATTACTCTTTATTTTATCATTGTTATTACATTACTACTATCAATATATTTTCTTTATAATATATATATTACTATTATTTTGTTTGCTAATTTATATTTTATTATCCTCATCGCTTGCTATTATTATTATTATTATTATTCGTATGTATATTATTATTACTATTATTATATTTTGCTTTTATATGTATTATAACTGTTATTACTATTATTTTACTATTATTATTATTCGTATTTTTTATTTACTACACTCACATCCATATTTGTTTTCTTCGCTTTTGTCTTGTATTATTAAACAAAACACCTTTTGTAAAATCATCACATTTCACCTAAAAAATTTTAAAATAAGGCAATGTTTTGTATTTAGAAATTCGGGAAATAGTACCCTAACGTGCTGGGTTGCAATTTTCCGTTTAACTAAATAACTTAACATCCCTTTTACGAAGTTTCGCGAATCATGAGACGACTTTGATTACAAGAGATTAAAACATCGTGTCCTAACGTGCTGGATGTGATGTTTATATCTTTTCGGGACAAAGAAATCTCAAGTTTTGACTCGAGCCTTTTCTTTAAATTAATACGATCGATGCATTTTGTAAAATTGCTACACTCCATTTAAAGGTTTTAAAATAAAGGCAATGTTCGTATTTAGAATTGGGAATAGTGCCCTAACGTGTCAAGGTTGCAATTCTCCGCTTGATTAAATAACTAAACATCCTTTTGATAAACTTCGTAAAATCATGAGATAGCTTTGATTACGAAGGTGTAGAATATGATGTCCTAACATGTCGGATGTGATGTTTGTACCTCTCGAACAAAGAAATCTCAAATATCCTAATACCTTTTAAAGGATCCGTATTTAAAACCTTTTCAAATTTTCGACATTAAGACACTAATTAATCATTTTGGTACCAATTTTGGGCGGTCGAGGGTGCTAACCCTTCCTCGTGCGTAACCAACTTCCTAACTCGTTTTACGGATTTCGTAGACCAAAATCATTGTTTTGATAAATCAAATGCTTATTAAAATAACCGCTTACGAGGTGACCCGATCACACCTCAATAAAAAGGATTGGTGGCGACTCCCGTTTTTTCGCTTTAAAAACCAAAGTTGAACACCTTGTTGTTTTCCAAAAAATGGTTATTCTGACGACTTGGCGACTCCACTGGGACATGTTAGAAAGTCAAGCCATAAATTGATTATTTTCTCGCCTTTTGTCGAATTTTGAAAGTTCGATTTGAAAATTACGATCTTTTTATTGCATGTTGCTTTAATTTCGATTGCAATCGCATGACCGCTGTGGTCACACCTTTAAGTGGGAGTGAGAAGTTACTCCTTCGTGAGGTTTTCACCTCTGCGTAGGATAGTGGATCGCCGGGATACATCCGTACCTATGTCTTCGTGAGATTTTCATCTCCATGCAGCCATAGGGAAATGTATTCCCCTGAACTAAACTCGGTCTATATTAGCCTATAATGGGTGAAGATTGAGGAATCTGCTAGTTTGGGTACCCTTACCTTAGAACCAAACCACATGTAGTGAACCCTAAGAGCCCACCTTAGGTAGAACTATGTTAAACCCCTAGTGGTCACCTGGATAGGTACTCTATTTTGTTTATTTCTCCTGTGCTAACGTGTTTTGTTTTGTTTGTGATTGCATTGCATTGTATCACACCGCGTCATCTTAGAAAGGAGGTGTTGATTCATATTTGATTGCTAAATAGAAGAGTTTATCATAAGGAAATGTGTTACTTGATAAAGTGGATTATAATACGGTCGTTCGAACATAGTCCAGGTAAACAACGAGAGAGGACTGATAACCCACAGAAGAATACAAGACTTTGCCCGAGGATTCAAGCCGACAAAGATTATTCGAGAGTCATCATGTTTCTATTTTCTAAAAGAAGCTTCTAAACATCACGAAAGATAAGTGAGCGAAGAGGTACGGCCTGGATCAAGCAACAAGGAGCTAGAAGAGGTATCCATTGAGAAAGTTCACGGGGCACGACCATAACATCCGGATACGAAGAAGAGGATTGGTGTTTTCACCTGGACTATGAGGATAAAGCCGTATATGCAATCCATTTTATGTAAAGAAATGTATTTTCTAGAAAAGTTCTTCTAATGGAATTGAATTCATAATCAACGCCTCTCTTTCTTTTTGCATTCCTTCCATGCATTTGCATTGCATTTCATGCATTTGCATTGCATCATATCACATACATTAAAATTTGTAGAAAGACCCTAATTAGGTGAAGTTATTTCAGTAACCTAGAAATCATGGATCAAAGAATGGAAAGACTAGAACAAGTGCAAAAGGAAATACAGGAGCAGATGCAAGAACGATTAATCAAGATACAACAGGACATGTTAGAACGGATGCAGGGATCTCAGAGTAAAATGATGAATCAGTTGGCACAGTTGTTGGCCAATGAACGTGAGAAAGGAAAGGGCGTTGCTACTAGTTTGGGAAACGATAATGACGACCCTGTTTACCCTCCGGGTTTTACCTCGTCTAATACCCAAGAGCCACCGGAGGTGTATCCCCAAAGGACGCCTGTTACTATTAGACCACAATATCAGGTTGGTACCGCGATACCAGCCCACCTCCCGACTGGTTCGGGTACTAATCCAGGGGAAAGTCCGGCTAACCCTGTGGTCCCCGATTTTGATGAACTAGCAGAAATGGACAAGGAAAAAATAGATTTGTCAAAGCAACTTGAGAACCGTTGCAAGTGGCTAGAAGAAAGGTTTAAAGAAATAGAAACGGCTGACCATCATTACGGGGTAGACGCTAAGGACTTAAGTTTGGTCCCGGACTTGGTACTTCCGCCAAAGTTCAAAATGCCTGAATTTGAAAAATACAATGGGACTACTTGCCCCGAGGCTCACATAACTATGTTTTGCCGGAGAATGACTGGGTACGTTAACAATGACCAGCTGCTAATTCATTGCTTCCGTGACGGTCTGGGAGCGAGATCTAAATGGTATAATCAGTTGAGCTGCATCAAATTAGTTCTTGGAGAGACCTAGCCCAAGCCTTTATGAATCAATACAATCATGTCACGAACATGGCAATCGGATAGAATTACTTTGCAAAGCATAGAAAAAGACAAAATAAGAGTTTCGATAATACGCGCAAAGGTGGAGGGAGGTCGCTATGCGTGTCCAACCACTCCTCTTAGAAAAAAAACTACCATGCTCTTCATCAACACCACAAGGCTCCTTTCATAACCCATATGATAGGGAGTACCACTAAGAGCTTCACGACATGGTAATGGTCGGGAAATGATCGAACATGCGATCGATGCAAGATTGAAGCAGGGAAACCACTAGAAGGCTTACTCCTAGAAAAAAGGATGACGAGGTGAACAATACAAACATGGGGACCCAAATTTAATTACCATTAATCACCAAAATGGTGACTATCGAGTATCAAGGTTCATCAAGGAAAGAATCTCGACAAGGAAAAACATTGAAAACCCTAATTTACGCCAATCCTCGTGACGATAAGGAGTTGTATCAAAGTTTATTTGATGCACACATTGTGTCCCCCAATATCCAAAATTGATGCAACCTCCATACCCAAAATGGTATGACCCAAACACTCGGTGTGAGTATCACGGGATCACGAGCCATTCGATGAAAATTGCCTTACTTTCAAGAAATTGGTGGAAAATCTCATCAACATGGGTATTGTGAAGTTCGATAACCGAGCAAAGGGTAATTGAAACCAGGGGCGGAGAGTTGCGCTTCCTTAAAGAAGTCATTAGAAACCTAAAATTAGGGATCGAACGCCAATGGTGTGCAAGAGAACCGAGGAATAAAAGTTTTCGAGCATCCGCTTTATGTACTTGAGAGTGTTTTGAACAATGAGACTGTGGAAGAAACATGTATTTTTAAAGCTAATCTAGAGTAATATGCAAAACACACTTGTTGCTTTAAGCCTAGAGGCAATAAGAGTCCTTTTGCGAAGTAGGCTTGTGTCAAGAATTTTTATTTCAATCAAACGCATCTTTATAAGTAAATATTTTCGTTCTTTACATTTTATTCTGTACATTTTTTCAATTTTTATTCATGACCATGTCATACGAATAATCATCCTTAGGATCATTTATTGGATTTCCTGCCCACAATGGGCCTCCAGATATCAATGACATGAGCGACGCTGTTACCACATCGACTCTCTTTTTAGTGAGATATGTATCTAGAGGGATCTAAGGGCTTTGAAGATGACAAAGATTGCAACTTACTTCCCCAATGGTAGATCCTACCTTATGAAGTGCCAGCAGACGCTATGAACTAACGAAGGAGATGAAGATGGAAGCGTAGCTCTTCATGAATAAGGCAAGGCATCATTAAGCTATTTTCAGAATTCAAGATGTTTTCGCACGATCATATCAAGGCATGCCAAACTATTAAAACATGGGTATGCTGTTAAGGTTGGGGTTTAAAGAACCCATGTTTTACAACAGCCTAGCTAATCAAGAGGTTCAAGCTATTGGTTCACCAAGAAAGGGAAATTGCATCTGTTATGCCATAAAATGCCAAATCGAGGAAGACTGTGCCTCTTCTATTCTCCCTATATGAAGCATAGATTTTAACAAGCCAGTCTTCTCAAAAGCTTTTATCCAACATCGATTCATATTCATGGTCGTTGGTTACCTCACTGAGAGGGTGAAGGTCGCTTTATATGCCAAAATTACAAAGTCGGGAGTCATCAAATTCAAAAAAAATTTAAGATTTTTGTTGAAAAAATGACTGAGACTTGTAAAGGTTGGTATAGAGAAGTTACCATTTACCCTTTAAGTTCCTTGAATGTTGGCCAGGACTTTTGTCGGGGCATCTTTCCCATTGGTTTATGAAAGGGAAAAAATTGTTGGAAGATAAGATTCCTTTTCTCCAAGCTTAGATTGAATTAGATGAAGCAGAATGCCTCCAGTAAGCTTGATTGAAAGTACTCAAAGATGGTCAAATGTACCAAAAACGGACACGGGCTTGTGACAAAAAGGTTCGCCAAGAGAATTTCAGAAGAGGACCTAACATTAAGAAAGATTCTTCTTATCCAAAAGAACTCCAAAGAAAAGTAAATGCCTTATACAAAGAAAGAAGGCCTGTTCTAGGGAAAATGGGTGTTAACCAAGATAGATGGCAAGGACCGCCTAATCCAAGTGAGTTCAGATTCGATAAAAAAAGTTTTCCAAAAAACAAAAACAAAAAAACAAAACAAAAACAAAACAAAAACAAAAAAAACACAAAAATGAAAACACGAAAAATGAAAAGAAAAAATAAAAAAGGAGAGGCCAAGGAAAACCCGCAAAGGCGCTTTGAGACCAAAGGGTATTTGAGTTGAAAACCCGAAGGCGACTCAAATTTTGATCGAAAGTAAGGCATACAATGGTTTTGCTACACTCGAAGAAGTATGTTACGTTTTGGGCATCGACAAAGTACTCTGGATCCCCTAAACACTATTAAGCTCAAAATGGTCCTCAAGAAGTTGGAACAGAGAAGCTTAAGCTGCGATATCTGGGGCACTTAGTTTCCATTTTACCCATTTTTGTTACTTGTGGTTATTTTATTCCTTTCAAAACACCACCGATAAACTTCCTTAATTGCATTTTCTAGCTTTGATTAACTAGTTTGTTTCGAGCTATTCTCCCAATTAATTTCTTTTTTTGTCTATTGTTACAATCTTTTTCAGGCATTTTGCATTGAAATAACGATTAGTGGGCTAATAATACTTTCATAAAAGGAGTTTTGCATATTACTCGAAGCTTCAATAATACAAGGACTTGAAACAAGACTATTGTTTAGAACTCACTTAGCTTAAGGTTTAGAAATATTGGAGAAAGATGATTATCTCGTTGGACCTTTTATTGGTTGAACAAAAAGACAAGACATTTCACCGGTGATACAACCTTGACAAATAACGAGCAATGTCAACCCAACTGCATAAAGGATCATTCTCGGAAAAGAAAAATTATACTCTGCTCATGCATATATCAGTATATACATCCGGTCATGACACCCAGAGAATGGAAGGTGTAGTAGACCAAATTGATTGAATAAGTTACGGATTCTATACCCTGAGTCATAGTGGGATAGTTGAGATGATACAAATCCTATACCTTGAAGTTGCGAGAGGATGGATGGGAGGAAACAAATGTTATTCTCCGAAGTTGCAAGTGAGAGGTACAATCTTTATATCCCGTAAGGTACAAAGGAAGGGACTCAAATCACAATGGGCAAGCTTGTTGAAGCGTATCGATCGTTTTTTTGGGTTTTCTATCAAAGATACTGGCTGAATGAGAAAGCATGATAACGCATCAGTGATAGAACCTTAATGAAGTACGAGCAATGACGACCCCAAGCATTTAAAAATAGATCGTTTCATTTTGCATTCATACATCATTTCGAAGCACGTTTAGTTAGGAGCATTCGACTCATTGCATCCTAATCATTGTAAAAAGACCATTCTCATGACATTCTGCATTCATGCAAGTGTTGTCCATAACACGTGTAGTTAGGAGACTTTGAGTCGTTCCGATCATAACATTCTCATCATTTGCATAAGCATAAGCACATAAAATTAATTCTACAGGACAGGTTCCTCAAAGAACGGTGTAGCGATATTGAAGTTCAGATTTTGTTCCCTCGAGATGATAGTGGAGCAGACTGAAGATTGAAGTCTTCCTGAAGATAGTAAGGAAGTAAATTGGAAAGTTCAGATTTTGTTCCTTCGAGATGGTAGGGGAGCAGACTGAAGATTGAAGTCTTCCTGAAGATAGTAAGGAAGCAAATTGGAAAGTTCTGAATTCTCATTTCCTCGATGTTCTAGTGGAGTAGGTTGAGATTACAAATCTCGTCTCCCTGAGTTAACAATGAGGATCAATCATTATTCCTTTGAAGTTTCAATAAGAGAAGATGGAGATTACAAATCTCTTCTCCCTGAATTCTTATTTCCTCGAAGTTCCCGTGGAGTAGGTTGAGATTACAAATCCCATCTCCCTGAGTTAACAATGAGGTTACATCCTTAATTCTTTGAAGTTTCAGTAAGAGAAGATGGAGATTACAAATCTCTTCTCCCTAAATTCTTATTTCCTCGAAGTTCCCGTGGAGTAGGTTGAGATTACAAATCCCATCTCCTTGAGTTAACAATGAGGTTACATCCTTAATTCTTTGAAGTTTCAGTAAGAGAAGATGGAGATTACAAATCTCTTCTCCCTGAATTCTTATTTCCTCGATGTTCCAGTAGAGTAGGTTGAGATTATAAATCTCGTCTCCACGAGTTAACGATGAGGATCAATCATTATTCCTTTGAAGTTTCAGTAAGAGAAGATGGAGATTACAAATCTCTTCTCTCTCAATTCTTATTTCCTCGAAGTTTTCGTGGAGTAGGTTGAGATTACAAATCCCGTCTCCCCGAGTCAACAATGAGGTTACATCATTAATTTTTGAAGTTTCAAGAAGAGAAGATGGAGATTACAAATCTCTTCTCCCCGAATTCTTATTTCCTCAAGTTCCCAGTGGAGTAGGTTGAGATTACAAATCCGCCTCCCGAGTTAACAATGAGGTTACATCCTTAATTTTTGAAGTTTCAAGAAGAGAAGATGGAGATTACAAATCTCTTCTCCCTAATTCTTATTTTCTCAAGTTCCGTAGAGTAGGTTGAGATTACAAATCCTGCCTCCTCGAGTTAACTATAAGGTTACATCCTTAATTCTTTGAATTTTCATTAAGAAGATGGAGATTACAAATCTCTTCTCCCCAATTCTTATTTCCTCAAGTTCTGTGGAGTAGGTTGAGATTACAAATCCCGCCTCCACGAAAGTTAACAATGAGGATAAGTCCTTATTTCTTTGAAGTTTGGTAGAGAAGATGGAGACTACGAATCTCTTCTCCCCAATTCTTATTTCCTCAAAGTTCCCGTAGAGTAAGAAGTAAATCAAAGAAATCACCTAGTGGTCCCCGAGTTTGCGGGTCGATTGAAAAAGTGATTTGACATTTCAAGTTGCGGAAGTAGATTGAAGACATCACCGTGGTCCCCGAGTTTGCGGGGATCGATTGAAGATAGCAGATTTGACCTTCCCGGTTGCGAAGCGATCAAGATATCGACCTGGTGGTCCTTGAGTTTGTAAGGATCGATTGAAGATAGCAGATTTGACCTTCCGAAGTTCTGTGAAGCGATCGAAGATATCACCGGTGATCCTCGAGTTTGTAGCGATCGATCGGGAAGCGATCGAAGGCATCGGTTGGTGATCCCCGAGTTTGTAGGATCGATTGAAGAAAGTAGATCGGGCATTCCCGAAGTTGCGGAAATGATCGAAAGCATCACCGTGATCCCCGAGTTTGTAGGGATTAGATTGAAGAAAGTAGATCCGACATTCCCGGTTACGTAGCGGATCGAAGGCATCACCGGTGATCCACGAGTTTGTAGGGATCAGATTAAAGAAAGTAGATTTGACATTCTTGAAGTTGCAGGAAGCAAATCGAAGACGTTAGTCTGGCAATCCCTGAGTTTGTTGGGATCAGATTGAAGATAGTAGATCTGAAATTTTGAAGTTCTGAAGCGATCGAAGGCATCGGTCCGGTGATCCACGAGTTTGTAGGATCAGATTGAAGAAAGCAGATTTGACATTCTTGAAGTTGTAGGAAGCAAATCAAGACGCCGACCGCAATCCCCGAGTTTGTTGGGATCGATTGAAGATAATAGATTTGGCTATTCCTATGGTTACGAGAGCGATTGAAGTTAGCAAATTAAAACATAGAGTCCTATACCTCGGTTGCAAGAATGGAGTGGATCAAAGCAACAAAGTGCGATGGACTAGAACGAGGCTATCTCAAGAAAAGAAGCATCGAGAAGTTAAGACTCGGCAAGACCAGGCAAAATTGGCTCTTTTAAAGTCTTTGCTTCATTCTTGTCACACGACAATGAGCAAAGAGGGGCAGCTGTAAGACCCAGATTTTGCCCGGGCTGATTTTAAACCCAAACCCGAAGCCCAATTACAACCTAACCCATTAAGCCTATAAAATCAACACAAACCCTAGCCCACAGAAGCCCAAAACCAAAGCAAAAAAAAAAACCCTAGCCCCAAGTGACGCCGTCCCATCTGCTTTTGGCCACTTTCTCTGCCTCTGACGCCACCTGCTACCACCGACCCCCACTCAGCACTGCCCTCCACTTGTACCTGCAAAGCAGTAAGAAAGTGACAGAAAACATTGTAAGAAAATGGCTATAAAAGCCGATTCAAGCTATTGTAAAGGGCGGATTTTTGGAGAGAAAAACAGAAAGAAAATCATAGCAGAAGGGGGGATTTTTTTTCGAAATAGAAAAAAAAAGGGGATTTTTTTCTTTTTGAAATAAGAAACAGAGAGATTCAAGAAAAGAAACAGACTTAAAATACAAAAAAGGCAGAGGTTTGCATCACCGAAATCAACAAACACGAGCAAAAAGAATAAAAATCGTATAAAGGTGGCTTGGACTTCCCTTTTTTTTTGGTTTTCTTATTTTCGAATCAGTCATACCCTTTCATATTTTTTTTCTAAAATTTTTACACATATATATACATACATATATATAATCCAAGTATTTAAAAAGGTACAAAAATATATATATTTTACCTTTTAACCATCGTGACGGTGGCGTGGCGGTGGCGCGATGACGAGCCGCGGTGGTTGCCTGGCCGGAGTCTCACCGGTGCTCGAGCCCTCTAGAGTGGAAGAGGGAGCCCTTTTTTTTCTTTTTTGAAACAGAAAGCAGGATTAATGATTTTTTTCAGATTTTTAGGCCTTAAATAGCCCCTCAAAACGACGTCGTTTTGGGGCTGGCTTTTGAGGCCCAAAACGACGTCGTCTGGCCATGACCCGCGTGCGACCCGACCCGCTCCAGGGGATCCGCGCGTTTTTGAAGGGAAGGGCTAATTGCACTTTTAGCCCTTCCACATTTTTATTGCTTTAAATTAAATTTTTATTATTTAAAAATCTGGCCCGAACACTTCGCTTGGCTTTCAATTTGGTCCCCTCGCCTCGACGCTTTTTTTTGTCGAAAGGAATTATTATGCTGCGTGGTCCCTCCGCTTCCTCCGCTGCAGCAAATTGGTCCTTTTCTTTTATTTTTGTTTCATACTGACCACGAAATTTTGTTTCATTTTCAAATTGACCCTCGAACCTTGTTTTATTCATAATTTAACCCCAAAATTCCATTTTAATTTCAATTCAATCCTTTTTAGTTAATTTGCGCTTTTGTTCTTTTATTATTACATACTATATTTTTACTTTATTATTATTACTATATCATTATTATTACTATATTATTATATCATTATTGTTATTATTTAGCATTTATTATTATTATCATCCTATTATTATTAGTTAGCATCTTTATTATTACTATTATTATATTAGAGTTCTTACACATATATATTTTGTTTATTCCTTTGTGTATATATATATATATATATTATTTACCTCTTAATTACTATCATGATTAATCTTATTATCATTTTATTATTTTTATTATTTCTTTTACTACTATTATTATTATAAATGCATCATCGTCATTACTCTTTATTTTATCATTGTTATTACATTACTACTATCATTATATTTTCTTTATAATATATATATATATATATATTACTATTATTTTGTTTGCTAATTTATAATTTATTATCATCATCGTTTGCTTATTATTATTATTATTCGTATGTATATTATTATTACTATTATTATATTTTGCTTTTATATGTATTATTATCTGTTATTACTATTATTTTTACTATTATTATTATTCGTATTTTTTATTTACTACACTCACATCCATATTTGTTTTCTTCGCTTTGTATTGTATTATTAAACAAAACACCTTTTGTAAAATCATCACATTTCACCTAAAAAATTTTAAAATAAGGCAATGTTTTGTATTTAGAAATTCGAGAAATAGTACCCTAACGTGCTGGGTTGCGATTTTTCGTTTAACTAAATAACTTAACATCCCTTTTACAAAGTTTCGAGAATCACGAGACGACTTTGATTATGAGAGATTAAAACATCGTGTCCTAATGTGCTGGATGTGATGTTTATATCTTTTCGGGACAAAGAAATCTCAAGTTTTGACTTGAGCCTTTTCTTTAAATTAATACGATACGATGCATTTTGTAAAATTGCTACACTCTATTTAAAGGTTTTAAAATAAAGGCAATGTTACGTATTTGGGAATTCGGGAATAGTGCCCTAACGTCTCATGCTATGCGATTCTCGCTTGATTAAATAACTAAACATCTTTTGATAAACTTCAGAAAATCATGAGATAGCTTTGATTACGAAGGTGTAGAATATCATGTCCTAACGTCTTTGGATGTGATATTTGTACCCTCTCGAACAAAGAAATCTCAAATATCCTAATACCCTTTAAAGGATCCGTATTTTAAAAACCTTTTCAAATTTTTGACATTAAGACACTAATTAATCATTTTGGTACCAATTTTGGGCGACGAGGTGCTAACCTTCCTCGTATGCGTGAATCGACTTCCAAACTCGCTTTTGATTTAGTTGACCAAAATCATTGTTTTGATAAATCAAACTGCTTATTAAAAATAGCCGTTTTACGAGGTGACCCGATCACACCTCAATAAAAAAGGATTGGTGGCGACTCCCTGTCTTTTTTCGCTTTAAAAAACCAAAGTCGAACCCCTTGTTATTTTTCAAAAAAAATGGTTACGACAATCGTCAGTTGAATAAGCTGAGCATCAAGAACAAGTACCCTTTACTAAGAATAGACGACTTGTTTGATCAGCTTAAGGGGGCCGCGGTATTCTCGAAGATAGATCTAAGGTCAGGATATCATCAGCTTAAAGTGAAGGAGGCTGATATCCATAAGACAGCTTTTCGAACAAGGTACGGGCATTATGAGTTCTTGGTAATGCTATTTGGATTGACAAATGCCCCAGCCGCGTTCATGGACATGATGAACCGGGTTTTCCAACCCTATCTGGACCGGTTTGTTGTTGTGTTCATAGATGATATTTTGGTGTATTCGAAGTCTAAGGAAGAACATGATGAGCACCTCCGAGTTGTGTTGCAAGTGTTAAGGGAGAAACAGCTATATGCCAAGTTCAGCAAGTGTGAATTTTGGCTGAAGGAAGTTACATTCTTAGGACATGTGGTATCTGCTGAAGGGATAAGGGTGGATCCTTGAAAGATTGAGGCAATATTGGATTGGAAACCACCCAAGTCTGTGGTGGAGGTTCGTAGCTTCTTGGGATTGGCAGGCTATTATAGAAGGTTCGTGGAAGGGTTCTCGTCAATCGCCGCACCTTTGACGAAGTTGCTAAGGAAGGAGGTACTTTTTGTATGGACTGATAAGCAAGATGAGAGATTTGAAAAGCTTGAGAGAGTCTTGACTGAAGCTCCAGTTTTGATTCAGCCTGAGGCAGGGAAGGATTTTGTAGTGTACTGTGATGCTTCCCATACAGGATTGGAAGGTGTCTTTATGCAAGACGGAAAGGTAGTTGCTTATGCGTCTCGACAATTAAGGCCACACGAGGTTAACTACCTGACTCACGATTTGGAGTTGGCAGCAGTGGTCTTTGCTCTTAAGGTATGGAGGAACTATTTGTATGGAGAAAAGTCAGTGATCTACACAGACCATAAGAGCCTAAAGTATTTGCTGACTTAGAAAGAGTTGAACCTGAGACAGCGAAGGTGGGTGGAATTGTTGAAGGATTATGACTGTTTTATAGAGTATCACCCAAGCAAGGCGAATGTGGTGGCAGATGCCCTAAGTCAGAAAGTAGTGACGGAGTTAAGGGCAATGTTTGCATATTTAAGCCTCTATGATGATGGAAGTTTGCTGGCAGAATTGCAAGTTAAGTCGACATGGCTGAATGAGGTGAAAGAGGGTCAGTTGGCGGATGCTAATCTAAGTGCTAAGCTTCGGTAAGTGCAGAGCGGGGAGTTGGAGAATTATAGTATTAATGGCGATGGAGTATTGTGTTTCAAGGGTAAGGTCTGTATGCCGAAGAACGAGGAGCTAAGGCAGTAGATTCTTCAGGAATCGCATAGTAGTCCTTATGCTATGCATCCTGGAGGCAGTAAGATGTATAGAGATCTAAGGGAACAGTTTTGGTGGCCTGGTCTTAAGCGGGAAGTTACCGAATTTGTAGGGAAGTGCTTAACGTGTCAGCAAGTTAAGGTTGAACACCAGGTTCCGTCAGGGTTACTTCAGCCAATACAGATTTCGCAGTGGAAGTAGGAGAGAATCACCATGGACTTCGTTAGTGGGCTTCCCCTTACGCCTACTAAGAAGGACTCAGTATAGGTGATAGTGGATCGGCTGACAAAGTCCGCGCATTTCATTCCAGTGCGGGTGGACTATTCTCTGCAGAAGTTAGCAAAGTTGTATGTAGCTGAGATCGTGAGGTTGCATGGAGTGCCGGTGTCGATTATCTCGGATAGGGAACCGAGGTTTACGTCTCGATTTTGAAAGGCGTTACATCAAGCTTTAGGTACCAGATTGGACTTCAGTACGACATTTCATCCACAGTCAGACGGCCAGTCTGAGCGAGTGATACAAGTGTTGGAGGATATGTTGAGGGGCTGTGTGATAGACTTCAGAGGAAGTTGGGAAGAATATTTGCCTTTAGCGAAATTTACGTATAATAACAGCTATCAGACATGTATTCGGATGGCACCGTATGAAGCGCTCTATGGATGGAAGTGTCGCACTCCTACATGTTGGATAGAATTGGGAGAACGTCAGATTTTGGGTCCAAAAATTGTGGCAGAATCGGAAGAAAAGGTTAAGGTAATCCGGGCATGGTTGAAGGAGGCATCTGATAGGCAGAAGTCGTACGCAGATCTCAAATGGAAGGAAATAGAATTTGATGTGGGAGATCAAGTGTTTCTTAAAGTTTCGCCTTGGAAGAAGGTAATGAGATTTGGTCGCAAAGGGAAGTTAAGCCCCAGGTTTATAGGACCTTATCGGGAATTGAAGCGAGTTGGACCAGTGGCATACCAGTTAGAGTTGCCTTCGAAATTAAAGTAGATGCACGACGTATTCCATGTCTCTATGCTACGTCGTTATCGATTGGATCCATCTCATGTAGTTTCGGTTGAAGAGGCGGAGCTGAGACCAGATCTGTCTTACGAGGAGGAGCCAATTCAGATTTTGGAACGTGATGTGAAGGAGCTTCGAAGGAAGTCGATCCCTCTGGTCAAAGTGTTGTGGCGTAACCATGGATCGGAGGAAGCTTCTTGGAGCCGGAGAAGCAATATGACAATAATACCCCACCTATTCTAGCTGTAATTTGAGGTTGAAATTATTTTAAGGGGTAGAACTGTAATATCCGGGAATTAGGGCTTGTGCATTTTTTCTCAATTGCATGCACTTGTATGCCTGTGTATATTATGAATGTGCTTTATGAATTTTGGGAACAGTAGAATAT
Organism: Gossypium rotundifolium; assembly: GCA_025506655.1. Lineage (NCBI taxonomy): Eukaryota > Viridiplantae > Streptophyta > Magnoliopsida > Malvales > Malvaceae > Gossypium > Gossypium rotundifolium. The sequence goes on from CP106734.1 coordinate 18,437,592, forward strand.
AGGAGAATGCCTTAGAAATTATTTAATTTTAAGTTTCAAAGAGGGAGCTAAGCCTAAGAGGCCTTAAGAAAATTAGTAGGGGAAATATGACACAAAAATGAGCTTGTTTAAGTGGCTTGGAGGCGCCACTTAAGGGCTCAGTATGTGACGCCACAAGCAGGGTGTAAGGGCCTAGGTTCGAGCAACGTGGGAAGCAAATAAAAGAGTCTTATTTTGCTGCAAGGAGGAGAGGTAGTGGACGGCACAGGGACACTTCAAAGATGAAGTGTAAATCAAGTAAAAAACTTAAAGATTCGGCTAAGGTAGAGTGAAAAGGGGGATTGAATGGAGAGAGGAAGAGTTGGCTACCAAGGGATTCTTTGGTAATCAATTTCACTCATAGCCGAATTTCTAAAGGAGGTCTAGAGGTTCTTTTCTGTTCTTCTTTCTTTCTCTAATAGAGTCAAATTTTACCCTTTTTCTCTCTTGACCAAAAGCCAAAAGTTTGGAACCATTTGTGCATCTTTTCCTTTCTTCTTTCACATCTTATTTCTCTTTCACTCACTCCCTAGAAATCGAAACTTACCCTCTCATCTTTAGCAAGGCCGAAACCTCTCTACCAATCTTCACCATTACCGAATTCTGTTAGCTTTCTTCTTCTTCATCTAACGATTCTCTCTGACATCAAAGCCGAAGATAGTTCAGGCTATAGCCAATTTGATCATAACATTAAAAGCTGAATTCCCTATTTGTGGTCATAACCGAATACTCCTCTACTCTTGTGAAGCTGATTTGATCATTTAATTAGGAGCCGAATCTTTCTATTTCAAGCAAGGAGATTCGATTGAGTTGGTAAGGGATTCGTGGCATTTAACTTTCCTATCTTTTTCTTTTAGATTAGCCGAAAGTTGGACCCTAACCCCATTAGTGTTCTTTGGCTGAAACTATGAAAGAAGTTTTGGGATTTGGTTGTTGTCGACTTCAAGGAGGAGATCATTCGGGCCTTCAAAATCTAAGGTAAGAAAAGTGTAGTTTAGGCCGAAGGTCATTTATTCAAATGTTGGAATCGGATCTAACATACACCATGTAGGTATTTCGACATCTTCAAAGATAAGGGATAATTTCGGGATTCAGATCCACAAGGTAAGTGCTTAAGATATTCGACCAAGGCCTATTTAGTGACTTAGATCTATTTCTTATTTATTCAAAAGCCGAGAACTAATCTGTGAAGTGATTTAGTGCTAGCCGATTGCAAGGAAGAAATATCACGAAATTTCAGGATTTGATTAGTAATCAAATCAGCAACAAGGTAAGATTTTGGTTGCGATAATCCTTTGGGATTTGATCATTTGGCCGAATGGCCTTTAGCTAAAATGGTCAGTGTTGGCCGAATGTAGGAACTTGAGATCTCAAGGATTAGATCGGGACGTAAATCAAGTGTGTAGCCCCACACTAAATCTTAATAGATTTATGGTAATATTTTAATATAGATATGCGTATGAAAGTATGTGAACATGGTTAAAGGTACCATACAATGGTACAGAACATCCAGGTACGTAATCTTTCATATTACATCAATAAGTGAATATTGATAAGAATGTGAAATAAGGCATAAAGCATGATAATTGTATGATTTGTATGACATGGGGCATATGGGTGATATGAAAAGGGGAAGTGACCTGGTGGTTTATACCACAATATCTGAATGTGGTGACTCATGTCATAAAATCCGAATGTGGTGACTTATGTCACAAATAATTATCTGGTGGCTATGCCACAATATATATAAGGGCGATGAGCATGCCGTCTGCAATGAACGCCTTGCCGATGATGTGTAGCGGATGGAGGGTCGACTTAGTAGTCCCCACGGTGTGATGGTTGGTACGAGTGATGTGTAGCGGATGGTTATCTAGGTTTGGGTTCGGGTTTGCATCATTGATTATATATGTTTTGTATGTATGATTTGACATGCCTAAATTGATTGAGAATTAGTGATGGTGGTTATACACTGAGTCTGTTTGACTCACCCCGTTGTGGGATATGTTTCAGGTGACACTCAGTAATGGACCGGATCGACAGGAGCTCAATGGTGGCCATGCCCACTCGAATTTATTTAAATTTTGGACTCTTTATTTTAAGTATTTTGGATTTATTTCGGTTTTGCTATGATGTAATATAGCCATTCTTATTAACTGCTTTAAGTACGCATTTTATTCGATTTGTTATGATAAGATTTTATTTAAGTCAAGAATTAATAACTTTTCTTAATAATGTAAACAAATTGTTTTTAAATGTTTTGACACTTAAACAACACCGTTTTCAATCTGAACCCAACACAAATCAAATGTTCTTCAAAATCACCCAAATTTATCCAAAGTAACAAACAAGATTTGAACTGGTTTACTCAAGGAACATACCAGATCCGGTCAAGGCTCGTGGTAGGGTTTGGGGTGTTTCAGATATTTAGTTATTTAGCCAAACGGAAAATCGCAACCCAAAGACGTTAGGGCACTATCTCCCAATTTTTAAATATCAAACATTGCCTTATTTTAAAAACTTTTAAAAATATAATGGTTTTGCAAAAAAAAAAAAGATTTTTATAATAAACAATAACCATGTGACAACATTGCATTAATTATCAAACATAAATATTAAAAGCAAATATACTAACGCTTAAGATAAGCAACAAAGAAATAATAATACAAAAGATGACAAATAATAATTCATACACTAAAGCAATTGTGAATACATGATGAAGTATAAACAAATACAATAAATGATAAAACAAATATGAACATATTTCATGCAAGATTAATAAATAAAATAAAATAAAAATTACATACATATATGATATAAATAATGCAAACAATAAAAAGAATAGTATATAATGATTTTGAATAAATAAAATAAACTATAAATAATATAAATGAAACATAAATATATTTTGTATTAATTTATGAAAATAATATATAATTAAAATAATATTAAACAAAATAAAATGATGAAAATATATATAATACACTAATAATAAATTTACATACATAATATAAACAATAAAATGGATTAGGTAACATAAATAAATTTTATATAAAATAAATTTTCGTAAATAAAATATAATGTGACATAATACTATATAATATACAAAATATAACATAATAAATAATATATATAAAAATATATAATAATATACAAATTATTAACCAAATAAAATAATATATAAAATAATAATTAAATATATAAATAATACATACAATATATATATATATATATAAATTTCATACTATTAATAAAATAATAAATATATAAAAAATAGAATAGCTTAATGTGATAAAACAATTAATTATAATATAAAATAAAAGGATAAAAATAAAATTAAAATAAAGAAAACAGGGGTTAAAACAGTAATTAAAACCAATTAAAAGGATTAAATCACAAACGAGCGTTAAAATATAGGGATTAATATAGCAATTATTCAAAATTTTAAAACGACATCGTTTCGATTTTTAACCTTTAAAGCAGTCCTGGGTTGAATTAAAATAAACATAAACTTTTAGGGTTAATTTAATAAAAATAGAAATTTAAATTGGATTAAATTAAAATAAATAAAATTATGAAAGGACCGAAATTGCAAATTCCCCCTTTTATAAAACGCGTGGATCCCGAGGCGGGGTCGGATCAACGCTGATCCCTCGCCTTAAATGACGCTTCTTAAATACTATATAAATAAAAAATCAGTTAAGAAAACATTTAACACCCATTTTTTTAAAAATTAGAAGCCTCTTCACCAAATCCTCTCCAGCGATTCTGCCTCCATTGAGCACTCTGATGGGGCACTTCCGCACGCGCTGTCGTATGTGGCGGCACTCAGGTGAAACCCTCACTCTTTTCTTTTATTTTCTCTTTTTTTTTTAATATTTATACATAAAAATAAGCTTAGATTTAAGAAATAAAAATAAAAAAATGCAAAAAGAATCACCTCTGTAAAAAAAAAATTGCTTGTTGTATTTCTCTGTATCGTGTGTAACAGTGTATTCTCCTCCTCTCTAGATCCCCCGTTACAAGTTTATTAGGGCTATTTATAACCCTAAGAATAAACTGGAAATAAATACAAAAGATTTCTTTCTGTTTTTGCTATTTTTTCTTTCCTTTTGTTGTTCGTTCTTTCACTGTTTGCAGATCAAGGACGTGAAGCACGGTGATGACCAAGTGCGACTTGTTGCACTATTAGGGGCTTAGGCGCAAAGGAAGGATGGTTGTGGAAGCGAGGAACGGCTTACGTGACTTGAGGCGTGACTGATTGTGGGCACGAGGAGCGACGATTAGGTTTCTAGCCCTTGCGGCGCGAGGGTAGTCAGGAAACCCTAGGTTTCCTGAGTCTGGCTTAGTGTCTAAGCTTTTTGGTTTGGGTCGTCCGTTTGGGCCTGGGTGTAATGGGGTGTTGGGTCTGTTTAGGTTTTAGTCCTGAGTAGTGGGTTAGTATTTGGGTAATGGGTAATTGGATTTTGGCTTTTAATTTTTGGGTTTGTAAATGGACTGCAGGGACACTTTATTTTTATTTTTTTGTTTTGGTTTGTTTGATGGGCCCGGGAAAAAATGGGTCATTACAGCTGCCCCTCTTTGCTCATTATTGTGAAAGAAGAATAGAGCAAAGACTATAAAGGATAATTTTTCCCGGTCTTTGCCGAGCCTCGACTTCTTGATCCTCGTATTCTTCAAATAGCTTCCAATCCTAACTGTATCTTCAAGGGTACTAGAACTTCATCTTGATTTCAGTAAGTCTGCTAGCTTTATTCTACTTCTTGCAATTTCATGAATGCCAAATTGATGAATTTGATCTACTTCCTACAACTTCAAGAAGATAAGATCTGTTGGTGTCTTTGATCTGCTTCCTACAACTTCATGAAGATAAGATCTTCTATCTTCAGTCTGCTCCCTACAACTTCAAGGAGATAAGGCTGAAATGGTCTTCGATCTGCTTTCTACAACTTCAGGAAGATAAGATCTTCTGTCTTCAGTCTGCTCCCTACAACTTCAGGGAGAAAAGGCTGAAATTCTTTTCGATCTACTTCCTACAACTTCAGGAAGATAAGATCTTCTTTCTTCAGTCTGCTCCCTACAACTTCAGGGAGATAAGACTAGAATTCTTTTTGATCTGCTTCCTACAACTTTAAGAAGATAAGATCTTCTATCTACAGTCTACTCCCTACAACTTCAGGGAGATAAGGCTAAAACGTCTTCGATCTGCTTCCTACAACTTCAGGAAGATAAGATCTTCTACTTTTGATTTGCTCCACTGCAACTTCAGGGAGATAAAATCTTCTGTTTTTAGTCTACTTCGCTGCAACCTCAGGTAGATAAGACTAAAATATTTTTTGATCTGCTTCCTGCAACTTCAGGAAGATAAGATCTTCTATTTTTTATTTGCTCCACTGCAACTTCAGGGAGATAAAATCTTCTGTCCTTAGTCTACTCCACTGCAACTTTAGGGAGATAAGACTAAAACGTCTTCGATCTGCTTCCTACAACTATAGGAAGATAAGATCTTCTGTGGTCGATTTGCTCCACTGCAACTTCAGGGAGATAAAATCTTTTGTCTTTAGTCTACTCCACTGCAACTTCAGGGAGATAAGACTAAAACGTCTTCGATCTGCTTCCTACAACTTTAGGAAGATAAGATCTTCTGTGGTCGATTTGCTCCATTACAACTTCAGGGAGATAAAATCTTCTACCTTTAGTCTACTCCACTGCAGCTTCAGGGAGATAAGACTAAAATATCTTTGATCTGCTTCTTACAACTTTAGGAAGATAAGATCTTCTGTGGTCGATTTGCTCCACTACAACTTCAGGGAGATAAAATCTTCTGTCTTTAGTCTACTCCACTGCAACTTCAGGGAGATAAGACTAAAACCTCTTTGATTTACTTCCTACAACTCTGCTCTACTGCAACTTCAGAGAGATAAGACTGAAAGTGTCTTTTGATCCACTTCCTGCAACTTCAGGAAGATAAGATCTAAAACTTCACCGATATCGCTACACTGTCTACTGAATGACATATCTTGTAGACTCGGTTTCATGTGTTATGAATACAATATGTCATGAAAATGATTAGGATTAGAATGCAATGATTGAAATGAATCAAATGCACCTAATAAAATTTACTATGATACAAAAATGTTATGAATATGATTCTTACTCTAGGTGTTATCACTCATTTGTTCATCATTTTTGTTCATCAATCATATTCTGCTTAACCAGCTTTGCCCCAATGTAATTTTTGAGTCACCCCCCACTTGAATCTTGGGACATGAAGTTGGTATCTCCCACTGCAACTTCAGGGGAATGACATTTGGTTTCTTTCATATTTCTGTTACCACTTAGAGGTATAGAACTTGTATCACTTTCAATCTGTTACACCATTCCCTGGGTGTAATGACCAGATGTATGTGTCTGAATGGATGCAGGGTGTCCTAAAAATGTTCCCCTTTTACACTTGGATTAACCTTGTTTGTCATTTGCCAATATGGTGTCACCAACAAAATTGTCTTACCCAATAAGAATTTGAAGAGATAATCATTCTTCAATGTTTCCAGCCCTTAGGCTTGGTGAGTTCTGAACCATAATCATATTTCAGATTCCTCATATTATTTAGAAGCTCTTGAGTAATATACAAAACTCCTTTTAAGAAAGTATTATTAGTCCATTAATCGTTGTTTCAATAAAAATGCTTGAAAATGATTACAATAATGGACAAGAAAGAAATTAATCAAGAGCATAGCTCGAAACAAACAAGCTAATCAAAGATAACCAAGGCAATAAATGAAAATAGATTAGTGTATCTTAAAAAGAATAAAGAAAGCAAAGATAGCAAAGGCTATAAAAGAAAATTTATTAAGGTGTTTAAAAGAATAAAGTAGTCAAAGATAGAAAATGGGTAAAATGGGAAATTAGGTGCCCCAGATATCGCAGTCTGAGCTTCTTTGTTCTGATCTCTTGAAGATCATTTTAAACTCAATATGTATTTAGGGAATCCGGAGTACTCTATCAATGCCCCAAGACGTAACATATTTCTTCATTGTTGATTCAAATGTAGCAAGACTACTGTGTGCCCCACTTTTATTCAAAATTTGAGCCACCCTATTCGGGTTTTCAACTCAAAGTCCCTTTGGTCTCAAAGCGCCCTTTTGCGGGTTTTAGCCTTGGCCTCTCCTTTTTTCTTTTTCTTTCTTTCTTTTTTCTTCTTCTTCTTCTTCTTCTTTTTTTTGCTCAAGGCGCCCTTTGCAGGTTTTCACCTTGGTCCTTCCCCTTTTCAGGTAAAATACTTCTTGTTTGAACCTAAATTCACCGGATTAGGCAAGTCTTCGCCATTCATCTCGGCCAATATCAATGCTCCTCTGGAATAGGCCTTTTCAACATAAGGTATTTCCCAGTTCGGAATATGCTTTCCTCTGAAATCATTTTGTAGGAAAAAAATCTATTTTAACATCAGGTTCCCCTTGTGGAATTCTCTAGGATGAACCTCTTTGTCGTAAACTCGCATCATCTGACTGTGATGGATAGCTTTTAACCTTTTCTTCTATTAGGTTCAATTGATGAAAACAATTCCAATATGTAAGATGTTTCCCCGACAAAGGTCCTGGCCAACGTTCAATAAGACAGTGGGTAAATGATAGCTTCTTATGCCAATCTTTACAAGCCTTAGCCCCTTTTTTTTTCAGCAACTTTTGTTGCACTATGATATGCTGCCTGATATTTAGATAAACTATAAACTTTAACTTCGTACAGTTATTTAAACGCGATCCTTTATGGCATTCTGCTAGCATCTTTTTTTTTTTAAAAAAATTGATGACTTCGACTTTCTAACATTGACATATGAAGCTACTTCCACCCTCTTAGTGAAGTAAATGATGACTATGTTGATGAGTCGATATTAGCTAAAAACTTCTGACGAGATCGGCCCAATTACATCCATGCCCCACATATGAAAAATTTGTGAAGAATTGGAGTAGTCATATGAATCTTGTCTCCTTATATTCGGCATGACTGATACCACCCCTTTTATATAGATTGACAGTACCTGATTCTCATGTTTAGCCCGCATCTTATTATCCCAGGCATGTCTTGATATGATCGTGCAAAACATCTTTGAGTCTTTTTGAAAATAACTCAATGATGTCTCGCATTATTTCTATGGTGAGCTGGGCTTCGATCTTCACCCCTTTCTAAGCTCACAATATCTAATGGCCCTTTGTAGAGTAAGGTCTATTTTTCATCTTGATAAACCATTCTTAACAAGTCAGAAGATATGTCACAATCTAAGTCATCTTCAAAATCCTGAGATCCCCTAAACCCATATCTCATTCAAAAAGGGAGTCAATAACAATTTTGTTCATGACGTTGATATCTGAAGACCTACTGTAGGCTCGAAAGAAGATTCTAAAGAATAAATGATTCAAAGAATGGTTATTGGTATGGTCATGAAAGAAAAACAAAAGAATGTACAGTATGAAATGTAAAGAATAAAAAAATATGTATTCAAAAGATACATTTTACTGAAATAAGAATTTAGGACACAAGTCTATTTCACAAAAGGGTTCTTATTGCCTCTAGGTTTAAGGCAACAAGCATGTTTTGCACATTACTATAGACCAGCTCTAAAAATATATAGATCCCTTCCTCAGTCCCTTTATTCAAAACATTCCCAAGTACGTAAAGGCTTGGAAACTTCGTTCTCGATTCTCTCTTCGGATATGTCATTAATGCTCTATTCTTTTGGAATTCTCGCATGTCTTGTTGAATTTTGGTTGATTGCCCCTGCATCTATATTTGCATTTGCTCTATTCTTTCCAATCTTCGTTCCCTATTTTCTAAGTTAACTGAAATAATTTTACCTAATTAAAGTCTAATGCAAATGATGCAATGCAAATGCATGAATGGAAAGAAGTATCGATTCTGATCAACTTCATTTTAAAAAACTTTATTAGAAAACAAATTCTTTTACATAATATAGACTACGAATAAGCTTTCGCCCTAAGTCCTAAAGTTTTAATTTTCCCAAGCAATGGAGCTAGCTCTTGACTACGATCGGACTGCATCTCATACTTCATGCTCAACGTATCAGCCTGTGATTCCAAAATCTGTAGATGATCAACTACCTCTTGAATCTGAACTATTGCTTCACTCATAAGGTAATCGCGACTCTTAACTTGATCATAAGAATGATGAAGCTTTCCTCTCTTATTTCAAGAAGTTCGATCAGAAGTTCATCACTATGTAATGTTGATTCTTCCGCTTCCATGGCCCATAAAGATCAAAATTTTTCCTATCAAGGGGCAGACAAAGAAAGAACTATGGAGCTTTAGGAAATTTAGATTGTATCAAACATTTTTTCAACTCTAACCAAAGGTGTCTATTCGAGTTCATCTCTTTGGGGAATTAATACGAATTCCTTTCATTTCCTCACAACGAATCAAATCCCTTGCAATGTTGTTTAGATCACAACGAGGAGCCGAGAAGCTCACAACAACTCATCTTTCAATCCTATATGTCTCCACCAATTTCTTGAATGATACGATCTTCTTAATCTCGTCCATTCGAGTTATTCTAGCCATCAGGGCTTGCATTTCCATTAGTTCTAGTAGGTGCAATGTCCATAAGTACAATAGTAAACTCAAACTTATTGTTTGGCAACAGACCTATAATAAATAAACTTTTTTTACCATCATAGGCGAAATTCTTTCCATCCAAATCGTTCTTGTAGGTTTCATGCATTCTGTCAGTCGCTTTCCTTACCATCCACAGGGTGACCATCTTCATATGAAAGAGAAATGTTGTACTAGTAGAAATGTTTATCCGTACTCCTCACACTCACTTTGAAGTGATTCATGAGTATAGTTATCTTTTGCCCTTTAGTTCCAACATCACGCCTTGCCACTGGGTGTCGTACAATCTTCTTCGCATCCGATTCTGCTTTGATCAGAATAACGTCAAGAGGCACAGGTGGTAGGGATTCTAGTGCTGCCCCATTTATCTCTTGTTCAAACGAATCCATACCCTCTTTCTCTAATTTCCTATGCTCTAAATATATACGAACGATTGCATGTCTTTCATTTTATCAAGGAACTCGTTCTCCATAACCAGCTTTCTAACTTAGAAACTGACCATGAATCGATACCTCTTAAAATATGAAATGACATGCACAAAAATAAACACAACAAATTAGCACCGAAGAATAAGATATAAAGCAAGTAAAATATGATGTAATGCAAATGCAAAGAAAGAGAGGCGTTGACTCTGAATTCAGTTACATTAGAAACATTTTACTAGAAAATAAATTTCTTTACACAAAACGGATCGCATACACGACCTTGTCCTCATAGTCCAAGTGAAAACATGAATTTCTTCTTCGCAAAAGTCAAGTCTTGCAAACTTCTAATAGATGCCTCCTCTAGCTCCTTTTGCTTGATCTGGACTGTGACTCCTGTTCACTTGTTAACTTCTTCAAGAATGTCGAGCCATGGTAATCTTCGAATAGTCTTGTCAACTTGAATCCTTGGGTGATAAGATCTTGTATTCCTTCACGGACTATCAGTCTTCTCTCATTGTATTCACTTGGACTATATTCAGACGACCGTATTATAATCCACTTTATCAAAAAAAATCGTTTTCTTATGACAAACTTTTCTATTTAGCAATTGAATCTAGAATCAACACCTCTTTTCTATGATGTGAATGTAATGCAATCAAAACAAAAGAAAACCCGTTAGCACAGGAAAAATAAATAACATAGAACCTATCAGGATGACCACTAGGGTTTGACATGGTTCTACCTAGGGTAAGCCCTTAGGTTTTCTAAATGTGGTTTAGCTCTAAAGCTGAGGTACCTGAACCAGCAGATTCCTCGATCCTTGCCCATTATAGGTTCATACGGATCGAGTTTGGTTCAGGGGAATACATTTCCATATGGCTACACGGAGGTGAAAACCTCACGAAATAGGTACGGATGTATCCCGAAAGCGATTCACTATCCTGCACGGAGGTGAAAACCTTACGAAGGAGTAGCTTCTCGCTCCCACTTAAGGATGTGACCACAACGGTCATGCAATGCAATGCAGAGATATTTTATACAAACAGAATCGCATGCAAATAAAAAGGATCATAATTTTTAAACCAAATTTTAAATTCAAACAAAAGGACATGAAATTAATAATTCTATGGATTGACTCTCTTATGTCCCTAGTGGATTCGCCAATCTGTCAAAACCATTTTAAAAATCGATTTTTAGAAAATGGGGAACGACTTTAAAAACAAAAACGGGAGTCGCCACCAATCCTTTTTTACTTAGGTGTGATTGGATCACCTTGTAAAACGTTTTATTTTAAAAACATTCAATTTTGGTCCACAAAAACAAGAAAACGGGTTCGGGAGTCGGTTACGTATGAGGAAAGGTTAGCACCCTCATAACGCCCTAAATTGGTACCTAATCGACAAAGTCATGTCCAAATGTTGAAAATTGAGAAAATTAGAAAATATGATCCTCTTATTAGAAAGAAAACCAAGACTTTTTTATCACAAAGAAATAAAGTACTTTACCCAATAAGTTAAGGTACATCACCTCATGACTTTGAAATTAAGCTCGTCTTTATTTTAGAAAATTCCCACTTCGAGACGCAAAACGTTGAACCCAATAAGTTAAGGCACAATGTTTTGAATTCCCAAGAATAGGTTTTTTATTTAAAACTTGAGATTTCTTTATTCTGAAGAAATATAAACATTACATCTAATACGTTAGGACACGACGTTTTTTAAAACCTCGTAATTAAAGTCATCTCATGTTTTACAAAACTTGTTAAAAGGATATTTAGTTATTTAGCCAAACGGAAAATCGCAACCCGGTACGTTAGGGCACTATCTCCCAATTTTCTAAATACCGAAGCATTGCCTTATTTTAAAAAAAAATTAAAAATATAATGGTTTTGCAAAAAAAAAAATGGATTTTTATAATAAACAATAACCATGTGACAACATTGCATTAATTATCGAACATAAATATTAAAAGCAAATATACTAACGCTTAAGATAGGCAACAAAGAAATAATAATACAAAAGATGACAAATAATAATTCCTACACTAAAGCAATTGTGAATACATGATGAAGTATAAACAAATACAATAAATGATAAAACAAATATGAACATATTTCATGCAAGATTAATAAATAAAATAAAATAAAAATTATATAAATATATGATATAAATAATGCAAACAATAAAAAAATAGTATATAATGATTTTGAATAAATAAAATAAAATATAAATAATATAAATGAAACATAAATATATTTTGTATTAATTTATGAAAATAATATATAATTAAAATAATATTAAACTAAATAAAATGATGAAAAATATATATATAATACACTAATCATAAATTTACATATATAATACAAACAATAAAATGGATTAGGTAACATCAATAAATTTTATATAAAATAAATTTTCGTAAATAATATATAATGTGACATAATACTATATAATATACAAAATATAACATAATAAATAATATATATATAAAATATATAATAATATACAAATTATTAATCAAATAAAATAATATATAAAATAATAATTAAATATATAAATAATACACATACATTATATATATATATATATATATATATAAATTTCATACTTTTAATAAAATAATAAATATATAAAAAATAGAATAGCTTAATGTGATAAAACAATTAATTATAATATAAAATAACAAAATAAAATAAAAGGATAAAAATAAAATTAAAATAAAGAAAACAGGGGTTAAAACAGTAATTAAAACCAATTAAAAGGATTAAATCACAAACGCGCGTTAAAATACAGGGATTAATATAGCAATTATTCAAAATTTTAAAACGGCATCGTTTCGATTTTTAACCTTTAAAGCAGTCATGGGTTCAATTAAAATAAACATAAACTTTTAGGGTTAATTTAATAAAAATAAAAATTTAAATAAATTAAAATAAATAAAATTACGAAAGGACCGAAATCACAAATTCCCCCTTTTATAAAACGCACGGATCCTGAGGGCGGGTCTGGGTCAATGCGCCGATCCCCTCGCCTTAAATGACGCTGTTTCTTAAATACTATATAAGTAAAAAACCAGTTAAAAAAACATTTAACACCCATTTTTTAAAAAAAAATCAGAAGCCTCTTCACCAAATCCTCTCCATGATTCGCCTCCGCTGAGCACTCGATGGGGCACTTCAAGACGCCTTGAGGCACACGCCGTCAGATGTGGCGGCACTCAGGTGAAACCCTCACTCTTTTCTTTTATTTTCTTTTATTTTTAATATTTATACATAAAAATAAGCTTAGATTTAAGAAATAAAAATAAAAAGAATGCAAAAAGAATCACATCTGTAAAAAAAAACTGCTTGTTGTATTTCTCTGTATCGTGTGTAACAATGTATTCTCCTCCTCTCTAAATCCCCCGTTACAAGTTTATTAGGGCTATTTATAACCCTAAGAATAAACTAGAAATAAATACAAAAGATTTCTTTCTGTTTTTGCTATTTTTTCTTTCCTTTTACTGTTCGTTCTTTCACTGTTTGCAGATCAAGGACGCGAAGCACGGTGATGACCAAGCGTGACTTGTTGTGCGATTAGGGGCTTAGGCGCGAAGGAAGGCTAGTTGTAGAAGCGAGGAACGGCTTACGTGACTTGCGGCGTGACTGATGGTGGGCACGAGGCGCGACGATTAGGTTTCTGGCCCTTGCGGCGCGAGGGTAGTCAGGAAACCCTAGGTTTCCTGACTCTGGCTTAGTGTTTGGGCTTTTTGGTTTGGGTCGTCCATTTGGGCCTGGGTGTAATGGGGTGTTGGGTCTGTTTAGGTTTTAGTCCTGAGTAGTGGGTCAGTATTTGGGTAATGGGTAATTGGATTTTGGCTTTTAATTTTTGGGTTTGTAAATGGACTGCAGGGACACTTTACTTTCATTTTTTTGTTTTGGTTTGTTTGATGGGCCCGGGCAAACATGGGTCATTACATACCGATGATAACAATTCTAATTATTATTAATTTATTTGGAATTCTTCTAATCTTATAATAGACTTTAATTCGTTCTTTTAGTCAAATTTCAACCTTAACGAATTTGAATGAAGGGAAAGGATTGATGAAACAGTGACGCCACATCATCTGTATCTCTTTCCAATAGATTTATGCCACATCAGCATTTTTATCCTGAATTTCAGCATTTTTATCTTGAAAAAAATCAAATCCAAATTAAAATCCTGAAATTCAAGATAAAATACTGAAATTCAGGATAAAAATGCTGATGTGGCATAAATCTATTGGAAAGGGATACAAATGACGTGGCGTCACTGTTTCATTCAATCATTTCTCTTTGAATGAATACCCTTCAACAATAAACTAAACTGACGGTTATTGGAGAGAATCAAATTAAATGATATGACAAAAGCATTACTACGTAAACTTGCCGATCTAGAAATTACATTAGAAACAAGATGACACCTTTAAAGGATAGTCACCAAGTGCTGCCTAAAATTCAAAAATTACCATATAGCAGAAGTCAACCCCCTGATCATCAATCCAAAGCACCAGAAAAAGGCGACGATGATCGTGAAATATGTCGTAACCATTTTTTTTGAGAAAACGAAAATCGACTTTGGATTTGAAAACGAAAAAAAGACAGGGAGTCGCCACCGATCTTTATTTGGTGTGATCGGATCACCTTTGTTTTAATAAAATGTTTTGTTTTACTAAAACAGTGTTTTTGGTCTGCGAAGTTTTGAAAATTGGGTTCGGGAGTCGGTTACGTGTGAGGAAGGGTTAGCACCCTCGTCACGCCCAAAATTGGTACCAAATTGATTAATTAGTGTCTGAATGTCGAAAATTTAAAAAGATTTTAAAATACGGATCCTTTAGAAAATGTTTGGATAATTTGGGCTGAAATTTGAGATTTCTTTGTTCCGAGAGGATACAAACATCACATCCAGCACGTTAGGACAATATATTTTAAACCTTCGTAATCAAAGTTATCTCGTGATTTATGAAATTTATTAAAAGGATGTTTAGTTATTTAGTCAAACGGAAAACCGCAACCCAGCACGTTAGGGTACTATTCCCCGAATTTCGAAATACAAAACATTGTCTTTATTTTAAAAACTTTAAATAAAATATGATAATTTTACGAAATGTATTTTGTTTGATGATGAACATAGGTAAAAATACTACTAATAATAATAATGATAATATCAAATAATAGTAATAGCAATAATAATGAAAATAAAATAACAATAATGATGATAATTGTAAGAGCCCATTTTGCCCGGGCTAATAATAAACCAAATAAACTGTCCATTTACAGTTTTTAACCAAATACCCAATTACCCAATTACCCTAAGCATGTGATTTTATTGCATATGGTTTTAAATATATTGCTCTGCATTGCACTGCATGACCGTCGTGGTCACACCCTTAAGTAGGAGTGAGAAGCTACTCCTTCGTGAGGTTTTCACCTCCGTGCAGGATAGTGAATCACTTTCGGGATACATCCGCACCTATGTCTTCGTGAGGTTTTCACCTCCGTGCAGCCATAGGGAAATGTATTCCCCTGAGCCGAACTCAGTCCATATGAGCTTATAATGGGTGAGGATCGAGGAATCTGCTGGTTCAGGTACCTCAACTTTAGATCAAAACCGCATATAGTAAACCCTAAGAGCCCGCCTTAGGTAGAGCTATGCTGAACTTTAGTAGTAACCAAGATAGTATTTTATTCATATTTTATTCCATGATACTAATTGGTTGTGTTTATTTTTATGCATGTCATTTCATATTCCTAAGAGGTATCGATCCACGGTCAGTTTCTAAGTTAGAAAGCTGGTTATGGAGAACGGGTTCCTTGATAAAGTGGAGGACAATGCAACCGTCCGTAAGTGGTCAGAGCAAACACAACTAGAAAAAGGGGATAGTCTAATTGAGAGGCATACATCAGAATTATGGGACTATACTCGCATCAGTGTGACACAGAATGATCTTCGGGAGTTAAGAGAGATATGAGATCAATGGAGCGAAGAGACCAAGCAGTTGTTTTACAGCAGCTATGGAGACTTACCATACTTGTTGGACATTCAGGTAGATCCACATTTATTTCGAGCTATTACTCAATATTGGAATTCAGTGTATAGTTGCTTTACTTTTGAAAAAGTTGATTTGGTACCTACGATAGAAGAGTATACAACTTTATTGCGATGTCCTAGAATTCTAGCAGATAAAGTTTACTTGAAGGCTGCTACTGTTCCGACCTTTTTGAGAAAGATGATGAGTATTACGGGGATGAGTAAGCAGTGGGTCGCGGCAAGAATTAAGCGAAAAAGTGAAAGTAAGTGCATTCCCTAGAAAGCTCTGAAAGACTTGATCTTAGTGCATCCTGATATGAAGAAAAGATAGATGTTTTGCTTTGAGTATATATGGGTTAGTAATTTTCCCAAAAGCATTGGGATATGTGGATGAAGTCGTTTTATATTTTCATCGACTTGATAAACAGTCACTGTTCTCGCAATCTTAATTTGAAACATTTCGATCATTGAATGCATATAGGAGAGCTGGTGAAGGTAGATTCATAGGTTGTGCGCAGCTTTGTTAGCTTGGTTCCACAGTCATTTTGGAAGATAGATAAAGTTTCCTACCGTGTCTTCTCGTAAAATTATTCGCCATTAAGAGAGATAGTGGCTACCCCAAGGAGAAATGATATATCGGAGGAAAATTGGACAGCGCTCCTATGTAATCTTCATGACGAGGATGTTGAATGAAAAGCCCCTTGGTTGATCCCTGATGAAGTCCTTTATCGATGTGAAAAACTTGATTAGGTGCCTTTGCCTGGAATCTAGGGAGCTATTGGTACCAGCGACGCATGGGTTTGTTCAAAGTGAATTCTCATATCAAGGGGATAATTATAAAAAGAGGATTCAAGAGATCTTTGAGGCATGGCAGCAAGCTCGTTGTATGAAGATATTGACTCGAGGATCTATGACAGTCCCAAAATATAGTAAGTGGTTGAGTAGAAGAGTTAATGACAATCTCCCTATGCCAAGATCAGAGGGTGCTAGGTCGATGGAAGAATACTTGCGAATAGTCTCATCAGAGCTAGAGATGATAAAACAGGATTTCAAAAAGCAGAGTTCAGAGTTTAAAAAAAGGATAGAAAAGCTCGAAGAAGAGAAAATGTAATTGAAGATGGAGGTGGATGCTCAGAAATCTGAAGCCGAGAAAATAAGAAAGGAAAAGAGAAAGATTGAGGAAGATAGAGATGGCTTAAAGATCAAATATAAAAAGATGCGACTGATAATAAAAAATGCTGGATTGGGAAAGACTTTGTAACAGTGGCAACAAGAGGTTTAAGAGGAAAAGGCCAAAGTGACTATTAGGAGAGAAAGTTTCGAGAGATGCAAAAGAACTTCACGAAAAATTTAAATAAAAAGGGAGAATTGCAAGCTAGAGTAGCCGAACTTGGCTGGTCTCTTCATCATTACCGGAGCCGTAATTTCGTGATCGAGTTAGAATCAAGCCTAAAAAAGATTGAAGAAATGAAGGGTAGAATTGAAGAGTTAGAATCAGCACTGCACAGTTGTGAACTTCGGATCTAGTGTCTTGAAACAAGAGAGGGGCATTTGAAGGAAGATCTCCATCATTTACATGTTCAAGTCAGAAATCGGGATTATCTCATTGGGGAAGCCATAGTTCAGATTCGAGAGGTAGCTGATCACCTACAGACTTTAGCAGTGCAGGCCGACATATTGAGCATGGAGTATGAGCTACAGTCCAATCATAATCAAGAGCTAGTTTCGTTATTAGGAAAAATTAAGACTTTAGGATGTAGGCCAAAAGCTTATTTGTAATCCATTTTATGTAAAAGAATTTGTTTTCTAATAAAGTTTTCTACAATGAAGTTGATCAGAATCGATGCCTCTTTGCATTCATGCATTTGCATTACATAACATCATATGCATTGAAATTCATAGAGAGAGTCTAATTAGTTTAAATTATAGGAGAAAGAGAAAAAAAATCTAGAAGCTGAACATCCTTACGGTACACGAGCAAAGTCAAAGAAAATGGACCAAAGAATGGAACAATTCCAGAGAGACATTCAAGACCAGATGCAAGAGCAGATGGCAAAGCTTCAGCAGGAGATGAGGGACCAAATGTTAGAGGCCCAAAAGAACATGATGGACCAGATGGCCCAGATGATGAGTGGGATAGTAGAAAAAGCAAAAGGTCCTATGGTCAATACTGAGGACAATGAGGATTTCCCTAGAAGATTTACTCCAACACATAAAGAATGCCCCAGAAGGCCACCTGTCATAATAAGGCCTCAGAAAGGGCAAGTCGACAATCGGAATGCCTACGAATTTTCAAGTTGGTATGGGATCCAACCCAGAGACAACCCAACCAATCTCGTTGTCCCCGACTTAGACATGGTTGAAGGAGAGGAATCAAACCGAATCAAAAGCAGCTTAGAGAATCGTCAGAGGTGGTTGGAGGAAAAATTCAAGGCTTTGGAAAATGCCGACCATCATCACGGTATTGATGCCAAGAATTTGAGCCTGGTCCCAGATTTGGTGCTTCCTCACAAATTCAAGATGCTGAAATTTGAAAAGTACAATAGAACTACTTGCCCTGAAGCCCACATCACTATGTTCTGTAGGCACATGACTAGACATGTAAACAATGATCAGCTCTTGATTCATTGTTTTCAAGATAGTTTGACAGGGGCAGCTTCTGGATGGTATAATCAACTGAGCCGTACAAATATTGGTTCATGGAGAGACTTAGCTCAAGCTTTCATGAGGCAGTATAATCATGTAACGGGCATGACGCCTGATAGAATCATGTTGCAAAACATGGAAAAAAGGGCAAATGAAAGCTTCAGACAATATACGCAGAGATGGAGGGAAATAGTTATGCAAGTTCAACCACCTCTTTTGGAGAAGGAAACCACTATGCTGTTTATTAACACTCTAAAAGTGCCATTTATCACTCACATGATAGGAAACACCACCAAGAGCTTCGCAGATATAGTTATGGCAGGAGAAATGATCGAAAATGCCATAAGGGGTGGCAAGATCGAAGCAGGAGAAACCACTAGGAGATCTGCTCCTAGGAAAAAAGAGAGTGAGGTAAACAGTGTGAGTACGTATAACAAAGGGTATTCAAAGATAGTTACTATTAATCACCCGAAAGAAGTTACCACTGGGCAACAAGGGGTGACAAGACAGGAATCAGTTCCAAACAAAATATTGACAAAATTCAATTTACGCCAATCCCTATGACGTATAAGGAGCTGTATCATACTTTGTTAGAGGAACGTATGGTGTCCCTTTTTTATTTACAGCCATTAGAACCCCCGTATCCTAAATAGTATGACTCTAACGCTCAATGTGATTACCATGCAGGAATAACGGGGCATTCAATAGAAAATTGTAATGCCTTTAAGAGGGTAGTTAAGAAGCTTCTTAAGTTGAGAGTTATTGAGTTGAATGATACACCCAATACGGAGAACCCATTGCCAAATCATGGGGATAAGGGAGTAAAGGCGATTGGGGAAAATCTAACAAGAAGGACCAAGGGGGATATCTCAGAATTAAAGACCCCGTTAAGAATAATTTAGAGGGAAATGACGACAAATGGGCTAATAAAATCAAGTCTCGAGGGAAGAAATGATGAACCAAAGAACTACTGTGAATTCCATGAAGCTGATGGACATGAAATCCAAGAGTATGCTAGGTTTTGGGCATTAGTACAAAGCTTTATGGATAATAAGGAGCTAGATTTTTATGAAGAAGGCTCAGACGAGGGACATATACATGCCACCGAGAGAGAATTGACAAGTCAAAAAGTCAATTATCCGAAAATCATTATCTCCCAACTGAGGAATGTAGAAGGTGGAACACAAATCAAGCCTAAAGTCATAATTCATAGACTTGAATCCTTTCCTTATAAGGATAACAAAATGGTTCCATGGACTTACAATTGTAACATAGTGACATCGGGAATAAAAATCTCAGCTAATTCTTCCAAGAAGGACCAAAGAGAGGGATCTTATACACAAAATAGGAGACGCAATGACTCGGTAAACGTCAGAACAAAACTAGCAAAGGCAAGGGATGTGCTAATCGAGCCTGAAGAAGAGCTAGAAAACCTCATCAATGTACCTGTGAAAGAAGAAGAGGCTAAAGAATTTTTAAAATTTTTAAAGCACAGTGAATACAGTGTGGTGGAGCAATTGTGTAAATAACCGGCCCATATCTTAGTGTTAACTTTACTTTTAAGTTCGGAAGTTCATCGAGAAGCTCTGATGAAGGTGTTGAATGAGACATATGTTACTAAAGACATATCTGTCAATAAACTTGACCGATTAGTTAGTAACATAAGTGCCAGCAATTTTAGTTCCTTCAGTGATGACGAGATTCCATCTGGGGGTATGGGGTCGACTAAGGCCCTACATATAACTACTCGTTGCAAAGGATATACTTTACCAAGCGTGTTGATTGACAATAGGTCGGCCTTAAATGTTCTACCATTTTCGACACTAAAGATGTTGCCAATAGATAGTTCTCACATTAAGGCGTGACAAAACATAGTGAGGGCGTTTGACGGTACTGAGAGAAGGGTAATGGGGAGAATTGACATACCTTTGCAGATTGGCCCAAACACATATGAGGTGGACTTTCTAGTGATGGATATAAAGCCCTCATACAATTGCTTGCTGAGAAGGCCGTGGATTCATTCAGCAGGAGCAGTGCCCTCATCTCTTCATCAAAAACTTAAGTTGGTGACAGATGGTCGACTGGTCACTATAAATGCGGAAGAGGACATTATAGTGACTGTTATCAATGACGCGCCATATTTAGAGACAAATGATGAAGCCGTTGAATGTTCTTTCCGCTCTTTAGAGTTTGTCAATGCAACATTCATCTCAGAAGGGAGTAAAGTCCTTGTGCCTAAGATGTCCAAGGCCACGAGGATGGGTCTACAAATGATGGTAGGGAAAGGAGCCTTACCATGGAAAGGATTGGGCAGATACCTCTAAGGGGAGATCCAAGTGCCATTACTAAAAGAGCAGAGGGATCGTTTTGTCTTGGGTTTCAGGCCAGATGTTAGACAAAGAAGGAAGGACATAGAGAAGAAGCAGGAGAGGAGAAAGGCACGTTTGAGTGGAGAAGATGCCCAGTGGGAACCAATGATATTCCCGCACATATCCTAGACCTTTGTATCAGGAGGGATAATTCACCTTGAGAGAGGGTTATTGGAAAGTCCTCATATCAATGCCATACATGAGGAAGGAATGGAACAAAGGAACCTGATGAGCATTTGCCCTTATGAACCTGGAAGCGTTCTAAACAATTGGACTGCAGAGGAGCTCCCTATAATTTTTAGGAATTACACAGAGTAATATTCAGAACGCTTTGTTGTTTTTTAGCCTAGGAACAATAAAGATCTCTTTGAGAATAGGCTTATGTTCAGAACTTATTATTTCAATAAAATACATTTTGGATAATTAACTTGAGTAAATATTCTTTCATTTTATTCTTTTGACATTCTAATTTCTTCTCAAAATTGTATATTCTTACATTCATATCATGTGAATATTTGTCCCAAAATTTATTGTACATTTTTTCGCACCCAGGTCCCTCGATATCAATGGCATGAGCAATGATATTATGGATTCAGAAGTCTATTTTCAGTAGGATATGTGTTTAAAGGAATCTCGGGATTTTGAAGATGACCGAGATTGCGATTTATCTCAAAACTAGTTGAGAATAGTAAAACAAGAGGAGAAACAAATTTTTCCCCATGAAAAAGAAATAGAGAACATAACTTTAGAAGAGGGAAAAGTTGTGAAAATTGGGACGCTCATAGCCAAGAAGACAAGACAAGATCTTATTAAGTTATTGTGAGAGTTCAAAGATGTCTTTGTATGGTCATACCAAGATATGCCTGGGTTAAGTACTGATATTGTGGTGCATCACCTTCCCATCAGAGAAAAATGCAAGCCAGTTCAGCAAAAGCTACGAAGGATGAGGCCTGATATAATATTGAAAATAAAGGAAGAAGTCCAGAAATAGTTTGATGCCGATTTTCTACGAGAGGTCAACTACTCTAAATGGGTTGCCAACATTGTTCCAGTCCCTAAGAAAGATGGAAAGGTCTGAATATGTGTAGATTATAGAGATTTAAACAAAGCTAGCCCAAAGGATAATTTCCCTTTGCCGCATATTGATACGTTAGTGGATAATATGGCAGGATTTTCATTGTTTTCTTTCATGGATGGCTTTTCAGGATATAATCAAATCAAGATGCACCCTAAGGATATGGAGAAAACTACCTTCATAACACTGTGGGGTACCTTTTGCTATAAAGTAATACCTTTTACTAAAGAATACTCGGGCAACATATCAAAGAGCCATGGTAACATTGTTCCACGATATGATGCACAAGGAAATTGAGGTATATGCTGATGATATGATTGCCAAATCTCGAACAGAGAAAGAGCATATTAAAGTCTTGAAGAAGTTATTTTTGAGATTGAGGAAATTTCAATTGAAACTCAATCCGGCAAAGTGTACTTTCGGAGCTCAATCAGGAAAGTTACTAGGATTTGTGGTCAGTGAGAAAGGAATAGAAGTTGACTCAATCAAGGTCAAAGCGATACAAGAATTACCTCTATCGCGCACTCAGAAAGAAGTCTGAGGTTTTCTGGGAAGGCTGAATTACATTGCCCGGTTTATTTCACAATTAACTGAAAAATGTGATCTCATATTTCGTCTTCTTAAGAAACACAATCCAGGGGTATGGGATGATGAATGCCAGAAAGCTTTTGACAAAGTCAAAAAGTATTTATCAAATGCACCAGTACTTTCCCCACCTAATCCTGATAAACCATTGATATTGTATTTGTCAGTATTCAAAAGCTCTATGCGATATATTATCTCAGTAAAAAGTTCACTGATTGTGAAATGAGGTATTCGTCAATCGAGAAATTATTTTGCGCTTTGATTTGGACAACTAGAAGGTTAAGACAGTATATGCTATATCACACAACATGGTTGATTTCCAAACTTGACCCGTTAAAGTATATGATGGAATCCACTGCCTTGAATGGAAGAATGGCTAGGTGGCAGATTCTACTATCTGAATTCGATATAGTCTACGTGAACCAAAAGGCTATAAAAGGAAGTGCAATAGCAGATTTTTTGGCTAGTAGAGCTTTGGATGATTATGAACCCTTGAGCTTTGATTTCTCAAACGAGGAATTGATGTATGTGGCAAATATTGAGGACTGTCAGTGGAAATTGAATTTTGATGGAGCATCTAACGCTATGGGAAATGGAATTGGGGCAGTCTTGGTATCCCCTGGTGGTGATTATTATCCATTCACATGTAGATTGGATTTTGACTGCACAAATAACATGGCAGAATATGAAGCGTGTATCATGGGATTTCGTGCAGCCTTGGAACGCAAGATCAGAGTGCTGAAAGTATACAACGATTTTACCTTGGTAATTTACCAGCTTAAAGAAGAGTGGGAGACAAGAGATCCTAAACTAGTTGATTATCAAAAAATAGTTCTGGGATTGATTGAGGAATTTGACAACATTACTTTCAATTACCTTCCACGCGATGAAAATCAGATGGCAGATGTATTGGCAACTTTGGCTTCTATGATCAAAGTAAATAAACCAGAAGATATGAGGCCTATTCAGATGAGTATTGTTGAAGTCCCAGCCCATTGTTACGACATAGAAGAAGAGGAAAGAGATAGCCGTCATTGGTATCATAATGTATTACGATACATAAAAAATCACAAAAATCGGGAGAATGGCACAGAGAATAAGAAAAGGACTCTAAGAAGAATGGCCTCTGATTATGTCTTGGATGGAGATATCTTATACAAAAAGAGAAAATATCAAGTGCTATTGAGATGTGTTGATGCTGTTGAAGCTAAACAAATCCTTGAAGAAGTTCATGAGGGCGTTTGTGGAATACACGCTAATGGATTCACGATGGCCAGGCAGATAATGAGATTTGGATATTATTGGTCTGCTATGGAAGGAGATTGTATCAATTATGCCAAGAGATGTCATAAATGCCAGATTTACGGAGACAAAATTCATGTGCCTCCATCGCCTTTGCATATTATGACTTCCCCGTGGCCTTTTTCCATGTGGGGGATAGATGTTATTGGTCCAATCTCACAAAAAGCTTCGAATGGACACCGATTCATCTTCGTGATAATTGACTACTTCACGAAATGGGTAGAGGCCGCTTCATATGCTAGTGTTACTAAATCAGCAGTTAGTAGATTCTTAAAGAAGAAGATTATTTGTCGATATAGAATGCCTGAGAGGATTATATCAGACAACACGCTGAACCTGAATAATAGTTTGATAGCAGAAATTTGTAACCAATTGGGATCAAACATCATAACTCGTCTCCATATCATCCGAAAATGAATGGGGCAGTGGAAGTGGCTAACAAAAACATCAAGAAGATAGTGGGGAAAATGATTGAGACTTAGAAGGATTGGCATGAGAAGCTACCATTTGCACTTTATGCTTATCGAACGTCTGTCAGAACCTCTACTGGGGCAACACCTTATTTGTTGATTTATGGGATGGAGGCCGTCCTACCCATCAAGTTGAAATTCCTTCTCTTCGTGTCTTTGTCGTAAATAAAGTTGGATGAAGTGAATGGATTCAAGCTCGGTATGATCAGTTGAACTTGATTAAAGAAAAGAGACTAAGAGCTATTCGTCATGGTCAGATGTACCATAAACAAATGATGCGAGCCTATAACAAGAAAGTTTGCCCAAGAGATTTTCATGAGGGGGACCTCGTGTTAAAATAGATCCTTCCAATTCAAAAGGATTTTAGAGGAAAATGGATGCCAAAGTAGGAAGGACCATACGTTGTGAAGAAAACTTTCTCTGGAGGAGCATTGATATTGACCGAGATGGATGAGAAAACTTTACCCAATCCTGTGAACTCAAATTCAGTAAAGAAATACTTTGCTTGAGAAAGAGAGGAAGCCAAAGTGAAAACCCGCAAAGGGCACTGTAGATTCCTAAAAAAAAAGGAGAGGCCAAGGCGAAAACTCAAAAGGGCGCCTTGAGACCAAAGGGGTTTTGAGTTGAAAACTTGAAAAGGGCGACTCAAATTACACTTGACGAACGGTCATCTTGCTACACCTAAAACAATGTAAGAGAGAATGTTGCATAATGGGGCATCGACAAAATACCTTGGATCTTCTAAACACATGTTGAACTCAAGGCAGTTTTCATGAAAGTTGTATATGGAAGCTCAATCTGCGATATCTAGGGCATCTAATTTTTTGTCTTATTAATTTTACTATCTTTGGATTCTTTTCCTTCTCAAAGATATGTTCCAGATAATTTTTCTTTGTATTCTTTTATAAATTTATTCAAATTTTAATCCTTCCTTTGTGATCAATTTATTTGTTACCTATTATTCATAAATGTGTAGCATTGAAATAATGATTGACGAACTAATAATTTCACAAAAGAGACGTTTTACATATTACTTTGGAAATTTCTAGATAAGACAAAGAACCAAAACAAGACAATTGTTTAGAATTTCCATGTACATAAAAGAAAAGTCTGGATAGAGACTATTTATCTGAATTTTTTGTCCATTTGATAAATAGACGTGATGTCATCAGATCATGACACTTTGGGTTGGTAGGGTGAACTAAGGAACCCTAAATCATGGTGGAATGGGTTGAATTTGAAATTTACAGATAGATTAGATTGAAAGAGTTTCGACTCTCAATATGGTATGATGGAGCAAGCCTTGTGTTCTCAAGATCCAAGTAAAGTTGACTCGGAAATTACACTAAGATAAGCCGGTCAAGCAAAACGTGATTAATGAACAGAAAGGAAGAACAAATGAGTGATAATACCTAGAGTAGGAATCATGCTCATAACACTTTTGTATCATAGCAAATTTTATTAGGAGAATTTGATTTGTTCAGGTCATTGCATTCTAATCATCTTCATGACACGTCGCATTCATGACACATAAAACCGAGTCTACAGGGTAGACGATATAGCAATATTGGTGAAGTTTCAGATCTTATCTTCCTAAAGTTATGATAAGCAGATCGAAGACGCTTTAGTCTTATCTCCCTGAAGTTGCAGTGGAGTAGACTAAAGTCAGAAGATTTTATCTCCCTGAAGTTACAGTGAAGCAAATCGAAAATAGAAGATCTTATCTTCCTAAAGTTGTGGGAAGCAGATCGAAAACGCTTTAGTCTTATCTCCCTGAAGTTGTAGTGGAGTAGACTAAAGTCAGAAGATTTTATCTCCCTGAAGTTGCAGTGGAGTAAATTGAAAACAGAAGATCTTATCTTCCTAAAGTTGTGGGAAGCAGATCGAAGACGCTTTAGTCTTATCTCCCTGAAGTTGCAGTGAAGTAGACTAAAGTCAGAAGATTTTATCTCCCTGAAGTTATAGTGGAGCAAATAGAAAATAGAAGATCTTATCTTCTTAAAGTTGTGGGAAGCAGATCGAAGATGCTTTAGTCTTATCTTCCTGAAGTTGCAGTGGAGCAAATAGAAAACAGAAGATCTTATCTTCCTAAAGTTGTGGGAAGCAGATCGAAAACGCTTTAGTCTTATCTCCCTGAAGTTGCAGTGGAGTAGACTAAAGTCAGAAGATTTTATCTCTCTGAAGTT
Source organism: Gossypium rotundifolium (assembly GCA_025506655.1). Classification (NCBI taxonomy): domain Eukaryota; kingdom Viridiplantae; phylum Streptophyta; class Magnoliopsida; order Malvales; family Malvaceae; genus Gossypium; species Gossypium rotundifolium. The sequence goes on from CP106734.1 coordinate 18,464,335, forward strand.
ACAGTTGAGCAAATCGAAAACAGAAGATCTTACCTTCCTAAAGTTGTGGGAAGCAGATCGAAGACGCTTTAGTCTTATCTCCCTGAAGTTGCAGTGAAGTAGACTAAAGTCAGAAGATTTTATCTCCCTGAAGTTGCAGTGGAGCAAATCAGAAACAAAAGATCTTATCTTCCTAAAGTTGTGGGAAGCAGATTGAAGACTCTTTAGTCTTATCTCCCTGAAGTTGCAGTGGAGTAGACTAAAGACAGAAGATTTTATTCCAATACCATTGAAGCTACAGTGGAGTTGGAATCATTTGAAGAAAACGAGGATCAAGAGGTCGAGGCTTGGCCAAAACCGGTCAAAATTGGTCCTTTTATTGTCTTTGCTCTATTCTCGTTACACGACAATGAGCAAAGAGGGGCAGCTGTAATAGCCCATTTTGCCCGGGCTAATAATAAACCAAATAAACTGTCCATTTACCGTTTTTAACCAAATACCCTAAACTACCCAATTACCCGAGCCCATTTACAAGACCCAAGAACCAAACAAGCCCAGCAGAAACTTAGGGTTTCCTGAAACCCTAAGTCACCTTCGCGCCGCAAGCAGAGATTACCCAACCGTCATCCAACAGGAGCTCAATAGTCACGTCGCTTCGGATGGAAACCAATCGTAGTGCCACCGCCTCGTCCGACCCTCGTGCCTTGATTCATGCCTGAATCACCACCGTCGCAAGATTTCAAACCTATAAAGGAAAGAAATAAATAGCAAAAAGGGAACAAATAGTAGCAAAATAGGAAAACACAGATATGGAAAGATACGAAAAGATATCTTTTCCATTTTATTTATTTATTTTATTTTGTTTTTGGGTTATAAAACCCAGGTAAAAAACATGTAAATGGAGGATTTTTTTTTTGGAGAAGAGAGAAAAATACACACATACAGAGAGATTATTTTCAGAAAAGATACAAACACAAAAATTTGTAGGTCGAAAGCATTGTCACAAACTCAGAGAAATAAAAATCGAGTTCACTGAGGTGATTTCCTTAAATTTCATACTGTTATTTTATTATTATTTTTTATTTATTGCATATATAACCACTGTTTAAAGAAGTAAAAAGGGAGAGGCGTTTACCTTTCAGAAGCGATCGGATTTGGGAGTTTTAGGCCTTCAGCCATCGGCCGTGGAGGCGCGTGGGGTGCGTGGCTCCAAAACCAGCGATCGGAGTCTAGGTTGGAGGATGAAAACTTCAGAGAATATTTCGGAAATTTTTTTTAAAACTGGGTGGAAATGGTTTTTTGGTAATGAAAATAATATATATAACTAAAACAGAACGACGTCGTTTTGCACTGGTAGGATCCGAGCGTCGACCCGATGACCCGACAAAGATCCGCGCGTTTTTATGCTAATGGTTTATTTATTTATTTAGTCCTTCCGCAATCCTATCATTTTTAAATTGGTTTGATTCGTTTTTCCATATTTATGAAATTAACCTTGACAGTTTACTTATATTACAATTTAACCCTTGATTTATTTATAAATTATTGTTTCTATTGTATAAATTATTATTATTTACTTACATTATAAAAAATTGACATATTATTTTATTACTATTATTTTATTTTAATTTATTTACGTAATTATTTTAATATCTATATACTATATTATATATTTTAAAATTTTTATATAATATTATATTATATCATATATTTAGTTAAAGGTATTTACAAAATATTTCGTTCACAATATTTTTTATATTTTAAATCATTATATATTTTATACATAGTTTATATTATTTATATGTTCATAATTAATTGTGTTGATTCATTATATTTGTCTAATCCTCATTAAATTTTTGTAACTAACTTTAGTATAGGAATTATCATTTATTGCATTTTGTATGATATATTATTGTTTTATATTAAATGTTAATGCACTATAATTGCCTTTAATATATATGTTGATAGTATATAAATACAATGTTGTTACTTTGTTGTTATTTAAACAAAAAATCCATTTTTGCCAAATTATCATTTTTTTAAAAAAAAAAGCTTTTTAAAATAAGGCAATGTTTTGGTATTTAGAAATTCGAGAAATAGTGCCCTAACATTCTGGGTTGCGATTTTTCGTTTGGCTAAATATCTAAATACCCTTTTCAAGTTTTGTAAATAATGAGACGATTTTGATTTCGGAGGTTCTTAAATATCGTGTCCTAACGTACTGGATGTGATGTTTATATTCTTTCGGAACAAGGAAGTCTCGAATTTTAACCTAGATTACTCAAAGTTTTTTAGAAATCATATTTTTAAATGGTTTTTTTAAATTTCAAACATTTGGACATGATTCAATCGATTAGGTACCAATTTTTGGGCATTACGAGGTGTTGATCCTTCCTCGTACGTAACCGACTCCTGAACCGATTTTTTGGTTTTTCGTAGACCAAAATTAAATGTTTTAAAATAAAACGTTTTACAAGGTGATCCGATCACACCTAATTAAAAAAGATTGGTGGCGACTCCCATTTTTTTCGGTTTTAAAGTCGATCCCCATTTTTCTAAACACGATTTTAAAATGGTTTCGACAGCTTGGCGACTCCACTGGGGACTAATAAGAGAGTTAAGCCGAAAAATCGATAGTTTCATGTCCTTATGTTCGAAATTTAAAAATCTTGTTTAAAAATTATGCTTCTTTTATTGCATGTGGTTTTATTGCATGTGGTTTTAAATATATTGCTCTGCATTGCACTGCATGACCGTCGTGGTCACACCCTTAAGTGGGAGTGAGAAGCTACCCTTCGTGAGGTTTTCACCTCCGCGGTGATAGTGAATCACTTTCGGGATACATCCGTACCTATGTCTTCGTGAGGTTTTCACCTCCGTGCAGCCATAGGGAAATGTATTCCCCTGAACCGAACTCAGTCCATATGAGCCTATAATGGGTGAGGATCGAGGAATCTGCTGGTTCAGGTACCTTAACTTTAGATCAAAACCGCATATAGTAAACCTTAAGAGCCCGCCTTAGGTAGAGCTATGCCGAACTTTAGTAGTAACCAAGATAGGTATTTTATTCATATTTTATTCCATGATACTAATTGGTTGTGTTTATTTTTGTGCATGTCATTTCATATTCCTAAGAGGTATCGATCTACGGTCAGTTTCTAAGTTAGAAAGCTGGTTATAGAGAACGGGTTCCTTGATAAAGTGGAGGACAATGCAACCGTCCGTAAGTGGTCAGAGCAAACACAACTTGAAAAAGGGGATAGTCTAATTGAGGGGCATACATCAGAATTATGGGACTATACTCGCATCAGTGTGACACAGAATGATCTTCAGGAGTTAAGAGAGATATGGGATCAACGGAGCGAAGAGACCAAGCAGTTGTTTTACCGCAGCTATGGAGACTTACCATACTTGTTGGACATTCAGTTAGATCCACATTTATTTCAAGCTATTACTCAATATTGGAATTCAGCGTATAGTTGCCTTACTTTTGGAAAAGTTGATTTGGTACCTACGATAGAAGAGTATACAACTCTATTGCGATGTCCTAGAATTCTAGTAGATAAAGTTTACTTGAAGGCTACTACTGTTCCGACCTTTTTGAGAAAGATGATGAGTATTACGGGGATGAGTGAGCAGTGGGTCGCGGCAAGAATTAAGCAGAAAGGTGAAAGTAAGTGCATTCCCTGGAAAGCTCTGAAAGACTTGATCTTAGTGCATCCTGATATGAAGAAAAAGATAGATGTTTTTGCTTTGAGTATATATGGGTTAGTAATTTTCCCAAAAGCATTGGGATATATGGATGAAGCGGTTTTAGATATTTTTCACCGACCTGATAAACAGGTCACGCCTGTTCCTGCAATCTTGGCTGAAACATTCCGGTCATTGAATGCATGTAGGAGAGCTGATGAAGGTAGATTCATAGGTTGTGTGCAGCTTTTGTTAGCTTGGTTCCAAAGTCATTTTTGGAAGATAGATAAAATTTCCTATCAGGTCTTCTCAGAAAATTATTCGCCATTAAGAGAGATAGTGGCTACCCCAAGGAGAAATGATATATCAAGGAAAATTAGACAGCGCTCTTATGTAATCTTCATGACGAGGATGTTGAATGGAAAGCCCCTTGGTTGATCCCTGATGAAGTCCTTTATCGATGTGGAAAACTTGATTGGGTGCCTTTGCCTAGAATCTAGGGAGCTATTGGGTATGCACCGTTGCTCGCACTACGACAATACAAAGCAAGACAATTCGTACCAGCGACGCATGGGTTAGTTCAAAGTGAATTCTCATATCAAGGGGATAATTATAAAAAGAGGATTCGAGAGATCTTTGAGGCATGGCAGCAAGCTCATCGTATTAAGATATTGACTCGAGGATCTATGACAGTCCCAGAATATAGTAAGTGGTTGAGTAGAAGAGTTAATGACAATCTCCCTATGCCAAGATCAGAGGGTGCTCGGTCGATGGAAGAATACTTGCGAGTAGTCCCATCATAGCTGGAGATGATAAAACAGGATTTCAAAAAGCAGAGTTCAGAGTTTAAAAAAAGGATAGAAAAGCTCGAAAAAGAGAAGATGTATTTGAAGATGGAGGTGGATGCTCAGAAATCTGAAGCCGAGAAAGTTTGAGGAAGATCGAGATGGCTTAAAGATCGAATATAAAAAGATGCGACTGACAATAAAAAATTTTATTTTTTTATATTTTTTTTAAATATTGATTTTTTTTATAAAAAAGATGTGAATATAAAAAGATTGAGGAAGATCGAGATGGCTTAAAGATCGAATATAAAAAGATGCAACTGACAATAAAGAGATGCGATTGAGAAAAAAAAAAGAAACAACTTTCGAAATAAAAGATCACCTTTTTTCTCTGTGTTTTGAGGTTTTTCCATTCTCCGTTTAGTGCTATTTTTGTGTTTTGAATGTTTTGAATTTTTGTCTATTGTTTCTATTGATGATCGAAAAAAGGATCTGAACACTGGTATTCAGAGAATCTGTTTTTATATTGATAATCAAATAGGAAAAAAGATCTTTACAATGCATTTTGTTTGGCTTTTTATAGCCATTTTACACGATTTATTTGATGACTTTTTATGTCAGTTTTTCTTGCTTTTGCAGTGCAAGTGGAGCAAGTGGCCAAGTGGTGATGGGCGGTGGCTTGGTGCTCTGAGCTTGCTCAGTAACGGAGGCAAGTGGGGCAAGGTAAGGCAAATAGTGGCGACACTAGGTTTAGGTGGCTAGGTTTCTGAAAAAATTTTAAGTTTTGGGCTTCTTTAGATTTGGGCTAGGGTTTTTTTGTTATTGGGTTTGGTCTTAAGGGTTTTTAGGTGTTATTTGGTTTAGGCTGATAGGTTTGAGTTGTAAAAATGGGCCCGATTTGGGATATTTTGGGTTTATGGTTTTAATATTAGGTTGGGTTTATAGTGGGTCTTTAGATTTAAAAACAGGCCCAGGCCGGGCAAAAATGGACTTATACAAAATATACATATAAAATGAATCCATGATTAACATAACAGAAGAATCTTACATATACATGAAGATGAGAAATAACATTAGCTGTTAGGTCTAGCAGCTTATACTTACTTGATATCATACACTTTGGCTTCAGTAGTCTTATTGCCTCTAGTGATAATAAGAGAGAAGCGAAAATATAGTTTGTAGTATAGTAAGCACGAGCAAGACAAACGCAGCAAGAAATGATATGGGCGACCAGGGAGTGTTAAAATAATCTTTCTTCAATTTTGCCTTCCATATGTTACATTTTATCTCGCAATGCTTGTTCACTTGAATAACTATGTTCTTATAGTGGAAGTCTTCTCGACTGTAATAAATGGAGTCCTCTAGTTTGTTAAACATTTCGGCAACTGCTTCATCGTTTCCTAACCGATTATCAATAATTCTACTTCTACGGAGTAGCTCCACATCCTTGCTTGTGTTGATGAGTTTATCCATGAATATCACATAATCAACAAAGTAAGTTGGCTTTCCAAATGGGAAGAATTGTTCGTGGACCATATAATTTCGGAACTCACGCTCTGTGGAATCTTCAACTTCTAAGGTTGGAATCTTGAGTTCTTTGGTGTCATTGTCAAACGTTATATCAAACTTGTTCTTTTCCCCTTGCTCTTGGTTTTGCATATTTTGGATAGAGACACCTGAGAAATGGATTCCTGCATCTTCCAGCTCTGTTGCGCTAGGCATCCAGCTCCGTGAGCTTTGTAAATTCTCTTCTTTTTTTGCTACTTCTGGTTGGATTCCTGGAGGTGAAAGATGGAAAGTAGAATGTACCAACTGTAGAAAATTCCCGATAATAGTATTTTTGGGAAAGCAGCATGCTACTTCTTTTTCTACTTCTGCTTGGGTTCCTAGAGGTGAAGGATGGAAAGTAGTATGTACCAGGTGTAGAAGATGCCTGGGGTAAATCATGGGGATGCCTTTCGAAAAACTTGAGAGCAAATATAACCAACTTACGAATTTGTCTTTGAGGTTCAAGATTTGGTCTTATCATGCTATACAACTTCAAAAGCACAAAGAAAGGAAGTTGGTTTTCTAGCAATAATAAATCGTACTGCATCTCATTTAAAACATGTGGTCCATGTTTGCTAAACTCATCTAGATGACCGTTCTGCTGGAGTAGCTGAACAACAAAGCATCCATCATACACCATCATATCTACAAAATTTTCTTTAGCTTCCAGGCCAGCAGCAAGAGGTTGTTCATAGCATTTGCGAGTTTTTTCTTCCAAGAGTCCCATTTCCTCTTGAAATTTTTTGAGACCAAGGTTAGTTTTCTTAGTGATATTCTCAAAACACCTCTTTTTGATATCTTCCATCCTCACCAAGTGTGGCTTACAGTAGGTGATAAGGGCCAATTGAAATCACATTTGGTTCGTAGGCCTTTTCATTTATTTCACGTAGTTGATGAGGCACTTTAAAAATCGTAAAACTTTCCTGTTAACATTAAACAAATTTATTAAGGAACTGTTAAGTAAAGCCTTAGTTAGACACATTTAATTTACTCAATGCAAAAACAATGGAATACTTTTTCAAATACCTCTTCTTGAGAAGGTGGATTATCCATCAAAAGTAGGTATGCTTCAAATATAATGAGATCAGTGTCATTTAGAGATGAAGATGAAGACATGTTCTGCAAAAAAGCATGAGATATTATTTCTTGATGAAACTTCTTTTTCTTTCTTATATTTCTATGGTTATACATTTAGTATTAGATATTTGATATATCAAATATTTGAAGCTCACACTTGATATGGTCAGCTTTTCAGTCCTCCACCCTAATTTTGTGAAAGGTTAACCTTGATATCTATCTATACTAATATAAAAATTTTAGTTGATTAAATATTAAAATTATTTAAAAGTTTATGCATTAGTATCAATTTAACAACTTTTAATGTTGAGAAATTGCACTCTGTCATTAGTGTAATACGTAGCTCCCCCCTCCTTTTTACTTCATTATTTTTCAACCCACAGCATGAATATTGTTTCCTTTATCAACTACAAAAACAAATTTATAGCAGTGTTTGAAATACCTCCTCACATTCCTCAATATCAGAATGCGAACGCCACCTTCTTTCCATCTGTTCCAATTATAAACTTATTTATAATAAAAAAGAAATTAAAATTAAATATCAAATTTAAACTTTCAAACAGAAAATCAAATTAACCCATTTTAGTGCAAACCAAAATGAAACCCAAAATGGTTTTCAAAATTAAAAAAAAAAAATTCAAAAACACATTTCAACATTATAATTTTTTAATAAAATTATCCATAATCTCACCCTAATCATTAATAAGATGAATCTGCTTTAGCATGTTCGAATCCACGTCCTCCTATACTTCAATCACTGATAACAATATCGATGCAAATTAAGCTAAAACTCAATCAACAAAAATATAAAATCTATTTTTTAAAAATTAAATAAAATGATTTTTTTTTTATAAAATGCAACTCCATACGTATATAAGATTACAATGCACTCATTTTGCAGGCCAAAAATATATAAAATAATATGTGAAGTTATTTAACTAAAATTTAATGATGATTGAAAACTTAAAATGAGAAAAATAAGAAAAATATTTTTTATATTAATTTTAATATTATGTTTATAATTATCCATAATTTATCTTAACTTTTAAATAAGAAGGTAAAACATATTTAGGGCCTGTTCTTCCAGGCTTAAAAAAAAATACTTCGACTCAAAAGACTTTTGGAAGAAAAATCATGCAAAATAAGTTGCTTTTACTTAATTTTGACTTTTCAAAAGTCTGAAACGAAGAAGCTAACATTTTTAGCTTTTTCTCTCCCAAAAGCACTTTTAGTGCTTAATTATTTTTTTACTCCTCCAATAATATAATACTTTTCTTTTTTTTCTTGGTGCTTAATTATAAATGTGTTGAAATCATTAATTAAAAATAAAAAATATTTTTCAAAATACTAATTACAAATATTTAATGGTTATATTTAAATATTTAAAATATAGTTTATATATTCTAATTAAATTTTATAAGTAATAAATATTTATTACTTAAAAATATTTAAAATTTATATTTCTTATATTAAAATATTAACAAGTTATAGTAATTTTTTATATTCTTACTAAAATATAATAATATTAACTAATTTAAATTTTATTTAAATGCATATTTGTTAGTTGATAATAACATGTCTAAAATAGACATTTTATTTCTCAAAAGTACTTTTGATAGCAATGCTAAACACTCAAATTTTAAACCAAACTTTTCAAAAACACTTCTCAAAAGTACTTTTCTACAGCACTTTTCAAAAGCATTATAAAACTAGCCCTTAGAGACGCTCGGTCATATATCCTTTTACACTAATAACAATATTAATGCCAACTAAGTTAAGACTCAATCGACAAAATTAAAAAAAAATTAAACAACTTATATAACTTAATTAATATTTGTCATTATTTTTATTTTAATGTTATCCAATCAGGAAGAAAATAATAATAACTATACTACAGTGGATAATATATATATATTTCATTATTTTTATTTTAATATATAAATTTGGAACTAAAATTTTAATTTTAATAAAATTTCCCACTCAGTTTAAATTATTTAAAAAAAAAGAAATCAAGATCTGACACTCAATTTAGATTTTAGATTATTTGAAGATAAAATAAACCAAAAACAGTTGTTTTGGGAAATCAAAGATCTATTACGTACCTACAGCAAATAAGCAAAAGAGAATAGTATACCAAAAACAAATAAAAAAAAGTCATAACAAAAAAGATGGAAGGAAATAAGAGGGAGTTAGATATTGACACCAGAAATAGGGATGCTACAGCATAATTCAGTGAAAAATAAAAGAAAATACAACCTTAAAAAAATCATAAAAATTAACATATTCCTCAAAACACAAGCATGCAAACATCTCAAAAATAAAAGAGGGAGAGAAACCTTGGAGTTGTAGTTAAAGATTGGGAGAGATCAGCATATAAATTTGTGATGTTTTCTAGAAAAAAGATAGAAAATTGAGCACAATGCAAAAGTAATAAATTACTTTTTCAAATGCCTCCTCTCTAATTGCCAAGTCGTTGCCCTTTGAAGTCATTTTCTGCACAAAAGCAAGGGTTATTATTTCTTAGACTTTTCGTTTTTATATATCAAGTATTTCAAGCCAGCTAATAGCTAAACTTTTCAATCCTCCACCCTAACTTTGCCAAGGATCTATACTAATGTAAAAAATTTAGTTGATTAAATATTAAAATTATTACTATAATATCATTTTAACAACAATTTCAATTAAAAAAATTTAATGTTAAGAAATTGCACTCATTCATCCAAAAACTACACACTCTCACTACTCTAATACATAGCTCTACCCCTCTTTTTTACTTAATTCATTTTTCAACTAAGGCTTTTGCTTCTTTTATATTTACGCAGTGCACAAAAATACAAATGTATATAGCAGTGTTTGAGATACCTCTTGGAAGGAGGAAAGTCCATGCTCAAATTCAACACACCCTTTCTCAATATCACCATGCGAAGATGTCGTCTCAGGCAAGCTTTTTACTATCTGTTTTGGAAAGTGGCGGCACCCACTGATACTGTAGAAACAAGTAATTTTCCTACATAATATGGCACTAGGTCATTTTTATAATTTTTTTTAATACTATTGGGTTATTTATCTAAAAAAACCCCAAAAATAGTCTCAAAAATAAGAGAGGGAGAGATATCCTAGAGTTTTAGTTAAAGAAATTTGTGATGATGTAAATTTTCAATTTTTTTACAAAAAGGATAATCAAATGGAGGGAAAAGCATACTAAACTATCATACCCTATAGAGAGGCAAAAGATTGAGAATGATGAACAACTGGGGGTTTATGATGTTTTCTAGAAAAATATGAATATTGAAGAACAAGATCAACAAAGATGATAAAATAAAAAAGGAGAGAAAATGAATGAGAGAGAAAGTTGGGATGAAGGATGAAGTGAGAATGAAAAGTAATGAAGAGTGTATATATAAGAAATTTTACAAAAATAATACAAAAAAGTTAAATACAAAAATAGTATGAAATACATTTTAATTGCAAAAAAGGGTAAACTTTCTACAATAAACTTGGGTGCCACCAAGCTGTCAAGCAACACCACTTAAAATCTACTATCAATCATTAGTTAATTATGTTGTTGGAAAAAATATTTTTTAATTGGTGTCTCTTGACATATTGGCGACACTGTCATGTATTTTTCAAAAATATTTGTATTTCCTCCTAAATATATTCTAAATGTTATACGAATTAATATATATTTTTTGGTGCCGCCTGACAATTGGCTACATAGGATTTTTTTAAAAAAGAGGGTGACAGTAAAACTAAAAGCTAAACTAGTCCTAAATATCGTCTTATGAATATCAACTTCGTTAACTCTAAGTTGATGATACCCAGAACTGAGATCTATTTTTGAGAATATTGAAGCCCCTCGAAACTGATCAAACAGATCATCGATCCTTAGAAGTGGGTACTTATTCTTCACAGTCAGCTTATTCAACTGCCGGTAGTCAATACACATCCTCATGGTACCATCTTTTTTCTTCACAAATAAAACCGATGCCCTTCATGAAGACACATTAGGACGGATGAAACCACGATCTAGAAGCTCTTAAAGTTGAGCCTTAAGCTCTGTAAGCTCCTTCGGTGCCATAAAGTATGGAACGATGGACACCGAAGCTGTACCTGGTAGAAGCTCAATGCCAAACTTAACTTCCCAATTCGGAGGTAAACCTGGTAACTTCTGAGGAAAAACATCCGGAAATTCCCTCACTGTTCTGATATCCTCGATAGAAGAGTCCCAAGAAACTAAAACACTGACGTAGGCCAAATATGCCTCACACCCTGTAACGCCCCAAAAGTTAGGGGTTGTAACTTTTGCTTAATTTTATGATTGTGTTTGCTCAACCAGTTATTTGAGGGTATTTGAGGGTCCTAGGGAGGCCTGGGATTGAGTTGGAGCCTTGAAGAAATTTTGATTTTTGACCCTTCAGTAAAGAAGGTTGCTGAAAGTAGGACTTAAGTAAAATTGTGTGTGTTTAGGAGACACAAGTGGAGTGTGTGGTGTGGTAGTGTGGCGTCATGTGGAGAGCGAGGGGAGAAGGGGTTCAAATCCCACAGATGGAAAATTGGAGGCTTCTATTTTGCTCAGGAGAAGACAAGAGGTTGTGTTGGAATCAAATACTGATGGAGAAGTGTTTGAATTGGTCAAGGTTGTTGGGTGAATTTGAATGAGAAGTGGAGAGTGAATTAGGGAAAGATTCATGGAGGAAATCATAGGATTCAAGTATGGGAAGATGTAGCCGAAAGTAGGGGTCTAGCAAAGGGAATTTTGGCTGAGTAAGAGTGTTTGAGTAGCATATTCGGCTTTGTGAGAGGGAGAGTGCTGATTTTTTCAAGTTCTCTTTTGAGAGAATTTTGTTTTTGCGTTTTTGACTATAGCTTTTCGGGTCATTTTCCCTCAATTTTCTTTTGTCGAAATCTCAATTTTTCTTATTCTCTTCTTCTCATTTGTTGGCCGAACCTTTTCCTTTCTTTTCCTCTCATCTCATTTCCTTGTCTTTTCTTCATAGCCGAATACACATCTTCTTTTCTACATCCTTTCGTTGTGGGCGTTTAGTGAACCGTTAAGCCTCTTTCTTCCATTTTTTTCTCTGCATTCCATCAGTATTTGCTACCCTTTGATACCGGATCTTCTCTTCCTATTCGGTTTTTCTCTGTTGCAAGGTAACGTTTTCTTTTCCCTTTACTTTCTTTGCCTTTCTCTCTTTTCTCGGCTAAGCCGAACCACTCAGTCTTAACCTTTGATTGTCTAGGCCGAACCTATTTACTCTTATCTATCTCGAATCACGTTTGTTGTCTTTTGTGAGAGCCGAAACTCTTTGTTAGACAACTGCCGATCTTGTGGTTATTTGGTAAGGGGTAAAGAAACTCAACCGCTTTCTTATTTCGTTCTAGTGAAGATTTTTGTGACTGCTTGGGTAGGAGATTCAGTTTCTCTCTTTTCTCTGTGGGAGGCCGAATGTTGGATATTGCTAACCTCATAGTTTTGTGTATCAAAATTGCTAGGAACTTGATTCTTTATCCAGGAGGGGTCGGCCGAATACTCTCTATAAAGGAAGATCTGTCGTTTGTTGGTGTTTGGAAGCAGTGAAAGTCACAACTCGTAAACAGGTGTGTACTCACACCATTCCAACTGTAGATCGGCAAATGCCGAAAAGTCAAAATACCAACAAATGGTGCCACACGAGCGTGCGATCACACATGTGGTGGACCGAGCCCACGAATATGGGCGTAAGACGCTTGAGGCCACCATGAGCATTCTCATGGGCTTAGGACGTTCTGGGCCTCGTTTGGCTGAAATAGACTGAGTGGGCCTTACGCAAGTAAATTTTGTGGACGGATAGGAAATCAGGAGCAGACCATGATGATCACATGGCCAAAGGCAGTTTTGGGTGGAATGGGCCACACGAGAGTGTGGCCCACCTGGGTTAAGTTTTGGGCTTTGGGCCCAAATACACCGTTTGGATTAAATATGTCATCTTGTCACTCGAGGCGACAGTAGGCCTCCGGAAAGGCCGTTAGGTGGCCAAATTATCGAAATACCCTTGGTGGGTAAATTACCAAAATACCTTCAGTGGGTAAATTACTAAAATACCCTTAAAGGGTAAAATTACTGAAATGCCCTCGATGGGTGTAATTATCGAAATACCCCTAGAGGGTAAGATGACCGTTATGCCCTTTAAGGGCACAATGACTAAAATGCCTTACATGTTATATGATTGTTATCGTATGTAATTATGGTATGTTGTATTCATGAGATATTATGTTGCATGGGGAAAAAGGGATTATCGACGCGAGGAAGTAATGATAAGATCGCATGGTCGCTTGACGACTGTGGATCCATCGATGGCTTTAAGCCGAGTATATGTTTGGCAGCTCTGTCGCAATATTGGTTGGTGCTGCAACCGGAGCTACATAAGGAGTGTAGGGATGGGTGGGTCGATTAAATCCCCACAGGAGTACATGGTTGGACAGAAGACGGAGTGCAGGGTTGGTATGGGCATTAATGCATTGCATACACTTTTCTGTTATTGAGATGGGCTTAGGCCCAGATAGATGTCATCTGTGACTTTTGTTATGGGCTAAGGCAAAACCGAGGCTATTTTGGGCCAAGGCCCAATTGCCACCGTTACTGTTATGGGCTTAGGCCCAGATTGATTTTGATGCATGCCTTGTGACCGATGAGGGTTGTACACACTGAGTTTTCGTAATCTCACCCCCTCTTTTTATTAAATGTTTTAGGTAATCCTCAGTAGATGGTTCGACATACTGGAGGACTCGGAGGTGGCCACACTATGAGCAGCTTTGAATTTTAGTTTTCAATTCTACTTTATTTAAACCGTTTTCTTATTGGGTTGTAATAAGGCCTCTCTTAAAATTCTGGTTTTTAATTTAGGGATTTTCAGTTTATTATGATTTAAATCTGCTAAAAGTTGAACCTGATTTTTCCCAAAACAATAACTATTTTTTTAAACACTATGTTTTCACAACTCAATTTTTGGATAACACGTTTTCGTAAATCGTCATTATTAAGTTAAGCTTCTGCAACAACGAGGTTTTGAAACTAATAACTTTTAATAAACATCGAACAATATTAAACAAACGTAAACTGAGACTTTAGTTTTAATATCAAAAAGGATTTTCAACAAAACCATGATTTTCAAAAATACCTCAATGTGACACACCAGATTCGGGCCTAACTTCTAAGCTGGGTTTGGTGTGTTACACATCCTTTCTGAACTAATTTCTCAGCTAATAGAGAGAAAATCACATTAGATAAGTAATCTTGACGCTCAACGATCACAACCACTTTTTTATCATCCTCGGTCCTCAGAACAACTCCCTTAGACGCGTAGCCCAAACTAACTCGGTGCTCAACTAACCACTCATACCCAAAATTAAGTCGAACTCCCTAAACGGTAGCTCCATCAAATTTTTCGGAAACACAACCCTTTGTACTTCTAATGGAACATTCCTATATAGTCTACTAATCCGAATAGATTGCTCCGACGGACTCAATACAGTTATCTCACCAGAAGTACACTTAACAGAATCCCCAAGTTTTCAGAAATAGAACTAGCTACATAAGAGTGTGTAAAAACGTATGTCTATCGAAGCAGTATATGGAGCATCAAAAATTAAAAAAGTACCCGTGATCACATCAGGGCGTCTCTGTCCTCTTGGCATCGAGCAGTATAAACCGGTGCAAGCTGCCTCACCTCAGTCTAATTAGCACCTCTACCCGGTGCTCTCTGTCTTCGGCGCATACCATTACCAACCCTAGCCGGTTCACGGCCCTAAAGTGGTTGTTCTACTGCCCTCTAAGCCTGAACATTACCCAGTTCTATAGCTTGCATCTGATCAGCACAATGTGAACACCTTCTAATCTGATACTCTAATGACCCACATTGCAGACAAGCCTCTAATCTCCTCCAACACTCATTTGAATGGCGCCTACCACAATCACCACAAAGCTGACTCATTATAGGAGCAACAAAAACTCCCACTCTAACAGGCCCATCAGGTCTAGCTCATTTCTTAGACTTTTGAGTAAAACTAGAGGGCTCAAATCCCTATTATTATTGCCTTTCTCTCGATCTCTATTTTGGCGCTTCATTCGCTTGACCTCCTCGATGATCTTCGTCTTATCCATAAAGACGACAAACTCACACTCCCTCTATGGAGCAATCAAAACCCTCAGACTATCGCTCAAACCGTCCACAAATGGACACATTTCTTATACTCGGATGCTACTATACCTCGAGCATAGCAGCTCAATCTCAAAAACTTAACCTCATACTCGGCTACAGACTTATTACCTTGCGTGAGATTCATGAACTCACGCCTACGAGCATCAACATAACTAGCACCCACATATTTTCCCCAGAAAACAATCTTAAAATAGTCCCAATTCAGACGATCCGGTTAAGTACCCTCTTCAACTGACAACCACCACTGATAAGCTTTATCGTGAAGCAAAGAGACTGTACCCTTCAGTTTCTGCTCAGGAGTGCAGTCAATGTCGTGAAATTTGTGTCATTCCATCCCCTATTTATAGTACTTAGAAAACCTAGTCTATTCCTATCTAAATTCTAAAAGATAAATAAAGATAAATAGAGATAAAAGCTAAAATTAAATCTAAATAATAATCTTAACAATTATCCTAATATAATTAAAATTTAAATAGAGTCTTGTGTTTATAAAATCTCTTCTTTGCACTTTTGCCCCCATGTCTTCCACACTTTGTATTTTCAGCACCACTTCTTTCCTATTTTGCATGTTGGCCCATTTTATCTTTAAATTCACACTTTTTGCCCCTAAATTTCCTTTTGCCTTCAATTTAGTCCCTACCAGATAAAAAATCATAAGTAGCTCAAATTAGTAGGATCATACTCAAAATAAATATGTAATTAATACATAAAAATATGTCATTTCAGAGTATTATCAAATTCCCCCTACTTAGCCCATGCTTGTCCTCAAGTATGGTTTCTATCCACTGTGTAATTTAGATTTTACCATGAAATAAGTATCACTCTAAAGTTTTACAAAAATTAGGCATAATGCATATGAAAATAAAGAGAACTTTTAGCTGGCTTTAAGTAAAACTGAAAAAGTATTCCAATTTAATCACACAAAGATCAAAATCGACTTGGATTATTTCAAGATAATTAGGTAATTTACTAAACTTACCAAGACACCTTATTTGTTTCCACCTTTAGTCCCCAAATGCAATTTTATTATTAATACATCTCTTTTTTTCTTTTCTTTTTTTTGCTTAAGAATATATTGAACCTTTTGACTTGAAGAGAGATGACAGTCAAGCACCTCACTCCAGTTACTCAGCCCAACATACTCCTAATTTATTATATTTATATATGTTTTTTTCTTAAGAATATATTAAACCTTTTGACGTGAACAGAGATGACAACCAAGCACCCCGCCCCGTTACTTAGCCCAACACATTCCCAATTTTTTTTTTTGTTTAATTCCGGTTAGCGGAGTTTTACCTAACATGTCACACAACCTTTTGACACAAAGTAGGATGACAACCCAAGCACCCTACCCCGATTACTCAACTAGTCACATTTTTAAGCTGCACTCATAACCACTGAGACATCAAAATTTATTATTATCATTAAACGAAATTTTAATTTTGGATGACTAGGAAAAACAATCAAGTTTCAAAAATAAGTTTTAGCAACCACCTAACAGTCATGAACATAATTTTAGCACGCAATTATATTAAGTGTCCTCTTGATAAACCGTAATATATTCATATTTTAATCCCACATTTAGCATACTTTTGGATGATTTATTCCCTGAATTATGGAAATAAGTGCTCCTAATCTTTTAATTTCATGTTTTATACTTAAGAGAGCACCAGAGGATGAAAAGAACAAGAAACAGGCCAAAAATGGAGAAAATGGGCCAAAGTACAAAATGCACACACTGGTGCCTCCTTGCCTCCTTAGATCTCGACCACGGCCTATAACTCGATTCACACGACTGTGCCACACGGGCATGTCCCTGCCACAGCAAAGAAGAGTTTCATTCGGATTAGGGTACTTAGAGGCAAAGAAAGACATTCCAAAAGTCTATATAAACATCCTACAGGCCAACCTTCAGGAGGCGTTCAGGTAGGCCGAGGAGCCAAGCCAAAGAGGCCGAATTGTGGGATTCACTCGAAGAAAGCCAATTGATTCATCTCTAGAAGCCAAAATCATCTTCCTTTCAATTTCCTTTAGGGGTTTTAGGTTTTTCTTATGTTTTGTTTTATATTTTCTTCTGAGATGTATTCTTTTATAATTATAAAATAAACTCCTCAAATACCTGAGGGGTATGAAACCTAATACGGATATTGTTATTATTTTCTAAACTATATGATAAATACTTGATTTGTTCTTAACTATGTGTTCTTAATTCTTGCTTTGATATTTCAGGATATTGATTCAAGTATTGATGTGCTTAGGCAGAGGATAAATATTCCCTGTTTAAGAATAGATCTAGCATAGTTAAGCGGAGTTGATCGCAACCCTAGAAATAGGATGACGAAAATCTGCCGGATTAGGGTCAAACCTAATATGGGAGTTCATAGATCGAGTTAATACAATTTTAGGGGTTTTAATTAGAAAGAGATTTCAATTAACTAACCTAGGGTTAGACGTTAGTAGCCTCAAGAGAGGTATTAATATAAATTAAGGAATCCTACGGATCAAGTCAAGTGAATAAATCGTCTGGTTCAGAGTTAGATAACAAGTGAAGTCTAGGTGGATTCTTCCTCGGGTATTGTCTTAATCAATTGGTTTTTCCCACAAGAATTTCCCCAATTCATTCTCTATGTCTTAACATCTTCAACTTAGTAGTTAGTTGATTTTAGATTAAATAATAATTCAATTAATTCTTAGACTAAATAATAAAAAGAAAGCTAGTATTAGTACTTTTGGTTCCCTTGGGTTCGACAATCCGGTCTTGCCACTAAACTATACTACTATTCGATAGGTGCGCTTGCCTCAATCGTGGTGATAGTTAGTTTCTAGGCTCGATCATTCATTATATAAATTTTATGACTTTTTTCCTAGACACCATCACCTCTTTGCATTTAGACTTAATCGATTTTACTATAAGCAAGATAGGGTTAACTCTAATAATCATAATTATTTTAGCCTAATAGAAATAAAACAGTGGAGACAAAATCAAACTAGCAAAATCATAATTAATTTAGTAGACAAGAATCATGCTTACAGGTCAAACAGTGGGCAATTCCTAGATAAAATCTTAGGCATGAAAAAAGGCAGAATATTCTAAAAAAATAAATGTGGGCAAAACGAGCATAAGGTAGCAAAGAATAAGAATACAACAAAGAAAAACAATGATAAAATGATGTAAATAATGAGGAACGCCTCCCCCTAATTAAAACACATTGTCCTCGATTGAAAAATAATATTAATAAATAATGATGAAAAGAAAGGGTTTAGAACACTCCCCATGTCGTTTTCATTACTGTTTTCTCCCTGTCCAAATTTAATTTTTTGGATTCCTCGATTCTCCTGGATATAAGAAAAGAGATAAAATTTATTAACATGTAAGAAAATAAATAAAATAGAAAATATAAATAAAATAAAATTGGGTTGCCTCCCAACAAGCGCTTGTTTAACGTCATTAGCTTGACGCCCCAACTAGTATTGGGGCTGTTCCAGTTGAATTCTTTCGTTCGTATGGGCTTGAAAATTCTCCTTTTTTACCACATCCTCCATATTTGGGTTGAATCGTCCTTGTGCCTCTTTCTTTGGTTTCGTACTTTCCTCCAAGAAAATCTTATGTGTGCATGTCAAGGGGTTGATCCATTTTAAGTCGGCAATGGTCTCATCATTCTCCAAAAATATGCATTTGAGATGCTCGGGAAGTAGTTTTAATTCCAAATCTGGTGCCTGCACAACAGAAGTTAGAAGTTTAGTATTCATAGGAGCTGATAATTCATTAATAGATTCGCAAATAAATCTTGAATCAAAATTATCATCAAACAATGTTTCAAGTTTATCTCCATAAGATGACTCAAAAGTTTCTTCTACTAATGAGTCAATTATATCGACACAGTTTACGTTCAAGATTTCACTTGGGTGACTAATAGCGTCGTAAACATTAAACTTCACGATCTCTTCGTCAAATTCCATCGTGAGAGTTTCGCTACGCACTTCAATCTTAGTTTTTGCAGTATTAAGGAAAGGTCGCCCCAACAAGATGTCTGAAGACCTAGGAATGTTATCCTCTTCTATTTTTATCACATAAAAGTCTGCAAAAAAGATAAGTCCGTTGACTTTCACTAATAAATCCTCAAGGACTTCTTCGAGTTATACAATAGACCCGTCTAGCTAATTGAATGATAACACATGTTTTCGTCAAAAAACCCACGTTAAGTGATTCTAAATAGAAAATGCATTAGATTTATGGAGACCCCTAAATCACACATAGCTTTTTCAATTCCTAAGTGGCCTATTTTGCATGGTATTGCAAATATGCCCCTATCTTTGCATTTCGCTGGCATCTTCCACTATAACACTTGGATACATTCTCACCAACGCTTATCCTTTCATTACCAGTTAATTTTCACTTATTGGTGCAAAGAGCTTGGCATATTGCGGAATTTGTTTGATGGCATCCAACAATGGTATGTTGATCTCGACATTTCTAAATGTTTCAAGGATCTATTTTTCCTCATTACCTCTCCGATGTTGGTTCAATCGTCCTGTTCATCGTTTTTCTGTATTTTCTAGGCAGAATCTTGATCAAGATTTCTGCCAAGATTTGGTTTTGGTACTTTTCGACTTCGCAATGTCACTGCGTTTGGATGTTGTCTTGAATTAGGTTCCATTTGTGACGACAGCTTCCCTTGTGAGTTCATTTTCTCAATTGATATGGTCAATTCTCTTATAGACGCATTGGTTTTCTATTGAAAATCAAGCATATTTGCTGCTAATTTATTGACCATGTTTTCTAGAGAGGTACCTAAATATCGCGACTGTTGTGGAAACCAGTTTTGGTATGGCTTGTTATACTGCAGGTTTACCCCAAAACTCAAGTTAGAATGGTCTTGCCATCTTGCGTTATATGTATTTGTATAGGGGTCATATCGCTTTTGGGGTAGTCCAAAAAAGTTTCCCACAGCATCTAAATAGGCCATAGTATTGTCAGAGAAACTAGAGCATGCATCAGTTGTATGTTCAGATGTTGCACAAATTCCACATGGTCATGTTGGTCCTATTTTTATTGTAAAAATAGAATTCATGATATTAGTAACTCAATCAACTTTATCTTCTAAAGTTGAAATCTTAGCTGGTGAACCCTTCTAATGGGTTCAGGATTGACTTGAAATTGTTGATTATTTACAGCCATTGTGGATATCAATCCCTTGCTTGTTGAGGAGTCATGTTGACCAACGCTTCTCCACTAGCGGCATCTACCATATTCATCTTTATGGGCTTTAAGCCTTCATAAAAGTGTTGAAGTAGAGACTGCTCCGTTACACCATGTTGTGATCATGTTGTACACAACTTTTTAAATCACTCCGAATAGTCGTAAAGATACTCTACTTCTTTTTGCCTTATCCCAACTATCTCCCTTTTTAACTCAGTCGCACGCGATGCTGGAAAAAACCTATTAAGAAATAAAAGGGAAAGATCAGTCCAAGTTGTAATAGATCCAGGTGGTAGATAAAATAACCATTCCCTAACAAAATCTGCTAGGGAAAAAGGGAAAGCACGCAATTTGATTTGATCCTTAGTTACACCCTGAGGTTTCATGCTAAAATAAACCATATGAAACTCTTTTAGATGTTTGTGGGGATTTTCGTTTTGTAACCCACGAAAATTCAGCAGTAACTGGATTAATCCTGACTTCAGTTCAAAATCAGTATCCATAGTAAGATATGCAATGCATAATGTTTGCTGTTCTGCAGGAGCTTTAGCCAATTGTCGAATCGTTTGAGCCATAGGTTGATGTGCTAAATTCGGGTTTTTGTTAACCCTAGTGTTAAGCACTTCTTCTAGTAGATCGACTCCTACTCTTTTTATTTTCTAGTGTTTGAGTAGGGTTTTCGTTAACCCTAGACTCAACTTCGTCGTCTACTTCAATTTCCAACGGTGGGTTACTCTGAGTTCCTACCACCCCTGACTGCTTTTTTCGTAACTTCGTTTCCTTACGATTGGCTCTCGCAGTCTTCTCTATTTCTGAATCAAACGTAAGAATACCTAGAGCAAATCCGGTCATAAGAAACAAAGGAAACAAGATTAATACGTTGCCAGTCCCTGACAATGGTGCCAAAATTTGATGCGTCATCGAGAGCACAAAAAATATCCTATCCCTATAAAATAATGAAAAGAATAGTATAAGGGAAGTAGGGTCAAATCCTTAGGGACTGAATTTGTACAAGTTTTTGTTCCTCGAGATCCCGGACAGAGTTGTGCCTAAAAAATCTTGCGTACCTGGAAAAAAATAAAAAATAGAATTAAAAGTTTGATTGAATTAAAATCACGTAAATTGAAATTAAAATTGTAAAGATAAATAATGTTGAGAAAATAGAGATTTTGATGGAGAGATTCCAACCTCCGGTTATCTCGATCCTTCTTGGGTTCAATCCTAGGCTTTTAGGTGATTCTTTTCGATCAGAATAAGCCAGTTATAGTGGCAAATGATGCCTACGACCACCAGCTCCAGTTATATTTTAGACTTACGATTAGAGGAACCTGACTCTAGCCAACCGTCATTTTTGTTGGACCGTTTTACACTAGATCATCACTTTTCAATAGTGAATGCCACGTCATTTTCTCTTTTGGGCTCAACAACCACTGACGCAGTAAGCTGACGAATCGACCGTGTAATCTTCCCAAAACATACAAGTCGTCTTTGCACAATATGAAAAGATCACTTTTGAAGGGACATGGACGAAAGCGTCAGTCCTATAATGCAAAGAAATGATGAATACTCGTTGAGAAGATTAAGTGAAAGGTTCTAAGCCTCATGAACCCTTTTTTGGGGAATCTCGATAACCTTTGGCTAGATGAGTTTAGTGGCTCATGCTTTTTGGGAAAAAAGAAATAAACTTAATGAAAATGGAATTTTATTGAATAGATGAAAGAATCAAAGGCTAAGCTTTTTGGGAGAGGGAGCTTTATAGAAAAATATGAGTGAAATTTGTGTCACTCCATCCCCTATTTATAACATTTAGAAAACCAACTTTATTCCTATCTAAATTTTAAAAGATAAATAAAGATAAATAAAAATAAATAGAGATAAAAGCTAAAATTAAATCTAAATAATAATCTTAACAATTATCCTAATATAATTAAAATTTAAATAGAGTTTTGTGTTTATAAAATTTCTTATTTGCACTTTTGCCCCCATGTCTTCCACACTTTGTATGTCGGCACCACTTCTTTCTTATTTCGTATGCTGGCCCATTTTATCTTTAAGTTCACACTTTTTGGCCCTAAATTTCCTTTTGTCTTCAATTTAGTCCCTACTAGATAAAAAACCATAAATAGTTCAAATTAGTAGGATCATACTCAAAATAAATATGTAATTAATACATAAAAATATGTCATTTCAAGTATTATCAGGCACCAGAGACTTGGTGTACCACACACTTACTCAAAATGATCCAAGTTATTTGAAAACAAGTTCTTTTTCAAAACAAAATTTTGAAACCCAAAATTCATAACCCGAATTTTGTAACCTAGCTTTGATATCACTAAATGTAACACCCTAAACTCGGCCTTGACGTTATGGTCGAATCCGGGAGTGTTACGAAGAAGGGTTCTAACTCCGATGAGTTTTCGATAAAACCATGTTTAGTTACTTGATAAAGCGTCCAAGTTTTATAAAACATACTCATTTACATATATATACTGAAATCGTTGTATGAAGTTCTTTAATATTTAACCATTTATTTCGCAGTAGAAGATTGAAATTCTTTTAAAACCAAAACCAAGCTCGTGTTCCAAAAAACTATTTGTTAAAACCATTTGTTTGCTTATATTTTGTCGAATCGCCTCAGTTTTAGGAATCGTAACGCAACCAAACCTAAAATTTAAACCAAACAGTCTAAAAGCCTGAACAGTCCAAATATACAAAACTTTCACAAAAATCAGAAATTTCAGTGAAAACCATTAAATAAAAATAATGAAAACAGTTTTTCGCCAAGTGGTCACCACTGAGCCTCCATCGCACCAATCCACTTATGTCTGTGTATTACCTAAACAGAACAAACAAACAGACGTAATTTTTCGTAAACTCAATGTGTAACCCAACAGAGATAGTCATGCAACATATATAGAGTTTCATATACGGTCAGATACAGATTCGAACTTAAGTCCACCATAGAAATAGATATCAGAATCAAATGTACAGAATAGATATACAGAATTCTACCCCCATCCTCTACACACCATCTCCGTCCATCCCATCACACCATGTGGGGTTAAGAACACCCACCCATCCCTACATACCATATAGTGCCGATATGACACATAACAGATAATATACAGTCAAGTTATCAGAATATATGCGAAGAGTTGCCACACAAATCACTTCCTCCACATATACAATTCCCACCCCAAACACTGATACAGAATAGATATACAGAAATATCATAATAACATTCTTATATACAGATAGATACATACTTCAACAGTACAGCCAGACATACATATCAGTATCCTACTTAGATCAGTCTATTAGAATATCATATCACATGAAATAGGGTTTTGTTAGCCCTTATTGACCTTACGGTAGGCCTACAGTCGATTAGAACGACTCGTGTGACCCTAGAGAAAGTTTAAAATTTTGGGCTTAATGCCCGTATGGGCCCACACACCTATGTGACCTACACACCTAGATTGGCCTTGTCCGTATGGCCTACACAATCTAGCCAAAAACCCACACGCCTGTGTTGCATGCCCATGTGGACCCACATGCCCAATTTGGCCTAGCCCGTGTGGCCCTCTCGATAACACTCACACCGTCACACGGCCATGTCTTGCACACGACCACACTTTTGTCAGTCACACGGTCATGTCTCGTACACGGCTTGCACGCCTTTGTGGCATCGACAGACCCCAATTTTGGCTTTCGCCAAACCTCGTTTTCTCACGTTAAGGGTACACATTTGGTACGGCTTTGATGCGAACTATTCCGGAGGCCACCAGCACCTAAAAACAGAGTACCCAACACCTTTTTAGTGATCAAATTGCAAATCTATCAAAACTAAACAGAGCAACGCGCACACACTTACCACTATCAAACCCAATCACAGGTACAGATTAGACTGTTGGAGCGGAACCCACTGTTTCACTGACTTGTCCTACGTAATAATTCCGCAGAACATTAACATCCCCAAATTCACACTGTTATGCCAGTTCAAGCGAAAAAAAAAAAGAAAAAGAAACACACTAACAAACTTACTTACCGAAATGACGAGAGCAAACGAATTAACAAACCCCAACAATTAGAATAATTGATTCGGAATAAGGAATGAAAAACAAAACAAAAAGAAAGCACAGAGGGAAGGAAGGAAGGAAGGAAGGAAGGAAGAGAAGTGAAAACCGACGTCAGAAACTTGAGAAGAAAGAGAGAAAAATAAAAATCAAAATCAAATCAAATCAAATCAAATCAAATTAGAACCCTATAATATCTCAACCCTACACATTATCCCACTACTAACGACCCACTAACTTTCAACTTCCTTAGAATTTCACTTCCACCGGACCTCTACCACACAATCAACGTAAAAAATTAACATCCATGCATGTACGAGGATTCGAACACAAAACCTCAAGCAAGCTAACTCCTTACCACTCGAACCAGCAAGCTCATTCTAATATAAGTTTACAAACAATGTAACAAAAGCCAACCCAACAGGAATAAGGCTAGGATAAAAAATAACAAAATTTCCAAATGTGGGACTTGAACTCAAAACCTCAAACACACACCTAAAACACTTAACAATTAAAGCAGATGCATATTTCACAAAAATAGACTTAAATTATTCAAGGTGTTACATTAGGAGTATATAATTCACAATTAACCCCACATAATCACCCAAAATATCCACTAAAAATGAGATTAAAATGTGTTACTTTTAACACTTATCATTGAGCTCTTTCACCTTATTTTTGTTTTTCATAGCATTGTTGGCATGATTTTAGCTTCTAATTTTTAGAACATAAAGTTTAGCTTCCAATTACTTGAAAATAATATTTAATTTAACTTTTAATGTTTACATTTTTAATCTAGTCTTTATTTTTTTTTGGTTAAATTTGGCCTAAAATTTTTAAAAAAGTCAAATTAGATCATCAAACTTTTTTTAAAAAAAGAGTCAAATTTTTTAACGGAAATACGGACTAAAATATTCTATTTCGTATGGTAATCCATGAGTGCTTCATGCTTTCTTTCTTTTCTTTTTTGAATTTTTATGAACATTTTTATAATTTTATAATTTTTTAATTTTATATTTTTAAATTATTTATTGATGTGACATATAAGATAAATAATATCATGCCAAAGATAAAGTAGATGAGATCTAATCATGTGGCATATGCAGGTTGTTAAACTAACATCATTAAAAAATATTTTAATCAATATTTTCATTAAAATAATTAGACTCTTTTGAAAAAGTTACTAATCAAATTTAACTCAAAAATAAATAAATACTAAATTGATAAAAGAAATAAATTTATCTTTATACAAAATTAAAACATGCATAAACCATGGAATTATATAGCAAATTAAGACGTCAGGTTGGTAGGTGGAAGTACATAAAACAAATTAATAATTAATAAATATAGTAATACAATCCTGTCGGACAGTTCTACGAAATGCATTCATGTTTTCAATTTTTAAAATATCAATTAATAGTCAAATTATAAGTCAATAATAATAATTAATTAAAATACTCAAAAGACAGTTAATTTTATCAAAAGTATAAAATGCAAGTAAATTATTATTAAATTCATAAAATATATAAAAAATAGCACAAATATATATATAACTAAAAATATCATTACAACTTAAAAATAAATAAAGAAGATATAATTACATCTAATTAAATATTATAATTATTTTTAAAATATCAACTTAATAATATAATAAAAATAAAGAGTACTGTCGTCAGTTCAAAAATTTATCCATACTCATAATTTTATAAATTATAGATTACAAATATCTTTTCTTTAGAGTAGATAACTTATCAATTTTTTCACAGATAATGTCAAGTTAACATAAACTAAAATAATATAACTTTTATTTTATCAAAGTTGATTTCATGAATCAACTTGATACTTAATTAATCAAGAAAATTATGAAAATAATTTATCATATTTTAATTAAGTTATACTATTATTATGATATTTTGTTTTTTTTTCCTATATTTAAAAAACCCCAAATATAAAAAGAAATTGTAAATATTAAAATTTGAAAACATATCACTAACGTGTATAAAATTATAAATATAAAAAATAAATAAATATTTTGTTTTGTCCGAGTGCAGGGTTACCGTCTAAAACCAAACCAAAAAGCTAACAACTTTTGTTTTGTCGTTACTTGAATTTATATGCTATTCTATGTTTGGTTCAATGCAGCCATTATTCAATGGGGTCCACTGTTTCATTTGTTTGGTTGATTTTCTTTGTTGAATTGTTCATTCATCAATGTTACGGCTCCGTTTGGATGCAAAATAAGTCATGGTGAGATGGAATATTGAGGTAACATTTTTTTTTATTATATTGGTTTGATGTTTGGATATTTAAGGTAAGTTTAGATGAATGGTGAGGTATGTTTAGTTTATTTTTAATTTCACACTATAGTATTTAATTTTATTATCATCATTATTTTTACACTAATCACAAATAAACACACCACCCACCAAACTCACTCTTAATAGTGAGGAGCAGTTAAAATTTTATCTATTGTTGGTTTCATTTTGTACTAGAGCAAAAGCTATCGGTGGGAAAAAAAAATACCCCAAATTTTGGGACTAGAAGTTTTGGGTTTTATGGTTAGGGTCAAAGATAATGGTATGCTATTGTATTTAGTTGTGCATTTAAATGACAGAATGGGCCTACTAGTCTGGTGTTTGAGTGAGTATTAGAGTAACACAAGGTTTTGAGTTCGAGTCTTTGTGTTTTGTGAGAAATATTTTAAATTTTGTTTTGTTAAATAGTAGTTGGTTTTAAGTTAAAATATATAACCAATTATATTTATTTCTTTTTGCTAATTATTATTATTTTATAGTTTAGAAATTCTTTTGCTAGACGTTTTTTTTTTCCCTTTCTTGGTTTTCTTTTCTTTGGCTTTTCATTATCGTTATTCTTTTGAACGGTTTGCTTGGGGATTTTGGATAGTCTCTCCCTAATCATCAAAATAATGTCGGAACGTCATAGATCGCAAATCAGGTGTGGGTTTTGTATCTTCTTTTGTTTTATTTGTGAATGAAAAGTCGACAACGTACATGTGAGTGTTCGTAAACCTGCTAAATCTGATGTTGTATCATTGTCTTATGTTTAGAATGTGTATGATTTGGTATATTTTCGAACTATCGAGGGCTGGAGAGTGCTTCGTGGCTGAAAACATGTTTTTCGGGGATATTTTAGGGTGGTTTCGTGACCACACAGTGGCCACACGAGCGTGCGTCAATATACACGGCCGTGTGCTTTTAGGAATTAGGGTTTCCAGGCTGATTTGGGCACCACACAGCCGTATGGCCAATTTGGGGATTTTTGTCATTTTTCACACGGTAGTGTCCCCTAGGCACACGGGCGTGTGAGTTTAGAAATTACGGTTTGAGTGATTTGATGCCACACGACGTGTGGCTAATTTAGGGATTTAGGGATCTCACACGTGCGTGTGAGACCCTTACACGATCGTGTCTGCCCTGTACTTTAATTTAGTTCAAATGGACAGAAAGTTACATGGCCTGTTGCCACGGCCATGTCCCTAGTCCACACGGGCGTGTGCCTCTATTCGCATGAGCGTGTGCCCCTCTTTACACAGGCTATTGACCTCCCATATGGCCTAGGCATTTCCACACAGCTAGAGTACACGGGCATGTGGTTCTAAGACACTAAATTTTAGCTTGTGTATGTTTTTGTTCTGAAAATGTGTCTGTGTAACCCTTGGCTAAGCTTTAGTGAGGGTGTTTAAGTCTCAGTATCTCTGACGGTTGAATGAGATGTTTGATTCTAGATCTGATCTATAGGGTGTGTATGCATATCTGTTCTCTCTGACTGTCTGTTAAAGTGTCACTGTTCTATGTATATCTTTGAGATAGTTAGACTGTATGGGGTTCCGGTGTCGATTATTTCTGACAGAGATCTTCGTTTTACGTCTCAGTTCTGAAAGAGGTTGCATGAAGCTCTGGGGTTAAGCTTGGATTCCAGTACTGTGTTTCATCCTCAAACCGATGGTTAATATAAGAGGGTGATTCAGATACTGGAGGATATGTTTCGGAGTTGTGTGATTGATTTTCGAGGTAGTTGAGAGGATTATCTGCCGTTAGCTGAGTTTTCCTACAATAATAGTTTCCAAGCTAGTATTAAAATGGCACCTTACAAGGCTCTGTATGTTCGTAAGTGTCGTACTCCTTTCGTGTTAGACTGAGTTGGGCGAACGTCGAGTTTTGGGTCCTGAGTTGGTTTTTGAGACTGAGAATAAGGTTTGACTGATTCTGTCTGAAGACGTCTAATAGACTGAAGTCTTATGCAGATCTAAAGAGGTGAGAGATTGAGTACTCAGTGGGGGACTTTGTATTTCTTAAGGTTTTTCCATGGAAGAAGATATTGAGGTTCGGTCGTAAGGGCAAGCTAAGCCCTAGATTTATTAGGTTGAGTTCGCCTATAATAATAGTTTCCAAGCTAGTATTAAGATGGCACCTTACGAGGCTCTGTATGGTCGTAAGTGTCGTACTCCTTTTGTGTTAGACTGAGTTGGGCGAACGTCGAGTTTTGGGTCCTGAGTTGGTTTTTGAGACTGAGAATAAAGTTTGACTGATTCGGGATCGTCTGAAGGCGGCGTCTAATAGACTGAAGCCTTATGCGGATCTGAAGAGGCGAGAGATTGAGTACTTAGTGGGGGACTTTGTATTTCTTAAGGTTTTTTCGTGGAAGAAGATATTGAGGTTCGGTCGTAAGGGCAAGCTAAGCCCTAGATTTATTAGGCCGTACCAATTTTGAAACGCATGGGACCAATTGCCTATCAGTTGGAGTTATCCCCTGATCTGGGCCGTATCCATGATGTTTTTCATGTTTCGATGTTGAGGCAGTGCCGATCTGACCTATCTCACATTGTCTCGATTGAGGAGATCGAGGTTAAAATGGACTTAACCTTTGAGGAGGAGCCGGTTCAGATCCTAGATCGAGATGTTAAGGTTCTGCGAAAAAAGTCCATTCCATTAGTGAAAGTGTTGTGGTGAAATCATAGCACTGAGGAGGCCACGTGAGAACCTGAAGACTCGATGCGTCAAAAAAATCCTCATATATTCTGATCAGGTAAATTTCGAGGTTGAAATTTCTTTTAGGGGGTAGAGTTGTAACACCCCAAATTTCTTCTATTTGCCTCTGTAAAAATTTGACATTAATGTGTATCTGCTTCAGTAGTTAAGTGTTCTGTGTGTGTGTGAGGTCCCAATTTCAAGCCTTACCTTTAGCAATTTTGTTTATTTTTGAAATTAAGCCATATCTTTGTTCAGTGGGCTTATATTTATTTGTTTGTAAATTAATATCAGAATGAGTCTGCTAGTTTGAGTGGTAAATGGGTTAGTGTGTTGGAGGTCCTGTGTTCGAATCTTTGCGTTAGCAAGGGGGAATTATATTTTTGCTCTATTAACTGATAGAGTTCCAGTGGAGTTGGGATTCTGAATGGTTGCTAGTTAGTGGGTTAGTGGAGAGAAATTAGGGATTTTTGTTGGCAGTTTTCTTTTTTTTTTCTTCCAAAACTTCTTTTCTCTTTGGCATTTTCCCTCTGCTTTGCCACTTATGATTTTTCGGCTTTCTATTTTTGATTATCATTAATTTTTTTTTTCTATTTTTGATTATCATTAATTTTTTTTCTTTCCTAACTGTGGTACGTCGACGTTTCGTTTTCCTCCGTGCTGTTGAGTAGGTAAAGGTTTCGTTGTGTTCTCAAGATAATTTTGTTTTTGCATTAGTTTTTATTAGTGAAATCGTGGGTTGATTTTCTGCGGTTGTTTTGGGTATAGGAGAATGTAACAGCCCAATTACAACCCTAATTGGAATAGTGGTTTTGGGACCACGAATCCGAGTTAGAAAATATTTTTTTATTTTATTTAATATTTATGATATATGTTTGAGCATGTGTTAAAATATCGTGAGATAATTTGATTGTTTGTATGTTTAATTCAAGAAAAAGGACTAAATTGCATGAGTGGTAAAATTAGCCATTTGCTTGATTGGGGGTTAAAACAATGTGTCTTTTTAATTAAGGGGTTTTATATTGCAATTACCTTACTATTACTATAGTGGACGGCAAAGTGGAATAATATATATGTATATTATATTAATAATAATTAGTGATATATGTTAATAAGATATTATATTTAAGAATGTATAATGGAATAAAACATAATAAAATAAAGGGAGCCATTGCATGTTCATCTTTTTGGGCTCTCTTGGCCGAATATAGCAAAAGAAAAAGAAGAGAAAAACTCAATAGAGTTGGTCACTCATCAACCAAAATTAGGTAAGCTTAAGTCTTGGATTTTTGATGATTTTTTCATTTTTGTGATTGTTGATCATTTTTCTATCAAGCCCATGTATTAATTTTGTACATTGATCATGTATTTGAGAAATGCCATGGATGTTAGGTTGAGTTTTGTGATGGTTTTTGGTATTAAATATAAGATTGGAGCTAGATGAACATCTTTTGTTTTTGAGCTTTTGATGAATGTTGTTAATCAAGGATTTATTTGTAAAAAGAAAAATTTTAGAGGTTAAAATGTCAAATAAATGAGTTGTATAGGCTTGTAATAGGACGAGGAAGATTCGGCCTTATTGGAAGATGTTCAAATTTTGAGTAAATTATGAGTTGTGTATTAGGGACTAATTTGTAAGAGTTGCAAATGTTAGGGCTAAAATGGTAAATTTCATAATTAAATGATTTTGGATCAAATTGAATGAATATATTTTTGAATGAGTTTAAATTGGAATTATTTAGATCAAGAACAAAAGGAAACGGGATTGGATCGGGGAAAAGCTAAGTTAAACGAATAGCCGTAAAGCTTAATTTGTCAACTTCTGAGGTAAGTTTTAAGCAATTGGTTTAAATTGAATTTTATTTTATAATATAAACTTATATTAAGAGGAGATAGGTATGTTAAATTATATATTGCCGAATGTGGTATTATGTTTGATGTAAATTGGCCGAATGTGAGGTTGTTTATAGTTTGGGCATAATTGCATGAAAAAGGCATTTTAATGTTAATGATGAAATTAAGTATTTGGGACATTAAGCTAAAATGTGATTGATTTTAAATGGAATAGTTGGATGCATGACAATGGCTTGACCGAATGTGTTATAAATTTGGATAGAAAATATTAAGGACATATCTTGGTGTATGTAATTATATGTGGTACAGTGGATTGGTTCTCATTTGTGTATGTATGGAACTGAATGAACAACAGGTTATGAAAGGCACTGAGTGTGCGTGCATATCACCGAGCACTAAGTGTGTGAAATTGGTTACAAGGCACTATGTGTGCGAATTATTAAAGTAACGGCACTATGTGTGCAATACGTTACGGAAAGTTGGCACTATGTGTGCGAATTATTAAGTAACGGCACTATGTGTGCGATACGTTACGGAAAGTTGGCACTATGTGTGCGAATTATTAAGGTAACGGCACTATGTGTGTGATAAGTTACGGAAAGTTGGCACTAAGTGTGCGGGAATTGCTAAAGTAACGGCACTATGTGTGCGGTACGTTACTAAATTCAGGTAACAAGATACAAGTTTGATAATATATGTTAGGTTTGTTTTATTAAGGTGGGTACGAGTAATAGGCAAGTTTATCATTATGCTATGCACTATTAATTAAGGTTGGAAGGTAAGTAACTAAAGGTATGTATTATTTATGATACTTTACGATTGAAGATGGGTTAAATTTTAAGTAAAGAATTTGGTAAGTAAAGAAAATATATGCTATTCATTTTATTCATGTGAAGGTGGTGTAAAAGTATATATATTTATACATGCATATAATGTAGTTATGAAATCTATCTTTCAATGGTTGACTATTCGGCAAAGAGATTGTGAATGAAATAAATTATTTGATCTTGATAGAGTTTATATGTGAGTTAAATGCTTGAAACTTACTAAGCTATAATAGCTTACTTGGTGTGTTTGTTACATTATGTAACACCCCAAACCCAGCCTAAACGTTACGACCGAATCTGGCATGTCACATGAAAGGAATGTCTAAAAACTGTGTATTCATTAAAAAGTTCATGTTCTTTATATTTGTTGTGAAAAGTCAAGTGTAAGTAATTTTGAATAAGAAACGGTTTATTAACATTTTAGGAAAATCCCATATTAAACATTTAATAACAAGCAGTAACCAAATTAAAAGCTAAAACCAAATAAAATACCAAGGCCTTATTACATTGCAAAATCCCAAAATTAGAAAGTAATTTTAAATAGAAACTGAAAGTTTACGAGAAAACAGTGCATGGCCACCACAGAGTCCACCTCGGCTCCAAGTCCTCAAACTAGGGATTACCTGAAACATTTAAAAAGAGGGGGTGAGTTTACGAAAACTCAGTGTGTACAACCCCTAATAGTAAGAACATGTATCAACCCATACAAATTCAACACACTAAGCATGTATGCAATGCAAACCCACCTAGATATCCAACCTCTACACACCACCAGCACCGCCAATCACACCTGGGATTACTAAATCGACCCTCCATTCGCTACACACCATCGAAGGTAGTCGCTGCAGTCAACTGCACATCGCCCTTATAATTGTGGCATAGCCACCAGATAATGTGACAGAGTCACCGGATTCATGTTATGTGACATAGGTCACCAGATAATGTGGTAAAAACCACCAGAACACTTCCCCTTTATCATTATCACCCATATGCCCATGCAACATACAACATGTTATAATACTTTGTGTATGCAGTATGACATGTATGCAAATCATATATCAGATAACGCATGAAACGAATTACCATCATAATCAGAATAATAAGATACAACATAATCAAGCTAACCAACATCTAAGGGTATACCAATAATTTTACCTACCAAGGGTATTTTCGTAATTTACCCACCAAGGGTATTTTCGTAATTTACCCACCAAGGGTATTTTCGTAATTTACCCACCAAAGGTATTTTTTGTAATTTACCCACCAAGGGTATTTTTGTAATTTCACACCTACAATGGCCTTTTGAAGGCCCAAAGTTGCCCCGAAATGACTCTGACTACCATTTTCTACTTTTTATCAATTATTAGGCCTAAACTCGATTTTGGCCCATTCTGCCCACACGCTCGTGTGGCCCACCTAACACAAATCTAGCGACGATATAGGTTTCACCTAGTCTAGTTCACTATATACTATATCATCATACAATTTATTCCAATTGGGCTCCCCCATTGGGCCCACTTCACCCAAGCAAATTTCAACCCACAAGAATACTACTTGATGGCCTCAACTATCGTAAGCCCCACACAATCGCACCTACTATTGTCGTGGCCAAACACTTGAGCCTCTACAACTAGAGTAAAGAGAGTTACACACTCCGGTATGTCACGGAGTAAAATGTTTGAAAGATTCTCGATTTTGATGAAAAATTTGAAAATTCAAAGGTTATAAAACATGTTTGATAAAACTCGTGGAAAATGATTGATTTTATAAACATGGTTGTGTTGAAAATCCTTTGAAAACATTTGATCATTTAAAATTTTAAAGTCATCGAGATGTTATTGTTAACTTGGTTAATTTTGCTACCGATGGTAACATCTTTGAAAACTCGTAAAAGTTACTTAATTTTGAAAACGTTACTTTTAACCTATTCATTTAACATTTATAATTTCATTTGTAATATAGTATAAGTAAAGTAAAACAACTATGTAAACATCCAAATAATAATTAGCGGCCTTATTACAACCCAAAATAAAAATTTAGTAAATAAACAAACTTAAACTCAGATTAAATAAATTCCATATCCAAGGAATCAAGCATGGCCGCCTCGAGTCCTCTCCGGCTCCATCTCCTCGATCTACTCATCCGCAAAATAATATGGGAAGGGTGAGTCACCAAGACTCAAAGTATAAATCCCCACCCCAAAATGCAACTCATACACAAAATATTAGTAAACATGCAAACATGCAACCCAAACTAACCATCCATACTCCTTTTCTACCCCGTGTGGTCAAAACCACCGGTGGTCAAAACCATCGTGACCGAAGTCACAAATCAAGTGATGGGGCCAACCCATCATGTGGTCAAAACCACCGATGACCATAGGTCACAATTTATCAATGTATGGTCAAAACCACGGTGGTACCAAACCACCGGGACTTAGTCACAATTTAACATCAATGGTGGTCAAAACCACTGGTGACCAAGTCACAATTAAACCGATGGGGCCAACCTATCTTGTGGTCAAAACCACTGGTGACATCCATAGAGATCATCCCCTCCTCTCATCAATCCCACCATCATCATGCTTACATAACAAGTATCATAATCCCATATATCATGCATTTATGTATAGCATAGCATTCAACTGCATATGATGGCATAAACAAACATATATCATAGATCACGTAATAGGGGACTTGCCCTAATCCAAGCTTATGCCCACAAGGCAAAGTTTCAACACAAGAGGTTATCTATAACATAATAAGCAATGCTAACTAATAAAGTGTGTAAGAGTTTACACACTGCTTAACCAAGATCTAAAGAGAAATCCAGAATCTATGCGATATCACAAAATCTCAAAAGTAATCCCAGTATTGCTCCTACAATCGACAAACACCTAACCCTTTAGATCTAATAGCTATTCGCTACCATACCAATAATCCCCCTAGGATATCTTTATTATCACTTACTGTTTACTTGAAATAACACTCACCTTGGTTGTTGATTTGGTCTCTACCAAATCCCAAAATGGCTTATTGCCTAAATCGTTGAATCCTTTTATGGCACATGTTAGTTTGTTAGAATTAGGCATTAATTCTTAACAATTGGCCCTTGGTCGAAACTATCTATTACTTACCAAAAAAAATTGAAATCCCGAAGACTTCTTCAAAGCCCTTAATGTTACCTACACACAAGATACACATCACCATCATCTTAAGAACACATTCGACCAACCATACCAAGGCCTATTCTTACTTTCTTTCTAAGACACCAAGAGGAAAGAGAAAAGAAATCGAATGCTTAGAGTGACACACTTACCACCCTTTGAAATCGACAAGACCTTACTTTGGGGATTCGGCCAAAGTGGATCTAATAGGAGAAGGAGATTTAGGCAAAAATGGAGTAGATTGGGCACACAAGATGGAAGGGTTAGAATTTGAGAGAAGAGGGTTTCAAGATTATGGAATAAGGAATTAAAGAAGAGAGGTTTTTGGAGAACCTTAAGACCAAGAGAACTATCAGAGAATTCAACACAAATTGGGAAGAAAGAAAACAAGTTTTAAAGAAAATGTTAGCCAATATGCCATCACAAAGAGCCCTTCATTCGCCACCTCTCCTTTATTTTGTGATAATTCTTATCTTTTAATTATCACCTATTTAGTTAAATTAAATACAATACCTATCTTCTATCCCATCCTTTATCACCTCTTCAAAATAAAAAAATGAAATAAAATAATAATAATAATAATCACTCTTCTTTAATTGAATAAAACAAGGTTTATCCTTATCAAAATAAGAGTCCCACATGCAAGCCATTAGCTCCTCTCCCATTCATGCCAAAAAAAAATACATAAAGCTTCTTGCTCCATTGGTTCGAACATGGGACCTAATGGAGCAAAGCGCCCAACGCCTCTAACCATTACATTAAGGCGTGTCTTTGTGACATAACCTCGTCACAAATTCTTTTAAGAGTTCCTTCGCTAGCTTCCCTTTGCTTTAACGCAAAGCAAAATAAAACACCCATTGTTGCCCATGCTACTCGAACATGGGACCTCATTGCCACACCCCTTTATCACATCTCAAGCCACTCTTCCACATCGACTTTCATGTCCATAATCCTCACCATTTATTTTTAAGGCCTTCCTAGCCCATCACCCTGCATACATAAAACTCCTAAGCGCCACTCCAAACCCAAGACTAATCGTCACCTCCCCTTAAGGCGCATGAAAGCCACTTTGCTACTAACTCCTTTCGTGACATAAACCCTTACAATCCCGCTCCTTCCTTAACTCCCTCTTGCCTTAACGCCAAAGGCAAAATAAAACATCATTACGCTTCCAGCAGACTCGACGTGAGTCCTCCCTCCTGCCTCCCATGCTCCTTGGCGCCTCAAGCCACTATGCCAATTAATTCCTTGTGTCATGCTTCTCCCAAATTTCTCTTATCCCTTATCTCACCTAGCTCCCTCCTCTTAAGCACTAAAAGAAATTTCCATCCTAAGTCGACCTAGCTCCGGTTATGACTAGACCCTAGAACATGTCAAGTAAGCATAGTATTCATTTTCTTTTAAGCAAGCACATGAAAATAATAAAATTTGAAACAACCCCTAATTCAGATGTTACGCTTTACCCCTTAAAAATAATTTCTACCTCAAAATTACGGATCAAGAGTTGGGGTATTGCTCAGTAGTATCACATCCTCGGGTTCCCATGTGGCCTCCTCCGTACCATGGTTTCGCCATAACACCTTTACCAAAGGCAATCGACTTCCTTCACAGAACTTTGACATCTCGATCCAAAATTTGTATCGGCTCCTCCTCGAAGAATAAGTCCGAGTTCACTTCAATTTTCACAACCGGCACTATGTGTGATGGATTCGATCGATAGCGCCTCAAAGATCAAAACATGGAAGACATCATGGATTTGGCTCAACTCTGCTGGAAACTCAAGTCGGTAAGCTACCAATCCCACACGCTTTCAACACCGTACGGTCCGATGAATCTAGGGCTTAGCTTGCCCTTCCGTCCAAACCTCAAGACCTTCTTCTAAGGTGATACCTTCAAGAAGACCTTATCACCCATCGATATTCAACCTCCTCGCACTTAAGATCGGCGAGGATTTTTGCTCGTCCGATGCCTCCTTAAGACGAGCCCAATTACTCTAACCTTATCCTCCGCCTCGCCACTAACTCCGACCCAACATTTGTCGCTCTCCAGCTCAGTCCAACATGTAGGAGTACGATATTTTCGACCATACAAGACCTCATACGATGTTATCCGAATACTCGCTGATAACTATTGTTATAAGCGAACTCGCCAAAGGTAGGTACTCCTCCCAACTACCACGAAGTCCAAAACGCAGCCCCTTAACATATCTTCCAACACTTGGATAACCTCTCGATTGTCCATCGATCGCGGATGAAAAGTCGGATGAAATTCAACTTCGTGCCTAACTCCCGATTAAAGCCTTCCGAATCTTGACGTGAACCGGATCCCGATCCGAGATAATGGACACCGGTACTCCATGCAACCGCACTATCTCGCTATATACAACTTAGCTAACCTTTGAAGCGAATAGTCAACCTTTCTTTGGTATGAAATGGGCCGACTTGGTTAACCGATCCACTATCACTCAAATCGCATCTTTCTTCATCGGGCGTGAGGGAAACCCACTTACTTAAATCCATAGTAATCTCCTCCCACTTCCATCGAGGAATCTTTATCGGTCATGCTGTATACGATGGCAATTGATGCTCACCTTAACTTGTCGGGCATGTCGACACTTACCCACTAACTCGGTTACATTTCCGCTTAAGACCCGCCACCAAAATTGTCCCTTAAATCTCGATACATCTTGTCGCTTCCGGATGCATAGCTTACGGGTCGTTATGGGCTTCTTTAAGGATTCGCCTCAAATCATCATCCTTAGGCATACATACTCTCCTTGAAAATACAACACTCCATCACTCGCCCAAGTCGAACCTTTCTACCTCACTACTTTGTACTTGCAACCTCCGAGTACTCAAAACTTCGTTGATCATTTGCCTTTCTTTGACCTCATCAATCCAAGATGGCTTTACTTGCAATTACGCCAAGACTCCCATCCTCATAGAGACTTAGGTGAGCAAACATTGCTCAGAATCCGCTACCACCTTTCGGCTCAATGCATCGCCTACCACGTTAACCTTACCCGGATGGTATTCGATTGAGCGCTTGTAATCCTTCAACAACTCAATCCACCTCCACCGCCTCAGATTTAAATCTTTTGAGTCAAGAGGTACTTCGTGCTCTTGTGATCTGTACACCATCGACTTCTCCCCATACAGATAGTGCCTCCAAATCTTCAAGGCAAAAACCATAGCAGCCAATTCCAAATCATGTGTCAGATAGTTAGCTTCATGAGGCCTCAACTGCCGTGATGCATAAGCGACCACCTTCCCTTCTTGCATCAACACACACCTAAACCAGTATGCGATGCATCACAATACACATGAATTTCTTTCCGCCTCGGTCAATCAAGACCGGTGCTTCACAAAATCTTCTTGACTTATCAAAACTCTCTTGTCGCTTCTCGCACCATACAAATGGAACTCCTTTCCTCGGCCAAGAATTTAGTCAATCTACTTTGCAATTAAGGAGAAATTTTCCACAAATCTCCTATAATATCCTCGCAACCCCAAAAACTTCGAATTTTCAGAATCGACTTTGGTGGTTTCCATTCCAATATTGCCTCAATCTTACGGGAATCCACCCGATTCCCTTTTGTCAAACAACATGCCCTAGAAAAGTTACCTCCTTAATCCGTAACTCACACTTGTCAATTTGGCGTACAACCGCTTCTCCTTAGAACTTGCGTAACCACATGAAGATGTGCGCCATGCTCCTCTTCGCACTTCGAGTACACCAAAATGTCGTTTATGAACACCATGATGAATCGATCCGCATAGGGTTGGAAAACCCGGTTCATTATGTCCATAAACGCGGTACGTGCATTCGTCAAACCAAAAGGCATTACTAGAAACTCGTAGTGCCCATACCGAGTACGAATGCCGTCTTATGGATATCGACCTCCTTAACCTTAAGTCGATGTTACCACGACCTAAGGTCAATCTTAGAGAACACCGATGCTCCCTTGAGTTGGTCGAACAAATCATCAATCCCGGCAAAGGATACCGTTCTTTATTGTCAACTTGTTCAAATTGTCGATAGTCTATGTACATCCTCATTGTTCCATCCTTCTTCTTGACAAAAAGCACCGGAGCTCCCAAGGTGATACATTTGGTCGAATGAACCTCTATCCAACAATTCCTAGATCTCGCGCCTTCAACTCTACCAATTCTTTGGCACCATCCGACACGGAGCTATAGATATTAGCGCGATTTGGTAACAAATCTATACCAAATTTAACCTCACGGTCCGGAGGTAAACCCGGAGTTCCTCCGAAACACATCAACATAATCCTTTACGGTCCGGACATCCTCACAAATGCACCCTTAGCTTCCAAAGCACGTACATGCACTACATATGCTTCATAACCCTTCCTAACCATCTTTTCCGCCTTTAATGCAAACACAGATTAGATAGTTAATCTCTCCTTTTACCTATCATCACCACCTCATCCCTTTATGGTCCTTAATACCATGTGCTTAGTCACACAATCCGAGCTAGCTCGATACTTTACTAGCCAATCCATCCCGAGGATTAGATCGAACTCTCGAAAAGGTAGTTCCATCAAGTCACCAAGAACACGACCCTTGGAGTTCTAGGGTACATTCCTATAGAGTTTACTTATTTCTACAGAGTGACCTGAGGGCTTAACACACCATCTTCCTAGAAGTAAGCTCGAGTCTAAGTTCGTAGTTTTCATTACGCTACTAGCAATATGAGTGAGTTGAGCCAATGTCAATTAAGGTGTTATAGGTACTCCAAAGATCAAAAACATACCGATTATGACGTCCGATGCGTCGCCCTCCTCCCGACGCCTCACGCAGCATAGACCAAACCAGTTTCCTAGCCTCAAGACTGCAGTACCTCCCCTCGGTGCCCCACGACCTCTGCCAAGACCATTACCTCCTCTTCCCGCACCACAACCTCTCGGTGGGTGTGGTTATCCTTCCTATTCAAAGCACGATCCCGACCTCGACCTTATCCTAGCTACCTTTTTCGAACAATCTCAAACTCGATGATCCATGGACCCACATTCAAGCATCCCCGATTACCATTCTAATACTCTCCGTGTGAGACTTCCCACACCGAGCATACCGTGGCGGCCATTGAGGATTAGCAGCAGCAGCAGCAGCCTAGCGACTTGATCGACCCACCATATCTCGTCCTCTTCACTGATTACGTAGAACCTCAAGATCCGGAGCTCCTCTTATTCCAACTCCTATCCCGATTCCGCCTAACAATCTGTCTTACCCTTCAAAGAACCTTAGTCTTCTCTACTAGGACAAAGAACTCCGTTCTGTTGTGGAGCTATCATTATCCTCACTCATCTCTCAAATTTCCATCCTCGAATCTAACACGGCGTTCATGCTCGGTACCCACAATACCACGAGCATACCTACTCAATCGGAGAAATTCGACCTCATACTCGCCACCGTCTTATTACCCTGAACCAGGTTCAAGAAGGCCTTCCGCTGTCATCCATGTAGCTAGTTCCTATATATTTCTTTTGGTAGGCGACCTTAAAGAATTCCCATGTGAGATCCTCCGCCATTGCTCCATCTCTTACGATGAGCCACCACCGATATGACTCATCTCAAGTAGAGAGATTATCCCTTCAAATTCTCTCACCGAAAAATCCAGTCATCCATGATCCTCTCAGTTGATTTCAACCAATACTCCACCATCTGGGTGCCACTCGATACACCTCTAAACACCTCACTCCATTGGCTCGAGTCGTTCAACCACGGATTTTAAGCTCCACACACCAGGCTCGCCTCGGTAACTCATTCCAACACTCGTAATACAACTTGGGATACTACATCATTACCACCGGCCCGATCCTAAAACTCAATTTCCACTTCGCCAGATCCGGCATCACATTTCCGCACCCATGACCAAACCTTCTCGGTTCAAACAAGGTCATCCTACCTCTACCACGACCACGCCACGGACGTCCATGACCTCTTGTACTCATTATTCTTGTTTGCATTTATCGATTAAAATTTTATGCATTAGTACTTGTTTCACTGGTTATCCACGAGCAATTTTATGAAGAGAGCTTAATAGTTTTTCTTCGAACATTCAAAGTTCAAGTTTTCTATCTATAATTCCAGCCAGAAAATCTCCCATTCCTAAGTACATCCATCACACAAACAACATTCACGC
The DNA here is from genome assembly GCA_025506655.1 of Gossypium rotundifolium. NCBI lineage: Eukaryota > Viridiplantae > Streptophyta > Magnoliopsida > Malvales > Malvaceae > Gossypium > Gossypium rotundifolium. The sequence continues at coordinate 18,505,888 of CP106734.1, forward strand.
GGATATTCACGGTAGGGCATTTTCATCATTTCACTACCCGGTATTTTTTGTAATTTTCCTCTGTGGGTATTTTTGTAATTTTTCAAAATAAAAGTTCTCGAATGATTTGTCAAAAAGTATTTTGGAACTCTTACATTCCCGGGGTATTTTGAAAAATTTTGAAACTCGGGGGTGTTTCGGTGATTTTGAAGCTCGGGGGTATTTTGGTAATAAACCAGGGTAACTTTGTAAAGTTTGATAATTTTGGGGTATTTCCAAATGTTGTAAAACTTTGAGGGTTCTTTTTGAGAATTTGTTTTCCAAGTTGATGGTGTTGCAAAATTTTTGAAAATTAGGGTCATTTTGATAATTTTGTAGGTTAGAGGAAATTTTGTAATTTTATCAAAATCAAAGTATTTTAATAATTTTTTTTAAATCGGTTTTCATAAACAGATTTCCAAAATTTGGTTCTTTTGGATTTCACAAAGTTGAACATTTTGAAACCAAGGGCATTTTTTTGTAATTTTACATACTAGAGGTATTTTAGTAATTTACAAGCGGAAATATTTTGGTCATTTTGTAAAACAATAGTTCTTTTGGTCATTTTTTAAATCCAAGGTTTTAATTAGTTTAAAACCGTGGTTTTTATGCTAGTCCTAGTTCCTTTTTAGTTTTCAAGTTTAGCCCATGAATAAGTCCTCTTGATTAGGGTGAACCGGTCACTACGCACTGGTAGGATTCAAGTGAGAGGAGATGAGTCACTAGGACTACTTAAATACCAAGCTCCCACCGAATCCAATCCTAGACAAGCGTACAATGGTTGCCACACCCTAACTCGGTGACAACTCATAGGTTTGTTTAATTAATTAACTAAGTCTTATGTAGTAGTTGGGGTAGACTAGTCCTAGAGTTCAAGTACATATCATTCTATTCTAATATCCCTCGTTACCCATTTACCCTTATCAAGTATTCACAAAAATAGAGATTACTTACAGGCGGATTGGTGCCGAGACTCGATGCCATGTTGTTCAAAACAAAACCATTTTCATAATAATTCACGAAGGCCTACATAAATATTTTGGGCCTGGGCCTCCACAATGAGTTTTAAATTGGCTCGATATTAAAATGTAACACCCCAAACCCGGCCCATGAGCCTCGACCGGATATGGTATGTCACAAAGTAAAACGTTTTGAAATATTTTGTTTAAAAAATGAAAATTCAAAAGGTTATAAAGCAGTTTGATAACTCGGGAGGGATTGATTTTACAAACATGGTTGAGTTGAAAACCTTTGAAAACATTTGATCGGTTGAAATTTTAAACCATCGAGTTATTGTTTACTTGGTGAATTTTGCTACCCGATGGTAACATCTTTGAAAGCTCGTAAAAAAATTTCCCATTTTGAAAACATCACTTTTAACCGATTATTTAAACAATTTATTGATTCATTTGTAGTATAGTAGGAATGAAATTAAACAACTACTTAAACACCCAAAATAATTATTAGCGGCCTTATTACAACCCAAATAAAAATTTAGTAAATAATAAACTTAAACGTATTAAATAAAATTTTAAATCCAAGGAATCAAGCATGGCCGCCTCGAGTCCTCTCCTACTCCATCTCCGCGATCTACTCATCTCAAAATGGTATGGGAAGGGTGACTCACCAAGACTCAATGTATAAATCCCCAACCCTAATGCAAACTCATACACAAAATATTAGTAAGACATGCAAACCATGCAACCCAAACTAGCCATCCATACTCCTTAGCTACCCCTGTGGTCAAAACCACTAGTGGTCAAAACCACCGTGACCGGAGTCACAAATCAAGTGATGGGGCTAACCCATCGTGTGGTCAAAACCATCGATGACCATAGGTCACAATTATCAATGTGTGGTCAAAACCATCGTGGTACCAAACCACCGGGACTTAGTCACAATTTATATCAACGGTGTGGTCAAAACCATTGGTGACCAAGTCACAATTAATCTAATGGGGCCAACCCATCTTGTGGTCAAAACCACCGTGACAGATCCATAGAGATCATTCCCTCCTCTCATCAATCCCACCATCATCATGCTCATATCATGCTTAACATATTATCACAAGTCATGCATATAAATCATGGCATAGCATCTTACTCATCATATGGCATTCATATAACATATTTAAAGTCACGTAATAGGGGACTTACCTAATCCATGCACATGTCCACAAGGCAAATCACTAACAAAATAGTTAACTATAACAAATTAAGCAATGCTAACTAATAAAGTGTGTAAGAGTTTACACACCTGCTTAACCAAGATCTAAAGAGAAATCCCAAATCTTATGCGATATCACAAAATCCCAAATGTATTCCCGTATTGCTTCTACATTCGCCAATAGGTTAGTATCCAAAAGCCTTATTCGCTAAATCTAATAATCTAAGGACTAATCGCGCCATAACCAATAATATGGCCCTAGGTCGAAGGATAATCACTTACCAAGTGAATTGAAATAAAACCTCTATTTTCCTTTGCCTATTAGCCCTAAAACCATAATGCACATCTCGGTACATAGATACCAAAATGGCCTTTGGCCGATTCCTAACCACTTACCAATCTTATCGAAATCCCAAATTGTCACTTGTCTTGTCGAGATCCCTACCAAAACATTTGTTAAATCATTACACTTTTATCCATAATCAAGGCCCTTGGCAATACTATATATGCCTTACCTTGAAGAATCAAATCCGATAGACTCCTTCAATGCACCTTAACGTTAACTACACATAAAACGAACACATTAAGACACTTATACATGTTCGGTCACCCATACCAAGGCTTATTTCTCAAGCTTTCGGACACCATAAGAGAAAAGAAAAGAAACCGAATGTTAGAGAGACACACTTACCAACCTTTGAAATCGACAAGACCTTACTTTTGGGGATTCGCCAATGCTCTAATATGGTAAGGAGTATTCGGGCACAAAGAAAGAGAGTATGAGTCGCTTGAAAGAAAGAAAGAGATAAAAGGAGACTTGGAGTTTGAGTAGAAGATTGATGGAGGATTTGGCACAAAGTTTATTGTATGTTCCAAAGAAAATCAAAAGTATCAAAGGAGGAGAAAGGAGAATTCAATTTGAACAACAAGGAAAAAAGTGAAAGAAAATGTTAGTCGAAAATACTCACAAAGACTCCTTTTCATTAGGCCATTGCTTCCTAATGTGATAATTCTTATCTTTTGATTATCACCTATTCAATTAAATTAAATACAATATATATCCTTTATCCCATCCTTTGACACCTCTTCAAAATAAATAAAATGAGAATAAAATAATAATAACCCCACAAGCCATCCTCTCCCATTCATTCAAAAAAAATAAACAAGGTTTATCCTTATCAAATTAAGAGTCCCACGCCTCTAACCATTAGCTCACATAACCTTCACGCCTTTTAAGATGCATAAAAAAGAAAATAAAACCCATTGTTGCCCATGCTACTCGAACATGGGACCTCATTGTCAGCACCCCTTATCACGTCCCCAAGCCACTTTTCCATCGACTTTCATGTCCATAATCCCTACCATTTTATTTTTAAAGCCTTCCTAGCCCATTACCCTATACATAACGCAAAAAAATAAAACTCCCAAGCGCCACTCCAAAGAAATCGAACCCAAGACTCATGCCAATCGTTACTTCCATGCCCTTAAGTGGTGCCCAACGCCACTTCTACCAACCAACTCCTTGTGTCATGCTTCAATCCCTTTTAAATTCTCTTAACCCCTATCTCACCTAGCTCCCACCTCTTAAGGCACTAAAAGAAATTTTACGCTTAAGTCGATCCTCCCCCGCCTTATGACTAGACGCTAGAATATGTCAAGCAATCAAGCATACATATTTCTTCAAGCACACACATGGCTTCCTAATTAAATTGAAACAACCCCTAATTCAAGATGTTACTAGCTATCGGTTATGACTAGACCCTAGAACATGTCAAGTAAGCATAGTATTCATTACTTTTCAAGCAACACATGAAAATAATAAAATTTCGCCTACAACTAATTAGAGATGTTACACACCGACTCGATGCTAAATCAGCCAAGCGACCACTCCCGTGCCCAACGCCCACCAAGGTATGTTAACCCTCCTCCCGGCATGCTCTTTATATAGCTAGCTCTTCACCTTCATTCCTTGTATCTTTCCGATGTGGGATCCTTCGTTAGTAGAGTTTAAATTCAACTAAAATTCTTACCGCTCAATCCACAAAAATAAATACTCCTTGCTCCTCATGAGATTCAACCCAAGCTCTCCTATCACCAATTCAAGCCACTTGCCACTTTACCAACTAGCTCCTTATGTCTTAAACCATGCGTAACTAAATATAACCCTATGGCCAAGGTCTAAATTCATTTAATAAAAATAATCTAAAAGGAATGCAAACGCTACAACTAGAACCTTGGACCTCCTTCCTTCCTTGTGGCGTCATTCCTTTTTCCTTAAGTGGCGTCACTTTTCCACTACACCACACACTGCACTTATGTCATTTTTCTCCATATTTTATTCTTAAGGCCTACCTGCCAACTTTCAGGGTTTTTTTCACCTAAAACCAAAATTTCCCCAAAGCCAATATTTGATCTCGGGACTTCATAGAAGCCCTCTAACCTTTTAAAATCACTTATCTAAAAGGTCCAACTTGCATTTAAGCCGATCTCATGTTCTCTAAAAATTTTTAAACGCTATTACGCCTAAGGCCCATTGGGCTCAATTCTCCTAGGCCCAATTTCAGGATGTTACACATTATTTTATAGATTCTTTGAAGTCAAGGCTTGATCTCGGGGATCATTTTGGCAGTTCATCACTCTATCAATGATTTTTTGGTATCTCTTTTGTGTATAAACTTTAAGTATATGGCATGTATAGACTAAACCATTTTGAGTTGACCTAATTGATGGTTATATGTATATATACTTATGCCATGCGAAGATGGCTATGTTTCTTTATTTGAATTTCGTTTGAGTTTGTTATTTTATAGATTTATTATTTGAGTATTTTAGTATGCATATATAAAAATGCCTAGTTGAAAGCTATTTCATAATAGATATGTGTGAGATTGAGTTTCTAGAAATTGGTTGGATATGGTACATATATGGCAATGAGATGATTAATTATATTGGCATGCTTATTTGAATGTATCAATATGCTTAGATATGGACGAAATAGATCACATTTTGTGCATGTTATTATCAAAAAGTATATTAATGAGCAAATTTATGTGTACTCAATTGTAGATATTCGGCCATGACTTGTTTTGGTTTAAAGCTTAAAATTTTCCCTTGAGTGATATGGTAGGTTCGACCATATGATATAAATGGCTAAATCATTGTTGTAATGTTTTGTTAAGGGGTAATTATGAAGAAATATATATTTGTAAATGAATGTAATGATTTTTACCGTATATGACAAAAGATTTTTCGATAAATGAGTTGATTTGAAATTTGAAGTTGTGGTATATTTCAATGTGTGATAAATAGATAGAAATTTTTATTTTCTATTGTAATATTGAAATGGAAAGCTTACATGTCCAAAGGTGTAATATATGTTCAATAAGATGTATGCTTGATTGTAACATTGTTAGTAAAAATGTAATGAATGTTTGAGTACCATGCAAATTCCTATTCGGCTATTGCTTAAAAATGACCATGGAAAGCGTAATATACTTGTGGATGTATTGAGATTAGATGAAATATACATGTGTATTTGTGATATTATGAAATGGTATGAAATTAGCACATGATAGTACAAATGAAGTGTATTGACTTGGTAATTGGGTTAGTGATGCTTGTAACCCTAATTCGGCGACGGATACAGGATAGGGGTGTCACGAGAAAGGTCTGAACAGTGAGTCTTCGCATCGATTGGTCAAACAATTTAAGTGGATGTTTTAACGCAGGTAAGTTTTGGGCATTATTTCGGGTTGTGTAGTGATTTGTAAATTGACTGCTAAAACTGTTGTTGGGTGCTCTTTTCTTAGGTTTCAATGCCTCGGGTGGGATTTTGTATCAAATCGATACCATGTGTGTACCTAAAATACAGAAAAATAAGGTTTGAAGAAAGCTGAAAAACATCACTGTTGACGCCACACGACTGTGTAGTGGGCCGTGTGGTAGGCCGTGTATGATGACACAGCCGTATGATCGAAGAAAGCCAAGTCGTGCGCAAGACAAAATCGTGTAATGGCTGGAGTGTGGCCATGTGGGCCACACGGGCTAGACCGAATTGGGCGTGTGGGCCAACACGGGCATGTGATAATCGAGCTAGGCAAATGTGGGCATGTGGGCCCATTGTGCTAAAATTCTCTGTAGGGTCACACGGGTCATTCTAAGCGACTATGGGCCTACTATAGAGTCAGGAAATGCTATCTAACCCTAAAAACCAAATGATCTGTTAGTTTGAAATATGGTTATGAGCATGCCTATGTTTGTATATCTGTTATCTGTTAATGAATCATGTTAAGCATGATTTATCTGTTAATTCTATATATATGTTCTGTTACCGTGATTAGGGTAAGATGATGTATATTGGAAGAAGTGTTCTGAAAGGCAGATTATGCCTAATATCTGGCAGCACGGCTGCATTATATCTGATATATGCCGCATCGATACAGCATGGTATGTATGGCTGGGTGGGTGTTTTAAACCCCACATGGTGTGTAGGGATGGTCGGAGATGGTGTGTAGAGGACGGGGTAGGATTTTGTTATCTGATTTGCATATCTATAACTGTATCTGAATCTATCATGGGCCCGGGCCGGATCATCAATCTGTCTGATTTGTGATATTCTGTATCTGTACACGCTTAACTCTGCTGGGTTACACACTGAGTTTACGTAAACTCACCCCTTTTATGTTTGTTTGTACAGGTAACCCACAGTCTTAGGCAGACCGGTGCAGCAGAGGACTCAACGGTGACCACCTATTTTACTATTTTATTTTGTTTTGGGGTTATTAAGTTTTGGCATTAAGATTGTACCTTTCTGAGACTCTAGACTCTTTTAAAATCTTGACGTTGGTTTTGGGTTTTTGGTTTTTTATTTATTTAGAACTGTGATTGTTTTCTAAAACCTCGAATGGATTTTTTGGACACAACGGTTTTTACAAGCTTCCGCTACAAACACGTTTTATCTCTACATGGTTAAATGAAAGAAAGTTTTGAAATTAATATTAACTCTAAAGGCTAATGAACTGGAAATATTTTAACCTAATGACAATGGTTTCTCAACCCATTTCATGTGACACTTTTAAATTCGGCCATAACGTCTAGGCCGGTTTGGGGTGTTACATTCTCAAATCCTCTTCCATTTGATAATCAACCTATCACGTCAATACAATTCAATTATTATCAAGTTTTGTGTCTTTCACAATTTAGTCTTTTTATTTAATTAACTAACTAAACATTAAAATTTCTTCACCAAAATTTAATACGACTCTAATGTAACTTTATAAATATTAATTAAATAGTAAAGCATGAACTCACGTATCAAAATTGTGGTCTTGAAACCACTGTTTTCAACACAACTGAAAAATGAGATATAAATGAGATATTACAGATTGAGTTAATTTCACGAGTCAACTTGATACCAAATCAACCAAGGAAAATTATTAAAATAATCTTTCATATTTTAAATAAATTATATTGTTATAATGCTATTTTAGTCTTTTGTATTTAAAAAGACAAATAAAATTTAACATATATTAATATTTTAACTCATATCACCCGCATCTATAAAATTATAAATGTATAAAATAAATAAAATATTTTTTTACCATTTCAATCAAAATTTTATTTTAATATTTTGTGCATTTCAATTTTATTAGACAAATAAAATATCAAATTTACCCCAACAATCAATGCTTTATTTTGATTTTTTTTGGTAATTTTAATATTATTACACAAGTATATTTCATATTTCATTTCATTATATATGTGTTGTAGTTATTATTAGTTTTAAATCATATATTTTTATTTATTATATATTATTTTTAAACATATAATTATTAAATTTATGACGTGACAAATTAAAACATACATAAAACATGGAACTATATAGCAAATTAAGACGTCAGGTTGATAGGTGGAAGCACATAAAACAAATTAATGATTAATAAATATAGCAAACTAAGAGGGTAAAATACCCAATAATATCAAAAAATTCATTTAATTACGAAAAAAGGTTGATTTGAAAAATATTTATGGGAAAGGGTCATTTCCCCCCAAAACGCGTCCACATCGGTAGCGTTTTGGGGAAAAAAAAGAAAGTGGCGTCCCTGGGCGCCTTTCTCTTGAATTGGCAATAAAATATCTTTGACGTGGACGCGTTTTTGCCCTCCCTCCTGGTCCAATTACAATATGATATTCTAAGGTTTCTAGGCTAAGGTAAATATATATTTAGGGTTTTTGGGCAAAATATATTAGCCCAAAAAAATTAATTGAATTTTGTGGCAGTTGTATCTGGTAAAATAATTTTGAGAAAACGTTTCTGAACAAACAGTGGCTAAAAACGCTTCAAGAAGGATGCACTATCGGTAGAGTAATGAAAAGAGCTCGGCATAGACGCTCTTTTGCTATAGTAGTCTCTGCAAAATTATTTTGAGAAGACGTTTCGAACAAACAATGGCCAAAACATTTTCAAAGATGTGCAGACCGCGTGAAGTATTGAAAAGAGCTCCCACGTGGATGCTCTTTTGCTACTGATGATCTCCAAGAAAATTATTTTGAGAAGACGTTTACGAAAAACAAGGCAAAAACGCTTCAAAGCAGGTGCACTGTCGGCAGAAGTATCAAAAGCGCCCCACGTGGGCGCTCTTTTGCTCTGATTGTCTCCATTAAAATTATTTTGAGAAGACGTTTACAACAAATAGTGGCCAAAACGCTCCGGCGAGGTGCCTTTGTCGGTAGGAGTCTTGAAAAGCGCTCTCACGTGGGCGCTCTTTTACTACGATCTCGATAAAATTATTTTGAGAAGACATTTCTGAACAAACAGTGGCCAAAATGCTTCCAGCAGGATGCACTGTCAGCAGGAGTATTGAAAAGTGCTCCCATATGGACGCTCTTTTGCTACAGTAGTCTCCGATAAAATTAGACTATAAATCAGCCAAATTTCATTCTCAGGTTGCATAAAGGAAATTGAGGCAAAAGAAAAAAATTGAAAATGACTGAATGTATTAATGCTGTTATTTACTACGATGGTGAGGTTTGTGACACCGAAAATGGTGTTGTTTTCTTATCGGAGAACACAACGCGATTGAGTTTTAATCGGAACGTCGATGTGGTAGAACTTCGCAAAAGAATTAGGCGTAAAATATTCGAAACAATACCAATGAAAGTTCAGTCTATTAAGTATAGATTTTGCACTTCGGTTGATCCGGTGAGATATGACTCATTCGACATCAAAGGTCCTTGGAGCTTTGAGGCAATGATGGAGACTCATCATGCCAGTGGATTACCCTATCTCGAGAATTTTCATCTCCAAGTAATCTTTCTGTGACCTCAACATCTACTGCTATTCGAGGGGAATACACGACCCCAAATCGACACTCTGTTAGTGGGAGGAAAAACACGGAAGTGCCCGTGTTTGGTGGTAGTATGGAAAACATAACCCCTGCACGACACTCGGTTGGTGGATGAGACATACATATCCGTCCTTCGACGTCCGATGATAGAAATACGTATTGGGGGACATCATTAACTTCTAGTGGTTGGCAATCCACATATGATTGGGAACGTTACGAAAGATATTTAATGAGGGATAATGTACTCCCCACGACATCCACCGGCGAGGGTCCTTGTTTGTTGCAGGTGGTGGAGGGTCAGACGATGAATCCAATGTGGATCCACCTCAAGAGCCCAGGCCCGATGGTGCAGAAGTTGGATTATTTTCTAAACGAAAGCCTGTTTTAATTGTACCTGAAGATGTTGAGGGCGGTTCAGACGAAGAAGAAGAAGATCCACTATTTAGGGCGTACTCACCTCCAGCCCACATGCATAATGTCGATCTATCTCAAGATGATGCATTGGAGTTTCCTGAACTACCACATCGGACGCGTGACCGAACAACTTCGTCGTTGGATTTGGGCGAATTAGAAGTTGGTAACAAGTTTTCCAACAAGAATGCTTTTCTTGCTGCATTGAAACAATACAACATCAGGAACGGGGTTAACTACAACATGGTTAAATCCAAGCTCGATAAGTACGAGGCGAAGTGTGCAGTGCAAGACGGTACATGTTGATGGAAAATCATGGCGTCGTTGAGGAAAAGGACAGCTTGTGGGAGATGAAAAAGTACAAAGGTCCACATACATGTCTTGCCGGAACAATACCACTATGTGTTAAGTGTTTTTGAATAATACTAATATTATGTAATGTTGCATTATTTAACATACTTTGTTGACAGGTGTTACACAAGATCATCCGAAGATGGATTCAGACATGTTGGCTGACTTAATAATCCCGACGGTGAAGGCCGATCCTAGGACTACAGTGCTAGCCTTAATTGACAATATTCGTAGCCAATTGGGGTACACGCCCTCTTACAAAAAGGCTTGGATAGCCAAACAGAAGGTGTTAGAAAAGTTGCATGGTCGGTGGGACGCTTCATATAATGAAGTGTGGCAGTGGTGTCAGGTGATGGAGAGACATGTCCCAGGCAGCATAACAAACCTTGAAACGGAATCGGCGTACTACAACGATCGTTTGCTCCATGCATGCGCAGTGTTCAAGCATCTGTTCTGGACATTTAAGCAATGCCGAGATGCCTTCATATACTACAAGCCATTGGTACAAATTGACGCTACCTTTATGTATGGTAGATATACGCATCGGCTATTGCTAGCTGTGGCACAAGATGGCTGTGAGTGAATCCTTTCGATTGCGTTTGCAATAGCATCGGGGGAGTCAGCTGATGACTGGGACTTCTTCCTATCTAGGTTAAGGAGGCATGTCTGCCCCCAACCTGATATATACGTTATATCAGATCGGGGCCCTGGAATACTAGCCACAATAGAACGTCAAGAAAGCATACGGCATCGCACACACCATCGATATTGCCTAAGGCATGTTGCATCCAACTACTATGGGCAACATCGATCTAAAAGTCAGCGACGATAAGTGACTGATATGGGTATGAAATATCTATTAATATAACTTCGTTTGTAATATTCAATTTATTCTCAATTGAAAAGTGATATGTAATATTCGCTATCAACCCATATTGGTAGGGTACGAGATCAATAATGACCGTTTTCAAGAGATGTTGGCGAGTTTGCGCTCAGATAACGACGAAGGCGCAAACTACCTGTGCAATATTCCTTTTCAACAGTGGACACAAGCATATGACGGTGGCCTACGATATGGTCATATGACCACAAGCCTGGCCGAATGCATAAATTCTGTTTTAAAAGGAACCCGTCATCTGCCGATTACATCGATTGTGCGAGAGACATATTTTTGTTTAGCGGCACTATTTTCGAAGCGAGCAGCGAGTTATAGAGGGCAGATGTAAGGAGGCCATATATGGAGCCCGAAGGTCTTGCAAGAAATAAACAGGGGGAAGGCACGGGCCAACACCATGCACACAGTGTGTCACGATCGCGACAGCCTATGGTTTCATGTCACGAGTTTGACAGACCAACCAAGGTGTTATTGGCGGGCGAGATCGTGTACACTTGACAAATATGACCATGATCGTGGATATTTGATGCACTTCGTTACCCATGCTCTCATGTACTTGCGACTTGTCAGAATCTCCGTCTTGATCCTATTAGCTATGTCGACGAAGTGTATAAATTAGAAATCATGTACAACGTGTGGAGACACATATTCCCACCATCCCGGATGAGCGTAAGTGGTCAGTCGAGATCGCTTGCAAGTATAAGTTTGTTGTTTGGATAGACAATTGAGGCGCAAACCAAAAGGTCGAACCTTACTCGACTAGAATACGCAACAATATGGATATTCGAGAAATGAGCAACCAAAGTAGGCTGTGCGGATGATGTAGGGCCCCGGGGCATCCATCTCGCTCGTGTCCAAATCGAAATAGTTGACCGTGTTCTTAGCTTTTTTTGTCTCTTGGTGGCTATGTCATTTCTATTTTTTGATGAAAACGGTGAACTTTTGTACAAGAATCCCGTATTTTATTCAAGTTATTAAATTTAAATTATAAAATTAAAAAAAAACAACGTGTTAATTTATTAAAAAATAAAAATTAAATTACTATAAAAAATAAGAAAGCTGTTATTTTATTAAATATATTAAAACTAAATTACAATAAAAAATTAAAATATTTATATTTTATTGAAGATATTAAAATTAAATTACATTAAAATAAATAAAAATAACTTTTCTTTTGTTAAAAAATAAAAATTAAATTACAAGTAAAAATAAACAACTTCTAATTTATTGAAGATGTTAAAATTAAATTACATTAAAATAAATAAAAATAACTTTTTATTTTGTTAAAAATAAAATTTAAATTACATGTAAAAATAAACAACTTCTAATTTATTGAAGATGTTAAAATTAAATTACATTAAAATAAATAAAAATAACTTTTATTTTGTTAAAAAATAAAAATTAAATTACATGTAAAAATAAACAACTTCTAATTTATTGAAGATGTTAAAATTAAATTACATTAAAATAAATAAAAATAACTTTTTCTTTTGTTAAAAAATAAAATTAAATTACATGTAAAAATAAACAACTTCTAATTTATTGAAGATGTTAAAATTAAATTACATTAAAATAAATAAAAATAACTTTTTCTTTTGTTAAAAATAAAAATTAAATTACATGTAAAAATAAACAACTTCTATTTTTTTGAAGATGTTAAAATTAAATTACATTAAAATAAATAAAAATAACTTTTTTTTTGTTAAAAATTAAAATTAAATTACATGTAAAAACAATCAACTTCTATTTTATTGAATATATTAAAATTAAATTACATTAAAATAAATAAAAATAACTTTTTCTTTTATTAAAAAATTTAAAATTAAATTACATTAAAACAAACAACTTCAATAAAATAGAAGATATTAAAATCAAATTACAAATACAAATAAAAAATAACTTTTATTTTATTAAAAAATTAAAAAATTATATTACAATTAAAAAAAAAAAGTGGTCCGAATCGGTGTTGATACTTGGTTTAATCAGGCCCACAGGGTGGTGGTGGTTATCACGGTGGATTCCTCCGTCTTCTAGCTTCACGGGGTCGTGGAACCTCGGGCGGGGATTCGGGTTCCTCCCAAGTGGAGTGCAGTTGTGGTGCATTGCGAGGATGACCCACCTTGATAAAATAACGACCCCGGAGGTGTTTGCATAAACCACGGTGAGGGTGTCTGAATCCCGTATGGCGAAGGAGGGTGGTAGAAAGAAGTGCTCCCCGACGGCGCCTCATGTGATCCCTCACGAGACGACGGTCTCAAGATCGATTAGCTAGTGGGAGTAGTCAGAACGGACTCGAACTCGGCCATGCATTCCAACCTGGGGTCGGACTGGGAAAAGGAAACATATACGGGTTAGGATACATATAAGGGGTAGGGTACGCACCTGGCATAAAGGGTGAAGGTTGTGATGTCGGTGTCGTCGGCCGAATCGATGGGCTCAGAATCGTGTGGACGCCGTTGTTGGGCCCGGGCTCGTCGGTTTGCTATTGATGGCCCCGTCTCATCACTCCTTCTCTTTGAATTTAAAGGGGCCCGACGTTTCCTTCGTTGACGAAGTTGTCGTCGCATCTCTTCTTCTAACAATAGAAACGGCTTACCATGGATCTTAAACCATGGCATGTAGTCTGGCACGCACGCTAACTCAGAAATGATGATCGATTCCTGGATAGGTAAATAGTCATACCGGTTCTCTCACGTCTCGATATGTACTGACCAAAATCTTGGCCAATCCGTGTGCAGCAGCCGTAAGTCCACTTTGTGCTCATCATCGAGCACCTCAGGTGTCATGGGAATCAGTTATCGGAATCCAAATTTTAGTAAAACCCGATCTGACTGGTGAATCTCCACGGTCGCATAGGTGATCAATGGGACCTTCACGTGCCAACTGTTCGGATTTTGGAAGAACTCCTCCGGAATTACTGCCCTAATTTTCGAATCCTCGTACGGTGTCCATTCAAACTATATTAACATTACCAAAATATTAGTTATATACATAATAGTAGACAATAATACGAAATACTAAATTATAAATATGAAATTTGAAACTTACTTGTGATTCCACCATTGGTCCAATTGAAGTCAGTATATCTTCAAGCGAGGTAGGTATTCCAACATGACTCGCAAATGGTTCCACCTAATTAAATAAATTTTAGCATACAATTATACTATAAATCTACAAAATAATTGTAAAATATAACATTAAATTTACCTCATTATCGGTGGGAATAAATATGGGTGGTCGAGTCGAGGACGTAAAATGGAAATCGATACCATGCCCACGATTGCGAGTGATAGGCAACCTCGATTTTTGCTTTACTCGGTAGTGTCGCCTCAAGACATCTCTCGATACAACCTCGATGGCACGGCTAACCCCAACTCAATTCACCGGTGCTCTGAAATCAATAAGTTTCATAGCCATCTCAGTGTCTGAGGTTTCTAGAAAGGTCCGACATCGATAGCCTCCAATTATCTCAAGAATGTATGCCCTAGCATCTCATTCTTTCTATTTCTACGAACCCTCCTGCGCTTCGGGAATATGTCTCATAACCGAGCCATGTCGATCCGAGCTCCTTGAATTTTATCCGAATGGCACCCGAAGCTCGTAGCATCACGGCTCCCCAGATCACCGAAGTTGCGGACCCGGTGACTATCGACCTGCCCACCGACAATCCCAATCAGAATCGCACATCTTCCGAGTGATGGTACACTCTCCGCATGGAAGATGGAAAGTGTGCATCTCGGTCTCCACCTCTCTATCAACGCACTGATCAAAGGCGACTCCAACTTGAACCCCTGGCCTATCGTGGCCACGTCCCAAAAACCCGCTTCCCGCAGGCAATTCACGATCAATGGCGATGGGGGACCATGCATGTTGCGAATGTAACATTCTAACACCCGATCTACGGACTGTTTAAAAATTATAGAATAAAAATTAATTAAAATTACATAGACCTAAAAAAATATTATATAAATATTGAAAAATTAAAATTAAAAATTTACCATTTTCAATTGCTCGATGGAGATGTGCTTGCTGTCTAGACGAAGTAATTCACCGGCCATTATAATACGATCAAAATTTTAAAATTTTTCAAAAAAATATATTAAAAAAATTAAAAAGTGCTTTTTTTTAAATAGTCAAGGACTATTTTGAAATTTGAGAGTAAATTTCATGGACTTTAAGCAAGAATTGAGAGAAAATTGAGAGAGAATTGAGAGAAAATTGAGAGAAGGATTAAAGTGTGAAAAAAATAAAAGGGTTAGGGGGTTTTTATAGGAAAAAATTTGACCGTTGGCCAGCAAAGCGCGCCCCTGGGGACGCGCTTTATGTCCACGTAAGCAAAGTGCGCCTACATGGACGCGCTTTGCTGTCGTGGCACAAAGCACATCCCCAGGGGCACGCTTTGCTATCTTTTCCCCTCAAAACGCGCTGACGTGGAGGCGTTTTGGGAGGAAATGGCCCTTTCCTTAAATATTTTTCAATTCGGCCCTTTTTCCATAATTAAACGAATTTTTTGGTATTATTTTGTGTTTTACCCAAACTAAGAGGTAGGTTGATAGGTGGAAGCACATAAAACTAATTAATAATTAATAAATATAGTAAAGTAGGACGTCAAGTTGGTAGGTGGAAGTACATAAAATAAATTAACAATTAATAAATGAGAAAGAATTGAATGAAACAGTGATGCCACGTCATCTATATCCATTTCCAATAGATTTATGCCACATCATCATTTTTATTCTGAATTTTAGCATTTTATATTAAATTTCAAGATTTTAATTTGGATTTGATTTTTTCAAGATAAAATGTCAAATTCGTGATAAAAATCTTGATGTGGCATAAATCTATTGAAAGGGATCTGATGACGTGATGTCATCGTTCATTCAATCCTTTCCTTAATAAATATAGTAACAAGGATAGTTCTGTTTTTATTTTTTAAAATATTTATTACTAGTCAAATTATAAGTCAATAATAATTAATTAAAATTTTATTCTCAAAGACAGTTCATTTTATTCAAAAGTATGACTCTAAAAAAATACTACTAAATTTGTTATTAAATTCATATAATTAAATATATCATTTTTATTTCACAAATATATAAAACTAAAAATACCATATTACAGTCTGCTATCCTAGCACGTTTTTGTCTGCTCTCTATGGCAGTTTTTAGGGTTTTCTCTTGTTTAATTGTTTTTGTATGACGGTAGGGTTTTGTTTAATTCTTGGCCTTGGCAAATTGATTCAGCCAACTAGTTGACGCTTCAGAATGGAAACAAATTTTGCGGGGTTAACGATAGACGAAGAGGAAGAAGAGATTTTACAGGTACCGAATGAACCTAATTCGGAAGTAGGAGTGGGGGTTTGTCAACTGGTGGGGTGTTTTTTGACAGCAAGCATGGTTCACTTCCCGGCTATGAAGAGCACAATGGCAAATTTATGGCATCCAGTTCGAAGGGTTCAAATACGAGATCTAGGGGAGAAAAGGTATTTATTTCAATGTTTTCATATTATGGACTTGGAGAGAGTAATTAAGGGTTCGCCATGGACTTTTAATAATCATTTATTGGTCTTACATAAGTTGTAGTGAGGGGAGGATCCTTTGAAATTTCCTTTAATCTTTTCCCCTTTTAGGTGCAATTACATGGTGTTCCTATTGGTTTTTCTCGAAAATTTCACAGCCTAAATGGGCAACTTTATAGGTACTTTCATGGAGTATGATGGTTCAAATTTAGGAAAGGAAAATAGAAATTTTATGAAAATAAGAGTCCAAATCGATATTCGAAGGCCTTTAAAAGGAAGAAACAGATCATGTGTTATGGAAAGTGTTCCTATATCAGATTCAAATATGAAAGATTGACACTGTTTTGCTTTTATTGTGGTCGACTAGGCCATAGTAACTCTTTTTGTGAAGCAAAGATGGTATTAGGAGTGGAAATTGCTGAGATGGATTGTGACTTTATCTTTGAGGGCACAATCCCGCCGAGCTCTAACAATGAATAGTGTATGGTTACGGAAAAGGGAGACGAGGAGTGGGGTAGACATAATAAGGAAAAACAAATTTTAGGGAATAATGAGAGGGATTTAATGCCATGTATTTGCAACAAAAATAATATAGACCCCATATTGGGGATTAACTTTACAAATTTATGGAGCGGTGGGGAAAAAGTAGATGAAGGTT
Source organism: Gossypium rotundifolium (assembly GCA_025506655.1). Classification (NCBI taxonomy): domain Eukaryota; kingdom Viridiplantae; phylum Streptophyta; class Magnoliopsida; order Malvales; family Malvaceae; genus Gossypium; species Gossypium rotundifolium. Next base: position 18,523,251 of record CP106734.1, read on the forward strand.
AGTTTCATACTTTAATGGAACATGATCTTGAAGATGGAGTGTTGATAGGAGAAGAGGGTAAAAAGCGAAATAGAGGAGAGATAGAGGATTTTTTGTAGAAAGAGGATGCGACCAACTTGGAGAGAAGGAATAGGAGGTTAGGGGAAGTCAATCATCTATTATCGGCGGCTGCCAAGAGGCAAGCCGACCGATTGCAATGAAAATATTAAGTTGGAATATCTTGGGTTTGGGGAGCCTACGGACAATTTGAAGGCTTCGGCATGTGCTGAACATAACCCCCAAATTGTCTTCTTAATGGAGACGAAGATTTGTAAGAGTCGGATGGAACAAGTTTGAAGAAGTTGTGGTTTTTTGCATGGAATAGATATAGATTCAAATGGGTCTAGAGGTGGGCCATATTTGGCTTGGCGAGGAGGTAATAATATACAGCTTAGAAGTTTTTCGCAGAGACATATTGATGTGATTATAGAAGAAGTTGAAGAAGAAAGTAAATAGAGATTTACTGGGTACTATGGGTCACCTTATTCACAAGATAGAATTGATGCATAGAATCTTTTACTCCATCTAGGTGATTTTAAAGAGCTTCCATGGATGGTTTATGGGGACTTCAATGAAATCTTGTATGGTTTCGAAAAAAGGGAGGTTTACCTCGCAAAGAAGGAAGAATGGAAGCTTTTCACAAGGTATTGGAGGATTGTAATCTGGTGGATGTAGGTTTTACGGGGAATTGGTTTACGTGGGAGTGGGGTAATCAACCTTGAACTAATATCCAAGAGCGATTAGATAGGGGTGCAACAATCGAGGAATGGCTTTCTTTATTTCCTGATTTTCAATTTTAGCAACTTCCTCTTACATTCTCAGATCACTGCCCATTACTTATGAATATGAAAAAAAGAGAGAAGGAGAGAAGATCTAGAAGTTTCAAATTTGAAGCATGGTGGGTTATGGAGGAATCGTTTCTTAATGTAGTTAAAAATATTTGGAAAAATTCAACAGGAGATTTGTTGAGTAAAATAGAAAGTGTGAAAAGGGGCTTGGAGAGGTGGGCTGGTCAGATTCAATATAATAGAAAAGAAAAGGTAAAGATGTTAACCTTCAAACTGGGTATGTTGATGGAAGCTGAGAGAAATGATGATAATCTAACAGATCTCATTGATACAAGAATTCAACTCAATTTTGAGATTGAAAAAGATGAGCGTTACTAGGAATAGAGGGCGCGAGTTAATTGGTTAAAGTTTGGGGATAAAAATACAGCTTTCTTTCACAAACATGCAACACAGAAAAGACAGAGAAATTAAATTTGAAAAATACAGCATGATGGTAGACGAGAAATGGATGAAATTGGTGAAATGGAGGAGATTGCTAGATCGTATTTTCTTAACTTGTTTTTGGCTGAGAGAAGGGGAAATTATGAGCATATTTTATCAGGAGTTTCTCGACGTATTTTTGATGAAGATAATTCAAAGCTCAAGGCAAGATATACAAAGGAGGAGATACAAGCAGCACTGGTAGAATTAGGTTCTACAAAAGCACTAGGATAGGATGTTTTTTCGGCTATATTTTATCAGAAGTGCTGGGCAATTATCGGGGAAGAAGTCACAAATTATTGTCCTAATCACCTGAATGGAGGTATGGATATCGACTTAATTAACAAAAAAAATATTGTGTTGATTCTGAAGATTGCAAAACCATCAGATATTAATCAATTTAGGCCAATTAGTTTGTGTAATGTAATTTACAAATTGTTTGCCAAAGTTATGGCTAATCGTTTTCATTTGGTGATGAATAAATGTATAGATTTAGCCCAAAGCGCTTTTGTTCTAAGGAGGCTGATTTCGGATAATGTCTTGTTGGCTTATGAACTCTTTCATACATTGAGACACAAGAGGTGGGGAAAAAGGGATTTATGGCGGTAAAATTGGATATGAGTAAAGCCTATGATAGGGTTGAATAGAATTTTGTGGAAGAAATAATGAAAAAGTTAGGATTTAATCCGGACTGGGCAGCTCTACTTATGAAATGTGTTACTACAGTATCTTACTCGGTGGTCTTAAATGGGAACAATGGGGAAACTTTTTCCCCTTCAAGAGGATTAAGACAGGGTGATCCGTTGAGTCCATTCTTATTTTTATTTTGTGGATAAGGTCTATCCAGTCTTATGAAGCTAGGGATACAAGAAAAGTTATTGAGAGGAGTTAAGACAAGCAGAAGTGGCCCTCAGATTTCTCGCCTACTTTTTTAGATGATTTCATTTTATTTGGACCAGCAACGAAATGGCGCAATTTGTTTGAAACGGATACTACATGAATATGAAATATGTTCAGGTCAAAGAGTTAATTTTTCAAAATCTACTATTTTTTTCAGCACTAATTCAGATAAGGACGTTAGAAGAATAATAACTAGAGTGCTTAGAGTTCGCAGTTCCAGTGATCCTGAACGATATTTAGGATTACCTAATATGGTGGGTAGAAAAAAAGTGCATTTGATTCGAAAGATGCATCACTACGATGAATTGATAAATGGAGAATCAAGTATCTATCCCAATGAGGTAAGGAGGTATTTATTAAAGCCGTTCTACAGTCTATACCAACTTATTCAATGGCATGTTTCTTGCTTCCTAAGTCTCTATGCACAGAATTAGAGGGAATAATTGCTAAATTTTGGTGGCAAAAAAATAAAGGGAAAAAAGGGGATTCATTAGTGTGCCTGGAAGGATATTTGCATGCCGAAATAATTTGGTGGTCTTAGTTTCCAAAATTTAGATAAATTTAATATCGCATTATTAGCTAAGCAAGGTTGGCATGTTATTAATTATTCCAATTCTTTGTTAGCCCGAGTCTTAAAAGCTAAGTACTATCCGAATGTAATTTTTTTAAATGCTCCATTGGGAAACTTACCTTTTTTTACCTGGAGAAGCATTTGGTCAGCAAAAGGGGTACTAGGAAAAGCTTCTGCTAGAGAGTAGGCAGGGGAGATGGCATATCAGTGTGGATTGATCTCTGGGTGTCGGGTAATGAAGAAGACAGATTACAGAATCATTGTAGAAATGAAAACATTAGATTAGTGTCTGACTTAATTGATGAAAGTAACAGAACCTGGAAAAATAATTTGATTGTCAATACCTTTGATGCGAATATTGCTAGGAAAATCCTACAAATCCCGTTGGCGAAATTGGTCTATGAAGATTTTCAAGTGTGGAGAGGGGAGCCATCAGGGAACTTTTTAGTGAGGAGTGCCTATAAACTATTACAAGAATCTACCCTAATTCCTAGTAATATTATACAGACCAATACCAAAAGCTTTTACAAGAAATTATGGAGCTTAAACATGCCCTCGAAAATAAAAATTACAGTATGGAGGATTTCGTGGAATTACATCCTCATCGTTTTTGAATCTTAAGACGAAAAGAGTGATTACGGCGGACCGGTACCTTAGGTGTCGACAAGATGCGAAGGATATTAACCATATTTTTCAATCATGTCCTACAACAAAAGAAGTATGGAAGCTGTTAAACTTTACATGGGTACTGGATAATATTTATTCAGTATGTTGGTATTGGCTTACTTGGGTTTTTAACCGTGGAACGAATGAGCAATGTAGAATTTTTTGCTGCGGAATCTGGATGATGTGGTCAGACAGAAACAAGTTAATATATGAAGGCAGAAAGATGAATAGTTGGGATATTACAAGACAAATCACCAGCTATATCTCAGAGTTAGAAGTAATTGAGGAAAGAACACTTAGCTTGGATGCAACAATGAGTTCTCCACATACTGAACAGAGAGCAAATGTGGCGATTTATTTTGACGCGACCAATGATCAACAAACTTTCAGATCTGCGTCAGGTTTGGTTGTACAAGATGTGGGGGGAAGAATCTTAGCCTCTGAAGATGTTCTCCATTCCAACATAGCGTCTCCGTTTGCGGCGAAAGCATATGCAAGATTACAAGCCATCAGGTTAGGAAAGCAAATGGGTTTTACTGTTCTAGACATAATAGGTGATTTGAAAACGGTTATAACAAAATGCTAAAGTGTAGATCGTGACAGTTCAAATATTGGAGCACTTATCAGAGACATTCAAGCAACAAAGAGTCACTTTCAAGAGATCCGATTTAAGTTTATCCCAAGGATAGAAAATACATATGGCGATCTAATAGCAAGAGAAGTGCTTAACAAAAGAGAGGAGTATTACCTGGAGGGAGGGATTCCAGAACCTATCCGAAAAGAAATAGAGCAGTTAAGTCGAAGAGCTTTGGACCGAAACGGAAGAAGGAGCGTCTGCAATGTTTGAACCATTAGTGAAGAAGAAAATGGGGTGACTTTGAAATAAAAGAGGAAATCTTTGGATCGAAAGAAAAAGAAAAAATGTCTGTAAAATGAAAGAAAAGAAGATAAGGGGTGACCTTTGAAATAAAAGAGGAAACAATTAATTTTTTGGAAACGTAGCAGATAAGTAAAAGATATGAAGCAAATCTGCTATAGTATAGCTGAATCTGGTGATGGAAACAATAAATCTTTTGGAGGCCAGCTGTTCTAACGACTGGAGGATAGCCTTAGGTTTCTTTATTTGCTTTGTCCTTTCATTTCTTTTCTTTTTAGAAAAAAAAAACAACTTCTGGGCCTTCTGTTGTAGGTCTGTTTTTATTATTTCTTGTTTTACGTAGAGCCCGTTTATCTAAAGTGTACCCAATTTAGCAGAAGGGCCTTCTTTGTTTTTGGGTTTTTTTTCTTTAATAATAATCTAGTCGAATTTCAAAAAAAAAAAAAACCATATTACAACTGCCGAAACCATTTTAAAATCGAATTTGAAAAACGGGGATCGACTTTTAAATCAAAATGGGAGTCGCCACCAATCCTTTGTACTTAGGTGTGATTGGATTACCTTGTAAAGCATTTTATTTTTAAACATTTGATTTTGGTTAGCAAAAAACAAGAAAATGGGTTCGGAATCGGTTACGTATGAGGAAGAGTTAGCACCCTCATAACGCCCAGAAATTGGTACCTAATCGATAAAAACATGTCCTAATAAAAAATTGAAATATGATCCTCTTATGAGAAAACCAAAACTTACCTATTTCAAAGAAATAAAATGTTATATCCAGTAAGTTAGGAAATATCACCTCACGACTTTGAAACTCGGCTCACTTTTAATTTAGAAAATTCATATATCGAGACACAAGACATCATATCCAATAAGTTAGAAAATAATGTTTTGAATTCTCAAGAATAGGTTTTTTGATTTAAAACTTGAGATTTTTTTTTCCGAGGGAATATAAACATCACATCCAATACGTTAGGACACAATGTTTTAAAACCTTCGTAATCAAAGTCATCTTACGATTTATAAAACTTGTAAAAGGATATTTAGTTATTTAGTCAAACGAAAAACCGCGACCCGGTACGTTAGGGCACTATTTCCCGAAGACTCCAAATATCACATATCACTGTTAAAAAATATTTAAAAACAAAATCTTTAATGTAAAAGGTATTTTATTAAAAAAAAGAATGAGTAAGACATTGTAACATCCATATGAATTCTAACAATAAATAATTAATAAATAATATAACATGAATAAATAAATAAATAAAACATGCTAAATAAACGAATATAAAGATACGAGATAAATGTATATAATAATTAATAAGAATCTTAATATATAATAATATAAAATAATTAATAAATATATAAAGATTATACATAAAATAATTAGTAAATAATATATAATAATTTTAAGTATAAACATTTATATATACATAATATACTAACCATAAAAATTATATATGTAATAAATAATATAAATAAAATAAGTTATATGATATAATAGACTTTATACAAAATAAAAATTAAAAAAACGATATATAATATAATATAATACTATATATAAAAAAATACAATATAATAAATAATATATAAATTATTAAACCAAGTAATATATAATAATAATTAAAGAAATAAAAAGATACTACAAAAATTATATATGTATTTTTAACAAAATTAACAAAAAATAATGTAAAATTTTAATATAATAAAATAATTTAAATATAACATTAGATTAAAAATAAAATAAAGGAAGATGATTAAATTGAAAGAAAAGTAAATTTCGTGGTTAAATTATAAAAATAGAAGTATAATAGGACTTAATTGTAAAACTGAAATAATGCGGAAGGATTAAAAGTGCAAATAACCGTTACGCTTTTAAAACACGCGGATCCTTCGGGTCCAATCGGGTCAGAATTCGGGTAAAAGCTAAACGGCGCCGTTTTGATGCTTATTGCCTTAAGCCAAAACGACGTCGTTTTGGTATTACTATATAAGTTTAATTTTGATTAAAAAAATCATTTTCTTTCATTCTTAAAAAAAACAGAGAGAGAATCTCTCTATTCACTCTAGCCGGACAATTTTCGGCAATGCTCCGAGAAACTCCGACCGTCGTCCTCCACCGTCGTCGGCCACCGTGCATGGTGGCCGAAATTTTGAAAAATGTAAGATTTTCCTCTCTTTTTCTTCTTTAATATGCTTTAACTCTTATATAAGAAAAAAAAAACTAAAAATAAAAAAATTAAATAAAGAACAAATTCAGGGAATGAAGAATAGAAAGAAAAAAAAAAAACCTTGCTCTTTCTTTGATTTTTTATTGTATTGTGTATTTCCTCACTCGAAAAAATCGTCCAGTTTTACATATTAAATCGGGGCTTTTATAGCCCTGAAAAATAAATCAAAAATAAATACAGAAAATCATGGCTTTCATTCTTGCTGTTTTCTGTCGAGTTCTTTCCTTTGCGAGTTAATGGCAACATCTACTACGAAGATGAGGGTTGGACGACGGCTATGAAGCGTGGTATTGGTAGTTGAATTTGGGATTAGCAAGAATGGAGAAGGGTCTTTATGACTAGAGGTGGACATGGTTTGGGCTACTACCGCCCGACGGCCCGCCTTAAAAATGGGAGGTTCGGGTAAAAATATAGACCAAATATGGGTTTTGTAAAAAAACGAGGCCTGTTTAGAAAATGGGCGGGCTTGGGTAAAAGTTTTTGGCTTTTTTACCAAATTAAATTATATATTAAATATATATTTTATTTTAATTAAATATAATTAAATATATATTTTATTTTTAATTAAATATACTTTTAAATTTACATATTTTTATTGGTTTTTTTTGTTTTAATATTTGTTTTAAAATTTTTATTTAATGAAAAAGCTAAAAAAATACATATTTTTTTATTTTTTGTTTTAATATTTATTTTAAATTTTTTATTTAATGAAAAACTTAAAAAATTAATATATGGTAAATGGCCAGACTCAGTTTATCAATTTTCTTTCGGTTTGAGCTTGGACAAAATTTTAGGCCTATATTTAGGGCGGCCGGGTCCCGCCTAAAAATGGGACTAAAATTTTATCTCGAGCTCTGCCTTTACCGGCCCAAGACATGTCCACCTCTAGCTGCGGCGCCTAAGGTTTCCTCTGAAACCCTAGGTCTGAAACTGTTGGAGCTATGGGCCCCTTTGGACCAAATAAACTTTGGGCTGATTGAGGTTTGGGCCACGGGTTTTTTGGGCATCTGTTTGGGTGTTGGGTCATTTGTTTTGTGGTTTGTAAGTGGGTATTGATTCGGGCTTTAGGCCCATTTATTGTAAATGGATTGGACATTATTTATTATTTTTTTATTCTAGTTTATTTTAGCCCGGTCAAAATTGGGCTCTTACAACAACCTAAAATTAAATAAAGAAGATATAATTACATCTAATTAAATATTATAATTATTACAATAAAAATACTATAATAAAATTTACAATATCAACTTAATAATATAATAAAAATATCATTGTTGGTTCAAAATTTCTCCAAACTTATTATTTTATTATAAATTATAGATTATAGATATCTATTCTTTGCAGTAGTGACTCATCAATTCTTTTGTGGGCCACGTCAAGTTAATTCAAATAATAAATAAATAAAACATAAATTTTATTGAGTTGATTTCACGAGTAAGCTTGATACCAAATCGCTTAAGGAAATTATTAAAATAATCTTTCATGTTTTAAATAAGGAATAACTTATATAATGATGATCCTAAAATTAAGTTTTTAGGCATCAATAAAATTTTGCAATATCATCAAATTTTAAATAGATGAAATTATTATTATATACTCATTCATAGAAAAATTATTTTATGGACCTTTCTCACCACATTATTAATGGTCCCCTTTTTAATTATTTAATCACATTTCAACAATTTTTTTCATGCCATTGACACATAATTTTGGTAATTTTTTTACCCTAAACCCTGAATATAGAATCTCGAACCCTAGATCCAAAGTTTAGAACCCTAAACCCAAACCAATAACTCGTAACCCCAAAGCCTTGAACTTGAACCTATAACCCTAAATTATAAACCTTAAAACCCAAATCTAGAACCTTGAGATTCAAGGTTTAAGGTTTAAGATTTGGGGTTCGAAGTTCGAGATTCAGAGTAAAATAATTACCAAAATTATGTGTTAATGACATAGAAAAATTACACAAAAATTATTAATTTTTAAAAATTGGTTGCGTAATAATAATAAAAAATATTAACTTACGAAAAGAAGAACAAAATGATTAAGATTTGTAAAAGAAGAAAAATGTTTGTTTATAATTTAAAAAATTAATTATTTTAAGTAATTTAATTAAAGTTAAATTAAGTTGGAGAAGATATTAGATATAGATGGGTGTATAATAATATTTTGTTATCTTTAAAATTTAATGATGTGTAACACCCCTTAACCATTATCTATCGCCAAAATAGGGTTACGGAGCATTATCGGACATTTCAGAACAAATACGAACAATCATATAATAATATAACATACATATTATAAAATAATCATAATGTCCCTTTATTGAGCCATCAAGGCCCAATTCACATGTTAGAAACAAATCAGGACTTAATCAGAAGTCTAGAAAAGTTTTCGTGAAATTTTAAAATTTTTCTTAGGTGCAGGGTCTCACATGCCGGTGTGGTCAAGGGACACACCCGTGTGACCCTATGACATGCCCGTGCTTCAGGCCGCGTCCTACCCCGTGTAAATCCCTGACTTATCTCACACAACCAAGTCACATGCCCGTATGCTAGGCCGTGTGGTCAATTTATTTTTTGAAAATTAAGTGCAGTTTTCACATGGCCAAGGTACATGCTGTGTTCCTTACACGGTTGAGACACACGCCCGTGTCTCTACCCATGTGGTAATACTTGAGTATTCTGTTTTGAGAATTTTAAATTGCAGGGGACACATGGCCAAACCACACGCCCATGTGCTAGCCGTGTGTCCCACATGGTTTGGTCACACGCCTGTGCCAGGCCGTGTGGACTCAAAATGAGCCTTATACATCAAGTTTACCAACCCTGCAAATCTTGAACAACAAACAACTCAAGTCCAATTGTTCAACCAATCCAAAATACATTTAAACACCTCTAAAACTTGTCAAAATAGACATCCTAAGTGCATAATCAATGAATTATCATAGATACCTTGCTCATATTATCAAATCAATCCAACAAATCATTAATCAAACTAATTTCTAATTTATACCAATTTAGCTCAAAATTTGAACTATTGCATACTCACATATTCATTAACTTAATCATACCAATTGATACCTCAATATGTCATACATATATTCATGTATATAAAGTATCTAATAACATCTTATAACATTATTTACAACCATTCCTCAAAATGACATACATATGACAACCTAGGTACATGCCATTACCAAAAAGAAATGTACATCACCACAATGAGTTCGGGATTGGCATTGGATGCTGATTCAATGATCGGACTTTAACCTAACCTACCTACAAAAACAAACTGTACGCTGAGTATAAACTCAGTGGTATTTCTATAATCCGAATATTTTAAAGAATATAACATTATAAACATACATATCTAACCATATATATAACATTAACAAAATAATAATTCAATTCATTCATTTAATCTTCTTTTCTCATTAATAACTAATTCAAATAGCTTTCTCATTTTGATTCACATAACATTTAACAATAACAATATTCTTTTCATGAACCCTTGGTTTATAATTTCATTTGTACAGTTCAATTCAATAACCAATTTCAAATTCACATTCAATATCAATTTTGTTGCCATTTCATTTATTTACCCCAATTAACAGAACTCGGACTTTGGCAGATACACGGATCCAACCAAAACACACCAGTATGGCACCCAATGCCTCATCGGATCATTCGACGTAATAAGTTGACACCCAGTGTCTCATCAGCCATGCCGAAGTAAATTGATACCCAATACCTCATCGAATTTATCCAAAGTAATAATGTGACACCCAGTGTCTCATCGACTCGTAGTCGAAGTATCCCTGAACACTTCCAATCCTATGGCATGCCTACTATATCCGACTCAGCCCGATTCAATTAATAGGGTTTCAATCACTTTTCAATTTCCAACCAATATATATTTCAATTCAAATAATCACATATACTCATAATTCAATTGAATTCAAATCAATATCAAGGTATCAGATACTCACCTCATCTACTTACCATAAACATTAAATCAAAATACAACAATTTATTAGTTAAATTCGGATTATAGAAATACAAATTGTAGTTTTCGAGCTAATCCTCGTTGACTTTGTCTTTTCCTTTCCTAGCCGAGGTCTCTGGCTCAACGTTAGCTACGGAAATCAAAACAATTAAAATTTATCAATACAACACAATTTCATATTGAATATTTCAATTTATACTCAACCTTTGCCTAAATTCCAATTTAGTCTCTAACCAAGACTAACTTTATTTTCTTCATAATTTGTTCTATATTTTCATTCAATTAACACTTAAAACTAAATTTAACTCTCTAATTTCACCATAAATCCCTAATTTCAAAATTCTTTCAATTTAATCCCTATTATCCAAAACTTATAATTTATTTTACAATTCAATCCATTTCTCTATTTTAACTTGAAATTCTATCAATTTAACCCTAATGCTTCAATTTATTCAACATAAACAACTTCTAAAAATTCACTAACTTTCAAATTTACAACTTAAATAAAATAGTATTTTATTCTAGGATTCCAAAATATCAAAATTTTAAGAAAATGGACTAAATTAACTTACCAAATTAAGCTTGAATTTCAAAACCCTAATTTCTCCCTTTCTTTCTCTTTCTTTCTTTTCTTTCCTATTTCGTTTGCTTCTCTGTTCATTTCTATTTTCTATTTCTTTTATTTATTTTATTATTAAACTATTAAAATATAATATAATATAATATAATATAATATAATATAATATATATAATATAATATAATAAATATTTTATATATACTTAAATATTAAGTATGTATTTAATATAAATAAATATATGTATATTATACATACACATGGAATTATAATTTACAATTATGATTTAATTACTAATTTAATCCTTTCACTTTTCTCTATTCTATAATTAAACTTTCACTCTTTATTTAATTTAGTCCTTACACTTAATTTCCCTCAATTCAAGCTAATTCATCTAGTCAAAACTTAATTAACCACATAACCAGGGGCGAAGCCAGAAGAATTTTAGAGGGGGCGGAAAAATTTTAATTTTTTATAGTTTATATTTTTATAATTTATAAAGGATTAAATCAAATTTTTATAATTTTAGGGGGGCCAAAGTATAATTTTATCTTTACTAATTTAAAATTTTTAAAAAATTCTAAGGGCTAAAATAGTAATTTTATATTTTAGGGGGGCCGGGGCCCATGCCAACCCCCTAGCTACGCCCTTGCACATAACTAACTTTGTAAATATTTTAATAAATATTTACAAATCCGTTTTATTAAAATAGTAACCTAAAAATGTACTTTTTTGATATCCATAAATTTTAGGTCGTTACATAATGTGGTACTATTTTATCAGTGCCTAAAAACTATACTTTTTAAGATATCTTAATATAACTTATTCCCTCAAATAAGTTATATTATTATGATAATATTTTAGTCTTTTATTTAAAAATAAAAAATAAAAATATATAGATATTAGAAAATTATGAATATAAAAAACAAATAGAATATTTTATTATACTTTATTATATTATTTTCAAATATATATAAATATATCATTTCTACATGCAGTGGAAATAGTAGACCACGAAAGAGGCTAACAGCATTTGTTTTGTGGTTACTTGAATTTATATACTATTCCATGTTTAGCCCAATGCATGGAGCCATTCTTTAATGGGGTCCACTGTTTCATTCGTTTGGTTCATTTTCTTTGTTGAATTGTCCACTCACCATTCTACGACTATTTCTTGACCCATTCAGCCACCCACCCTTTGAACCGCATTTTTCATTTCAGTTCCAAAATGGTCCTTCTTCTTTGCAAAATTGTAACTACCTCTCTTTTATTAAGGAAATAAAACATATTTCCTTTTTTTCCTCCAAATATATTATTTCTCACTCACATATATATTTCTCATATTTTTTCATAACAATACATTAAATAAGGTTTTTTATATATAAAAATCACCTTAAAATTTTGATTAATTATAAAAATGACCAACTTTTTTATTATGTACGTAAATAATCTAAAATGAGTTGTGAAAGTTAGTGGAGTCGAAGAGATTGACGCCACTAACATGCCACATTAGCCATTACAATAAAAAAAATCAATTATTTTGGTGAAGTCATAGAGAACGATGCCACCTATATAAACATCAAGAAAATATTGATATTTCTTAATAATTGGGGGTTAAAAATAAATAATGGTGGTGGAGCATAAAGAATGGCGCCACTACTTTAATGTGTTAGAGTTTTTTTTTTAATTTAAAAATAAAAAATGATATTTTATTTATTGGAGTTATAAAAAATGATTCCACTAGTGTAATGTGTCAACTTTTTTTTTAAATGTGTTTTTTTAATTTTAATTGTAATTTGATGTTTTATTTGGTGGAGCCGAATGACAACAACAGTGTTAGAATTTTTTTAATTTTTTAGTGTAAAAGTGAAATTATTATTTTATTAGGTGATACCATAGATAATGGAGCCACCACCTTCTACACTTTTTTTCATAGTTTCTTTTTAAATTGTTTTTTAAAAAAATAAACAAATTTTGATGGTGCCATTAAGATTGGCGTGACCACCATAAAAATAATTATTTATTTATTTTGGTGGAATCATTCTCTTTGACATAATCACATTGGTGGTGCTACATATATAGATCTTGTTGGTATTCATGTAACAGTTGAACTTAAAAAGAAGAAAAGAGAGAAATTATTATTTTTAGTAGGAGAGTTCAATAATTATGGTGAAGATGAATAACTTCGAAATGAACTTTTATTGATGCTAAACTCTATCTTTAATGTTATTAATTATTATAATATAAAAATTATTAAAATATTATTTACTTTTTAAACATAAAATAATATTTACTTAAACTAATGGATCCACTTATCGGTGCAAAACTTATTTGGTTTTACACTCTTCCGTAATTTTATATGATTAATAATTTAAGAATTCAATTGTCATATTCTACGCTTCATTCATATAAATAATGCATGTCAAGTTTGGCATAAATTAAATAATTCCAACTATTCGTTTATGTAAAAAATAGACCATTAAATATCTATTAATATAAACAATATTTTAGATCAATATGATAGAGATGTCAAATTGATTCAAAAATTTACATACATGATAAGTACAAATATATTGATAATTTTAAAGGTTGTATTTTTAAAGTATTAATCGTATAAAAATTATGAAATGGTGTAAAATCAAGTTTTATATCGGTGTAAATAGATTCCTCCCCAATATAAATAAATTGTTTTTCTAATTTAAGGATAAAATTGTCATTTTAACATATTCCTTATCTATTCTAAAATATTATTAAGCATAATGATAACTTTAACCCTCAACGTTTACATTTTATCACTTTGGCCCTTTTTTTTGAGTTAAATTTGACCTTTAACCTTTAAAGAAAAAAGTCAAATTGCATTTTTAAACGGAAATTATAACAAACATTAATTTTAATGTTATTGGCTTGATAACTTGCATGACAATTTAAGTACACGTTATGCTAATATAATATCATTTGTCTTATATGTCACATCAATAAATAATTCAAAATTATAAAAGTTCATAAAAAATTTTAAAAATGGTGCAAGTTGTGTTTGAAAGTTTAACATTTTAATTAGTATTTTCGTTAAGAAACATCATTTCGACTCTTTTCAAAATGTTGATGGTCAAATTTGATTCTTCTTAAAAAGTTGAAGGCCAAATTTAGCTAAATAAAAAGAATAAGCGTCAAATTGACAAAAGATGTAAATATTAAAAGTAAATTTGACATTATGCCATATTATTTTACTCAACAGAACAAAGTAATGTTATTACATGTCTATTTCATTCTATCTAACCAAACTATTGTTATAGTTATTACATCCCGTAACACTTTTATGTCATTCATGCAAAATAAATTTTATTACAATTTTATTTCATTTCAGTGAATCAAATATATCGTAAGTGGTTGATTGAATTGACATTACCAATCAATTGTGTTTATATATATACTACAAAAAGTAGAAAAATACACTATTTGAGCCTAAAGGTAATTCCCTTTGCCCGGGGAAGGTGTACGCTTCAAACTACTATAGCTGTACCAAGACAAGAACGCTCAGGGCTCAGGCTGTGTCGAGAAAACGTGGCGTACTTCTGAATATTTTCAAAAAGCAGTAGCACAGAGTGATGATATCTTAAAAAAGCCGCAGCTAAAACTACAGGATTTTGGGGAAGGGAAATAGCCAAACTTGTGGTTAGGGTTGAAGGTGTTTATGGAAGTGAGAAATGTGTGCTTGACCCCACCCTACTTCGTGAAGTGGTGGATTATAAGATTGCAGAACATCAAAAGAGAAGAAAACTGGCTGCTGTCGATAAAGGGTCCAAATCGTGTGATCCAATTAATAGTCACTATTTTCAAGTTGGTATTGGCATACCAGGGAAGAGTCTTAGCACTTTCCTACTGAGCTTTAACATATTCGATGCTGAAGTTGGTCGTAGGTTTATTATTTTTTAAATTATTTCTGAACCGAGAGGGGCCGAGGGAATTAACTGACCCTAGCAGAATGCAATTCCAATGCAACATGAAATGAGCTTTCAGAAACCCAATGCCTGCCTCGATTTAGGTTCTAACTACTTAGCGGGTCTTTGTTTTATAAGCTTAGGACAAAATTTGTATCAGCAATTCAATCCTAGTGCAAGTAAAATTGAGTTGTGTTAAATATTGCCAAGTCTAGCAAAACTCTGAGCTACACCGATAGTCATCAGTTTCTACCAAAGAACTTAAAAGGGCGTGGTGTAGTATCCTGGGTGGGAGGAAACTCTTTTTTATAGTTTTCATTTCTTTTATGTACAATTAACCTTCTTAAAAACATTATCAGTATAACTTAAAAGTAAGTTCCCAAAATATCAAGCATACATGCACTCTCTTGCACTTGTTAAATGAACAATATAGTCTTCACATGAAAATGTGAAAGAGCTTTCATGTCTCCTCGATCTCACTATGATTACTGATAAGAAGGAAAAAGTAAGAAAATAAATCAAGCTTGGAAATATATGATATTAACTCAATTATGCAAATGGAAGATTAGACCATAGTGTTCAAATTTACTTTCGAAATATCTTCTCAAATGAGAACTTCAAACACTTATTATGTGAAAAGAAAAAAAAAAAAACCATCACACTAAAATGGGTTCATCAAATTTGTTACCAACAAGCTGAAACAGAGAAAAGTGCCCCATGGGTACAGCAAAATAACAATTGTCCCAACAGCCTGAGAAGAACATAACAAGTCATTTCTAGTGATGGTGCTCTTGAACATAGCGTAGGCCGCAATACTTGCATACAGCAGGCTCTTTCAAGTCAAGGCATATGAATTCAATTGGGTGTCCCAAAGCAGGATTATTATCTACAACCAAATACCAACAAAGACCAGGAAAACTTGTGTATCAGCTAAAAGATTCATGCAACATTATGTAGGGTTTATGATCTTAATGTATTTATTTATGCCTTGGATTTTTCTTAGTTTTACCTGTCAGTGAGCAAAGTTTAGATAAGTTAAAATTAAATATTTATCTTTAGAGAATAACGAAATGGATGACTTCACTTGATTTGAAACTACATTTCAGTTAACACATCTTAGCCATTTGCTCTTTTAGAAAATATGATTTTAGGTTACCTATTGTGCCAGTACATAATTTAACTACTAATAAGCTTGTTCCCCGAGTACGAAGGAAAATAAGGATCAGGACTAACCTCCTTCACAAGCTACAATCCGGCCTTCAACCTTGATCGGAGGGACTTCATTGATCAACTCCATAGGAGATTTCTTGCTTGAATCCTGCAAATTTGGAAAAAGAAAACAACAAAATAAAATAAATAAGAAAGCTTAATTTCTTCATTTCATTGCCCTCTTGTATTTTGGGAGGCAAAGGCCAATCAATTAATGATCGTTTTATGCATGATCAGAAACATACTAACTTACTAAGTTATTGGACTGGACTTTACCCTAACATTAACCATTTTTCTTAAGCACTTATAGGCATGACAAAGTAACGAAAGTTACAAGGTAACCATGTTGAGACACACCTATTCTTACGCCAAATCCATGTCTATGAACCAAGGTATTCACGCATATGGTTAAAGTAAAAAGCAGTATAATCAAGGCTATTTAACACTTTAAAGCTTTCTCCAAAATCGAAGTACTAAATTAGTGAGAAACAAAGATTCCATATATAAAACCAGAAAACATCTGCAGAGTATTCTACTTTGTTCATAAACAAAAAATAATCAACGCTTAAAAGCCACTTCATGTGCTTCAAAACGTAGGTAACTATAATCTGCCAGCCTCTTCAATAATTCAAATTACCCAACTCCCAACAGGATGTAGAACACTTAACAAACAACCACAAGTAGACTCGAAAAATTAAAAGTTTTAAAAAGGGCTTCAAGCCTTCAGCGTACTCAATTTACAGAGTTAAGTACCAAAACAATAAAAATATAAGGAAATTGCTGGATAAATAACTAGATAATCCGTCAAAGACAATAATTTCCAATTTTTAGTAAAACTTTCTTTTAAGAAAGTAAAATTACTTATTTTTTCTTTTCCGATAACTAAAACTTATGCTTTTCAGCTAAAATCAACGAAATCAAACATATTATTACGTCAAGAACCTGATAAAGAAATTCAGATTTAGATTCTACAAGAATGTTAAAAAACCAGAATGAAATATCAATTAAAGTTCCTATATTCATTTGCTTATAATAGTTTCAAGTAAAGCCCATAAAGGCCTAAAGCATAACCCCAATCTTCCATAAATTTCAGCAGAAAATGGATAAAAAAAAAAGAGTGAAAATCTGGGATTAAGTACCTGCATCCATTTCGCAGTGTGATTGCCGATTTGGCTGCTAACAAGGCTGAAATTACGAGTCGTAGATCCCAAATACGATGACCTGATTAGGGTTTTCAGAACACCCGAATACGCCATTTTTTTTTTTAAAAAAAAGGGAAAATTTTCTTTTTTTCTTTTTTCTGGTTAATGAAATTCGAAGCTCGGGGCGGGGGGGGGGGGAGATTCGAAAGAGCTAAAATATTGGTTAAAGGGCCTTCAAACGAAGATTGTTGGGCTCGGTCTTTGTGGATGGATGCTAAGCCCATTCAACTTGTGTGTGACTCAATTGTAAACGTATTTATTGATACATGATATTAACGAAAATAGAGAGGGGGTTAGTGTCAAGGAAGTCCGATTTGCTCTTGTTGGGGCCGAAAGTCGGAAAAGTAAGGAGGCTAGGTTAAGGTGGTTAAGAACTTACCATATTAGAGTTTTGAGAGATGGTAGGAGTATTTATAGAAGTGATGGTTCTCATATGGTCTCTTATTGAGGAGAGGGTACCTATTCGTAGCGGGTGACCTAACAAAGGATCTAACTAATTGGCTAAGGGCAGATGGTCCCTCCCGTGAATGATACAAAGTATGTGGGTAGTCGGTCATTGAGTGACCATTATGACGGTATAAAGTTAAGGGTTATTCATGGGTGCTTCTCTATTCGCTTTTCATATTTTCATGTGTCTCGGTCAAGATAGGGTTTAAGAATTAAAGTAAGTTTGTATTTGACATATGAAGACTTTTTTTTCTTTTTATTACATATTCAAGTTGTTTATATAGTAAATTGCATGTTAAATTTAAATTATTGACTAGACTGACAAAATAACTTGATTGATATAAGATTCAAACATAAAACATTACTCTTTTGTTTAATATTTTGTGTAAATTACAAAATACAGAAAAAGTGGGGATCTCTGAGGAGGCAGTGGCCATGAGTCATTGGGAAATTCGATTCAAGAAGACAACTTAACTGCTCTAGCCGACACTCACATTAACAGAAGTGACAAGGAAGCTGCTTAGATTTTAATTCCTGGTAAGAACTTGGAGAATACAAGGGAAATGTTCAAAGATGGGTTGCAATCCAAAGATGCCATTGAAATTTAGCCCAATAATGGGATGGAAGGAGACTCTAGAATGGACAATGTAAATGTGGATCTGGATAATGACTGTTTAGTGGGTCATGAGCATGATGACTTGGATGAGGCTCTATTGTCAGCCATAACCAAAACTAAGGTGAGGAAGATTCGGTCAACAACTGGGTATTTGTGAGGCCAAGATAATTACAAAGAGAAGAATAGGGAGACCGCCTAAGAAGAAGAAGAAAGGGTCTGGGAAGTGGCCAAAACAATCCAAAGTGGTGAACGACTCGCTCTCCGACTCAGATCTCATCGATCAAAGGAGAGTCATCCGTAAAGAAGCTGAGGAAGCTTGGGAAATTGGAAAAATCTTGGGTAGGTTGTTATTTCAGAATTCATAAAGCTGGAAGAAGCGAGGGACTTGTAGAGTAAGGAATTTTGGTAAACTCTTGGGGCTTCAAGTAAGGGGAATTGAAGAAGAGGTTGTGAGAGAGTTGTTTTGCTATTGCAGACAGGCCAGCCTTGATGTAGGACGCTGGGGGAACTTGAAGGTTCGGGTTTGAAAGAGGTGTCGTGCATTGCTCTTTAATGGAAGGGTCTATCAAAATTTTGATTGTGTACTGGTCAAATTTTTGTCCTTGTGAGATTGAGGAGCAAAAAGGTTTTTGATATATGTTGTGAATATGCATGTCAGCGTTGGTATCATGTTGTGCTTTGGGGTGAAGACTTTTTTTCTTCTTATTTGATGAGCCGAACAGTTTTAATGGTTTTACCAACGAATGGAAATTGACTTGCAGTGGTTGACTCTCGTTAAGGGTCTTTTTAGCAGAGATATTAAATATTCTCCTCCGATCATGTGTTGAAGTCCTCTCGACTGATATGTTTTTATGCCAATGAAGTTGTCTATGGAAGGGTCAGCCTTTGAAGCTTTAGAGAGAGTGACGACAGAATTGTACCAAAATGTTGCTACATCTTTTATGTGAGGCGTTTATCGGGGCTCTGTGGTGATTTTAGCTATGATGCTTGTAATGGGCCTATTTCGCCCGGGCCCATTAACCAACCAAATTAAAACCCAAAATAAAAAACACAAGGTTCAAAGTCTATTATCAAAATTACAGCAGTCTCAATGCAAACCCAATTAAATAAACCCAATTAGCCCAATACTAAACCAGCTCTAGTGGCCCAAAATTTTCAGAAAACCCTAGGGGTTTCTAGAAGTAGTTAGCGCTGCAGCAGCATCCAGCCTTCTGCACACGCGCCTCCATGACGCTCATACCTGCAAACAGAAATGACAACAGAAAAGGGGCCAACGAAACAAACAGAATATAGCAGGGCAACAATGTTTTTTGATTTTATTTTCGATTTCTATTCGGCTATAAATAGGGCCAAAATCAAATGAAAAAGGGATCCATTTTTTGTATATATGAACGCACATATACTACATACAAAAGAAAAATCAGTTGTTAAAAAGGTGATTTTAGATCTCGTTTTTCTATGAAATTTAGTTCTTATTTCTTTGATTTTTATTTGTGGCATAAAAAAATAAATATCCAAAAGAAGAAGAGTTTTCTTATCTGTTGTTTGGGGTCGATCTAGCCAAGCCTCGGTCCAAAGGTTGACGGATCCTTGCGGATCTGCTTAAAATCGCGACGGTGATGGAGGTGCATTAGGCGCCGATGAAGCCCACGGATCGACGGACAGGGCAGAGAGGTTGAAAAGTTTTGAGAAAAAGGTGAGGGACGGCGAAGTGAAGTTATTAGGGCAAATTTTTTTTGTTTACATAAATGATAAAAACGGTGTCGTTTAAGTCGTGAGGGTTAACGCGGAAATGGCATCGTTTCACAGCAACCCGATGAGCTGACCCGAAAATCAATAGGATCCGAGTGTTTTATTAAAAGGGGATTATTTCGTGTTTAGTCCCTCTTTTTCGTGCCTCTATTTGATTAGATCCGTTACACATTTTCTTTGTTTTTTAATCGATCTCTGTAATTTGTGCGCCATTTCAACTTGGTCCAATCTGTACGCTGCGTTTTGGCTATTGAAATATTTGCTAGTTTAATCCCTGATCATTTGTGCACATTTTAGTTTGATCCTTGACTTTGTTTAATTAACTTTATTTATTTAGAAAGTAGTGTTTTAATTTTATTTTTATTTTGATTAAGTATTTTTAGCTTTTGTTTATAATTTTTGCAAACTTTTTATGGTATTAAATTTATTTATTATTTATTTTAGAAGTTGTTTTAATAAATTATTTTGAATTATTTTATTGATTTTACAATATTTTAATTTGTTTTATACTTCCATTTGTATTTTTTAAGTTATTATATAAATATTTAATTTCAAAATCTTGTTTTATATGTTTCTCTATTTTAAAGATTTGTATAATATTTAATTTAAATACTCTTATATGTTATTAATTTATACATACTTATATATAATTTGTATTAAAATTATCTTATTTTATGTATATATTATTGATTTTATATTATTTTATGTATGTATGTTCTTTTAAATCTATCTATGTATATATTTTATTTTAAATCTATATATATATATAATTGTTCTTTTAAAGATTTTATTTTAAATTATATTTTATTTATTTCAAACACTTTTCTATATTATCTTTTATATATACATTATTTATTATTTTTTTATTTTAGATAAATATATTTGGTTTTAGGTTATTTTGTATGTTATACATTTTAAATTTCTTTTTACATAATAGTTATTTCATAAACTCATTTATAAATTATTATGTTGATTATAGTTTTTTGAATTGTTTCATAAATTGTTGGTTTCAAACTTCCTTTTTGTTTTACTTATTTTAAATCCATTTGTTATCATTCAAAATTTTTTATGCTAATTTGCCATGTAATTTTTGTAAGATTACTACATCTTTTAGTTTATTCATCTTTGATTGTTAAAATAGGTCTTTTGAAATGGAGTATGTCACGAAATAATTGCTATTGTGTATTTGTACATTTAAATTGTTTATATCATTACCATTCGTTTGTATAATGTTGAGTTCATATATTATTTCATGTTTGATGCTATGTTTGTGTTTCTTGGTATTGTTTTGTGATTCAAATTCCAATATATTTAAACTTTTACTAGATGTTTCATTTTTATCCCGAGCAAATTGTCGAAACCATTTTTTTGTTGGAAAACGGGCCGACTTTAAAATACAAAAACGGAGTCGCCACCAATCTTTTTTGAAGTGTGATTGGGCCACTTATAAAACATTTTGGTCTACGAATTTTAAGAAAATGGGCTCAAAGTCATTATGCACGAGAAAGGTTAGCACCTCATAGCGCCCAAAATTGGTCTTGTATTAATTGATTAATGTCCTTAATATAGAAAAATTAGAAAATATGAAAAAATGTTTGGGTAAATCGCATTGGATATCAAAACTCTCTTGTTACGAAAAGTTGAAATACCACATCCAGCACGATAGGACACGATGTTTCAAACTATCGATACCAAAGATCATTTCATGATTTCCAACATTCTTGTCTTGCAATTTTTAAAATGATATTTCACTATTTGGCCAAACCAAAAACCAAAACCCAAGACGATTGAAGCACGATTCACAATTTCCAATCATGAAATATTGCCTTCATTTCAGAAAAATTCGGTCAAAATCTTTGCAGGATATTTGGTCATTCGGACTAATAGAAAATCGAGACCCAGCACGATTGGGCACGAATCTCTCAAACTCCCAAATACGAAACATTGCCTTATTTTAAAAAACGATTAAAATCTTTCAAGGATATTTAGCGATTTAGACGAACGAAAAAATCGAAGCTCAGCACGATTACTTCTAAACACACAAAATTCCCTTTTGAAACATTTTTTAAGTTTTTGAAAAAAAGCAAAAATAAAAATGTGAAAATGTAGACACGATGATAATAGGAAATAATAATACATACAAAAAGAAAAAACAATAGTATTACCATTATAAAATCGATATGTAACAAATAAAACAAGTAGTAATAATAATGAAATATAATACCAATAATAAATAATTAATAATGAATACATGGAAAAAAAAGTAATGATATTAATATTAATAAAAAAGTAATAAAAGAAATAAATGTATACTAATAATAATAAAAATAATAGATGCAAAAGTAATAATATATAATAAAGCAACTAAAGTAAACCATAATATATATAATAATAGATATAATAGTATGTAATAAAAATAATAATAAAGAAAATATTAGTACAAAGTAATATAATGATAATAATAATAAGTATATATAGCATTAATAGTACTAAATAATAATAGAATGATAATAAATAATAAAAATAATAAAATAATAATAAGAAAATAATAAAATAATAGTATGAATAAAACAGTAGCAATAAAAGAAAATAAAAGTATTTGATAATAATACCAATAGATATAATTACAATATAAAAAACAAGTATATACATATAACAATAGTAAATATCATAGAAATATAATAATAATGTACGTAAATACAATAGCAAATACATATATATATAAACCATGGTGGTAAAAAACAACGGGGAAGATAAAAAAACCAAATTGAGTAAAAAACAGGAGCTCAGGGCCAAATTTAAAAATGAGTGAAAGTAAATGGGCTAAATTGTGATGTGCGCGCAACCTGGAGGGACTAAAAAACAATAATCCTATCGCTTGGAATGCAGCACTTGAGCGCGGATTAAATTGAAATCGCTTAACAAAATTGGGAAGATTTTAAAACTGAAAGGGATGCAATTAAGGGCGCGCAAAGGGGGAGGACCTAGCGTGAAAATTACCCATTTTTGCCTTTAATGCCCTAAAACTAAAAGCCCAACATTTCTTCCATTTCTTTTCGTTTCAAAATAGAAGGTTCAGACCTTCCCCTCCCCTTTTCTTTCATTTTCTTGTTTCAGCAAGGGAAAAAAAAGAAGAAACTTTCAGTTTGCTCTCCCCTGCTCCTCTTGAGGCCTAGATCCAGGCCAAGGACCGACCAACCTCCGTCGCCGACCACAAACCGTAAGTTTTTATTTTATTGTTTAAAGCTTTTTGTACAAAAATACAAACAAAAAAAAGGAACAAATATGGAGCAACAACAGATTCGGAAAAAACTAAAAATAGACCCTTTCGAATTTTTTATTCGTAGTTGTAGCCAAAGTGGTATATTACCTCGTGCTTGTGTAAAAACCCCTTTTACATCATGTAGTTTTTGCTTTTATAGCCTAAAAAACCTCAAAAATAGAACAAAACCTAATCCAGAATCCCTCTTCGCTTTATGCTTCCCGCTTTGTAGGTCTTGTGGCGTGCACGACTTGGAGCTGGAGGCGCGCGTTCTTTTGGGTGAACTTGAGGCGCTGCTCGCTAGGGTTACTTTTTGCATTGGGTTTTCCTTTTTTTTGCTAAACTTTGGATTAAAATTGCTGTAAAATTTTGGGTTTTGCTTGTTGGGCTCCGGGTGAAAATAGTATTGGGTCCGAAATTTGAAATTGGGCCTTACAGCTGTCCCTCTTTGCTCATTGTCGTGCCACAAGAATAGAGCAAAGACTTTAAAAGGGCCAATTTTGCCCCATCTTGTTCGATCTCGACTTCTTGATGCTTCCTTTTCCGGTAGCTTTATTCCACCCACTGCATTCTTATGGGTATAGGGATTTTGTTTGATCTGCTCTACTTAATGGGATAAGATCATATTCTCGATCGCTCCATTCGCGATACATGGAGATAAGACTTGCTACTTTCGATCTGCTCCACTCTTGCTCAGTGGAGATAAGATCTGTATTATTCAGTCTGCTCCATTGTCGATGCATGGAGATAAGACTTGCTACTTTTGATCTGCTCTACTCCTGCTCAGTAGAGATAAGATCTATACTTTCAGCCTGCTCCACTCCTACTCAGTGAAGATAAGGCTAATGGTTTAAATCTACTCCATTGTCGATACATGGAGATAAGATTCGCCATTTTTGATCTGCCCCACTCCTGCTCAGTGGGGATAAGATCTGTAATTTTTGATCCGCTCCACCCCGGCTTAGTAGAGATAAGATCTGTTATCTTTAATCCGCTCCACCTCCTTTCGGTGGAGATATGATCTACTATCTTTAGCTTTGCTCCTCTCGCCTTTCGGTAGAGATAAGGCTTGATCTTGATCCGCTCCACTCCTGCTTTCGGTGGAGATAAGATCTGCTACTTTTGATCTGCTCTACTCTCGCTCAAGTAGAGATAAGATCTTGTCTTCAATCCGCTCCTCTCGCTTTCGGTGGAGATAGGATCTACTATCTTTAGCTTTGCTCCACTCCTCGCCGGTAGAGATAAGGCTTCAATCTTCGATCTGCTCTACTCGCTTAGTGGAGATAAGATCTGCTACTTCGATCTGCTCTACTCACCGCCAGAGAGATAAGATCTGTGTCTTTAATCCGCTCCACCTGCTTTCGGTGGAGATAGGATCTACTATCTTTAGCTGCTCCACTCTTCGGTGGAGATAAGATCTGCTTGCTTCGATCTGCTCTACTCCTCGCCGAGAGAGATAAGATCTGTTGTCTTCAATCCGCTCCACTCTCTCGGTGGAGATAGGATCTCGATCTTTAGCCCGCTCCTCCACCTTTCGGTGAAGATGAGGCTTGATCTTTTGATCTGCTCTACTCACCTTTCAGTAGAGATAAGATCTGCTGCTTCGATCCGCTCTACTCGCCAGAGTGAGATAAGATCTGTTGTCTTCAATCCGCTCCACTCTCGCCGGTGGAGATAGGATCTCGATCTTTAGCTTGCTCCACTCCCCGCCAGTGGAGATAAGGCTTGATCTTTGATCTGCTCTACTCCACTCGCCAAGAGAGATAAGATCTGTTATCTTCAATCCGCTCCCTCTCCTTTCGGTGAAGATAGGATCTACTATCTTTAGCCTACTCCACTCCTCCGGTGAAGATAAGGCTTGGTCTTTCGATCCGCTCTACTCTCCCTCGATAGAGATAAGATCTGTAATTTTGGCTGCTACCCTACTGCTAGAGAATTGAGGCTCATCGTTTTTGACTGTTCCACTCCCTTAGTGGGATAAGGTCGATATTTTGACCACGTTACCCTACTACTTAGGGAATTAAGGCTCATCATCTTCGATCTGCCCCACCGCCGGTGGGATAAGATCTGTAATTTTTGGCCTGCTACCCTACTGCTTAGGGAATTAAGGCTCGTCGTCTTCGACCTGTTCCACTCCTGCTCAGTGGGATAAAGTCTATAGTCTTCAGCCCGTTACCCTACTGCTTAGGGAATTAAGGCTCATCATCTTCGATCTGTTCCACTCCTGCTCAGTGGGATAAGATCTGTAATTTTTAACTGCCACCCTCTGCTTGGGAATTAAGGCTCATCGTCTTCGACTGTTCCACTCCTTCGGTGGGATAAAGTCTATAGTCTTGACTGTTACCCTACCGCTTAGGGAATTAAGGCTTATCATCTTCGATCTGCTCCACTCTCTCGGTGGGATAAGATCTGTAATTTTAACTGCTACCCTCTTGCTTAGGGAATTAAGGCTCGTCGTCTTCGACTTGTTCGCTCTCCCGCGGTGGGATAAGGTCTATAGTCTTCAGCCTGTTACCCTACTGCTTAGGGAATTAAGGCTCGTCGTTTTTGATCTGTTCCACTCCTGCTCAGTGGGATAAGATATGCTATTTTTGGCCTACTAACCTCATCGCTTAAGGAATTGAGGCTCAATGTTTTCGACTGTTCCTCACCTTCGGTGGGATAAGGTCGATATTTTCGACCGTTACCCTACCGCTTAGGGAATTAAGGCTCAATGTTTTCGACTGCTCCACTCCTTTCGATGGGATAAGGTCACGTAATCTTCTGTAACTCCCATCAATTTTGCTACATTGTCCTATGGGGAACCTACTTGTAGAATTGATTTCATGGGGTATATATTTATGCTAAATGATTAGGATGTCATGAAAAATGCTCCTAACCATATGTATTATGAATGTTATGAATGAGTGCAATATGAAAATGATCTATTTTTAGCACTTGGGCTGTCATTGCTTGTTGTTTATTAAGGTGATATCCCTGACGTATGTCTTCTTTGTTCAGCTGATACCTCTAACAGAGAATCAAGATGTTGTCCTTTGCTTAATCCCTTTTCTCAAGTACTCAAGAGCCCTTTAAGCACAGTTAGTTCTAAATAATTGTCTGTTTGATTCTTGTATTATTTAGAGACTTTCAGAGTAATATGCAAAACTTCTTTTGTGAAAGCATTATTAGTTCAATAATCATTATTTCAATGAAAAATGCTTGGAAAAGATGATAATAATGGACAAGAAAGAAATTAATTAGGAGCATAGCTCGAAACAAATAAGATAGCAAATGCAATCAAGAAGGAAATTTATTGGTAGTGTATTTTGAAACGAGCAAATTAAGAATGGGTAAGATGGCAATTAGGTGCCCCAGATATCGCCGACTGAGCTTCTCATTCAAATTTCTTGAGGACCATTTAAGCTCAATATGTGCTTAGGGATCCGAGTACTTTGTCGTTACCCAAGATGAAACATACTTCATCATTGTTAATTCAGATGAAGCAAGACTACTGTATGCCCCACTTTTATTCAAAATTTGAGCGCCCTTTTCGGGTTTTCAACTCAAAGCCCCTTTGGTCTCAAAGCGCCCTTTGTGGGTTTTCGCCTTGGCCTCTCCTTTTTTGATTTTTTTTTGTGAAAAACTTCAAAGCGCCCTTTATGGGTTTTTGCCTTGGCCTATTTCCATCATAAGCAAAGCGTTTCTTGACTGGATCCGCATTAATTGGGTTTGACTGACTTTTTTCGTCCATCTCGACTAATATCCATGCTTCTCCAAACCTTCTTTTCACCATAATGTCCTTCCCAATTAGGCATCCACTTTCCCTTGAAGCCCTTTTGCATAGGGAGGATCTTTTCAATACCAAGTCTCTTTCATGAACCTCTCTGGGGTGGACTTTTTGTTGTAAGCCCGCATCCTTCGCTTCTGGTACATTTGACTATGACAGATGGCTCTTAATCTTTTTTCCCGATCAGATTCAGTTGATCATACCGAGATTGAACCCCTTCCGTTTTATCCAACTTCAGCTCTGACAGCATCCGAAGAAAAAGAATCTCAACTTCGATAGGTAAGACTGCATTCATCCCATAGATTAATGAGAAAGGTGTTGCCCCGGTGGAGCTCCTAACCAATACTCGAGAAGAGGGTAAATGGTAACTTCTCTATGCCAATATTTACAAGTCTCAAAAAAAATCTTTTGGATGTTCCCTTCTCTCTCTCTTTCTTTCTTCTTCTTTCTTTCTTTCTTTCTTTTTTTTGCCCTGATATGACGTCTGATCTTTAAATAGACTGTCAACTTTGACATTATATTTAGACATGTAACTTTTGGCATATGAAGCGACCTTCACCCTCTTAATGAAGTAATTAACCACCGAAAAGATGACGATGTCTGTTAGAAGCTTCTGACTAGATCGTCCCCGTAACATCTATGCCCCACGTATATGGAGGAAGCACATAAGTCTTGTCTTCCTCTATTTGGCATTTATGGCATCACTGACGAAATATCTCTTTCATGGTAGCCTCATCGTGCCTAGGCATATCTTGATGCGATCACACAAAGACATCTTTGAATTCTTTGAATAACTCAATGTCGTCTCGCTTTGTTTCTATGGTGGGCAATGTTTCGATCTTCACTCCTTTCCCAGACTCACAATGTCCACTAACCCTTTGTACGATAGAGTCTATTTTCATTTTGTTTTACCATCCTTAATGATCAATGGGTAAGTTGTAATCTCGACATCTTCAAAATATTCGGATCCTTTTAGCCCCATATTTCACTTAAAAGGGAGTCTGTAATGCGTTGCTCATGTCTTGATATCCGGTACCTATCGTAGGTACGAAGGTAAATTCAAAGAATAAGCAATTCTTAGGATGATGAAGAATGGAAGACATCCCAAAAAACAAAAGAATGTATAGTATGACATGGAAAAAAATGAAAAAATATTTGCTCGGCATGAAACACAAGAATGCATTTTTTATTAAAAATAAAGATGTTTGAACATGAGCCTATTTCACAAAAGATTCTTATTGTTTCTAGGCTTAAAACAACAAGTGTGTTTTGAACATTACTCGTGTTAGCTCTAAAAACTACGGAGTTTCCTTCACGTCCAGTTATTCAAAACACTTTCGTGCTCGTAGGGAGAATGCCTCCTAGGTTTCCTTCATTCGATCCCTCTTCGAATACGGCGTTGATGCTCAAGGTTTTCATTATATCCTTAGCCGTTTCTACACTCGTGTGTAGTAATGATGTTCCAGGGTCACTATAATACAACCTCTAATTAAAAGGGTTGTCTTATGATATTTAATGCAAATGATGTGATGCAATGCAAATGCATGAAATGCGATGCAAATGAATGAATGCAAAAAATAAGAGGCATTGACTCTGAATTCAGTTACATTAGAAAAACTTTACTAGAAAATAAATTTCTTTACACAAAACGGATTGCATACACGGCCTTGTCCTCATAGTCCAAGTGAAAACATGAATCCCTTCTTCGCAAAAGCCAAGTCTTGTAAAATTCTAATAGATACTTCCTCTAATTCCTTTTGCTTGATCTGGACCGCTACTCCTGTTCACTTGTTAGCTTCTTCAAGAATGCCGAGACGTAGTAATCTTCGAATAGTCTTGTCAACTTAAATCCCTGGGTGATAAGGTCTTGTATTCCTTCACGGACTATCAGTCTTCTCTCGTTGTATTCACTTGGACTATATTCGGATGACCGTATTATAATCCACTTTATCAAAAAAATCCATTTTCTTATGACCAACTTTTCTATTTAGTAATCGAATTTGAAATCAACACCTCTTTTCTATGATGTGAATGCAATGCAATCAAAATAGAATAAAACCCGTCAGTACAAGAAAAATAAATAACATAGAACCTATCAGGGTGACCACTAGGGTTTGACATGGTTCTACCTAGGGTAGGCCCTTAAGTTTTCTACATGTGGTTTAGTTCTAAAAAAAAAAAAAGGGTACCTGAACCAGCAGATTTCTCAATCCTCACCCATTATAGGCTCATACTGATTGAGTTCAGTTCAGGGGAATACATTTCCCAATGGCCATGCGGAGGTGAAAACCTCACGGAACCATAGGTGCGGATGTATCACGAAGGCGATCCCCAGCCCATGCGAGTGAAAACCTCACGAAGGCATAGATTTTTGCTTCCACTTAAGGGTGTGACTACAATGGTCATGCAATATGAATGCAGAAATATCCTATGGGTTTCAAACCATACAGACATATGATGTAACACGAGTTCATGCAGTGAAAGAAACCAAATCCAAAAATTTTTATTTTTGATAAAAGGACATTAATCAATAAATTTTACAACTTGACTCTCTTATTGGTCCCCAGCGGAGTCGCCAAGCTGTCGAAACCATTTTTTTGTTGGAAAATGGGCCGACTTTAAAATACAAAAACGGAGTCGCCACCAATCTTTTTTGAAGTGTGATTGGGCCACTTATAAAATATTTTGGTCTACGAATTTTAAGAAAATGGGCTCGGAGTCAGAATGCACGAAAGGGTTAGCACCTCATAACGCCCAAAATTGGTACCGTATTAATTGATTAATGTCCTTAATATAGAAAAATTAGAAAATATGAAAAAATGTTTGGGTAAATCGCATTGGATATCAAAACTCTCTTGTTACGAAAAGTTGAAATACCACATCCAAAGACGATAGGACACGATGTTTCAAACTATCGATACCAAAGATCATTTCATGATTTCCAACATTCTTGTCTTGCAATTTTAAAATGATATTTCACTATTTGGCCAAACCAAAAACCGAAACCCAGCACGATTGGGCACGATTCCCTGAATTTCCAATCATGAAATATTGCCTTCATTTCAGAAAAATTCGGTCAAAATCTTTGCAGGATATTTGGTCATTCGGACGAATAGAAAATCGAGACCAAAGACGATTGAGCACGAATCTCTCAAACTCCCAAATCTGAAACATTGCCTTATTTTAAAAACGATCAAAATCTTTCAAGGATATTTAGCGATTTAGACGAATGAAAAATTGAAGCTCAAGACGATTACTTCTAAACACACAAAATTCCTTTTGAAACATTTTTAAGTTTTGAAAAAAGCAAAAATAAAAAATGTGAAAATGTAGACACGATGATAATAGGAAATAATAATAAATACAAAAGAAAAAAACAATAGTATTACCATTATAAAATCGATATGTAACAAATAAAACAAGTAGTAATAATAATGAAATATAATACCAATAATAAATAATTAATAATGAATACATGGAAAAAAGTAATGACACTACAACAAAAAGGCCTATAGCAACACTTATGGGACGACACTTTCATAAGTGTTGGGATAGACTGGCCAACATACGCTTTAGCCAACTCTTTTATAAGGGTTTGGATATGCATGCCTAAGGCAACGTTTAAATAAGAGTTGGCTTTGTCTAGTCCTAAGACGCAGTTTGGGGCGACACTTTCCTAAGTGTTGGGATAGACTTGCCAACATATGCTTTAGCCAACTCTTTGTACAAAGGTTGTGATATGTATGCCTAAGGCAACGCTTGAGTAAGAGTTGGCTTTTGTGTAGTCCTAAGACGACAGTTTTGGGGCGACACTTTCCTAAGTGTTGGGATAGACTACACTTTTGCCAACTCTTTGTATAAGAGTTGGGATATGTATGCCTAAGGCAACACTTGAATAAAAGTTGGCTTTTGTGTAGTCCTAAGATGACACTTTTGTGGCGACACTTTCCTAAGTGTTGGGATAGACTATGCTTTGGCCAACTCTTTGTATAAGGGCTGGGATATGTATGCCTAAGGCAACGCTTGAATAAGAGTTGGCTTTTGTGTAGTCCTAAGATAACAGTTTTGGGACGACACTTTCTTAAGTGTTGGGATAGACGTGTTAATATAAGCTCTAGCCAACTCTTTGTATAAAGGTTGAGATATGCATGCCTAAGGCAACGCTTAAATAAGAGTTGGATTTGTCCAGTCCTAAGACAATATTTTCCTAAATGTTGTGGGATAGACTTGCCGACATATGCTTTGGTCAACTTTTGTATAAGGGTTGGGATATGCATGCTTAAAAGCAACGCTTAAATAGAAGTCGGCTTTGTCCAACACCATGCCTACAATTTTGGGCGACACTTTCATAAGTGTTATAATTAAAATAATATTATTTAAAATAATTTTAAAGTTTTTGGGTATATATATGACTGATTATTTTTAATTTATATATTAAATAATTTCTTATATAATTGTAAAAGTGATAATATTAATTTTAAAGTTTTGAATTAATTATCATTATAGTTTAGGTTTATAGTTTAGGAGTTATGGTATATGGTTGAGGAGTTACTATGTTAAAGTTTAGGGATTGTGGTTTATGGTTTAAGGTTTATGGTTTATGGTTTAATGGTTAAGGTTTATGGGTTTATGGATTAAGGGATGTTATGAGTCAATGTTTAATGATTTAGGGGTTTGGAATTAGGGGTTAAGAGTTTAGGGTTTAGATTAATAGTGTTTTTAATTTATATATTAAATAATTTCTTATATAATCGTAAAAGAGATAGTATTAATTTTAAAATATTGAATTAATTATTATTATAGTTTAGGGTTTATGGTTTATGATATATGGTTGAGGAGTTACTATTTTAAAGTTTAGGGATTGTGGTTTGTGGTTTAAGGTTTAAAGATTAAGGGTTTGGGGGTTTAGGGATTAAATGTTATGGGTTAGGGATTCACGTTTTATGATTTAGGGTTTAAGGAATGAAGATTAGGAGTTTATGGTTTATGATTTATGGTTTAAGGTATATGGTTGAGGAGTTACTATTTTAAAGTTTATGGATTAAGGTTTGTGGTTTAAGGTTTGTGGTTTAAGGTTTAAGGGTTAGGGGTTTAGGGATTAAGTGCTATGGGTTATGGGTTTATGTTTTATGATTTAGGGTTTAAGAATTAGGAGTTGAGGATTTATGGTTTAGATTAATTAGTATATTTTAATTTATATATTAAATAATTTATTATACAATTGTAAAGAGATAATATTAATTTTAATATATTAAAATTATGATTATAGTTTAAATTATTTAAGAGATAATAGATAAACTTTATATATATTAAATGATTTAAGATTTAAGGTTTACTCGAGATTTGTTAAATGATGAAATTTTATACAATCAATTAATACTTTTATATTTAAAATATTTAATCTAAACCATTTGATATATTTAAATATTATATTAAAAAACATTGATAAAAAAAAGTAACAGAATGATATGGATAGGTAACTATCTATATTTTGATAGGACAAATTATAACAAATAAAATGAAATACAAAAACTAAAATCATTCCACATCGAACATCTAGCAAAATAGTTATATTTTAGTTAGGAAAAATATCTATAATGAAATGAAGATTAGATCGGAAAAGACTAATATAAAATCATGATTAACTTCTCAATCTTTAATAGAAATCGATATGTAAGAGATTGATTGCTTACATTGGATAATTCTAATTAAATAATTAATTAAGCCATTTAATCATTTGTTATCTTATTAAAATATGCTATATTTATTTTAAGAGTACTTGATTTTTTATAAAAATCAATTTATAAAAATAGTAATAAAAATATTTTATAAAATCACTTAACTAAAAGGCAAAATAAAAGAGAGCAAAACGGGTAGTTTTGTTTAAAAGGAAATGGTTTTTTGTGACGTTTTATTAAAAGCGCGAACTTTCTTCTTCATTTCCTCAGTGTGATCCACATCTACCCCATCCTCACCGTCCATTCCGGATCTCTAAAATAAAACACTCCCTCGTATAAATTTTCACATTCCTCTCTACCCACCATTTTCTCTCTCGAGATTTTTGAATCCCGTTTCTAAAATTCCAATCCCTATAGATTTTTGAACTTAATATTTGAGATTTTAAGTTGGTTCCTTCTATCCTCTTATGCCCTTTTTACGATTACTTATTTTATGCGTGAATTTTGGTTTATTTTGCGAAATATAGACTCCATATCCAAAACTTTCGCCTTCACTTTCGATACTAGTGCGGTGAGAACATGAAATCACGGTCAGTTCTCCACAATGTCCCCTCACCGTGAGTGCTTTGGCTAAAGGAATGTCGAGTACCGTGGTGACAATATGGATCAGAGGACGAAGAGAAATTGGATGGCCTTAGTTGGAGAAGTGGAGTTCACAAGCCGGAGAGATTGAATGTACAGTAAGATAATTTATTCCCATCAATTTTAAAAAAAAAATGGGAAAAATTGAAGATAATTATAGTGAGTTAATGAGAATAATTTAGTCAACAAGTAGAGCAATTAGAAATCGATATCCTGTTTTAGGCACTATCAGAGGGCGATTATTCAAAAAGATTTTTGCAGATATCATGGACTGGTTTAGTTTATGCTCTAATATGGAATCAGTTTGAGCTATTCTATTGATGGATTATAGGAAGAGAATGGCAAGTTCCTTTATATATATATATATATATATATTTATATTTGGTTCTGACTACGGCTATTTTTTACTGTCCATGTACTTCATATATATTGATATGATTTGTGCTGTACCATCCAAACCCCAGTAACATATATATTTTAGCAATGAGATATCAGATAGTGAAAAAGAGTGGCATCCATATTCTAATAAAATGGGGTTTTATGCCATCATCTGCAATTGTTAATTATTTATTATCACGTTAAAAGGTAAGAAAGAGACCTTGTGTGTTAGTTCTTGACTTGAGCCACGTTCCCGTAAGTTTCTTTCTTGCATCATGTAGTTTCAATTTACTCGATCTGTCCTTTTTACGCTTTGTTAGTTTTAGTTATTTTTATTTGTGTAGCTCAACTTGTTCCTTACAAGGAGAAAACAAAGTCATCTCAGTATACCTCTTCTACATCCCTCTATCAAGCACACTTTCATCTCTCATTAGAACATTTTCAAAGGTTTGAATTTGCTGCAGAGTTTTGGCTTGAATTTACGATCGATCCTCCACTTTTCTCGGGTATTTTCTATGATTCCTTACCTTTATAACTGAACATCACTTATTTTTCCGATTAAATTACGCTTTATAGATATAACTTATTTTGTTTTTCTCTGGAAATTCTTGTATAACTTGTCGATTTTTAGGATATAGAAAATATAAAAGTATATAAGCTGTATTTTAGAAAGCCCAAATTAGAAAACAACCATGTTTCATGTGAAAATTGAACTTATGCAAGATTTTCTTGTTTTCGAAAATATTCTTATTGTGGGTGATAGCTTCTTAGTTAATTTGATTACAAAATCCAAGATCCTTGTCACAATCTCATGTCGTACATCAAGCTATAAGCTTTCTATCCTTTACCAAACATTATTTCTTTATTTTATTTGAAAGTGGTATGAACATCATGATATTTGCTTCCATGAACTTATAAGATTGTTGGTATGGGGTCATGTCATGCTTTGGGATGTAGCAAATTTTATGTTAGGATGTTCATTCTTGCAGATCCAGTGTCTCGATGGAGAAAGTTCTCGTAATTTGTCTAAGGTTATGATTGGTGGGTGTTTTTAAGGTAAATTTACCGCTAAATTAATAAAAACCAATAATATTTACTCACAAATTAATTTACTTTTTCCATTTTAATATCTTCACATTTTGTTATTTATTATATATTATTTTTAAACTAACATTTGTGTTTTAAGTAAAGAGTTTCTACACACAAGTATAAATTTAATTATTTCTCAAATGCATAATATGAAATTATAGAATGGTTGTTTAGTAATGAATTTAAAATTTCATATTTCTTTTTTTATTTTTCAAGTACATAATCACACATTGAATCTTAGTTGATTTCTACATAATCATATCCACAACAACTTTATGACAATTTATGTAGTAAATGGAATCTGACTGGTCTGACTGAAGCAAGAAGACTTTTAGAGGAGGCTGTTGTTCTTCCTTCATGGATGCCTAAATATTTTCGTGTACTTGCTCATTGCAATTGAATTATCATTAAGTATTATTTAGTAGAGGACATATTCTCATTTCTTTCACATAATATGATTTTTATTTTATTTCTTCTGACTTCGTTGCCTTGAGTTTGCATTAAATAAAGGGATATAATGATGTTAATTTAAGTTTAGTTTTCTCTATACAATTTAGTTTTCTCTAAATTTCTTTTTCTATGAGGACATGAGGTTCACTGCTTGAAACTGCCAAGTCTAAACTGTCTATTTGGCTTAGTACTAACGGTCAATGTTACGATTAGGTCAACTTTGAATGCTATCAAGAGGCTTGTGGAAGTGATGCATTCAAGATGGAGATCATTTCAAACCCGAAGGTTTGTATCTCTTTCTTACTATGTCGTTTGTGTAGAATTGAGTGCAAGAACCTTAAACACTCAGTCCTTTGTTTTATTTATTTATTTATTCTCAATCCTTTTGATCTTAAAGGGAATACAAAACCAGACAAAGTTTTAAGTTTTTGATCCGGTTTGTGCAGGATTGGTCATTACACAATCCTTAGAGAGATGAATGAGGTTTGCAATTGGCTTAAAGCAAGTTGGGGCTTCAGGGATAACGCTAAATATAGTGAAGAGTCAATGAGCAATAAAGGTGAAAAGAGAAAATTGCATATGTTACAAGTAGGTAGTAAACAAAATGGATTGTTTGGATCTGGATATATTTCACTACTTGGGGCTACCTTTGTAGAAATAAGAGATTAATGAGTTTCTAAAGTTGTAGTTTCAAATTGTATTAGCTTTTTTGTACTACAACATCAATATCAATGTCTATTGTCTCAGGTACTTTTTTATTTGTTTACTTTTGTACATCGAGTTGAATGTTAGTGGTATACATTTCAATTAAATGTTAGTGTACTTTGATTGTTAGATCTATTTTTGTAGTGAATTTTAATTTTAATTTTATATATTTTAGTTGTATTTAAAGCAAAATTACTATCATTATTCACTTGTAAATATTTATAAAAATATATTAATATTAAAATAATAAAAATAGAAAAAATTACATTATACGTGTTTATCCCAATTTTTTCGGTTTATCCTAGCCTTTTTAAAGGTTGCCTTAGATAAGATTTATCGAACATTTTTAAAGTTGTTTTAAATCGGTGTATCCCAACCTTTTCTAAAGGTTGCACGAGACAAGGTCTATCCCAACCATTTTAAGGTTGCCTTAGGTAGGTCTATCCCAACTTTTTTTAAAGGTTGCCTTAGACATGATCTATCTCAACCTTTTTAAGGTTGCATTAAACGGGTCTATTCTAACTTTTTTGTGAAAGGATGTCTTAGATATAGTCTATCCCAACCTACTTAAGGTTGTCTTAGATAGGTCTATCCCAACCTTTTTTATAAGTTGTATTAGACAAGGTCTATCCCAACTGTTTTTAAAAGTTGCGTTAGACAAGAACTATACCAACCTTTTTAAGGTTGTTTTAAACAGGTCTATCGCAACCTTTTTCAAAGGTTGGACTTGACTAGGTCTTTTCCAACCTTTTTTAAAGGTCGGTATTGACTAAACTTTTCACAACCCTTTAATAAGCGTCGGCTTATGTTGACTTATAGCGATACTTTTTCAAAAGCGTCGCAATGCATATACCAACCCCACTATGTACAACCATTTTGGAAGCGTCGGACGAAGCGTCGCTAAACCTATGGCAACCTTTTTTGTGTCGTCTTATGTTAAAAAAAGTGTCGCTATAGACCTTTTTTGTTGTAGTGGATATTAATATTAATAAAAAGTAATAAAAGAAATAAAGGTATACTAATAAAAATAATAGATGCAAAAGTAATAATATATAATAAAGCATTAAAGTCAACCATAATATATATAATAATAGATATAATAGTATGTAATAAAAATAATAATAAAGAAAAATATTAGTACAAAGTAATACAATGATAATAATAATAAGTATATATAGCGATAATAGTACTAAATAATAATAGAATGATAATAAATAATAAAAATAAAAATAATAATAATAAAATAATAAAATAATAGTATGAATAAAACATTAGTAATAAAAGAAAATAAAAGTATTTGATAATAATACCAATAGATATAATTACAATATAAAAAACAAGTATATACATATAACAATAGTAAATATCATAGAAATATAATAATAATGTACGTAAATACAATAGCAAATACATATATATATATAAACCATGGTGGTCAAAAACAACGGGAAGATAAAAACCAAATTGAGTAAAAAGCAGAGCTCAGGCCAAATTTAAAATGAGTGAAAGTAAATGGGCTAAATTGTGATGTCAGCAGCAACTGGAGGACTAAAAACAATAATCCTATCTCTGGAATGCAGCACTTGAGCGGATTAAATTGAAATCGCTTAACAAAATTAGGGAAGATTTTAAAAGCCGAAGGGATGCAATTAAAAGAGGCGCGCATAGGGGAGGACCTAGCGTGAAAATTACCCATTTTGCCTTTAATGCCCTAAAACAAAAAGCCCAACATTTCTTCCATTTCTTTTCGTTTCAAAAGAAGGTTCAGACCTTCCTCCCTTTTCTTTCATTTTCTTGTTTCAAATGAGGAAAAAAAGAAGAAACTTTCGATTGCTCTCCCTGCTCCTCTTGAGGCCCAGATCCCGGCCAAGGACAGACCAACCTCCGTCGTCGACCACAAACCGTAAGTTTTTATTTTATTGTTTAAAGCTTTTTGTATAAAACAAACAAACAAAAAAAAGGAACAAATATGGAGCAACAACAGATTCGGGGAAAAAAATAAAAATAGACCATTTCTGAATTTTTTATTCAGAGTTGTAGCCAAAGTGGTATATTACGTACGTCTGTGCTTGTGTAAAAACCCCTTTTACATCATGTATTTTTTGCTTTTATAGCCTAAAAAACCTCTAAAAATAGAACAAAACCTAATCCGAATCCCCTACCTTCTTGCTTCTGCTTTGTAGGTCTGTGGCGTGCATGACTTGGAGCCGGAGGCGCGTTCTTTGGGTGAACTTGAGGCGCCGCTAGGGTTACTTTACATTGGGTTTTTCCTTTTTTTTTTTGCTAAACTTTGGATTAAAATTGTTTGTAAAATTTTGGGTTTTGCTTGTTGGGCTCCGGGTGAAAATAGTATTGGGTCCGGGATTTGAAATTGGGCCTTACACAAATTAAATAGATGCATTTTGGATTTGGTTTTATAATTGCTTGTTTAAAAACATTCTTAAAACAATGCAATATTTGATGTTTGGAAATTTGAAGAATTGTGTTCTAACTTGCTGAGTTTCAATTCTTCATTTGGCCAAACAATTAAATATCATTTTAATCGCATGATTTGGAAATTGTTAGATGGTTTTGGTTTCGAGGTTTAAGATGTTATATCCTAATGTGTTGGATATGGTATTTTATTCATTCGGAACGAGAAAATATTAAATTCCAACTTAAATTAATCAAACATTTTTCAAAAGGAATTATATTTTAATTTTTTTTTTCAAATTTTCAATATAAGGATATTAGTTAATCAATTTGGTACCGTTTTTGGCGTATGAGAGTGTTAATCCTTCCTCGTACGTAATCGACTTTCGAACCTAATCTTCTATTTCGTAGATCAAAATTATTTTTTTACAAGGTAATCTAATCACACCTAAACAAAAAAGGTTAGTGATGACTATATATTTCATTTTAAAGTCAACCCGTTTTCTAAAATGAAAAAAATGATTTCCACAATGCTTTTGCTGTTTGAGGCGAGGACTGATCCTATTTTTGGTTTATTCATGCTTGAAGAGCTTGTTTTCCTTGAATTGGAAGCAATCTGATTTTGAGGCGAAGATGGTATTGAAATTGAGTAGGAACATGATGGTTTTTTTAGATGAGCACCAGCCTTGGAAGTGATTGTGATATCTAGGTTGAGGTTTTGGCTTCTCAGTATTATTTGTTGCTTAATTTTCTTACCTTGGTGTTTCTATGGTGTTTGTTTTTAGGCGATCTTCTGTAGCTTTGAAATTTCTAATTTATTAATAATATTATTAATTTAACGAGAAAAAAAAAACATGACTCAATTACACAAATACGCAAATTGAATAATGTTTTATATAAGATTAATTACACAATATTAAAATTTCCATCAAAGTTGATTTCGTGTAGGACATTTGATGACTACTTACAAATCAATATGCCAGTCTTGGTCTGCCACGTTCCCTATTTTTTATACGAAATTAGCCACCCAGCACTTCACTTACAAATGAGAAAAAGCCTCATTCACTTTTTCTACATAAATAGACAAAAATGCTTATGTATGCCCTTATGTCACCTGCTCCATGCTTTCTTTTGCTTGCCTTTTTCTTTTCTTTTTTACATACAATATAAATAAATTAAAATATCTTAAACATCAAAATTTATATCAGTATATAAAATCAGATTTATGGTTTAGTTTTTGACAGTTCCGATGGCGACTCCTACTCAAGAGGAGCAGCAGCTTCACTTTGTGGTGTTTCCCTTCATGTCTCAAGGCCATATGACCCCTATGATTGACATTGCTAGATTGCTGGCACAGCGAGGCGTGATCGTAACCATCATTACAACGCCTAAAAACGCAGCTAGGTTCAGGGCAACCCTCGATCGTGCCGTGGAATCGGGGCTCTTCATCCGTCTACTTGAGTTACAGTTTCCATGTGCTGAATTTGGATTGCCAGAAGGGTGCGAGAGCTTCGACATGCTGCCTTCCTTTAGCTTAGCCTTGAATTTCTACAAAGCTGCCGACGCACTTGAAACGCCAGTTAAAAAACTGTTCCCTGAGCTAACGCCAAGCCCCACCTGTATCCTTTCTGATGTGTTGTTTCCGTTCACCCTCGACATTGCCAACCAGTTTCAGATTCCGAGGATCGTGTTCCATGGAGTTTGTTGCTTTCGTCTTGTTTGTCTCCATAATTTACGCATCTCCAACGTTCTTGACCACGTTTCCTCAGAGACGAAGTACTTCGTCGTGCCTAACATGCCCCACAAAGTTGAGTTCACTAAATGCCAGATCACACAAGTTATGGCTGAAAACCTCAAGCAATTTTCGGAGGAACGGAAGAAGGCGGATCTCGAGTCTTACGGTGTCATCGTAAACTCTTTCGAAGAGATGGAGCCTGAATATGTTAAGGAATACAAGAAGACAAGGGAGGACAAAGTATGGTGTATTGGTCCGGTTTCTCTATGTAACAAGGATGCCATGGATAAAGCTCAGAGAGGCAACAAGGCCCCGGTTGATGAGCAACAGCTCTTGGGATGGCTTGATTCTCAAAAACCAGGTACCGTAATCTATGCCTGTCTGGGAAGCATATCGAACTTAACGCCCTCACAATTGATACAACTCGGTTTAGGCCTAGAGGAGTCGAATAGGCCGTTTATTTGGGTTATAAGAGGAAGTGATGCATCGAATGATGTAGACACCTGGATTTCAGAGGATGGTTTCGAGGAAAGGACGAAAGGAAGAGGGCTTGTGATCCGGGGTTGGGCACCGCAAGTACTAATACTGTCGCATCAGGCCATCGGAGGGTTCTTAACTCATTGCGGTTGGAACTCAACAATCGAAGGCATCTCTGCCGGTGTTCCATTGATAACTTGGCCCTTATTTGCAGATCAGTTTGCCAATGAGAAACTGGCTGTACAAATAGTTGAAACCGGAGTGAGGGTGGGAGTAAATGAGCCAATGAGGTGGGGAGAAGAAGAGAAAATTGGAGTATTAGTGAAGAAAGAAGATATTAAAGAGGCTATTGAAAGGCTGATGGAGGAAGGAGAGGAAGGAGAAGACAGAAGAAAACGAGCTAAGAGACTTGGAGAGATGGCAAATAAGGCCGTTGAGATAGGGGGATCTTCTCACCTCCACATTTCACGGTTAATCCAAGATATCAGGCAAAGGGCTAATGAGAGGAAGCAATTTAGCACCTGAAATGAAGCGGCAACCTCATATCTCCATACTCCAAAGAGCTTAGGGAGTTACTTCATGGTCACTTATATGAATCCCTACGTATGCTTTACCTGAGAAATATAATTGTAAAATGCAAATGGCCCAATCTCAAGAAAAATGAACGGAGTACAAATCACAGCACATGTATGAACTTCATCCACCATGTGAACTTCCTCCCTATAAGACAACTTAAAAAGCAACACCACCAGTACCATGTGAACTTCATAGTATCACTTATATCAACTTCCCAATAAGTGCATAATTTATCAATTTATTTATAATATTTCTCCCATTGAATTATACTATTTATGTTGTTAATTATATTATTTATATTTTATTTGTTATTGATTTATGGAATAATTAGAAAGAAGAGCTTAAATTTTATTTTTGAAGTTTTTACAGTTTGAACTTTCAACACAGTGCGTTTTCAGTGTTTTGGCTATAACTTGAGCTACAAATCTCCATTTTGGGACCATATTTTGATTCGAAGGGGATTGAAAGATTTAGCTAAAGTTATTTTATGGATTGAAGCTAAAAAATGTCCGGAAGACATATGAAAACGGCTTGAAAGTTTGATGCAAAAATTGCCAAAATATCTTGAAAAAGAATTTGTTTTATTAAATTAATGCGACTTTTGTATTTTTGCCATTATATTATTTTTTCCTATAAATAGACATTATTAGGTTAAGATAGAGAGACCAGACATAGCCACCTTTGTTTTATTTTGTTTTTGCATTTTATTTTCTTTCTAAGTTTCTAAAACCTCTTTTTAATTGAAGGTTAATCGAAGTTTGATTTCATAAATTCATGAGATTTATTTATGCTTTTGCTTTTCTTTGTTCTTTGGTATTCATGCATCTTCTGTTTTAATTACAACTGCTCAGGTTTGATAAATATTCGACTAATATTTGATAGCGTAGAATAGTTGTTTTGTCAAGTGGAATAATCAAATCTATAATTTTTTAATTCATTTTAATACTAGTGAAAATTTGCATAACTCGTTTATGTGGTAGTTTATATTTATGTGATGTGGATGTCTGATCTAGCTTAAATTAACCCCATTGAGGAGAGTTTGTTGGTTAGAATTAGGTCTCTCTCGTTCTTAATGTTGTCGGTAAGTTAATCTTGAGTGTTGAGTTACAAGGTTATTTATAAATTAGAGAAGTAATTGAGTTGCCTCTTGGTTACTGAGTAGGTAAGGAGAGATTCATTGCTCAGTGCTAAGTCAACAACTAGAATTAATTTATTAAAGGCATTTAAGGCACCCTTGCGTCGATGATCAAATCTACGAATCAAACAAAGATTTTACCTTTGGTTAGAGTTTCTTCTCATTGATTTTCTTTTCCTTTATTTTATAACTCTTTTTACTTTGTTTTAATTTTAAACCCCCTTTTAATTTTATTTTTATCAAAGAAATAAAATTACCACTGGTCTCTGCGGATACAATCCTACGTGCTGCTATCTACTAATTTATATTTTTCAAATAAGTTTTATTTTTGTAGGTCTTAACAGCCTAAAAAATTTTGGCGCCGTTGTTGGGGGTCGATGTCAATAATTATATTTCCTTTTTATTTCTCGTTTTACTTTTACTTTATTTTAGTTTTAGTTCTTTTTCTTCAATTTAGTTTTTATTTCTCTTTATGTCTAGAGCTTTTCGTACATGTAAACTCGTGTACGATCCAAAGATTGAGAGAACACCAATAAGGATGAGAAGGGAAAAAAGAATAAAGCGAAACCCACTGTTTGTTGTTGCTGAATTAGATATTGATAATAAGTCATTTTTACCATCTAATGAAATTGAGATCATTGAAATCAAGAATTTACGAATAATAGAACTTAAGAGAATTAACTGTATCGATAGCAAATCAACAACCGCTCTACATTCAATATCCCGAACTTGAGGTACCTTTTGAATTGAAATCTGATTTAATTCACTTACTTCCTACTTTTCATGGTTTTCAGAACGAAGATCCTCATAAACATTTAAAAGAGTTCCATTTGGTTTGTTCCATTATAAGATCGCAAGGCGTAATCAAAGAGCAAATCAAGTTAGAATTTTTTCCTTTTTCGCTAGCGGATAAAGTAAATGATTGACTCTATTATTTACCTTCCAGAATTGTTTATACGTGGAAGAGAAGGTAATATAAATTTTTTCATGCTTTACGTGCTACTTCTATCAAGAAAGAGATTTGCGGAATCAAACAAAAAGACATGGAAAACCTTTATGAATATCAACGATTTAAACAATTGTGTGTAAGTTGCCCACAACATGGAATTTCAGAACAATTGCTTATCCATTATTTCTATAAAGGACTTCTATCGATGGAGCAAAAGATGATGGATGATGGATGGATGCTGCAAACGGTGGTGCTTTAGTGAACAAAACTCCTTGTGAGGCTTGAGAACTAATTTCAGTCATGGCTGCTATTTGCAACAATTTGGTTTCTGACAGGATGTACTATAACACTCTTAATCTATCTCCATCGTCGGATTAGGGTTACGAAGTGTTACCGTACAATAGGAAACATTTAAACATTAAAACATTCAATAATTTAAATCATATCATAAATCATTCATACACATGCATATTGACCCTAAATCGAGCCATCGGGGCCTTGAAAATAGCTTAGAAGCAAATTGGACCAATTTGAAATAATTTGGAAAGTTTAAGAAAAAGTTGCAAAATTTGCAAAACAAGGGTCACACGGCTATGTACCTCACACGGTTGAGTCACATGCCCGTGTGAACCCAAAATGAACCTTAAACAACAAGTTTACCGATCCAAGCTTACTTGGAGTCTAAATAACCCATGTGCCAACCAAAAGACCTATTCAAAGTGACATTAAACAAGCTAAAAACATGTTAAAACAACCATCCTAAGTGCCTAATCAATGTATCCTCATTGATACCACAAGAATATACAATTATACATCAAAATGAATAATCAATCACAACTTATCAATTCACAAGTTTAACACCTAATCAATGTGCCTATCATAAGCACC
Source organism: Gossypium rotundifolium (assembly GCA_025506655.1). Lineage (NCBI taxonomy): Eukaryota > Viridiplantae > Streptophyta > Magnoliopsida > Malvales > Malvaceae > Gossypium > Gossypium rotundifolium. The sequence continues at coordinate 18,567,695 of CP106734.1, forward strand.
TCAAACACAACATTCCATTAACATATACTTTTTTTTTTTTTTTGCATTAAGACATCTTACCTCATACACATGTATCATATAAGTTAACTCTTTACACTTAAAATTATACTTAATACATACAAGCTTATTACATGCCATATAATCCAAAATGAACGTTCCAAAAACTATCAAAATTTATGGATAGTATGACTTGAGTGTCGATCCGATCGTCCAACCTTCAAAGTATCTACAAGAACAAAGAATAACACAAGTAAGCTTATTGAATTTTTAGTAAGTTCGACGTATTAAAATGATAAATCTTACTGAAATAAGAACAACAAATCAAATAATAATATAACCATATGTGTTCCCTGTCATCCACAATCTCAACCGGGAATCATAAAATTTAATTCAAAATGCTAATATATGAAAAATCCATCAAAATCACTAAACAAGTTACCTTATCGAGATTTACAATTCGATGAATGACTTACGGATAAAAGTACATCGATAATCCAACCAAAACACACCAGATGCTCATAAGAGCTAATCCATCCGAAACACATCAGATGCTCATAATAGCTAATACATTTGAAACACACCAATGGCTCCGAAAAGAGAGTCCAACCGAAAACACACCAAAACAAAGAGTATAACACGAGGGTTTGCAACAAATGCTATTGCAACAAATACTGAATCTCGATCCACTCGGGAAACAGTCTCTACAACAATCTTCACTCCAATCCCCCAAAACACACCATATCTCGATTGTACTCTACCTTGCGTTCAATTCGCTCCAAATATTGAAATTCAATAATAATCTTTAAATAACCTTACATCATCTATAATCAAATATATATATCTACTATACCATTTCATATCATCCAACATTTCATATAGATACTAAATTGTAAATCGTACGAACTTACTTGGACTGAATTGTAGTAGTTGCAGAAGTTCATGGACTATTCCATAATTTTTCCTTTTCCACAAGTATCAACTGGATCTTGATACGCACAAGGATGAAGAAACCGAAGCTTGAAGTTCTCTCAAATGGTGGTTTTGACAAGGTTGAAGAAAAATGAATAGGAAATTTCTAACTTTTCAAATTATTTTGTTTAATTTTGATTTCTTTACTATTATGCCATTAACATGTAATATTCTATCATTTTTAATTCTCATTGTCGTTCCACACATTAATTATGGCTTAATTACTTCATAGATCCTCCCTCAATTACTAATTGAGCCATTTGATAACCTAAATGCATTAATTAGCAAGTTTTGCACTTTTTACAATTTTATTCATTTTTTCTTAAATTAGCTACCTAAACGATAAAATTTCCTAATCAAATTTTACTATGACTCTAATGACTCCATAAATATTCTAAAATAATATTTATGATTTGACTTGACAGAAATTTGTAGCCCCAAATCATTGTTCCGTCACCACTGAAAAATGGGCTGTTACATGTACTGTGAAGAGTGAATGAGGTAAATTCTTCTACTCTTGAACAACAAGCTGATAGACTAAACTACTATGGTTGAACAGATGGCACTAGAGAAGGCCCAACAAGCCAAAGCATGTGACATTTGTGCTAATTATGGCCATTTAACCGATTCGTGCCTTATACTTTATAAGGATACAAACGAAGACGCTAATGTAGTTGGAGGGTTTCCCAAACCCCCTCAGAAGAGATAAGATCCCTATTCGAACTCTTATAATCTTGGATGAAAGGAAAATCCAAATTTTAGCTATGGACCGAGAGCAAAAAATTTCCAAAATTCTTAACCAAGTCATTCTAATTTAGGTATCTCTCTTGAGGATATGGTCGAAACTCTTACTACTGATGATAACTAAACTAACTAAAATTACGAAAAAGGCAAGATCACCTATCGAATAATAGTATAGTTATGGTGAGTTGGGAATATTGTATCCACGAGGACTAAAAGTACTAGTAATTACCTTTTTCTATTATTTAGCCTATAAATTAAAGGGGATGTTTTTAATCTAAAATTAACTAAACTAATTACTAAAACACGATAGGGAATGAATTAAGAAAATAATCGAATAAACCAATGAGATAGACAATACCTAGGAAGGAATCCACCTAGACTTCACTTATTATTCTAAATATGAATTAAACAATATATTAACTTGTGCCTTGATCCGTTGAAATCCCTAATTTATGTTAAAATCTCTTTTGAGAGTAAGAAAAACTAACTCTAGGTTGATTAATTGTAATCTTTTTCTAATTAAAACCCTTATTGTCGCATTAACTCGATCTATGGATTCCCCTATTAGATTTGACTCTAATCCGGTAGATTTATGTCATCCTATTTTTAGGATTGCATGCAACTCTACTCAATTATGCTAGATCTACTCTTAAACAGAGACTTTTGCTCCACTGACTAAGCACATTTAACATGAATCAATATCCTGAAAATATCAAAACATGAAATAAGCATACATAATTTAGAACAAGAAATCAAGTATTTATCATGTAAATTAAAAATTAAATAACAAGATCCATCATAGGTTTCATCCTTCCTAGGTATCTAGGGAATTTAGTTCATAATCTGGGATGGAAACATCTCAAAATTAGAATAACAACAAGACATAAGAAACCTAATAAAACTTTGAAGAAAATTTGAGTGGAGATCTTTAATCTTAAAGGAGATCTGCTTCTTAGTTGATTCTGATGCCGTTCTTCGAGTAATTTCTTCGTTCTTATCTATGTGCTCCCTTTAGTCCTATTCTAATATGTATTTATAAACTTTAGAATGCTTAGAAACCCTAAAAATTGAGTTTTTTGTGTAAAAGAGAAACAAGGTTCGAAATCAACACGGGCTGGCACAAGGGTGTGTGGCCAGCCCATACGGCTCACACGGGTGTGTGCCCAGCCCGTGGAAGTGCCCAGGCCGTGTGGTTCCTAAAAACAACTCTTTTTGTCCGATTTTAACCCGTTTTATACTACTTTCACTTCCTATGCTCACCTAAGTATAAAAACATAAATTTAAAAGATTAGGAGCATCAAGTTCACTAATTTACATAATAAATCATCCAAAAACATGCCAAGCATGGGATTAAAACATGTTACTTTTATGGTTTATCAGCTACTAGTGTTCAACATTTCCAATAGGAGACAAATTTGAGCATTCAAAACTTGAAGGAACAAGTTAGTCAACTCGTAACCTCAGTAAGTAGATTAGAATCCCAAGGAAAGTTGCCTTTACAAACTATTGTCAATCCAATCCATAATGTTAGTGCAAATTATCTTGAGAACTGGTAAAGAATTGAAAGAACCTAGTAAGGTTGAACCTGATCGAGCCATGGATGAAGATACTGAAAAAGAGGTTGTTACTCCCAAAGAATCAATTGATTAATCGAGCATAGATGAATATAAGTGGTGTGTGATTCAACCTTCATTTCTAGAGAGATTTACTAAGACTAACAAGGAAAAAAAAGAAGAAGATGTTTCGCAAAGTCTTGGTAAATATCCCTTTACTTGGTGCTATTAAACGAATACCTCAATATGCTAAATTTCTCAAAGAATTGTTTACCAACAAGAAAAAGTTGAGAGGTAACGAGAAAATAAATGTGGGGGGAGAATATATCTGTCATTCTCCAAATGAAATTACCTCATAAGTATGAAGATCCATATATGTTCACTATTCCTTGCATAATAAGTAAGGTGAAAATTAATTGTGCCACGTGTGATCTCAGTGTTTCAATAAATATCATGCATTCATCTATTTATTCATCTTTAAATTTTGGACCATTAAAAGGAACACGTGTGATAATTTAGTTAGTTGATAGATCTATGGTTTACCCTGAAGGGGTCTTAGAAAATATTTTGGTGCAATTTAATGGGTTGTCTTTCCCATCGATTTCTATGTACTTGATATGAAAATTGATTTTACCCTTCATCCGGCACAAATTTTATTAGGAAGACCGTTTTTGAAAACACCTAGAACTAAAATTGATCGGCATGAAGGTACGATGACTATGAAATTTGATGGTGAGGTAACTATGTTCAATATTTATGATTCCATTAAAAATTCGAGTGTTGTATCTTGTGTTTTTACTATCGATGTTGTAACAACCTGTTTTTTAGTAGTGCTGAAAACAGTGATTTTGGGACCACAGTTATAACGAGTGAGTCCATAAATATTATTATTTATTATTATAATATTTATGATTTAAATAAGATATTGTGAATTTTGATTTTATAGATTTTATTAATTAGTCAGTTAGTCAAGGTACAAGTAGTTCGTACTGAAAATCAGTAGTTTTGGAAAATGAGGTATCGAGACCTCATTTCCATAAAATGAGTCCATAAATTATATTATTGAATATTTATGGAGTTATTATATTGGTAAATTGAAGTTTAGTCCGAAAATTTTAGAGTTTGGATGACTAATTAAAGAAAAAGGACTAAATCGTAAAAAATGTAAAACTTAATCTCTACTGATTTTTATTAGCTAAAGGACTTAATTAGTTCATGTGCAAAGTTTTATGTGGCATTTAACCCTTTTTTAATAAATGAGACAGTTAATGCTTGATAAATTAGTGAAATTATAAAGTAGAAATAATGTTAAAATGATAATTAAATAACTATTAAAACATGAATAAAAGAAAGAACGCCATAATCTCTTTCAATTTTTCTTCTCCACTTGAATCCTCCATTGTTAGGCAAAGAGTGAATCAACCAAGCTTTTGAATCTTGCATGTAAGTCCTTTTGAAGCTCATTTTTCGTAATTTTTATGTTTTTGAAATCATTGTAACTTAATCTAGCTAAAACATATCTTCGTTTTCAATAATTTTAAAATTTATAAAAGTTTCCATTGATGTTAATTGAATTTTTGAATGTTAATGGTAGATTTTGAAGCTTAGAAATGAAATAGGACTAAATTGTAAAAGAAATTTTACTAGATTTAATTTAAGGACTAAAATGAAAATATTTCAAATATGACATGATATTTCTATAAATATTGATTATATAGGAATGTATAAGGATAGTGTAACACCCCTAACCCGAAAACCGTCACCGAAATAGGGTTAAGAGGCATTACCGAACAATAGGATCATTTCACATTTCATTCACGACACAAAGTCAATCGTCATCAATCACATTTGAATTCAATCATAGAGTCCCTTAAATGAGTCATCGAGACCCTAAGCATGCTTATAAACCGAGTCGGGACTAAACCAAAACATATAAGTAATTTCATAAAATTTGAAACTTTTCTAAGATACAGGGACACACGGCCGTGGGGGTAGGTCGTGCCTCACCCACGGCTACTTGACACTCCCGTGTGTCCTCCCCGTGGTAATATACTGCCAAAATCAATACGGTTACCAAGCACGCCCGTGCATTAAGGCCGTGTACTACTAGATCACATACTGCCCTTTCTCACACGGCCATCAAGCACACCCGTGTCGAGGCCGTGTGCAATTTAAGCCACATTCTGCCCATTTACCCACGGTCTTAGGCACGCCTGTGTGCCTCAACCGTGTGACATTATAGGCCATTTTACAAGGCCAATATGCCACCCACTTAGGGTCTTTCTACAAGCAATATATATATCAACACATTCCTTGCATATATGGCAACCAAAACATACCAAATTGACCATTCAATTTATACACTCAATACCAATTCCAACTATGATGATTCCAAAGAACTAAACTCATATAATTACAAGCATAATCCATTCAATAGCTCACTCAAAACTTGGCCATTTCATAAGCTCCCACCTTACCAAGAAATGCATCATATATCACATTCATTCAAGCATATTACCAAATTAAACTTGCCAAAACACACGGCTAAGTTCACTTCCAAAAACATATACACATTTCTAGTCTATACATGCCATATTTAGCTATATACATTTCCAAAAGAGTACCAAAATAAGTTTTTGTAGTGTGATGACGATCCTTGACAATCCCGAGCCTTCAGTAGCTTCTACGACCTATAAAACAGAGAAAACATGCACATAGAGTAAGCTTTCCAAAAGCTTAGTAAGTCATATACAAATAAACACATTGGCACATATATCGATCACTTAGCAACTTCACATATATATAACTTGGTTCGTAAAATTATGGCCACATTTGCCACATTCAACATTTCAAGATTCACATTTTCATTTCCAATAATACTTTTCTTCATATCAAAGTCATATATGCACACTTAATGTACATTCAATATACCTGAAACGGATAATCATTCACTTATTTGCTCATATCTCGTATTTACGATTCGTTTCACAGACTTGCCCGTTGAACCTTTAGGAATCTAGTAGGATGCTCAGTAAGATCGGAATAGTTGTACAATGCCAACGTCCCAGACGAGGTCTTATATGCACTCGGATATCGATGTCACTGTCCCGGACAGGGTCTTATACGAATCAATACGATGCCAATGTCCTAGACATGGTCTTACACGTAAAACTCATGTCGATGCCAACGTCCCAGACGTGGTCTTCCTCATAAAGCTTATATCGAGGCCAACGTCCCAGACGTAGTCTTACACGAGATCACAAATCAACACCAACGTCCCGGACGTGGTCTTACATGATGAAACAGAACAGATACCTATGTCATGACATAGCTAATCCTATCTATTCCTAGGTTCGATCGGGACTTCTCAGACTAAATCACTATGTCAGACTCATCTCAGAATTCATAAGTATATACTCTCATAGGTATATATTATCAACATTAGTCATACGAACAAGTATAATATCATATGAATATGTTTATTTGCATAGTGACTTACCTCGGATTCGATATATCGGAATGAAAACAACTACTCGTTAACTTTCGTTTTCCCGCGATCTAAGTCCCTTTTCCTTGTTTCTTGATCTAAACATATTCAGAATTAACCCTTTTATTCATTATTTCATTCAATTCAATCCATAGACACACATTTAGGACTATTTGCAAATTAACCCTCATATTTACACACTTTAACAATTTAGTCCATTTTTCACAAAACATCAAATTCACAAAATCCACACACACACACACATGCTTGGCCAAACCACTCTAGGGACTATATAAGTCCAAATATTTCATCAAATTTACTATTTAGTCCCTCAACTTTCCATTTTTCTCAATTTAGCCCAATATACTCAATTTCACCAAAAATCCAAATACAAACTATGCTAACCCAACACTAACCTCTCATATTTCAATATCAACAACACATAGCTCAAACATTCATCAATGGCTCATCACAAAAACATCATCAATACATAGAATTTGAGCATGGGTTTTGTAAAGCACAAAGCAACGATTACAAAAATGTAAAAATTATCAAAAATCGAGCTAAAAACACATACCAATTAGAGCTTGAAGTAGGCGAAAGTTTCAAAGCTTCAAACCCTTTATTTTCTCTCGACTTTCGGTGGAAGAAAAGATGATAATGGCTATCAAATTCTTTTTTGTTTTTGTTATAATAACATTTTAATCAAATACCAATTTTGCCCTTTTATAAAACATATAAAACAAATATAAATTAAGGCTAATTTGTCATTTAGCCATCCATTAACTAAATAATGGTCAAATAACAATATAATGCCTCCACCTTAAAAAGCCAACATTAATTAAGTACTCATAAATTAGCACATAGCTTTCACTTACTATGCACTTAAGTCCTTTCTCTTAATTCGACACACAAATGATTAAATCATCACACAGAATTTCCACACAGACCATGTTGTATACTATTCACACAAAAATAATATTAAATTATTATTCTAACCTCAGATTTGTGGTCCCGAAACCACTGTTCCGACTAGGGTATAAACTGGACTGTTATAGATAGAATTGAAATCAGAATGAAAATCGTGATTTAAATATGAAAAATATGATAGTTTTGGTTTTAGGGACTAAATTGAATAAAATACAAAACTTTAGATCCGAATAATGAAATTGAGATGATATATTTTTATAATAGGGTGAAATAATAGGGTTGAAGTTGATAATTTAATTGAATAATTGTATAGACCGGGAATTTGAACAAACTAGAAGTAATCATAAAAAAGGCAAAATTATTGATTAGTCCTTAGAGAATTGTTCGTTATCTGTTTGTCTAGGTAAGTTCATACGGTATGATTGTGTTAAATTTTATGCATTTAGAATTATAATTTTAAATATGTTTAATTGAAATTTTAATAGTTTATGATTTGGTACAAAAAGTGATATAGAAAATTAAATTGAGTACGATGAATTGTGAAATAATTAAGGAATTGAACTTAAATTGGATTGAAATAGAATATGTTATGTGATAAAGTAATGATTTGATTAAATGAGTTGAATTGATTCTATTTAGACCGATTGATATTGACAAGGATTGAATATAAGTGAAAAATATGATATAATGTTATAAATGTGAAATTGAATCATTATTGTTATGTGATATGCTACCATATTTAAGAATTGGTGATTGGTTGATGAAATTATGTAAAGAAACTGAAAGTTCTTTACCCTATTAACTGTCCGAGCAGAGTCGGATATATGTGACATGACATAGGATAAGAAGAGTCCAAGGTTATACAACTATGTGTTGGGGAGTGCTGAGCACACCCATTTGTTGGTTTTATCGACTAGCACTGGGTGCAACTTACTATTTCAAATTATCCGATAGGAACTGGGTGCCAAATTGGTGTGATTGGTTGGATCCGTGTATCCATCCGAGTCTGAGTCAGTGTCAAGTTAATAGGGACATATATAATGTAAATGGAATAAATGATATTTAGATTGAATTGATATGATGATCGAATGATACATATACATATTGTGAATCAGTTATACAAGCCCAGAGGGCCAATATGGAGATGTGACAAATCGATGAATGTGATTTTGAATTCATATTATGAAATGAAGTAGTGATTGACACTAAATTGACATTTGATGTATATTTGGTATAGAGATGAATTGATATAATATGAGAATGAAGTTCATATGGTTTAATATGAATTGAATTGAGAATTCAATTTATGAAATGAAAATAATGTTTGGCGTTAATTTGAAATGGGATTTATTGCAGATAAATAGATTGTATGATATGATTAAGATAATGAATTGACTAAATGATTATTTGTTTGTGAATGATAATGAAATGTTGAATAAGTGAATTGAAATGTCATAAATAGATTGTTTGTGAATGGTATGATAAATATTGAACTCACATTTTTTATATTTAATTTGCCATGATAGAAAAAATTACCGAGCTAAGTAGCATGTAGTGTTTAATTATAACTTGAGCTAAGTTACTTGGTTTAATGCCTATGAACTTTCTAAGAATTGTATATGCTTACCTTGCTTTCCCTTCCCCTGTAGCTTGTGTAACACCCTATACTAGGTTCAGTCACCTGACTCGAGCAATTAGGTATTACAACTGTAAAACATTAACATTGTTCACTATTTTATCATAAATAACCAAAAAAATTGTATCATAATTAAATTACAGTTGTTTCCATGTTATTCAATCATATCTAGACCTCAATCAAGCATACGAAGCTTTAAAAATAAACTGAAAACAATTCTAGATTAAATTGAAACTTTTACAAAAATTCAGGTAAAGAGTGAAAATAAGGGTCACAGGCCATGTGTTCCTATGATAAACCATAAAAGTAACACATTTTAATCCCATGTTTAGCGTGTTTTTGGATGTTTATTTATACAATTATGAGAATTCGATGCCCCTAATCCTTTAAATTCGTATTTCTATACTTAGGTGAGCATAGGGAAGTGAAAAGAGTGGAAAACGGGCCAAAACTGGACAAAACGGGCCATCTTAAAGATACACACGGCCAAGCCAAAACCACACGGGCATGGCACATGCCCGTGTGAACCATACGGGCTAGACACAAGCCCGTGTGCCAGCCCATGTCAATCGCAAGCCATGTGAATTTTCACACGGCCTAGACACCCTCACACGGGGTGAGCACATGCTCGTGTCCCTGTCGCACCCTACTTTGTTTTCACGCGAAAAAAGCCAATTTTTAGGGTTTCTGAGCCTTCTAAAATCTATAAATACATGCCAGAGGAAGACCGAAGAGGACACAGAGTAAAACGAAGAAATTACTCGAAGGAAGCCGACGGAATCATCTCGGAAGCGGATTCACTCCAAGATTGAAGATTTTCATCAAGTTCTTTAGAAGTTTTTGGGTTGTTTATGTCTTGTTGTTTTCTTATTCCTAAGATGTTTTCTTTCTACATTATGAACTAAACTCCCTAATTACCTAGAGGAAACCTATGATGAATCTTATTATTTAATCATCTGAATTACACGATTAATACTTGTTCTTGTTCTTGATTATGTGTTCTTAACTCTTGCTTTAATATTTTCAAGATATTAATTCAAGATTGATATGCTTATTCAGTGGAGCAAAAGTCCTTATTTAAGAGAAGATCTCGCATAATTAAGCGGAGTTGATTGCAATCCTAGAAATAGGACGGCATAAATCTATCGGATTAGAGTCAAATCTAATAAGGGAATCTATAGATCGAGTTAATACAACGATAGAGGTTTTAATTAGAAATAGATTTCAGTTAATCAACCTAGAGTCAGTTGTTTTTAGTTTTGAAAGAGATATTAACATAATTTAAGGATTTCTACGGATCAAGGCAAGTGAATAAATCATTTAATTCAGAGTCAGAATAATAAGTGAAGTCTAGGTGGATTCTTCCTTGGGTATTGTCTTTATTCATTGGTTTATTCAATTACTTTCTTCACTCTCTGTCACGTTAGCTAGTTAAATTTTAGATTAAAATAAATCCCATTAATTATTAGGCTAAATAATAAAAAGATAGTTATTACTAGTAATTTTAGTCCTTGAGGATACGATATTCTGAACTCATCAAAGCTATACTACTGTTTGATAGGTGCGCTTGCCTTTGTCAAAATATTAGTTAGTTTCGAGCCCATCATCCTATAACATGGCCGTGTGCCAAACCATGTCATAAAATTTAAACCATGTAGTCCAGTGTCACACGGCCGTGCAACTCACTGTGACCGTGTGGACAAACCTGCACCAAAATTTAACAGGCCACATGGTCGTGTCATGCAATCGTATGTGGCCACACGACTGTTAATTGGAACTTGGCAACTTTTGTAGCTTATACCAGTTCGCTAGATGAAACCAAATTATGGCACTAGAGAATGAGACATGTTAACTACAGATCCTTAAGTCAAATGTCCAGAAATAGTTTGGTTAAAAATTATCAAGAATGGTTGATCATGAATATGTATGCGAAGTGTGCTAGCTTAGGAAGCAGACGAGGCTTCCATTTCCTATGAACAAAGCATAGTGATCCATTGAAAAGATACACTTAGTACATACTAAAATTTGTGGACCCATGAAAACAAGTTTGCTAAATGGAAGTAGGTACTTTGTGTTGTTTATTGATGACTGTACAAGGTTCTATTAGGTGTACTTCATGAAGAACATGTTCGAATTGGTTGAAATCTTCTTCAAGTTTAAAGCTATGGTTGAGAATCAAACTAGTTGCAAGTTTAAGATGATAATATTAAATAATGTGGCAGAGTACACTGAGGAAAAAATTCAAAAATTCTGTGAAGAGGTTGGAATCTATCATCAGTTGAGCAATATGTATACTCTAAAACAAAATGGAGTAAGTGAGAGAAAAAATAGAACATTAATGAACATAGCTCGTTGCTTGTTTTTTGAGAACAAGCTGCCAAATGATTTTTGGGCAAAAGTAGTAAACACTGTTGTTTACTTGCTAAATAGACTGCCAACTAAAGATGTTGAAGGGAAGACATCATTTAAGGCCTTGTTTGGATTTAAACCTGCTGTTTCTCACCTAAGAGTGTTTGTTTGCACCTACTTTTTTCATGTTTCAGTAGAGAAAATAAGTAAGCTCGACTATTGATTGTAGTTAGGGATTTTTTTCAGATATTGCAGTGTCAAGAAAGGTTATAGAATTTATAACCCTTTTTCCAAGAAGCTGATTATAAACAGAGATGTAAAGTTCGATGAAGGAAGAATCTAGAAATAGGATGCAATAGAGGAAGAAATGCTTGAATAGGGAGAACTTAAATTGGATCTACAACCTACAGGAGATCAAATTAAAAATGATGCAGTTGATGACAATTCAGTGTGAGAGACTAGGTCGATCATTGAAGTCTATCAAAGGTGTAATCTAGTGAAGTTAGAACCAGTTACCTTGGAAGAAGTAGGTCAAGAAGTTGAATGGAGAGATGCCATGAAGAATGAAATCGACATGATTAAAAAAATGAAACATTGGAGCTGGTAGACATACTAGTTCATAAGAAAGTAATCGAAGCTAAATGAATTTTTAATACCAAGATGAATCCTGATCGTTCAATTAACAGATACAAAGCCAAATTGGTTGTGAAGGGGTTTAACTAGTAATATAGAGTGGATTTCACTAAAACCTTTAAACCTGTAGCAAGGTTAGATACCATAAGTCTGTTATTAACTCTTGCAGCTTAAAGGAGTTGGAGAATACATCAAATGGATGTGAAGTCGACCTTCTAAATGGCTTCCTGAAGCAAAATCCTCAACTCACAATTAAAATTAACTTCCTCAATTCATAATTCTCATCAATAATGTTTCATCATAATTCATAGATAATTTATACATTGATAATTTAACTGAAAGAGTCTTAAAGATTCAAACAATCTAAGTCACAAATTTTTGTAGCACAAAATATAGGTATTTCCCCTTACCTAAATAATCACCTTTAATCCAAAACCGACAAGAATTAACATCCTCACTAAAGATTCACTCAAATCACTCAAAGTGTTTAAGGTTCAAATTAAGCACTCAAAAGTCAAAAATGAAAAGTTATTACCATAGGCTTGCATGAAAATCAAATCTCCACCACTAAAGAATGAGATGATACACAAATCAAAAGGTCTTTAAAAGGGTTGTAACAGGGCTTGGGTTAAAGGTGTGGATAAAGACTGAATTAGAGGGTTAAAATCGAGATTGAATTGACAATTTACCTAACTAGAAAAATAGACTAATACTGAATAATTCCAAAAAAACATGAGCTTCCTCTCAAAATGTGAAATTAATCCCCTAAGCTCAAATAAAGAACTAATAATGCATAGATTTCCAACTTTTTTTTAAGAATAATAATAATTTATAAGATGTATTTAACAATTGACATAAAAAAATAGCTAAGCAACTGATTAATTTAAATCTCGACAAAAGGGAGTCAATAAAGTGGGAGAAGCAAGAATTTGGTTTTGGGTCAGTATTAAAAGTTGAGTCAAGAAACGGTTTATTAGGCTCAAAAGGGTTCACTAGGGGTTAATTATGAAGGTAGCTTTTTAATGGAATGAGTGAGTTAAAACCTATGTGCCTTTATCATTTCAGTATATCAAATCAAAATTGTGGTCTCAACATGCATAATCGAAGCAAGTTCTAGAATAACAAATCAATGTTGACACACTCATAACCAACAATAAAGTGAGCAAGAAAAGGATATGCTCTTAAAGGCTCAAAGTCTCACAAAATTTATGGTTTTTGATGTCAACCTTGCAAATTTTAGACTTCAAAGTAATATTTAAATTTATGGAAACAACCTAACATATTTTTAATACGGAAAATAGACTCATCATGCTTGATTCTCTAATGTCTTAAAGTTTAAACCATCAATGCACAATTACATATGAATTAATCTAAAGCATATCAATAAAAATCATAAATCAATAGAAGTTTCATTCTAATTAGTAGTATGAGAAAATTTACTTAAGAATGAGGCATAATTCAGGGATTTTCTAATAATACTATAATTAACCTCCCCACACTTAAGATGTACATTGTCCTCAATGTACAAAGATAGATAATATAGTAAGAAAATCATAAGAGAGGGAGAGGAGTGAAACTTCCTGAATCATGGATGAAATCCTTAGAAAATGAAAATTGTAGAAATGGAGCCAATGAGAAGCATGATGAACTAGGCAGAGGTGAAGGTGGGTGAGAATATTCCAGTTCCTTAGTAGCACCTTGAACCTTTTGAACTGTGGAGTCATCAGTAAAGTTTTAGGGGGTTTTATTAAATATATTTCATTATGATTACTCGATAATAAACAGCCAAAGATAAAAAGAAATCAAAAAACTAATATAATTTAAAGACAAGAAAGATAAAGAGAAATAGTTTAAAAATTAAAATAAAGAAAATGAAAACAATTAATGAACTCAAAGGTCCTCATCATCAGACGGATCGCGAAGTGGGGATGGCGGCGATATGTAAAAATGCTGGCAAATCTGTTGTAGAGTCTTCTCGATGCCGTCAAATTTTTGAGCATTGTAGTTAAATTGTTGAGTACAGTACTGCTCGAACCGAGTGAGACGCTCAGAAATGTCGGTCAGTGAAGCTGCCGCATGAACCGGTCGGTGAGGTGGTGGTGGTGCAGACGGTGGAGCCTCATGATATGGGGGGACATCATCAGTTATGTCCTCTGGGGCGTTCTGATCGGTGGGTTGTGATAGTCGGTACTGGGGAGGATCAAACCCACGTCGTCGCTCAATCATCCTCATATGAAGCATTGTCGCGATGCACTGTAGAGACATTTGCCCTATAAGCGTGAGTAAGGAGGACTAAGCTACAGTATTGAGGAGCCCAAAATATCGAGCCAGGTGCATCACATAGGGGCCTATGGAGATGATCCCTCTCGATGTCACTCCGTCTGATGCTGAATGGTGAGAGCGATGAAGTAAACGAGATCAAACATGTGCCCTTGTGCCATGCACCATAAAAAATAGGCGTAATGGGTGTTGACGACACCCGTGTTCTCTCACCTACCCGTCAAAGTATGAGCTAGGATGGCGTGTAAGTACCTCAAGGATGGAGCGAGAGCGGAGGCCTTAGAGCGACTGGGATCATATGTCACCGAGTCAGGGACCAAATCTCTCCAACATGACGAATGGGAGTAATGGATGTGGTGATGGAGGTCCTCGAAGTCATCGTCCTCCATGAACTCCTCGGTGTAAAGTCCCAAGGTGACCCCAAACTTTAAGATACTCATCTCTCGTATGAGGCCCCCAAGACAGAATTGGACTGTGCCTGGGTCATCAAAGTTGGTCATCACCGTCTAAAGGTGGAATGTGGAACAGAGCTCCAGAGTGAGCTCTAAATATGTCGGCTCGACAATCCGAAGAAGTGCCCCATGAGTCGATAGTTAGGAGGGCCCAGGATGGCGTCGGCTAGTTGGACCTGCTCCAAGGCAGCCCAATCAATGCACTTCCCCACGCTGAGGGGTCACTCACGAAGTATCTAAAAGAGTTCTTCCTGGGGTCCCGGAGGAAACTGTTGGAACGGGTAGTATACTTCGGCAGAGGCACTCGAGGAGGTCACACCGGGTCCTTTCCTCTTTTTCGACGCGGGGACAACGGTCTTTTTGCTGCGTGGGGGAGTCATTACGTACTTGGAAAAGCCAAAGATTTTTCACTAAATCAAGTATCATCGCCAGCCCAAAATGTACTATCCTAGTAGTCCTAAACAATAGTATAATCCTAATAGTGAATTAGATTATCATGGAATGCTAAAATCAGATCTTTGAAATTAGATATGGAAAAGGAATATACTAAAATTAAGTAATAATAAACTATAAAACTAAAATCAAACATAAAAAGAACTAATGAATTTGAAATAGAAATTTAAGTTGTAATAATAATGAAAATAATAATAAGAACAGAGAATAAGATCAAACAAATAATAAAAAATAAATGAAATAAGCAGTAATGGTGGAGAAAGGTGAACCGATGGAGGTGTTGGAGTGGTGGCACAGACGTGGCGGTGGCGCACGGGCTTGGTGGTTTTACACGAGCGTGGACTGCATGCTGTACGCGTGGAAAAGAAAGGGAAAGAGGAAAGGGAAAGGAGAAAGATGAGGGAAAGAGGAGAAAGGGGATGCGAAGGAGGAGGGGGAGTTGATGGTGGTGGTGGAATAGGGGAACTGAGTAGAGAGAGTGGAAAGTGGCTAGGGTTTTTAAGGGGGAAAATTTGGGAGAAGATAAATAGTGGGGTAGTTTAAATAGAAATTGGGGCACACAGTCGAGGCCCACGGCCGTGTGCCTTATGTTTAGCCCATGTGTTTCGTAAATTTTAAATTATGGCGCGTCTAAGTCATGGCCCACGCCCGTGTTCCTTGGGTGTGTTGGGTCACACGGTCAACTCATACTGGCCGTGTGATGCTTTATTCGTTTCTCCCATGCTCGTGGTAATTAGTTAGTATTGACTACGACCTATAGGTACGGGCGTGTCCCATGCCCGTGTGATTTATTTAGTTTCAACCACGGCTTCTGGGCACAAGCGTGTCGCACACCTGTGTCATTTACTCAGTATTGACCATGGCTGCATCACACGGACCGTGGCACTTCATTGTAGCCCTTATTTTCGAGTCAGTTTCAACTATATCCGCATTGCACGGCCGTGACGTTTTATCGTAACCCGTGTGTTGGGGAAAATTTTTCTTCCTTGGCCCACATGGTCTCCGCCACGCCCTTGTACCTACCTATGGTGGCCACATGGCCACGCCCGTGTGAAAGGCTGTGTAAGTATGGAAACCTGCGCCTACTTAGTTAGTTTTTAGTTAGATGTTTAAAAATTAAAAATATGGATGTTAGTGATGTTAGTGCTCGGGTTTCCTCCCGAGAAGCGCTCGTTTAAAGTCTTAAGCTAGACTTACCTTGTTTTCATCTCTATATGAAGGTTCATGGAGCTAAAGCTCCTCTCTCATATCCCTAAAATCTTCACCATTATATATTTTAAGTCATTGATCGTTTACTTTGAATGTGCTATAAGTCGGATGAGTTACCTCAATTGTGCCATAGGGAAAAATGGTTTTGATTACGAATAGACCTGAACATATTGATTTCACCTTTCCAGGAAACAATTTGAGCATTGATTTGTATAGTAGAATAAGATCTCCAACTTTAAATTGCTTCGGTTGCTTCAAACGAGCATCATGGCATCGGTTTGTTGCTTTCCTTATATAAACGTGAGTTCTTGTAAGCATTAGCTCGCCACTCATCTAGCTCGTTCAACTGCATCATTCTTTTCTCACCTGCAAGTTTAAGATCATAGTTTAAGAATTTTATAGCCTAAAATGCTTTGTGCTCTAATTCAAATGGTAGATGAAAACTCCTCCCGTAGACAAGTCTGTATGGGGATATTCCTATGGGAGTTTTAAAAGATGTTATATAGACCCATAAAGCATCATCTACTTTTAATGATCACTCTTTCCTATTTGATTCTACGATTTTCTCCAGAATATGCTTAAGCTCTCAATTGGCTACTTTAGCTTGTCCACTTGTTTGAGGGTGATAAGGAGTAGCTGTTCTGTGGTATACTCCATATTTTCTTCAAGATTTTATCAAATTGAGTATTACAAAAATGAGTACCCCTATCACTAATAATTGCTCTAGGTGTTCCAAATCGAGAGAAGAGTTTCTTAAGAAATCTCACTACCACTCTAGCATCATTAGTAGGTAAAGCTTGAGCTTCAACCCATTTTGACATATAATCAACCGCTACTAAGATGTATTTATTCCCAAATGAGCTAGGGAATGGACCCATAAAATCAATACCCCATACATCAAATATTTCACATGATAGCATAGACGTTTGAGGCATTTCATCGCATTTAGAGAAATTACCTATTCTCTGACATCTATCACATGAAGTAAAGTACCTATTAGCGTCATTGAATAGAGTGGGCCAATAAAAACCTAATTCGAGCGTTTTATGTGCTGTCCTAATCCCACTGTAATGTCCCCCTGTTTGTCCTAAATGGCAATGTTTTAAAATTTTACTTGCTTCTGTCTTTGTAACACATCTTCGAATTACTTGATCTGCACATACACGAAAAAGAAAAGGGTCCTCCCAAAAATAGTTTTTCACATCAACAAAGAGTCGCTTCTTTTGATGATGTGTCAACCCTTTTGATAGGATGTCAGCAGCTAAGTAATTCGCAATATCTGCAAACCAGGTACCTCGAAGTCGATATAGCCAAGAGTTGTTCTTCAGGAAACGAGTCATTTATCTCATTCTCATCGAGTTCTTTGATATGTGGATTTTCAAGCCTAGAAAGATGTTCTGCTGCAAGATTTTCATCTCCTTTCTTATCTTGAATTTCCAAATAAAATTCCTATAAGAGTAAAATCCATATTATGAGTCGAGGTTTTAAATCAGATTTAGTTAAAAGATAACGAAGGGTTGAATGGTCAGTGTAAACGAAAACTATAGATAATTTCAAATACTGTCTAAATTTATCAAATGCAAAAACCACAGCTAGCAACTCTTTTTTTGTGGTGGTGTAATTTTCTTGTGCGACTATTAATGTCTTGCTAGCGTAATAAATCTGTTAAAAATACTTGTCTCTTCCCTATCCCAAACCGCACCCATTGCAAAATCACTCGCATCACACATTAGTTCAAAGGGTAAATTCCAATCAGGTGCAATTATAATTGGAGCATTTATTAATTTATTTTTGAGGATATTAAATGCATCTAAACATTCCTGATCAAAATTGAAAGGCACATCTTTTTCTAGTTGTTTCGTTAAAGGCTTAGCTATTTTAGAAAAATCCTTAATAAATCTTCTTTAAAATCTAGCATGTCCTAAAAAGCTTCTAATAGCCTTAACTGAACTAGGAGGGGGTAATTTTTCTATGGTTTCAATTTTTGCTTTATCAACCTCGATCCCTTTACTAGAAATTTTGTGACCTAACACAATCCCTTCTCGAACCATAAAGTGACACTTTTACCAATTAAGCACAAGATCGTTTCCTCATATCTCATTAGAACTTGTTTTAAAATTTTAAGGCAAAGGTGAAAAGAATTACCAAATACCGAAAAGTTGTCTATAAATACCTCTATAATATCTTCCACAAGTTCATCAAAGATGGCTAGCATACAGCATTGAAAAGTAGCAGGAGCATTACATAATCCAAAAGCATTCTACGATAATTAAACGTACCATATGGACATGTAAATGTTGTCTTTTCTTGATCCTTAGGACCTATTGGGATTTGGAAGTAGCCAGAGAGTCCATCTAGGAAGCAATAGTACATATGCCCAAATAATCTTTCTAACATTTGATCAATGAAGGGTAAAGGAAAGTGGTCTTTTCTCGTGGCATCGTTCAACTTCCTATAGTCAATGCAGACTCTCCAACCTGTGACTATTCTTGTTGGAATCAATTCATTCTTTTCGTTAGCTACTAGCAGTCATACCTCCTTCTTTGGAACAACTCGCAGGATTTACCCAAGTCCTGTCAGAAATAGGATAAATAACTCCAGCATCTAGAAGTTCAATTACCTCAGCTTTAACAACTTCCTTCATATTGGGATTCAATCGTCTTTGAGGTTGCACACATGGTTTATATTCATCTTCCATCAAAATTTTGTGAGTGCAAAACGATGGACTTATCCCTTTAATGTCAGAAATCTTCCAAGTTATGGCTCTTTTATGCTCCTTTAGTGCCTGTAGTAACTTGTCTTTCTCATTGGGTTCCAGTTTGAAGAGATAATTACCGGTAGTGTAGAATTATCTCCAGGAATATATACTCTAAGTGATTTGGTAACTGTTTCAATTCCAATTTGGAAGGTTCTTCAATGGAGGGTTTTTGTTTTAGTTCGTCGTTTATTTCAATACCCTCATACTTCTTTTGTCTTGTGGAAGAAATATTCAAATTTAACTCAATTTGTATCTCCCCATCTTATTGATATCGTCATCTGCCTCCTCACATTGGGTAAAACACAGTTCCAACGTGTCTTCATGTATGATTTCCTGAAAAGAATCTTGAATAAAATGATCAATAGCATCAATAAAATAACAGGAATCATCTTGCTCTCTAGAGTATCTTATAGCATCATAAATTTTAAAAATAATTTCCTCGTCACCTACCTTGAGCACAATTTTACCAGCACCTACATCAATAACAACCCTAACAGTAGCTAAAAATGGGCGTCTTAAAATTAAAGGCACCTCAACGTCGTCATTCATGTCAAGCACAACAAAATCAATAGGAAATATGAATTTATCAACTTTTACCAAAACATCTTCAATAAATCCCTTAGGATATTTAATAAATCTATCGGCTAATTGAATACTCATCCTAGTGGGGTTCGGTTCCCTTAGACCAAGCTGCTTGAACATTTTATAAGGCATTAAATTAATACTGGCACCTAAATCAGCTAATGCTTTCTCAATATTTAAACTACCAATTAAATAGGGAATAGTGAAACTTCATGGATCTTTTAATTTGGTTGGTAGCTTATTTTGGAGAATAGCTGAACATTCCTTGTTAAACTCCATGGTTGATAGCTTTTCAAACTTCCTTTTATTTGTTAAAAGCTCTTTTAAGAATTTTGCATATGTTGGCATCTGTGGAATAGCTTTAACAAAAGGTAAGTTAATATGTAATTGATTAAAAAGTTCAAGAAATTTACCCAATTGTGCGTCCATGTGGTCTTCAACTTTACCGTATATGGGATCGATGGTTTATACTCCTTAGGTACCAGTGTTACATTCTCGTTTACTTCATCACCCTTTTCCTTATCAGTTTCTTGTGGCATATTCTTTTTAGCTTCAACCAATACCTTCCCATTCCTTAGTGTAACTGTCTTCACATGCTCTTTTGGATTAGGTTTGGTGTTACTAGGTAAACTACCTGGTTGCCTTTCAAAAACTAACTTGGCCAGCTATCCGATTTGATTCTCAAGCATTTGAATTGATGTTTGCTAATTTTTCAATGCTGTTTCGGTATTCTAGAAATGGGTTTCTGACACCGAAATAAAATTTTCTAGCATATCTTTAAGGTTCGACCTTTTCTCTTGCTGGTATAGTGGTTGGAAAACTAGATGAGATTGCGGTCTTTGATTTCCCTCATTACCCCATGAGAAATTTTGGTGGTTCCTCCATCTTGTATGATATGTATTATTGTAATGATTATTTAGAGGTTTAAAGTTATTACCCATATAATTCAGCTACTCATTCTCATGCCGGGGTTGTAAGATGGATATTCTGTATTGCCCATTCCTCCGCCATTCGTTTTGTACTGTATCACTGGATGTACTGCGAAGAACCATACAAACTATCAATCTTTTTATTTAAAAGTTTTACCTGATTTAATAGCATTGTTACTGCGTCAAAGTTGAAAACACTGGTTGTCTTTGTCGGCTTTGTCCTCATAACTTGCCACTGATAGTTATTCAGTGACATCTCTTCTATGAAATCGTAGGCAGCCTCAGGTGTTTTGTTGTTTAGTATACCGCCGGCGGCTGCATCAATCAACTGCCTAGTTGAGGGTTCACACCATTGTAAAAGGTTTGAACTTGTAGCCATAATGGTAACCCATGGTGAGGGCATCTTCTTAATAGATCCTTGTATCTCTCCCATGCATCGTAAAGTGTTTCTAAATCCATTTGCACAAAAGAAGAGATATCATTCCTCAACTTAGTCATTTTAGCCGGCGAAAAATATTTAAGTAAAAATTTTTCAGTCATTTGTTCCCATGTAGTGATTGATCCTCGTGGTAACGAGTTCAACCACAGTTTGGATTTGTTTCTCAACAAGAAGGGAAACAACCGAAGGCGAATGGAATCATCAGAAACACCATTAAATTTGAAAGTATCGCAAAACTCCAGAAAATTTGCCAAGTGATTGTTTGGATCCTCATCCTACAAACCATCAAACTGAAGAAACTGTTGATTCATTTAAATAGTGTTAGGTTTCAGTTCAAAATTATTTGCAGCAACAGTAGGTCTAACAATACTTGATTCGGTTCCTGTTAAAGTAGGTTTAGCATAATCATACATAGTATGAGGAGCAGGATTTTGATTCACCGAATTTGTGGCAGCCACAGGAGGTGGCGAATTATTATCAGCCATCTCTTCAGTAGTGTTGGTTTTGTCTTCTAGCTCTTCTTCTATGTATTGTAGACTTCGCCTTATTTCTCTTTGGTTTTTGTGAACTGTACTTTCAATCTCACTATCAAAAAGTAATGGTCCTGATGGGTTTCTTCTAGTCATAAACTAAAATTACATGCCAGAAGCAAATAAAAGAAAAATTAGCAAGTTAAAATAAAAAGAAAATAAATTGCAAATAAAAATAAGAATGGCTAAAGTAATAAAAATTTAATGTTCCTAATTTCTTAGTCCCCGACAACGACGCCAAAAACTTGTGTGTCACTAACTAACTATGATGACAATAAAGGCAAGCGCACCTATCGTTCAATAGTATAGTTATGGTAAGACCTGCAATATCGTATCCACAAGGACCAAGAGTACTAGTAATTACTATCTTTCTATTATCTAGCCTAATAATTGGAGTGTTTTCTTTTAAACTAAAACTTAATTAAAAACACGACAAAGAATGAATTAGGGAAATAATTTTAGACAACTTATATGATAAAAGCAATACCCAAGGAAGAATCCACCTAGACTTCACTTATTATTTTTGATTCATATGATTTATTCACTTGACTTAATCCGTAGAAATCCCTGATTTATGTTAATATCTCTTTCGAGACTAAGAACAACTGACTCTAGATTGATTAATTGAAATCTCTTTCTAATTAAAACCCTTATTGTCGCATTAACTCGATCTATGGATTCCTTTATTAGATTTGACTCTAATCTGGCAGAATTATGTCGCCCTATTTCTAGGGTTGCAATCAACTTCGCTTAATTGTGTTGATCTACTCTTAAATAGGGACTTTTGCTCCTCTGAATAAGCACATTCGACTTGAATTAATAACCTGAATTATCAAAACAAGAATAAGAACTCACAATTAAGAATAAGAACAAGTATTTATCTTATAAATCAAATAATAATAAGACCTATCTAGGTTTCATCCCCTTAGGTATTTAAGGGATTTAGTTCATACTGATAGAGGGAAACATCTTAAAATAAGGAAAACTACAAAACATAAGAAAACCCAAATACTTCAAGGGAAATTGATAGAAGATCTTCAGTCTTGATAGAGATCCTTCTTCCAAGCTGCTCTCGATGGCTGTCTTCGAGTATTTTCTGCCTTTTACTTGGCGTCCCCATTTAGGTTGCCCCCTAGGGTGTTTATATAGGCTTCAGAACGCCTTTCTTGGCCCACAAGTACTCTATTCTGAATAGAATTAGACTTAGGGTCTGCAGGGATACGCCGGTGTGACATGCCCATGTTTGATATCCTTAGGACGTGCTTGATTCTGCTTAGGCCGTGTGCAATTCTGCTCGTCACACACGAACGTGTGGTTTGCTCGTGTGAGAAAGTCCAGGCTGTGTTGATTTCTGAGGTAGGCCCATTTTGTCCCTTTTTGTCCCATTTCTCGTTTTTTAGGCTCCCTAAGCTCTCTTGAGTGTAAAACATGAAATTAAAGGATTAGGAGCATCGAATTCATCAAATCTACTGAAAATTCATCCAAAAGTAAGCCAAGCATGGGGTTAAAATATGTATAAATTATGGTTTATCACTTCCACTTCCTTCAAATTTAGATCAGTCATCAATTTTCTTAGCCAAAGTGCTTTACTTACTGTAGCAATATATTCAGCTTCAGCGATTGATTGTACAACAGCCTCTTGCTTCCTTGAGCTCTAATTGAATACACTTGATCCAAAGTGCTCTTCATATCTTCAACAAAACTAGCCCAATCACTGTCTGTGAACCCAGTAAACTTTAACTCCTTTTCTTTCACATACTCAACTTTGTAACTTAGAGTCCCTTTGACGTATCTTAGAATCCTCTTCTCAACTTTAAAG
Source organism: Gossypium rotundifolium (assembly GCA_025506655.1). NCBI lineage: Eukaryota > Viridiplantae > Streptophyta > Magnoliopsida > Malvales > Malvaceae > Gossypium > Gossypium rotundifolium. The sequence goes on from CP106734.1 coordinate 18,591,447, forward strand.
TGAACTACATTGCAACAATGCTTGTATCTTGAAAGCAAGCTAACAACGAACATGATACTATTAAATAAAGTAAACATCCTATAAGACTTTTATAGATGCCTTTGTCAACTTTTTCAAGGTCACCTTGACTTGTAAGCTTTTCTCCTTGAGGAATGGGAGTGCTTGTTGGCTTGCAGTTTTCCATACAAAACCTGTTCAAGATCTTTAAAACAAAGCTTTTTTGGCTGATAAATATTCCTTGTTCAAACTGAAACACTTCCAAACCAAGCAAATAAGTCATGTGTCCTAAATTAGACATCTCAAATTTAGCTTACATCTGATTCTTGAACTCCATCAATTGTTTTTTATAACCTCCAGTTACCAGCAAGTCATCAACATACAATGGTACTATCAGTGAGGTCTCCTTTCTTTCTTTCTTCACATACAAGGTGGGTTCACTAATGCTCCTTTCGAATCCCATCCTACCTTACCAGGTGTATATCAATTCTTTCATACCAGGCTCGCGGAGCTGTTTGAGGCCATACAAAACATTCTTAAACTAGCATACCATATGCTCTTTGCCATCAACTACAATTCCCTGTGGCTGTTCAACATAAACTTCTTCCTTCAAAATACCATTGAGGAATGTAGACTTTACATAAAGCTGATGTATATTCCACCCTTTCTGAGCTACCATAGTCAGTAGCAGCCTGATGGTGTCCAATCTAGCTACCGATGTGAAGGTTTCAACATAGTATACCCCCATATTGTTGACTATAACCCTTTGCGACTAGCTTGTCTTTAAATCTGCTCACTAAACCATCAACGTCTAACTTAGTCTTATAAACCCATTTTACTCCAATAAGCTTATTGCGAACTGGTCTTTCAACTAGCTCCCAAGTCTCATTGTTTTTTATCATGGTTAGCTCAGCTTCCATAGCTTCTTTCTAGCCATTTTAATTTGCTACCTCTTCATAGCTCGCAGGGTCTAGCGCAACAACATCACATCTTTCATAAATATATAGATAGGCCTGGTTCCTCTGGCTGACAGATCATCAACACTATCACCATCTTGGTGTTGAACTTTATTAGTTCCCACATTGAACTCAATTTGGCTTTGTTCAACCAACTTAGCTTATGTAGCTTCCCAATTCCATAAATCTTGCTCATTGAACTTAACATCGCTGCTTTCAAACACTTTACTGGTGAAGGGATAAAAAATCTTATACCCTTTCTTACAACTGCTATAACCAACAAATATACCTAGTTGTGCTCTTCTTTCCCACTTATACCAAATATCTTCAGGTGTGACACTGATATCTTGAACCCAAACTATCCTTCTAACGGTATCTTATCTTTCACAGCTCTTGTTGGCAATCTGTTAAGCAGATAAACAAAGTTTTTCTAGCTTCAGCCCACAGCTTGGTTGGTAGCTTCTTCTTGAACAACAAACATCTCGACATATCCATAATTGTTCTATTCTTTCTTTCACATACACCAATTTGTTGAGGAGTGTATGTGTTTGTCAACTGATGCTCAATCCCAACATCTTCAAAAAACTCTTGAAACATTTCAGAAGTGTACTCAATCCCATTGTCTGACCTAAGTATTCCTACCTTGCAACAAGCTTGATTCTCAACAACAGCTTTAAATTTCCAAAAATCCTCAACAACTTTAGACTTGGCCTTAAAAAATACACCCAACAATATCTAGTGTAGTCATCAATAAACAAAACGAAGTACTTGCTATTGCTAAGTGAAACAGTCTTCATTATTCTACATACATCAGTGTGAACTAGGTGAAGCTTCTCAATAGCTCACCATGCCTTGTTAATAGGAAATGGAAGTCTTGTTTGCTTCCCAAATTGACATACTTCGTACACTTCAATTCGCTCAACAACTTCAGACATGTTCTCAACCAAACCATGATTACACAAAAGATGATATGACTTGAAATTGACATGCCCTAGTCTTTTGTGCCACAAGTTAAAATCATCAGTAGAACTAGAGTAAGCTTTCAAGGTTACTAAGTTCCATTTTAGAATAAAGCTCCTATCACTCATTTTTACTAACATAACCTTATGACCATTTGAATCATATATAACGCACATTCTACTATAAAAAATAAAAAAATAATTTTTCTAAACAAGCTGACCAACACTGAGAAAGTTTTAATCAATATTAGGTATAAAGAGAATATCAGTAATAACTTTTATACCTGCTGGAGTGCTAACCTGAACATCTCCCTTTCCCTTTGCATAAATAATTTGGCCATTTTCAGCTCTGATTCTCGAACAAAAGGACTTGTCAGTTCTTTTAAGCATGCTTTCATCTAAAACCATGTGGTTCATACAACCACTGTCAATCAACCAAATTTTCAAGCATGAGGCAGTGAATGTGAGTTCCTTTTGAGCTTGATTTCATCAGCAGCTTGAGCCTGATTAGTGTGCTATTATTGTTTCCATTCTCTATTTTTACAAACTTTCTCAACATGACCGAATTATTTACAGTTTCTACACTGCATACCAGATTTAAACCAACAAAAATTTTCTAAATGACTTGTCTTTTTGCAATGACCATGATGAATACTTTTTCTTCTCACCATCTCTTTTTGGTCTATATTTTCTTTCATTCCATTTCTTCTTTCCTTTATTACTCGAAGAACATGGACTCTTCTTATTTCTTTCCTGGAAAGCACCTTCAATGTGCCCTCTTCTTTTCTTGCTCTTCTTTGTTCCTATGCATACAGAGTATTTATGAGCTCTGACAAAGAGATTGTTGTTAAGTCTCTCGAGTCCTCCAAGGATGAGATCTTAAACTCATACTTCTCTAGCAATGATGTGATAACTTTCTCAACAATTCTCCTATCATTGAACTGATCACCAAGCATCTTTATGTTGTTGACAATAGACATGATCCTGTCTGCATACTGCTTGATCATTTCAATATTTTTCATCTTCAAGTTATCAAAATCTCTCCTCAAGTTCAAAAGTTGTTGTTGCCCTATCTTCTCAATCCCTTGGGACTCCTCTTTGAGGTTGTCCCAAGCTTGCTTTTATGTCTTACAAGCCGTGATCCTTGTGAAGATAACATCACACACCATTCTAAAGGCATGATAAAACCTTGTATTTCTTAGCAGAATCATCATTATCTTGTCTGATTTCAACTATCGTTGGATTAGCTCATAGTGGTGCTGGCTCTCTATCTATCTCAACCACTTCCCATAAGTCATATGCATGAAGACACATCTTCATCTCTACTACCCAAATGTGGTAGTTTTCACAAGCAAAAATAAGAGGTAGAGGTGGCATAAAGTTTCCAGATGACATGGTGACACTAACAAAATGTAGTCAACTTCTTCTTTCACAACAACGAACACAAATAAAAGGCCATCAAAGACTTGGGCTCTTGATACCAATTGTTGGTGTTTTTAGAGTTGAGATAACAGAACAAAAAAAATACTTGATAGAATTTCTAGCTCTCATTTTTTAATTTCATCTAGCTGATTACAATATATAAGTGGAGTGGTTACAAGTAATCAACTAATCCTACCAAATCTTCTAAGAAAAGTACAAAATAAAACTTGTTCACAAATGGATTAGGTAAATCAGTACCTAAAAACATCCAATCAATATTAACTTTGCTTACTTTAACAAGTAATCTCAATCAAGCAGACTTAACAAAATATTGATTTCAACATATGTGAACCCTGCTTGCACTTCAATTGGGGGTTCACCAAAAACTTTAATAGCTCACACTTGATGACTTAGGTTGAACTCGAAGCTTCATATGAGCTTGCAAATGAGTTTGTCACTGCATGAATGGCCACTTTGCAACAGTTTTGTCAATTAAGAGTAATACTATATAAAGAAAACTTGTAACCTTATTTAGATGAATGAATTGAATCATTCTCCATTTCTAATTCTGTTTGAGCTTCTTCTTTGTAATTCATTGATTTCAGTAACCAATTTAACAATAGCCTTCCTTACAAGGCAGAAATAACTAAAAGACTGGTGAGCTTTGATAACAAATGTGTGTTTTTTTATCTTTTGAAGTTGATTCTGTTGGCCATTTGTTTCTCCATTGTACTTTTGCAAAGTCCATTTGATTTGGTTGTAATCTAGGCATACGTACTCATCTTCTCTGAGAAACCTCGATAAGTGACTTCATAAAAGTTTGGTTGCTATCTGATAGGAATTCCCTCAACGTATGCCTTGATAGATTCCAAATGTTAGGTGCATTTTTATTCATAGATATGAAGTTATCTTCAAAGGCCTAGAAGCAAAACCATTTGAACCTCATTCATTTTGCCAGACAGATCATTCTACAATGGTTCTCTAGTTTCCAACAGCATACATATAGTTTGTCCTTGTCCAACAGCTCACCTGCTACTACTACTCCATTCAAGTTACTAATGTTCCTTTTCCAAAAAGGTACGATGTGGCTTATCTATTAGTAAACAGACCATGTCAATATCTGGCTTGGTACCACTGCACCTTATTCTGCATATCATCAGGGAGGGTTTACTCATGCCAAAGAATTTCAATAATCTGATTGATCAATGTGGGTCAAAGCTCTCTTATCTCTTTGATGTGGTCTAAAACTAATTATGATCACAATAAAGGCAAGCGCACCTATCGTTCAATAGTATAGTTATTGTAAGACCGATAATATTGTATCCACAAAGACCAAGAGTACTAGTAATTACTATCCTTCAATTATTTAGCCTAAGAATTGGAGTGATTTTCTTTTAAACTAAAACTTAATTAAAAGTATGACAAAGAAGAATTAGGAGAATACTTTTAGATAACTTATATGAGATAGGCAATACCTAAGGAAGAATCCACCTAGACTTCACTTATTACTTTTGATTCATATAATTTATTCACTTGACTTAATCCATAGAAATCCTTGATTTATGTTAATATCTCTTTCAAGATGATGTGTAGTTGAAAGCACCAAAATATATCCTATTCCCTGTAAAATAATAAAAATAATAGTAAAGGGGAAGTAGGGTCGAATCCATAGGGATCGGATTATACAAATGCCTGTTTTTGAAATCTCAAGAATCATGCCCAAGAAAACGCGTCGTTCTAGAAAAATAAAAAATAGAATTAATAATTTTGATCTGGAATAAAAATAGAATATAATAGGAATTGAAATCGTGAAAGTAAATTGCGAAAATTAAAAGGAAAAATAAAAGAGTTTAAAGAAGAGGGAGTTTCTTATTTGGCGAGATTCTAGCCTTCGGTTGTCTCATTCCGCCTTGGGTTCAATCTTCAGCTTTTAGATGACTTTCCTCTACCCAAGTAAGCAAGTTGTAGTGGAAGAGGACGCCTACGACCACCAGCTCCAAGAATTTAGACTTACAAATTTAGGGAACCTGACTCTAGCTTGCAATCGCTTTTGTGGAATCATCTATACTAGATCAACGCTTCTCAATGGCGAATCCGACGCCATTTTGTCTCTTGGGTCCGCCAACCTCTGACACAGTAAGTTAATCGAATCGACTATGTAACCTCATAAAAATATATAAAGCGGTCGTTCCTTGCACACGTTGAAAAGATCACTTTTTAAAGGGACATGGACGGAAGCGTCAGCCCCGTATTGAGGAGAAGCGATAAATACTTGGTGAGAAAGTTAAGTGTGGATTCTAAGCCTCAAGAACTTTTTTGGGGTATTCGACAACCTTCGGCTAGATGGATTTTAGTGGCTCATGGATGGGATGTGAAAGAAAATAATTATATAAGGATGGAGAAAAGAATTTTAATTGAATGAAAATATGGAGAGCACAAAAGCCTTATGGGGGAGAGTTTTCAGAAAAAGAATGAATATTAATTTGAGTCACTTCATCCCCTATTTATAGTGCTAAGATAAGTAGACTAATCCTACTTAAATTCCTAAAGATAATTACAATTAATCAAAGATAAATAGAGATAAATAAAGAAAATAAATAATCCTTTATAATTATCCTAATATTAATTATCCTAATTAAAATAGAGTCTGATAAAACAAAGTCTCTTCTTTTTGCATTTCAATCCTTCTGTCCTCCATGTTTGCACTTTTGGCACCATCTTTTCCCTTTGTTGCATATTGGTCCATTTTTATCTTTAATTACACATTTTTGGCCCCTACTTTCACTTTTGCCTCCAATTTAGTCCATACAAGATAAAATACCATAAATAGCCCAAATTAGTAGAATCATACTCAAAATAAATATACAATTAGCACATAAAAATATGACATTCTAGAGTATTATCAGATTTCCCCTACTTAGCCCATGCTTGCCCTCAAGTATGATTCCTATCCACTGTGAAAATTAGATCCTGAAAGAAATTCTACTCCAAAGTTTTATAGAGATTAGTCAAAAATGCATATGAAAAATAAAGAGAACCTCTAAGCTTGCTTTAAGTAAAATAGAAAAAGTTTTCCAATTAACACACACAAAAATTAAAATTGTCTTGAATTATTTCATGCTATTTAGGTAAATTACCAAACCTACTAAGACACTCTATTTATTTCCTCCTTTAGTCCTCAACTGCAATTTTATTAGTACAATATATATATATATATATTTTTATTTTTATTTTATTTTTTCTTAGGAATATATTGAACCTTTTGACGTGAAGAGAGATGACAACCCAAGCACCCCACCCCGGTTACTCAGCCCAACATACTCCTAAAAATTATTTATTTTCGGTTAGCGGAGTTTTACCCATCACGTCACACAACCTTTTGACGCGAAGTAGGATAACAACCCAAGCACCCTACCCCGGTTACTCAATCAGTCACGTTCTGAGCCGTACTCATAACCTTGGTTAGCGGAGTTTTACCTATCACGTCACGCAACCTTTTGACGCGAAGTAGAATGACAACCCAAGCACCCTACCCCGGTTACTCAGTCTGTCAAGTTCTAAGCTGCACTCATAACTTGAAACTTTTATTAAACAAAATTTACATGAAATTTTAATTTTAAGAGGACCTAAGAGAAATAATCAAGTGTCAAAAATAAGTTTTAGTAACCACCTAAAAGGCATGAACATAATTTAGGCATGCAAATGTATTAAGTGTCCTCTTGATATTAAACTTGATCAATTTTATAAAAAGCAAGATAGAGTTAACTTATTAATCACAATTATTTTTAGCCTAATAAAAATAAAACAGTGGAGATAAAATCAAACAGACAGAATCAGAATTAACTCAGTAGCCAAGAATCATGCATGTAGGTTAAATAGTGGCAAGTCGTGGTCAAATTCTTGGGCATGAAAAGCGACAAAATGTTCTAAAAAAATATGGACAAAATGGAGCCACAAGAAGCAAACACAAATGACAGCAACAGTCAACAATAATACGAAGAGTACCTCCCCCTATTTTAAACACATTGTCCTCAATGTGGATGCAAAAGAAATAAATAGGTAAAAAAGTTTAGAAAAACTCCCCATTTAGCTATTGGCGATTACGGAGGAGAGTGATGAGTTCGGTGAGCTATTGGCTAATAGTGTCGAAGCGAGCTTCAATGCATTCTAAACGTTGCTCAACAGTTGAGGGGGGTTGTTCTGGAGCGGTAGCTAAGGTGTCAGGTTGATTTCACTGTCGGAAGACTCGTTCGGACGGTGTAGAACGAACACCAGGAGGGACAAAGTGGAAGGAAGACGGAGTGCCAAGTAAGAGCCCCATTGAGTCGAGGCATCGAGCGTCTAAAGGATCGGCCTGACAAGCAACATGTAAATATGAAATAGGAGCATTAGAACCATGCAGAGAAAATAACAGTTGTGTGATAAGAGAACCTAAAATTAGAGGGCGCTTAGCTTTGATAACATGCTCGAATTGAAGTGCAAACCAATAACCCAAATTAATTAGATGGCCGGTATGCATACACCATAAAAAGAATAATTTCGTCTTGGAGACGTTTGCAGGAGCATCGCGACGGCCTGAGAAATTGTAAGCTAAATAACGATGTATGTAACATAACGCAGGGTCATGAAACCATAAATCCTTCAATATTTTTGGGTTATATACAGTCTCAACATTATTAGTTAATAAAGAAAAGGCCTCAACAGCCTTAATTCAGTAGGAAATGCACACAAACTATTTTGAAAATCATGAGACATAGCATATTCTTCAGTTACAAAAGATAAAGCCAAATTAAATTCAATAAGAGATAAGCTATGCATGGTACCTAATAATCAAAATTTGACAACACCAGGCGTGTCAATCGAAACAGGGTTATACAGACGAAATTGAAAAGTAGAATAGAATTAAAAACAAGTTCATAATAAGCAGGATGAGGCACATCAACATTTCCAATCCAACCAATATTTTTGAAATAATCTGTAATAGCAGTTTCAATATGTAAGGCAGCCAAAATAGGTATCGATAGACATTTACAAGGTATGAACATTTTATGGCGAAGAAAATCATACCTGGTCCGAGCAATATCGAAAGTGAAAGTAAGGTTACCGTGCAAATAACCTTCTGGGGTAAGACATTAACGCGAGAACGGTATGTTCGGGGTCGAGTCGACACAAAATGGTCCTCGTCGGTCGGGGTTGAAGGGTCGACAGAGGCATTTGAGGAAGAGCTTGATATGGCGTGGATTGTTTGGGCCGCATGTTGGGGTGGACGACGACGAGGCCGACACCACGGTCCGGACGACTCGTGGTGTGACGACGGCGAAGAGCACTCCGTCGGTAAGGGCGTTGGGAAGTTTCGTGGTCGGCCATCTTGTGAAGGGGTGGTTCTCGTCGATCGAGGTTGAGGGGTGTCATGGCCAATGTGCGGAGGAGAGGCCGAACAGCACAAAGGGGACGTCGACACGATGGATGGCGGGCTTGTGTGTGCAGGAGGCGTCACAGAGGGCGTGGGGGCACGGGAGGATGAGATGTTTGCGTGTGGGGGCGAAGATGGAGCGGGCACGACGGCTTGGCGGCAATTGTGGATGACGAAGAGGAAGGAGAGGAGGAGGGTGAAGAAGGAGTGTCCGTTAGATCGACTGCTTGAGGCGCAATTAGGCGCGGCGACGTGAGTTGACGGTGAACGTAGGTTTGGCGACGGTGCAGCTCTGAGTTCGTACCATCGTGGTCGGTCGGCGGCAAGTTTTGAAGGGCAAACGGCAGTTGAAAGGGAGGGAGGTGTGAGTGCGGTGGCCAAGGAGATGGGGGGAAGGGAAATGAGTAAAAGTGTTTAGGTTTTGGGGGTTTTAATTGGCTAATATGGGATGTTTGGCTGCAGGGATATGAAATTTTGGATTGGAATAAAAATTGGAATAGAAGCTGTTTGGTACCTTGGATAGGGCTGTTTGGCTCTGTTTTGTCTCCCTTTTGTTGAAAATTTTTTTACTCTATTTGACCTATTCAAAGAAGAGAATTTTTATTTAAACAAGAATTAAAAAATAAAAATAAAAGGAAAATAAATTTAAAAGGAAAAGAAAATAATAAATAGTAAATAATAGTAAAGATGAAAATAAATAAAAGAAAAATAAATATTAGGTTGCCTCCCAACAAGCGCTTGTTTTACGTCATTAGCTCGACGATTCAAACGGTTTTATGAAGGCTCCAAATAGATATTTTCAATCGAGTGAGCTCAAAAATTCTCGTAAAATGACTTCAACCGTTGGCCATTGACTATGAACCGCTTTCCTGATTCTTCACCTTCAATTTCCATCGCTCCATGAGAGAGTACTTTAGTAACAACGAAAGGTCCTTTCCATTATGATCAAAGCTTGCCTGGAAATAATTTCAACACAGAGTTATAAAGTAAAACTCTTTGTCCTACTAAAAAATGCTTCTGAGCAACTTTCTTATCATGAAACAATTTGGTTTTGTCTTTATAAATACAAGCGTTCTCATAAGCATCGTTGCGGATTTCTTCCAACTCTTAGAAATCTAACTTCCTTGCCTTTCCTGCAAAGTCTAACTCCATATTACATTGTCGGACCTCCCAATAGGCTTTATGCTCTAACTCTACCGGAAGATGGCAAGCTTTTCCAAAAACGAGCCTATATGGGGTCATTCCAATTGGTCTTTTATATGCCGTTCGATAAGCCCATAGTGCGTCATTAAGTCGAAGACTCTAATTCTTTCGGTTGGGCCAAACTGTCTTTTCCAAAATAGTTTTTATCTCTCTATTTAAAACTTCAGCTTGTCCATTTGTTTGGGGATGGTATGCCGTAGCTATACGGTGATGAACTCCATATTTTGATAATAGTGCCTCCATGACTTTATTGCAAAAGTGAGTGCCACGACCACTGATTAGAGCTCGAGGTGTGCCAAACCTGGAAAAATATTTTGTTTTAGAAATTCTACAACGGTTTTGGCATTATCATTGCGAGTAGGCTTTGCTTCTATCTATTTAGAAACATAGTCTACTGCGAGAATTATATATACTTTGCTAAATGAAGATATAAATGGGCCCATGAAATCGATGCCCCAAACATCAAAGATTTTGCATACATGAATCAGGGATAAGGGCATTTGATTTCGTTTAGTGATGTTACCTGTACGTTGGCATCTATCGCAAGACTTATAGAAGTTATAAGCGTCTCGAAAAATTGTGGGCCAATATAGCCCACATTCTAATACCTTATGAGCTGTTCTTTTAGGGCCAAAGTGTCCTCCGCATGCTTCATCATGACCAAGATTAAGGATAGAAATTACCTCAGTTTCTAGAACACATCGTCAAATTATCTAGTCCAAACAGTGTTTCCACAAGTATGGGTCATCCCAAATGTAATATCGAGCTTCTCGCCTAAGCTTGCTCCTTACGGAACGTGCTAAATCAGTGGGTAACGAGCCTGTGGCTAGAAAGTTTACCATGTCTGTATACCATGGGAGACACGCCTCGGTCGAGAATAGGCTTTCGTCAGGGAATTCTTCCTTAATAAGGACATCGTCAAAAGGTACTGTTATTCTACTTAAGTGGTCAGCCACTAAATTTTCGCATCCTTTTTGTCTCGAATTTCAACGTCAAACTCTTGGAGCAACAAAATCCACCTAATGAGCCTCGATTTTGCATCCTTCTTTGCAATCAAGTACCTGAGTGCTGCATGATAAAAAAATAATTACTTTAGATCCTAATAAATAAGGTCAAAATTCATCTAAAGCAAATACAACGGCTAAAAGTTCTTTTTCTGTAGTGGTGTAGTTGCTCTGTGCTGCATCTAGGGTTTTCGAAGCATAACAAACGACATGGGGTTCCTTGTCTATCCTTTGCCCTAATACAGCCCCTACACTGCGCTCGCTTGCATCGCATATAATTTCAAACGGGTACCTCCAATTTGGCGGTTGCACTATAGGAGCGGAGACCAACTTCTGCTTAAGTGTATCAAAAGCCTCCTTACACTTTTGGCCAAACTCTTTATAAAGCGCCTATAGAACCCTTCATGGCTAAGAAAAGAACGAATTTCCCTTACAGTGGAGGGATAAGGCAAAGAATTTATAATGTCAATTTTGGCCTTATCGACCTCAATTCCCTTAGAAGAAACTATTGTTTTAGAATTAAACCCTTGTCTACCATAAAATGACACTTTTCATAATTTAAGACAAGATTGAATTCTATGCACCTGTTCAAAATTATCATTAGGTTTCTAAGGCATTCATCAAAACAGTTTCCATAAACAGTAAAATCATCCATAAAAACTTTGATAATTTTTTCCACATATTCAGAAAATATACTCATCATGCATCTCTAGAAAGTAGCCGGCGCGTTGCAAAGACCGAACGGCATCCTCCTATACGCAAATGTACCAAATGGGCACGTAAAAGTGGTCTTTTCTTGGTCCTCTAGTGCAACCGGCATTTGGAAAAAACCTGAATATCCATCAAGACAGCAAAAGTGAGTTTTTCCAACTAACCTTTCAAGCATTTGATCAATAAAGGGAAGGGGAAAGTGATCATTTTTAGTGTAGGAGTTTAACTTCCTATAATCAATGCAGACACGCCACCCATTTGGTACTCGGGTTGGCACCAAGTCACCTTCGGCATTTTTCTTTACTGTCACGCTCGTTTTCTTGGGCACGACTTGCACCGAACTTACCCATTTGCTATCCGATATAGGGTAGATTACGTCAGCATCTAAAAGCTTGATTATTTCCTTTTTTACTACCTCTAGCATGTTGGATTTAGTCACCTTTGTGCCTCTTGTCTCGATTTTGTGTCTTCCTCCAAGTAGATCTTGTGCGTGCACGTCAAAGGGCTTATTCCTTTTAAATTTGCAATGCTCGATCCTTATGATTTTTCTTAATTAAACTTTCCTCTTCATGTGTGGAGAGTCTATTGGAGACTATGACTGGTAGAGTATCTGTAACATCCTAGATTAGGGGTTATGCATTTAGTGCATAATTCATGTGTTAGTGGGCTTAGTGAGGGTGTTTGGAGGTGTTTGAGGGCTTTGGAAATTCTAGGATAAAGGTAGAAGCTTTGGAAAATTATTGGTTTTAAGTTAAAAGGGAAGTCGGTAGCCTTAAGAAAAGTTTTGGCGAATTTAGGACACAAGAAGTGATGTGGAAAAGTGGCAAGGGCCACCTAAGGTGCAATTGCGCAAAAGGAGTGCCAAGGGAAGGGTTCGAGCTGCAGGAATCGCATTTGGGAGTTTTTATTTTTGGCGTTAAAGGGGAGCAAGATAGAGGAGGTCTTAAAAGAATTTGTGGCGTGTTTATGTCACAAAAAATGCCATGGCAGAGTGGCTTGGGGCTATATGCGACTGCGGCAAAAAGGCCTCGGTTGAATCCGTTGGCGGCATGGGCGTGTTTTATTTTTGTTTTGAGGACAGGGGAGCTTGGGAAAGAGGTGTTAAAAGAAGTTCGAGGTAAATTATATCACAAAGAGGCGTCTAAGCGAGTGGTGGTGCGTTATCTGCAGTGAAGCTCAATGAGTCTTGAGTTCGAGGACTGGGAGCAGAGGTTGGGTGTTTTAATTACGGCTTTTGGCGCCAGGAGAGAAGGAAGTAATGGACGGCAATTGGACTTTGAGTGGAAAAAGGATTAAGCTTACTTATCCTTTAAAATTAATTGGAGTAGGATAATTGTTAATTTATTTATTTTTTAGTTTAGATTAGTAGATAGAAGATTATTATTGTTTTATTTCTATTTATTTAGTTTAAATATGGAAATAAGAGATAAGGAGAAGATAAAGTATTTATTTATTTTGAATGGGTTTTAAAGTGATAAAGGGTTGGTTTATTTTATTTATTGGGAATAAATAAGGATTAATTCAATTTATAATTTGATAATTGTAGATTTATGTGAATAAGTAGTGTGGAGATAAAATAGGAGGGAATTTTGGGATTTGATAAGGGAGAAGCTAGTGGTCGCCAAGGGCTCTTTGAATGTCGATTTTTGTTATAAATAGAGGGGAACTAGATGCCGTAATAGAGTTTAGCAAGGTACCAAATTGGTCTTTTATCTCTAGCCGAATTTTTCTACCTAGTCACATTCTTTTCTTCATGCTGAATTTGTATGGTAATCAACCCTTTCTCTTTTGATTAACTTGGTAAGCTACCTTTCCCATTCTACCTCTCTTTTATTCTTTAGTAGCCTTAAAACCGATACATACCCTTTTGAATAACCGAATCTTCAAGTGGTCTTACCTTTTTCTTCTATCGCAAGTCTCAAAAGCCAAGCATCTAGCCTGAACCTACTCTCTTCAACGTGTAGTGGAATGGCCGAATGGGCTTAGGGCCTTATTAATGCGTTTCTTTTGTGTGTCGATGTTAGGGACCGTTAAAGAAGCTTATAAGGATTCGCTCTGACAAGGTAAGCCATTGTAGTTTTACTAAGGCCATATTTTGTCTTATAAGTGTGACCGATTTGACTATGATGGAATAGGGGCAAATCGATAGTGGTTAAGAGGAACTTGCGGGATTTCTATTCGTTTTGGGTAAGATTATTCGATAAGCCCTTGGATTCGTTATGTTAGATTATAATATGGATGATTAACCGTTTGATGCTGATTAAGTGTTGTTGATGGATTCGAGTGCTAGTCAAGGAGGACAAGGGATAACTCCTATCCCTAAGTTTAAAAGGAGAGCGCTTTTGCGATGCGGATTGGCCACGGGTGTGGACCAGGCGTCGGAAGGACGAGAATAGAATAGGCGGATAGCCGTAGTATCACTTAGTGATAGCGTCGATCTTGAAAGCGTAGTTCTCTGGTGATCGGTGTGTGATTAACCCACCATTTTTGGGTTTTGCTATATTTGCATGTGTGATTTATGTGCTAACCAAAGGCAAGATGTCGATTATGTGGTGATTACCCTAAAAGGGGTATATCGATAATCGAGTTAGTATTATCTGTTGATAAGAATGTGACAGTCTTAGATGTGAATGTGACAATGCCTATAGAAATATGATTATGCGCTTAATAACATGTACATGCATTTATTATTACGTTAATATTACATGTTGCATGTGCATGGGTTGGGATATGATATGAAAGAAGGTAAGGGTGTACTTCGAGGACGTGGTTTGATGTTAGCCTTGAGCTACATCGTGGATTGACGTTGACCGAGGTCACATTGTGGATCAATTGTGATTTAGTTTGCGTGGCTTGATGAGTAGCTCGTGCTTCGTGGTTGATATCGATGTGCCATATCGTGGTTGATGAGTGACTATGTGTCCCATCGTGGTTTTGGTGATAGCTACGGCTACATCGTGGATTGGCGCAAATTATTTTCTTAATTGCAAGGCATTGATTGCCTTTGGAGTGAAAAGGAGAGGTGATTTGTTAATCCCCGATTATAAGGATGGACCCTACGTTTGGGTTAGGTACACTTTGCATAATTATATCCGATATGTGAATTTAATGTGGAAATGGGCCAAGCCCGACTAAGCATGTGGAAAGTTGTGGTTAATTACCACATCCATAAGTGTTATGAATATGGGCTAGAATGTGGTAAATTGTGAATATGATATCTTGTCATCGATTTATGGGTTAATATGTGGTTAACATGTGGGTGGAATCCGATGGATTAGTTACACAATCACCCAAATACTTACCAACATCGCAGTGATCGTGAAATTGGACCGGTTGGAGTGGATACAAGGATGGCCATGCGAAATGCGAAGGATATTTTAATTAATTAAGTATTTATATTTTCATATTTTGATTATTCAATTATTGTAATAAGGCCCTAAAAGTATTTAAGGTTTGTTTAAGTGTTTTTCATTAAGTTTGATATTTTGAATTATTATGAATTGACAATTGAAATATCATTTGCAAACGATTTTATTTAAATCTATATATATAATAAAGTTTTAATCCGGATATTTTTATAACAACTTAATTTTTACTTAGAATGTTTTAAATTACTGATTTATTAAAGGCAACAAACTTTTATTTTCACTTTTAAGTAAGAATATTTCAACCATTTTTCGTAGTGGCATTTCAAATTGTAAGGGTCGGTTTGGGGTGTTTCAAGATCATTCTTACCCAAAAATGCATACTTGAGATGCTCAGGAAGCGGTTTTAATTCTAACTCTAGTGCCTGTATAACAGAAGGTAAAAGCTTAGTACTTGGAGATAATAACTCATTAACAAATTCAAATTCATCAAGGTCAGATTTAAGATTATAAAGCGACTCAAAATTTTCTTCCACTAATGAGTCAATTATGTCCACATAATTTACACTCAAGATTTCACTGGGATGGCTAATGGCATCGTAGACTTTAAATTTCACGATCTCCCCATCAAACTCCATCGTAAGAGTTTCACTTGAACGTCAATTTTAGTACTAGCCGTACTAAGGAAGGGTCGTCCCAACAACAGATCCAAAGATCTGAGAGTGCTATCCTCCTCTATTTTTATCACATAAAAATCTGCGGGGAAAATAAGTTCGTTAACTTTTACCAATACGTCCTCGAGGACTCCTTCGGGATGCACAATGGACCTGTCTGCCAATTGAATAATAACACCTGTTTTAGTTAAAAAACTCTGTATTAAGTGATTCATAAATAGGATATGGCATTACATTTATGGAGGCTCCTAGATCACACATAACTTTCTTAATTCCTAAATGACCTATTTTGCATGGTATTGCAAACATGCCCCTATCCTTACATTTTGCCGGCATTTTCCGCTGTAACATGGCTGACACATTTTCACCAACATTCACTCTTTCGTTACCTGTTAATTTTCGCTTGTTGGTGCAAAGCTCTTTAAAAAATTTAGCATACCTCGTATTTGCTTGATGGCGTCCAATAATGGAATGTTGATCTCGACATTCCTAAACGTTTTGAGGATTTCCTTGTCTTCCTTACCTTTTCGACACTGGTGGAATTGTTCTGGAAATAGAGGTTGAATTATGGCCAATGGAGGTTTCGGTCGGACCTGTTCATCTTTTTTGGGTTTTTCTTGGGCAATTTCTTGGGCATGATTTTTGTCAGGAATCGATTCCAGTACCTTTCCACTTCGTAGCATCACTGCATTTGCGTTTTGTCTAGGGGTTGGTTCTATTTGTAACGGTAGCTTCCCTTGAGAGTTCAATTTCTCAACTGATATGGTCAATTCTCTTATAGATGCCTCAATTTTCTGTTTGAATTCTTTTGTTTCTTTTTGAAAATTAAGAGTTTACTATTGGATTGGCTGTTGAAAATCAAGAACATTAGCTGCTAACTTATTGACCATGGTTTCTAGAGAATTACCTGGATTTTGTGGCTGCTGCAGAGGTTGGTTTTGGTATGGCTGATTATATCGTGGGTTAGCTCCATAGCTTAAGTTAGGATGATCCCTCCACCCTGGGTTGTAGGTATTAGCATAGGGATCGTAACACCTTTGTGGTGGGCCAGGAAAGTTTCCCACGGCATCCAAATGAGCCATAGTGTCGTCATTCACATTGGGACATGCATCCGTGGTGTGCTCAAGTGTAACATATATTTCACATAACCGAGCTGGTTTAGCTTTTTCTGTAACAAGAGAGCTCACAATATTAGTAAGTCTATCAAGTCTATCTTCTATAGAAGAATTACTTAGCTGGTGAACCCTTCTAGGTGGTTCTGGATTGGCTCGAAATTGCTGAGAATTTGCAGCCATTGTAGTCCCTCACTTGTTGGGGAGTCATGTTGACCAACGCTCCTCCACTAACGGCATCTACCATATTCATCTCCATCGATTTCAAACCTTCATAAAAGTATTGGAGGAGAGATTGTTATATTATACCATGTTGTGGGCAGCTCGCACACAACTTTTTAAACTACTCCCAATAATCATAAAGAGTCTCCGGTTCTTTTTGCCTTATTCCCATGATTTCTCTTCTTAGCTCAGCTGCTCTAGACGCTAGGAAAAACTTGTTGAGAAATAAACGAGATAAATCAGCCCAAGTAGTTATAGATCTAGAAGGTAAATAAAATAACCATTCCCTAGCTGAATCTGCTAGGGAAAAAGGGAAAGCACGTAATTTAATTTGATCCTCAGTTACGCCTTGAGGTTTCATACTCAGACAAACCATATGGAACTTCTTCAAATGTTTATGAGGGTTTTCATTTTGTAACCCTCGAAAAGTTGGCAGCAACTGAATTAACCCTGGCTTCAGTTCAAAATTGGTATCCATAGTAGGATATGCGGTACACAGTGGTGGTTGTTCCGTCGGAGCTTCGGCTAGTTGCCGAATTATTTGAGCCATTGGTTGAGGTGCTAAATTAGGGTTTCTGTCAACCCTAGCGTTGAGCACTCCTTCTGGGGAATCGACTTCTTCTGCTTTACTTTCAAGTGTTTGAGTAGGATTTTCATTAACCCTAGACTTTGCTTCGTCGTCGATTCTGATTTTTGAAGGTGGATTGCTTTGAGTTCCTACCACCACTGACTGCTTTTTCCTTAGCTTTGTTTCTTTGTGATTAGCTCTCACAGTCTTTTCAATTTCTAAGTCAAACGGAAGAGTGCCTGGAGCAGATCTGGTCATAGAAAACAAAAAACAAGATTAGTACATTATCGATCCCCGGTAACGGCGCCAAAATTTGATGTGTCGTTGAAAGCACCAAAATTATCCTATTCCCTGTAAAATAATAAAAAAAACGTAAAGGGGAAGTAGGGTCAAATCCACAGGGATCGGATTATACAAATGCTTATTTTTGAAATCTCAAGGCGAAATCGTGCCCAAGAAAACGTCGTTCTAGAAAAATAAAAATAATTTTGATCGGAATAAAATGGAATATAATGAAAAATCGTGAAAGTAAATTACGAAAATTAAAAGGAAAAATAAAAGAGTTTAAAGAAGAGGGAGTTTCTTATTTGGCGAGATTCTAGCCTCCGGTTGTCTCATCCCGCCTTGGGTTCAATCTTCAGCTTTTAGATGAACTTCCTCTACCCAAGTAAGCCAGTTATAGTGGAAGAGGACGCCTACGACCACCAGCTCCAAGAATTTAGACTTACAAATTTAGGGAACCTGACTCTAGCTTGCAATTGCTTTTGTGGAATCATCTATACTAGATCAACGCTTCTCAATGGCGAATCCCACGCCATTTTGTCTCTTGGGTCCGCCAACCTCTGACGCAGTAAGTTAATCGAACCGACTGTGTAACCTCTTCAAAATATACAAAGCGGCCGTTCTTTGCACACGTTGAAAAGATCACTTTTTAAAGGGACATGGACGGAGCGTCGACCAGACATTGGAAAAGTGATGAATACTTGGTGAGAAAGTTAAGTGTGGATTCTAAGCCTCAAGAACCTTTTTGGGGTATTCGACAACCTTCGGCTAGATGGATTTTAGTGGCTCATGGATGGGATGTGAAGGAAAATAATTATGTAAGGATGGAGAAAAGAATTTTTATTGAATGAAAATATGGATAGCACAAAAGCCTTATGAGGGAGAGTTTTCAGAAAAAGAATGAATATTAATTTGAGTCACTTCATCCCCTATTTATAGTGCTAAGATAAGTAGACTAATCCTACTTAAATTCCTAAAGATAATTACAATTAATCAAAGATAAATAGAGATAAATAAAGAAAATAAATAATCCTCTATAATTATCCTAATATTAATTATCCTAATTAAAATAGAGTCTGATAAAACAAAGTCTCTTCTTTTTGCATTTCAATCCTTCTGTCCTCCATGTTTGCACTTTTGGCACCATCTTTTCCCTTTGTTGCACATTGGTCTATTTTTATCTTTAATTTCACATTTTTGGCCCCTACTTTCGCTTTTGCCTCTAATTTAGTCCCTACAAGATAAAAGACCATAAATAGCCCAAATTAGTAGAATCATACTCAAAATAAATATACAATTAGCACATAAAAATATGACATTCTAGAGTATTATCACAAGACTAAAAACAATTGACTCTAGGTTGATTAATTGAAATCTCTTTTTAATTAAAACCCCCATTTTCGCATTAACTCTATCTATGGATCCCCTTATTAGATTTGACTCTAATCCGGCAAATTTATGTCGCCCGATTTCTAGGGTTGCAATCAACTCCGCTTAATTGTGTTGATCTACTCTTAAACAGGGACTTTTGCTCCACTGAATAAGCACATTTGACTTAAATCAATAACCTGAATTATCAAAACAAGAATAAGAACTCACAATTAAGAATAAGAACAAGTATTTATCTTATAAATCAAATAATAATAAGATCTGTCTTAGGTTTCATCCCCTTAGGTATTTGAGGGGTTTAGTTCATACTGTGAGGAAACATCTTAAAATAAGGAAAATAACAAAACATAAGAAAACCCAAAAACTTCTAAAGAACTTGATGGGAGATCTTTAGTCTTGATGAAGATCCTTCTTCCGAGCTGCTCCCGGTGGCTGTCTTCGAGTATTTTCTACCTTCTACTCGGCGTCTACTCGAAGTCCCCTTTAGGTTGCCCCATAGGGTGTTTATATAGGCTTTGGAACGCCTTTCTTGGGCCACAAGTAACCTTTTCCGAATAGGATTAAACCTGGGTTCGGCAGGGACACGCCCGTGTTTGATGGTCTTAAGCCGTTCTCGCTTCTGCTCGCCATACACGGTCATGTGATCTGCCCGTGTGTGACATTCCAAGCCGTGTTTAATCCTGCTCGTAACACACAGCCGTGTTCAATGGTCCAGGCCGTGTTGATTTCCTAGATAGGCCCATTTTGCCCCTTTTTGGCTCGTTTCTCGATCTTTTCAACTCCCTAAGCTTTTCAGAGTATAAAACATGGAATTAAGGGATTAGAATATCGAATTCTTCAAATCTAATGAAAATTCATACAAAAAGTAAGCCAAATATGAGGTTAAAATATGTGTAAATTATAGTTTATCACTCTTCCAAACCGAAATCTCCTATTTCACATCCGAAGATCCAAAGCTAAGTAGAAAAGTCAAACGATGGACTTTCAACCAGCATATTTTAGTTCAAATCATAGTTTTCATATTTAATGTTGGGTTGTTTGTCACAAGCTTCTTGTTAATACGTTTGGCTTGTAAGTCTCCACCAGTCAAAGTTGATTCCGTATACGACATTTTATGACTACTTACAAATCAATAATAGCTGCCCAGCACTTTAATTGCAATTTAATTTGACAAATGAGAAACAGCTCACTCACTTCTACTTAAATAGACAAAAATGCTTATGTATGCACTTATCTCAACTGCAAAACCAATCATACTCAACCAGTTCTTTTTCTTTTTGTTTTACATACAATATATTAAAATATCTAAAATATTACACACATAATAAAAATATCAAATTTTATATAAATATATGAAAGCAGACTGATTTACTAAGCTTATGATTTAGTTTCAACAGTTTCCATGACTACTCCTACTCAAGAGGAGCAGCAGCTTCACTTTGTGGTGTTTCCCTTCATGGCTCAAGGCCATATGACCCCTATGATTGACATTGCTAGATTGCTGGCACAGCGAGGCGTGATTATAACCATCATTACAACGCCTCGAAACGCAGCAAGATTCAAGGCAACCCTTGATCGTGCCATGGAATCGGGGCTCTCCATCCGTCTACTCGAGTTTCGGTTTCCATGTGCCGAATTTGGATTACCGGAAGGGTGCGAGAGCTTTGACATGCTGCCTTCCTTGAGCTTAGCCTTGAATTTCTTCCAAGCAGCCAACATGCTCGAAAAACCAGTCAGAAAACTGTTCCCTGAGCTAACGCCACGCCCCACCTGTATCCTTTCTGATGTGTTGTTGCCCTACACGCTCGACATTGCCAACCAGTTTCAGATTCCGCGTATCGTGTTCCAGGGAGTTTGTTGCTTTCTTCTTGTTTGTCTCCATAATTTACGTATCTCCAACGTACTTGACCAGGTAACCTCCGAGACAGAGTACTTCGTTATGCCTAACATGCCCCACGAAGTTAAGTTCACTAAATGCCAAATCCCACAAGTTATGTATGAAAACCTCAAGCAATTTTCTGAGGAACGGAAGAAGGCAGATCTCGAGTCTTACGGTGTCATCGTAAACTCTTTTGAAGAGATGGAACCTGAATATGTTAAGGAATACAAGAAGACAAGGGAGGACAAAGTATGGTGCATTGGTCCGGTTTCTCTATGTAACAAGGAGGCAATGGATAAAGCTCAGAGAGGCAACAAGGCCCCGGTTGATGAACAACAGTTCTTGGGATGGCTTGATTCTCAAAAACCAGGTACCGTAATCTATGCCTGTATGGGAAGCATATCGAATGTGACACCCCCACAAACAATACAACTCGGTTTAGGCCTAGAGGCATCCAATAGGCCATTTATTTGGGTTATAAGAGGAAGTGATGCATCAAATGAAGTAGACAAGTGGATTTCAGAGGATGGTTTCGAGGAAAGAACGAAAGGAAGAGGGCTTGTGATCCGGGGTTGGGCGCCGCAAGTGTTAATACTGTCGCATCCAGCTATTGGAGGGTTCTTAACTCATTGTGGTTGGAACTCGACGATCGAAGGCATCTCTTCCGGTGTTCCATTGATAACTTGGCCGCTTTTTGCAGATCAGTTTGCCAATGAGAAACTGGCTGTACAAATACTTGAAATCGGAGTGAGGGTGGGAGTAGAGGAGCCAATGAGGTGGGGCGAAGAGGAGAAAATTGGAGTATTAGTGAAGAAAGAAGATGTTAAAGAGGCTATTGAAAAGCTGATGGATGAAGGAGAGGAAGGAGAAGAGAGAAGAAAGAGAGCTAAGAGACTTGGAGAAATGGCAAATAAGGCTGTTGAAATAGGGGGATCCTCTCACCTCAACATTACACGGTTAATCCAAGATATCAGGCGAAGGGCTAAAGAAAGGAAGCAACTTAGCACCTGAGACGATGCAGCAACCTCATATCTCCATTGTAATTTTCTTTACACATATTCGGACATATCTCCAAATACATGAAACAATTCAGAAAAAATAGAATATACTCAACATGAGTCACCTACTAGTATAACTGGAGTTAGTTCATGGTCACTTGTATGCATTGCTATGAATACCCGAGAAATATATTTATAAAATGCAAATGGCCCAATCTCAAGAAAAATGAATGGAGTACAGCCTCACAGCACATACCTGAACTTCCTCTGTATCTGCAAGAGATAACACAACTTAAAAAAGCGTCAACAGGGTAAGACCAACAAGACCAAATAATCTAATGTTTTTACCGGATAAACTAAATAATTACACGCACATAATAGAAAAATGTACTTTTAGACTTAATGCTATATTTGGAAACCGACACACTCACAGTAGTTAACATTGTGATTATAACAGAATTTATGAAACTATATTATCTCCATGAAATTTCATTATCATAGTGATGCATCCAAGGGATGATGAAATTAACAAAACCTTCCAAGGAACACAATCAATGTGTTTAAACTTATGTTGCTTTGACGCTTCATGTTTATTGAAATACTCATGCTCGATACCCACGTGGATATGAAGATATAATTTAAAAAGATCCTTCAATCCTTGTCAGAAACCTACCGAGTAACATAGGCTTAAACACAAAGCAGCTTCAATAGAGAGAATGCAGAATTGCATATGTTTAGAGAGAAATATTGGCATATGGTATAAATGAGACATTAGAATACTAAATGTGGATTTGAAAGAAAACATAATAATTATTACATGATGATAACACTCAACCTCTGTAGCAGCAAACAATTTTTTTATTGAAATTAGAGTATTCATTGTTGTAACAATAGCTAATTTCTTTGTCGCAAATACTCTCTAAAAAAATAAATGAAGTTGGGATTAAATTTTCATTTAAGAGATAATATAAGTAACCACTACACAACACCTCAAACAAACCTTTATTTATTTTTTATCATTCAATAGCAACTTGAACTGGCTGATTTCCATTTAGGGGTGAAATTTTTAACTCATAATAGCAAATTATAATTATCACACCACTTTTCTTATATTTTACACTTAAATTTTTATTTAAGTAACTCTGTTTTATAATCAATCCAATTTTTTAATTAATAATTGTAATTTAAATTATAATTATTTTAAATCTGTAATTACCACAATTCTTATTAAATTATAATTATTTTCTAACTTCTATTTTCTTTCTAAGTTAAATATTATAATTATTTTAAAATGTGAATTTAGTATTACAATTAACAATAAATATATTCTTGTAAGTTCAAAAGTTTTTCCAAACTCATACTTATATATATATATATATATATATATATATATATATTATAAATTAGTTATACAAATAATTTTATTTTCTTAAAATTAATGACTTATTATTATTATTATTATTATTATTATTATCAATTGGTCTTAACTCAATTGTGAAATTACTACAAACCCAATAGTTTTAGAAACCAATAAAAGTATTTTTGAGAGTGTTTTTGTATGTTACATACAATTTGGAAAATTATCTACATAATGAGATTTAAACTCAAGACCTCAAAATCTTTCTTTTCTCAATTTTACCATTTCAATAAAGCCACAACTAATTTTAATATAATTTTTTATTAGATTTGTTACATAAATTTTTTCACCCACATCGTAGATGTGTCATAATCTAGTTATTATTATATTAAAGTTTGACTTAGATATCTAATATGAATTTGTTTGTATCACACTAAGTTTCGTTTAAACCCGAAAATTTGGAACCATCAGAGGATCTAATTGAATAAGAGCGTAAGTTGGCGGTCTTTATTGGAAAATCAAGAAAAGGTAAAAATGGAATTGAACATGGTTGAAATCCAATTCTAATTCGATCGGATCATAATCAGCCGGTTCCTTAATGGGAGACAAAATGATTATGGATAAATGGTTATTATACGGTGGAAGACCGCACATGAAGGGTTATAAATAGTTGGGAAATTACTTCCAGAGTAGGATTCAACTCCATTCTGTTTCATTTTCATCTTCCCTTCATCTTCTTCCTTAGTAGCTCCTAGAGGAGATGGTTACAAGAAAACTCTGCATGGGGCAATGATATTGAGATTTGAGTAGGAAAAATAGAAAATCTAGCAAGTTGGTAAGATCATGAATCCTTTTGTGTATATAAGATTTAAGAACCAAAGTTAAGGACTTCCAAAAACCATTTTAAGGATTCTGCATGTTTTTGGAAAACTAAGATTAAACTGGGATTACTAAGTTTAACCCATGAATTGGTTGTCTTGTTTAGCTGCCAGAAGAAGGGAAGATTCGACGTTCAAAAAAAGCTAAGCGGATGAGGCAAAGAAGCATCAAGTGAGTTTTTGAACTTCATCCCTAGATGCTGGGTATGTTAAGATTGTATAGATATGTAAGTATCCGCCACATTGGTTCAAAATACATGAATTGATTATATACATGGAATTTTATTTATGAGATGCATTTATGGCATGTGGAACATGAAAGAGGAAACATTGATGGGTTTAGATGAAGTTAGCATCAAGGAAACTAGACTTTCTGTTAGATACCACCATAAAGTGTTGCTATGTGCACTCGTGATGTGCAAAGCTACAGGCCTTGCGAAGGGGACATTGCAGTGTTCGAGCATCAAGATTAGGAATGGTGAAATAGAGGATTGGATGGAATGAAACAGATAAGTAAATATATAGAACGTGGTGAGGCCATGAGACTAGTTGGAGTCTATATGCCTAAAATGAGTAAGACCATACCAGAAAGACGCTATGACATCATGATAAAAATGAGTAAGACCATAGCTGAAAGATGTTATGAAATCATGATAGAAATGAGTAAGACTATAGCTGAAAGACGTTATGGCATCATTTGAAAACTCTCCAGTGGCTAAATAGGACTAAGACCATGGCTGAAAAATATTATGGCATCCTTTAATAGTTCGTCAGGATAGTAAACATAGGGTTATAGTGTGTAAGACCTTAGCTAAAAGACGTTATGGTATCATAGATAATTTGGTAGGACATTAAACACAAGATGGTCCATCGGGACAATAAACACAAGGGTTATGGGGGTAAGATTATAACCAATGGAATCTATCAGGACATTAAACATGGAACCTAATGAGTAAGACCATAGTTTGACTATGGCAACTAATGGAGTTCGCCAAGACATTAAACATGGAACAGGACGATTAAGACCATAGTTCGACTATGGTAACCAATGGAGCCCGTCAGGACATTAAACATGGAACCTGATAAGTAAAACCATAGGTTAGCTGTGGCAGTATAAAAGATCCACCGAGATAATAAACACGGGTGGAAAATCAGAACAAAAATCATGGGACAACCCGTAAACAAGTAAAAGGGGTTGGATGAAAATTGGAAGTATGGCTATACATTAGATAGCCAATGGGACGAAGGAATCCGCCAATAAAAAGGGAAATATAAAGTGGGGAAAGACTACTAGAATAAAATTTATGAAAGCCAGTAAAGCATGTGGGAGGTAACCTAGAAGGAATAATCACGGAATTGGATGCACTAGCGGTGCCTGATTCTAGATAAAGATCCATCAATAAGAGCTGCTAGGAGACACTCAGAGTAACCCTATATCCTAGTGGGTGGTCTTGGGAACCAGGCTAGACCTTAAGGAAAAGAAAGGCTAGATAGAACCCATTGACAAAGAAGGATACATAAGACGACGGATAAGTCTATTAAGACTATTCTTCTTTAGGGGGAAATCATTAAGGAAGTATCAAGCAAATAGCGAGCCATGAGGGGATACAGTATGATAGAGAAATCGTGAACTCAAAAGACTACACAGAAGCATTCGGCTGAGTACTGAAGGTCATAGTGGGCCTTAGCAGAAGGGCGTGCTACGCTTAAAGGTAATGTTATACGACTGAAGTGGATTACAAAGAAGTAATCGAACCACTATTTAAGCTAAGCAAGATTTAGTCTACCAGGGTGGTATGGGACCCTACCAATCATGCCAACGGGTGGAAGGTAAGCAAGTGATACGGGATTAAGATAAGGAAAGAGTCTACCATGGACTAAAGAGATTGAGAATACTCACCAAAGGCCTTTAGTAGGGTAAGCTGAAAGGCCGCATTATTAGGGCATAATGATGGGAAGAAGAAATCCATACTGGGGATAAGTGGAAGAAAGAATTTAATAAAAAGGAGGATAGAGTCCGCAGAGATGGTAAGACATTAGGAGGAAATGTCAAGGCTGATCAAATATTGGTAAAATGATTAGAAGAAAATTTCTCAACGATCTATCTGCCAATGGATAGGATCGAGAATAGGATAAGGCCCGCTACGAAAGTTTAAGAGAAATGTTCCAAATAAGCAGGGAGTTTGCTGCATCTATTATTATTTATTTGGACCCTGACAAGGTGGGGAATATTTTGTGTAGTGAAGAAACTCACTAAGTTCATTTGAACTTACAATGGTTGACTTGTGATTGCAGGACTTGATGGACAAGGAATTTAGGGAGGGACTGAGCCAGATCAAGATAAGTCAAGAGGCATAAAAGGAAAGTGTCATGCACATAGGAAGAGGGTACATTTAAGAACTTCCCCATGAGGATAAATATATATGTGTTGTAAAAATTTAAATCCCTTAGAGTCCGAGTTCGAACAATGAACTTTATATTGTCACTGTTGTAAATTTTATAACTAGGTAATACAATATGTTTTTAACTTAGTGAGATCTTAGTATGAACAATAACTTGGTTCAGTTGTGACACCCATACTCGAACTCGACGAACACATTGGGTGAGGGTGTTACAATTAGGGACTAATGCAATCAAGTAATAAATTAAAATTAAATAAAAAAGATAGTGTAAGAATAAAAAGAGATGCATGTACCTAGCATGTCCTTCTAATATAGAGATTGGATCAAATTAGTCCATTTATTATGAAATGGATCAATTTAGTTTCTATACTATTAAAATAATCAAATAAGTCCAAATTTCAACAAAGATAACATTTACTATATAAAAATATAATTTACTCTTTAATAGAGTTATATTTGTTATGATTCTACAAATGGATTTTTTTTTTTTTTGCATTGAATCGTAAAGGAAAAAATAACTTCCATGTAATTTTTAACAATAAATGTTAACTCTATTCTAATTTGGTTTTATTTTCTTCTTTTAATAGTAGAATAATCAAATTGATTCGTTTAATAGTAGTGGACTAATTTAATCTTATAACACCCTTAAGTAAGGAATGTTACATTTACAAACTGATCACTTTAATTTGAGTTCTAAATTATACGTTCAAGTTTTAGATCAATTTTTAAGGTCATTTAAGACTTTTTAAACCATTTCTAAATTTTCCATACATTTTGGCTTTGATTGGGAGTCGTTTTAGGGCCTTTCAGAGAAAAACAAGAAAATTTCTAGGTGCAAGCCTATGTACCTCTAGACATTACCCTAGAAATATAGAATTTTGATTCAATGTTGCCTTGTCTCAATACATAGTCTCAATACAATGAACTATGTCTTGAGACAAAGCAACATATGTCTTGAGATAAAACCCAATATGTCTCAAGTCATAATCCTGGGACTGTAACATTTTAGCTTCGAAGTTTGTTTGTCTCGAGACATAAGCCCTCATGTCTCGAGAATTAGGATAGAGACTTGAAAATTCTATTTTCAAACATTTCCCAACCATACCAATTTTTTTTTCATAATCAATCCAAACATAACCAAAAACTCATAAATTATGTAATACCTTATATATTTCATTCAAAACACAATTAATATGAGTATTGAAACAACTAGACATTGACTTACTAATTTCATTGTTACATTTATGTACATGTCATTTTCTTAAATAAAAATTAATTGAGATGTCATACTCTTCTCCAAATCCTTGGAATGTAATGATATGTGTTAAGGTCACTACTTCAGTCGAGAGCTTCAATCTGATCTTTCACCTACGTGTTACGTAGCAACGCATTAAGCTACATTGTAGCTTAGTAAGTACCATGAATTCAAATATTACCATTTCTATAATTTATTCAATATTAAAAATATTACTATTATAATCTAATGACTACATCATAATTTTCGAAACCATCTTTTTTATCGAAGGTTTGGAAAAATGGGGGATCGACTTTGAAAAATATGGAAATGGAGTCGCACCGATCTTTTATTTGAGGTGTGATCGGATCATCTCAAGATAGATTATTTTAATAAAACATTTTGATTTATTAAAACAATAATTTTGGTCTACTAAATCCAAAAAACAGGCTCGGGATTCGATTACGCACGAGGAAGGATTAGCACCCTCGATACGCCCAAAATTGG
Source organism: Gossypium rotundifolium (assembly GCA_025506655.1). Taxonomy (NCBI): domain Eukaryota; kingdom Viridiplantae; phylum Streptophyta; class Magnoliopsida; order Malvales; family Malvaceae; genus Gossypium; species Gossypium rotundifolium. The sequence goes on from CP106734.1 coordinate 18,619,979, forward strand.
TACCTAATTGATTAATTAATGTCCTGATGTCGAAAATTTGAAAAGACTCTAGATTACGATCCATTTACTTAATACATATTTGGACAAAATCCTATTGGATGCCAAAGCTTCTTATTCCGAAGAAATAAAATGCCGTACTCAGTAAGTTAGGGCACCACATCTTATATTCTTGAAATTAGGTTTATCCTTCGACATTCAATACTCGTATATTTAAAATTAAGAAGGATATTCCATTATTTGGGTCAAATGAAAAATAGAGACCTAGTAAGTTAGGGCACTATTTCCCAAAATTCCCGAATACGGAATATTGCCTTTGTTCTTTTGAAATTCTTATCTCGAGATGGCAAAACATCACACCCAGTGAGTTAGGGCGCAATATCTCAAATCCCCGAGAATAAGTTTTATTATTTAAAATATTGTGCATTTGGATTTAAGAGAAAAAAAAAGGGTACTCGGTTGCTAGGTTTTAAACGAAGAGAATCGAACTCAGTAAGTTAGAGCATGATTTTCTCGAAACCCCTAAACACAAGCATTGCTTTGTGATCTTAAAATCTAAATGACATTAAAACACTACATTTCATAAGATGCAATGGGATACTAATACACGAAGTAGAGTAATTATTTACAAATGAAATACAATGCTATTAGATCTCAAAAAATAAATAAATATAAAACGAGAATTAAAACACACATAATAGCAATAATTATCAAACGTTGGATCAAAATAATAAGAATAATAAAATACATACATCAATATTACGAAATCAATGGAATAATTTTAATACTAATTATGCAATTCTTTAAAACAAGAAACATAAGAATATTTGAAGTTAAACATTTATATAATAAATAAAAGATACACAATTGATATGTAAAAGCAATTGAAATAAATAAATACATAATTTTAAAATAAGATCTTTAAATGAGCAATTATATTTATATAAAATAAAATATATACATAGATGGATTTAAAAGAAAATATATGCAAAAAAAGCTTAAATAATAAATTAATTTAATACAAAAGAGTACAAGAATTTAAATAAAGACTAAAAAATTTAATTGAAAGAGAAATGAAATTCAAAGGCTGTTTTATAAAGAATTTGCAAAATTCTGGACTAAATTAAAGAATTCGAATAATCATGGGTTAAAATAGCAAATATTTCGTAGCTCAAAACGCAGCACTCGAGTCAGACTAAATTGAAATAACGCATAAATTGTATAGCTCAATTAAAAAGAACAATGAAATGGATAACAGGTTTAATCAAAAACAATGCGACAAAGGAGGACTAGGTGCGCAAATAATCCTTTTAGAAGAAACAAGCGGGTCCTCCGGTTTCGAATCGGGTCAAGTCAGGGTGCTTACACGATGTCGTTTCAAGGCTATTAGACTGAACCTGAAACGCCGTCGTTTCGTTAATGGCTAATCACCCTATAAAATCCAACTTAAGCCCTCTGCTAACCCCCCTTTTTCCCCTTTTTTTTTGAAACCCTATCCCCCTTAACTTCAAATAGAAAAAAACCTAAGGAGCCCCTAATCCCCTCTTTTGCTCTCTCCTTCAGCCGCATCTAAAGGCATCCAACCACCAAAGTGCCCTGGAAATCGGCGATTAGTGGCGGATTATGAGTGCCTACGAAATCCCTTTTAAATCGACCCCGAATGTTTCATAGTCTCCGACCTCAATGGTCGCCTTTGCTTCGATTTCGACGAAGAAGGTGGTCCATCGATTTGTTTACAAAGGTAAAAACCTTTCCTTTCTGTTTAGATCTTCACACGAACAGACAAACAACACCAAAAACAGTTCGAAAAGCAACAAGGGCGAAAAAAAGGTATAAAAAGTCGAAAATCACCTCGTATTTTTTATTTCTTTTTGTATTTTTTGTGTTCGGTATGAGTAATACAATGTGTGTTCGTAAAAAAAAAATCCCCCTTTTACAATCATCTTTCTTCGGTTTTATAGCCGATTTAGAAAGATTAAAAATCAAGAAAAAGAAAATTACAAAGATTATTTCATTTCTATTATCCTCGCTGGATATTTGCTGTGGTGTGCTTTGTTGTGTTGTGCAAGTGCAAGGGCCGTGTGCTTGCTGGCAGAGGTACGGAGGCTCGATTGTGCGAGGCATGCACGTGGGTGGAGCGCGTGGCGCGAGCGGGACACGAACAGTCGCGTGCGTGAAGGCACGTGGTAGTCCAAGAGTCGCGTGTGGGGGCGGCTGAAGCGTCGCGTGGAGGCACTTCATGAGGAGTCCAGTACTGGGTTGCGACCTGGATTCTAGAAGTTTTGCTAGGGTTTTCTGAAGGTTTAGACTTTTGGGCGATTGGGCGATTCGATTCGATATTGGGCCTTATTGGGCCTAGTATTTTGGGTAGTAAACTTGGGTTTAATGTATTGGGCTATGGACCGATTGGTAGTAATGAACTTTTAATGGACTGCTTAATTTTGTTATTTCATTTTGTTTTCATTTGGTTTTTTTTTTTTTTGTTGATGAATTGGCCCAGGCAGATTTGAGCTCCAACAATAAATTTATAGGTTATTCAATATTTACAAAATTCATTAATTCTTTGATTCGTTATTTTATCACTTTACTACTTAACAAGAATTATTATCAGAAATCAGTTATCATGTCCTTTAGCCCATGTTAGACACGTTTGAGTGAGATGAATATACAAAACATAATCACGATATATGGAGCTGATAAACCGTAAAAGTAACATATTTTAATCCCACATTTAGCATACTTTCGGATGATTTAGCCCTTGATTTATGTAAAAAGGTGCTCTTAATCCTTTCTTTTCATGTTTTATACTCAGAAAAGCACCCGAGTATGAAAAGAATGAGGAACGGGCTTAAAACGGGCCAATTTGGGCCAAAGTGGAAATCGACACGGCCTGGACTTCAAGCCACACGGCCGTGCCTCGACAATTAACTAAAACACGGCCTAACCACGATTCACACGGTCGTGCCTCCATCAATAAAACCGAACACGGCCTAAAGTTGATTCACACGGGCGTGTGCCATGGCCGTGCCCTTGTCGTGGAAAAGAGGAATTTCACTCGGAAAAGGATACTTAGGGAGAAAGAAACACATTCCAAGAGCCTATATAAAGACCCTAAGTGTAACCTGAAAGAGGGCGGTCAGTTAGGCAATCAGCTAGGCCAAGGAGCCAAGCCAGAAGGCCAGATTTGTAGGGATCACTCGAAGATAGCCAGTTGATCCATCTCAAGAAGATGGAATTCTACTCAAGACGGTGGATCTCTCCTTCAATTCCCTCAGGGGGTTTTAGGGATTTCTTATGTTTTGTTTTATCTTTTCTCTTGAGAAGTTTTATTTTATCATTATGAACTAAACCCTTTAGATACCTGAAGGGGATGAAACCTAAATGAATCTTGTTATTGTTTCCTGAGCTGTATGATAAATACTTAGTTTGTTCTTAATTATGTGTGCTTAATTCTTGTGTTGATATTTCCAGGATATTAATTCATGTGTGATGTGCTTAGGTGGTGGAGCAAAAGTCCCTTCTTAAGAGTAGATCTATCATAATTAAGCGGAGTTGATCACGCGCCTAGAGATAGGGTGACGAGATTTTGTCGGATTAGGGTGAAACTTAATATGGGAGTCCATAGATCGAGTTAATGCAATTCTAGGGGTTTTAATTGGAAAGAGATTTCGGTTAATCAACCTAGGGTTAGACGTTATTCGCCTCGAGAAAGGGTTTAATATAAATTAGGAGTCATACGGATCAAGTTAAGTGAATAAATCGTCTGGTTCAGTATTAGATAACAAGTGAAGTCTAGGTGAATTCTTCCTAAGGGTATCGTCTTAGTCAATTGAGTTTTCCTAAAGTTATTTCCCCAATTCACTCTTTTTGTCTTTGCGTATTTAGCTTAGTAGTTAGTTAATTTAGATTAAACAACCAATCACTTAATATTTAGGCTAAATAATAGAAAGAAGGTTAGTATTAGTACTTTTAGTTCCTTTGGGTTCGACAATCCGGTCTTGCCTAAACTATACTATTGTTCGATAGGTGCACTTGCTCATTATTTTTGCCTAAACTATAATATAGTTACCAGTTTGATCATTCTCTTTATAAATTTTAAAACTCGACAATTAGACGATCAAGTTTTTGGCGCCGTTGCCGGGGAACTAAAATATTAAGAAAGCTCTATTTTTATTACTGTAGCCATTATTTTTATTATTTTTTTATTTTCACAATTTATTTTATTTTATTGTTTTTGATAATTTTATTTCTTTCTTTTCCTAGCAGGTACCTCTAGTTTATAACTAGAAAGAACCCGACAGGACCTCTAGTACACGACAGTGATATTGAAGCTACCACGTGTAGGAATCGTAGAGAAATTAGGCGAGCCTTAATTTACTGAAAAGAACAGCAACAAGGCGAATCCAATCCTACTGAAGGGATGGAGGAGAATAATCCACCACGAGATGTGGCAGATGCTTCACGTACTATGTATGATTATGCTAAACCTAATTTAACAGGAGTAGAATCTAGTATTGTTAGGCCTACTATAGCTGCTAATAATTTTGAATTAAAGTGTAACACTATACAAATGATTCAACAATTTGTTCAATTTGATGGTTTGCAGGACGAAGATACTCATATAGCTAATTTTTTAGAGCTCTGTGATACCTTCAAAATAAATGGCATTTCTGATGATGCCATACGTCTTTGGTTATTTCCCTTTTCATTAAGGAATAAAGCCAAACATTGGTTAAACTCGTTACCACGAGGGTCAATCACCACATGGGATCAAATGACCAAAAATTTTTATTAAAATATTTCCCACCGACCAAAACGGCCAAATTACGAATGATTTCTCTTCTTTTGTGTAGATGGATTTAGAGACATTATACGACGCATGGAAGAGATACAAGGATCTCTTGAGAAGGTGTCCACACCATGGTTTACCCTTATGGCTCCAAGTCCAAACTTTCTATAATGGTGTGAATCCCTCAACGAGGCAACTAATTGATTCAGCCGCCGGTGGAACTCTAAATAAAAAAACTCCTGAAGCAGCCTATGAGTTTATTGAAGAGATGTCACTGAATAACTATCAGTGGCAAGTTACAAGGACAAGGCCAACAAAATCAGCTAGAGTTTTCAACCTCGACGCAGTAACCATGCTATCAAATCAGATAGATATGATGAATAAAAAGCTTGATAGTTTGTGTTCTTCGCAGGTACACCCAATAATGTAATGCGACGCAAGTGGAAGTGTGGCGAATCATGAGTACCCACCCTACCAACCGAGCACAGAAAGTGAACAGATGAACTATATAGGTAACAATTTCAGATCTAATAATAACCCTTATAGTAATACCTATAATCCAGGTTGGAGGAACCACCCAAATTTTTCATGGGAACGTCAAGGAAATCAAGGAGATTAAAGACAACAACCTCCTCAAAATTTTCAAAACCAGCCCTATCCACAAGAAAAGAAGCCAAACCTTGAAGAGATGCTGACAAAATTCATGGCAGCCACAGAAACTCGTTTCCAAAAAGTCGAGACAACGTTCGATAATCAATAAGCATCAATCAATAGGATCGAGAGCCATCTTGGAGAACTTACTAAGTCAGTTGGTCAACTTAATAAGATAGTTTCTGAAATTCTATCAGAGATTTTTGAACGACCACAAGGGTGTCTACCAAGCGACACTGAGAAAAACCCAAGGGAACAAATCCAACCCATCTCAGCTTATGATAGTACAGGGTTAGATGAACCCGACATAATACAAGAAAACGAGGTAGAAGAAGGTAAGGTAGAGATAACACATGAAAAGCCAAAAACGGTAATCAAAGAGTACCAACCTCGCATACATTATCCCGAAGCAAGGAAGAGAGATGATACAGAGGAGCAGTTCGGTAAGTTTCTTAAACTTTTAAAGAAATTACATATTAACTTACCGCTTCTTGAAGCTCTTTTTTAGATGCCAGATTTGAGAAAATTTTTTAAACAACTCTTAACAAAAAAGTGTAAGTTAGACGAGGAGCCTCATGTGGAATTAAACGCAGTATGCTCAGCAATGTTACAAAATAGACTACCACGAAAGCTAAAAGATCCAGGGAGTTTTACAATTCCATGTTTAATTGGTAGACTAAATGTTGATAATGCATTAGCTGATTTAGGGGCAAGTATAAATGTCATGCCTTATAAAATGTTTAAATAACTAGGTCTAGGGAAACCTAAACAAACTAGGATAAGCATACAATTAGCTAATAAAACTGTTAGAATTCCTAGGGGTATTATCGAAGATGTTCTCGTAAAATTGATAAATTCGTTTTTCAAGAGATTTTGTTGTCTTAGACATGGATGAGGACAATTCGATTCTTTTAATTTTAGGAAGACCCTTTTTAGCAATTGCCATGACTAAGATTGATGTTGGTACAGGAAAACTCATTCTTCGTGTAGGTGACGAATCAATCAGTCTACAAGCTCTTAACTCGACCAGGACAACGAGTGATGAAAGTGAGAAAGTAAATTCCGTTGATGACCAATTTGTTCACCTTTCACCACAAGATCCACCACAAAGCCGCAGACTTGAGCCGGATCATAGACCTCGTGCAAATAAAGAAGAACTGTATAAGGAACGAAGCCTTAAGATCGACAAATTAGAAAAGTTGACGACACACTTTAAAGGAGAACCGGAACCACACGAAGTAAAACCAAAGGAACCTCCAGAAGAACTCGTAGGAATGTCAAACCACTTCAAAATAGGAGATAAGGTACTATTAAAGAAGGAAGATCCATGCATCACCATGTCAGACCTAAATATAAACGATGAAATCCCTTTCGAGGTACACAATATCTTCCCATATGGAACAGTCGAGGTAAGCAATCCCACATTCGGTACTTTTAAGGTAAACGCTTCTCGATTTAAACTTTATCAAGAAAATAAAACCAACCGCATGAGGGAAGATGTTCAAACCTTCAAACCACCATGATTATATAAACAAAGGGAAAGTCTAGCTTAAGACTTTAAACAAGCGCTTCTCGGGAGGCAACCCGATCACTAAACCTATTTATTTTCCCATTTATTCTCTTTTCTCCTCTTCATCTTAAACACCTAGTTTTAAACTAACCAAAAGTGCATATTTCCAGACCATACGGCCTTGCACACGGCTGTGACCGTGGCGTATGTGGGTACATCGAATCTTCATACTGACATGGAAGAGAGGTACGATCAGATGAAATCAATTTTCAAGGTCACGGACCCAACCACCATGCCATGGCCGTGTGATGCTACCGTGGCCGACACTGGGAGTTCAGACACGGTCATGGCAAACTAAACATGGGTGTGGGAAAAACGATATGCCCCATCTACGGATGTGCGATGCGACTTTGTTCAACACTGACTTATCCTGCACGGGTGATAAGACCCACAACACGGTCGTGCAAGGCGGCCGTGTGAATCGACACACCCTCGGTCCACAGTGTGGAAAAGCATTAGATTTTAAGACTCTATTTAAATCCACCCCCTCTCCATTCCTCTCATCTACTTTCCACCTCTTTTCTTCCCTTCTCCCTTCCCTCTACTAGATTTCTCTCCTCTACCAGATTTCTCTCATCTCCTTACCAATTCTCCAGACCCTTCAGCTACATCATGTCAAAGAAGTGTAAGAGGCCAACCACAGTCTCCTCAAAGGAGACCGATTCATATGAATTCATTCCGGCAGCTTTAGCTACTCAACAAGCCAAGGGTCTTTGAGACCATTTAGTTTTTTATTTACATTTATCTTCTCCTTTATTTCTTTATCTATACTTCTCTTCTGCTTAATTCATTTTATCTTCTTTTAGTTTCTTTGTTTTAGGTTCTAAAGGATGCTAGGGAATCACGCACCACAGCCTTAGAAATCACACCTACCTCGCGAACCATCTATCAATAAGGACTCTTCAGTCCATTAGTATTTTCTTTTAATTTCAGTTTTCTTCTTAGTCTCCTTCTCTTTATTTTTCTTGTCTTTAATTATATTATTAGTATATTTTTAATGTTTCTTTAGATTTCCTGGCTATATATTTGCAGGCTCCCCAATTTTTTCATCTAGTATAGAGATTGTCGGTAGCCACCCCACCAGGACCATAGAAAACACCACCACCGCCTCCTCCAACTCATCTTTTACCACAACCACTGCCAACTCCCGGAGTCATCCAAAAATTCAGGAAGTGTCACTTCTCCCCTTCTCTTTTGATTTAAGTATTATATGATATTATCTATCTTTGTACATTGAGGGCAATGTACATCTTAAGTGTGGGGGGGTTAAAGTGCCTAACTTTTTGCATTATTCTAAAATCCTTGAATTATATCTAGTTCTTAAGTAATTTCCTCATATTACTAATTAGGATGAAATTTCTGATGATTTATGTTTTTATTGATATGTTTAAGATTAAATCATAGTTAATTGTGCATTGATGATTTATGCTTTAAGATACTAGAGAATCAAGCATGATAAGTCTATTTTTCTAGAATAAAAAATTTTCAAGGTTGTTGAACTGAATTTGAATATTACCTTGAAGTTTGAAATTTACATGGATTGATGTCAAAAATACCCATAATTTTTGTGAGATTTGAACCTTATAAAGCATATATTCTTTTTCATGCTCACTTTATTGATTATGAGTGTGTAAACAATGAATTGTTATTCTAGAACTTTCCTCGATTATACATGTCAAGACCATATTTTTTATTTGATATACTGAGTTGATAAAGGCACCTAGGTTTTAACCCACTTACTCCACTAAAAAGCCTACCTTTACAAATTAACCCTTAGTGAACCCTTTGATCCTAAAAACCCTTTTTATTGATTCACCCACTAATATTAACCCAAAACCCCGCTCCTATTTGTTATTACCATTCCTTTGACTACCCTTCTATCGAGAATTAATTTGATCAGTTGCCTAATTACTTTATTTTAGTTGATAAAGTTCTTTCTTATATTATGTATTTACTTAATTTGTTCTTAAAAAAATGAAATATATTCATTATTAGTTCTATGCTCTAAGAGCTTGTACGTTTAAATTCAGCATCTTGAAGAAGAAACTCGTATTATTAGTATTTTTATGTGATGTAATTATTCAGATTTTTAGTTCATTTTTTTTCTAAAGTTAGGTAACTTGTCAATTCAATCTTTATTTTAACCTTCCAATTCAACCTTTATCCACACCTTTAACCTAAGCCCCATTACAACCCTTAAAAGACCTCTTGATTTGTGTATCATCTTATATTACAGTGGTGGAGAATTGATTTTCTGGCAAGCCTATGGGATTAACTTTTCAGGTTCGAATTATGAGTGCTTTTCCTGTACTTTAAACACTTTGAGTGCTTTGAGTGAATCTTTAGTGAGGATGTCAATCCTTATCGGTTTTGAATTAAAGGTAATTCTTTAGATAAGGGGAGACACCTATGTTTTCATGCTACAAATATATGACTTAAAATTGTTTGAATCTTTAGAAGTCTTTGAGTTAAATCATCTATGTATGAATTATCTATGAATTAGGATGAGACATTGTTGATAGGAATTATGAATTATGGAAAGTTTGTTTTAATTGTAAGTTGAGAATTTTGCTTGAGGACAAGCAAAAGCTTAAGTGTGGGGGTATTTGATAAACCATAGAAGTAACATATTTTAATCCCACATTTAGCATACTTTGGATGATTTAGCCCTTGATTTATGTAAAAAAGGTGCTCTTAATCCTTTCTTTTCATGTTTTATACTCAGAAAAGCACCCGAGGACGAAAAGAACGAGGAACGGGCTTAAAATGGGCCAATTTGGGCCAAAGTGGAAATCGACATGGCCTGGACTTCAAGCCACACGGTTGTGCCTCGACAATTAACTAGAACACGGCATAACCACGATTCACATGACCGTGCCTCCATCAATAGACCTGAACACGACCTAAAGTCGATTCACACGGGTGTGTGCCATGGCCGTGCCCCTGTCATAGAAAAGAGGAATTTCACTCAGAAATGGATACTTAGGGAGAAAGAAATGCATTCCAAGAGCCTATATAAAGACCCTAAGTGTAACCTGAAAGAGGGCGGTCGGTTAGGTAGTCAGTTAGGCCAAGGATCCGAGCCAGAAAGCCAAATTTGTGGGAATCACTCGAAGATAGCCAGTTGATCCATCTCAAGAAGCCAGAATTCTACTCAAGACGGTGGATCTCTCCTTCAATTCCCTCAGGGGGTTTTAGGGATTTCTTATGTTTTGTTTTATATTTTCTCTTGAGATGAAACACCCCAAACCCGGCCCACGAGAATGGACTGGATCTGGTATGTTCCTTGAAGTAACCCGGTTCAAAATTCATTCGATTGTTTTGAAAACTATGCGTTTTGGAAGATAGCTCGTTGTGGGTTGGGCTTGAGTTGAAAACAAATTTATTTTTTTTTTTCTTTTTTATAACAAAACCCATTTGCTTCAAGTGATAAAAATATTTAAACTTATTTCATACTAAGTGGGCTTACTCTTTATAAAGCCCTAAACTCATAACATAGTAATTATAGTAAAAATAAAAATTAAATCACGGTGGCCTTATTACATAAAATGAAACCCAAAATAATAAATTGTACAGTACTTTAAAATAAAATAAATATTCAAATTAAACTGAACTTCAAGTCGATCATGGCCACCACAAGTTCTCGCCGTCCGGTCCATTCTTGCTCATCACCAAACATATTCCCAGCAACGGGTGAGTCGATGGACTCGATGTGTAACCAACACTAAACATAATAGAAATAGGCACACCATAGAAATCATATGCATATAACAATTTCAAGGTAATGATGCAAACCCGAACCCAAACCTATATGCCATCCGCTACACTCCACCGTACCAACTCATACACCGTGGGGACTACTAAGTCAACCTCCTTCCGCTACACTCCATCAAGGCGTCATTGCGGTCGGCGTGCTCATCGCCCATCGATAATATTGTGGCATAGCCACCATCGTAATGTAACCGGTTACCACTTAGTGAGACCAAGTCATCACATTCACTTAGTGAGACCAAGTCATCACTTTCACTTAGTGAGACCAAGTCATCACTTTCACTTATAACGTTGGTGAGACCGTAGTCAACACCTTCTTCCCTTTCACATAAATCCGAATGCCCCAAATTACAATTAACATGCATAACATATTTTAATTTACTTTCACATCACTTTTCACTTGTATAACATTTATTTGAAATCCTAGTAGGAGTAGGAAAACGTACCTTAGCACTTTGTACCATAATATGGCACTTTAGCCACTTTCATTCACTTTCACATTAGCATTTATAGCATATTTAAACCATAAAACTATTAAGAATAGTGTGGAATACACACGGTACCTTAGCCATATTATTACACTTTCATATTAACACACATAATGAATTAAAGCCGTAAATCTATCAAGATTTAGTGTAGGGTACACACCGATTTGTTTAACGATTCCTTGAGATTCAAAAGCTAGATCTAAAGTTTTAGATCCTTAGTCCCTACATTTGATTCATCATTTATTACTTAGCATAAATTCTATTTGGCTATGATATCCAAATCCTAGTAGGATTTGTAAAAGACTTACCTTTGATGCCGATTTGGTGTTTATTCAAATCCAAAACTTGGTTTTCCTTCACTTGATATTCGCCAACCTTGAATCTCAATATGGGTTAGTTTTCGCTTTTTAATAATTAAAGAACTGATCTAGATAATCATACAAGCCTTGGCGAATACTTTTGGTGCTTACCTTGTGGATTTTAAATCCGAAATTCACCGAATAACTAGGAACACGTGGCCTATGGTGTACCTTCGGAAAAGAACTTCTCCTTCCATGATTCGCCAAGATTAATAATCGAAATTAGTCCCTAAATTTTGATAAGTCTAAAATATAAAAGAATGGAAACCAAACTTGGATCTTACCCTTATTTGAAGGAATCGATTACAACTTCACTTCAACCTTCGGAGATTCGGCTTAGAGACTTGATGAACAATCGGCTATGATTCCCTTATGTATTCGGTTTCAAAGATGAAAGAAGAGAGGAATAATAGGCTTAGAAGGAAAATCGCTAGGAGGCTAAAAGAAAAGAAGAAAAGAATGGATGCTCAAGAAGAATATTCGGCAGAGAAAAGAGAGGGAGAATGAATAATGAATGGCCCTAGTCCCTCCTTTTATAACTGAATTTACTAGGCCAAGAATCCTTTGCTTGGCCACCACTCTTCCCTCATTCTCCTAATTAAATAATAATTCTTCATTTATCCACCTATTTAGCCGAATTCTAAAGGAATAAAACTCTTCTCCTAAGAGTCCTTATTGCATCCATTGCTTCCTCTCTAAGTAATTGAATAAAAATCACTTAAATATTTAGCTAGGTGTCATCCAACTCTCTTCTCATGGAGACAAAATTTTATTTCTTTTATTTGTTTCCTATGACTCAAACTCGTGCCCAAAACCTCTTGCATTTGGGCCATTTCCTAGGGCCTTAGGTGGCATCTTGAGCCACATTTCCAAACCCGTTATTGGGTCAAATTTTATGTACTTTATATTTTTAGGTCACTTGGCCCTAATCTCCCTTTGGGCTCTTAAATTCGACATTAAGGGTCAATTTTAAGTTTCCTAAAATTTTCGTGACTTTGTATTTTCCAAGTTTCCAAAATGTTTAGTTTCCTATTTTGGCTTGGTTTCCAAAATGTTTAGTTTCCTATTTTGGTTTGGTTTCCAAAATGTTCACTTTCCTAATTTACTTAGGTTTCCAAAAATGTCTAAGTTTCCAAAAAGGTCTAAGTTTCCAAAAATGTCCATTTCCATTTCCATTTCCATTTCCATTTTCATTTCCCATCTCCATTTTCACTTCCATTTTCATTTCCATTTTCATTTCCATACATTTCCATACATTTCCTTACATTTCCATATATTTCCATACATTTCCATATATTTCCATACATTTCCTTACACTTTCCTTTCATTTCCTTACATTTCCTTTCATTTCCTTTCATTTCCTTTCATTTCCTTTCATTTCCTTACATTTTCCTTACTTTTCCTTACATTTCCTACATTTCCTTACATTTCCTTATATTTCCTTTCATTTTCTTTCATCTTAGGGTTCTTGAAACTCTTGAACACATCCAACACACCCATCGATCCCACTATCTCATGAATTATGCACGAACGCATAACCCCTAATCTAGGATGTTACAGTTCTACCCTCTTAAAAATAATTTCGTCCTCGAAATTACTTACTATCGTTCATCCGTATAGTCTAACTCACCACACTACGCTATTCTTGCAAGACTCGATCTTAAAGAACTATCATATTTTCTAGTCACATTCTCTAAGTTCACAATCGAGGTTCCATACACTTCATTAGCAACATAAGATCGAACTAATCTTATAGCGAGTAAAGTAACGTAAGTATAATCCATAAATAAGAAACTTACTCGTTGTCTCGTCTGGCGCGTCACTATCCTCGCGACGGTATCGCATAAACTAACCTTGGTCGTCTTGCTTCGAACCTTCAGCGCCTCTACTTGGTGCTCCACGACCTTGGCGGAACCATTACCTTTGTTATTCGAACCTCGACCTCGTTGAGGTCATTGTCCTCCCTACCTACCGATTAACATTACGAGTTCTTTGGTATCATCATTTGATATTTTTGGACATCCTTGAGCATATGGTCCTTAGATCCACATTTAAGACATGCTCCTATCTTTTCCAACACTCACCGAGTGGTTCTTTCCACAATACTCACAAAGACGATCGCCTCTCTGGTATCAACTTGTCGACCTTTCGACCCCTCGATTCCTGGGCCTTTTCGCTCATTTCCGACGATCCATAACCTCTCTTGGGTCTATTCCTCGCCGAGTTCGCTGGTCGAGTCCTTGATTCCTTCACTACCTTAGCCTTTTCAACCAACGTGGAGAACTCCGCTCTCGATGTGGAGCTATCAATAACCTTAGGTCATCCCTTAATCCGTCCTCAAACGGACACGGCGTTCATGTTCGATCGCGACTACTCCCGAGCATATCGGCTTAACCTCGTAAATTCAAATCATATGCCGCCACCGATTTGTTCCCCGAACTAGTCCTAGAAAAGCTTTCATTGCTTCATCAATATATCGAGTCTTCGACATACTTCTTCCGATATGCCTCCTTAGCATACTCCCGTCGGATCCTCTGCCGTGGCACCATCACGACCAGCTTAGCCACCATTGGTATGCTTCATCACGTAATGAGGCTACCATCCCTTTCAACTTCTCCTCAGGGGTCAGGTCGAGTTCATCCATAATACGCTCAGTTGCTTCCAACCAATACTCGGCGGTACTGGGTGCTACACCGGACACTCCACGAAACACCTCGGCCCCGTTGGCTCGAGTCGCTCGGTATAGATTTCGAGCTCCCGAATTTCCACCGCGCCACCACCATTTCCAACACTGCAACATAGCTGCGACACGAATCATCCCGTCCGAGCCTCAACGCCGACATTAACAAATGGGGGTGGTGGTGGCGGTAGTAACTCATTGTCAGAACCTTGACCTGATCTAACGGGTTCTGACACAGTTATTCTTCCTCTACCGCGTCCTTGACGACCGCGTCCTCTAGAACTCATTTTCTAGCGTTGAGATCTGATTAAGAATTTTATGGATTAATCTTTGTTCCACTTATTTATCAGCGAAGAAGTTTTATGGAAAGGGATTTAAGAGTGGTTCTTTCGTATTCATACAAACACACAGTCTTTTCCATTCATTCGTCCATCCATCAAACAAGTATGAACTTGCGTTCATTCAGAGAAACGTCGTAGTTTTGTTGTTTGTTGTTGTTTTCCTCTACCCGGGGGTATTTTCGTAATTTTGTCCTACAGGGGCATTTTCGTAATTTTTCAGAAGGAACACGTTCCTTGGTGTTTTTGTCAAAAATTATTTTTGAAAATTTTGAAGTCTAGGGTAATTTGGAAAAAGTTTTAAATCTGGGGTTATTTCGGTAGTTTTTAACCTCAGGGGTATTTTGGTAATTTTTCATAAATCAGGGTAAATTTGTAAAATTTAATAAATCAGTGGTATTTCGAAAGTGGGAAAACTCTGAGGGTTCTTTTCGAAAATTGTTCCTTCAAAATGGAAAGGTTGCAAAAATTTTGAAAATCAGGGTCATTTTGGTAATTTTGTAAGTTAGGGGCAATTTTGTAATTTTCCAAAATCAAGATATTTTTGATAGTTTGCACGTTAGGGTTTTGAATATTTATAAAATAATGAAATTTTGGTAAAAGCTGTTGAATAGTTGAATTATTTTATAAACTAAGGGCATTTTGGTAATTTTACCACTAAGGGCATTTTTGTAATTTTTGTATGGATCATAAATTTTTCGGAAATAATTGTGTAAGAGATAGTTTTCGTAAATTGAGGATAAGAGAAAGAAAGTGATTTAAGGATTTTAATATTAAGTGTTTTAAAAAAAATGGCTAATTCCCTTTCGGGTTTTAGTTATTGAGTTTAGCCTATGACTGAGCCTTCTTGGTCAGGGTGAACCAATGCTACGCACTGAGCGAGATTCGAGTGGAGAGGAGGTGAGTCACGCGATCGCTTAAATACCAAGCTCCCACCGAAACCATTCCTAGACATGCGTGATGGGGTTACCACACCCACTAAGTCCTCCAGGTTAGGGTGAACCGAAGCTACGCACTGTAGGATTCAAGAAGAGGAGGTGAGTCACTAGGACTGCTTAAATACCAAGCTCTTGGATCCACTCCTAGACATGCGTACCATGGTTGCCACACCCTAGCTTAATTGACTTAGTCATAGGTTGGTTTGATGCCTTAAATCTTATGTGTTTGTGTTTGAGTAGTCTAATCCTAGGGTTCAAGTTCCTATCATTCTATTCTACGTTCCATGCCTTTTCTACCCTTAAATAAATCATAGAATCACACATTTAGTTAGGGGTACTTACACGGTGGATCAAGGGTTTGAGACTTAGGGGCCATGTCTTTATACATCCATTTGTAAAAATACTTTCATAAAACTCATTTGGCCTTGTTAAAAGAAAATGTTTTGGGCCTTAGGCCACAGTAGAGAGTTTGAACAGACTCGATACCAAATCGAAACACCCCAAACCCGGCCCACGAGAATGGACTGGATCTGGTATGTTCCTTGAAGTAACCCGGTTCAAAATTCATTCGATTGTTTTGAAAACTATGCGTTTTGGAAGATAGCTCGTTGTGGGTTGGGCTTGAGTTGAAAACAAATTTATTTTTTTTTTTTTTTTATAACAAAAACCCATTTGCTTCAAGTGATAAAAATATTTAAACTTATTTCATACTAAGTGGGCTTACTCTTTATAAAGCCCTAAACTCATAACATAGTAATTATAGTAAAAATAAAAATTCGTCACGGTGGCCTTATTACATAAAATGAAACCCAAAATAATAAATTGTACAGTACTTTAAAATAAAATAAATATTCAAATTAAACTGAACTTCAAGTCGATCATGGCCACCACAAGTTCTGCCGTCCCGGTCCATTACTGCTCATCACCTGAAACATATTCCCACAACGGGGTGAGTCGATGGACTCAGTGTGTAACCAACACTAAACATAATAGAAATAGGCACACCATAGAAATCATATGCATATAACAATTTCAAGGTAATGATGCAAACCCGAACCCAAACCTATATGCCATCCGCTACACTCCACCAGTACCAACCTTGTACACCGTGGGGACTACTAAGTCAACCTCCTTCCGCTACACTCCATCGAAGGCGGTCATTGCGGTCGACGTGCTCATCGCCTACATCGATAATATTGTGGCATAGCCACCATCGTAATGTAACCGGTTACCACTTAGTGAGACCAAGTCATCACATTCACTTAGTGAGACCGAAGTCATCACTTTCACTTAGTGAGACCAAGTCATCACTTTCACTTATAACGTTGGTGAGACCGTAGTCAACACCTTCTTCCCTTTCACATAAATCCGAATGCCCCAAATTACAATTAACATGCATAACATATTTTTAATTTACTTTCACATCACTTTTCACTTGTATAACATTTATTTGAAATCCTAGTAGGAGTAGGAAAACGTACCTTAGCACTTTGTACCATAATATGGCACTTTAGCCACTTTCATTCACTTTCACATTAGCATTTATAGCATATTTAAACCATAAAACTATTAAGAATAGTGTGGAATACACACTGTACCTTAGCCATATTATTACACTTTCATATTAACACACATAATGAATTAAAGTAGTAAATCTATCAAGATTTAGTGTAGGTACACACCGATTTGTTTAACGATTCCTTGAGATTCAAAAGCTAGATCTAAAGTTTTAGATCCTTAGTCCCTACATTTGATTCATCATTTATTACTTAGCATAAATTCTATTTGGCTATGATATCCAAATCCTAGTAGGATTTGTAAAAGACTTACCTTTGATGCCGATTTGGTGTTTATTCAAATCCAAAACTTGGTTTTCCTTCACTTGATATTCGCCAACCTTGAATCTCAATATGGGTTAGTTTTCGCTTTTTAATAATTAAAGAACTGATCTAGATAATCATACAAGCCTTGGCCGAATACTTTTTGGTGCTTACCTTGTGGATTTTAAATCCCGAAATTCACCGAATAACTAGGGAACACGTGGCCTATGGTGTACCTTCGGGAAAAGAACTTCTCCTTCCATGATTCGGCCAAGATTAATAATCGAAATTAGTCCCTAAATTTTGATAAGTCTAAAATATAAAAGAATGGAAACCAAACTTGGATCTTACCCTTATTTGAAGGAATCGATTACAACTTCACTTCAACCTTCAGAGATTCGGCTTAGAGACTTGATGAACAATCGGCTATGATTCCCTTATGTATTCGGTTTCAAAGATGAAAGAAGAGAGGAATAATAGGCTTAGAAGGAAAATCGGCTAGGAGGCTAAAAGAAAAAGAAGAAAAAGAATGGATGCTCAAGAAGAATATTCGGCAGAGAAAAAGAGAGGGAGAATGAATAATGAATGGCCCTAGTCCCCTCCTTTTATAACCGAATTTACTAGGCCAAGAATCCTTTGCTTGGCCACCACTCTTCCCTCATTCTCCTAATTAAATAATAATTCTTCATTTATCCACCTATTTAGCCGAAATTCTAAAGGGAATAAAACTCTTCTCCTAAGAGTCCTTATTGCCGTCCATTGCTTCCTCTCTAAGTAATTGAATAAAAAATCACTTAAATATTTAGCTAGGTGCCGTCCAACTCTCTTCTCATGGAGACAAAATTTTATTTCTTTTATTTGTTTCCTATGACTCAAACTCAGGCCCAAAAACCTCTTGCATTTGGGCCATTTCCTAGGGCCTTAGGTGGCATCTTCAGGCCACATTTCCAAACCCGTTATTGGGTCAAATTTTATGTACTTTATATTTTTAGGGTCACTTGGCCCTAATCTCCCCTTTGGGCTCTTAAATTCGACATTCCGGGGTCAATTTTAAGTTTCCTAAAATTTTCGCGCGGCTTTGTATTTTCCAAGTTTCCAAAATGTTTAGTTTCCTATTTTGGCTTGGTTTCCAAAATGTTTAGTTTCCTATTTTGGTTTGGTTTCCAAAATGTTCACTTTCCTAATTTACTTAGGTTTCCAAAATGTCTAAGTTTCCAAAAGGTCTAAGTTTCCAAAATGTCCATTTCATTTCCATTTCCATTTCCATTTTCATTTCCCATCTCCATTTTCACTTCCATTTTCATTTCCATTTTCATTTCCATACATTTCCATACATTTCTTACATTTCCATATATTTCCATACATTTCCATATATTTCCATACATTTCCTTACACTTTCCTTTCATTTCCTTACATTTCCTTTCATTTCCTTTCATTTCCTTTCATTTCCTTTCATTTCTTTTCCTTACTTTTCCTTACATTCCCTACATTTCCTTACATTTCCTTATATTTCCTTTCATTTTCTTTCATCTTAGGGTTCTTGAAACTCTTGAACACATCCAACACACCCACTGATCCCACTATCTCATGAATTATGCACGAACGCATAACCCCTAATCTAGGATGTTACATGAGATGTTTTATTTTATCATTATGAACTAAACCCTTTAGATACTTGAAGGGGATGAAACCTAAATGAATCTTATTATTGTTTTCTGAGCTATATGATAAATACTTAGTTTGTTCTTAATTATGTGTGCTTAATTCTTGTGTTGATATTTCCAGGATATTAATTCAAGTGTGATGTGCTTAGGTGGTGGAGCAAAAGTTCCTGCTTAAGAGTAGATCTATCATAATTAAGCGGAGTTGATTGTGTGCCTAGAGATAGGGTGACGAGATTTTTCCGGATTAGGGTGAAACTTAATATGGGATTCTATAAATCGAGTTAATGCAATTCTAGGGGTTTTAATTAGAAAGAGATTTTGGTTAATCAACCTAGGGTTAGATGTTATTCACCTCGAGAGAGGGTTTAATATAAATTAGGGAGTCCTACGGATCAAGCTAAGTGAATAAATCGCCTGGTTCAGTATTAGATAACAAGTGAAGTCTAGGTGGATTCTTCCTAAGGGTATCATCTTAGTCAACTGAGTTTTCCTAAAGTTATTTCTCCAATTCACTTTTTTGTCTTTGGGTCTTTAGCTTAGTAGTTAGTTAATTTGGATTAAACAACCAATCACTTAATATTTAGGATAAATAATAGAAAGAAGGTTAGTATTAGTAATTTTAGTTCTTTTGGGTTCGACAATCCGGTCTTGCCTTAAGTCATTGTCGATAAGTTAGTTTCGTTAGTTTCAGTTTGATCATTCTCTTTATAAATTTTAAAACTCGAAAATTAGACGATCAGGAGCACATAAGTGTTGGAAACACGGGCATCGAAGTGCATTACCAGAAAAGAATGGCACCGAAGTGCAATATCATGATTAACACGGGAACACTCGGTTCCTATGACATGCCAACTATATCCATGAAGTTCAACACTAGTCTATATGGCCGCTTGAATACCACTAGACTTACATTAGTTATACACAAATGTAATATTTCATGATTTTCACAATTTCACTACATTTTTGCACTTATTCAATTTAGTCCTCATTTTCACGATTTAAAGAAAAATTGCAAATTTCAATTACAATAATCATGAAATTTTTTTCACTAAATTCTTGGTCCATAATAAATCATATGTTTCGTACTCTTTACATCATTTATACTTATCAAATAATAACACATAGAACTTTCACATACTTTTCAATTAAGTTCATTTTGCCACGAAATTCAATATCCAATACTTAGACATTTTAAATTCAATAATTATTATAATATCATTTTAATTTCACCTTTCATTCAAATTCACTATCACATATTACATTAATCAATTAATTCATCATAACATCATATTTCACATATCTATTTTTTATGCTCTTAATTTCTCTTATTTCAACTATAAATTTCACAAAGTTCACAATTCAATCATTAGCATCATGAAAATTCAATATTTACTATAATTTCACTTTAACATCCCTTTATGTTTAATTCACTACCATATTACACTTGGTGAAGCCTTCTATAATAACATTTTATTTTGCATATCAAATTACTTTACACTTTATTTTACTAGTTTACCACAAATTTCATAAAGTTTACATTTTAGTCTTTAAGTAACAAGAGAATTCAAGGGTACTACCTATCTTCCACTTCAAATCACTTGTTTTTCTATTATTTTTATCACTTGGTTCAATTTCTCAATTTCTTTCTTCATTAAGAACATAAAAATTTTCATGAGAAACCTTTTCTTTAACATCATTTCTATACCTTTTTAGCAAGATTCAACTTGAAAACATGATAACTTTGATATTCTTACTTTGTTCTCTTAATTTAAAGCCTTATCTTGATTTTCGCTCTCCACCAACATGAATATACAATCTTCCTTCTTGAAATCTAAGTTCACTAGATTGTTGAAAGCTTGATTTTACTAGAACTTTTAAAGATTTCTCTTTTAATTTCAAGGAAATGACCAAATTGAAAAGAAACCAAAATTTATTTTCTCCATGGATAGTGTTGGCGTGAACTTGAAAGAAAGATGGAGAGAATTATTTTCTTTTCAACTTTTACTTAATCATTAATCAATATAAAAATATCTTAAAATAAGATAATAGTAAAATAATAAAACATTTTAACTAACAATTTTTCTACACCATTCATCCTAAATTATTACACTTAATATTTATCCAAATTATGAAATCACCATTTTACCCTTCATAGTTCTCTACAATTCCATACTTGAATCACTGTTGACTTTTGAAAAATTATGATTTAGTCCCTCATATTTCTCAAATTATTCAATTTAGTCATTGCTTACCAATTTCGTGACATAAGGAATTTTGGGTTATGCTCACTTTTGATCCTTCAACTTTCCTATATTTACATATTAACTCTTCAAATTTCTAATAATTATACTTGTCCCAAAACTTTCACATCTTTATGATTTAGTCCCTACCTTAAATTAATATATCATAACATACTTCTTAATTCAACTTCCTTTGGCATCCATCATCCTTCTCTTTCATCAATTATGTACCTTATTTATTTTACCAAGAATTTCACTATTTGTGATCACAACTTAATACCACTTTTCATAGCATAGTGATTTTAGGGGTGTTACAAATTGTTGAGCTTTGGCCTACAATGCAACAGAGACCATCTACAGCTCAACTTGTGGACCAGTATGGATGATGATAAACCAAGTGCAGCTGTTCATTTTGTTCAGTTTGTTATCATGTAACTTAGTTTAGTTCTTTTGTAATTTGTTCACAAAGTTAGTAGGATTAGATTTGATGTGAATCTGATGTAATAGCTGATATGTCAGCTTAATTTTGTGTGTAATTCAAGTTTGCATTAGTTATATAATAGTGGGAGTAGTTATGTCATTAGGTAACTATCCAATTATAATGTAACCTTCATATATTTTCAAATTTTCAATGAAAATTATTAAGTTTTCATCTTTTGTTCAAGTTTTGTTCTTCTTGTTAAGTTTCTACTCTCTTTCTCATATTTTACTTCTTTTTCTTTCGATCACATAGCAAAGTTCAAGCTCAATGTTTTGCTAAGTTGCTGCCAATGTTCCAAAAAATGGTAATCAGAGCCTGTCATCTTTGAGGACCTCTGTTGTTGGTTGTTTTTGTGGAAACAAAAGCTTGAGAAGAAACAAATTGAAGCTGTTGAGTTTGTTTCAACAGAATGAGTTTCACACTACCTCCACCACCAGTGTTTGCTGGAGAGAACTACCATATTTGGATGGTTAAAATGAAAACATACCTTCAAGCACACGATCTGTGGAATGTAGTTGAGAATGATGCTGAACCACCTCCATTGAGGGCCAATCCAACCATTGCTCAGATTAGGCAGCACAGTGGAGAATGTACCAAGAAGCACAAAGCAATGGCTTGCTTGCAGAATAAGGTATCAGATGTGATCTTCACTAGGATAATGGCTTGTGAATCACCTAAGCAAGCATGGGAGAAGCTAAAGGAGGAGTTTATGGGATCAGACAAAACAAGGCAACAAGAAGTGATCAATCTCAGGAGAGATTTTGAGAACCTGAAGATGAAAGAATCAGAGACCATCAAGCAATACTCAGACATGATAATGGCCACTGTCAACAGCATAAGGCTCCTAGGAGAATACTTTAGTGAGAGAAAAGTTGTTGAAAAGGTCATCACCACTCTTCTTGAGAAGTTTGAGTCTAAAATCTCATCACTTGAGGACTCGAGAGATTTGTCAGCCATTTAATTGTCTGAGCTAATAAACTCATTATATGCACTTGAGAAAAGAAGGTCCAATAGGCAGAAAGAGCATCCAGAAGGAGCTTTCCAAGCAAAGGTCAAAGATGGCTCAGGTTCAAGTCAGAAAGGGAAGAAGCCTTAACTCGATAAAAGGGAGAAACCAATGAGGGATTCAGGCAAGAAGAGGTTTCTACCATGCATCCACTACAAGAAAACCACTCATTTGGAAAAGTACTACTGGTATAGGCCAGTCATTCAATGTAGAAGCCGCAAACAATTTGACCTTATTGAAAAAGTATGCAAAAACAAAAGGAATGCATCAGCTCAGTAGCAAATGCAAGCTCGGGCTATAGAGGACCTTTAAGCTCGGGAGGAGCATGTCTTCACAGTATCATGCTTTGCAACATCTAGAAGGCCAAAATGGAGTGGCTAGTGGATAGTGGCTACACACACCATATGGCAGCTAATGAAAAGTTATTTAAGGACCTTGATAGAAGTTTTTCCTTAAAGATCAGAATTGGCAATGAGAATCTGATTAAAGCCAATGGTAGAGGCAATGTGGTGATCAACACTTTTTCAGGTAACAAAGTAATTTCTGATTTGATTTTTGTGCCTGAAATAGATCAAAATTCGCTTAGTGTTGGACAATTGGTAGAAAAAGGTCACTCACTTGTTTTTGATAATGGCTCTTGCACTATTAAAGACTCATATGGTCAAGAGTTAATTACGGTAGCAATGATTGATAGGTGTTTTATGCTTGATGTAAATCTACTTGAGAAGAAGGCTTACATCAGTCTTGTTGATAGTGCTAGCCTATGGCACAAAAGGTTAGGCCATGTCAACTATAAATCACTAGACTTGCAGCATAGACTGAACCTGGTTGAGGATATGTCTAAGGTTGAAGCCAGAGACACTGTTTTTGAAGTCTGCCAGCTTGGCAAGCAAGCTAGATTGCCTTTTCCAGTTAATAAGGCATGGAGAGCTTGAGAAAAGCTTGAGTTGGTCCATTATGATGTCTGTGGGCCAATGAAGACTCCTTCCTTGAATGAAAATAGGTATTTTGTGCTATTTATTGATGATCTGACTAGGTTTTATTGGGTTTATTTCTTAAAACAAAAGTCTGAAGTGTTTGAAGCCTTTAGCAAATTCAAGGCTCTAGCTAAAATCAGACAGTTACAAGATCAAGGCCTTGAGAACTGATAATGGGACTGAGTACCTATCTAAAAGATTTCAGAAATTGTGTGAGCAAGTTGGGATACACCATCAACTAACTACAGTTTATACTCCCCAACAGAATGGAGTATGTGAAAGGAAGAATAGAATAGTATTAGTGGCCAGATGCTTGCTATTTGAAAGCAAGCTGCCAAGTAAATTTTGGGCTGAGGTTGTTAATACCTCAGTGTACCTAGTCAACAAGTTGCCAACACATGCTGTCAAGGACAAGACTCCTTTTGAAGCTTGGCATGGACTCAAGCCAACTGTTTTACACCTGAAGGTGTTTGGCTGTGTTTGCTATGCTCTCATTCTAGCTGAAAAGAGAACCAAACTTGAGAGAAGGGTTGTTCTAGGTATATTTGTTGGTTATAGCAGCACAAATAAGGGTTATAGGGTGTTTGATCCTACAACAAAGAAGATCTTAGTGAGTAGGGATGTAAGGTTTGATGAAGAGAAGGTTTGGAGTTGGAATGATTCAAATACAAGTCAGATTGAACAAGATCAACTAGACAGTAGCTTGGAAACTGTTGAAGCTGAGTCTAGCAATGAAGATTTTGATGATGCTCTTGTGAGAGACACCAGAACTATTATTGACATCTACCAAAGATGCGATGTTGTAATAGTAGAACCCTCAAATTTTAAAGAAGCTGTCAAAGACAAACATGGAAAGAAGGCCATGGAGACTGAATTAGAAATGATCCATAAGAATGACACTTGGGAATTGGTGAATAGACCAACTCATAAGAAGGTTATTGGTGTCAAGTGGGTGTTTAGAG
Organism: Gossypium rotundifolium; assembly: GCA_025506655.1. Lineage (NCBI taxonomy): Eukaryota > Viridiplantae > Streptophyta > Magnoliopsida > Malvales > Malvaceae > Gossypium > Gossypium rotundifolium. Next base: position 18,644,710 of record CP106734.1, read on the forward strand.
CCAAGTATAATGTTGATGGCTCATTGAATAAGCACAAGGTAAGGCTTGTGGTCAAAGGCTACAGCCACCAATACGGCATAGATTTCATGGAGACATTTGCTCCAGTGGCAAGGCTAGACATCATCAAGCTTCTGTTTGCCTTAGCTGCTCAGAAACAGTGGAGGGTTCACCAGTTGGATTTTAAGTTAGCATTTCTTAATGGCTTTCTTAAAGAGGAGATTTTCATTGAACAACCAGATGGGTTCAAGGTCCTAGGAGAAAAGGACAAGGTCTGTAGGTTAAAAAAGGCACTGTATGGCCTGAAACAGTACCAAGGGCCTGGTATGATAGGGTAGACACTTACTTGTCTAAGCTTGGGTTTGAAAAAAGTGTTAGTGAAGCAACACTCTATGTGAAAAGGTTAGAAGGTGAAACCTTGTTGATTGTATCTCTCTATGTTGATGATTTGCTTGTAACAGTAAGCAAAGATGAATTAATTTGTGAATTCAAAGTGCAAATGCAGGAGGTTTTTGAAATGACAGATTTGTGAGTCATGACATACTTCCTTGGCATGAAAGTAAACCAATATGATCAAGGCATTTTTATTAGTGAACATACCTTTGCATTGAAGATTCTTAACAGATTTTGCATGTTGAATTGTAAAACAGTCAGTACACTAGTGGCTCTAGGAGAGAAGCTGACTAGTAGTGGGAATCAAGTGAGGGTTGATGAGAAGGAATATCGAATTCTAGTAGGCTGCTTGCTATACTTAACAGCAACTAGGCCTGACATTATGTTTGGTGTTAGCCTCTTATTGAGATTCATTCACTGTTGTGATGTTATTCATTTCAAGGCTGCTAAGAGGATACTCAGATATGTCAAAGGTACTTTAAGCTATGGAGTTAAGTTCAAGAAGGAGAAAGAGCTCAAGCTAATAGGATATTCTGATAGTGATTGGGCTAGCTAAGTTGATGACATGAAGAGCACCTCTGGCTACTTTTTCACCCTTGGCTCAAGAGTTTTCTATTGGAGCTCAAAGAAGCAACAAACTATTGCTCAATCCACAGCTGAAGCAAAATACATTGCAGCAGTTGCAACTATTAATCAGGCCATTTGGCTTAGGAAGCTTCTATGTGATTTAAATGAAGAACAGTCTGAACCAACTGAAATCATGGTTGATAACCAATCAGCAGTTGCCACAGCCAAAAATCCAGTTTTCCATGGCAAAACAAAATATTTTAAGATTAAATTCCATTTTGTGCATGAGGCTGAACAAACAGGAGAAGTAAATTTGGTCCACAGAGAATCAACTAGCTGAAATTCTCATCGAGTCACTTGGAGCTACAAGGTTCAAAGCTTTAAGGAGCAAAATTGGTGTTTGTTACATATAGTCCAAGGAGGAGTGTTGAGCTTTGGCCTACAATGCAACAGGAGACCATCTACAGCTCAACTTGCAAACCAGCATGGATGATGATAAACCAAGTGCAGCTGTTCATTTTGTTCATTTTGTTGTCATGTAACTTAGTTTAGTTCCTTTGTAATTTGTTCACAAAGTTAGTCGGATTAGATTTGATGTGAATCTGATGTAATAGCTGATATGTCAGCTTACTTTTGTGTGTAATTCAAGTTTGTATTAGTTATATAATAGTGGGAGCAGTTATGTCATTAGGTAACTGCCCAATTATAATGTAACCTTCATATATTTTCAAATTTTCAATGAAAATTATTAAGTTTTCAGTTATCTTTTGTTCAAGTTTTGTTCTTCTTGTTAAGTTTCTTCTCTCTTCCTCATATTTTGCTTTTTTTCTTTCGATCACATAGCAAAGTTCAAGCTCAATGTTTTTCTAAGTTCGCCAATGTTCCAACACAAATCTAGTCCTATAATAGAGAAACACTGCAAATGCATTCAACAGTTAAAAATGTATTTATTTCAAAATAAATGAAAAATATCCTTTTGATCCCATCATACATGTCTTTGAAGACAAAGTCTGGTTATGAATGCATATTGCATTTATCAGCTATTTGTTATTAATATTATAACATTTGATGAAGGAAGAAAAATATATTAAATTTATAATTCAGCAAATTCAACTGTTTTCTTCCCATCGTGTGCTTTACAAAAGAAATGTTTGACGTAATCTGAATAAAGAACTTGTTTGTAAATTGGTTTCTTACCATTTGCGACCAATTCAGGCAATGGTCCTATCATATCAGTAGGTCTTGGATTCACAAAAATGGGGATTGAAATTATGTTCTTACCTCCATTAGCGACCACACGATGTTCAACACTCCTATACCTTCCATTGCTCATTATTTGTGGTGCATCTCCAACATTGATCACAATAGAACCTTTAATTGGAGGAACATGAATCTAATCATCTCCTTTGTTTCCTCTTACGAAAAGTCCCCCAATCTTATCTTGAAGAAGAATTGTAAGAGTTGAGATATCAAAGTGACGACCTACTTCGACAGTGAGTTCAGGGTTTGGACATTTAGGATAGTAGTTAAGGTTAGTCCTCATTGAAGCCATTATTAATGATTATTTTGCCTCTTAAAATTTATCGACATTTAAGCCCTTCATTAGCACCTATAATAGTTGTTTAATTACAACTTCAGACTTCTACATGTAATCTAACACTTGCTCCCTAAAATGGAATACCAAAAAGGTTTATTAATATATTTGTCAACAAAAGGAATGCATGGCATGATGTTTAAGGATTCAAGAAAATCTAACAATCAACAATTTTTCTACCTGCAAACAGAAGGCCATAGTGCAAAAGCTTCTTCTTCAGAGACGTAAAACAAGCTTAGATAATCTTTCCACTCAAGAACCTTTTCTGCTTGAGGGGTAAAACTTGTGCCAAACCTCACATTGTTTGAAGATGAATGTTCCTTGGAATACTTATTTTTAACCTCAGCTGGCAATCTAAAGAAGTTATAAGTAGCATGTTTAACATTCTTCAACACTTCAACAGGTACATCGGAAGAAGCCCCATTCTGAAATAGCATCACAAATAGATTTCGCTACTTTGGGATCTTACCAATTTGACATATCAATTATGGGAATTGATCATTGAGGTATGATATTGGTCATGCACATCCTCTCTTCCAAAGGTTGGATATATTGTTTAAGGAGGGCTTTAAAACCCAGTTCAAACAAACCCTTCACTCCATTCCCTTGGTTAATAACAAATTCAACGAGAGCAGAAGAATTATTGAATGGATCAGCAAGTGTTGGAGCCATTGGTTTGAGTAAAATTTGAGTTAAATGATAGCGAGGTAGTGTTTGTGAAAGGGGATAAGAGTGATACAAGAGAAGACAATGGTGCAGTTTGGTTTCAGTGGAGTGACTATTTATGTAGAAAATTTTCGAGGTTGGCGATGACTTAGGTGCTTTAGTCTTACTTTGAATGGGTGTGCAAGGCAGGCTCACCAACCCAAGTACTTCGCCACAGTTACTACCCACCTTGGTTGGCGCAAAGCCTAATGGAAACATAAAATATTCACATTACTTTTCATTGTTTCAAGTCCAAAATGGTTGGCTGAGTTCAGAAGAACTCCACCCTTGGTATATTACAATATAAAAACTCATAGTAAATATTTATTTATAATTTGTGTAAAATTATTTTATATTTTTTATTTTGACTGTAGCATCTCATGTAGACCTTATATCTTAAATTTTGAGTCAATTAAAAATGTCAATTGTGTAACTCTCAAAACCCGGCCTAAAAGTTAGGCCCGAATCTGGAATGTTACATTAAAGGCGTACTTCAAAACAATTTACTAATCAACCATTTAAGGCCCAAAAGCCCAAGCATTGTATCTAGTTAAGTTTATTTCGAAAACCACATTAACACTTTAACAATTTTATGAAATTCCTTAAGCGGGAAGTTGAAACGATAATAATAATAAACCCAAAGTTCAAAGTTAATTAGGAGATTACATGGCCTTATTACAATCCAAAAAAAATAAAGTATTTAAAACAAAATCATTCGAATAAATTAAAACATTTGAACAGCTTGTAGTGTGGCCATCTCCGAGTCCTCTCCCACGTCGAGTGTCTATTCAGGATTACCTGAAACATTAAATTAAAGGGGTGTGAGTTTTGAAACTCAGTGTGTACAACTCTTGCCAATCAAATTACATACAAATATTCACATTGGGCCTAAGCCCTATCAAAATCGGTGGTCTTGGGACTTAGCCCACAATGACCTCATATCATACCATAATGCATCACATACAAACAAGATAATGCAAAAACCAACCCCAAAATTCCATCTGCTACACACACCATTTCCCTTCCAACCTTATGACTCCTGTGGGGAATTCTAGCTCAACCCACCCCTCTGCTACACACCAAAGGTAGCCGGTTGCGGTACTACCGAACGTTGCAGCAAAGCTGCTAATCATATATTGGGCTTTAAGCCTTCGGTAGATCCATACCATATGGCCATGCGATCCTAGATCCATACCATACGGCTATGCGATCCTTAAATCTTCCTCCAAACCATAATTCCCGCCCATATGCATCATAAGCAAAATATCATATGAATACATCAAACACACAAGTAACATCTATAAGCTTATGTTCGTCACGTAGAGGTATTTTCGTCATTTCACTACCCAGGGGTATTTTCATAATTCTACCCTACAGGGGTATTTTGGTAATTTGGTAAAATAGGGGTATCTAGGAAAGTCTATAAAACAGGGGTATTTTGGTACTTTAGCAAAACTGGGGTATTTTGGGTAAATTTACAAAACATGGGTATTTTGGTAATTTACAAAACTAGGGGTATATTAGTAATTTTACGAGCATAGGGTATTTGGTCCCTTTAGGGTTTTAGTTATGAACTTTGGCCCATCAACAAGTCCTCAAGGCTAAAGTGAACAGACACTATGCACCAGTTAGGATTCCAGCGAAAAGGAGGTGGGCCACTAAGACCGCTTAAGTACCAAGCTCTCCCTAGATCCAATCCTAGACATGTGTATGCCCGTTGCCACACCCTAACCCAGCGACTTGTTTATGGACATGTTTAATTAGATTAAGTCTTATGAAATTGAAGAGTTGTTTAAACTAGGCCTAAAGTCCATTAACCCTAACATACTAGTTTACGTCCCTATAAAACCCATCAAACCCAAATTCCAACCTTACAGCCCATTAGGCCCAAAACAAATCCAAATCGTGTATCATGTGTGACTAACTCAATTCGTATAACAAACCAAACCATTTCATCAAACTTAGCCTCAGGGCCACTGGGCCCATTTAGCCACTTTTCGACTTTTCGGCATTGCCGATTTAGTGTGTAGTGTTTGTACACACACGTAACCACGCTGCGTCTTTGCAAACCCCTTAGTCACGAACCTACAATCGACATTACTAGCGATTAACCAAGGCTTTAACACATACTTATCAAAAATCAAAACCTCACCATACCATTACTGTGTGCCTCACGTTCTAGTAGCCCTTCATTTGCTACTATTGGCGATTATCCTCTAGATCTGCACCCAAACACCTATATCGTCAAAACTACGTGACCTTGATCATAAGTCACCCCTATGAGCCACAATAGATTCGGTCACTTATTAAAACTCTTACTGAATCGATAATACTTACTGTCTTGATAACAATCCTTACCTATCGCGCTTGCGACTACTGACCCTCACCTTTGTTAGTACAAGGTAAAGGCAAAGAGGGGTTAGATAGCCCTTCGGCTTTTAATAAAACACATTAAAAATTCAACTAAGCTCTTACCAAAATCTTACTTTGATCCTGCGGCTTAAGTCTGGCTTTTGAGACTAGTAAGGTGACAGAGGCAATTCGGCAACACTAGGGAATAAGAAATAAAAGTGATTTGCCTAGAACCGAGTGGTGAACCAAAAGGGAATTTAAGAAGGAAGGATATGAAGGATTCGGCTTTGGCACACTTAGAAAAAAAAGATGTCCGAGCCTCTCACAAGTGAAGAAATTCAGCCAGAAGGAAAGTAAAAATTTGGCATTAACCTAGGAATTTAATTTGGCACCCATATATATACTAAAATAAATAAAATAAACCTACACTCCCTAATCAACTCAAACTTATCACCAATTAAATTCTTTTATTATCTCTAAATTTTATCTTCATCCCCATCCAAAAATTCATTTATTTAGCCAAAAAAAATCCAATTTGAATTACCTTCAAATTGCTTTCACCGAACAGCCATCCTTTGGTGTTTCGGTCCACTTCCAACACCTTCCCACGCCAGTAGCAAAATAATAGGTTATTGCACACAAGGTAACTCGAAACCAAGGCCTCCAAGCACCACCATACACTACAAGCCACTGTACCACAACTCTTCTTGTGATATTTTTCATTCTCAACTTCTTTTAAAGCATATTTTCCAGCGATCAAATCATCCAAAAAAAATCTAAAAATATTAGCCAACACCCAGCTTCGAACCTCCGACCTCTTCACTATGACACACGTTCCTTGCCACTACGCCGCTTATTTTATTTGAGTCATATTTCCTCCTAATTAATTATAACCCTTTACGCCACGCTCCGTGTTTACTTAAAAAACCCAACATTTAGCGACGCCATGACTAGAACCTTGCTCCCCTCGCCTCTAACGCCTTTACCATTTGGCGGGCATTTCTTCATGTTGAAATCAACCTCAACTAACTATAAGGCCTAAACTCTAGCCTTCATACTAACTTATGAGCAACAAAAACTTTTGCCAAGTCCAAGACTTGAACCTTTGACCACCAACTTATTCAAAACATTCCAAGCCACCAGATCACCTATTTCCTTATGTTATCTTTTAACCCAAAAATATTTTAAAAGCCTTTTTACTAACACTAACCTCACTTAAGGGTAAAAAAAGTTTTTTTTTTTTTTTTTGCTAAAGCCTTAGATCAAGCCCAGGACTTCTCCAACACCACCAACCCTTCCTAAATCACCTAAAAATTAAACTAAACATGCAATCATATTTTTTTTCAAACGCCAAAATCTATTCTCTCGTCACACGAAACCCATTTATTCTAGGCCCAAATTCAGGGCGTTACAATTCTACCCTCCTTAAAGAAACTTCGTCCTCGAAATTTCCAACTAACTAGTAATCGTACTACCCAAGTCTCACCACTATGCTTTCGCTGCGCTCTCTAATTCTAAAGCCAAAATAAACACTTAGTATACTATGGTAGGGTACGCACCATTATTCGCATCTGGAGTGTCTTCGTCCCCTTGGCGATGTGCTGCATAGACCAAAGCTGGCGGCCTCGCCTCAGCATAACCTGCACCTCTACCTGGTGCTCCATGAACGCATTCATTACCATTATCGCCCCTGGCTTGTCTGCGGACCCTTGGTGGTTGTTGACCACCCCTTTGAAGCTGAAAATTACCTCTACCCTCAGCTTGCTCCTGATCTAGCCTTCTCGGGCACTGCCTAACCCTATGCTCCATGGATCCACAGCCCAAACATGCTCCCATCCTCCTCCAACATTCGCTCGGATGCCTTCTCCCACACTCAGCACAAAGGGGTATTCCACTATTAACAGCAGCAATAGGGGCCACAACTCTAACCGGCCCATCCACTCTAGCCCTCTTCATGGGCATTTTTCCGGCTCTCGTAGGTTCTATGTTTCGCTTATTCTTAGCCTTCTCCTTCTCTCAGTTGTGACGCTCTGTGCTCTTTACCTCCTCTGTTATTTTTCTTTCTCTACCAAAATTGAAAAATCTCGCTGCCTCTGTGGAGCTATCAGTACCCTAAGGCTATCCCTTAATCCATCCTAGAATCGTACGCACCTTTCATACTCCGTTGTGACTATCCCCTTAGCATATCGACTGAGTCGCAGAAACTCAGCCTCGTACTTTGCTATTAGCCTATCTCCTTGAGTCAGACTCAAAAACTCCTTCCTTCATACATCCACATAGGCCGCTCCAATGTACTTTCCCTGGAATGCCGATTTAAAGAACTCCCAAGTGATCTGCTCCAGTTGGTTGCCCTCCTTTACAGTCAACCACTACTGATAGGCTTCTTCCTTAAGTAGGATATTGCTCCTTTCAACTTTTGTTTAGTCGTGCAATTTAGGTCACCCATTATTCTTTCATTAGCTTCCAACCAATACTCTACCACACTCGGGGCCACCCTGCTACACCTTTGAAAATCTCAGCCCCATTAGCTCGGAGTCGCTCCACGATTGACCCACGACTCTCCATACCATTATTGAGCCCAACGACCCTTTTCAAGATTCTTAACATGGCCTACGATACGGGATCTTTTGTAGCGGCAGCCCGTTCATTTGCTCCTCTTTCAGCTACTGGTGAGCCGGCCTTCCATACTCCTATGTTGGGCATATGGCCTGACTCGGACGATCCTGCTCTAACACCTCCATGGCCTCTGCCGCGGCCCCTTCCACCTCGTCTAGCGCTCATCAATGCGTATTTCTAAATTAAGAATTTTATGAAATTAATACTTAGTTCCACTTGTTTAGGGCACATGTCTTATGTAAGTAACGTCAATTTTCTTAAAGTTATTCCGTGGTCGAGAATCCACTACAGGCTTAGATTTCCTACGGGCTTTAATCTCTAAAAGCCTATTTATTAAGTAGCATATTATCTATACAGTTTCAGAAACCTAAGCAAATGTAGTACAAAAAACTTACTTGGCTTGACGTCGAGGGCTCGGTGAACCACACTTCAAGAACCCTATAAAAACTTTTCATTCTACTCATTTTTAAAACCCAAAATTTAAGACCCATTTCACAGCCAGAGCTTTGCACCTGGGCTTTGATACCACTAAATATAACACCTCAAACCCGGCCTAGAAGTTAGGCCCAAATCTAGAATGTCACATTAAAGGCGCACTTCAAAACAATTTACTAATTAACCATTTAAGGCCCAAAAGCCCAAGCATTGTATCTGGTTAAGTTTATTTCGAAAACCACATTAACACTTTAACAATTTTATGAAATTCCTTAATCGGGAAGTTGAAACGATAATAATAATAAACCCAAAGTTCAAAGTTATTTAGGAGATTACATGGCTTTATTGCAATCCAAAAAAAAAGTATTTAAAACAAAATCATTTGAATAAATTAAAACATTTGAAAAGCTTGTACTGTGGCCATCTCCGAGTCCTTTCTCACGTCGAGCTGTCTATTCAGGATTACCTGAAACATTAAATTAAAGGGTGTGAGTTTCAAAACTTAGTGTGTACAACCCTTGGCAATCAAATTACATACAAATATTCACATTGGGCCTAAGCCCTATCAAAATCGGTGGTATTCGGACTTAGCCCACAATGACCTTACATCATACCATAACTTATCACATACGAACAAGATAATGCAAAAACCCACCCCAAAAGTCCATCCACTACACACATCATTTCCCTTCCAACCTTATCACTCCTATGGGGAATTCTAGCTCGATCCATCCCTCCGCTACACACCAAGGGTAGCCCGGTTGCTATACTATCGAATGTTGCAGTAAAGCTACTAATCATATATTGGGCTTTAAGCCTTCGGTGGATCCATACCATACGGCCATGCGATCTTGAATCCATACCATACGGCTATGCGATTCTCAAATCTTCCTCCGTATCATAATTCCCGCCCATATGCATCCTAAGCAAAATATCATATGAATTCATCAAACACATAAATAACATCTATGAGCTTATGTTCATCACATGGGGTATTTTCATCATTTCACTACCTAAGGTATTTTCGTAATTTTACCATACATGGGTATTTTGGTAATTTGGCAAAATAGGGGTATCTAGGTAATTCTGCAAACAGGGGTATTTTGGTACTTTTGCAAAATAGGGGTATTTTGGGTAAATTTACAAAACATGGGTATTTTGGTAATTTACAAAACTAGGGGTACATTAGTAATTTTACGAGGATAGGGTATTTGGTCCCTTTCGGGTTTTAGTTATAAACTTTGGCCCATCAACAAGTCCTCGCGGCTAAAGTGAACAGACACTACTCACTAGGTAAGATTCTAGCGAAAAAGAAGTGGGCCACTAGGACCGCTTAAGTACCAAGCTCTCCCTAGATCCAATCCTAGACATGCGTATGCCCGTTGCCACACCCTAACCCAGCAACTTGTTCACGGACATGTTTAATTAGATTAAGTCTTATGAAATTGAAGAGTTGTTTAAACTAGGCCTAAAGTCCATTAACCCTAACATACTGGTCTACGTCCCCATAAAGCCCATCAAACCCAAATTCCAACCTTACGGCCCATTAGGCCCGAATCTTATCAAATGGCCTATTAGGCCCAAAACAAATCCAAATCGTGTATCATGCGTGACTAACTCAATTCGTATAACAAACCAAACCATTTCATCAAACTTAGCCTTAGGGCCCACCGGGCCCATTTAGCCACTTTCAACTTTTTAGATTTTTGGCATTGCTAATTTCGTGTGTGTAGTGTTTGTACACACCTGGTAACCACGCGTGCTGCAAACCCCTTAGTCATGAACCTACAATCGACATTACTAGCGATTAACCAAGGCTTTAACACATACTTATCAAAAACTGAAACTTCACCGTACCCTTACCGTGCCTCACATTATAGTAGCCATTCCTTTGCTACTATTGGCGATTATCCTCTAGATCTGCACCCAAACGCCTATATCGTCAAAACCACGTGACCCATATTGATCATAAGTCACGCCTATGAGCCATAATTGATTCGGTTACTTATTAAAACTCTAACTGAATCAATAATACTTACTGCCTTGATAACAATCCTTACCTACCGCGCTTGCAATTGTTGAGCCTCACCATTGTTAGTACATGGTAATGGCAAAGAGGGGTTAGATAGCCCTTCGACTTTTAATAAAACACATTAAAAATTCAACTAAGCTCTAAACAAAATCCTCCTTTGATCCTGCGGCTTAAGTCCAACTTTTGAGACTAGTAAGGTGACAGAGGCAATTCGACAACATTAGGGGGAACAAGAAATAAAAGTGATTTGCCTAGAACCGAGTGGTGAACCAAAAGGGAATTTAAGAAGGAAGGATATGAAGGATTTGGCTTTGGCACACTTAGAAAAAAAAAAAGATGTCCAAGCCTCTCACAAGTGAAGAAATTCAGCCAGAAGGAAAGTAAAAATTCGGCATTAACCTAGGAATTTAATTCGGCACCCATATATATACTAAAATAAATAAAATAAACCTACACTCCCTAATCGACTCAAACTTATCACCAATCAAATTCATTTATTATCTCTAAATTTTATCTTCATCCCCATCCAAAAATTCATTTATTTAGCCAAAAAAAAATCCAATTTGAATTACCTTCAAATTGCTTTCTCCGAACAGCCATCCTTTGGTGTTTCGGTCCACTTCCAACACCTTCCCACGCTAGTAGCAAAATAATAAGTTATTGCACACAAGGCAACTCAAAATCGAGACCTCCAAGCACCACAATACACCACAAGCCACTGTACTACAACTCTTCTTGTGATATTTTTCATTCTCAACTTCTTTTAAAGCACATTTTCCAGCGATCGAATCATCCAAAGAAATCTAAAAATATAAGCCAATACCCAGCTTCAAACCTTCAACCTCTTCACTATGACACACGTCCCTTACCACTACGCCGCTTATTTTATTTGAGTCGTACTCGACTCCCTATTTAATTATAACCCTTTCTGCCACACTCCAAGTTTACTTAAATAAAAGCCCAACATTTTTGCGCACGCCGTGACTAGAACCTTGCTCCCCCTCCAACCCTAATGCCTTTGCCACTGAGCCATGCGTTTCTTTGTGTTAGAAATCAGCCCCAACTAATTATAAGGCCTAAACTCTAGCCTTATACTAACTTATGCGCAACAAAAATTTTTGCCAAGTGCAAGACTAGAACCTTTGACCACCAACTTATTCAAAACATTCCAAGCCACCAGATCACCTACTTCCTTATGCTATCTTTTAACCCAAAAATATTTTAAAATCCTTTTTATTAACACCAACCTCACTTAAGGGTAAAAACAATTTTTTTTGCTAAAGCCTTAGATCGAGCCAGGACTTTTCCAACACCACCAACCCTTCCTAAATCACCTAAAAATTAAACTAAACATGCAATCATAATTTTTTTTTCCGAACGCCAAAATCCATTCTCTCGACACACGAAACGCATTTATTTTAGTCCCAAATTCAGGACGTTACAATTTATTTTTTATATAATTATAACAAATTCACGTAAAGTAGAGAATAATTTATTTCTTTAAATGTATGAGAAAGAATAATTTGGCTGAGAAAAGAATCAGAAAATAATTTGGTTGCTTTGGTCAAACATGATTGATTTTTCTTTTCATAATAAACTTATTTAGTCTGCTAATTTTATATAATAATAATAATTTTGACCCTTAATTTAATTTTTTGTTTTTTTTTTGGTTTTAAATTTATATTTTTTGCCAAATCACTTCAAAATATATGGAAAAATAAATGTCGGTTAACATTATTGACAAGACATTCACATGTATATCACATCAATAATTAAATAAAATTTTAAAAAATATTTTATATTTTATACTTGTTAGTAATGTTAATAACTTATTTAATAATTTTAAAATTTTAAATATAAAAATTAATTCATTATTGACGTGACATTCACGTAGATGTCACATTAGCAAAGATAATTGATATTAACTTTTTATCCATTTTCGATCGATAATACAAATTTAAAAACTTAAAAAAAACTAAATAAAAGTTAAAATAATTTTTTTATAAAGTTGACAGTAAGTCTATTTTTTAAAATCAAATATCTTTGTGTCTATTTTACGATTTAGAGATTATTTTTTGAAAATTTTACTATCCACTTGCAATTATTATATTATAATCAGCAAAGACTAATGCTTCTTTAGATATGCCTAATCAACATGAAAATAATATAATAAATTACATATATTATTTTCTAAACTAATGCTTCTTTTTGATAAATTTAATTAGTTGTATTGAATTTACATTTATATATAAAAGTAAAACAGGAATGAAAAAAATATACCCAAAATGCAATGCAAGGGTGACATGGATTCCATTTGTAAGAAGAAAAGAACAAAATATTACAACTAATTGACATCTGACAAAACGTTTTTAATATGGATCTTTTATATAAATGAAGTAAATAACTGTCCAATCCATGCTATGTGTTTGGTCGTTGTAACGACGTAAAATTTTAGTACGGGCGCTAATTGAGAAAGTTATTGAATATTTAAAAATAGAGTTTCGATTTTATTAAAAAAGAGAGTCGCTATCGATCTTTTTTCTAGATATGATCGGACACCTAATAAATCCTCTTTTTAAAGAAATTTTTTTAAATTTTCTTAAAAAAGGCGAGTTTAGGTCTCGTCAAAATTCGAGAAAAAATAGGGTTCGAGTCGATTCTGCGAGGAAGGTCTTAGCACCTCATGACGCCTAAAATTAGTATCTCGTTAAGCGTGTATTGTCTTAATTTTAAAATACAAGTTCAATTTAATATTTAATCGTGATCTCGATTGAAACACAAGAATTTTTTTGAAAACACGAAAATTCTGAAAATTGAAATTTTGCAACACGAAATTTTTGAAAACACGAAGATTTTTGAAAGCGAAGATTTTTAAAACACGAAAATTTTGAAAATCTGAAATTTTGAAACGCGAATTTTTTGGAAACAAGAAAATTTTAAAATTGGAGAAAATTTTTGAGACCGAGAATTTTTAAAACACGAAAATTTTTGAAATACGAAATTTTGAAAATACGAGAATTTTTGAGAAAAGAAATTTTTGAAAATACAAAAATTTTAAAATACGAAATTTTTTGAAAACACGAAAATTTTGAAATACGAGAATTTTAAAAACACGAAAATTTTTTGAAACACGAAAATTTCTGAAAACGCGAAAATTTTGAAATACAAGAATTTTTGAAAACAATTTTTTTTGAAAACTCGAGAAGTTTTTAAAATCCGAAAATTTTTGAAAATACGAAAAAAAATTTTAAACACGAAACTCTTAAAATACGAGAATTTTCTGAAAACACGAAAAGTTTTGAAAACATGAAAATTTTGAAACATTAAAATTTTTGAAAGCATGAAATTTTTTTTTAGATTTTTTTTTAAAAGGGCATATCGTATTTAACACGAACCGATGATATTCACCCAATATAGCGATGAGATCAACGACTTAGTGTCAAATCAATTCGTTGCCTAATTTAATTTATTAAAATTATTTGAATATATAAAAAGAAATATAAATATAAATATAAATACAAAAAATGCGAAAAAAATTTCAATAATATTAAAAACGAAATGTCACGAAAATATACGAAATAAATTACAAGTGGGTAAAAAGAAAATTACCGAAAAACTCAAAATTACGGGCTTGAACACGACTCGGGCTCTTTTTTCTCTTTTCTTTTTTTCCTTTTCCCTTTTCCCTTTTTTCTTCTTTCTTTTTTTTTCTCTTTCTTCTTCATTTTTTCTTCTGTTGGGCATGAGGTTGGGCCTAAATTGGGCCTATTGGGTCCTCTTTGTAGTGGGTTTGCTCTTTGCTTTGCACTTTCTTCTTGGGCTTAGGTTCTTTGTTAGGCTGCTTCTTTTCTTTTGGGCTTTTTTTGGGGCCTGTTTACTTTTTTTTTGCTAGGCCTATTTCCCTTTTTTTTTTCTGATGGGCCTGCTGGAGGCGGGTCGGGTCGCTGTGAGTCGAGTCGGGTCGAGTGGAGTGGAGTCGGCCCGACTGTAAATTTTTATTTTTTTCTTTCTTTTTTTCCTTTTTTTCCTTTTTTTTTTTCTTTCTTTTTTTCTTTTTTTCTTTCTTTTTCTTTTTCTTCTTCTTTCTTCTTCTTCTTCCTTCTTCTTTTTCTTTCTTCTTCTTTTCCAACCATCGCCGCCGTCGCCTCTTCCGCCCCGGTGGTGCGACACCTCCTCTTTTTCTCCTTCTCTCTTCTCTTTTCTTCTTCTTCCTTCTTCTTTCTCTCTTTTTCTCTTCTTTTTTCTTTCTCTTTTTTTCTCTTTTTCGTGGGTTTTCTTCTTTTGGATGTTGGGGGCCCTCTTTTTTTGGTTGATTTCCCTCATTTATAGTGTTTTCTTGTAGGTAGTAGGTGGCTAGGGGGAAGGGAGGCCATCCCTTAGGTCGATGGTAGAAGTACTTTTAGGGTTGAATTGAAAACACAGCGAAAATTTTAGGGCTGAAGTGTAATTTTGAGAAAGATGAGGGGTCAAAATATAATTTTGAAAAGTTTAAGGGTCAAAAGGTAATTTTGGAAAAGATGAGGGGTTAAAATGTAATTTTGAAAAAGTTAATGTGTCAAAATGTAATTTTGATTTTTTTGTATTTTTCATTTTTTTAAATTTGAAAATTAAACACGAATATTGATTCGGACAAAATTTAGTGCTCACAACTGCCCCTCTTTGTTCATCGTTGTAAAACAGGGATAGAGCAAAGACTTTAAAGCACTAAATTTTGTTCGATTGTCCAATCTTTATTCTTTATTGAAAATAGAAATAAAAAATAGCTCGGCATGTGACCCGAAGCTCAACTCACCTCTTGGATATGAGTTGATCTTTGAAAAAGCATAAATTGAAAATACTTCGGCGTGTGACTTGAGGCTCAACTCACCTCTCGCAATATGAGTTGATTTCTTTGAAAAACAGAAATTAAAAAATACCTCAGCGTGTGGCCTGAGGCTCAACTCACCTCTCGTAATATGAGTTGATTTTTGAAAAGTGACGAATTTTG
Organism: Gossypium rotundifolium; assembly: GCA_025506655.1. Lineage (NCBI taxonomy): Eukaryota > Viridiplantae > Streptophyta > Magnoliopsida > Malvales > Malvaceae > Gossypium > Gossypium rotundifolium. Next base: position 18,660,388 of record CP106734.1, read on the forward strand.
ATTAAAAAAATACCTCGGCGTGTGACTGAGGCCCAACTCACCTCTCGTAATATGAGTTGATTTTTGAAAAGCGAAATTAAAAAATACCTCGGTGTGTGACTGAGGCTCAACTCACCTCTCGTAATATGAGTTGATTTTTGAAAACAAAATTAAAAAATACCTCAGCGTGTGACCTGAGGCTCAACTCACCTCTCGCAATATGAGTTGATTTTTGTAAAACAGAAATTAAAAAAAAATACCTCAGCGTATGACCTGAGGCTAAACTCACCTCTCGTAATATGAGTTGATTTTTTGAAAAACAGAATTTGAAAAATACCTCAACATGTGACCTGAGGCTCAACTCACCTCTCATAATATGAGTTGATTTTTTTTGTTTGAAAAACATAAATTAAAAATACCTCGGCGTGTGACACGAGGCTCAACTCACCTCTCGTAATATGAGTTGATTTTTTTGAAAAAGCAAAATTAAAAATATCTCGGCGTGTGACTGAGGCTCAACTCACCTCTCATAATATGAGTTGATTTTTTTAAAAAGTAGAAATTAAAAAAAAATACCTCAGCGTGTGACCTGAGGCTCAACTCACCTCTCGTAATATGAATTGATTTTTGAAAAATAGAAATTAAAAAATACCTCAGCGTGTGACCTGAGGCTCAACTCACCTCTCGTAATATGAGTTGATTTTTTTGAAAAACAGAAATAAAATAAAATAAAATAAATATCTCAGCGTGTGACCTGAGGCTCAACTCACCTCTTGTAATATGAGTTGATTTATTTATTTATTTATTTATTTATTTATTTATTTTTTGAAAAATAGAAATTGAAAAATACCTCAGCGTGTGACCTGAGGCTCAACTCACCTCTCACAATATGAGTTGATTTTTTTTTTTTGAAAAGCAGAAATTGAAAATACCTCAGCGTGTGACCTGAGGCTCAACTCACCTCTCGTAATATGAGTTGATTTTTTTGGAATAAACAAAAATTGAAAAACAAAATTGAAAATACCTCGGCATGTGACCCGAGGCTCAACTCACCTCTCGCATTATGAGTTGACTTTTTGGAAAAACAGAAATTGAAAATACCTCGGCATGTGACCCGAGGCTCAACTCACCTCTCGCATTATGAGTTGATTTTTTTGGAAAAATTACAATTGAATTTTTTTCAAATATCAGAATTTCAAAACATATCATCTGGTGGAACTCGAATTTCTTCTTTTTCCTTGATTCAGCACAGCTATCATTAACACCTCTTGCTCTACTGGAGCACTGTCATATGTCATACATGATGTTATCATGACATGCACGTGTTTGTCTTAAATGCTTTCATGCCTACATGATTATGCCATGTGCATTGGACTTGTTTGTCATATATCCCTTTTCATTACGATTTTCATGATGGCTGCATTCATTGCTTCAATTCTTGACTTTCCTTTCAGGTTTTGTACTCGTCCTTGAGTTTTACGAGTAATCTGCGTTTCTCATATATCACCATTTTGCCCCCTGTTGAACTTTGTCCTTGCTTTGAGACTCTTGTACTTACCAAATTCTCATCCGAGTAATGCTCAACATTCCTTTTGTTTAGAGCACGCCATTTCACTATTTATCATTTAAATAAACCATAAATGAGATGCATGAAAATGGCAAAGTAGGTATGAAAATGATACCTCACATTCATATTTATTTCAAAAGCAACAAGCAAAGAAAATTGACAAGGAATAACCCAATAAAGAAAACATTATAAAGAAAGGAAAGCAGATTCAATTGTGTCAAATGCTCTAGATATTCAACGCATGAACTTCTCCACATTTCTTCATCCTAGATCTTTTCGAGCACGTCTTCTTGTGTAGAACATTTCGAGCTTCCGAGACTGTTTCAAATATTGTAATCTCGCCACATGACTCCCCGTTCAAATCGTCCTGCTCCTTATGTCCGAACCTTCTTCATTAGGACGCCTTTTCAGGTTTTCATCCTAATTTTTTTTGTTTATCAAGACGCCCTTTCGGGTTTTCATCTTGATCTTCTTCTTTTTCTTCTTCTTTTTTCTTTTTTTTTTTTTATCAAGATGCCCTTTTTGGGTTTTCATCTTGATCTCTTTTTTCTTTTCTTTTTTTTTATCAAGACGCCCTCCTCAGGTTTTCATCTTGATCTCTTTTTTCTTTTCTCTTTTTTTATCAAGACGCCCTTTTCGGGTTTTCATCTTGATCTCTTTTTTTTTAGGCATAGTACTTTTTCACGGTATCTGAGTTCACTAGATTGGGTAACTCCTTCCCATCCATCAGTGAGAATCAAAGCTCTACTTGAGAAAGCCTTCTTTACTATGTATAGCCCTTCCCAATTTGGCGCCCATTTTCCTCGAAAGTCTTTTTGTATTGGGAGAATCTTTCTCAATACGAGTTCTCCCTCATGCGAATTCTCTTGGCAGCACCTTCTTGTCTTTAGCATTGATCATTCTCTTCGGTACATCATCCATGACAGATTGCCTTCAAGCGATTTTTCTTTACATGAATGCGTAATGTCATGAGAATGATGATTTTCATTAAGATGCAATGATTGTAATAAATTGAATGCTCCTTAAATGATATTATGGAGGACATTTGCTGAATGTAGGATGTCGAGAATGATCTCTTTTAAAAGCTTAGGTCAGAATTGCTCGTCATTGTTAAGGTCACTAAGACGACACAATATCTCATCTCGATATCTATGAGGTCAATATGAAGAAATAATCATGATTTTAGACCTCTTCCTCGAACGCTTTAACCCCTAAGTGGAGGTTCCTAAACAACAGCCTTGTTTTAGGTTCCTACTGCTTAGAAGCTCTGAGTAATAGGCTAGACCTTTTTATAGAAGCATTATGGGTCCATGGGTCGTTATTTCAATCAAACAACTTAAAGATTTAAAGTAACAATGGAATTTATGAAGAATGGAATTGGATTAAATCAACAAAAGTAAACATTATTGAGTACAAAAATGGGTAAAAGAGAAGTAGGTGCCCTAGATATTGCAAACTGAGCTTCACCAATCGAATCCTTCCAAGATCATTTTGAGCTAAATAGATGTTCGGAGATCTGCAGGCTTTGTAGATGTTCGAGTGTAACATTCCTCCTTTTGCTACACTCGGGGAACAAAATTGTCACATACCTTTTCGTAAATTTGAGTCACTTATCGGGTTTTCGACTCAAAGCCCTTGGTCTCAAAGTCATTTTACTACTTTTCGCTTGCCTCTCCGATTTTTTTTTTTTAGTTAAAGTCACTTTATGGTTTTCACTTTAGCCTTTCCCTTCTTCAAGCATAATACTTTAACTAAATCTGAATTTATGGTATTGATAGATTTTTCCCATCCATCTCGGCCAAAATTAGAGCCCTCCAGAGAAAGCCTTTTTCACCACATTTTTTTGGCATCCATTTCCTCTCAAATCCTTTTTGTATCAAAACTAAGTCTCCCTCGGGAATTCTCTTGACGACTTTTTGTTGTATGCTCAGATCATTCGCTTTTGGTACATCCGACCATGACGGATAGCTTTCACTTTTCTTCAATCGATTCAATCGATCATATCGAACTTGATCCATTCCGCTTCATCCAATTTCAATTCGCATAATACTTGAAAGGACGAAATTTTGACTTCGATGGGTAAAACCGCCCATTCGTAAACCAATGAGAAAGGAGTTGCCCGGTGGAGGTTCGATCGACGCTCGATAGCTAAAAAGGGCTGGTAGTTTCTCGCTGCGGCCTTTTGTAAGTCTCTACCATCTTTCCTACTATCTTCTTGATATTCTTGTTATCCTATTGCAACTGCTCATCTTTGGGCGATATGGTGATTTAATTGTGATGTCTCGATTTGAATTTTCCATGCATTTCGTCATCATGTTGTTCGTGTTTAACGCATTATCGATATGATCCTCTCTGCATTCCATATCGACATATGATTTCCTTTTAGGAACTCATTGATCGCGATCACGATTTTGTCACATTAGCATATGAAGTGGCTCCACCCATTTAGTGAAGTAATCAATTACTACGTAAGATGAACCGATGTCCATTGGAAGCTTTTGGAGAGATTGGTCCAATAACGCCTATGCCCCACATAGAAAAGGGCCATGGGAGGTCATAACATGTGGTGAGGGTGGTACATGAATCTTGTCCCCATAAATTTGGCACTTATGACATTTCTTAGCATAATCAATGCAATCTCTTTCCATGGTAGACCAATAATACCCAATCTCATGATTTGCTCGGCCATTATGTAACCCATTGGCATGTGTTCCATGTACACCCTCATGGACTTCTTCTAGATCCGCTTAGCCTCTACGCATACCATCCATATCTCAATAGCACTTGATCCTTTCTTCTTTGTATAAGACCTCCCTAAGACATAGTCACAAGCTTCTTCTCAACGCCCTTTGTCGCTTTCTTTTGTTGCTTGATCGGGTATTTATGATCTTTCACTTGTAGTATATCGTGATACCATGGGTGATCATTTTGCTCTTCTTCTTCCACGCTTGTAGCAATGGGTCATTTATAAATGCTCATTTGTATAGGCCTCTATATCCTCCTGTTGTTTGCTCGCGATTATAGAAGCTTCCGATTTTCGCTCTAGGTAGATAACTTTGATCGCTTTTTGACCAATTTTTGTATTCAACAATTTGGGATCTCTCGCTCCCATTCTCCTTGTTGATAAATCACCACCGCAGAGTCCCCGTATACTTCTAGCATTTTAATTTTACGCTCTATATGGCAGACGGATACCCATGATGCAAGCTTCATATTCTCGCCATGTTGTTTGTACAATCAAAATCCAGTTTACAAGTAAATGGGTAATGATCTGCCGGGGACACCAGAACCGCCCCAATTCCATTACCCATAGTATTCGATGTCCCGTCAAGTTCGCCTAAGGACGACTTTTCGGTACCTTCTTCATTGGTTGCTACATACATTAGGTCTTCATTAGGGAAATCAAAGTCCAAAGGCTCATAATCTCATCGTCGAAAATCCGCTATTGCACTTCCTTTATCGCTTTTGTTTACATAAACTATGTCAAACTCGAAAGTAAATTTGTCATCTGCCATCCGTCCATTCAAAGTAGTTTGACTCCATTAGGTATTTCAGTGGGTCTAGCCGAGATGAGCTGTGTCGATGATACAACATCTTGGCCGCCGAGCATCCCATTGAATTATCTTTGGAGAGGTACTTTACTTTGTCAAAGGTCTTCTCGACATTCTTCGTCCCACACACCCGGATTGTGTTTTTAAGAAGATGAAATATGGGATCTTTCTCTAAATCGAGCAATGTAATTTAATCTTCCTAAGAAACCTTTCTTTTTAAGGTGAGGTCGAGGCAATTTTGTATAGCCTTGACCTTGTCTCAGGTTAACCTCAATCCCCTTTTCACCGACTATAAATCCTAGCAGCTTCGACCGGCTCCAAAGGTACACTTAGCCGTTGCTTCAATTGACTTTCCTAAACCTCAAAAATAATTTTCTTAAGACTTGATATGCTCCTTTTTGGCGGGACTTGGCGATCATATCGTCGACATAAACCTCAACTTCCTGTGCATCATATCATGGAATAGGTTACCATGGCTCTCTCGATATGTTGCCCTGTGATTCTTCAACCCAAATGGCATTACCCCTACATGGTCTTCGTGAAGCATCTTTATCCGTTGTATCCGCAAGCCATCCATGAATGAGAACAATGAATAACCCACCGTATTGTTCTACTAAAGTGTCGATATGAGGTAATCTAAAATTATCCTTGGGCTAGCCTTGTTTAGATCTTCTACACACATTTTTTCCCATCTTTCTTATTGGCTACCCATTCCGAGTACTTTAACCACTTGCAAGAAACCCGCCAAATTGCTTCTTGACCTCTTCTTTATTTTTAGTAAAACGTCCGCCTCATCCTCCAAGTTTCGTTGGACTGGCTTGTATTCTTTTTTATGGGCAAACGGTACCACGATATCGTCGCTTAACCCGGCATGTCTTGATATGACCATTTTGAATTCTTGGAGTAACTCAATAAGGTCTTGCTTTGTCTCTCAGTGATACGGCTCCAATCTTCACTTCTTTCTTTTCTTGCCCATCTCCTAGGTTCACTATTTCCACCGATTCTTTGTGAGGTATTTGTTTCTCCTCTTGTTCTACCATCCTTAATAGCTTAGGAGATAAGTCACACTTCTATTGCCTCCAAAATCCTAAAAATCTTCTACACCCATATCTTGCTCAAAAGGACATTTTGAGTTATCGGTAGTGTTGCTCAAATCATTGATATTTGGGGACCTGTTATGGAGATGAATAAAGGCTCATAGAATCATTCTAGGCATGCTTATTGGTATCATAAATGAAGAATAGAAATGTTTAGAAGAATATCTTTAATGATAATGAATGAAATGAACATAAAAGAAAATTTCTCAAAAGATGGCTGAGATGTATTTTATTGAAAATAACAATGCCTTATACAAAATCATGCTTCACAAAAGGGACTCTTATTGCTTCTAGACTCAAAGTAACAAGTGTGTTCCGATATTACTCGATTGAGTTCTAAAGCTACTGAATCTCCTCCGCAGAGTGCTTGTTTAGAATGTCAGCCTGCCTATAGGGCGATGCCATTCTCGATTTTTTTCCTCAATTTTTCCTTCGATATAGCATTGACGCATTTCGATTTCTTCATCTTACATTCCTTGTCCTGATGGATAACCCTCTCGATATAAAGGTCTCAATAATATGAGGAATTATCATCGTTCCCATTTAATCTCATCTCCACCCAAACGCTTCTTTCCTTTTTCTTGCTTTTTTCTAACTTTTCTTCTTTTCCTTTGCATTTGGCTTGAATCCTAAGCCAAAGAGGTCTTTTTTCCTTTAACCCTGGACTTCGATTCCTCCTCGAGATACCTTTCCAATCCCTTCTCAACGGCCTATTTTCGACCATTAATTGTAAAACCCATTTTTGTGGTTTTGGATAACCGGGCACGGGATCTTGTTTCCTCGATGATAAATGTTATGCTGGTTTTCATCTTGATCTTCTTCTTCTTCTTCTTCTTTTTTTTTTTTTTTATGAAGATGCCCTTTTGGTTTTTCATCTTGATCTCTTTTTTCTTTTCTTTTTTTTATCAAGACGCCCTCCTCGGGTTTTCATCTTGATCTTTTTTTTCTTTTCTCTTTTTTTATCAAGACGCCCTTTTCGGGTTTTCATCTTGATCTTTTTTTTTAGGCATAGTACTTTTTCACGGCATCTGAGTTCACTAGATTAGGTAACTCCTTCCCATCCATCAGTGAGAATCAAAGCTCCACCTGAGAAAGCCTTCTTTACGACGTATAGCCCTTCCCAATTTGGTGCCCATTTTCCTCGAAAGTCTTATTGTATTGGGAGAATCTTTCTCAGTACGAGTTCTCCCTCGCGGAATTCTCTTGGCCGCACCTTCTTGTTTTTAGCATTGATCATTTTCTTCTGGTACATCTGTCCATGACAGATTGCCTTCAAGCATTTTTCTTCTATAAGATTTAGCTAGTCATATCGAGCTCGAACCCAATCTGATTCTTTTAGTTTCAACTCCATTAAGACTCGTAGAGAGGGGATCTCAACTTCGATGGGCAGCACAGCTTCCATTCTATAGACCAGAGAGAAAGGAGTTGCTCCCGTAGATGTCCGCAAAGATGTGCGATATGCATACAAAGTGAATGGTAGCTTCTCGTGCCAGTCTTTATATGTCTCGGTCATTTTCCCAATAATCCTCTTAATATTTTTGTTAGCCGCTTCTACTGCTCCGTTCATCTTTGGGCAATAAGGTGAGGAATTATGATGCTTTATTTAAAATTGCTCGCACACTTCTTTCATCATCTTGTTGTTTAGATTTAAAGCGTTATCTGAAATAATTCTCTCAGGCAAACCGTATAGACATATGATTTCCTTTTTCAAGAACCTGCAAACTGCAGTCTTCGTTACATTAGCAAACGAAGCGGCTTCTTCTCATTTTGTGAAGTAATCTATAACCACAAAAATGAATCGGTGTCCATTAGAAGCTTTTGGGGAAATTAGCCCTATAACATCCATGCCCTACATAGAAAAAGGCCACGGAGAAGTCATTACATGAAGGGGCGAAGGGGCTACATGAATTTTATCACCGTAAATTTGACATTTGTGACACTTTCGTGCATAACTAATGCAGTCGCTTTCCATCGTCAGCCAGTAATAACTGAGTCTCATAATCTGCCTAGCCATTGTGAAACCATTGGCATGCGTCCCACAAATTCCTTCATGGACATCTTCAAGTATTTTTTTGGCTTCAACGGCATCCACGCATCTCAGGAGCACTTGATCTTTTCCTCTTTTATGCAGGATATCCCCATCAAGGACATATCCACCGCCATTCTTGATTGTTCTTTTGTCATTCTCATTTGCTTGCTCGAGATACCTTTGATTCTTGACATATTCTAAGATATCATGGAACCATGGCAGTCTATCTGTCTCTTTTTCAATGCTAAAACAATGTGCAGGGACTTCATATATGCTCATTTGGAGAGGCATTATTTTCGTTTCTCTGTTTGCTTTGAACATTGAAGCCAAAGTGGCCAGGGCATCAGCCAATTGGTTTTCTTCTCGTGGAAAGTAATTAAAAGTCACTTCTTTGAATTCTTTAATTAGTTCCACAACAAGATCACGATATTTAACTAATTTTGAATCTCCCACTTCCCAATCTCCACGAATTTGGTAAATCACCAACGCTGAGTCCCCGTACACCTCTAAGATTTCGACGTCTCGTTCAATAGCTGCACGAAGTCCCATGATGCAAGCCTCATATTCCGCAACGTTATTGGTACAGAAGAATTTTAATCTGGCAGTGAGCAGATAATGGTTCCCTTCTGGTGACACTAAAACTCCTCCAATCTCATGCCCCAATGCATTCGATGCACCATCAAAGCTCATCTTCCATGACTTCTCTTTTGATGACTCACACTCTTTTTCTGTAATGCACATCAAGTCTTCTTCTGAGAAATCAAATCTCAATGGCTCGTATTCCTCCGTTGTTCGAGTTGCTAAGAAGTCAGCTATCTCGCTCCCTTTTATCAACTTTTGACTCACATATATGGTGTCGTACTCCGATAGTAGGATCTGCCATCGTGCCATTCTTCTTGAGAGTGCATATGATTCCATCATGTACTTTATTGGGTCCAACTTTGAAATTAACCACGTCGCATGATACAACATATATTATCTGAGCCTTCGAACTACCTAGACCAAAGCGCAACAGAATTTTTCAATTGACGGATACTTTGCTTCATACTCTGTGAACTTCTTGTTGAGGTAGTAAATTGCCTTTCTTTTTTTCTCGACTCATCATGTTGCCCCAATATGCAACCCATTGAGTTTTCAAACACAGTCAGATACAATAGTAACGGTCTCCCGGGAGTTGGCAGTACTAGCACCGGGGGGCTAGACAAATACTATTTTTACAGGGCCCCTACCGTTTAGTGGTATTTCGTCATCAGTAAAAGAGATGAAATTATTCGTATTCAAGTTGTTCACCCACCTATCAAGCTTTTCAACAGATACGTTGCTCGCCACATACGCTTAATTTAACACTTTCAGCAAAGCATTCCGATGTGGTTCTGAATTCAACAGTAGAGATAATACTGAGATTCGCGCCAGTTGCTTGTTCAACTGCTCTATGACGTTATATTCACTATGCTTGATAAACTTTAAGAATTCATGTACTTCATCCTTATTCACAGGTCTTTTAATTTTTTTCTCAGACTGTATTTCAACATCAACCTCAACATCATGCATTGGTGCCTTTCCTTTTTGATTCGAGTCACCAGTCTTCTTCCTTGGTTTAACCACCTCAAGAAAATAACATCTCCCACTGCGGTTAAAGTGTCCCACTTCGCTAACACTTCCAGTCATAGCTTTGGATTTTTCACCTTCGGGTATGATAATGTTGACATCATATTTTCATGGTACCGCCTTGTTGTCCTTGTAAGGGAAAGGAGATGGTACTTCAATTATCATCTTTGGTTTCACTTTTTCTTTTTTTTTTGCCTCGTAATAGATCACCAAAGGTCGATCGGCACTATAAGGAAAACTAATGATTGATTATCAGAAGCGCATATTTCTCCTTCATCGGCCTCTTCTACTCTATTAAAGATCTCGACCTCTTTGTTGTCCATCATGTCTTGAAGTAATCTTTTGAACTCCTCACAAGACTAGATGTAATGCTCTTCTATGCCATGGAAGACACAAAAGCTTTGACCTTTTGTACTCTCTTCCTTGAAACTTCTGTTGAGTGGACAGAGCAAACCCTTCTCAGCCATTATTTCCCATACCTTCCACAAAGGTGTCTTTATTTAGAAACACAACTTTTGGCTCGCCACCTATCTTCCTTCGTCACCACACTTACGTTCCCTTCAGTATGGTTAGGGAGCAGATTTCCAACCATATTACTAGCACCATCAAATCATAAAATACCTGCATCAATAAGACCTTGAACCCTCTTTTTAAAGGCAAGACAATCTTCTGTAGAATGCCCCTGGTTTTCAGCGTACTACATGCAACTAGCATTAGGATCGTACCATTTTGGGTATAGAGGCTTCAGGGGTGCCATATAATGTGGGGATGTTAATTATTTTTCCAATAGTTTTGGGCGGAGCTCTCCGTATGACACGAGAATAGGGGTGAATTGAGGTTTTTCAAGATTGGGTCTTATTGGTTTTTGTTCATTTTTGGGTTGGCTTTGAGTAGACATGGTATTTGGTGGGAACATGACGAATGGTCTTTGGTTATTTGTGGCGTAGACGGGGTAAGGAGGAGATGCTTGATAGTAAGGGCTTTGAAGAGGAAAATAGAAGTTTGAAAGTGGGCCATCTCGAAGTCATGGTTGGGTTGGGTGCAGACTAGAAGTATAGTGGCTCTCAGTCCCCACCATATGGGTTTCTGCCTCTTTTTTCTTTATAGGTACTGCCCTTTTTAAACTCTCAGGGCCTTCCATCCTTCCACTCTTGATGACATTCTCTATAAGTTCCCCAGATATTACAATATCTGCGAAGTCTTTCGTGGCGCTTCCTACCAATTAATCGTAAACGGTCGCTTTCAATATGTTGATAAAGAGGATCGTTATCTCAGTTTTAGTTAATGGGGGTTCTACTTGGGCCGAGATATCCCTCCACCTTTGCGCGTATTGCCTAAAAGTCTCCGTCAGCTTCTTTTCTATCATCTGCAGGGTTAGTCGATCAGGCACCATGTCGGATACATGCTTGTATTGCTCACAGAATGCTGATGCTAAGTCTTTCCATGACCGGATCCTTTCTCTACTGAGTTGATTATACCATCGAAGAGCCGATCCGACCAAGCTGTCTTGGAAACAGTGTATTAGCAATTTATCCTAATTCACGTAACCAGTCATCTTTCGACAAAACATGATAAGATGCGCCTTTAGACATCTCGTCCCATCATATTTTTCAAAATCTGGCACTTTAAATTTCGGAGGCAGAACCAGATCGGGCACCAAACTGAGCTCTTTGGCATTCAGTGCAGAGAAGACTTCAGTACCTTCTGTCATCTTGAGTCTTTCTTCCAGGCTCCTATACTTATCCTGGGCATTATGATCATCCATTTTCAACCTAGCTATTTCTACCGGATCATCCAAATCTGGAACAATTGGATCAGCAGGATTAGCTCCGGGGTTCGATACCAATATACCTTGCCTCTCTTGAGCAGGTGCTGCAAGTTGTTGCTCCAGGCCTGCAGATTCCCCTTGAGAATATTCTCTTTGCATTGCATGGACGTGAGGTGGAGTGAATCCTGGGGGATAGAGCGAATCTGATTAATTCTTGACTGGGGTTCCGTGATGTTAGGGCTCTGTATGGGTCCTTTTCCTTTGACCAAAGCTGTCATCATCTCCATCATTTTTTCCATTTGATTCCTTTGCTCGAGCGATTCCTCTCGAGACCTTACCATCAGATCTCTTGCTTCCTGTTTTGACTTAGCCAACTACTCTTGCAACTCTCTTTGGGTCCTTTCCATTCTTTCAATTCTTTTGTTGAGTTCAGCATTCATAGCTCTAGCTCTTAGACGTGTCCTATAAGAATGACGTGATTCCATATTTGTAGTGTCGCAACTGTGGATTATACGGTTTTAGCTTCAGTGAATGATTAGAGTGATATGTACATGTAATGAATGGATAAATGAATAAATGACAAATGAATGTTAGTCATGAATAAATATGCAAGAATTTGGTGTTGATTTCAAGATAGCCCCATACTTAGGCATTTCATTAATCAAAAGAGTCTATTACAAAACATTTTGCCATCTCTGATTTAACAGTTACACAAATTTCCTAGCTACATCGCCTTGTTTCTTCACTCGTTCTAAGAACTTCGACATGCTTGATCCTTGTCTTGGAGGGAATTGGTAACTGAGATCTTCTGCTTCATCTGATAATTGCACGATTTGCATAGCCGCCTTGCGAATTTCATTAATCAAACCGCCAAGATACATATCTTTTTCTTGGAGAGCTCTTTCGTAGGCACGAATGTCTCTGTCATGCTGGCCATTCTTTTCTTCTAGGGCTTTTAGGAGAGTATCCAAGTGTTGCTGATGAGCTTGCAGCGTATTTTCTAAATCTTGTATTTTCCTTCTTAGCTCTTGACGCTCAGACTGACTAGTCATTAATTCTGCAGACACGGTTTCGTATTCAACATTCTTCTTCCTTAACTCTATCATAGCACGCGCAGCTTTTTCCTCTTCCTTCTTCGCTTTCCCTCTCCAGAATTCCATCCCACCTTTGATGTTGCTTAGTTCCTCCTTCTATTCTACCGATGATTTGCCTAGCCCAATATTCCTTATAGTGCCTCTTAATTTTTTATTTTCCAAATGAAGATCCTTTAAGTCATTTCTCATGATCTCAGCTTCTTTCTGGACTTTCTCAATTTTGGATTCTTCAATTTGAACATCGGTCTTCAGCTGGTAGTTTTCCTCTTGAAGAGAACTAATATCTCGTAACAGCTTGGCCTTTTCACATTAAAATTCATGTCTTGCCATTTTCAGCTCGAACGGCATTTCTTCTGAGAAAGGATTCTGGAAAGTGTAATCCATCGGCGAGATTCGTTGACTATTCACTCGTCGTTGTCTCCATATGTCATAATCTTGAGTGATAGTATCAGCATACAGAGCTAACTCTATTAGGTAAATTTCTTTCCAAGACTTTGCAGTTTCTCGGACTTTTTTCATGTAACTTTCACCTATAAAAGTAAACTCAAACTGTGCCAATCCCCCGATAGCTGGTATGAATTAACGTGAGGCAAACTGCCTTTGAACCATTAATGGAGCATATCCAACTCTTCCCCATAATCCGAGTAAAGGCACCCAATCTTGACTTCCGTATTTGTATAATAGAACCGAAAGACGGATCCATGGTGCTCTCCAAGTTATGTCTTCAGCGCAGAGGTTCTGAAAAACTGAAACCCAGTGTTATTCAGTGACATCCTTCGGCCAATCTTTCCCAATGTAAGCTTCCAATGAAGAGAATGTTTTTGAAAACATGTGGAAAGGTATGCGCTCTACTTTCCAGAAGTGGCTCAGAATCCAAACATTAAGTAATTGCGTGCATCCGATAAAATGTCCTTCCCCTTTCCTCCTACAACTACTTAGAGATCTAAAAGTCTCGGCCAAGATAGTTGGGACGAGGTTGATTCCTTGCCTCAACTTTTCGAAGAAATCCACTACCGCAACTTCTATGTGCCCAAGGACCTTTGGGAAGACGATTAATCCGTAAATGGCCAAAACAAACAAATCCACTCTCTTCACAATATCTGGATGGTTTTGAGCTAAGTCTCGCAGAGAAAACCACGAAACACAACTGACTTCATTCTTTTTCTTTATCTTTTTTTCAGCCCATATATCAACCATTCCCGTCAACTTCATTAGCTTTTTCTTGAAGGTCATTGGTTTGGGCTCTTTCACATATATCTTACTGAATTGTGCATTGTCAACGCGAAGCAAGACGGCATACTCTTCTATGGTCGGAGTCATATCTTCCTGGTTCAAAGTGAAACATTGGTAAGCTGGGTCCCAGAATCGAACCATGGCTTGAATTAACTGTTCGTCTACATTGACGGTGATCAAGTGAGCTATATCCCCGTACTTTTCAGTGAAGATGCCCCAAGTGTCTAACTCCCACTGTCTCCAGATCCAAGTCAAATCTTCGAGGTTATTCTGACGAGTATTCAAAGTTACATGCTCGGGAAGATTGGAGATACATCCTTCCTTTAAACTGTCTCCTTTTGCTTTCTGGGTTTTCAAAGACCAGTCTCGAACTACGGCATTTTTCTCGGTTACTTGTGTAATTGACTCCTCCATCAGAAACTCGTTTTTGGCAACCAATCTCTAATCAACACCTTCCTAACAAGATGCCTATGATGCATGATGAAAAATAAAAATAAAAATAAAAATAAAGATAAATAACCTTGGTTAGTAATCACAACAAATATAAATAGAGAAAAACTATGGAAAATCTAACAAATTAAGCTATTTAATCTTGCATTTTAGTGAAAACGACCTACTTTTATTTTTTTTTTTTTTTGCCCCATCATGCTTTACAAAAATCTACCCCCACATGCTCATCAGATAATCTACCCGATATAATTTTATTAAACAAATCTAATTCTCTTGTAAAAACAAATTTAAATGTAAAAGAAGTAAGAAGCTTTTCTCCCATGTACTTATTTTGGTGACTATTCGACGGACGAAGGTTCGGCATGGCTCTAATCGGGTGGCTCATACGGTTTACTATATGTAGTTTCGGTTCTAAAAGGTACTCAAATTGTCCGTACTGTCGCCTACTAAGGCTAGTATAGAGCCTCGGTTATCGCCCATCATAGGCTCGCGAGCTCAATTCGAGGGATTACATTTACTTATGCCTATGCGGAGGGACAAGTTAACTCACGAAAGTATAAGTCATATGTAATCCGTATTCACTAGCCTGCAAGAGGGACGAGTTAACTCACGAAGGCATAGCGTTTACTTACTTGCTTAAGCGGAGCGGGCCGGGTAGAGAGCTCATTTTATGCAAAATGCAAGTGCACGGTGTGTGGGAGAAACTCACAAACCTTTTAGTTTTTATTTTAAAACTAAAAAACTAAAACCGTAAAAACTTAGAGCTGAAAAACATAAAGATAAAACAAATTAGAAAAATATTTAAAAGATGATGCAAATGCATGACTTTTCAAAAAACAAAATTTAATCATCACGACTAAATATTAATTTAAACAAGGAGTTTCGAAAATTTTGACAACACACATTTAATTCGAGACTCGACCCTCCAAAAAGTCCCCAGTGGAGTCGCCAACTGTAGCGACGTAAAATTTTAGTACGGGCGCTAATTGAGAAAATTATTGAACATTTGAAAACAGAGTTTCGATCTTATTAAAAAAGGGAGTAGCCACCGATCTTTTTTCTGGGTGTGATCGGACACCTAATAAATCCTCTTTTTTAAAGAAAAAATATTTTTTGAATTTTCTTAAAAAAATGGGCGAGTTTAGCTCTACATCAAAATTCCAGAGAAAAATAAGGTTCAGGAGTTAGTTACGCGCGAGAAAGATATTAGCACCCTCGCGACGCCCAAAATTGGTATCTTGTTAAGCGATATTGTCTTAATTTTCAAAAATACAAGTTCAATTTAATATTTAATCGTGATCTGATTGAAACACAAGAATTTTTTTTTGAAAACACGAAAATTCTGAAAATTCAAAATTTTTGTAACACGAAATTTTTTGAAAACACGAAGATTTTTGAAAACGAGGATTTTTGAAAAAACGAAATTTTTGAAACGCGAATTTTTTTGGAAACATTGGAGAAAATTTTTTTGAGACCCGAGAATTTTTTAAAACACGAAAATTTTTGAAATACGAAAATTTTGAAACACGAAATATTTTTGAAAACATGAAAATTTTGAAATACGAGAATTTTAAAAACACAAAATTTTTTTGAAAAACGATAATTTTTGAAAACGCAAAAATTTTGAAATATAAGAATTTTTGAAAACAAATTTTTTTTAAAACTCGAGAAGTTTTTAAAACCCGAAAATTTTTAAAAACACGAAAAAAAATTTTAAACACGAAACTCTTAAAATACGAGAATTTTTTGAAAACACGAAAATTTTGAAACATTAAAATTTTTGAAAGCACGAAATTTTTTTTTAGATTTTTAGATTTTTTTTAAAAGGGCGTATCATATTTAATACGAACCGATGATATTCACCCAACATAGCGATGAGATCAACGACTTAGTGTCAAATCGATTCGTTGCCTAATTTATTAAAATTATTCGAATATATAAAAAGAAATAAAAATATAAATATAAATGCAAAAAATGCGAAAAAAATTTCAATAATATTAAAAATGAAATGTCACGAAAATATCTGAAATAAATTACAATTGGGTAAAAGAAAATTACCAAAAACTCAAAATTACGGGCTTGAAGAGCGGGATACGACCGGGCTCTTTTTTCTCTTTTCTTTTTCCTTTTCCTTTTTTCTTTTTTTTTTTTTTTTTTTTCTTTCTTCTTTTTCTCTTCTTCTCCTTTTTTTTGTTGGGCCACAGGTTGGGCTGTTGGATCCCTTGTAGTGGTTTGGTCATTGGCTGCCTTTCTTGGGCTTGGGTTCTTTGTTAGTGCTTCTTTTCTTTTGGGCTCTTTTTTTCGGGGCCTGTTTACTTTTTTTTTTGCTAGGCCTATTTCCCTTTTTTTTTCTGATGGGCCTGCTGGAGGCAGGTCACCACGGGTCGGGTCGCCGTGAGTCGGGTCGGGTCGGACGGGTCGGGTCGAGTCGGCCCGACTGTAATTTTTTTATTTTTTTATTTTTTTCCTTTTTTTTCTTTTTTTCTTTCTTTTCCTTTTTCTTCTTCTTTCTTCTTCTTCTCCAATCACATGCATGTCGCCTCTTCCTCCCCAGTGCGGCGCCTCCTCTTCTTCTCCTTCTTTCTTCTCTTTCTTCTTCTTCCTTCTTCTTTCCTCTCTTTTTTCTCTTCTTTTTTCTTTCTCTTTTTCTCTCTTTTTTGTGGGTTTTCTTCTTTTGGATGTTGGGGGCCCTCTTTTTTGGTTGATTTCTCTCATTTATAGTGTTTTCTTGTAGGTAGTAGGTGGCTAGAGGGAAGGGAGGCCATCCCTTAGGTCGGTGGCCAGAAAATCCGTGGAGTGGGTGCCCCAAATCACCTAATCTGCTAGAAGGACTTAATTGAAAATGTAGTAAAACTTTTAGGGCTTAAGCATAATTTTGAGAAATATTAGGGGTTAAAATATAATTTTGAAAAGTTTAGGGGTCAAAGGGTAATTTTAAAAAGATGGGGTTAAAATGTAATTTTAAAAGTTAAGGGTCAAAATGTATTTTGAAAAGTTTAGGGGTCAAAAGGTTATTTTAAAAAAGATGAGGGTTAAAATGTAATTTTGAAAAAGTTAAGGGGTCAAAATGTAATTTTGATTTTTTGTATTTTTCAATTTTTTTTAAATTTAAAAATTAAACACGAATATTGATCCGGACAAAATTTAGTGCTAACAATCGTCGTCTTTTAGTTTTATTTTTTCATTAATTTAATTAATGGGTAAAGTACAATATGGTCACTAATGTATTGTTCCTATGTTATTTTGGTCACTGAATTTTTTTTCTCTTTTGATTATTAAACTATTTGAAATCAATTTTTTTGTCACTGAAAGTTAACAACCATTGGACATTTGATGGAAATACTGACATGAACTTTTTTATTGATTTAATAATAAATTTAACCTTCTAATATTTACACATACTATCTATTTATTCCTAAATATACTATATCACTCACTTTTCTACAAATTGAAAAATGCGTTGCGTAATGGGTAATAAAACAGCCAAAATGCAAATGGAGAAAGATTTTTTTTTTTTGGGGGGGGGGGGGGTGAAGAAAAACACCCTTAATGGGCAAATTTTGAACTTGTTTGTAACCAATGGAAATATGGAATGGCAACCTTCAATCCAAAACCATGCCCATCTTTCCTTTTCGTTCTTCTCTCTCCAAATCACCATTTCTTCCCCAAGTTCCTTATATAAATAGATTTTACAAAATTTCTCATTTACAATTATAAATGAAGAGGACTAAATTTATTGATTTTTTAGAATTTGAACTAAAATAAAAATTTTGTAAACATTGAGGTTAAATTTGTTAAATTTTTCATATTTAAGATATAATTGATAGAATGTATAAATATTAGAGGATTAAATTTGTTATTAGACCAATAAAAAGTCTACATCAACACTTTCATCAAATTTTAAACTGCTGTTAATGTTCAGTAACAAAAAAAAAAAAATTAATTTCGCATAATTTAGTGACTAAAATAAAATGCAGAAAATATTTTAGTGACCATTTCTATATTGTACCCTTAATTAATTATTAATAAAATGTGTATTTCTCCAACGAAACGATGTAATTAGTGCTGCAAAAGTTAGAACAAGAAAAGCACAGGAGAGGCAGCCAAAGTCGGGTAAGACACGATGACGAGAAAATAGATGTACAAAACTACAGATAGCACGAGAGAAACGACACAATTAATAAAGGTTAAATTGTGCTTCAAGTCCCTTTATTTTTCATATATTAGAAATTTAATTTTTATTTTTATTTTAAAAATTTTAATTTTTTACTTTTTAAATTTTAAAATTTAAATCTAATAATTAACGTTGTTAAAGGCTTTTGTCGACTTTATGGGTGTAACATTTTGAACTAAAAAAGATACTCATTCGATACCTATATAACAAAAAAAAAAGACATTTTAATGCATCTAAATTTATTAAAAAATTAATGATAATAATAATTGAAGTTGTGATGTAAAGTAAAATAACTAAAATTTAAATATATTATAGGTATAGAGAATCAAAGTATATTTTAGGCTTCGTAAAGTATATATGTTCCGTTGGTTGCAACTATAAATCATTCCTAGGTTTAGATTCGTAGGATACACGAATATGTCACTATGTAAATAAAATTAAGTATAATATATTAATATTAAATTTTAGAAGAATATAAATTTTAATAAAAAAATGAATACAAATATTAAAGATAAAATATATGAATAATATTTGATACACTACTTGTGAAATTTGTAGACTCTATAAATAGAGTATCTTGTAAGGATATGATAAAATATTTAAAAATAAATATTTTGAAAAAAAGACACATAATATTTTTAAGATTACTTATAAAAATATATATATTGTCAATATACCAAATATTAACCCAAAATGTATATTTACGCTAAAATTAAAAACAAAGCCCATTTAATATTTAAATACATAATTTAAAAATAAAATTAAAATGATGTAGTAAGTAGTGAATAATATTTTGTTTAATATCTTACATAAATGGATATAAAACTTATTATGACAAATTATACAAATATGAATTGCATTGATATATGACATGAAAAATGACATAAATTGTTATACTCTTTGTAAATTTGTAAATTTTAATTTTATATTTTTGTTTATAGGAATTTAGTCTTTTACTTTTTAAAATTTTTAGGTTGAATTGTGTTAAAATTAGGTTAAATGTTGCTATTAGTCTCTATACTTTCGAAAGTTGTGGATTCAATCCTTATACTTTAATTTGGTCATTTTAGTCCCTATACTTTTCAAATTTTAAAATTTAGATCCTCACCAATTAATAGTTGTTAATTCATTATGTTAAGTTTTGTTATTTCCACAATTTGAAGTGCTAAATATATTATTATATGTGTAATGCCATGTCATGTTGTTATTTTCACATATTACTAGTTAAAAATTCTGCTAATGGATTAATAATTGTCATTTGCATCAAGACTGAAAATTTAAAAATTGAAAAGTATAAGGATTTAAAATTATCAAATTCGAGAATATGGACCAAATCTACAACTATATGCATAGTACAAGGCTAGTAAATTGAGTTTAACCAAACGGATTTGACTGCTACTATTTTGGTCAAGACTAAAATTTTATATTTTAAAGGGTACAATGACTAAAATTGATCAAATTAAAGTATAAAAACTAAATCCACAAATTTCGCAAAGTATAGGGATTGATGTTAGAATTTAACCTTGAACTTATTATGTTAAATCCAAGTTCATTAAAACATCATTTTTTAGTTACATTGCTAATAAGTGGGTGTTTTTTAAGGATAATGTCACATTTGGCACCTATACTTTCATAAAATATCTAATGTGGCACATGTACTTTGAAAATGTCTAACTTGGTGCTTAAACTATCAATATGTGGCACTTGATCTATCTATCTATGCTTTATTATGTATTCATATAGCAGTAACTTATGTGTGCGGCATACTCCCTATCTTTACCACACATATGCTTCACGTACAAGTTTTTAGCATTCTACCTCCCTTAAGAAAGAAGGAATGCAAATGTTGTTGACTCGTCTTGAGGGCGGTTACTTTATAACCTTCCTCTCGACTTATAGGGGGAATTGCTATTGATACCTCGTCAAAATAGGCTTCGCCACCTTCACATTGCTTGATCACAATCTCGCCAATTACAATCTAGCCTATGAATGATGCTTCGACAACCATAACCCTTGTCGACATATGCATGCTCGACATGTAGAACACCTTTAGCCTACCTCACCAAAGACAAGTGTTGAGTCTTTCCTTTGCATGGGACACATGTAGGGCCACGTAGGTTTTTCCAAGTTCACATCAGTCCCATCAACAATTAGAAAGGTTATGTTCCCTAAAAAGCTAGCCATGACAAGATCAGTATGGACTCATGTCAAGACTTAATGCCAATGTGTGGCCATCCTTGCCTATAAATACCCCCTTAGCCTTAGGGAACTTTTTCAACCTCTTCTCTTTATGTTATTTACTTGCCTTATCTTCCTACCTAGTAGCTCTCAGCACCTCATCATTGTGTGAACCACCATTCTTTTCCACCTTCTTTCTTTGGTCCTCAACAAATCGTTAAAATTATTATGTTAAATTGAAGTTCATAACAATATTTTTTTATTACATGATTAACAAGCGATTTTTTTAAATATTATACCAATAAATTTAATAGAAAATTTTAATAATTTTAACAATTGACATGAATTTTGAAATATGAAAGATAGAGGCACTAATTTTTGAAAATTAAAGTAAAGAGAGTAAATTTCAAATGTATAAAAAGTACAGGAACTTGGAGCATAATAAATATATATATATATATATATATATATATATATATATAAGTTCGACTTATATGTCTCCAATATGAAATTTTTGGAACTTATAAAGAGCAAATAATAAATTTCAAATGTTAAGGATTGAAATTAAAAAAAAAGAAAGTTTAGGACTAATAATGTAATTACTTCAAAACAAATAAATGATGTCTTTTTTATTATCTTATACTAGATACACCTTTTCATAGAGAAAGGCTAGTTTTATACATATTATTTTTCTTAGCCATTTTTCATTACAAAATCAAGAGCTTCACTATATTGGATAAAGAAACAGAAGGTATAGTTTATGTCTATAATTCAGCAAATTCAATTGTTTTCTTCCCATCGTGTGCTTTATGAAAGAAATGTTTGACATAATCTGAATAAAGAACTTGTTTGTAAATTAGTTTCTCACCATTTGCGACCAGTTCAAGCAATGGTCCTATCATATCAGTAGGTCTTGGATTCACAAAAATAGGGACTGAAATTCTATTCTTACTTCCATTAGCGACCACACGATGTTCAACACTCCTATACCTTCTATTGCTCATTATCTGTAGTGCATCTCCAACATTGATCACAAGAGAACCTTTAATTGGAGGAACATGAACCCAATCGCCTCCCTCGTTTCCTCTTACAAAAAGTCCCCCAATTTCATCTTGAAGAAGAATTGTAAGAGTTGAGACATCAGAGTGACGACCTACTCCGACAGTGAGTTCAGGGTTTGGACATTTAGGATAGTAGTTAAGGTTAGTCCTCATTGAACCCATCAATAATGATTCTTTTGCCTCATCAATCTCATTGACGTTTAGACCCTTCATTAGAACTTGTAATAGTTGTTTAATGACAACTTCGGACTTCTTCATGTAATCTAACACTTGCTCCCTACAAAAGAATACCAAAAAGGTTTATTAATATATTTGTCAAAAATAGGGATGCATGGCATGATGATTAAGGATTCAAGAAAATTAACAATTAATGCACATTTTTTCTACCTGCAGACAGAAGGCCATAGTGCAGAAGCTTCTTCTTCAGAGACGTAAAACAAGCTTAGATAATCTTTCCACTCAAGAGCCTTTTCTGCTTGAGGGGTAAAACTTGTGCCAAACCTCACATTGTTTGAAGATGAATGTTCCTTGGAAAACTTATTTTTAACCTCAGCTGGCATCTTAAAGAAGTTATAAGTAGCATCTTTAACATTCTCTAACACTTCAATAGGCACATCATGATTAACAATTTGGAAAAAGCCCCATTCCGAAGCAGCATCACAAATTGATTTCTCTACTTTGGGATCTTCCCAGTTTGACATATCAATGATGGGAATTGATCCTTGGGGTACAATATTGGTCATGCACATCCTCTCTTCCAAAGGTTGGATATATTGCTTCGGGAGGGCTTTAAGACCCAGTTCGGACAAGCCCTTCACTCCATTCCCTTGGTTAATAACAAAGTCAATGA
Organism: Gossypium rotundifolium; assembly: GCA_025506655.1. Classification (NCBI taxonomy): domain Eukaryota; kingdom Viridiplantae; phylum Streptophyta; class Magnoliopsida; order Malvales; family Malvaceae; genus Gossypium; species Gossypium rotundifolium. The sequence continues at coordinate 18,683,027 of CP106734.1, forward strand.
GAGCAGAAGAATCATTGAATGGATCGGCAAGTGTTGGAGCCATTGGTTTGTGTAAATTTGGAGTTAAAAGAGAGCAAGGTGCTGGTTGTGGAAGAGGATAAGAGTGTTACAAGAGAAGGCAACGGTGCAGCTTGGTTTCAATGGAGTGCCTATTTATATAGAAAATTTTCAAGGTTGACATTGACTTCAGTGCCTTAAGTCTTAATTTGAATGCGTGTGCATGGCAGGCTCACCAACCCAAGTACACTGCATGCTGCACGCTGTTACATTGCACCAACCTTGTTTGGCGCAAAGCCTAAAAGAAGTATGAAGCATTTGCACTACCTCAAGAATGTTTAAAGTCCAAAATGGTTGGCTGAGGTTAGAAAGAACTCCACCATTGATATATTAAAGTCATAATTTATATTAGGAATATTTATATAGATGAGTGTAAAATTAATTTAAAGTGTAACTCGAAATTATATAATTTTAAATCATAATAAAAATATAATTTAATATGGATATAGAGTGTAATTTCATATTTTTACTTTTTAATATTTAGATTTAATAATAAAGATAAAATTTAATATTTTATGCAATAATATAATAATATTTTTTCTTTTGTGTTAAAGAAAAGTAATTAATTTAAATCTAAAATAATTAAATATAAAATTTAATATTTTTATTTATTTTATATAAATTCATTAAAAATCTTTCAACTTAATAAAAAACTAGAATAATTATTTTATAAAATTAAATGAGAAAAATAAAAAGTTGTAGATACAGCAGCCCAAGCCATGCTAACGTGTTTGGTGGTGGCTCTGTAAATGATTTTTCTTTTTCATTATTAGTTAGTAATAGAATGTGGATTTATGTTGAAATGAAATGAAGAGAGTGGTAGAAAAGTAGGAAGAGAGCAGCCAAGCTCAGGCCAGGACATACACACACAGCATCAGAGGATCCACACAATTAATAATTGTTCATCTTAATTTGCCCAATTATCTTTCAACTAAAATTTATTAATATTTCTTAATTCTCCATCTATACTACGTTAAAAAGAATATCCCTGAGCTTTCTTTTTAGAACATCTTTCCAATCTCCATTCCTTTGTTTGAGACATGTTAATTCTTCTTTTGTAGTTTTTAATTCTTCATATAATTATATTTTTAATCATTATTTTCTTTTTAAATCTTGAATTTCAGAAAGATTGATATTTTATTTCATAACAAAATTTTAAAATGAGTTCTTAATATATATATATATATATATATATAAGTAGCTGTTGTGCATGATAACTTACAATTGGTTTAGTATATGTGTTTTCCTCACTTAGGAATCATTTTTAAAAATAATAATAATTTTCTTGGGGTGAAAATAAGGTGACAAGATTTGAACTCAGATGTTTAATAAGAGTTTTAACCACACATGATATTAGAATGTATTTAATTAAATTAGTACCACGGATTAATTAAGTAAAATTAATATATCTTTTTATTAAATGATTATTAATATTATTATGATAATATTTTTTCATACTTTTATATAATCTTTAAATAAAAAATTAAAATTAATATATCTAAGGATCAAACATATATTTAATAGATTTATAAACAAGTTCTTTACCATTATTGAATAATTTTAAAAATATATATATCTTTTTACATCAAATGTTTTCTTTCACCCACTAGTAGGTGTGAAATAGTTTATTGTTAAGGTAGTTTTTGCTCGTATCTACTAGTATTTAACACTACTTAAACTCATAAACATTTCAAATTTTGAAGAGATTAAATTAGATCGAGTAAACTTAGAAATACAAATTGTAACAAATATAAAAATTATTGCATTATATTAAACATTATGCAACAATTCTTAGATGTTGCTTCCATTTATATAATTGCTTAAACTTGTATTGGTAACCAACATAAATAAAAGACCATTGCATATTTTGAAAGTCTAAAATAACAACATGAATTATTGTTGCATAAATTTTCTTATTTAAGCAACATTTCACCTTTTTTGTAGCCATAATTATTACATGTAATATCATTATTTAGCAACATATATAATTTCGTCAGATAAATGCTTTTACATATAACTTGAATTGTCTTTATATGATTTCGGGTGAGATTAAAAAAATAATAAAATCAAAAAGAATCCAACGAAATATTTTAAATTAATGGGGTTCTGTCGAAAATGAACTCCGGAAAGGTAGAGTAAAAATTAATATGATAAGGCCATCAAAATAAGATGAACAAAAACACTCAATAAAATAACTTTTTTTCTTTTTCAACAGGATAAGATTCTTTTATTTATTTTCTCAGAAAAGATTATGATTTTATCTTGCCCCAAACAAAAATTTATGGCTTCATCCCTAATTTTTATATTTTATATTATTAAATATATTTATATATTTTAAAATTTTAATGTTACTTATATTGCATATTTTTATATTATTCATATTAATATCATTATTCTCCTTTTATAATTTTTTTTTTTTAACTTTGGAATCTTAGTAACTTAAACTATTCTAAAAAAATTATCCAAACAAAATAATTACAAATACTAGCATTTTGAAATAATAAGTTTTAAAATATAAGTCTTTTAAAAGTTTCCAAAATTTGCCTAGTGTAAGAGGACATGAGTTCGAATGCGTTTATCCTTCTATTTAAGGGTTGGGAGGGGTTATGAGTAGTTTTAAGCATGGTATAAAAAAAATAACAGTTTTTTAATTAAAAAAATTTAAGAAAAAAATTTAATTATTTCAAAATAAATGAAAGATTTTTTTTTTTTTTTAATCTTATACATAGAGAATGGCTAGTTCCATACATATTATTTGTCTTAGCCATTTTTCATTACAAATAGATTCACTAGATTAGATAAAGAAATAGAAGATGTTTATAATTCAGCAAATTCAACTGTTTTCTTCCCGTCATGTGCTTTACGAAAAAAATGTTTGACGTAATCTGAATAAAGAACTTGTTTGTAAATTGGTTTCTCACCATTTGCGACCAGTTCAGGCAATGGTCCTATCATATCAACAGGTCTTGGATTCACAAAAATAGGGACTGAAATTCTGTTCTTACTTCCATTAGCGACCACACGATGTTCAACACTCCTATACCTTCCATTGCTCATTATCTGTAGTGCATCTCCATTCTCCAACATTGATCACAAGAGAACCTTTAATTGGAAGAACATGAACCCAATTGTCTCCCTCGTTTCCTCTTACAAAAAGTCCCCCAATTTCATCTTGAATAAGAATTGTAAGAGTTGAGACATCAGAGTGACGACCTACTCCGACAGTGAGTTCAGGGTTTGGACATTTAGGATAGTAGTTAAGGTTAGTCCTCATTGAACCCATCAATAATGATTCTTTTGCCTCATCAATCTCATTGACGTTTAGACCCTTCATTAGCACCTGTAATAGTTGTTTAATTACAATATCGGATTTCTTCATGTAATCTAACACTTGCTCCCTACAAAAGAATATCAAAAAGGTTTATTAATATATTTGTCAACAAAAGGGATGCATGGCATGATGTTTAAGGATTCAAGAAAATCTAACAATGAGCATTTTTTCTACCTGCAGACAGAAGGCCATAGTGCAGAAGCTTCTTCTTCAGAGACGTAAAACAAGCTTAGATAATCATTCCACTCGAGAGCCTTTTCTGCTTTGAGGAGAAAAACTTGTGCCAAACCTCACATTGTTTGAAGATGAATATTCCTTGGAATACTTATTTTTAACTTCAGCTGGCAATCTAAAGAAGTTATAAGTAGCGTCTTTAACATTCTCCATCACTTCAACAAGCACATCATGATTAACAATTTGGAAGAAGCTCCATTCCGAAGTAGCATCTGTACAAGCCCAATTCTGCCCGGCCCGTTTTACAACCCAAACTTAAACCCAACTACCCAGACCAAAACTAAACAAAACAAAACCCAAAAAATAGAATAAACCCAAAAATAAAATAGGCCCAATTTACAAGTGGCCCAAAAGGCCCAAAATTAAATTTTTTTTTAAGAATGCTAGGGTTTCTGAAAACCCTAGCGCCGCAGCCACCTAACCCTAGCTACTGGCGGCGCCGAACCAACTCCTACCTACCCTGACCCTTCAACTTCTGACACCCCCTTGCCTCTGCGACCACCTACCAAAGCCACCGACCACCGTCCCGTCACCGCCTCGCCCATACCCTGCAAAAGAAAACCAGCACGCAAAGAAACAAAGGCAATAGAGCAGAGAAGCAAAAAAATGACAGCAAACAATTGTAAAAGGCTATAAAAGCCGATTCAGATATTGTAAAAGGGATTCCTTTTTTTCTTTCCGATCAAAAAATACATACAGAGATTCAAAAAAAATAAAAAAAACGAAACAGATCTGCTAACGCTGAAACAGAAGGTCGAAAGAGGTGATTTTTTTTTTACTTTTAAGTTTTTTTTATTACAAATCCTCTTATTAGTGCGGGTGTACCAAAAATATATATTAAAAAACTCCTAAAAACATATAAAAAAAAAAAAAAAGGGTACCTGTTGCGATTTTCGCCACTGTATGCGGTGTGACAACAACGGCGTGCAAGTATGACTGTCAAAATCTCACCGGACTCCCCCCTTGCAGAGAAAAAAAAAAGAAAGAAATTTTTTTTAAAAACCCTCAGTGAATGATTTTTTTCTAACTTTAGGGCTTTAAATAGCCCTCAAAACGACGTCGTTTTGGGTGACCTTTAATGCCCAAACGCACGCGTCGTTTGCCCTAGAATCCGCGTGTTGACCCGACCACCTCGGGATCCGCGTGTTTTTAAATCAATGGGTTATTTGCCATTTTGGCCCTTCCGCTTTTCAAACATTTGCAATCGACCTTTTTCGATTTTCAAATTTAACCTATGATTATTAGGTTCGCAATTTAGTCCTTTGTCTTCTTTGTGCGTTTTGGCGAAGGGTTTATTGCCTCTTTGGTCCCTCCAGATTTTCGCGTGTAAATAGGCCCTTTTCTTTTATTTTATTTTGAATTGACCCCAAACTTTCATTCTAAATGCAATTTAATCCTATTTTAGTTATTTTGCAATTTTTTTAGTCTTTTGTTATTATATTGTTGTTATTACCATTATTATATTTTTATGTAGATGTTTTATTATTATTCCGTTTCACTAACTTTTATTATTATTATTATTTGTTATTTTGATTACATTTTTATTTGTTTGCTACCATTATTATTTATTATTACGATTGTATATGTTGTTATTTTATTTTTCTACTATTATTATGGTGAGATTGTTATTTTATTTATTATTATTTATTTGTTTTCATTATTATTATTATCTATTATTATTATTATTTTATCCATATTATTACTACTATTATATTATTTTTATATATTTACATTTTATTTATTTATTTTGTATATACTATTTCATGTATTAATTGCCATAATTATTTTTTTTACGTATTATCATCGTCATTTCATGTATTCATTTCAAGTATCATCATTATTATTTTGTCATTATTATTTCTCATTTTATTTATTTATTTATTTATTTATTTTTACCTCCACTACTACCTTGTTATTATCATATTATTATTATTATTATTATTATTATTATTATTATTATTATTATTATTATTATTATTAGTGTTACTATTATTATTATTTGCGTTTTATTTACTACATTCACATCCATATTTGTTCTCTTCATTTTGTATTATATTATTAAACAAAACACCTTTTGTAAAATCATCATATTTCACCTAAAAGATTTTAAAATAAGGTAATGTTTTGTATTTAGAAATTCGAAAAATAGTGCCCTAACGTGCTGGGTTGCGATTTTCCATTTAACTAAATAACTTAACATCCCGTTTACGAAGTTTTGCTAACCACGAGACGACTTTGATTACGAGAGATTAAAATATCGTGTCCTAACGTGCTGGATGTGATGTTTATATCTTTTCGGGACAAAGAAATCTCAAATTTTGACTCGAGCCTTTTCTTAAAATTAATACGATACGATGCGTTTTATAAAATTTCTACCCTCCATTTAAAGGTTTTAAAATAAAGGCAATGTTTTGTATTTAGGAATTCGGGGAATAGTGCCCTAACGTGCTGGGTTGCGATTTTCCGTTTGACTAAATAACTAAACATCCTTTTGATAAACTTCGTAAAATCATGAGATAGCTTTGATTACGAAGGTTTAGAATATCATGTCCTAACGGGCTGGATGTGATGTTTGTATCCTTTCAGAACAAAGAAATCTCCCCAAACATTCAAAACATTTTCTAAAGGATCCGTACTTTAAAACCTTTTCAAATTCCCGACATTAAGACACTAAGTAATCATTTTGGTACCAATTTTGGGCGTATCGAGGGTGCTAACCCTTCCTCGTGCGTAACCGACTTCCGAACTCATTTTTTTGGATTTCGTGGACCAAAATCGTTGTTTTGATAAATCAAATTGTTTATTAAAATAACTGTTTTACGAGGTGACCCGATCACACCTCAACAAAAAAAGGATTGGTGGCGACTCCCTGTCTTTTTTCGTTTTAAAAAACCAAAGTCGAACCCTTTTTTGTTTGTTTTCAAAAAATGGTTACAACAGCTTGGCGACTCCACTGGGGACCTTGTCTAGAAAGTCAAGCCATAAATTGATTATTTTCTGTCTTTTGTCGGAAGTTTGAAAGTTCGATTTGAAAATTACGATCTTTTTATTGCATAATGTTTTAATTTCGACATTGCATTGCATGACCGTTGTGGTCACACCTTTAAGTGGGAGTGAGAAGCTACTCCTTCGTGAGGTTTTCACCTCCGTGTAGGATAGTGGATCGCTTTCGGGATACATCCGTATCTATGTCTTCGTGAGATTTTCATCTCCGTGCAGCCATAGGGAAATGTATTCCCCTGAACTGAACTCGGTCCGTATGAGCCTATAATGGGTGATGATCGAGGAATCTGTGGTTCTAGGTACCCCTCTCTAGAACCGAACCTCATATAGTAAACCCTAAGGACCCACCCTAGGTAGAGCCATGCCAAACCCTAGTGGTTAACAGATTAGGTGTTTTTATTTTCTGCTTACTGTGTATGGAATACTGATTTGCTTTATTTTTATTTTTGCATGGCATATTCATCAAAAAGGTGTTGATTCACATTCAATTGCCAAATAGATAGCTTGTCATGGAAAGGAGGTTTCTTGATAAAGTGGAGGACAATGCGGCCGTCCGAATATGGGCCGAGACAGTGCAGCAAGAAAAAGGTGATAGTCTTACAGAAGGGCACATGTCAGAATTATGGGACTTCACACGTATCAGTGTCACTCAAAATAATCTTCAAGAGATGAAAGAGATATGGAGTCAATGGGACGACGAGATCAAGCAACTATTCTACTGTCATTACGGTGATCTGCCATATTTGCTCGACATCAAGGTAGACCAGCACTTATTCCGAGCTATAGCCCAATTTTGGAATCCTGCTTATAGTTGTTTTACTTTCGGGAAAGTGGACCTGGTGCCTACTATAGAAGAATACACAGCTTTACTCCGTTGCCCAAAAATTCAAACTGACAAAGTTTATGCAAGACCTGTTAATGTCCTCACATTCTTAAAAAAGCTGATGAATATTACGGGGATGAGCGAAGCAATGGGTTCTGACTCGGATAAAACAAAAGAAAGATTGTAAGTGCATCCCTTGGAGGAATTTAAGGATTTGATCATAAGCGCATCCTGACGTGAAGAAAAGGGTTGACATTTTGCCTTGAGCATTTATGGGTGATTATTTTCCTAAAGCTCTAGGGCATATGGATGAGGCGGTCTCGGACTTATTCGACAGATTGGATAGAAGAGTCACACCGTTCTTACAATTCGGCGAAACTTTCAGTCCCTAGCGCGTCGTCAAGAAGCGGACGAAGGAAGATTTACTGTTGTGCACAGCTCTTACTAATATGGTTCAACAATCACTTTTGAAGCGAAAAAGGCATCGTGTCGAATCTTCTCGAGGACTATTCCTCGCTAAAAGAATTAGCGACCACGCCAAGGTGAGGCGATCTTCGAAAGAAAATGGATGATGATTACGCAAAACCCGCAAGAAGAAGGCGTAGAATGGAAAGCTCCTTTAATGATTCCTGATGAGATCTTATGCCGGTGTGGAGATTTTGGCTGGGTTCCTCTACTGGGAGTATGGGGAGCTATCGGATATGCTCCTTGTAACACCCCTAACCCGTATCCGTCGCCGGATTGGGGTTAAAAGGGCGTTTCTACATTAACTCAACTTTGAAGTATAATTCAATAGAATTAAAGTACAAGAAAAGCCATCTTTATCATATTGTATACATATATCGATAGTCAACTAAGATTTTGTTATCGGAAGATAAGTTTCATTGGTAATACTATAATACTTATATGTATTAAATCAAGTGAACCATTTTACCAACCAATAATCAATTACAATTCAACCTATATAACATTTCACTTTGGCGAATATACTATGGCACCATTCGTTTGGATTTGTAACTAATCCATCAAGGAACATATTTATTTCTGATTATCATAAACTTTATATTACTCATTTAAACCAAAATATGCATATTTTATATGATAAGTATCACTCCACTAAACATAATACACATAGGTGCCACAACCAACCTATATTTATGCAAAGTGATATTCAACTAGATTAAAAGCCGAATATGCCCAAACAAAATTTCTAATACCTTTGCATCATAATGATTTACTCATAAGCATTACTACATTATCATACCATGCATCTTCACACAAATAAAATAAAACTTAAGCCATATTCGCATGGCTATAATACACATAATATTAAGGTTTCATTCAAACACAATCACTTTCAAATCCTCTTATACATGCCTTTATCTAATTTAACACAACTAAAAGAGTACCAAAAAGAAGTTGATAGTGTGGGCGACTTGCTTGACGATCCTACTTGAGCCCGTAGCGTAAACAAAATCTGTAAAACCGAGGAGAACATTTACACAAATAAGCTTACTAGCTTAGTAAGTCCTAAGCTCACGAAAATATAACATTTCACATAAACATTGAAGTATACTTATTTATACAAGGTCAAATGCTAGTAGCTCATTAACATAAGTATTTATACTCCATTTCCTTCAACCTACATCTCCTTGAAGATCAGATAGGTATATTACCAAAAATCACATATTCCATTTCATATAAGTATTGCATTCATACCAACCATGTTATCACATTAAAATCTCCTTTATTCATAGCATATCCACTTGAGGCTGAATTTCCATAACACTAAGTTCAAATTCGAATTCAATGATAAAATACTCATACATATCAATCTTAGCCTCAAACATATATAACACAATTCCCATAATGATAACTTGACTCAAGTATTATAAACATAACTTACCTTATGTGCTTACCTATATAGTTAGCTGGATACCTCAACTATGATTTGCCTTAAATAATATTCAGCTTATCCTTTATAAAACACATCACTGGCATCAAGCTTGCTAGGCGATAAAGCCCGATGAGTAACACCGGTACAAGGCTTGCTAGGCTCGAGTCGAAATAAATCAAAAGACTAGGCACTTTAGGCTTAAAGCCGAATATGTCACCAAGACTAAGCACGCTAGGCACGAAGCCGAATTAATTCACCACACTAAGCACGCTGAACACGAAGCCGAATTAAATCACGGGCACTAAGCACCTTAAACGCAAGGCTTGAATCAAATCAATGTAATCAAACATTCTCCACACACTCTTCACAACTATTATATACATATGTTTAACTCAATTGAGCTCATTCACATTAAACCAATAAAATTACTATATCATTATGCAATCCAACAATTTATTTCACATAACCAACTTTAATCATCAACCAACTATACCACCATACATTCGGCCATAATATAAATAGGTACAAAAATTCAGCAATTCATACTATTGTATATAATCATAATTAAGTCGTTAACATACTTTAGCTAAAGGACTTACCTCGGTTGTTGATAGTCCGTGTAAATCGGCTATTCAAGAACCTTTGTTTTGCCTCGATCTAGTTCTTTCTCTTTTTGTTCCCGATCTAAGAAATGTCAAATAAGTTTTATTTACATTCTTTTCATCCATTTGCTCAACAAAACAAAATACACATAGCTTAATTTAAGAAAAACTAGGAACCGGATTTCCTACTTCATTTATTTAATTTAAAACAATAATCACACAAAAATTTATACATTCAACTTAATCAATTTAACTCACAATGCACCGCAATACTAATGGCAACTAATTGGAACTTCTCCTCAATGGCCGAATGATCATTAGGTCCTTAGAATTCTCTAAAATTCTTCCTTCTATCATTTTACCCTTCTTCTAAATTTACTTCAAGCAATTGACTCTTATACTTAGCTCACCCAATAACTATATCTAAGTATAATTAATCATCCAAGACAATTATACTATACATGTATACCGAACATCAAAACAAGAGAAAAGAGTTCATAAATGGTGGTCTCACATTCGTAGAATATAAAGGCATCCCCATGCCTACATTTAAAATTTTCTTACAAGCTCAAGCTACTTCTTCTCATATTATCTAAGTTTACTAACAAACCTAATCATAAATCATCACCATGGCGAACTTCATCATACCCAACATTTTCAATTTCTACTTGTTTTCAAAGGTGATCAAAGAAATCAACCAATTTCAAAGATGAATTGTTAAGTTAAAGTTCAAGATCTCACCTTGGTTAACACATGCAATCCGTAGAATGAAGAAGAGAAATTTTCTTCTCTTCTTGGAGATGGTTTCGGGTGGAAGATGAATGAAGGAAGGAAAATGGTTTCTTTGTTCTCTTTTTTTTAATCCATTAACAAATATTATATCATGTTTATAATATACTATTACTTAATTATAATATACTAAAATAAATATAATATTTGTAGCATGATTACCGTCCACTATACTACAATTATGGGAAATTTGACATGCAACTCCTTAAGTTTAATAAACAATTCACTTTACCCTTCTAATTTCATGCTCACTACTTTTATCACCTTAGCAACTTAATCCTTTTTGTTAAATTAAATACTCAAATGATTAAATTTTTCCACGAGACTTTCACACACTTCAATTCACATAAAATAAACTCAAAATATAAATATTAAATATTTATCGGGCTCGGATCCGTGGTCCCGAAACCACCTTTCCGTTTAGGGTCGATTCGATTATTACAACTCTCCCCTTAAGGATTTTCGTCCCGAAAATCTTACCGTTAAACAACGTCGATATTGTTGCCTCATTGAATCTTGAGGCTCCCGTTGCCTCTTCAACTCCGTGTCGATTCCATAACACTTTCACTAAGGAGATCTTTTGTTTCTTAACTCTTTCATTTCCGAGCTAAAATACGGATCGACTTTTCCTCATCGTCATATCAGATTGTATCTCAATCTCGAATGAACAATTACATGTGACGAAATCGATCCAGATCTCACAGACATAGAAACATGAAATACATCGTATCTTTTCTAATTAGGAGGTAGTTTCAATCTATAAGCCACAGGCCCAACACGTTCAATGATTTCATACGGTCCAATGAACCTCGGCTCAACTTGCCCTTCCGGCCAAACGGACACTTTCTTCCACGGAGAAACCTTTAAAAATACTCGATCTCCAATCTGAAATTCAATATCTTTACGTTTCAAATCCGCATAAGACTTTTGACGATCTGAAGCAGCTTTCAAATTGTCTCTAATAATAGCTACTTTCTGTTCGGTTTCTTTAATCAAATCAACCCGTGTATCTTATTCTCGTGAGCTCGATCCGATTATAATGGTGTTCGACACTTTCGCCAGTACAAAGGCTTCATAGGGTGCCATTTTGATACTAGATTGAAAGCTATTATTATAAGAAAATTCAATCAAAGGTAGGTATCGTTCCGTACCTTCAAACTCGAGAATGCAACATCTCAACATGTCCTCAAGTATCTCGAATAGTTATTTCGGATGGCCAAATCATGTCGGATGAAAGGTCAGTACTAAAATGTAGTTTAGTACCTAAAGCATCTTGCAACTTCTTCCAAAACCGTGATGTAAATCTCGGGTCTCTGTCTGACACAATGGAACTCGGTACACTATGTAATCTTACAATTTGCGATACATACAATTCAGCAAGTTTATCGAGTGAAAAGTCTGTACGAACTGGCACAAAATGAGCTGATTTAGTCAGTCTATCAACTATAACCCATACAGCATCTTTCCTACTCGGTGTCATAGGAAGACCCAATACAAAATCCATTGAAATTTTATCCCATTTCCATTCAGGTATCGAGATTGGTGAAGTAGTCCAGATGGCACTTGATGTTCAGCTTTTACTTGCTGACAAATTAAGCATTTCGAAACAAATTCGGATATATCCGTTTCATACCCGGCCACCAATAGTACTGTTTCAAATCATTATACATCTTTGTACTACCTAGATGTATTGATAATCGACCACTATGGGCCTCACTCGAAATCACCAGATCAAATCGAGTTTTTGAACACATTCGGCTTTTAAAATTTAAATAGATCATTTGCATCAATCAAAAATCGATTCGCACCTTTTCTGCACATCGAATTCGACTTGCAATCAAATCTTTGTCAACTTTACATGCATCACGAATTTCTTGAATAAACATCGGTCTTGCTTGTAACTCGGCTATGATCGAACCATCGCCAGACATAGCTATCTGTGCGTTCATTGCACGAAGAGCAAACAATGATTTTTGACTTAACGCATCTGCAACAACGTTAGCTTTTCCCGGATGGTAGTCAATCACCAGCTCATAGTCCTTCAACAACTCTAACCATCTGCGTTGTCTCAAATTTAGATCTTTCTGAGTCATTAGATACTTCAGACTTTTATGATCTGAATAAATGTGACATTTCTCGCCAAATAAATAGTGACGCCAAATTTTCAATGCGAAAACAATGGCTGCAAGTTCTAAGTCATGAGTTGGGTAATTCCTTTCATGCTGTTTCAATTGTCTTGAAGCATAGGCTACAACTTTGCCTTCCTGCATCAAAACGCAGCCCAAACCATTTAAAGAAGCATCAGAATACACAACAAATTCTTTACCCGATTCTGGCTGAACTAACACTGGAGCTTCTGTCAAAAGGGTTTTCAGCTGATCAAAACTTTTCTGACACTTTTCTGACCACTCAAACCTGACATCTTTCTGCAATAACTTCGTCAACGGTGTAGCTATCATAGAAAAACCCTTCACAAATCGTCGATAGTAACCCGCAAGCCCCAAAAAGCTTCGAACCTCAGAAACATTTCTCGGTGGTTTCCAATCAAGTATAGCCGAGATTTTGTTTGGATCAACTCGAATGCCCGATGCTGAAACAACATGTCCCAAAAAGCTAACCTCTTTCATCCAGAACTCACACTTACTAAACTTCGCATACAACTGCTGATTACGCAAAGTTTGTAGCACTAACTTCAGATGCTCAGCGTGTTCAATTTCATCTTTGGAATAGATCAATATGTCATCAATAAACACTACTACAAATCGATCCAAAAACTGTCTAAAAACCCGATTCATCAAATCCATAAAAACAGCAGGTGCGTTAGTAAGCCCAAAAGGCATAACTAAAAATTCAAAATGTCCGTACCTCGTCCGAAATGCGATCTTTGGCACATCAGTATCTCGACTATATCGATAATAACCCGATCTCAAATCTATTTTGAAAATACTGAAGCCCTTTCAACTAATCAAACAAATCATCAATCCGCGATAACGGTATTTATTCAAAGACGAAGCTTTGAATTAATTCACCAAGACTAAGCACGCTAAACGAAGCTTGAATTAAATCACCAAGCACTAAGCACGCTAGGCACGAAGCTTGAATCAAATCAATGTAATCAAACATTCTCCACACACTCTTCACAACTATTATATACATATGTTTAACTCAATTGAGCTCATTCACATTAAACCAATAAAATTATATCATTATGCAATCCAACAATTTATTTCACATAACCAACTTTAATCATCAACCAACTATACCACCATACATTCGCCATAATATAAATAGGTACAAAATTCAGCAATTCATACTATTGTATATAATCATAATTAAGTCGTTAACATACTTTAGCTAAAGGACTTACCTCGGTTGTTGATAGTCCGTGTAAATCGGCTATTCAAGAACCTTTGTTTTGCCTTGATCTAGTTCTTTCTCTTTTTGTTCCCGATCTAAGAAATGTCAAATAAGTTTTATTTACATTCGTTTCATCCATTTGCTCAACAAAACAAAATACACATAGCTTAATTTAAGAAAAACTAGGAACCGAATTTCCTACTTCATTTATTTAATTTAAAACAATAATCACACAAAAATTTATACATTCAACTTAATCAATTTAACTCACAATGCACCGCAATACTAATGGCAACTAATTGGAACTTCTCCTCAATGGTAGAATGATCATTAGGTCCTTAGAATTCTCTAAAATTCTTCCTTCTATCATTTTACCCTTCTTCTAAATTTACTTCAAGCAATTGACTCTTATACTTAGCTCACCCAATAACTATATCTAAGTATAATTAATCATCCAAGAGCAATTATACTATACATGTATAACTGAACATCAAAACAAGAGAAAAGAGTTCATAAATGGTGGTCTCACATTCGGTAGAATATAAAGGCATCCCATGCCTACATTTAAAATTTTCTTACAAGCTCAAGCTACTTCTTCTCATATTATCTAAGTTTACTAACAAACCTAATCATAAATCATCACCATGGCGAACTTCATCATACCCAACATTTTCAATTTCTACTTGTTTTCAACGGTGATCAAAGAAATCAACCAATTTCAAAGATGAATTGTTAAGTTAAAGTTCAAGATCTCACCTTGGTTAACACATGCAATCTAATGAATGAAGAAGAGAAATTTTCTTCTCTTCTTGGAGATGGTTTCGGTGGAAGATGAATGAAGGAAGGAAAATGGTTTCTTTGTTCTCTTTTTTTAATCCATTAACAAATATTATATCATGTTTATAATATACTATTACTTAATTATAATATACTAAAATAAATATAATATTTGTAGCATGATTACTGGCCCACTATACTACAATTATGGGAAATTTGACATGCAACTCCTTAAGTTTAATAAACAATTCACTTTACCCTTCTAATTTCATGCTCACTACTTTTATCACCTTAGCAACTTAATCCTTTTTTGTTAAATTAAATACTTAAATGATTAAATTTTTCCACGAGACTTTCACACTTCAATTCACATAAAATAAACTCAAAATATAAATATTAAATATTTATCGGGCTCGGATTCGTGGTCCCGAAACCACCTTTCCGTTTAGGGTCAGATCCGGTCTGTTACACTCCTCTCCTCGTGTTGAGACAGTACAGATCGAGACAGTTTATACCTGCAACACAAGGTCTAATTCAGTGCGAATTTGAATACAAAGGAGACAATTGTAAGAAAAGAGTTCGTGAAATAGCGAGCGCTTGGAGTTGGACTCACAGAATGAAAAGGTTTGCCACTAACCCGATGACAACCCCCGAATATGATCGATGGTGGAGTCAGAGAATCAACGACAACATTCCCACATCAGGCCAAGAAAACGCCCGATCTATGGAGGAGCACCTGCAGGTAATCCCATCAGAGCTCGAAATCATCAAACAAGATTTTGAGAAAAAGAATGCGAAATTAAGGAAAAGGATAGAACAATTAGAAGAAGAGAAAATGCAACTAGGATTAGACGTTGACATTCAGAAACTAGAAGCCGAAAAGCTGAGAAAAGGGAAAAATAAGGCTGAGGAAGATTTGGACAGTTTAAAAACAGACTATAAGAGGCTGCAAAGGTCAATGAAACTTGCTGGATTAGGAAAAACATCAGAGCAATGGTGTCAAGAACTTAGAGAGGAGAAAAATAGATCTAGTCAATGGGAAAGGAAACTTCGAGATACTCAAGTTCGAGAAGCTACTCTGAAAAGAATTTTAGTAAAAACCCAGAACGAGAAAGAGGAATTAAAGGCTCGGGTGGCAGAATTGGAAAGATCCTTGTATCAGTATCGTAGCCACAACTCTGCAGTCGAATTAAAGGCTAGTCTGAGTAAAATCGAAGAAATGAAAGTGAGAATCGAAGAGCTGGAATCTGCTTTACATGGTTGCGAACTACGGGTGGAGCTTCTTGAAGTCAATGAGGAGCGTTGGAAGCAACAACTTCATCACGCTCAAAACTAAGTCGAGACCGGGATTACATTATGGGGAAGCCGTGGCTCAAATCACGAGAGGTGGCGGATCACTTACAAACCTTAGCAGTCCAAGTGATGTATTAAGTTTATTTCTGAGTCAAAATCGAGCAAGGTCAAGAGTTAGCTAGGCTTCTTGAGGAAGTCAAGGCCTTAAGTATTAGGTCGAGGCCATATATGTAATCCATTTTATGTAAAAAAACTTGTTTTCTAGAAAAGTTATTCTAATGGAAATTGAATCAGAATTAATGCCTTTTTTGCATATATTTCATGCATTAGCATTACATTGCATCATGTGCATTAAATCTCACAAAGAAACCTTAAATTATGACAGTGACCCTGGAATATCGCTACAATACACGAGGCAAAACAAAAGTCATGCAACAAAACATGATAGAACGAATGCAAGAATCTCAAAATAGCATCATGAATCAATTGGCGCAGTTGTTGGCCAATGAACATGAGAAAGGAAAGGGCGTTGCTACTAGTTTGGGAAATGATAATGATGACCCTGTTTACCCTCCGGGTTTTACCCCACCTAATACCCAAGCGCCACCAGACGTGCATCCCCAAAGGACACCTGTTACTATTAGACCACAATATCAGGTTGGTACCGCGATACCAGCCCACCTTCCGACTGGTTTGGGTACTAACCCAGGGGAAAGTCCGGCTAACCCTGTGGTCCCGGATTTTGATGAACTGGCAGAAATGGACAAGGCAAAAATAGATTTGTCAAAACAACTTGAGAACCGTTGCAAGTGACTAGAAGAAAAGTTTAAAGAAATAGAAACGGCTGACCATCGTTACGGGATGGACGCTAAAGACTTAAGTCTGGTCCCGGACTTAGTCCTTTCGCCAAAGTTCAAAACACCAGAGTTCGAGAAATATAACGAGACTAGCTATCCTGAGGCGCACATCACAATGTTCTGCCAATGGATGGCGGGCACCTTAATAATGACCGATTCTTTCATTCACTTTTTAAGACGGTTTGGTTGGTCTGCCGCCAAATGGTATAACCACTTAGTCGTGCCCAAATCAAGGCGTGGAAGGACTGCACAGCCTTCATGAAACATTATGGCCATGTGGTGATATTGCTCTGATAGAATCACGCTCCAAAATATGGAGAAAAAGCCGGCAAAAGTTTTAGATAGTATGCCCGGTGATGGAGAGAGGTAGCAATATAAGTTCAATACCGCTTTTGGAAAAGGAGACAACCATGCTCTTTATAAATACGTTGAAAGCTCATTTCCTCAATCATATGCTGGGAAGCGCCACTAAAAGCTTCTCAGACATCGTGATGTCGGGGGAGATAATAGAAAATGCAATCAGATGTAGCAAGATAGAAGTGGGAGAAAGTACCAAAAAGACAATCCCAAAGAAAAGAGAGAACGATGTAAATAACTTAGGTAAAGGTTATTCGAAGCCTATTATCGTAAATTAGCCCAAGGTCAGTAATTGCGATCATCGTGGGCTCCTCAGGCAAGAATCTAGTACAAAGCGAAACACGGAGAAAATCCAATTCACGCCAATCTCGATCACGTACAAGAAAATGTACCGAACTTATTCGATGCACATGTTGTTTCCCACATTACCTAAAACCCTACAACCCCCATACCCTAAGTGGTATGACGCGAACACGCAGTGCGAATACCACGCAGGGATTTTGGGGCATTCGATAGAGAACTATCTTGCTTTCAAAAAACCTGGTAGAAAGACTCATCCAGATGGGCGTTATAAAAGTACACGATACCCCAAATAGCAGGTACCATTGCCTAATCATGAGGTCAATATGATAGGTGAGGACATGGGAAGGAGAGTTAAAAGGGATGTTGACGAGGTAAAGACTCTAATGAAATGAATTTGGAAAGAAATGATGAAGAGGGGATTAGTTGTATCAAGTCCGATAGGAAAACACGAAAGAACAAGAAGAGGCTGTGAGTTTTATAACGTGGAGGGGCACGAAATCCAGGACTATAATGAGTTCAAAATTCTGGTACAAAGACTGATGGACAATAAAGAGTTGGAGTTTTTTGAAATTAATGAAGGCCAAAAAGAAAGAAGCATTTGCGTGTTGGAAGATGAATCAGTAATAAAAGCCTCGAAAGCTAGCTATCCTTTGGTCATCATCTCGCGACCAAAAAACGATGGAACCGGGATAAAGGTAACTCTGAAGATCGTGATTCGTAGATCGGCGGTCCTTTCATATGAAGACAACAAAGAGGTTCCCCAGAACTCTAATTGCAACCTGACGATTCCTAAAATAGAGGACTCATCCCGCACTACGAAAGAAAACCAAGAGCCTCCGAAGATTGTGATCCAAGACCTGCGGCCTTTTCATATGAAGATAACAAAAAGATTCCCTGGAATTACAACTGTAATGTGACGATTCCTGGGAAAGGAGACTTGTCAGCACTGCAAAGGAAAATCAGGAAGTAGGCTCCTTTACGCGTAGCGGGAAGTGTTACGACACGGCAAACCCACGGATCGAGCTTGCAAAAAGGAAAACCTTGGTGGGCGAACAAAAGAGAGAAAGTGCGACCAAATAGGAAGCTCCTATAAATGAGCCAGTGAAGGAAGACGAGGCTAGGGAATTCTTGAAGCATAGTGAATACAGTGTCGTGGAGCAGCTGCATAAATAGTCGGCTCGTATATCTGTGCTTGACTTGCTATTAAGCTCAGAAGCGCATTGCAATGCACTGATGAAAGTATTGAATGAAACTTATGTTGCTAATGATATCACCGTTAACAAGCTGGATCGTCTAATTAGCAATATAAGTGCTGATAACTTTATTTTTTTTAATGATGACGAGATTCCGCCAGGAGGTATGAGTTCCATCAAGGCCCTCCACATTACTACACGGTGCAAAGGATACACACTACCGGGGGTACTAGTTGATAACGGATCAGCGCTCAATGTCCTGCCATTATCGACGTTGAATCGGTTACCATTGACAGCTCTCACATGAAAGCCTGCTACAATGTAGTAAGGGCATTCGATGGAACTAAAAGGAAAGTCATGGGGAGGATTGAAGTACCTCTTTTAATCAGCCCAAGTACATATGAAGTGGATTTCATAGTAATGGATATCGGTGCCGTCAGATAATCTGTTTGTTGGGAGACCTTGGATACACTTCAAGAGAGCGATCCCTCATCCTTGCACCAAAAATTGAAATTAGTCACAGAAGGCCGTTTGGTAACAATTAATGCTGAATAAGATATCATCGCAACCGTAACCAGCGGTGCACAATATTTAGAAGCAAATGAAGAAGCGACTAAATGTTCCTTTCGCTCTTTGGAATTAAATCAACGCAATATTTGTCATCGAGGGAAACAAGATCCCAAAGGTTTCAATTATCCAAAACCACAAAATGGGTTTACAATTAATGGTCGAAAATAGAGTCGTACCACGAAAGGGACTGGGAAGGTATCTCCAAGGAGGAATCGAAGTCCCAAGATTGAAAGAAAAAAGAGACCTCTTTGGCTTAGGATTCAAGCCAACGCAAAGTAAAGGAAGAAAGAGTTAGAAAAGAAGCAAGAAAGAAGGAAAGCGTGTTTGGGTGGAGATGAGATTAAATAGAAATCGATGATAATTCCTCATATTCGTGAGACCTTTATATCAGGAGGGGTTATCCATTCGGGACGAGGAACGCAAAATGAAGAAATAGTGTATGTCAACACTATATATCTGAGGGGAAAATTGAGGAAGAAAATCAGAATGGCATCCGCCCCTATGAGCCAGGCAGCGTTCTAAACAACTGAACTGCGGAGGAGATTCTCGTAGCTTTTAGAACACATTCAGAGTAATACTCGGAACACACTTGTTGCTTTAAGTCTAGAGGCGATAAGAGTCCCTTTTGTGAAGCATGATTTTGTACAAGGCATTGTTATTTTCAATAAAATACATCTCCGCCATCTTTTGAGCAAATATTCTTTTATGTTTATTTCATTCATTATCATTATTCTTTCTTTAAGAGATTCTTCTAATCATTTCTATTCTTCATTTATGATACCAATAAGCATGCCTAGATTCTATGATTCTATGAGCCTTTATTCATCTCCATAACAGGTCCCCAAATATCAATGATTTGAGTAACGCTACCGATGACTCAGAATGTCCTTTTGAGCAAGATATGGGTGCGAAAGATTTTCAGGATTTTGGAGATGACCGAGGCTGTGACTTAGCTCCTGAACTGTTAAGGATGGTAGAACAAGAGGAGAAACAAATCGTACCTCACAAAGAATCAGTGGAAATAGTGAACCTAGGAGATGGGCAAGAAAAGAAAGAAGTGAAGATTGGAGCCAGTATCACCGCAGAGACAAAGCAATACCTCATTGAGTTACTCCAAGAATTTAAGGATGTCTTCGCATGGTCATATCAAGACATGCCCGGGTTAAGCACTGATATCGTGGTACATCGTTTGCCCATAAAAGAAGAATACAAGCCAGTCCAACAGAAACTTCAGAGGATGAGGCCAGACGTTTTACTGAAAATAAAAGAAGAGGTCAAGAAGCAATTTGACGCAGGTTTCTTGCAAGTGGTTAAGTACTCGGAATGGGTAGCCAATATCGTCCCCGTCCCTAAGAAAGATAGAAAAGTACGAATGTGTGTAGACTACAGGGATCTAAACAAGGCTAGCCCGAAGGACAATTTTTCGTTACCTCATATCGACACCTTAGTGGATAATACGGCGGGTTATTTATTGTTCTCATTCATGGATGGCTTCTCAGGATACAACCAGATAAAGATGCTTCCTGAAGACATGAATAAAACCACGTTCATAACCATGTGGGGAACCTTTTGCTATAAGGTAATGCCATTTGGGTTGAAGAATGCGGAGCAACAAATCGAGAGCCATGGTAACCCTATTCCATGATATGATGCACAAGAAAATTGAGGTTTATGTCGATTTACATGATCACCAAGTCTCGAACGAAAAGGAGCATATCCAAGTCTTAAGGAAATTATTTTTGAGGTTGAGGAAAGTCCAATCAAGCTTAACCCAAAGAAAGTATACCTTTGGAGCCAGTCGAAAACTGCTAGGATTTATAGTCGGTGAAAAGGGATTGAGGTTGACCTGCACAAGGTCAAGGCTATACAAGAATTGCCTCGCCTACACACAAAAAGAAGTTCGAGGTTTCTTAGGAAGATTAAATTACATTACTCGGTTTATTTCTGGCCCGATCGAGAAATGTGATCCCATATTTCATCTTCTTAAAAACACGATCCAGGTGTGTGGGACGAGGAATGTCAGAAGACCTTCAATAAAGTAAAGCAATACCTATCCAATCCTCCGGTATTGACACCGCCTAATCCAGAGAAGCCTTTAATCCTCTATTTGACGGTACTTGATAATTCAATGGGATGTGTGCTCGGCCGAGACGATGAGTCAGGAAAGAAAGAAAAGGCAATATACTACCTTAGTAAAAAGTTCACCGAGTGTGAAACAAGGTACTCACCAATTGAGAAATTATGTTGTGCCTTGGTGCGGACAACTCGGAGGCGAGGCGTTACATGTTGTATCATACGACTTGGCTCATCTCAAGCTAGACCTCTTGAAATACCTAATGGAGTCAACTACTTTGAATGGACGGATGGCAGATGGCAAATTTTACTTTCGAGTTTGACATAGTTTATGTAAACCAAAAGACGATAAAAGGAAGTGCAATAGTGAATTTTCTGGCCAGTAGAGCTCTGGCAGATTACGAGCCTTTAGACTTCGATTTCTCTAATGAAGACCTAATGTACGTAGCAACCACTGAAGAAGGTACCTCAGAAAGTCATCCTTGGAAACTGAACTTCGACGGGGCATCGAATGCTATAGGCAATAGAATTGGGGCAGTTCTGGTGTCCCCAAACAGAGATCATTACCCATTCACTTGTAAATTGGATTTTGATTGTACAAACAATATGGCAGAGTATGAAGCTTGTATCATGGGTATCCGTGCCACTATAGAATACAAAATTAAGGCGCTGGAAGTTTACAGAGACTCTGCATTAGTGATTTATCAACTTAAAGGAGAATGGGAGACGAGAGATCCCAAATTGGTCGAATACAAAAGATTGGTCCAAGAACTGATCAAAGAGTTCGATGACATCACTTTCAGTTATCTACCGAGGGACGAAAATCAGATGGCTGATGCTCTAGCCATATTGGCTTCTATGGTACGAGCAAACAACAAGGAGGATATGAGGCCTATACAAATGAGCATTTATGAGGTCCCAGCCCATTGTTACAACGTGGAAAAAGAGGAGCAAAATGATCACCCGTGGTATCACGATATATTACAATATGTGAAAGATCATAAATACCCCGATCAGGTAACCGAAAATGACAAAAGGACGTTGAGAAGACTAGCTTGTGACTATGTCTTAGACGGAGAGATCCTATACAAAAGGAGAAAGGATCAAGTGCTATTGAGATGTGTGGATGGCGCCGAGGCTAAGCAGATCCTAGAAGAAGTTCACGAGGGTGCCTGTGGAACACATGCCAATGGGTTCACAATGGCCAGACAAATCATGAGATTCGGGTATTATTGGTCTACCATAGAAAGAGATTGCATTGATTATGCTAAGAAATGTCATAAGTGCCAAATTTATGGGGACAAGATTCATGTACCACCCTCACCTTTACATGTTATGACCTCCCCATGGCCTTTTTCTATATGGGGCATGGACGTCATTGGACCAATTTCTCCAAAAGCTTCCAATGGACATCGGTTCATCTTCGTGGTAATTGATTACTTCACTAAATGGGTAGAGGCCACTTCATATGCTAATGTGACAAAATCAGCAGTCAGCAAGTTCCTAAAAAAAGAAATCATATGTCGATATGGAATGCTTGAGAGGATCATATCTGATAATGCGTCAAACTTGAACAACAGCATGATCACAGAATTTTATAGGCAATTTAAGATCAGACATCACAATTCATTATTGTATCACCCAAAAATGATCGGTGCAGTAGAAGCAGCTAATAAAAACATCAAGAGGATAGTAGGGAAGATGACTGAGACTTACAAAGATTGGCACGAGAAGTTACCATTTGCCCTTTTCGCCTATCGAACGTTAATCGTAACCTCCATCGGGCAACTCCTTTCTCATTGGTTTATGGAATGGAGCGATTTACCCATCGAAGTTGAAATTTCATCCTTCGAGTATTGTCCGAATTGAAATTGGATGAAGCGAATGGATCCAAGCTCGATATGATCAATTGAATCTGATCGAAGAAAATAGGTTGAAAGCTATCCGTCATGGTCAGATGTACCAAAAGCGAATGATGCGAGTATACAACAAAAAGTGCTTCCAAGAGAATTCCACGAGGAGACTTAGTTTTGAAAAAGATCCTCCCATACAAAAGGATTTCAGAGGAAATGGATGCCAAATTGGGAAGAACCTTATGTGGTGAAAAAGGCTTTCTCTGGAGGGGCTCTAATTTTGGCCGAAATGGATGGGAAAAATCTATCCAATCCCATTAATTGATTCGCTTAAGAAGTATTATGCTTGAAAAAGGAAAGGCTAAAGTGAAAACGCTTTAAGACCTAAAAAAAATCGGAGGCCAAAGCGAAAACCGTAAAGGGCTTTAAGACCTAAAAAAAATAAGGCGGCTTAGAGAGGCCAAAGACGAAAAAAAAATCGGAGAGGCCGTAAAGGGTGCTTTGAGACCAAAGGGCTTTGAGTCGAAAACCCGATAAGGGCGGCTCAAATTCACACGAAAGAGGAGGTATATGACAATTTTTGTTCTCCCAGAATTAGCAAAAGGAGGAATGTTACACCTCGGAATATCTACAAAGCACTGCAGATCTCCCAACGTCTATTCAGCTCAAAATGATCTTCGGAAGGATTCGGTTGTGAAGCTCAGGCTGCAATATCTGGGGCACCTACTTTTTCTTTTTACCCATTTTTTGTACTCCAATAATGTTTACTTTTGTTGATTTAATCCAATTCTATTCTTCATAAATTCCATTGTTATTTTAAATCTTTAAGTTGTTTGCAATTGAAATAACGACCCATGGACCCATAATGCTTCCATAAAAGGAGTTCCACCTATTACTCTGGAAGCCTCTAAACAGTGTAGGAACCTAAAACAAGACTATTGTTTAGGAACCACCACACTTAGGGGTTGGAAACGTTCGAGGAAGAGGAGTCCAAAATTATGACCATTTCTTCAGATTCGCAGTCATAGATATCAGACAAGATGTTGCGTCGTGCAAGTGACCTTGACGAATGACGAGCAATTACTACCCTAATCTTGTAAAAGAGATCATTCCCATGACATCCTGCATTCATGCAAATGTCCTTCATAATATCATTGCATCTTAATTATTATAAAAAATCATCATTCTCATGACATTCTGCATTCATGTAAATGTCATCCATATCACACGTAGTTAGGAGCATTTGAGTCATTCTGACCATAGCATCCGCACCCTTTGGCATAAACACAAACATATAAAATTGAGTCTACAGGATATGTCCCTAGAGGACGGTGTAGCAACACTATTGAAGATTACCTTATTACCACTGACCAGCAGTGGGATAAGTTGAAGATTATCCTATTACCATCGACCAGCGGTGGAATGGGTGGTCCTATTGCCATCGACCAGCGGTGGAATAGGTTGAAGACTGTCCTATTACCACTGACCAGCAGTGGAATAGGTTGAAGACCGTCCTATGTCCCTGACCAGCAGTGGAATGGGTCAAAAATTGTAGATCTTGTCACCCTAACCAGTAGTGGGGCAAGATCGGAGGTGAATCTTGGCTCCCTAACCAGTAGGGAACATGATTTAAGCCACCGTCCTATTGTCACCGACCAAAGAAGGAATGGGTCAAAATTGTAGATCTTGTCGCCTAACTAGTAGTGGGGCAAGGTCGAAGCGAATCTTGGCTCCCAACCAAGAGGGAACATAATTTAAGCCACGTCCTATTGCCACCGACCAAAGAAGTGGAATGGGTCAAAATTGTAGATCTTGTCGCCTAACCAAGAGTGGGGCAAGGTCAAAGGCGAATCTTGGCTCCCAACCAAGAGGGGAACATGATTTAAGCCACTCCTATTGCCACCGACCAGCAAAGTGGAATGGGTCAAAATTGTAGATCTTGTCGCCCAACCAAGAGTGGGGCAAGGTCGAAGGAGAATCTTGGCTCCCAACCAAGAGGGAACATGATTTAAGCCACCGCCACTATTCAAAATTGTAGATCTTGTCACCCTAACCAGTAGTAGGGCAAGGTCGGGCGAATCTTGGCTCCCTAACCAAGAGGGAACATGATTTAAGCCAAGTGGAAATGGGTCAAAAATTATAGATCTTGTCGCCCTAACCAATAAGGAACATGATTTAGGCTACCGTCCTATGTCCCTGACCAGCAGTGGAATTGGTCAAAAAAATTGTAGATCTTGTCGCCCTAACCAGTAGTGGGGTAAGATCGAAGGCAAATCTTGGCTCCCTAACCAGTAGGGAGCATGGTTAAGCTTTAGTCCTATTACTGTAACTAGCAGTGGAATAGGCTGAAAACCAAAGACCTCATCTCTCTGGAAATACAGTGGAGCAATCTAAAATAAACAAGTCACATCCCATTAAAGTCGCAGCAAGAGCAAATTGAAGCCACAGATCCCATCTCGTCGAAGTAGCGGTGGAGTGGATCAAAGCAACAAGGTATGGTGGACTAAAACAAGGCTACCTGAACAAGAATGGCACCAAAGAAGTCAAGACTCGGCGAGACCGGGCAAAATTGGCCTTTTGAAAGTCTTTGCTCCATTTCCGTTGCACGACAATGAGCAAAGAGGGGCAGCTGTACAAGCCCAATTCTGCCGGGCCCGTTTTACAACCCAAACTTAAACTCAACTACCCAGACCAAAACTAAACAAAACAAAACCCAAAAAATAGAATAAACCCAAAAATAAAATAGGCCCAATTTACAAGTGGCCCAGAAGGCCCAAAAATTAAAAAAAAAATTTTCAGAATGCTAGGGTTTCTAAAAACCCTAGCGCCGCAGCCACCTAACCCTAGCTACTGGCGGCGCCGAACCAACCCCTACCTACCCTGACCCTTCAACTTCTGACACCCCCTTGCCTCTGCGACCACCTACCGAAGCCACCGACCACCGTCCCGTCACCGCCTCGCCCATACCCTGCAAAAGGAAACCAACACGCAAAGAAACAGAGGCAATAGAGCAGAGAAGCAAAAAAATGACAGCAAACAATTGTAAAAGGCTATAAAAGCCGATTCAGATATTGTAAAAGGGATTCCCCTTTTTTTTCTTTCCGATCAAAAATACATACAGAGATTCAAAAAAATAAAAAAACGAAACAGATCTGCTAACGCTGAAACAGAAGGCCGAAAGAGGTGATTTTTTTTACTTTTAAGTTTTTTTATTACAAATCCTCTTATTAGTGCGGGTGTACCAAAAATATATATTAAAAACTCCTAAAAACATATAAAAAAAGAAAAAAAAAAGGGTACCTGTTGCGATTTTCGGCCACCGTGTACGGCGGCCGGCGACGGCGACCGGCGTGGCGGCGACCTGTCGAAAATCTCACCGGACTCCCCCCTTGCAGAGAAAAAAAAAGAAAGAAATTTTTTTTAAAAACCCTCAGCAGAATGATTTTTTTTCTGACTTTAGGGCTTTAAATAGCCCCTCAAAACGACGTCGTTTTGGGGCTGACCTTTAATGCCCAAAACGACGTCGTTTTGCCCCTAGGATCCGCGTGTTGACCCGACCCGCCTCAGGATCCGCGTGTTTTTAAATCAATGGGTTATTTGCCATTTTGGCCCTTCCGCTTTTTCAAACATTTGCAATCAGACCTTTTCCAATTTTCAAATTTAACCCTATGATTATTTCGGTTCGCAATTTAGTCCTTTGTCTTTTTATGCGTTTTGGTAGAAGGGTTTATTGCCTCTTTGGTCCCTCCAAGATTTTTCTTGGCGTGTAAATAGGCCCTTTTCTTTTATTTTATTTTGAATTGACCCCAAACTTTCATTCTAAATGGAATTTAATCCTATTTTAGTTATTTTGCAATTTTTTTAGTCTTTTGTTATTATATTGTTGTTATTACCATTATTATATTTTTATGTAGATGTTTTATTATTATTCCGTTTCACTAACTTTATTATTATTATTATTATTATTATTATTTTTATTACATTTTGATTATTTGTTTGCTACCATTATTATTTATTATTACGATTGTATATGTTGTTATTTTATTTTTCTACTATTATTATGAGTGAGATTGTTATTTTATTTATTATTATTTATTTATTTTCATTATTATTATTATTATTATTTATTATTATTTTATCCATATTATTACTACTATTATATTATTTTTATATGTTTACATTTTATTTATTTATTTTGTATATACTATTTCATGTATTAATTGCCATAATTATTTTTTTTTACGTATTATCATCGTTATTTCATGTTCATTTCAAGTATCATCTATTATTTGGTCATTTTATTTATTTATTTATTTATTTTTTATTTTTACTCCACTACTACCTTGTTATTATCATATTATTATTATTATTATTATTATTATTATTATTATTATTATTATTATTATTATTATTATTATTATTATTATCATTATTAGTGTTACTATTATTATTATTTGCGTTTTTATTTACTACATTCACATCCATATTTGTTCTCTTCGTTTTGTATTATATTATTAAACAAAACACCTTTTGTAAAATCATCATATTTCACCTAAAAGATTTTAAAATAAGGTAATGTTTTGTATTTAGAAATTGAAAAATAGTGCCCTAACGTCTTTGGGTTGCGATTTTTCGTTTAACTAAATAACTTAACATCCGCTTACTGAAATTTTGCGAATCACGAGACGACTTTGATTACGAGAGATTAAAATATCGTGTCCTAACGTGCTGGATGTGATGTTTATATCTTTTCGGGACAAAGAAATCTCAAATTTTGACTCGAGCCTTTTCTTAAAATTAATACGATACGATGCGTTTTATAAAATTTCTACCCTCCATTTAAAGGTTTTAAAATAAAGGCAATGTTTTGTATTTAGGAATTCGGGGAATAGTGCCCTAACGTGCTGGGTTGCGATTTTCCGTTTGACTAAATAACTAAACATCCTTTTGATAAACTTCGTAAAATCATGAGATAGCTTTGATTACGAAGGTTTAGAATATCATGTCCTAACGGGCTGGATGTGATGTTTGTATCCTTTCGGAACAAAGAAATCTCAGCCCAAACATTCCAAACATTTTCTAAAGGATCCGTACTTTAAAACCTTTTCAAATTCCCGACATTAAGACACTAAGTAATCATTTTGGTACCAATTTTGGGCGTATCGAGGGTGCTAACCCTTCCTCGTGCGTAACCGACTTTTGAACTCGTTGTTTGAATTTCGTGGACCAAAATCGTTGTTTTGATAAATCAAATTATTTATTAAAAACAACCGTTTTACAAGGTGACCCGATCACACCTCAACAAAAAAAGGATTGGTGGCGACTCCCTGTCTTTTTTCGTTTTAAAAAACCAAAGTCGAACCCCTTTTTTTTTGTTTGTTTTCAAAAAATGGTTACGACAGCATCACAAATTGATTTCGCTACTTTGGGATCTTCCCAGTTTGACATATTAATGATCGGAACTGATCCTTGGGGTACGATATTGGTCATGCACTCCTCTCTTCAAAAGGTTGGATATATTGCTTAGGAAGGGCTTTAAGACCTAGTTCAGACAAACCCTTCACTCCATTCCCTTGGTTAATAACAAAGTCAATGAGAGCAGAAGAATCATTGAATGGATCGGCAAGTGTTGGCGTAACATCCTAAATGTGGGCCTGACGCATTTATATGATAGTTTAATATGTTAAATTGAGATTTTAAGGATCGGGTTTTTTTTATTATGGTTTAAATTAGTGCTCTAGGTATTTTAAAGTGATACATATTAGGCTTTAAAATTTGGGTTAGGTGGCTAATAAATGGTGTTAGCTCATAATTTAAGTAGATAGTTAATTAAGTGACAAAATTTGGGCTTGTGGCTCAAAGATTTGAGGAGCTTTAAGTGGGCATAAGGTGGAGTCATAAGGGGGGAGGAGTTTTGGCCAAGTGAGGGCTACTTAGAGCCCAAGTTTTGGGTCAAAATTTCGGCACTTAGGAGCCTTAGGAGTGGATGGCACACTAGCTACAAAATAAGGATTTTAATTCTTTTATTTTCTTGATAAATATGAAGATAATGAAGAGAAAGATGAGGGCTATTTTCAGGAGATAAGGGATTAAGATAACAAGGAAGATAAAAGCTATCGGATGACAAAGAGAGTTGGCCAAAATCCAACTCGGGAGGGAGTGTATTGTCAAATCTATATAAGCCAAGTGATCATCCTTTCTTTCAATTTTCTCTCTTCTTCCTCACCTAGCCAATTTCTCTTCTTCTTTTCTCTCAAAACCTTTTCTTTGCGCAACTCTCCAAACACGGTTTACTTTCCCTCTTCTCTTCTCAAAGTCAATCTACAAGTGAAATCTCTATTTTCAAAGATGCACCAGAAGTCGTATACTCCTCTTTAATCCGATGAGTTTTGAGATTTTTCCTTTTCTGTGATTCATTTGTTTTGATCAACTCCTAATCTAAATCATTATTTCCAAGGCCCCATCGATTATACTCTTTACTCCTCGAAGCTGAATCTGTTCCATTAAAGCCGATTTGATGGAAAAGCCAAAGGTAGGTGGTGGTAGGTTTGGCCGAATGGCCTTCCATGATTCCTTTTTACTTTGGTCGAATATTGTTTGGGTTAGGTTGGTTGTGTATATCGGTTGGTTTGATATTTGTTTTGATGGTGGCCGAATATAGGTAGGGAGGTGATGTTTCTTAGGGAAATTCGGGATTCGACAAATAAGGCTCTACGTTAACGATAATAGATTTTTGCGATAACAGGTGTGTAATACTTCCCCACCATCTAGATCTAATCATAAAATGCATGATCATAATATTTATATGTTTTGATAATTGCCAACATCTCGGTTTATTGATGAAAGCCCAAGGAGGGTAAAAGCGGATCACCAGGTTAGTAAATAATCTGTTTAAATGTTATAAGTAAAATGCTTATATGTGATTGCATGGGTTGGGTTGATGAAAGGAGGAAGTTATACGTTATATGTGTAGCGACTTTACCGTGATCTGATGTAGCGGCTATTACCGTGAATTGTCATACGAGCTTTGGCCATTATATGTTATAAGGGCTTCGGCCATCATATGTGGATGAGCAGCATGACTGCCATCTTGGCGTGTAGCGGTGTGGGTCGATTGTAGAAATCCCCAATGGTGTGAATGGTTGGTACGGGGGCGTGTAGCGGATGGAAACCTAGGCAAACGGGTTGGGCCTTGCATATTATTTGTTGTTAATTTTTATTATGAGTATTAAAGCTGTTTATTTTGTATAACTGGCCTAAGGCCCAAAAATCTAGTGGTGCATGAGGGTTGCACACTAAGTCTCATGACTCACCCTTTTAATTAACATTTGGTGATACCTAGTGCTCCTGACCCGGTGGAGAGGAACACAAGGTGGCTATCTTGAGAAGAATATGTGGATTTGGCAAAAGACTCAAGTTAATTGTTTTATATCGTATTTTGATTAATGGATTTTAAACTTCAATGTAATAAGGCCATGGGCCTTTGGTTTATATTCATTTTGTTATGGGCTTTTATTACTTTTAGTTATTTAAATTTTACTTTAATTAAACTAAGGCATGTAATTAAGTTGGGTTTTATTTTACAAAGGCACGTTCTATATTAAATATATTTGGGTTTTTTTGAAAATACGACATGTTTGACAAAATTTTCCTTAGTGACATACCAGATCCGGTTGTAGTGTTTGGGCCTTGTTTGGGGTGTTACAAATTGGTATCAGAGCTCGGTTCAAAACTCAGCTCTAGGGGTTTTTGGGCTCAAAATGTTTTCTAAAGATGAGCTTTTAAAATATACATGTTTTTAAATAATAACAGGTTTTTTAGCTCGGCATGGCACCTGCGTCTCAACCCAAGTCCACTGTAAGTACTCCGAACCATTGTGTGATATATTTATGTGGGCTTCATGGGCTTTATGGGAAGTAGACTAAGTTAGAATTAGAACTTGATGGACTTTAGGCTTAGTACAAACTACTTCTTAAAATTCATAAAACTTAATTTCACTTGAACAAACTTGATTAACGAGCAGTAAGGCTAGGTGTAATGTAAATCATCACGCATGTCTAGGAAGGATCCGAAAGAGCACGGTATTTAAGCGATCCTAGTGACTCACCTCCTCTTCGCTGGAATCCTACATGGTGCGTAGTGACTATTCACCTTAGTCAAGTTAGGGTGTGGCAATGGGCATACGCATGTCTAGGAGTGGATTCAGGGAGAGCTTGGTATTTAAGCAGTCCTAGCGACTCACCTCCTCTTCGTTAGAATCTTACATGGTGCGTAGTGACTATTCACCCTAGTCTGCGAGGATTTATTAATGGGCTAAACCTTATAATTAAAACCCAAAGGACCAACCACCTATTTTGAAAAAAAAATTCCAAGGTTTTGAAAAAAATTTTCAAAACATATTTGATTTGTGAAAATTTTCGATCAACCATGAACTTATAAAATACCTATGTTTGAAAATTTACGAAAATCTCACGTTTACAAGAATAACCTGCACCATGAAATTAGTTTTTTTTCCAAAAGTACCTGTTTGAAAAAAAAATTACCAAACTACCCTTACTTGGCAAAAATGACCAAAATACCTCGATTTTTAAAATTACTGAAATACCCCTAGATTTTCAAAATTATCGAAATACCCCTAGATTTTAAAAATGACTAAAATACCCTCAGATTTTCAAAATTACCAAAATACCCCTAGATTTCCAAAATTATTGAAATACCCCAGATTTCTAAAATTACCGAAGTACCTCCGGGATTATAAAATTACCAAAACACCCCTATTTCACAAAATCACCAATGACCCTATTTTGAAAAATTACAAAAATACCCCTATAGGATAAAATTATGAAAATACCCCTGGGTAGTGGAAAACAACAACAATGACAACCACAACACTTTTACGTAATGAGCGCGAGTTCATAAATGTTGATGATTGAATGAATGAACTTAAGGCAGTAGTGTGTGTATGAATTGAAAAACTACTTTTTAGAACTATTAATCATAAGACTGTTCGCGATAAATCAGTGGAAAGAAATAATAATTCATAAAATTCTTAATCAGATAAATGTAACTCGGAAGAATGAGTTCAAAGGGTCAATGACGTCTGCGCGTGGGCCGCGTAGGGTAGAATGACCGCATCGAGCCGATGGGGTGCAGCCACGGTCGAGAAACGAGATGCCGGAACTGTCGGCTGTAGAAGGAGAATTTCAGGATGAGGCGCCCAGAGATGATGCTGTATCTCAGGCGATGTTGAGGGTTTTAGAGAGGGTTGCTAGAGTAGGCAGGGGCACGAGAGCTCAAAAATCTGTGCCAGAACGGCTTAAGGCCAATGGAGCGAAGTGTTTAGGGAGTTTCTAGTGTAGCCCTAACACAACCGAGTATTGGATGGAAGCGGTGGCGTATAATGGATGACTTAAATTTTACGGTGGAGGAGAAGTTGAAAGGGTCGTGTCTCTTCTTGAGGCGAGGCTTACCGATGGTGGCTCACGGTGAAAGAAGGTCTTCTATAGATCGATTGATCGGGATTTCTTTAGGGAGTCATTTCATGGAAAGTATGTTGGAGCCAGCTATATAGATGCCCAAAGGAAGGCATTCCTGAACTTGGTACAGGGAAGTAAGTATGTGGCCGAATATGAGGTTGAGTTTCTGCGCTTGAGCCGTTACGCTCGAGGAATGGTAGCAACGGAGTATGAACGTTGTGTTCGGTTTGAAGATGAAATTTGAGAATTGAGTTAAGGGTTTTGATAGCACCATAGCGGAAAAGTTTTTGTTATTTTGGTAGATAAGTTTAAAATAGTGAAGAAGTGAAAGCGGGTTAAGAGGCAAGAAAGGGATAAGGATCGGGGTAAGAATAAGAGGAGTTTTGGGCCATCAAGAGCATCGGGGAATTTTCAGAAGAGGCCTAGGGGTGATGGGCGATTCGTGCTCAAACAAGTCAAAATCAAGCATGTTCTACATGTGGGAGGACGCGTTATGGAGTCGAGAATAAAAAGCA
Source organism: Gossypium rotundifolium (assembly GCA_025506655.1). Classification (NCBI taxonomy): domain Eukaryota; kingdom Viridiplantae; phylum Streptophyta; class Magnoliopsida; order Malvales; family Malvaceae; genus Gossypium; species Gossypium rotundifolium. The sequence continues at coordinate 18,716,387 of CP106734.1, forward strand.
GGTGGATGCTTTAGGTATGGGTCTGAGAACATCGATTAAGAATCGTCCCTAAATGAATCAAGGCGACCAAGCGGCCGAGGTGTTGATCAAGTGAGGAGAGGTGATCAGCCTAGACCAAGGGGTCGAGGTGCGGGTAGAGGAGAAAATGGAGTGGTCGTGATCGTGAAGCACACGGTAGAGGTGCCGATGATGTAAATACAAGATAGTGGGTCTAGTTTATGCGATTCGTCAACGGGGAGGATGTTGGCCTTGCCGGATGTCATAACCGATGCGTTTCTTATAGTGACCCTTTTCTTGCTTTGATTGATATTGGGTCAACCCACTCCTATATTGCATGTTCGATATCGAGACCTTAAGTATAGATCACAAACAACTACTAGAAAGATGGTGTGGTTAGTCCCCAGGACAATCTAGGGTAGTAGACAAGCTATTTAAGGATGTACCTTTAGAGACTCAAGGGGTAGTGTTTACGGCAAACTTAATGGAATTTCCATTCGGGGAGTTCGATCTTATCCTAGGAATGGATTAGTTGTCAAAGCATCGTGCTAAGTTGGATTGTGGGACTAAGTGCATGGTGTTAAGTACCCCGGAAGGCGGGGAGATGGTTGTATTAGGAGAAAGAAGGAATTATTTGTCCAACGTAGTGTCGGCCTTGAAAGCTGTTAAGATGATTCAAAAGGGATGTAACGCCTTTTTAACTTTTATTAGTGCTTTGGATGCTAAAGAGGTGACTGTTGATGAGGTTCGAACAGTCAAAAATTTCGCAGACGTTTTTAGAGGAGTTGCCAAGATTACCCCGGATCGCGAGGTGAAGTTTAGAATAGAACTACTCCCGGGTATGACACCGATATCTATTGCCCCTTATCGAATGGCGTCGAAGGAGCTGGTGGAGCTCAAGGCTCAGATTCAAGAGCTATTAGATCGAGGATTCATCCGACTGAGTGTGTCTCCATGGGGAGCGCCGATCCTATTTGTGAAAAAGAAGGACGGGACTATGCGCATGTGCATAGATTACCGCCATTGAATAAGCTGACCATCAAGAACAAGTACCCATTCTGAGGATAGGCGACTTGTTCGATCGACTTAAGGGGTCAAAGATGGTATTTTCAAAGATAGATTTAAGGTCGAGGTATCATCGACTTAAGGTGAAGGAAGCGAGATATCCATAAGACGACTTTACGGACAAGGTACAGGTATTATGAGTTCTTAGTAATGCCATTCGGATTGATGAACGCCCAAATGCATTCATGGATATGATGAATCGGGTTTTCCAACCCTACGGACCGGAAATCGTTGTGTTCATAGTTGTATCCTAGTGTATTCCAAGTCCGAGGAAGAACATGATGAGCATCTCCGGTGGTGTTGCAAGTGTTAAGGAAAAGAAGCTTTATGCCAAGTTCAGCAAGTGTGAATTTTGGCTGAAGGAAGTTACATTCTTAGGGCATGTGGTGTCTGTAGAAGGAATAAAGGGTAGACCCTCGGAAGATTGAGGCAGTATTAGATTGGAAACCACCTAAGTCTGTGACAGAGGTTCGTAGTTTCTTAGGGTTAGCAGGCTACTACAGGAGATTTGTTGAAGGGTTCTCATCAATAGCAGCACCTCTGACGAAGTTGTTGAGAAAGGAGGTACCTTTCGTATGGGCGGATAAGCAGCAGGAGAGCTTTGAAAAGCTTAAGAGAGTATTGACAGAGGCTCTGGTTTTGATTCAGCTGGAAGCAGGAAAAGACTTTGTGGTATATTGTGATGCTTCCCATACAGGATTGGGATGTGTTCTAATGCAAGACGAGAAAATGGTCACTTATGCGTCTCGACAATTGAGGCCACATGAGGTTAACTATCCGACGCATGATCTAGAGTTGGCTGCAGTAGTGTTCGCTCTAATAGTGTGGAGGCACTACTTGTATGGAGAAAGGTCGGTGATTTACAAAGACCACAAGAGTCTGAAATATTTGTTGACCTAGAAGGAGCTGAATTTGAGACAGCGAAGGTGGGTGGAGTTACTGAAAGACTATGACTATTCAATAGAGTATCACCCGGGCAAGGCAAATGTGGTGACAGATGCCCTAAGTTAGAAAGTGGTGTCGAATCTGAGGGCGATGTTAGCACATCTTAGCCTTTATGATGATAGAAGTTTACTAGCAGAGTTGCAAGTGAAGCCGACGTGGTTAAGTCAGGTAAAGGAGAAATAGTTGGTAGATGGGGATCTGAGTGCTAAGCTACGGCAAGTGCAGGATGGGAAATTGGAAGGCTATGGTGTAAACGGTGACGAAGTGCTGTGCTTTCGGGGTAAGGTTTGTATACTGAAGGATGAGAAATTAAGGCAGAGAATTTTTCGGGAATCGCATAGCAGTCCATATGCTATGCATCCTGGAGGAAGTAAGTTATACAGGGATCTACGGGATCAGTTTTGGTGGCCTGGTCTTAAGCGAAAAGTTACAGAATTTGTAGGGAAGTGTTTAACGTGTCAGCAGGTTAAAGCTGAACACCAAGTACCTTAGGGTTTACTTCAGCCGATAAAGATTCTGCAATGGAAGTGGGAGAGAACTACCATGGACTTCGTTAGTGGGCTTCCCCTTACGCCCACTAAGAAAGATTCAATTTGGGTAATTGTGGATCGACTGATGAAGTCTACTCACTTCATACCGATTCGAGTGGACTTTTCTCTACAAAAGTTGGCTAAGTTGTACGTGGCTGAGATTGTAAGATTACATGGTGTGCCAGTGTCGATCATGTCGGATCGGGACCCTAGGTTCACGTCACAATTTTGGAAGGCTCTTCATCAGGCAATGGGGACAAAGTTAGACTTGATCTGCTTTTCACCTGGTGATGGTCGGTCTGAGAGGTAATCCAGTCTTGGAGGATATGCTAAGGGTTGCATCATCGATTTTAGGGGTAGTTGGGAGGAGCATTTACCCTTGGCTGAATCCGCATACAATAATAGCTATCAAGCTAGTATTCAAATGGCGCCGTATGAAGCATTATATGGAAGGAGATCTGTACTCCAACTTGTTAAGCGGAGTTGAGTGAGCGTCGGTATTGGGTCAAAACTAGTTTGAAGCAGAGAAAAAGTTAAGTTAATCTGGACTCGATTGAAAGAAGCGTCGATCGGCGAAATCTTATGCGGATCTAAAGCAGAAGGAGGTGAAATTCACAGTAGGAGATCAAGTCTTCTTGAAGGTATCTCCGTGGAAGAAAGTAATGAGGCTTGGACGAAAGGGTAAGTTAATTCCTCGATTTATTGGGCCTTATCGGGTGTTAAAATGTGTGGGCCCCATGGCTTATCATTTGGAGTTGCCTTCAAAGTTGGAGCAAATACATGACGTGTTTCATGTCTCGATGCTGAGACGTTATCGATCTGATCCATCGCACATAGTGCCGATAGAAGAGATAAAAGTAAGCCAGTTTGTCTTTTGAGGAGGAGCGATTGCAAATCCTAGATCGAGGCGTAAAAGTGTTGAGAAAGAAGTCCGTTCCTTTGGTTAAAGTTTTATGGAGAAACCATGGCGCAGAGAAGAGGCAGCGTGGGAGCAGGAGGATGTTATCACGACAACGGTATCCCATCTTTTTGATCGGGTAAATTTCGAGGTAGAAATTTATTTTAAGGGTAAACGGTAACATCCTAAATGTGGGTCTAGCATTTATATGATAGTTTAATATGTTAAATTGAGATTTTAAGGATCGGGCTAATTTTTTTTTATTATGGTTTAAATTAGTGCTCTGGGTATTTTAAAGTGATATATATTGGGCTTTAAAATTTGGGTTAGGTGGCTAACAAATGGTGTTAGCTCATAATTTAAGTAGATAGTTAATTAAGTGACAAGCTGGGCTTGTGGCCCAAAGATTTGAGGAGCTTTAAGTGGGCATAAGGTAGCGTCATAAGGGGAGAGGAGTTTGGGCCAAGTGAGGGCTACTTAGAGCCCAAGTTTTGGGTCAAAAATTTGGCACTTAGGAGCCTTAGGAGTGGACAGCACACTAGCTACAAAATAGGGATTTTAATTCTTTTATTTTCTTGATAAGTACGAAGATAATGAAGAGAAAGATGAGGGTTATTTTTAGGGAGATAAGGGATTAAGATAATAAGGAAGATAAAAGCTATCAGATGACAGCAGAGTTGGTCAAAAATCCAACTCTAGGAGGGGGAGTGTATTGCCAAAATCTATATAAGCCAAGTGATCATCCTTTCTTTCAATTTTTCTCTCTTCTTCCTCACCTAGCCGAATATCTCTTCTTCTTTTCTCTCAAAACCTTTTCTTTGCAACTCTCTAAACAGGTTTACTTTCCCTCTTCTTTTCTCAAAGCCAATCTACAAGTGAAATCTCCGTTTCTCGAAGGTGCAATAATAGTATACTCCTCTTTAATCCGGTGAGTTCGGGATTATTCCTTTTCTGTGATTCCTTTGTTTTGTTCAACTCTAATCTAAATCATTGTTTCCAAGGCCCGTCGATTATACTCTTTACTCCTCGGCCAGAATACATTCCATTAAAGCCGATTTGGTGGAAAAGCAGAAGGTAGGTGGTGGTAGGTTTGGTAGAATGGCCTTCCATGATTCCTTTTGCTTTGGCCGAATATTGTTTAGGTTAGGTTGGTTGTGTATATCGGTTGGTTTGATATTTGTTTTGATGGTGGCCGAATATAGGTAGGGAGGTGGCGTTTCTTAGGAAATTCGGGATTCGACAACTAAGGCTCTACATTAAGGATAATAGATTTTCGCGATAACGGTGTGTAATACTTCCCACCATCTAGATCTAATCATAAAATGCATGATCATAAGATTTATATGTTTTGATAATTTCCAACATCTCGGTTTATTGATGAAAGCCCAAGAAGGGTAAGCGGATCACCGGGTTAGTAAATAATTTATTTAAATGTTATAAGTAAAATGCTTGTATGTGATTGCATGGGTTGGGTTGATGAAAGGAGGAAGTTATCGTTATATGTGTAGCGACTTTCTGTGATCGATGTAGCGGCTATTCTTAAGTGAATTGTCATCTGAGCTTGGCCATTATATGTTATAAGGGCTTGGCCATCATATGTGGATGAGCGACATGACCGCCATCTTGGCGATGTGGCGGTGTGGGTCGATTGTAGAAATCTCCAATGGTGTGAGCGGTTGAGTGCAGGCGTGTAGCGGATGGAAACCTAGGCAAGCGTGTTGGGCCTTGTATATTATTTGTTGTTAATTTTATTATGAGTATTAAAGCTGTTTATTTTGTCTAACGGCCTAAGGCCCAAAAATCTAGTGGTGCATGAGGGTTGCACATTGAGTCTCGTGACTCACCCTTTTAATTAACATTTCGGTGATACCTAGTGCTCCGGACCAAAATTTGAAGAGGAACACAAGGTGGCCATGCAGAAGAATATGTGGATTTGGCAAAAAGACTCAAGTTAATTGTTTTATATCGTATTTTGATTAATGGATATTAAACTTCAATGTAATAAGGCCATGGGCCACGGGTTTATATTCTGTTTTGTTATAGGCTTTTATTACTTTTAGTTATTTAAATTTTTACTTTAATTAAACTAAGGCATGTAATTAAGTTGGGTTTTATTTTACAAAGGCACGTTCTATATAAAATACATTTGGGTTTTTTTTGAAAATACGACATATTTGACAAAATTTTCCTTAGTGACATACCAGATCCGGTTGTAGTGTTTAGGTCGGATTTGGGGTGTTACAGTTGGAGCCATTAGTTTGTGTAAATTTGGAGTTAAAAGAGAGCGAGGTGCTGGTTGTGGAAGAGGATAAGAGTGATACAAGAGAAGGCAAGTCTTGGTTTCATTGGAGTGCCTATTTATATAGAAAATTTTCAAGGTTGACATTGACTTTAGTGCGCTTTGTCTTGAAATTTAGTTTAGCGACTCTTTTGAAAAGTCTTTTGAAAAGTCTTTGTGGAAGAAATCTTTTGAAAGTCTTTTGAAAAGTTCTTTAAAATTGAGTGTTTAGCATTCTTGTCAAAAAGTGCTTTTGAGAAATAAAATGTCCATTTTAGACATGTTATTATCAAGTAACAAATATACATTTAAATAAATTTTAAATTAGTTAATATTATTATATTTAGTAAGAATATAAAAAATTACTATAACTTGTTAATATTTTAATATATAAAATATAAATTTTAATTTTAAATATTTGTAAGTAATAAATATTAATTAGTTATAAAATTTAATTAGAATATATAAACTACATTTTAAATATTTAAATATAACCATTAAATATTTATAATTAATATTTTAAAAATATTTTTTATTTTTAATTAATAATTTTAACACATTTATAATTAAGCTCCACGAAAAAAAGGAAAGTAATATATTATTAGAGGGTGAAAAAGTAATTAAGCACTAAAAGTCTTTTGGGAAGGAAAAGCTAAAATTTTAAACTTCTCCTTTTAAAATCTTTTGAAAACACTTCAAAAAAAAATTAAGTAAGCGAACTGTATTACATGCCTTTTTCTTGGAAATCTTTTAAAGCAGGAAGTCTTTTAAAGAATCACGAATTGGCGCTTAATTTGAATGCGTGTGTATGGCATGCTCACCAACCCAAGTACACTGCACGCTGTTACCGTGCACCAACCTTGTTTGGCGCAAAGCCTAAAAGAAATATGTAATATTTGCACTACCTTAAGAAAGTTCAAGTCTAAAATGGTTGGCTGAGGTTAGAAGTCCTCCACAGAATGTAAAAACTCGTATGTATATATTCATATATTTGTTATATATTTGTATTATTGTAAAATTGATTAAAGTTTTACAAGGTTTTATAAGTTTTATATGATATATATTTATTTATTCCAAACAGGGGCGAAGCCCAGAGGGAGAGACTCGATCTCCTAAAATGAAATATATTTTTTATTTTTGATCATTTTACAATTTATAAAATTTTAAGTTAATAATGATAAAATTACACTTTGGCCCTCAAAATGATAAAAATTTGATTTAATCTCTTAAAATTTATAAAGATATATACTAATAAAATGATGAAATTATATTTTTATTATCGTAAAATATATAATCTACTTTCTATCCTAAAAGAATTTCTAACCGTCTTGATTCTAATATCGCATCTCTCTTTTATGTAGGTTGTATATATTAAATTTTGAGTCAATTAAAAATGAACTAGTTATGTAATATAGAAAATTTAATAATCCAAAATATTAAAAGAAAGATATTCTTCATCGATATAATGTATAAATATTAATTCTTTTTGAAAAAGATTACAATAACAAGGTTTAATCTTGGTTTTTTGAATGCTAACAAAGATTTAACTACCGCTTATAAGTCTAATTATATTACTAAATTAATTCAATGATTAATTTAATATATATAATATTTATTGTATGGTATAATATTACATATTCAACCAAAGAAAGGAAGTGAGATTAAACCTTAAAAGGGTGGAAACAGATAATGAGTTTTCACTTGAGATTAAACCTTAAAGGTTGGGAACAGAGAATGAGTTTTCACTTGGTTAATTGAGGCTTTTTTTTTTCTTTATCCTCGTGCTTCTTCACTCGACAATGAAGGTACCAGTTTTATTTTCTTCTTCTTTTTTCTGCTGCACCATTAATGTCAAGGTCGGCAAAAAAAAAAAAATCAAATTTCTGACCAACCCACTGACACTGATGCTACCAACGGCAACACCAAAAAAACATTTGATCCAAATTTTTTTCAATAAAAACGCCGATGCCGCCAATAACAACGGCAGCACCTATTAAAATATAGTTTTTTTCTTAGAATACGAATATTTTAATATGACATGTACATATATTTTTATTAGTGCCGCCAATAGCAACAGTGGCACTAAAGTTATAATAACAAATATTATTTTTTTAACATAATTTTACAAATAGATCATTTTCATAATTAATAAAAAATTTTGAACCAATTTAAAAAAAAAGCCTCAATTAGCCAAGTGAAAAGTCATTTTCTGTTTCCAACCTTTTATATATGGTTTAATCTCAAGGGAAAACTCATTCTCTATTTCCACCCTTTTAAGGTTTAAATAGCATTTATCATGATAAATGTTATTTAATCCAACTATCTAACCATTTTCTTTATTATTTCAACTTTTCTTCAATATCCCCCATAGCTTTTTACTTTCTCAAAAGTTTTTTAGTTTCCTTTCTCACCATTGGATTAACCACCAAAACAAGCATTTCTTTCTCCTCTATCTTTTTCTCATTCTAGATTCACCTTTCTCACCATTGAAGCTTTTGTTTTTAGCCAGGTATATATCAATTTTTCTTCTTCTTCTTCTTTGTCCTCATGCTTCTTCACTTGACGACAAATGTACCAATTTTTTCTTTTTTTTTTTGCTACACCGCCAAAGTCAAGGACGGCAATAAAAAAAATCAAAATTTTGACCCACTGATATCGGTGCCGTCAATGACGACATTACAAAAAAAGTAAATTTTTGACACCGATGTCACCAATGGCAACGGTGCCACCAAAAAACATTTTTGACTTGCTTTTTTTTAATAAAAACGTTGGTGCCGCCAATGAAAACCACGGTACCTATTAAAATACAATATATATATATATATATATTTCCCTCAGAATATGGGTATTTTGACATGATATGTACGCGTATTTTTATTGGTACTGTCAATGGCAACGACGGCACTCTAGAATTTTTTAACTCGACTAATAATTGGGTACTTATTAGGGGTGATGTCGCCAATGAGAACGGTGACAACGAGGTTTACTATAACAAAAGAGTTATTTTCGTACATGATTTTGTAAGTGTATTATTTTCATAATTAATAAAAAAATTGGGTCAATTTTTTAAAAAATCCGCTGGTTGATTGTGAATAGTGAGCTGTATTATATTGAGCAAGTTTTATAAGAAATAACTACCAGAAAATATAGATAAAAAGGGAAAATATTCTCATTGTCACATTTGTTAAGGGCACAGGACCTCAATATTTATACAAGTAATGTACCAGAATTTTTACTGTGAAGGAATCATTTTTTAACAAACAAATGGTGGATGGTGAATTAGTTGAAAATTCAGCTGATCTAGCTATTCTGTTTGTTATTCATTTCCTCTGATATTTCCTCTACATTTCCTTGCTGAAATTTTTCAAGTGCAGTAACATTCTGTTGATCTAAAAATCTGGAAAATGCACCTGCTGTTAGTGGCTTTGTTAAAACGCATGCTACTTGATCATGCCCTGGAACATAGTTTGGAAATGAATCAAAAATGGAAACACGAACATTTTGGAAACTTGAACATTTTGGAAACCAAACCAAAATAGGAAACTAAACATTTTGGAAACCAAACCAAAATAGGAAACTAAACATTTGGAAACCAAACCAAAATAGGAAACTAAACATTTTGGAAACCAAGCCAAAATAGGAAACTAAACATTTTGGAAAGTTGGAAAATCTGAGTATGCGAAAATTTTTGGAAACTTAAAATGACCGGAATGTTGAATTTTGGAGCCCAAGGGGAACTTAGGGCCAAATGACCCTAAAATATAAAATATGAAATTTGACCCATTAACGGACTTGGAAAAGTGGCTGAAGATGCCACTTAAGGCCTCGAGAAATGGCCCACATGCAAGGGTGTTGGGCTTGAGTTAAGTCACATAAGAAGCAAATAAAATAAGTTTTATTTTGCTTCTAGAAGCAATGAGGTGGACTGCACAAGGCTTGCAAAGAGGAGTTTCACTCTCTTTAAAATTGACTAAATAGGTGGATAAATAAAGAATTATTCTTTAATTAGGAAAATAAGGAAGAGTGGTGGCCAAGTTAAGGATTCTTGGCCTAGTAATTTCGACTATAAAAGGATGAGACTAGGGCCATTCATTATTCATTCTCCTCTCTCTTTCCTCCCGAATATTCTTCTTGAGCATCCATTCTTTTCTTCTTTTCTTTTAGCCTCCTAGCCGATTCCTTCTAAGCCTATTATTCCTCTCTTCTTTCATCTTTGGCCCGAATACATAAGGGAATCATAGTAGATTGTTCATCAAGTCTCTGCGAATCTCTCGAAGGTTGAAGTGAAGGTGCAATCGATTCCTTCAAATAAGGAGATCTTCGGGATTTACTAAGTGTAGGCTACAAGGAATGAGAAGTTCTTTTCCGAAGGTACACCATAGGCAGCGTGTTCCCTAGTTATTCGGTGAGTTTGGGATTTAAAATCCACAAGGTAAGTGTCATAGCATTGGCTAAGGCCTATTTTGATAGATAGATCTAATTCTTGTTTGTTTAAAAGCGAAACTAACCATCGATGAGATTTAGTGCTTGGCGAATACAAGGAGGAGTATAGCATAGATTTCGGGATTTGATTAGTATTGAAATCGGCAACAAGGAATTGAGATCTAAAGCAATAGATCGGGTTTTCGAGGATTTCAAGGAATTGATAAGCAAATCAAGTGTACCTTACTAACCTTGATATTTTATATGGCTATTATTTTAATATATGAATATGTAAAGAATGTGAATGTGGCTAAGTACCACAAATGTGGTAAAAAGTACCGGTCGTTTCCTACTTGATAGGATTGTGAAATATATTATTTTATAACATGCGAATATATGCATATGAACATGAAATTAAGTTATGCATAATATATATATTTTGGGGCATTGAGATTTATGTGAAAGGGGAGAGTAGGTGTTGACTTTGGTCTCACCAACGAAGGTGTTGACTTGGTCTCACTGTGAAATATGTTGACTACTATTCACATTGCGAAATTTTGGTAACCGGTTACAATATTTGAATATAGTGTCTAATGACTAGCGTATAAATTGACTATAGTGTCTAATGACTACAGCGTATATAAATATTTGCCTTCGATGGTGTGTAGCGGATGGAGGTTGACTTAGTAGTCCCGCGGTGTGAATGGCGAATGCGAGGTGGTGTGTAGCGGATGGACCATTAGGATTGGGTTTGGGTTGCATCATCATTTATTTTATATGAATGTGAATTTGATATGAACATGAATGCAGAATTGTTGAATGTTAGTATTGTGTGCACATTGAGTGCAGTGACTCACCCATTGTCAGGGAATTATTTTCGGTGATGGCGGTATTGAATAGGCGGAGTGGACCTTGAGGTGGCCATGCTACATTTGGAGATTTTATTTTATTTGGACTTTATTTACATTTGGTACCATTAATTATATTTCTTTTGGGTTTTATTTGATGTAATAAGGCCATAAGGCCCAAAGTGGATTATTCTTTATTTTACTTTACTTTTAAATATTGTGCTAAGAACTATTTTGGACGTAACAAATCAAATTGGATTTACAAGTTTAATAAAATGGGTTTCAATCTAAGCCCAATCCTGACAACATTTTCTAAAAATTTTCTGAATTTTCTCTAAATAACGAATGATTTTGAAATCGGTTCACTTTAGGAACATACGAGATCCTATTCAGGGCTCGTGGGTAGAGTGTAGGGTGTTTCAATTTGGTATCGAGCCAGTTTTAAACTCTCGGCACGTAGTCTAAGGCCCAACGTTTTCAAAGGGAGCCAAATGATTATCTTTGAAAAATAAGCGGGTTTTACGGCATGGCACCTAAGTCTCAGACCCATGATCCACCGGTAAGTACCTAACTATATGTATGATTACGTGAGCTGTTTAAGGGTAGAAAAGGCATGGAGCGTAGAATAGAATGATAGGAACTTGAACCTAGGATTAGACTACTCAAACACAAAACCACATAAGACTTAATGCCTTTGAACAAACCTATGGCTAAGTCAATGAGCGATGGTGTGGCAACCTCATGCGCATGTCTAGGAATAGTTTGATTGGGAGCTTGGTATTTAAGCGGTCGCGTGACTCACCTCCTCTCCACTCGAATCTGCTGGTGCGTAGCTTTGGTTCACCACGACCAAGAGGGCTCGGTACATAGGCTAAACATAATGACTAAAACCCGAAGGGAACTAGCCACGTTTGAAACCTTACTATTAAAATTCTTAAATCATTTTTTCCTTAATTCACAAAAACTATTTCTTATACACAATTTTCTCGAAAAATTTCCAACTTACAAAATTACGAACATACCACAGTGGTAAAATTAGAAAAAATGCCACAGGTTATAAAATGTTCAACTACTCAACAGACTTTACCAAAATGTCATTATGTTATAAAGTCCAAAACCCTAATTTGCAAACTATCAAAAATCTGTGACTTTTGGAAAATTACAAAATTGCCCCTAACTTACCAAAATTTCCAAAATGACCCTGATTTCCAAAATTTTTACAACTTCATCGTGCTGGAAAATAAATTTCTCAAAAAGAACCCTCAAAGTTTTGCAACTTCTGAAATATCCTGGATTATTAAAATTTTACAATTTACCCGGTTTGTGGAAAAATTACCAAAATACCCCAAGGTCCAAAATTTACGAAATACCTGGTTTCAAAAATTCTCCAAAATACCAGGAACTTTAAAATTTCCAAAATAATTTGTGACAAAAACACCAAGGAACCTTATTTTGACAAATTACGAAAATACCCACATGGGACAAATTACAAAAATACCCCGGTGAGTGGTAAAACAACAACAAATGAAAAACTACAACGTTTCTCTAAATGAACTAAGGTTCATAATTGTTTGATGGATGTGTGAATGAATGAAAAGGCTGTGTGCATGTATGAATATGAAAGAACCACTCTAAACTCTTTTCATAAAACTTCTTCATGAGTAATAAAGTGAAACAAAATTTTTAATACATAAAACTTCTTAATCCAGTTAAATGTGACGTTAGAAATGAGTTCTAAGGGACTTAAACTTAGAGATTGTGTCTAGAAAGTATGATAGTTCTTTAAGATCAGTCTTAACAATAGCATAGTGTGGTAAGTTAGGTATGCGGATGAGCGATAGTAAGTAATTTCGAGGGCAGAAATTATTTTTAAAGCGGAGTAGAAGCGTAACATCCCGAAAAGGGCCTATGCATTTTGGCCTAATTGTACAAAAAGACATCTTTTATGTGTTTTGGAATAAATTTGGAATGATTTTTGGAAACACGAGAATGCATGGAAATGTTATGTTGGAAATAGGAAAATGAACATTTTGGAAACTTGAACATTTTGGAAATGAATCAAAAATGGAAACACGAACATTTTGGAAACTTGAACATTTTGGAAACCAAACCAAAATAGGAAACTAAACATTTTGGAAACTAAACCAAACAGAAACTAAACATTTGGAAACCAAACCAAAATAGGAAACTAAACATTTTGGAAACCAAGCCAAAATAGGAAACTAAACATTTGGAAAGTTGGAAAATCTGAGCCTTGAAAATTTTTGGAAACTTAAAATGACCCAGAATGTCGAATTTTGGAGCCCAAAGGGAACTTAGGGCCAAATGACCCTAAAATATAAAGTATGTGAAATTTGACCCATTAACGGACTTGGAAAAGTGGCACAGATGCCACTTAAGGCCTCGAGAAATGGCCCAAATGCAAGGGTGTTGGGCTTGAGTTCGAGTCACATAAGAAGCAAATAAAATAAGTTTTATTTTGCTTCAGAAGCCCAAGAGGTGGACTACACAAGGCTTGCAAAAGAGGAGTTTCACTCTCTTTAAAATTCACTAAATAGGTGGATAAATAAAAATTATTCTTTAATTAGGAAAATAAGGAAGAGTGGTGGCCAAGTTAAGGATTCTTGGCCCATAATTTCACTATATAAAGGATGAGACTAGGGCCATTCACTATTCATTCTCCCTCTCTTTTCCTCTTGAATATTCTTCTTGAGCATCCATTCTTTTCTTCTTTTCTTTTAGCCTCTGTGATTCCTTCTAAGCCTATTATTCCTCTCTTCTTTCATTTTGAAATCAATATATAAGGAATCATAGCGGATTGTTCATCAAGTCTCTAGTCAAATCTCTCGAAGGTTGAAGTGAAGGTGCAATCGATTCCTTCAAATAAGGAGATCTTCGGGATTTACTAAGTGTAGGCTACAAGGAAGGAGAAGTTCTTTTCTCGAAGGTACACCATAGTCGCGTGTTCCCTAGTTATTGAAATGAGTTTGAGGATTTAAAATCCACAAGGTAAGTGTTCATAGCATTCGGCTAAGGCCTATTTTGATAGATAGATATAATTCTTGTTTGTTTAAAAGTCGAAACTAACCATCGATGAATTTAGTGCTTGGCGAATACAAGGAGGAGCATAGCATAGATTTGAGGATTTGATTAGTATTGAAATCGGCAACAAGGAATTGAGATCTAAAGCAATAGATCGGGTTTTGAGATTTCAAGGAATTGACAAGCAAATCAGGTGTGTACCCTTACTAACCTTCGATATTTTATATGGCTATTATTTTAATATATGAATATGTAAAGAATGTGAATGTGGCTAAGTACCACAAATGTGGTAAAAAGTACCCAGCACGCTTTCCTACTTGATAGGATTGTGAAATATGTTATTTTATAACATGCGAATATATGTATATGAACATGAAATTAAGTTATGCATAATATATATATTTTTGGGGCATTCGGGATTTATGTGAAAGAGGGAGAGTAGGTGTTGACTTTGGTCTCACCAACGAAGGTGTTGACTTGGTCTCACCAACGAAATATGTTGACTACGGTCATTCATGAAATTTTGGTAACTCGGTTACAATATTTGAATATAGTGTCTAATGACACAGCGATAAATTTGACTATAGTGTCTAATGACACAACGTATATAGCGATCGCCTTCGATGGTGTATAGCGGATGGAGGGTTGACTTAGTAGTCCCTACTGTGAATGGCGATGCACTGGGTGGTGTAGTGGATGGACCATTAGGATTGGGTTTGGGTTGCATCATCATTTATTTTATATGAATGTGAATTTGATATGAACATGAATACTCAATTGTTGAATGTTAGTATTGTGTGCACATTAGTCTGCTGACTCACCGTCGTCAGGAATTATTTTTGTGATGAAAGTGATGATGGAATCGGTAGGTGGACCTTGAGGTGGCCATGCTACATTTGGAGATTTTATTTTATTTGGACTTTATTTACATTTGGTACCCTTAATTATATTTCTTTTGGGTTTTATTTGATGTAATAAGGCCATAAGGCCTGTGGATTATTCTTTATTTTTACTTTACTTTTAAATATTGTGCTAAGAACTATTTTGGGCGTAACAAATCAAATTGGATTTACAAGTTTAATAAAATGGGTTTCAATCTAAGCCCGATCCACAACAACATTTTCTAAAAATTTTACTTAATTTTCTCTAAGTAACTAATGATTTTGAAATCGGTTCACTTTAGGAACATACGGATCCGGTTCGAGCTCGTGGGTCGGGTGTGGTGTTTCACTCCAACTTGTTGGGCGGAGTTGAGTGAGCGTCGGGTATTAGGTCCGGAACTAGTTTCAAAAACGGAGGAAAAAGTTAAGTTAATACGGACTTGATTGAAAGAAGCGTCTGATCGGCAGAAATCTTATGCGGATCTAAAGCGAAGGAGGTGGAATTCCGATAGGAGACCAAGTCTTCTTGAAGGTATCTCAAGTGGAAGAAAGTAATGAGGTTTGACGACGAAGCGTAAGTTAATTCCTCGATTTATTGGGCCTTATCGATTGTTAAAATGTGTGGGCCCGTGGCTTATTGTTTAGAGTTGCCTTCAAAGTTGGGCGAGATACATGACGTGTTCCATGTCTCAATCTTTGAGGCGTTATCGATCGATCCATCGCACATAGTGCCGATAAGAGATAGAAGTAAGCCAGTTTTGTCTTTTGAGGAGGAGCGATTGCAAACTCGGATCGAGATGTAAAAGTGTTGACAAGGAAGTCCTTTGGTTAAAGTTTTATGGAGAAACCATGGCGCAGAAGAAGCGACGTGGGAACGAGAAGGATGTTATCACGACAACGATATCCCCATCTTTTTCGATCGTGTAAATTTCGAGGTAGAAATTTATTTTAAGGGGTAGAACTCGTAACATCCTAAATGTGGGTCTCATGCATTTATATGATAGTTTAATATGTTAAATTGAGATTTTAAGGATGGGCTAAATTTTTTTTTATTATGGTTTAAATTAGTGCTCTGGGTATTTTAAAGTGATACATATTGGGCTTTCAAATTTGGGTTAGGTGGCTAATAAATGGTGTTAGCTCATAATTTAAGTAGATAGTTAATTAAGTGACAAGCTGGGCTTATGGCCCAAAGATTTGAGGAGCTTTAAGTGGGCATAAGGTGGCGTCATAAGGGGGGAGGAGTTTGGGCCAAGTGAGGGCTACTTAGAGCCCAAGTTTTGGGTCAAAAATTCGGCACTTAGGAGCCTTAGGAGTGGACGGCACACTAGCTACAAAATAAGGATTTTAATTCTTTTATTTTCTTGATAAATAAGAAGATAATGAAGAGAAAGATGAGGGCTATTTTTAGGGAGATTGAGGGCTATTTTTAGGGAGATAAGGGATTAAGATAACAAGGAAGATAAAAGCTATCAGATGACAGCAGAGTTGGTCGAAAATCCAACTCTGGGAGGGGGAGTGTATTGCCGAAATCTATATAAGCCAAGTGATCATCCTTTCTTTCAATTTTTCTCTCTTCTACCTCACCTAGCGAATTTCTCTTCTTCTTTTCTCTCAAAACCTTTTCTTTTCCAAAACTCTAAACACGCTTTACTTTCCCTCTTCTCTTCTCAAAGCCAAGAATCTACAAGTGAAATCTACTGCTTCCGGAATGTGCCTTTGTAGTCGTATACTCCTCTTTAATCTGGTGAGTTTGAGATTTTTCTTTCGTGATTCCTTTGTTTTGATCAACTCCTAATCTAAATCATTGTTTCCAAGGCCCGTCGATTATACTCTTTACTCCTCGTCAAGGCTAATCATTCATTAAAGCCGATTTGGTGGAAAGCCGAAGGTAGGTGGTGGTAGGTTTGGCGAATGGCCTTCCATGATTCCTTTTACTTTGGCCGAATATTGTTTGGGTTAGGTTGGTTGTGTATATCGGTTGGTTTGATATTTGTTTTGATGGTGGCGAATATAGGTAGGAGGTGGCGTTTCTTAGGAAATTGAGGATTCGACAAATAAGGCTCTCTACGTTAAGGATAATAATCTGTTTTGATAATAAGCTTTATATGTTTTGATAATTGCCAACATCTCGGTTTATTGATGAAAGCCCAAGAAGAGTAAAAGCGGATCACCGGGTTAGTAAATAATCTGCTTAAATGTTATAAGTAAAATGCTTGTATGTGATTGGATGGGTTGGGTTGATGAAAGGAAGAAGTTATACGTTATATGTGTAGCGACTTTTACCGTGATACGATGTAGCGGCTATTGCCATGAATTGTCATCTGAGCTTGGCCATTATATGTTATAAGGGCTTGACCATCATATGTGGATGAGTAGCATAGTGCCATCTTGGCGATATAGCAGTGTGGTCGATTGTAGAAATCCCCAATGGTGTGAGCGGTTGGTGCGAGGCGTGTAGCGGATGGAAACCTAGGCAAGCAGGTTGGGCCTTGCATATTATTTGTTGTTAATTTTATTATGAGTATTAAAGCTTATTTTGTCTAACGGCCTAAGGCACAAAAATCTAGTGGTGCATGAGGTTGCACACCGAGTCTCATGACTCACCCTTTTAATTAACATTTGGTGATACCTAGTGCTCCTGGATAAAACTGAAGAGGAACACAAGGTGGCCATCTGAAGAACATGTAGATTTGGCAAAAGACTCAAGTTAATTGTTTTATATCATTATTTTGATTAATGGATTTTAAACTTCAATGTAATAAGGCCATGGGCCGCGGGTTTTATATTACTTTTTGTTATGGGCTTTTATTACTTTTAGTTATTTAAATTTTTACTTTAATTAAACTAAGGCATGTAATTAAGTTGGGTTTTATTTTACAAAGGCACGTTCTATATAAAATATATTTGGGTTTTTTTGAAAATACGACATGTTTGACAAAATTTTTCTTAGTGACATACCGATTCGGTTGTAGTGTTTGGGCGGATTTGGGGTTATTCTGATTAAACCATTGGTTTGTGTAAATTTGGAGTTAAAAGAGCGAGAGTCTTTGGTTGTGGAAGAGGATAAAGAGTGATACAAGAGAAGGCAAGTCTTGGTTTCAGTGGAGTGCCTATTATATAGAAAATTTTCAAGGTTGACATTGACTTTAGTGCCTTTGTCTTAATTTGAATGCGTGTGTATGGCAAGAGGGGTGTTCATTGATTAACAAGCCTGTTAAGCGATTCAAATATTATTAAGAATTAACCGACCTTTCAAAATTTTTAACCGTTAATCAACCAAATTTTTTTTTTTTTTTTTTTTTTTTTTTTTTTTTTTTTTTTTTTTTTTTTTTTTTTTTTTTTTTTTTTTTTTTTTTTTTTTTTTTTTTTTTTTTTTTTTTTTTTTTTTTTTTTTTTTTTTTTTTTTTTTTTTTTTTTTTTTTTTTTTTTTTTTTTTTTTTTTTTTTTTTTTTTTTTTTTTTTTTTTTTTTTTTTTTTTTTTTTTTTTTTTTTTTTTTTTTTTTTTTTTTTTTTTTTTTTTTTTTTTTTTTTTTTTTTTTTTTTTTTTTTTTTTTTTTTTTTTTTTTTTTTTTTTTTTTTTTTTTTTTTTTTTTTTTTTTTTTTTTTTTTTTTTTTTTTTTTTTTTTTTTTTTTTTTTTTTTTTTTTTTTTTTTTTTTTTTTTTTTTTTTTTTTTTTTTTTTTTTTTTTTTTTTTTTTTTTTTTTTTTTTTTTTTTTTTTTTTTTTTTTTTTTTTTTTTTTTTTTTTTTTTTTTTTTTTTTTTTTTTTTTTTTTTTTTTTTTTTTTTTTTTTTTTTTTTTTTTTTTTTTTTTTTTTTTTTTTTTTTTTTTTTTTTTTTTTTTTTTTTTTTTTTTTTTTTTTTTTTTTTTTTTTTTTTTTTTTTTTTTTTTTTTTTTTTTTTTTTTTTTTTTTTTTTTTTTTTTTTTTTTTTTTTTTTTTTTTTTTTTTTTTTTTTTTTTTTTTTTTTTTTTTTTTTTTTTTTTTTTTTTTTTTTTTTTTTTTTTTTTTTTTTTTTTTTTTTTTTTTTTTTTTTTTTTTTTTTTTTTTTTTTTTTTTTTTTTTTTTTTTTTTTTTTTTTTTTTTTTTTTTTTTTTTTTTTTTTTTTTTTTTTTTTTTTTTTTTTTTTTTTTTTTTTTTTTTTTTTTTTTTTTTTTTTTTTTTTTTTTTTTTTTTTTTTTTTTTTTTTTTTTTTTTTTTTTTTTTTTTTTTTTTTTTTTTTTTTTTTTTTTTTTTTTTTTTTTTTTTTTTTTTTTTTTTTTTTTTTTTTTTTTTTTTTTTTTTTTTTTTTTTTTTTTTTTTTTTTTTTTTTTTTTTTTTTTTTTTTTTTTTTTTTTTTTTTTTTTTTTTTTTTTTTTTTTTTTTTTTTTTTTTTTTTTTTTTTTTTTTTTTTTTTTTTTTTTTTTTTTTTTTTTTTTTTTTTTTTTTTTTTTTTTTTTTTTTTTTTTTTTTTTTTTTTTTTTTTTTTTTTTTTTTTTTTTTTTTTTTTTTTTTTTTTTTTTTTTTTTTTTTTTTTTTTTTTTTTTTTTTTTTTTTTTTTTTTTTTTTTTTTTTTTTTTTTTTTTTTTTTTTTTTTTTTTTTTTTTTTTTTTTTTTTTTTTTTTTTTTTTTTTTTTTTTTTTTTTTTTTTTTTTTTTTTTTTTTTTTTTTTTTTTTTTTTTTTTTTTTTTTTTTTTTTTTTTTTTTTTTTTTTTTTTTTTTTTTTTTTTTTTTTTTTTTTTTTTTTTTTTTTTTTTTTTTTTTTTTTTTTTTTTTTTTTTTTTTTTTTTTTTTTTTTTTTTTTTTTTTTTTTTTTTTTTTTTTTTTTTTTTTTTTTTTTTTTTTTTTTTTTTTTTTTTTTTTTTTTTTTTTTTTTTTTTTTTTTTTTTTTTTTTTTTTTTTTTTTTTTTTTTTTTTTTTTTTTTTTTTTTTTTTTTTTTTTTTTTTTTTTTTTTTTTTTTTTTTTTTTTTTTTTTTTTTTTTTTTTTTTTTTTTTTTTTTTTTTTTTTTTTTTTTTTTTTTTTTTTTTTTTTTTTTTTTTTTTTTTTTTTTTTTTTTTTTTTTTTTTTTTTTTTTTTTTTTTTTTTTTTTTTTTTTTTTTTTTTTTTTTTTTTTTTTTTTTTTTTTTTTTTTTTTTTTTTTTTTTTTTTTTTTTTTTTTTTTTTTTTTTTTTTTTTTTTTTTTTTTTTTTTTTTTTTTTTTTTTTTTTTTTTTTTTTTTTTTTTTTTTTTTTTTTTTTTTTTTTTTTTTTTTTTTTTTTTTTTTTTTTTTTTTTTTTTTTTTTTTTTTTTTTTTTTTTTTTTTTTTTTTTTTTTTTTTTTTTTTTTTTTTTTTTTTTTTTTTTTTTTTTTTTTTTTTTTTTTTTTTTTTTTTTTTTTTTTTTTTTTTTTTTTTTTTTTTTTTTTTTTTTTTTTTTTTTTTTTTTTTTTTTTTTTTTTTTTTTTTTTTTTTTTTTTTTTTTTTTTTTTTTTTTTTTTTTTTTTTTTTTTTTTTTTTTTTTTTTTTTTTTTTTAAAAAAAAAAAAAAAAAAAAAAAAAAAAAAAAAAAAAAAAAAAAAAAAAAAAAAAAAAAAAAAAAAAAAAAAAAAAAAAAAAAAAAAAAAAAAAAAAAAAAAAAAAAAAAAAAAAAAAAAAAAAAAAAAAAAAAAAAAAAAAAAAAAAAAAAAAAAAAAAAAAAAAAAAAAAAAAAAAAAAAAAAAAAAAAAAAAAAAAAAAAAAAAAAAAAAAAAAAAAAAAAAAAAAAAAAAAAAAAAAAAAAAAAAAAAAAAAAAAAAAAAAAAAAAAAAAAAAAAAAAAAAAAAAAAAAAAAAAAAAAAAAAAAAAAAAAAAAAAAAAAAAAAAAAAAAAAAAAAAAAAAAAAAAAAAAAAAAAAAAAAAAAAAAAAAAAAAAAAAAAAAAAAAAAAAAAAAAAAAAAAAAAAAAAAAAAAAAAAAAAAAAAAAAAAAAAAAAAAAAAAAAAAAAAAAAAAAAAAAAAAAAAAAAAAAAAAAAAAAAAAAAAAAAAAAAAAAAAAAAAAAAAAAAAAAAAAAAAAAAAAAAAAAAAAAAAAAAAAAAAAAAAAAAAAAAAAAAAAAAAAAAAAAAAAAAAAAAAAAAAAAAAAAAAAAAAAAAAAAAAAAAAAAAAAAAAAAAAAAAAAAAAAAAAAAAAAAAAAAAAAAAAAAAAAAAAAAAAAAAAAAAAAAAAAAAAAAAAAAAAAAAAAAAAAAAAAAAAAAAAAAAAAAAAAAAAAAAAAAAAAAAAAAAAAAAAAAAAAAAAAAAAAAAAAAAAAAAAAAAAAAAAAAAAAAAAAAAAAAAAAAAAAAAAAAAAAAAAAAAAAAAAAAAAAAAAAAAAAAAAAAAAAAAAAAAAAAAAAAAAAAAAAAAAAAAAAAAAAAAAAAAAAAAAAAAAAAAAAAAAAAAAAAAAAAAAAAAAAAAAAAAAAAAAAAAAAAAAAAAAAAAAAAAAAAAAAAAAAAAAAAAAAAAAAAAAAAAAAAAAAAAAAAAAAAAAAAAAAAAAAAAAAAAAAAAAAAAAAAAAAAAAAAAAAAAAAAAAAAAAAAAAAAAAAAAAAAAAAAAAAAAAAAAAAAAAAAAAAAAAAAAAAAAAAAAAAAAAAAAAAAAAAAAAAAAAAAAAAAAAAAAAAAAAAAAAAAAAAAAAAAAAAAAAAAAAAAAAAAAAAAAAAAAAAAAAAAAAAAAAAAAAAAAAAAAAAAAAAAAAAAAAAAAAAAAAAAAAAAAAAAAAAAAAAAAAAAAAAAAAAAAAAAAAAAAAAAAAAAAAAAAAAAAAAAAAAAAAAAAAAAAAAAAAAAAAAAAAAAAAAAAAAAAAAAAAAAAAAAAAAAAAAAAAAAAAAAAAAAAAAAAAAAAAAAAAAAAAAAAAAAAAAAAAAAAAAAAAAAAAAAAAAAAAAAAAAAAAAAAAAAAAAAAAAAAAAAAAAAAAAAAAAAAAAAAAAAAAAAAAAAAAAAAAAAAAAAAAAAAAAAAAAAAAAAAAAAAAAAAAAAAAAAAAAAAAAAAAAAAAAAAAAAAAAAAAAAAAAAAAAAAAAAAAAAAAAAAAAAAAAAAAAAAAAAAAAAAAAAAAAAAAAAAAAAAAAAAAAAAAAAAAAAAAAAAAAAAAAAAAAAAAAAAAAAAAAAAAAAAAAAAAAAAAAAAAAAAAAAAAAAAAAAAAAAAAAAAAAAAAAAAAAAAAAAAAAAAAAAAAAAAAAAAAAAAAAAAAAAAAAAAAAAAAAAAAAAAAAAAAAAAAAAAAAAAAAAAAAAAAAAAAAAAAAAAAAAAAAAAAAAAAAAAAAAAAAAAAAAAAAAAAAAAAAAAAAAAAAAAAAAAAAAAAAAAAAAAAAAAAGACATCGTGTCCTAACTTACGGGACGTAATTCTTTTTCTCGATTAACATCAAATATGCCCTGTTCTCTAAAAATTTTCAATTTTATAACAATGGATCGTATTTTACAATTTCTTCAAATTTTTAATTTTCGACACTAAAGACATCAATTAATCAACCAGGTACCAATTTTGGGCGTATCGAGGGTGCTAATCCCGTGATCGTTTTTTGGATTTCGTAGATCAAAAATCATCCTTTTAGTTAATTTAATTTTTTATTAAAATGATTGAATTATGAGGTGACCCGATCACACTTCATAAAAAAAAGGATTGGTGGCGACTCTCATTTTTCGTTTTTATTTTTAATCAAAGTCGAACCCCTTTACAAAAAATAGTTTCGACAGCTTGACGACTCCACTAGAGATCCAAATAAGAGAGTCAAGCCACGAGTTGATTACTTTTTGTCTTTTTTTCGAAAATTGGAAGCTTGGTTTAAATGTATGATCCTTTTGTTACATTTCATCCGTCTTTGTTAGGATCGTCATCATTTTGGTTTGCTTTTTTGGTTTGAGTTCTTGATATATTTCTGCACATTTGCATTACGTGATCGCCGATTATACCCTTTTAAGTGGGAGTGAGAAACTATTCCTTCATGAGGTTTTCACCTCCGTGATAGGATAGTGGTCCGCCGGATACATCCGTATTCTATGTCTTCGTGAGATTTTCATCTCCGTAGCCATAGGGAAATGTATTCTCGAATCAACTCGTCCAGATGAGCCTATAATGGGTGAGGATCGAGGAATCTGTCGGTTCAGGTACTCTTACTTTAGAACCGAACCGCATATAATGATCCCTAAGAGCCTACCCTAAGTAGAACCACACCAAGCCCCTAGAGGTCATCCAAATAGGTGCTCTATTTGTTATTTATGTTTTTGTACTGACGTATTTTCTTTTGTTCTGGTTATGATTGCATTGCATTTTCATCATAGAAAAGAGGTGATGATTCACGTCCAGTTGCTAAATAGAGAGCTTGTCATGGAAAATGGATTTCTTGATAAAGAAGAAGATAATGCGACCTTCTGAATATGGTCTGAGTAAACACAACGAGAGAAGCGTGATGGTCTGACGGAGGAGTACACAACTTTGCTTCGTTGCCCGAGGATCCAAGCCGACAAAGATTATTTGAGAGCCGTTAAAGTCCCAATTTCCTTAAAGAAGCTAACAAGCATCATGTGGATGAGTGACCAATGGGTCGCAGCCCGTATCAAGCAAAAAGAAGCTAGTAGAGCCATCCATTAGAAAATTCACGAGATTTGATCTTAACATCCGGATATGAAGAAAAGGATCGATGTTTTGCTTTGAATGTTAGGGCAAGGCCGTATATGTAATCTGTTTTATGTAAAAAATTTGTTTGCTAGTAAAGTTGTTCTAACAGAATTGAATCAAAGTCAATGCCTCTTTTTGTATTCATCTCATGCATTTGCATTATATTACATCATATGCATTAAATTTCATTAAGAGACCCTAATTAAAATAAAATTATATCAGTTATCCGAAACCGACAAGAGCCAACCAATCGAACATCGTTACATTACAAACTGAAGCAATGGACCAAAGGTTGAAGAGATTAGAGCAAATGCAAGTGCAAATACAGATGCAAGAGTAATTAGCCAAAATTCAACAAGATATGAGGAATCAGATGCTAGAATTTCAAAGAAACATGATGAGCCAGTTAACCCAGATGCTAACTGGAGGGTTAGAAAAAGGAAAAAGCCCTATGGTTAATTCCGGGGACGATAACGAGGACTCCACTTATCATTCAGGCTTTACCCCAACAACCACCCAAGCACAACCAGATGCGTATCCACAAAGGGTATCTTTTAACATCAGACCCCAATACCAAACCGGTACCTCGACAACGGTAAACTTTCCGATAGTTTCAGGTTTCAGTCCAGGGATGATCCAATCAATCCTGTTGTCATTGATCTGGATGATCTAACGGAAACAAAAAAGGCGAGAGTGGAGCTCCCAAAATAATTTAAAGATCATTACAAATGGAAAATGCGAGAGAGAGCTCCCAAATCAATACTTTAAAGGCCTTGAGGAAGAGGGAAAATGAGGCAAATAATGCGAGTATGTATGACAAGGGCTATTCAAGGCCGATTACTATAAGCCAGACAAGGTCGGCAACTACTAGCCATCAGGTCCCCCCAAGGCAAGATTTTAATCCAAGACCGAGCTTAGAAAAACTCCAGTTCACGCCCATCCCAATCACGTATGGGGAGTTGTACCAAAGTTTATTTGATGCACATATAGTATCCCCTTTTTACCTAAAACCTATGCAGAATCCATTCTCCAAATGGTATGACGCGAATGCCCAATGCAAGTACCAAGCGGGAATCACAAGACACTCGATCGAGAACTGCACCGCTTTCAAAAAGATAATCGAAAGACTCATCAAAATAGGTATTGTGAAATTTGATGATCCATTTGGTGCAGAAAATCTGTTACCCAACCATTCTGACAAATGAGTAAATGCGATAATCGAGAATACGGGGAAGAGAATCAAGATTAATATAACATAAGTGAAAACTCCACTGAGAGAGGTTTGGAAGAAAATGGTAGAAAGTGGATTAATCATATAGAACTTGAGGAATGAACCTGGAGAAGTAAAGAGCTACAGTGAGTTTCATGATGAAGAGGGTCACAAGATTTAAAACTACAGTGAATTCAGATCCTTGGTGTAAGGCCTGATAGATTATAAGGAACTAAAATTCCTTGAAGAAGTCAAAAGCCCGGAAGGAAAATCGGGGAATCTGAACATTAACGTCGTATCTGAAGAGGGAACCGGGGAATAGAATTTTCCAAGCGTCTACCCTTACATACTTGGGAGTGTTTTGAACAACGGGACTGTAGAAGAGATCTCTGTATTTTTTAAAGCTAATTTAGAGTAATATTTAAAACACGCTTGTTGCTTTAAGCCTAGAAGCAATAAGAATCCTTTCATAAAATAGGTTCATGTCCAACATATTTATTTTCAATGAAAAATGTATTTTTGTGTCTCACTTTGAGCAAATATTCTTTTATTCCTTCATATCATTCATGTTCATACCACATACATAATTATTCTTAGATTCATTTTTCTTTGAATATTCCTTCGTACTTACAATAGGTCTCTAGAAATCAACGACATGAGCGACATTGCTACTGACTCAGAATCTACTTTTGAGCAAGATATGTGTCTAGAGGGTTTTCAATACTTTAAAGACGACAAAGATGGTAACCTATCTCCTGATTTGTTAAGGATGGTAGAATAAGATGAAAAAATAGATCCTACCTTACAAAGATTCATTGAGAAGAGAAAAAGTTGAAGATCGGAGCTTGTATCACCACAAAGACAAAGCAAGACGTCATTGAGTTATTCTAAGAATTCAAAGATGATTTCGCATGATCGTATCAGGATATGCCCAGGCACTGAGACGTGTAGATGCTGTTAAGGCTACGAAAATCTTAGAAGAGGAATACATGTTAATGGTTTTACAATGGCCAGCAAATCATGAGGTTCGGGTACTGCTGGTCTACCATGGAAGGGGATTGCATCAGTTATACCAAAAAGTGGCATAAGTGCCAAATTTATAGAGACAAGATTCCTGTGCCTCCTTCATCTCTTCATGTTATGACTTCTCCATAGCCTTTTCTATGTGGGGCATGAATGTCAATGAGCCAATCTCACCAAAGGCTTTTAGCGGGCATCGATTCATCTTTATGGTCGTCCATTACTTCACTAAGTAGGTGGAAGCTGCTTCATATGCCGATGTCACAAGATCAACAGTCAGTAAATTCCTAAAAAAAAGAAATCATATGTCGGTATAGAACGCCAAAAAGGATTGTAACATCCTGAAATTGGGCCTAAGAGAATTGAACCCAATGGGCCTTAGGCATAGTAGCGTTCAAAATTTTTAAGAACAGAATTAATGTAAGTTAGACCAATTAGATAAGTGAGTTTGGAAGGTTAGGGGGCTTCCATGAAGTCCCGGGTTTAAGTTTGGCCTTAGGAAAATTTTTTGTTTTAGGTGAAAAAAACCCTGGAGGTTGGCGGGTAGGCCTTAAGAATAAAATGTGGAGGAAAATGACACAAGTGGAGTGTGTGGTGTAGTGGCAAAGTGACGCCACTTAGGGGACAAGGGAATGACGCCACAAGGAAGGAAGGAGGTTCAAGGTTCTAGTTGTAGCGTTGCATTCCTTTTAGATTATTTTATTAAATAAATTTAGACCTTGGCCATAGGGCTATATTTAGTTGCGCATGGTTTAAGACACAAGGAGCTAGTTGGTAAAGTGGCTAGTCAAGCGTGGATTATGCTACAGAGAGTCCGGTTCAATCTCATGGGATGCAAGGGAGTATTTATTTTATGGATTGGACGGTAAGAGTTTCATTGAATTTAAACTCTACTAACGGAGGATCCCACATCGGAAAGATACAAAGAAGGAAGGTGAAGAGCTAGCTATATAAAGAGCATGCCGGAGGAGGGTTAACATACCTTGGTGGGCGTTGGGCACAGGAGTGGTCGCATGGTACGGCTTTAGCACCGAGTCCTATCGTGTGTAACTCTCTACTCTAGTTGTAATAAGAATGTCAAGTGCGTCATTACCAAGCAATAAGAGTTACACGAAGCGCCTGAGCGCACGTACGGGGCTTCACGCGATAGTTGAGGCCATCGATAGTATTCTTGTAGGTCAATGTTGGGCACGCGAATGGGCCGAATGGGCCTAATGGGCCGGGGCCCAATTGGAATAAATTGTATGATGATATAGTATATAGTGAACTAGACTAGGTGAAACCTATATACGTGCTAGATTTCTATTAGGTGGGCTACACCAGCGCGTGTGGGCTGAATGGGTCGAAATCGAGTTTCAGCCCAATAGTCTAGTGACGATTGAAATGGTAGTGAGTCACTCGGGTAACATTAGACCTTCGGGAGGCCATCGCAAGTGCAAAATTACGAAAATACCCTGTGGGTAAATTACGAAAATACCTTGGTGGGTAAATTACGAAAATACCATTGGTGGGTAAATTACGAAAATACCCTTGGTGGGTAAATTACTTAAAATACCCTTGGTGGGTAAATTACTGAAAATACCCTTAGTGGGTAAATTACGAAAATACCTTGGTGGGTAAATTACGAAAATACCCTTGGTAGGTAAATTACGAAAATACCCTTAGTGTGTAAATTACAAAATTACCCTTGATAGGTAAATTACAAAAATACCCTTGGTGGGTAAATTATGAAAATACCCTTGGTAGGTAAAATTACTGTTATACCCTTAGAGGTTGGTTAGCTTGATTATGTTGTATATTATTATTCTGATTATGATGGTAATTCGTTTCATACGTTATTTGATATATGTCTAGCATACATAACATACTGCATACACGAATTATTATGTCATATTGCATGGGTATGATGAGAGGAGGGGGAAGGATGATTTAGACTGTCACCAGTGGTTTTGACCACACAGTGGGTTGGCCCCGCTTTCCTTATTATTTGTGACTAGTCTCAGTGGTTTTGACCACCAGTGGTTTTGACCACACGGATATTATTTGTGACTACGGTCACCAGTGGTTTTGACCACATGGATTATTGTGACTCGTCTCAGTGGTTTGGTACCACAATAGGTTGGCCCCACATGTTGATTACTGGATTGTCATCGGTGGTTTTGACCACACGGTGGGTTGGCCCCACCATATGATTTGTGATCTACGGTCACCATGGTTTTGACCACACTTATATGATTTGTGACTACGGTCACCGCTGGTTTTGACCACCGTGGTTTTGACCACACTGGTGACACAGAATTCGGTTGGTTAGGTTGGTTTGCATGATTTGCATATTGACATATCAAATGTGTAAGTGCCTTATTATTATCGGGATAGGATTTACACACCGAGTCTCTTGACTCACCCTTTCCTTACATTTGCGTATGAGGCATAGATCACGGATGTGGAGCCCGGTGGACTCGAGGTGGCCATGTACTATGTTTTCGGTTTTATTTCAATTACTATTTTGGGTTAATTTACTTTTAAATTTGGTTTTGTTATGTAATAAGGCATTGGGTATTTTATTTGGTTTCATTTTCAATTTGGTTATTGCTTATTATTAAATGATCGATATGGGATTTTCCTAAAATGATAATAAACTGTTTCTTATTCAAAATTACTTAAACTCGATTTCTCACAACAACTATAAAGAATACGAGCTTTTTAACGAACACACAGTTTTTAGACATTCCTTTCATATGACATGCCAGATCTAGTCGTAACTTTTAGGCCGGGTTTGGGGGTTACAATTATGGTATCAGAGCCTAGGTTCAAAAATTAGGCTGTGGCATGGGTTCAAAAAATGTTTTTCAAATTTTGGTTGAAATATGGTTTAGAAAAATATATATATCACTTTCCAGAAAGTATGACACCCGAGTCTCCGGCACCAATCCGAACTGTAAGTTTCGTGGTACTTCTCTTTGTTATATGTCGATTTCGGTATCTATTCTATGTGTTTGGTTTGGTTGTGATGGTCTACATGAGTTTGGTGCGTATGAAATATTCAATGTCTGCATTTTAATGGCTAGGTGTTTTTGAGTATGTGTAGAAGTTTTAAATTCTAGTTAAAAGATATTAGTTTTATTAAGATCGAGTCTTGTGAAGAAGCGTAGTGTAGTAGGTTGGGATGTGTGACTGTTAGTTAGTTGGAAATTTCGAGGACGAAATTTCTTTAAGGAGGGTAGATTTGTAACATCCTGAAATTGGGCCTAAGAGAATTGAGCCCAATGGGCCTTAGGCGTAGTAGCGTTCAAAATTTTTGAGAACGGAATTAATGCAAGTTGGACCAATTAGATAAGTGAGTTTAGAAGGTTAGGGGGCTTCCATGAAGTCCCGGGTTTAAGTTTGGCTTTAGGAAAATTTTTTGTTTTAGATGAAAAAAAACCCTGGAGGTTGGCGGGTAGGCCTTAAGAATAAAATGTGGAGGAAAATGACACAAGTGGAGTGTGTGGTGTAGTGGCAAAGTGACGCCACTTAGGGGACAAGGGAATGACGCCACAAGGAAGGAAGGAGGTCCAAGGTTCTAGTTGTAGCGTTTGCATTCCTTTTAGATTATTTTTATTAAATGAATTTAGACCTTGGCCGTAGGGCTATATTTAGTTGCGCATGGTTTAAGACACAAGGAGCTAGTTGGTAAAGTGGCTAACAAGTGGATTATGCTAAGGAGAGAGTCTGGGTTCGAATCTCATGAGATGCAAGGAGTATTTATTTTCATGGATTGACTGGTAGAGTTTCAGCTTGAATTTAAACTCATCGACTGGAGGATCCCACATCGGAAAGATACAAGAAGGAAGGTGAAGAGCTAGCTATATAAAGAGCATGCCAGGAGGAGGGTTAACATACCTTGGTGGGCGTTGGGCACAGGAGTGGTCGCAACGCGGTTTAGCACCAGAGTCCTATCAGGTGTGTAACTCTCTCTACTCTAGTTGTAGAATGGTAGAATGCCAAAGTTTGGCCACGGCAATAGTAGCCACACGAGCATGCGAGCGCGTGTGGGGCTTCAACGCGATAGTTAAGGCCATCGTAGTATTCTTGTAGGTTAATCGTGCTTGGTACGGGTCAAGTGGGCCTAATGGTAGTGGGCCCAATTGGAATAAATTGTATGATGATATAGTATATAGTGAACTAGATTAGGTGGAACCTATATACGTGGCTAGATTTACATTAGGTAGGCCACACGAGCGCAGGGCTGAATGGGCCAAATCGAGTTTTAGGCCCAATAGTCTAAATGACGATGAAAATGGTAATTGAGTCGCCGGGGTAACATTAGACCTTCGAGGCCATTGTAGGTGCAAAATTACGAAAATACCCTTGGTAGGTAAATTATGAAAATACCCTTGGTGGGTAAATTACGAAAATACCCTTGGTGGGTAAATTACGAAAATACCCTTGGTGAGTAAATTACAAAAATACCCTTGGTGGGTAAATTGCGAAAATACCCTTGGTGGGTAAATTACGAAAATACCTTTAGTGGGTAAATTACGAAAATACCCTTAGTGGGTAAATTATGAAAATACCCTTGGTGTGTAAATTACGAAAATACCCTTGGTAGGTAAATTATAAAAATACCCTTAGTGGGTAAATTATGAAAATACCCTTGGTAGGTAAAATTACTGTTATACCCTTAGAGGTTGGTTAGCTTGATTATGTTGTATATTATTATTCTGATTATGATGGTAATTCGCTTCATACATTATTTGATATATGTCAAGCATATAACATAACGCATACACGAATTATTATGTCATATTGCATGGGTATGATGAGAGGAGGGGGAAGGATGATTTAGACTGTCACCAGTGGTTTTGACCACACAGTGGGTTTGCCCCACTTTCCTTATTATTTGTGACTAGTCTCAGTGGTTTTGACCACCAATGGTTTTGACCACACGGATATTATTTGTGACTACGGTCACCAGTGGTTTTGACCACACATGGATTATTGTGACTCGTCCCAGTGGTTTGGTACCACAGTGGGTTGGCACCACATGTTGATTACGGATTGTCATCGATGGTTTTGACCACACGGTGGGTTGGCCTCACCATATGATTTGTGACTACTGGCCATCGATGGTTTTGGCCACACTTATATGATTTGTGACTATGGTCACAGTGGTTTTGACCACCGGTGGTTTTGACCACACGGGTAGACACAGAGTTCGGTTGGTTAGGTTGGGTTTGCATGATTTGCATATTGACATATCAAATGTGTAAGTGCCTTGTTATTATCGGGATGGGATTTACAATCGAGTCTCGATGACTTACCCCTTTCCCTTACAGATTGTAGATGAGGCATAGATCACGGATGTGGAGCCGGGTGGACTCGAGGTGGCCATGCACTATGTTTTCGGGTTTTATTTCAATTACTATTTTGGGTTAATTTACTTTTAAATTTGGTTTTGTTATGTAATAAGGCATTGGGTATTTTATTTGGTTTCACTTTCAATTTGGTTATCGCTATTATTAAATGATCAATATGGGATTTTCCTAAAATGATAATAAACTGTTTTCTTATTCAAAATTACTTAAACTCGATTTCACAACAACTATAAAGAATACGAGCTTTTTAACAAACGCACAGTTTTTAGACATTCCTTTCATGTGACATGCCAGATCTGGTCGTAACTTTTAGGTCAGGTTTGGGGTGTTACAAGGATCATATCTGGCAATGCACTAAATTGGAACAACAGCACGATATTAGAAGTTTACAGTATGTTCAAGATTAACATCACATCATCCCAAAATGAACGGTGCAGTGGAGGCACCTTAAAATAAAAAATAATAAAAAATAAAAAAAAAAGATCGTGAGGAAAATGATTGAGACTCATAAAGATTAGTATGAGAAATTACCATCTATGCTTATAGAACATCTGTCAGGACCTTCACTGGGGCAACACTTTTCTTATTGATTTATGGAATGGAAGCAGTTTTACCTATCGAAGTTGAGATTCCTTCCCTTCGAACCTTGTCAGAGCTGAAATTGGACGGAGCAGAATAGATTCAATCCCGATAAAATCAGCTGAATCTGATCGAAAAGAAGAGGTTGAGAGCTATTCGTCATGGTCAAATGTATAAAAATGGATTATGTGAGCTCACAATAAAAATGTTCATCCCAAAAAGTACCATAAGGGGGACTTGGTATTAAAGAAGATTCTTTCCCTACAAAAGGACTTCAGAAGGAAATGGATGCTAAATTGGGAATGACCTTATGTGGTAAAGAATGCCTTTTTTTTAGGAACATTGACTTTGACTGAAGTGGACGGCAAAAGCCCGCTTAATCCAGTGAATTCGGATTCAGTCAAGAATTACTTCATTAAAAAAACAACAAAAGAAAAGAAAAAAAAAAAGGAGAGGCCAAGGCGAAAACCCGCAAAGGGTATCTTAAGACCAAAGGGTTTTGAATTGAAAACCCGTAAAGGGCAATTCAATTTTTAATAAAAAAATGGGGATGCGGTAGTCTCGCTTTCTCCGAATTAATAAGAAGGAGAGATGTTACGCCTTGGGGCATCAACAGAGTACTCTAGATCCCCTAAACACATGTTGAGCTCAAAAAGGATCTTCAAGAAGTTTGTGTAGAGAAGCTCATGCTGCGATATTTGGAGCACCTATTTTCCTTGTACCCATTTTGTGTTTCAACAATATTTGCTTTCTTTGATTAATCCATTCTTTTCAGATTTTGTTCCTGATAAATTTCAGTTTTGTCCATCATTATTATCTTTTTCAAGCATTACGTATTGAAATAATGATTATTGGACTAATAATACTTTCATAAAAGGAGTTCTACATATTACTCTAGAAGCTTTTAAATAGTACAAGAACCTGAAACAGGACCATTATTTAGAACTCACCAAATCTAAGGGTTGGAAACATTTGAGAAGGAAGAGTCTAAATTGTGACTATTTCTTCGGATTTTCTGTCAAAAAGATAAACCGTAATATGTTCATATTTTAATCCCACATTTAGCATACTTTTGGATGATTTATTCCCTGAATTGTGGAATTTGATGCTCCTAATCCTTTAATTTCATGTTTTATACTTAGGAGAGCACCGAAGGATGAAAAGAACGAGAAATGGGCTAAAAAATGGAAAAAATAGGCCAAAGTACAAATTACACATGGCCTGGGCCCAAAACACACAGCCATGCCTCCTTAATAGATCCAACCACGGCCTGGCCCCGAATCACACGGGCGTGCCACACGAGCGTATCCCTATCGCAGTAAAGAAGAGTTTCATTCGAATTAGGGTACTTAGAGGCAAAGAAAGACATTTCAAAAGCCTATATAAACACCCTAGAGGCCAACCATAAAGGGGCGCGTTCAACTAGGCAAAGGAGCCAAGCCAGAGGGACAGAATTATGGGATTCACTCAAAGAAAGTCAGTTGATTCATCTCAGAAGTCAAGTCATACTCAAGACTGAGGATCTCTCCTTTAATTCCTTCATGGGGTTTTAGGGTTTTCTTTATGTTTTGTTTTATATTTACTTCTAAGATGTATTCTTTTATGATTATGAACTAATCCCCTCAAATACCTGAGGGGGTTGAAACCTAAGACGGATCTTATTATTATTTTCTAAACTATATGATAAATATTTGATTCGTTCTTAACTATATGTTCTTAATTCTTGCTTTGATATTTTAAGATATTGATTCAAGTATTGATGTGCTTAGGTATAAAAGGAATATTCCCTATTTAACAGTATATCTAGCATAGTTAAGCGGAGTTGATCGCAACCCTAGAGATAGGATGACGAAAATCTATCGGATTAGGGTCAAGCCTAATATGGGAGTCCATAGATCAAGTTAATGCAATTCTAGGGGTTTTAATTAGAAAGAGATTTCAATTAATCAACCTAGGGTTAGACGTTAGTAGCCTCGAGAGAGGTATTAATATAAATTAGAGAATCCTACGGATCAAGTCAAGTGAATAAATCGTCGGTTCAGAGTTAGATAACAAGTGAAGTCTAGGTGGATTCTTCCTCAAGTATTGTCTTAATCAATTGGTTTTCCCACAAGTATTTCCCCAATCCATTCTCTGTGTCTTAGCATCTTTAGCTTAGTAGCTGGTTAATTTTAGATTAAACAACAATTCTCTTAATTCTTAAGTTAAATATTAAGAAGAAAGTTAGTATTAGTACTTTTGGTTCCTTTGGGTTCGACAATCCGGCATTGCTATTAAACTTTACTACTGTTAGATAGGTGCACTTGCCTCAATCGTAGTGATAGTTAGTTTCTAGGCTCGATCATTCATTGATATAAATTTTAAGACTTTTTCCACCACCATCACAAAGATATCACTTGAGCAAGAAGATAGGATACTACGTCAGTGATAGAACCTTGATGAACAACAAGCAATGGCAACCTAGACATTAAAAAGGGATCATTCTCACGACATTCTGCATTCATGCAAATATCATTTATACACATCTAGTTAGGAGTGATTCATTCTGATCATGACATCCTAATCATTTGGCATATACATAGGCCCATGAAATCGATTCTATAGGTCATGTTCCCCAGAGGACAGTGTAACAAAATTGGTGAATCCATAAATCCCATACCCCTGAAGTTACAATGGGATGGATTAAAGCTAAAAATTATGGCGAATCTTATCTTCCTGAAGTTGAAGTGGAGCAGATTGAAGCTACTAGCCTTATCTCCCTAAAGTTGCAGTGGAGCAGACTGAAGACATCAAATCTTATTTCCCTGGTGTTGCAGTGGAACAGATTAAAGCTACAAATTATGGCGGATCTTATCTTTCTGAAGTTGCAATGAAGCAGATTGAAGCCACCAACCTTATCTCCCTGAAGTTGTAGCAGAGCAGACTGAAAACAACGAATCTTATTTCCCTGGCGTTGGAGTTGAATAGATTAAAGCTACAAATTATGACAGATCTTATCTTCCTGAAGTTGCAGTGGAGCAGATTGAAGCCATCAGCCTTATCTTGTAAAAGCCCAATTTAGACCCTAACCGGAACGGTGGTTTTGGGACCATGAATCCAAGTCAAAAAAATATTTTAAAATTATTTTATGTGTTTATTATGTGTGAATTTATATCTGTGAAATTTTTGTGTTTTAATTTTGTTGTTTGAGTGCCCGATTTAATAAAAGGGCTTAATCGCATAAAATTTAAAATTTGCATGCTAATTGTTAAAGTGCCTAATTGCTTTGTTCTTTTAATGTAGAGTACTTATAATGCAATTATACCATTGAAATTGGCATGGACACATTCGGTCACTAGTTAGTGGGTGGAAATAATAGTATAATAATTAAAGTTGTAATATAAGTAATAATATGTATATATTATAACATAAATTAAAAACAACCATTCATGTTCTTTGTTATTGCCGAAACTAAAGAAAATAAGAAAGAAAAGAAATCTTTAAGAGTTTGGCAACTTATTAAGCTCAATCAAGATCAAGAAAAGAGAAAATCAAATTTAGATCGGGGGAAAAGTAAAGTTGTCGACTAGCCGATCCGTACTAGTTTTTCATCGTCCGAGGTAAGTCTTTAAGCAATTAAACATCATTTATTTTTTATATAACTTAGTTTAATATGCTATTTGGAATCTATTGATTCATAAAAGAGCTAGTCGAATGTGGTTGAGCATAGAAATACTGTATTTGAGTTAAATTCGACAGAGTTATATCATTTAAAAGTTTGTATGATCTAAGGAATATATGGAGTTTTTGTTATATGAATTGTGTACGAGACAGCATTATAATAGTGATATTCGGTCTTTGAGCCTAGCAAGCTTTATGCTGGTGAATGTAATTGGGCTTTATGCCTAGCGAGCTTATTCTTTGGTGAATAATATCGGACCTTGAGTCTAGCAGTGCCTTGTCTTTGGTGTGTGATTCGAGCTTATGCCTAGCAGGTTTTATACCGGTGATTTGTTTTCAAGCCTATGCTTATAAGATTTCAAGTTGATGTGGAAATTGAGCAAGTAAAATTGAGCTAAATGATCTTGTATATATTCGACCACATAGGTATGTACATATGTGATGTTATATTGGATCTTGAATATTCGGCCATGAAGGTATGCACAAATGTGATATAATAATTGAATTTGTATATTCGTAATATAAGTAAGTACATAGGTGATGTTAAATTTTGATCTTACATATTCGGCCATATAGATATGCACATTTGTGCTATTATATTTGATTTTCTATAATCGACCAAATGAGTGATATTGGCTTATAAAGTTGAGTTTGATTCATGAGTATCTATATTTGAATGTAAACATATTTGAGATAATGTTATTTTGAGAGTGAAAAGTTGAATGATATTATGCTAAATGTGAATTATTGGCATTCGGCCAAGGTAACCCTTTTGTGTAAAAGTATAAGTTATAAATAAATAAATGAGATGATATGATCAAGATAATGTACAACATTAATGTTATAATTTGGTTTGTCTTTAATGTTTTGATTATTATTTTGAATGTTAAATTGCTTATGACTTATTAAGCTAAGTTAGCTTACTCTGTGTGCGTCTTTGTTACTCTATTTTATAAATTTTATTGTAAGTTACGAGCTCGAGGATCGTCAGAGAAGTCATCCACACTATCGTCAACCTTCGATACTTTTAAAAGTCTATTTTCGAACTTATGGCATGTATAGGCTAATATGTATTTTGTTCTATCTTGGATATGTATAATTTGAGCCATGCGAAAATGGCTTAACTTCAAAGTTTGAATTTGGTTACGTTTGATAATGGTTTAATCTGTTTTGATTATAATGTTATATGAAATGAAAGAATGGTATGTGTAATTGGTGCTATACGTTTGGAAATAGCTTGAAAATGATTGGTGGGCTTAATTATGGTTGATGAGTCGGTCATGGCGTGTATATATTATCACGAGTATGTTTAGATGATTCGGTTTTGGTTGGGTATAGATAAAGTATATATACATGAAATTGGTTTTATGTTTAAAATAGATGTTAATATGTAAATGAGCATTTGATGATATAAATATATATTTATTAAGTTCGAATATATAGTAAGAAATTATTATGATATTTTAGGTTTTGTAAAGGATTTGTAAGTTGGCTTAACAAAGGAACATGATGTTGATTGTATATATAGATATACATATATGTATTTGTGCGTAATCGAATGATGTTTGTCATTATGATTCGGTTTTTAATGTAAGTGAATATGCATATGTGATGCTTATGTGATTGGCATAATAAGTAGTAGATAATACCATATATGTTAAGAAATAAAATGTCTTGTGATACTATTTATTTGGTTAAATATGCTCACGTTTAGAATTAAGAAAATAAAGATTGACTCTTTTTTTTTTTGTATTTCCTTATCAATAAAGTGATGAATCTATAATTCGTATATACAATATGTTTTATAATGTATGTTTAATATTTAATTAATTATATGCTTTACATGTAAATATGAATATGACCTGTGTTAGCTTGAGAATGTTCGGAACTGTATTTATGTTTAGTAATGCCTCGTGACCCTAGTTCGGTGACGGATATGGGTTAGGGTGTTACATATCTCCCTGAAGTTGCAGCGGAGAAGACTGAAGACAGCGAATCTTATTTCCTTGGCATTGCAGTAGAACAGACTAAAACTACAAATTATGGCAGATCTTATCTTCCTGAAGTTGCAGTGGAGCAGATTGAAGCCACCAACCTTATCTCCCTGAAGTTGCAGCGGAGCAGACTGAAGACAGCGAATCTTATTTTCTTGGCATTGCAGTGGAACATATTAAAGCTACAAATTATGACAGATCTTATCTTCTTGAAGTTGCAGTGAAGCAGATTGAAGCCACCAGCCTTATCTCCCTGAAGTTGCAGTGGAGCAGACTGAAGACAGTGAATCTTATTTCCCTAGCGTTGCAATGGAACAGATTAAAGCTATAAATTATGGCAAATCTTATCTTCCTGAAGTTGCAGTGGAGCAGATTGAAGCCACCAACCTTATCTCCCTAAAATTACAGCAGAGCAGACTGAAGACAGCGAATCTTATTTCCCTGGCGTTGCAGTGGAACAGATTGAAACTACAAGATATGAGCCTTATCTCCTGAAGTTGCAATGGAGCAGGAAAACACACAAACCTTATCTCCCTGAAGTTGCAGTGGAGCAGGTTGAAATTACCAATTCTTATCTCCTTAAAGTTCCAGCGGAGTAAATTGAAGCTACAAATCTCTTCTCCCTAAAATTACATTCGAGCGGGTCAAACACCAATTCTTATACCCCTAAAGATACGATGGGATGGAAGGAGGCTACTTGAAGAAAAAAAGCACCAAAAGAAGTCAAGACTCGGCAAGACCAGGCAAAATTGGCCCTTTTAAGGTCTTTGCTCCATTCCCGTTACACAACAACGAGCAAAGAGGGGCAACTATAATGGGCCCAATTTAGCCTAGGCCTAAATAACAAATAAAAATCCAAATTTTATGAAGTCCATTTACAATTAACAGTCCATTTACAACCCAACAAAATCCAACAACAATTAATAACCCAAACCAAACAAACCCAAATTACATAACCCAAACCCAACTAAACCCTAGGCCCAAAATGGCCCAAAACCTAAACCAAAAATAGAAAAAGAAACCCTAACCCTAGCAGCCTTGAGCCGCTCCCCACGTGCCTTGCTAGCACGTTCAATGCCCGAGGTCTGCCACCATTGTTCCTCTGCCGCTACCTCCGTCAACGCCTGCAAACAATAGAAGCAAAGACAAAAAGAAAAAAGCAAACAAAAAACAATAGCAATAATATGTATTCGGCTATATAAAGCCACGAATGAATGTAATTTTCGAACAGAGATTTTAATAAAATAAAACGAGATTGAATACAAAAAATAAAGAGATTTGAGCATCCAAACAATAAAATGAGCCAAGGTCCTTTATTTTCTTTATTTTCTTTCTCTTTTATTTTTTTTTGAAACTGTTATTTGTCTATTTCTTTCCATTTTCCTATTTTACGAAACTAGTTACACACTTAAAATATAGTATTAAAAAGGGAAAATTTTACCTTTTTTGAGCTCCGCCAGTACCAGAATCGGGTCCAACCGGTGGCGGGATTCAAGGAGGAGAGGATTTTTGAGAAAGGCTTCATTTTTTTTAAAAAAAAAATGGAAGGGTCAAATGATTTTTTCTAAAAATATTGGCTTATATAGCCTTCCCATACGGCGACCGTTTTGAGAGATATTTTCGGAGGCCAAAACGATGTCGTTATGAGCCTCCGACTCATACCTGACCCATTTAGTGGAGGATCCGTGTTTTTCTTTGAATGGGCTATTTACGCGGATAGCCCTTCCTCATTTTCGATCTATTTTGATTTAGTCCTTATTGTTTTTTTTTCTTTTCTTTTAATTTTGTCACATACTTTCATCCGTGTCTCATTTTAGTCCCGAAGGTACGATGTCGTGTAAATGGCATGGGAATTTTCCCATTTTGGTCCGCGCATTTTTGCGCGTGTTTTATTTTAGTTTCTAATTGGCCCTATTTTTCTTATTTTTAAAAATTTGCCCCAAAACTTTGTTTTAAAACTCAATTTAATCCTTTCTTAGTTTTTTTTGCTATTTTATTATTAAAATTAATTAATTTATTATTCATATTATTATTATTGTTATTAGTATTATTATTAATTAATTACTATTATTATTATTACTATTATTATTATTTTACTATTATTATTCATTTATTACTATTATTATTTTTTTTATTACTATTATTATTATTATTACTATTATAATTATATTTTTTTTTTGTGTTTATTTACTTATTATTTTAAATTGCCTTACATAGTATCTACTTATTTTAATATTAGTTTTTGTTCCATTTTTAGTTGACTTATCATTTTTCTTTTTATTTTCGGCTTGTTCGTTTTATTTTCGATCGCATATATTGTCATTTTATTAATGTATTTATCCTGTTATGCATGTGGCACCGTAATTTATTTTCACATTTTACTACTTGTTACATTATTCTTTACCCGATATATTAAAATTTTAAAACAATCGACACTCCGTATTTTGAAAATTCGAAAAGTCATTCCCTAACTTACGGGGTTTGATTTTCTCGATAAATCCAAATACCCGAACATTTTCAAAGCATAAATTTTTAATAGTCTTGGGAATTAGGAAAATCATGTTCTAACTTACGGAATATGATTTCTTTCTAAAACCGAGATAATCAAATATCTTCTAAAATAAATTTTTCAGCGTTTATTCTCATATCGGGATTTTAAGACATCGTGTCCTAACTTATGGGACATAATTCTTTTTCTTGATTAACGTCAAATAAGCCCTATTCTCAAAAATTTTCAATTTTTATAACAAAGGATCGTATTTTATAATTTCTTCAATTTTTAATTTTCCACACGAAAGACATCAATTAATCAACTAGGTACCAATTTTGGGCGTATCGAGGGTGCTAATCTTTCCTCGTGCGTAACCGACTCCCGAACTCGTTTTCTGGATTTCGTAGACCAAAAATTGTCGTTTTAGTAAATTTAAATTTTTATTAAAATGATTAAATTACGAGGTGACCCGATCACACCTTATAAAAAAAAGTATTAGTGGTGACTCCCATTTTTCGTTTTCATTTTTAATCAAAGTCGAACCCCTTTTATAAAAAAATTGGTTTTGACAAGCTGTTAACAGAATCAGATGAGACTAATGGAAGCAAAGTGTGGGAGCTCTCATGAAAAGTAACAGTGGGAAGAAGTAATGGAGACTCAGGCAGAATAGAAGAGACCACAACATGTAGTGGTGCAAGGACAAGTGGTAGTGTACACATAGAATCATTGGTGGCGGAGCTATTGACTGAAGAGGCAGTAGATAAATTAGAACGACCAACATGAGGAAACACACCCTCATCAAACTGTATATGTCGTGAAATGTAGATCCTGCCATGTTTGTCGACACACTTGTACCCTTTATAACCTGAAGCATACCCCAAGAATGTGTACGGAGTGGATCAAAACTGGAGCTTGTGTCTGTTATACGGTCTTAGATGAGGGTAGCAAAGATAGCCAAACACTTTGAGGAATTTGTAATCAAGTTGTTGGTTAAACAACTTCTCTGTAAGGGATACACCATGGAGTGCTTTTGTAGGCAGTAAGTTCATTAAATAGACATCAGAATTAAAAGCATTAACCCAATATGATAGAGGTAATGATGCTTGAGCAAGAAGGGCTAAGCCAGTTTCAACTACCTGTCTATGGCGCCTTTCAACCAGTCCATTCTGTTCAGAGGTATGTGGGCAGGAAACACGATGTTGAATGCCAAAATGTTGGAGAGGAAGGTCAAAACTACAAAATTGCCCACCTCCATCTCTTTGAATTTGTTTGATCTTAGTTCCTAACTGTAACTCTAACATTAAGAGTAAAAATTATTGTAAGCATTTTTGTTCTGGAGAAAGTATATCCATATATGTCGAGAGAAATAATCCACAAATGAAACATAATATTTATAACCATTAGAATAACAAGGAGCAGGGCTGCAGGGCCTCATAGATCCATAACAACCAGTTCAAGTGGTGCAGTATAGACAGATGTGGAAGACTTAAATGGCAATTTGGGACTCTTACCAAGTGCACACGCATTACAAAGTGAAGGAAACTTGATTCGTGGAACAGTGATATTACATGATTGTAACACATTAGCTAAAACTTCAGTGGAAGGATGACCTAGACGTTGATGCCACCGAGTGAGCTGAGTTGTGCTTTTGAGAGTCATAGACTTGCTAGTAGATGCGTCATGGACACATGAATTAGATATAGTGTTATTGAAAGTAATAAATTATTTTGTTGAAGATGTGGGTAGTAGTTGATATAAGCCATTTGACTCAACGCTTTGAAGCAAGATCTTGTAAGTCATCAGATCCTTTATATAGCAACATAGGGGATGAAATTCAAAGAACACGTTGTTATCTTTTGTAAGCTTAGAAACTGAAAAAAGCTTTTTATGTATTGCAGGAACATATAGCAAATTGGTGAGAGGCATGTGAATGGAACCAAAAGAAATATATGACTCACCAATGTGAGAAATAGAAGCAAAATTATCATTCCCCACAATCACTTTACCTGAGCCAATGTAAGGGTTGCAATTGGAAAACTTGAACGGATCATTAGTCATATGAGTCGTGGCACCACTATCTAGATGCCAAGTTTCATCGGTGACAACGCCTGTGGTAGTAGGCTTGGAAGCAGTGGATGAAGAATCACCTACACATGAGTGAACAGTAGAGTAGAAAGAAGGCTTGTAAGAATTAGTATGAATAAAATGGGCTTTAGGATGACAATGCCCAACAAAACCATTATCTATGTAGCACATGTGGGCTGAACAAGGGCCAAAGCTTGTGCAAGTGATAGGACCAGAAGAAACTGATCCCATATAGCCAGATCCAGGGTGAGAAGTAGCACCAACAGAATCTTCATAGAAATCATCATAGCGATAAAAGCACCGGCAAGCCATATGTCCAATCTTGCCACAGATCTGGCATTATGGTCGAGATGTACCACCTGAACGACCACGGCCACGACCTCGACCGTCGAGCAAATCTAGAAACTTGATTGGAATGAAAAGACTGTGATAGAGGTTGACTGTTATAAACTTGAGAGAAATGAGCCTGGTGTCGAGCCTCGACATCCAATAAGGCTGTTGTAATCCCTTGTAAATCGAAAAGCACCTGACTGGTGGTGATAATGGACACAACGTGATCGAACTCAAGTGAAAGGCCGTTAATAATCGCCGATTGATGTTCTTCAAGGGATACATGGTGGTCGCAGCTTGCTAGAGAATCGCAAAGATGTTTGATGCCTACTAGATATGCTGACATGGAAAGGTAATTTTTCTTAAAATTGTGAAGCAGAGATCGATACCTCATTGCCTTGGTAGTGGACTGTGCACCAAAGATTCGATTTAATGCCCGCCAAAGCTCAAATGCAGAAGAAGAACAGCCAATAAGTTGATTATGCAAAGAAGCACTAACAGTGGAAAGAAGCCATGCCGAGAAGTAGAATCTTATTGCTCATAGTGAATAAATACCGGATTCTCCACAGCTATATTGTCATCACCAAGAATCTTCTGAGGTGGTACAACAATTGAGCCATTGATGTATGACTGAATACTATGGGTCTTGATGATAAGTAGCACATGCTGCTTCTAGGCAGGAAAATTACTATCATCTATAAGAGTTGCCACCTTTTGGGTAGCAAAGGTGACCGAATTAAAGGACTTCCCATGTGCCGGATCTGTAGATCTAGTCTCCATGATCGGAAGGGGAAAAAACTGCTACTCTGATATCATACCAGAAAATATAAATAAAAGGGAAAATATTCTCATTGTCATATCTGTTAAGGAGCACATGATCTCAATATATATACAAGTAATATACCAAAATTTTTACTGTAAAGGAATCATTTTCTAACAAACAAATGGTGAATGGTGAATCAGTTAAGAATTGAGCTGAGCTGACCATTCTGTTTGTTATTCATTCCCTCTGATAATAACTTACAAATTTCAAGTGAAGTTTGATGATTTTGGCTGTCAGATGCAAGAGTTTGTGGGATGGATACTTCTTTGTTAGAGAAAAAAATTAAGATTACAATTTACGTGATGTCTGTTGGCATCTCAATATAGACCTAATACTTTATTATGGCTTGGGAATATTGTCTTATTTATTGAAATTATTTAAAAACGATTCTCTTATTTAATACTAAATAAATGCTTGAAGAATACGAGCAATCAAATTCACCTATAAAAAATGCCATTAATAACAATGAAAACTAAAAGAAAATTTATATAACAACATAACACATCTTGAATTTGGGCTCTTGGATGTTGTATGCCAAAGCAAATTTCAATGGGAATCTTTGGATTGGAGTTTGATT
Source organism: Gossypium rotundifolium (assembly GCA_025506655.1). NCBI lineage: Eukaryota > Viridiplantae > Streptophyta > Magnoliopsida > Malvales > Malvaceae > Gossypium > Gossypium rotundifolium. The sequence continues at coordinate 18,760,013 of CP106734.1, forward strand.
GTTGCACTATCATATGCCATCTCTGCTAGCTTCCTTTTTTCAGCTTTGCAAGATTTTCAAGATTTGGAGAAAATGTGCAAAAGGATGATAATATGTGAATTTGTTGAATTTTTTTTCAGATTTTTCATTTAGATGCAGTTGGTTTAATTAATAACTATCAAATAAGAAATTCAGATGCAATTGGATTAATTAACAATTATAAAATAAGAAATAACACCTAAGTTTAATTATGTTGTTCAAAAACTTCTTACATCTATAGGACTTGTTGAGAGAGTAATCTATTAAAAAAGTGTAATACGTGATTTAGGTTGCAACATCACTCCTGTACTCCTATATAAATGATGCTTTTACCAAGTCTTTTCCCCTAAAAACTTAGTTGTAAATTGATGAACAAAATAGTTTACTTGCACAAATATGCTTTGAAAATAAGTTCCTCAATGAACAAGTGTTCTCTATCACTCTACTAAAACCTAAAATAAGCGGCCTGTTAAATAAGTATAACGTGTAACTTGTTAAAATGCAATCTATGCGAATATTTAACTCCTGAAAAGTAGTTTTTAAATATGTCTTCAATAAAGACTATATTAGTAAAGGTCTTCTCAATATCAACTCCTTTACAAATCGAATCTTTTATATAAGGACACTTCTGATCATATTGAGTCTTTTAAAAGTTTTTTTTTTGCTATTAACTTAATTCTTGCATGATTAGACTTTGGTAAAAGTTGCTAATAGTTTTTAAAGATATGTGTTTCAAAGCTCTAACAATTTTAGTCAAAATATGTCTATTAAATAATATAAGTTGTAATGACTTGTCAAATGTTAGTTGAGCTAGCACTAACAATCTTTCTTATTAACATTTTTAAACAAAAACATAACAACACATCAAATAAAGTAATTTAATCAATATAATCTTGATACTCCCTTTCAATCCAACTATTCAACTAAGAACTAAAACCATAGAATTAATTATTAATGTAAGGTAAGACAAGCATCAATAACCAAAATGCAGAGTAATCTAATATCATAGCAAAAACATGACAAGGACAAATCCTCAAGTCCATTCCCTAAAACGTAAAGGGATCAAATAAAGCATCATCATCCAAACTAAACAAAAATGAAAGAAAGAAAAAAGAACTTCAAAAACCTTTAGTAGAAAGAACCCAAAGAAAATCCTACCCCCTATTTACTTTATGAACTCACTTCCTGCAATCTCCCTTTCTTTAACCTTTTCTCTTGGATTTTCTTTTCTTTGCTACTTTACCTCCTACGTATTATTATTTTGTATTTTATATGGGATTTTTTTTGAAAATTGATTTAATTTTTTAAACTATTATTTTTATTATTTGTCTTTTTTTTATGATTAAGCTATTCTTAAAATGAAGAAAATTAAAAGATTGAATTATCATTTTCAAATTTAATTTTCACAAAACACATATATTTCATTTATTTTTTAGGTTGGATTGATTAGACCTAGTGGAATTATCAATTTTCAAGGTGTTACACTATATGTTAAGGTTTGCCTTAAATTCAATCGAGATGCATTGTTGTATTAAATGATTGGAGTTTATTATCCATATGAACTGCAAAATATAATCATAAATAAATTTCATTAGGAATATTGAAGCTTAATAAATTTTCAATTCTTACGTTATTATTTTGTAACTGAAATAAATTAAAGTTTACCTTGTCTTTTGATCGTTAATCTAATACTAACCGGATCTCTTCAAGCTCACTTAAAATATCTCAATGGCTTGCTTCGTTGTTCCACCTATTCAACAAAAATATGATTCTTGAACACTTATTTTATATAAATAAAATAATATGATGACTTAATAAATAATATTTACCTTATCATGAGTGGAAATTGGTAAGGAAAATTTACTTTTGGCCATAAAATTGGTAACTGATACCATGCTCACGAATGAAGTAGTAGTAGACATCCAACAATTTTATTTTCAGAGCTTCAGTCGCATGGGACATCTCTCTTTATAATGTTGTCAAGATAATTGAACTCCAACTAAGTCGCCCGTCTTCTTTAAGGTTCATTAGTTGTAGGAGTCATCTCAAATGTACATTTGCCCAAGATTTATCTAGCATTAGAAGACTCCCTTTGCTAAACCTCAATATAAATGGTTGTGTGAATTGTTGCCTTTCCACCTTGGTAGAATGTTTATTGAGTTCCTTGAAATTTTCTTCTAGCCATTTGATTCTAATTCGACCACCACTAAACTTGTCGAGTACCTTTCCCAGTAGGTGTTGGCTAATTGTCCTCCAATCCTTAACCCGTGTTACACCCATAACAATTGATTCACCATAAATTGAGTTATAACACCACATCTTCAAGTGTAATTGTACAATCACCACACAATAGATGAAACGTGTGAGTCTCGAGTCTCCATTTAGCAATGCACTGATAAAGAGTAGGCTTCAATTTACATCCACTGAGCATACATGTATGCAAGAATCTGACATCATTCAAGTATGATTCCATCACCTTTAGTGCTCTCGATGGCAAATTGCATATATCCGTTAGAATAATACGATCTTCTACCTATTAATATCAATACATAGCACACTCAAGTTACTATATAATTATATTAATGAAATTCATTGATTTAATAATGATATTCACAAAATAAAACTTTAGCAACATTTTCTTTCTATTTGTAGTTGATTGCTAGAAATGTGCTTGTGATCTTGCTGTATCAATGATGTTGTCATTTTTAAATTTATATTTTTTATACAAAATCTATATTTTTTAAATAAAAATGTATTACTATACAAATATTTGACAAAATAATAAATTAATAATTTATTAAAATATCAATGTAGATTATAACAAAATTTAGAATCTTTTAACATATCATTTAATTTACTATAACAAAATAATAGACGTAAGCAACCTAAAATTAAATTAATCTAATATTAAAAATATATAACACTTGAAATAACATAACTTACCTTAAATTACTTGATAAAATTTTGATGGTGAAAATCAAACCAAGACAATAAATTATGAATTGAGAGAAGAAAACAAACTTTGATATTTATTTAGAAAATGAAATTGATAATTGAAGGATAAATATTTTGTAAAAGAATGAAATTGGGAGAATTAATTTAGAAGATTGGTTTGATGATGAGATGAATGATTTGTAAAAAAATGAAGGGCTGGGTATATACAGGGACAATAATAACATTTTTATCATTTTTTTTTTATTATTGGAGATTCAATGGTCATATTTATAGAGTTGAATGTTCTCGTGGCAAAAACATGTCTCGTAGAACACATTTTTGCTTTGCATCCTATGAGACATGCTTTTGCCACAATGAAATTCCATTAAGCAAAAATAACCTATTTCTCTAATTAATCGGATAACCATCTTATTTTCTTTTTTTCCCCCAAAATCAACCTTTTTCAATAATTTGACCCTTTTGTTTTCATTGTCCTACAAAATGTGAAATTACCAATAATTAGAGTTAATTGCACTACATATGTCCAAACTATGATCTTCATTTTAAATTGGTCCCCAAATTTCAAAATGTCCTAATTAAATCTCAAACTATTAATGTTATATCGATCAGGTACTTCTATTATTAAAATCATTAATTTAACCATTAAATAACATATTAAATCGTATGTGGTATAATTTAAAATTAAAATTTAAAGAACAGTAAAAGTTACCACATAACTTTTAAAAGTTAAAACTAAGAATAAAGTAAAATCGAAAAGAAGAGTGAATAGAAATTTTTTGTAAAAAGCTTTGGAAACCTCAAACTCAAGATTTTTACATATGTTTTCACAATATTAATTTTTCTTTAAAATTTTATTTTAAACCATGCCACATAAGATTTGACATATCAATAAACGAGAAATTAACAATTTTAATAATGGAAGGACATTATTAATATACCTCGATAATTTAGAGATATAATTAGAATATATTTTAAAGATCAATTTATAATAAAATTATAGGATGTGTGGTGCAACAAACTCCAATGATTAACAATAAGGTTCAAAATTTAAATCCAAAACCATTTTTAAAAATGGTTTTATTGTTAAAATTTAATGTTGAGAGAGAATATACTTTTTTAGTACTTTCCTCTTAACCATATCATCTTTTAAGATTCACAATATATTTTATTATTGTACTCAATCACTTTATTGAAAGAAAAGAATTTTTTTTTTTTGAATAATTTTAATTTTATTGTTTACGAAGCAAAGTATGTTACAAATGTACAACAACACACGATTAACATGCTGTAATTTTGAACGTTAGAAAGTTTTTTACCAAGTTTAGATAATATTTTACAATTAAATAATCGGTACTAAGAAGCTCTCGTAGCTCAGTTGGTTAGAGCACCCGTTTAGTAAGCGGGAGGTCTTGAGTTCGACTCTCAACGAGAGCAAAATGTGTAGCTTTACTGAATGTAAGGTTAGGATTGGCATCGATTTTCCAGTAAAAGTTTTCTTTTTCTTTGGTAACAACCGTTTTTGCCTAGTCCAAGAATCCCAGCCACAGAAATAAAAAACTAACACTCTCAAACTCCCTCTAGTCCAACAAACAGAAGAGTCATGTTAGACATATGATTTTTTTTTTTTTTAACCTGAACATGCCCTTTGTTACATCTTCATCTTCATGCCAATCTCAAATCCATTCCAAGACAATGTTTCTTGTCCACAAAACTTCCCCTATTTTTCTCCACAAATTCTATCCCCAAACTGCTACTAAGTTTAGATGTATTCCCAAGAAATTCACTGTTTCTGCTTCCCTTAACACCATAGCTGCTGCCGCTGCCTCTGGTTCTGGTGCCACAATCCATGGGGCCGTCTCTTCTGCGATTACCCAAGTAGCTGTTACTGCCTTTGCTATAGCCTCCGGGGCTTGTCTTTCCACTAAGGTTGACTTCTTGTGGCCCAAAGTGGAGGAGCAACAAGGTACCCTTCTGTTTCATTTATTTTTGCTTTGGAATTTTATGCAGTTCTGGATATTACAATATTACTTGATTTTGTTACCTTCCATTTTTAGGCAATCCTCTAGAAGTTGGTTTTTGCAGTTCCAGATTAGGGAGTACTAAGTGTGTACTTTCCTTACGATTGGCTTATTAAGAACCTCCTCACGATCTCAGACTATGTTATTTTTTGTCTTTTTAATTTTAACAGTGTTTTCAAGCCTCCTGTTGGGGTGTGTCTGTGTGTATACTTTTTCTTCTCTAGTTCTTACAATTGTTCTTGAATTTTCCAAATAAGCTTCTATCCTCCTATTATTGCTTTTGTCTGATTGAATCTTTTTTGGATGTAAACCATTAAAATCTGTTTTCTTTAGCACCTACATGTCACAAATGTTTTACATATTTCTAAGCTTCTTCCTGAGGTCTTGTATTACATATTTTGAGCCTAGAGGATTCTGCCTTTGATTCCTCCCAAAATTATGAAATCATAGTTGAGCATATTGAAAAGGATATAGTTTTCATTAGATACCTTGTGTTCCTTCTTATTACACCAATTATTGATTCTTGATTGTAGCTTATTAGCAAGACCATGATTATGATTTATCCTCTTTACAGTTTACAATCACAATCTCCTGCTTTCTTTTTCTTGTTAGATGTCAAACCATTCACGGTCTTCTTACTGGATCATTTTCTTCATATTTTCTGCTATCAATTTTCATGTTAACAACGCCAATCAATATGGTGCAGGTTCTTTTACAGTGGAAGGAATTGATGTGACTGGCTATCCTATATTCAGTGAGGCAAAGGTTTGCCATGTCTCGTTGCCTCATGAGTATGACTTGCATATAGTCCTCTTCTTCCACTAAAACACTGAATTTGTGAAGGCAGGTGCAAAAAGCTATTGCATTTGCAAAAAGAGCTCACAATGGGCAGTTTAGGAAAACAGGAGACCCGTACTTATCGCATTGCATTCACACAGGAAGAATCTTAGCTATGTTGGTTCCATCAACTGGCTTGCGAGTATGAAACTGTATAAGCAACTACTATTAAGTTTATTATATTATGCGTCTTTATTATGCTTTTCTTCTGATAATCTTCCATCAGCTTACCATATGCCTGCTATTTGCACTCACAAAAATTGCATGTATGCATGGATGGCACTACATATATGGTGGGGGCGGGCACAACCCACTTCTTAGACCCAATTAGAGCCAAGCCCAGTTGCAAGATTTAAACAACTTAAGTTTTCTTGTAAAAAAAAAGAACAAATGGCTTAAGCTTCATGTCAAAAAAAAAAGTTTCAAACCCTTCCCAATTAACTTAAAAAAAAAAAAACTTTCTCAATTCAAAATAAACTCTAGGCTCTGCAAGTATTAGGTATTGAGAGCCAAAAAGGCTAAGACAAACCGTGATTTCAATTTATATTTGTTGACCCCCCAAATGTTTTATCCTGGTTCCATCCCTGCATGCATGGTGCATTTATTTCATTCTTCAGCACATCAGCCTAGTGTTTTCTTTCATTGATCCATCTTTATACTTGTAGCCGTAGACCAGTATAATATGATCATTACTCTCTTCCAGATAAGTGAGGGAACCATTACAAGTATTACTCAGTGTTGTAGGCTAGGAAAACATCTTACAGTAAAAGCAATAGCCATTGTGATGTTTTAATCAGTATTTATCTTCAGCCATTTTGATGTTAATGATTAACAGTTGGTCCTTATGTACCAATGACTACATGGGTAGACATATATTATTATGCTTACTAAAATGCATTCTTTCTTATTATTACTAAAAGTAGCACTTAAAGTTTCGGGGTTGCTTAAGAAACTTGCGTCACTTTCAGTTAGTTCCTTAACTAAGGCTGGAAAGTTTGCTGCAGGCTGTTGACACAGTTGTGGCTGGGATATTACATGATGTGGTTGATGATACATGTGAACGTTTGTTCAGTATAGAAGCAGAATTTGGTGATGATGTAGCAAGGTTGGTAGCGGGTGTTTCTAGATTAAGTTATATAAATCAGGTAAAGTTCATTTTAGTTTGTTCTGTCTGTAGGATTTTGTTGATAATATGAATCATTTTCTCTTGTATTTTCAACAGAAAAATTTACATGGCTATTTATACTAAAAGAGTAGGCCTAACTAAGGAAACATAATCAATACATTAAATCAATAACCCTAATTTTAAGCTAATCTAATCCCTAAAAAGCAGTAATGAGATTAGCTGAGATAAGCTGTCAACACTTCCCCTCAAGTTGGTGCATAGATGTCACACATGCCCAATTTGCAAACCAAATTATGATAGCTTCTGTTGTTAAGTCCTTTAATGAACACATCAACTATTTGCTTGTCAGAGGCTACATGACTTAAGCCCAATATGCCGGCAGTCAACTCTTCTTTGATGAAGTGGCTACGTGACTTAAGCCCAAGATCCCAGCAGTTAACTTTTCTTTGATGAAATGTTGATAAATTTCTATGTGCTTTGTTTGATCATGTTGTACTGGGTTTTGGGCTATACTGATGGCAGCCTTGTTGTGACAATATAAGGATAATTTTCCTTTATTTGACAACTTTAATTCCTCCATAACTTTTAATAACCACAGTAGCTCGCAAATGCCTTGAGCCATGGCTCTGTATTCTGTCTCAGAACTTGACCGAGCAACCACACTTTGCTTCTTCAAGTGACTAAGTTTCCTCCCACAAGTGTGCAATATCCAGATGTAGACCTCCTATCATCCAGAGATCCAGCCCAATCTGCATCTGTAATAGCTTCTATCTGGAGATGACCATGTTTAGAAAAGAGGAGACTTTTTCCTGGGACAGACTTTAGGTAGTGTAGAATGTGAAAGACAGACTGCATATGAGACTCCTGAGGATCATGCATAAATTGACTTACCAAACTAACTGCATATGCTATGTCAGGTATAGTGTGTGAGAGATAAATTAGTCTACCAACCAATCTTTGATATCTTTCTTTATCCCCTGACTATCTTATTCTAGCTTGCAACTTATGATTGCTTTCTGTAGGTGATTCTGCGGGTTTGCATCCCATCATACCTGTCTCAGTCAAGAGGTCTAATATGTATTTTCTTTGAGATATGAAGATTCATTTATTTGATTTGACAACTTCAATTCCCAAGAAATATTGTAACTTTCCTAGATCTTTTATTTTAAATTCTTGAGCCAAACATTGTTTCAGTCAAGTCATTTCTTCCTCATCGTCTCATGTCATCACTATGTCATCAACATATACAACAAAAAGAGTAATCTTACCCTTGTGATGTTTCATAAAAAGGGTATGATCAACATTGCTTTGTTGATAACCAAAAGTGATCATAGCTTTGCAGAATCTGTCAAACCATTTTCTATGAGATTGTTTTAATCCATACAAGACTTTCTTCAATCTGTATACTTTCCCTTGCGTTTTTGCATTATCAATCCAGGAGGAATCTCCATATATACTTCCTCTTCTAAGTTTCCATGTAGGAATGCATTCTTCACATCAAATTGTTGTAGGTTCCAATCAAGGTTGGCTACACAAGATAACAAAATTCTGATGGTGTTCATTTTGGCAACAGGGGCAAACGTCTCTTGATAGTCTACTCCATAAGTTTGAGTGAAGCCTTTAGCAACCAATCTGACTTTGTACCTTTCAATCGAACCATCAGGCGTGTTTCACAGTAAACACCCATTTGCATCCCACCAAGTTCTTGTTTACTGGAGGAGTTACTAGCTTCCAAGTCTCATTCTTTTCTAGTGCCTTCATTTCTTCAACCATGGCTTCTTTCCACTTGGGATCTTCAAATGCTTCACGTCAATCCTGTGGAATAGACACAGAGGACAAAGACAAGACAAAGGCTTTATAGGGAAGGGACAATGAGTCATAAGAGATAAAGTTAGATATAGGGTGTCTAGTACAGGATCTAACACCTTTTCTTTGGGCAGTTGATTTATCTAAATCATTGGGGGGTAACTCACCAGAAGAGGAAGATTTGGGTAACTCACAAGAAGAGGAAGATTCTTGGCACATAGTAGGTTGCATGATGGCTTCTTCTGTTCTAAGCCTTCTTGAATACTTCTTTAAATCTGGTATGTCCAAACGTCCAAACGTCCAACAATCTCCTTTTGTATAGTAGTCTCCCCCTGATCAATTCCCCTTGAATAATGGTGTTTTCTGGAACAATAGTCTCCCCCTGAACAGTAGCTTCCTCTTGAACAATGGTGTTTTCTGGAATAAGGTTTTCAATAGTTACTGAGTCAGGTATCATTTATTCTCTCTCATTGTTCTCCCCCTGAAGAGGTGATTGAGTTGTACCATAATAGGGCTCAGTTTCTCTGAATGTAACATCCATACTAACAAAAGTTCTTTCATGAAGGAGGATGATAACACTTATAACCTTTCTGTGTTAAAGAATACCCAATGAACACGCATTTAAGGACTCGTGGATCTAATTTGCCTGCTTTTCGATCATAGAAATAATAGACATATCCAAATATACTGGGAGGAACAGTATAATTATTTTTACCTTATAAAATTTCCAAGGGACTGTTGACATTAAGGGTTCTGAGTGACATTCTATAAATAAGGTAGGCGGCTACAAGAATTGTGTCACCCCTAGAATGATTTTGGAAGGTTCATGGAAAATATAAGAATTCTGGCAATTTCTAGCAAATGCTTGTTTTTCCTTTCAGCAACCCCATTCTGTGAACTAGTACCAGAACAAGTTGTTTGATGGATTATCCCATAAGACTCCAAATAGATATCAAAATTGTACTCTGTACCATTGTCAGTTCTAAAAAACTGTATCTTAACAGCATCAAATTGAGTACACACCATTTTATGAAAAGGTTGGAAGCATGTAAATACATTATTTTTCAATTTTAGCAAATACACCCAAGTTATCCTAGTGCAACAATCAATAGAAGTAACAAACCACCGATTACCAGATAATGACATATGTCGAGTTGGTCCCAATACATCAGAATGAATAGTCATAAAAGGAGTATTACTTCTATTATTTCTCAAATGATAATAATTTTTAGTGTGTTTAGCAAACTCACAAGCTTCACAAAACAATGAATCAAACCAAGTCATTGAAAATAATCCGGAATATAACTTTTCCATAACAAAAAATGATGGGTGTCCTAACCACTTATCCCACTTCATTATTTATTGGTTGATAATCTTATTACTTCCAAAAAAGGCTTGAACAGATTCACTACTGCTCTTCAACATATATAAGCCATCATGCAATCTACCACTGTCAATCTTCTTCCCTGTTTGAAGGTCCTGGAATACTAAGGGAAAAAAACTAAATTTTGCAGTTTAAGGTATTTGTGATGGCACTAACAAATAAAATGTTAACCGGAAAACGAGGAACATGTATTGCAGAGGATAGTTTAATATTGGGTGTACAGTTGACAGAACCTGGTCCAGTTACAGGAGTAAAAGACCTATCAGCTATCCTAACACTTTCTTTTGTTTGACTTTGGAAGTAGTTTAAAAAACTTTTGGAGGAAACTGTCATGTGTCTATTCGCACCAGAATCAATAATCCATGAATCAGTATTAATATGAGTATTAAAGGCATTGCTTGACTCTATAAAATTGGATGTTGGATTCTTTTTTAATTCTGCCATTTTCTTCTAAAAAAAATGCACCACAAGAGCCAATAACAGCAAGGAAGGTCGGAGAAACACCAATAAAGCCAACGGTGGTGGTTAGAGAATCAAACTCGACCGGATTTTGAGGTTTCGCCGGAGATGAGACAGTGACTCTGTCGAAGGGGGCGGTGAGAAAAAAAAATAGGCCGAAAAATGGAGAGTACCAAATTGGATTTTCTAGGGTTTGGAAATTTGGAAAAAAAATAGACTCCTTAAATCTGGATTGTCAATCTCTTGATACCATGTTGATAATATGAATCCTTTTCTCTCTTGTATATTCAACAAAAAAATTTCCATGCCTATTTATACTAAAAGAGTAGGCCAAGGAAACATGATCAATACATTAAATCAATAATCCTAATTTTAAGCTAATCTAATCCCTAAAAATCAGTAATGAGATTAGCTGTCAACAGATTATCATCCTTAAATTTTCGTTAAAAAGTATTTGTAAGCAGTGAGCTTACTTATGTGGTATCTTAGCCCTTTAATAAGGATAGCTTATTATTGCACCTTTCCTATGTTGGTGACGCACTGGGGTCTTGGAGAGCTGACTCCAGTCCTCAGGGGTGTAGCTGGAAACTCATTTTTGGGGCCAGAATTGAATTATAATTTTTTGGAGGGGTCATAATAGAATTTTTCCGTTGTATTAGCTTACAATTTTATAATTAACAGCATGTTTTAAACTGGAAAGGAAAAATTAAAGTAGAAAGACAAGAATACGAGAAGAAAATAAGTACCTTAGTGATGGTTGTGTTATATATTTATCATAAAGTATGCTTATGTTGACATGTATAAGATCCAGCAACTTATCAGTTCACTTATGACTCATTTTTAATTGAAAAATGAATTGTTGAAAAATAACGATTTCTGGAATTGAGATGGTATTCACCAGAAATTCCTTGGATGTGTTGATCAACTCTTTGACTATATTATAAACTCATAAAACAAAAGCATTACTTAGGCATGTTTTTCTTCCATTAGATCTTTTTTTTTTTTTTCAATTGGAAATCAGATAAACTATCGGGAAACAACTTCTTCTTTCAAAGTAATTCTTATTTATTTCCTTTGCCTTACTACAAAATGCAGAAGGGGTTTTACTTCTGATATCTGATATGTTATGTACATGAAAGATATGCCTTGTCAATTGATAGCTATGATAGGAAACCATAACGATCTTGCTGTCAGTTTTAGAAAGTTTGAAAATATGAATTCTTGTCCTTCTTCTTATTGTTTTTCCAGCTACCTTAGTTAATATTTGCCATCTTTGCTTTTTTTCCCCTGTGTTGCTACAATTGCCTGACGCCTGTGTGGTGCAATATCATGATCGTGCTTTTGTTTTTTGGATCCTCAGATTGTAATATTTAATGCCTTCCACTATATAGACAGTCATGCGATTAATATATCGTTTGCAGCTTCTACGGAGACATCGAAGGATAAATGTTAACCAGAGTACCCTTAGTCATGAAGAGGTATGTGGTTGGAGAATCTCCACTATAACAGATAAATGTAATGTTTTACAAACTAATTTATAATCTAAACCTTAGGTGAAACTTCATGATTTATATGGCTGCACATTATAATAAGGTACAACATCAGCCGAGTATTTTGATATGACTAAATTGTATATTCAATGTATAAGTTAGTTATTTTTGTTGGGAGGTCAGTTGAAATGGTTTTGAGTGCTTTCTCTGACATGCACTGAACTTAAAAACCATAGTTTTCCACTTAAAGGAAGTGGTCAAAACGTAAATATTAATAGATAAAGGAAATTGAAAACAAAAGTAGGAAAATGTACAAATGCATATTGCAAGGATCTAAGTGATAATAGTTACACGTAACTTTGATATCTCATAAGGGTCTTGGGAGCAATTGTGTGGAGTCCTCTAAGGAAGTGTCAATTTCTGTTATGGTTCAAAGCGCTCTGCTTGCTCTTGTGGTCAACTTCAAGAATTATCTGTGTGTATGGATGGGGATGGTATGCGCTTAAAGAACTAGCTGGGTAGGAAACTATAATATATGGTCATAGAAAAATGAAAAAATTAAGTTGTACTTAACAAGCATTAGAGGCTGTTGTTTTCTGATTTTTGTATTGTTTTCTTTTGATTCTAAGGCTAATAATCTACGTGTCATGCTCTTGGGAATGGTTGATGATCCAAGGGTGATGCTTATCAAACTGGCGGACCGTCTTCACAATATGAGAACAATGTAATGTCTCTTAAATTTACCAATTTGATTTATTATAAGATGAGAACAGATTTATAATTTTAAAATTATCTAGTTCATTTGAAAAAAGCAACCAAAATTGGTCTAGTTGTCATTAACCCTCCCAAGGAGGGTCAAGGAAGTTTTAAATCTGCCATCCCATGTATCAAGAAAACTAATCCATAGAAATTAAGAAAAAGAACTGTTTTTCGAATCTTTTGGATTTAAATTTGTAAAGCCCTTTACAAATCTTGCAGCTTGGACACTATTTCTCCATCCTATGAACAAATACAAGGAGATTGTTTCACAGTATATGAAGTTCTGGGATATTTATAACAAAATCTTTGGTGCTATAATTCTTGAATGTTTTTAAGGTTAATCTTCATGGTATCGTTGTATGAAGTGCACTCAAGGATGTGATCATTCTTTACAGTTATGCCCTGCCACTAGCTAAGGCTCAAGCTGTTGCACAAGAAACCTTACTTGTTTGGTGTTCCCTAGCTTCCAGATTGGGTCTGTGGGCATTGAAGGCGGAGCTGGAAGATCTATGTTTTGCTGTTCTTCAGGTATAGAGCTGCCATTTCAGATCATGGTAGAAGTGAGAGCTCAGTCTTAATATTATTAAAATGTTCATTGCACTTCATGATATTACGTTGCAGATTTAGTCCTTAATCTTGTACTCCATTCGTCATGTAGGTTGAGCATGATTTATTCTGTTAGACTGGCACATATATTTCATTCAGGCATGCTTGATGTATTTTGTAATGTTAGTTTTAAGTGATAATATGTTCAAGTTTAGGGTTTAGTTTGGCCTTTCAAGTTGGTCTGTCTACTGATTTCCAACTGGGTTTAGGTTGGATGTTTAACGTGATATTACAACCTTCTTTCTCTCTTCTTCTTTTTTTTTTTTTTTCAATTTTGTGGTATTATATTTATGATCTCCAAAACATTAGAGCCTTCTTTCTCTTTTCTTTTTCTCTCTAGTTTTTGTTGAAGTACTATAGTAAATCTAAACTAATTTATATGAAAGTGGGATGCATATATCATGCATGAGTTTTTAAATTGGCACATCTCAATCATGAAAGCTTCACTTGATTTTTTTTTCTCTATGAGAAATGTATTTCTCTTTTCCCGATTATAGTCAAAAAATAAAAAAGAACTTATTTATTGAATACTTAAAATTTGGATCCTAACACTTTAAACAGTTTAAGATCAATTATAGCATGAGTTAATGGATTCTACTTTCATGACCAGGCATTGCTATATGGAACTGCAGTACAATGTACTTGACAGTTGTGTTAGATAGCCTTCTTATTGTCCTTTTAGATCCATGCAGTAACAGCAATAGTTTGCATTGACTTTTAGGTCCATGTTATTAACACACTTAGGATGAATGCGCCATTAACCATATTGCATATAGTATGATTAAGATTGTCAAGGATAAAGAATTAGAAAAAAATGGCACTCTTTGATTTGAAGGTGTTTGGGGGGGGAGGGGGAGCCTGTATGCCATAGTGTTATTGTAATCAATGTCATGAGTTAAAATTCTTTTATGAAAAGCTACTATAGCTTCTTCTTTTTTGGTCGGAAGGTATTATTGTTAAGTTCTAACTACAAATGGGAAGTCTTTTGGATTATGTATTTCAATAAATTTTTTAATCAATACTGTGGTGCAGCCTCAAATATTTAGAAAGCTACGAGCTGATCTGGCTTCAATGTGGAGTCCCAGCAATAAAGGAACATGTCCTAGACGAATATCTGCGAAAGGAAGTTGGTCCTCCATGCAGGGAAATGATTCAGTGCATGAGGATGAAGCTCCTATGCATGATGAAGATATAACTAGCATAAAGGTAACCGTGTGCTGTGTCTGGATGCTTTCTAAACTCTCTGTGGTTGGCTAAAAGCTTGCTTCGATTTATTCAGATTGTGCCAATCTTAATAATTACCCATTGATAGACGGTTTTTAATGTATAATGTTGTTTTCCTTCCTGCCAGAAAATGGAAAAAGAAAGAAAAACTTGGTCATTTTAGCCTTCATTTTATATACTAAATACTCGTGTTATTCTCAGTGAACCTTTGACAGTGAAAATATTTAATATATGCTGCCGTTGGCCACCTTCAGCATGTAATCTTCAAAAGATATCTCAGTTTACATCTATATTGATTAGTGAACATCATAGTTTGCTTCGATTCTTTAGCAAAGAACATGTGGTGGTTTATTAGCTGTTGTCAAGAATTTCTGGCCAAACTAGGCTTGTCTAATTCTTGTGAGTGTTGCATTTTGTAGTTCAATTTTTTGTCAGATTGTTTGTTTGTGCTTTACCAGATAATCTGCACAAGATTCATACTCTTCCTTGACTATATTGGAAACCTTTTGTTTAATACAAAATAAAATTTGAGAAACAAATAGGAGATGAATTTGAGAAACCCGAAGTTAAAAGGTGGTAATTGAGGATCTGAACTTCTAATGTTTCATACTCGTTATATCATTGCAATATATTAATTTTGAGGAATTTTCCTTTCAAAAATTACCAGGCAGTCTTTATTTCCTGCGGCTTAGATGCATTGGCTGGCTCTAAATTCAGTGTTTTTTTTTAAATGTTTGTAATAATTATTCTCACAGCATGTGAGTCGTCTGGAAGCTTCAATGCTGAAGAAAAAGTGTTGGACCGTTGGAGGGGGTTGAGTCAGTAGGAAGAGAAGCAAGTGATGTAATGTAAAATTGGGACGTTAATTATAAGTAATTAGTTCCAGTTGTTTTATGCATGCAGGATCTTTTGGAAGCAGTCGTTCCTTTTGACATCTTATTGGATCGTAGAAAGCGGGTTAACTTTCTTAATAATCTCGGGAAAAGTTCAGAGATGGAACCAAAACCAAAGGTTGTGCAGGATGCTGGAATTGCTCTAGCATCTCTTGTTGTTTGTGAGGAGGCACTTGAAAGGGAGTTATTCATATCAATTTCGTATGTTTTGCTTGTCTTATAATCTGTTCCTACTTTTTTCTAACAAGACTATTTTGGTTTATTTATTAGTTTTAATTCCTGTGTATCTAGGAGCAACTATTGTTAGTTTGGTCATTTCTTCTACATGCTTTCTCATACTGCTCTTTTGCGTTGCAGTTATGTCCCAGGGATGGAGGTTACTTTGTCCAGCCGATTAAAAAGTTTGTATAGTATCTACAGCAAGGTATGAGTAACAATTAAGGTATTTGAATCGACTTTTGGATTCTTTGTTTCTTAATTGTAAAATGATATAACAGTGCTTAAGGGTATTGTTAGAATCATATGTAGTCAAAGCTTAGTTTAAAAGTTTGCTTGGGACATGGTTAATATTGTTGGAGTAAAACTAATATTATGTTGTAGCTGTGGCTTGTAGCTGTTGGTTTTAGCAATGTAATGAGACATCTAAGAATAAATGAAGAATCCTGAACCTTCTATGCTTGTAAACACTTATCAACATGTAGTATCCTATATAGGAGACTTTATGCAGTCAAAATGTAATGATTCATTGGATCCTTGAAGCATTAATTTTGGCCTTTCAGAAATATATTATGAATCAAGCCAGAAATAACATGTGATTCTAAAATCTTTTAGTAAAAATCAGCAAGCAGTCTGAGCTGAATTCTGGTTCAGAAATCCCTTTGTAATATCTTCCCATGTTTAGTTTGTTTTTTCGTCTTCCTGTAGATGAAAAGGAAAGATGTCGGCATCAATAAAATATATGATGCACGTGCACTGAGGGTAGTTGTTGGAGACAAGAATGGAACCCTACATGGTCCGGCAGTTCAATGTTGCTACAGTCTTCTCAACATTGTACATAGGTATTTCAATGTGTTTATTTGGTTCTATTTTATTTAATAGAAAATTTTTCAATGATTAGCATTGTAAAAAAAAGATTGTCGATAATGGCAAGAAAAGAGAGAAAAAATAGAACACACAGATTCGACTACGCCTATTTATATTTGTAAAACCTATTCTAATCAAAGTCAAATAGTAGTAATGCAGTAAGGTTAAAACACCTTATTCTAATCAACATCAAATAGAGAAAGCATACTTTTATATGGATTTCACTTGTGCAGCCTGTACCGTACTAGGATGTGGGGGCCGGAGATCCCCTATCTTGCCACTTGTATTTTTATTTAACAAGAATTTGGGTCACATATCTTTAACAAGCATAGTTTGTTTAGGATTACTTTTAGTTTATATGTCATGGTTTTATCGAAACATATATATGGTAGAAAAAACAAATTATATAGTTTATGTTTTTGGATAATTTCTTTGGCTTATGGTAGCATTATTTATTCAAATGTAGAACTTCTCAGTTTTAACATATTCATAAACCATATTTCTCAATGGTGATGTCGTTTTCTTAAAGAAATAAGAGTCGAACTATCCTTTATCTGCAGGATTTGGACTCCAATTGATGGTGAATTTGATGATTACATTGTTAATCCAAAATCGAGTGGCTATCAGGTAATATTTTGGAAATGTTCATAGATTTTTGAAGAAATGAATATATCAACATAGTCCTCCACAGATATAAGGCCAAACATGTATTTAACAAGCTTCACATCTTATGACTATTAATGTATGTATCAAGTTTCTGCCTTTTGATACTCCATTCTAGGTGGTAGCTGTAAAGTTGTTTGTGAGAACTAATACAGTCTTATTTAGTTTCTTAAAGTGAGTTGAAGAACGTTTCAAAGATGAATTGTGCTTTGGATGGTTCGTTAACATCAATTTTGCACCAAGAAACAGTGTAAAATTTTAACTTAGATTCTTAGAGTTGATTAAGCTGTAAATCCTTCTTATTTTCTCAAAGTTAAATAGGAGCATGGAAACAATTTATCTACCAATCATTCGATTTAAAAGTCTTTATCTTGCAAGAAACAAATTTTCTACTCAAGCATAATTAATTGACTTAATCAACATGTAGAATTCAGAGTAATTCTCTTTATTTTCTCATCTTGATACAATAGAACATATTTACATCTTTATACAAACTATATATCTAATTTAGGAAACTCTAAGATAGGAAAGAAAACTAATAGAGATATGATCCCTTAGAATAAGAGATTGTAAATATCTACAAAATCCCTTGACTAAGGAATAATGATTCCTCTGAATCCCTTTAATAAAGGGATGATAATTCCTACCTCCCCTCAAGTGGTGAATATACATTGTATAATCCCGGCTTGAATAGGAATTATTGAAAATAGGCTTTGGCAGAGCCTTAGTGAGAATATCTGCAATCTGTCCTTCTGAAGGAATGTAGGAAAGAGTGACTGTCCTTTTGTTGACTTGGTCAGCAATAAAATTCTATAAATTTCCACATGCTTTGTTCAGTCATGTTGGACTGGATTCTTGGCAATCTGAATAGCAGATTGATTATCACACAAGACTTCAAAGTGATCCTCTTGATTAGTGCCAAGTTCTTTTAGTGATTTAAGTAGCTAAATTCCTTCGCATATTCCCAAAGCTAGTGCTCTAAATTCAGCTTCAGCACTACTTCTTGAAACAACAGATTGTTTTTTACTTCTCCAAGTTGTAAGGTTACCCCAAACAAAAGTGCGAGTAGCTACTAGTGGATCTTCTTTCAGTGAGGTCTCCCGCCCAACTAGAGTCTGTAAAAATCTTAACAGTTCTGTCTTGTGTCTTCTTGAACATTAAGCCGTGTCTTGGAGTTTTCTTCAAGTACTTGAGAATTCTGTTTGTTGTTGCCATATGCTCTTCATTAGGATTAGTCATGTGTTGACTTATCACATTTACAGGATAGGTTATATCTGGCCTTGTCAAGGATAAGTAAATAAGTTTCCCAACTAATCTCTGAAATTTCTCTCTGTCTACTAAAGACCCATCTTCTTTGTTGAATCTCAAATTTGCCTCCATTGGTATATCACCGGCTTACAACCAAAAAACCGTTTCTTTGAGTAAATCAAGTACATACTTTCTTTGATTAATCACAAGTCCTTCTTTTGATCTTGCCACCTCCATTCCTAGGAAATATCTTAGCTTTCCCAAGTCCTTGGTTTCGAATTCCCTGTTTAGCAGCTCCTTCAAACTACTGATTTCTTCCTCATCATCTCCAGTAAGAATTATGTCATCAACATACACAATTAGGATAGATTTCTTATTTGTAGAAGTTACCTTGATGAAGAGTGTATGATCGGCAAGGGACTACTTGTAGCCTATGAAGCATGGATACGGACCGCAATACTGATACGACACGATACTGATCTGGCGACACGATAATTTTAAAAATGAGGACACTGACGATAGGATCTGACAATAAAAATATTTTATTATTTATATATATATATATATATTATGTTAAAATACTCAATGTAAATAAAAATATTGATATTTTCATTAATATATAATCAATTCTTTTCCATTAAGTTCAACTTATATCCTTAAGAAGGCTTGTACAAAAGAAGCAAAAAAAGAACAATTTTCTAGTTCAATTCATAGCATTAGCATTTTCCATATCTTCTTCTTCATATTTTCTAGTTCAATTTATAATTAAAATTAATTTTTAATTATTTCAAATCTAATTTATATGAGTCTAACATATTTTTATTATATTTACTTTAATTATTTTATCTTACTATAATTTATTTTACTTTCTTACCTATTATAAATTTATAATCATATAATACAATACATTAACTATTTTTATTCTTTCTTACATTCTTTTTTCACAATTTTTCTCTTTTTTACGGCCTTTTGACACCATTAACTATTTTTTCTTTTTTCACAGCTTTTTGTCTTTTCCTCGCACCCATTAACTATTTTTTTTCTTTTTATGAAGCCCTTTATATCTTCCTCATTTACCCTATTTTCCTTCTAATTTACCAACCTTACCTTTGCTCGTATTTCATTTTCTCAAGAAAAAATCAGCAAATATGCAAACTCGTGATGTCCCTTTTGACACGCTTCAAAGCGTGTCCGATGCGTATCCGGTAGTGTGAATGACGATGTCCGTGTGGACACCGATCACATTTCTTGGTACAAGGGATTTTCCCGTGTCGGTGCTTCCTAGCTTGTAGCTGTTTTTAAGGATGACTTTAGTGAACCTCTCGAACCAAGCTCTGGGTGATTTTTTTAACCCGTATAGGGACTTATTGAGCTTGCATACCTTGTTGCTACCTTCAACAGACTTTAAGCCAGGTGAAAGTTTCATATAAACTTCTTCCTCTAGTATGCCATTAAGAAATGCATTTTTTACATCAAGTTGGTATAATTTCCAATCGCAATTTACAGCCAAGCTTAGGAGTACTCGAACAGTGTTAAGCTTTGCCACAGGTGCAAAAGTTTCTGTGAAATCTATCCCATATGTTTGCGTAAAGCCTCTAGCCACTAGTCTAGCTTTGTATCGTTGGATGCTTCCATTGGAGTTGTACTTTCTGACAAAGATCCACTTACGATAATGACCTTTTTTCCTTGAGGAAGGTGCAGAATGTCCAAGTGGCATTTTCTCTAGAGCACAAATTTCCTCTTCAACCCCTTCTCCATTTAGGATCCTTTAGAGCTTCATTTATGCTTGTGGGAATTTGTTCTTTATCCAAGGTTGCTGTAAATGCTTGAAAAGAAGGCATCAATGAATTATAGCCAGTAAATTTTTCAATAGGATGCTTGGTGCATTGTCTAATCCCTTTTCTAATAGCAATAGGAAAGTCATCTAGAGTAGTAGACTTACTGATTTCTTCTTCCATTTCGGCAGCTGAACCCAAATCCAATTCTCGGGAAGAATCAGATTGCAAAATCGTCTCAAGGATATTTTTCCTTTTTCTTGTATAGACACGAAGCTGTTTGGGTGGTGATGTTTGTTGAGGACTTTCAGTAGGAGTAGGTGTGTTTAGAGTAGGAGTGGGTGAGTTAGGGATAGATATTATAGGAGAATCAGTTTGAGGTAAAGGGAAAAATGGTGGCAATTTTGAAGGTTGAGAATGGAAATTAGGAGGAGATACCTGATTTAGCTGAAAATCACTCCATGTCTCCCCCTGAATTTCAGCCTGGGTGAAATAGGGATCCTGTTCATAAAAAGTGATATCCATAGTGGTAAAAATTCTTTTTGATGGAGGATGATAACATTTATATCCCTTCTTAAGTGAAGAATATCCAACCAGTACACATTTTAAATACTTAGGGTCTAACTTGGACTTATTAGGAGCAATATTTTGGATAAAGACAGTCTGACCAAAGATTTTAAGTGGCGAATTGAAGAGATAGGCTTAAAATGAGGAAAATGCTTCAAAAATATAGATTGAGGTGTTTGGAATTTCAAAACCTTACTAGGCATTCGGTTGATTAAATAGGTGGTCATTAATAAGGCTTCCCCCACAGATATTTAGGAACATGGGTAGTAAACAAAAGGGAACGAGTAACCTCTAGGAGGTGCCTATTTTTCCTTTCGGCAATGCCATTCTGTTGTGGGGTTCCAACACAAGAACTAAGCTGAACTATGCCCTTGTCCCTAAAAAAATTACCCAAAGACCTAGCAAAACCCAAATTGAGTGAGGACCATGTTATAAAATTGCTCAAAAATATCAGCAGTTTTAGATTTATCTTTTAGCAAATAAGTCCAAGTTATCCTACTGTGATCATCAATGAAAGTGATAAACCACTTACAGTTATCAGCATTCTTCACTCGAGAAGGGCCCCAAATATCACTATGGATCAAAGCAAAAGGGTGAGAAGGCTTGTATGGAGAAGGAAAATAAGATGATTTAGTATGTTTGGCAAGAGAGCAAACTTTGCAAGAAAAAGAGTTAGGCCTTTTATTAATGAATAGATCAGGAAACAATTTTGCAAGGTATTGAAAATTAGGATGGCCTAAACGAAAGTGCCATAACATAATAGTATCAACTATATTTAAAGCTGTTAAAGATGTGGAGATCTCGGTTTTAAGAGAGGAAGGGAGGATGTAGAGACCATTTTGCAAGCTGGCCTTACCAATCATCTTCTTCGAGTTCAGTGCCTGCAAAGTACAATCAAGACTGTTAAAAATTGCGGAACATTTCAATTCCATGGAAATTTTACTTACAGAAATAAGATTGCAAGCCAGAGTTGGTACAAATAGAACATTTTTAAGTGCAATCTGTTCATTGAGAACAACAGTGCCATGTCCTCCTATTTTGCACAAGGAACCATCAGTTGTTTTGACAGCTTTACCAAATGTTTGGAAAAAATTGTGAAACAAGGCCTTATTACCAGTCATATGATCCGTAGCACCCGAATCGAGGATCCAATTAGGAGTGAACTGTGTGGAAAACAATGCTCTAGAAGAATGGTTACCTTCTAGTTCTTTCATGACCAGATTACCGCACTAGACCCCTGAAACTTTCCAAACAGTTTTTGAAGTTCAGCAATCTGCTCCTTGGTGAAGCTGGTGACAGATGTGGCAGCGGCAAGACTTGATTTATTATCTCTAGAGTTCTTTGACTTCCAATCCTGAGGCTTACCATGAAGCTTCCAACACTTTTCCTTGGAGTGGCCAAGCTTTTTGCAATGATCACACCAAGGTCTCCCCCGCTTGGAAGAGGGAGATGATTGATGTGTAACTAAGGCAGATCCTTCAGGAATTGAATCCGTTTCATCAAGCAGCATCACACTCCTTCGACTTTCTTCCTTCTTGACCATAGAGAAGGCCTCTCGAAGGGAGGGAAGTGGAGAAATAGCCAAGACCCTGCCGCGAACCTCGTCCAACTCCTTGTTTAATCCTTGTAGAAATTGGAATAGCCTTCTCTGAGTGACAATTTGCTGATAAAGTGCAGCATCCCTTGGAACTGCCCAATCATGCTGTGCATACAAATCTAATTGCTGCCAAAGAGCGGTAAGGGTATTGTAGTAGAGGGTGACGAGCATGGTGCCTTGCTTAAGAGTGGCTGCTTGATTTTCAACATGATACAATTCGGCAATGTTATCATTGCTGGAGTAGGTTTCACGGACAGCACTCCAGATTTCAGCAGCTGTGTTGTAAAGGAGAAAATTTCTGCTTATACTTGGGGTCATGGAATTAAGTAGCCAAGTCATAACTTGACCATTGTCACGCATCCACTTAGCAAAACCAGTGTCAGGCACAGCAGGCTGCTTGATTTCACCAGTAACATAGCCCAATCTGTCTCTTCCCAAGAGAAAAATCTTAACCGATTGGGACCACTCTAGAAAATTGTTGCCATTTAATCTATGGCAGGTGATATTCAGACCAGACGAGTTTGATTGAGCATTAGAACCAGAAAAATTTTCTGGATTTGAGGTAATCTCCGAAGTAGGAGAAGGATATGTAGAAGAAGAAGTTTCTGACATGGTCTAAGATGGAAAAGAATCGGAACCTAATCTGATACCATGTAGAATTCAGAGTAATTCTCTATATTTTCTCATCTTGATACAATAGAACATATTTACATCTTTATACAAACTACATCTCTAATTTAGGAAACTCTAAGATAGGAAAGAAAACTAATAGAGATATGATCCTTCAGAATAAGAGATTGTAAATATCTACAGAATCCCTTGACTAAGTAATAATGATTCCTACAGAATCCCTTTAATAAAAGGGATGATAATTCCTACACAATATAATGCAATGCCTGATGTGTAATTATGAAACAACAATAACTAGATTGTAGTTTTTTTTTTTTTTTTTTTTTAATTAATCAAAGTGAAATTGCAAGAAGAGCTCTTCACGTGTTTGGAATATAAAGCAAAATATATTTCCTGCCTATATTTTGGGTCTCATTTCTGCCAAATTTTCCATTGCCAAATGCAGTCTTTGCACACTGCAGTACAAGGTCCTGATGCCTCACCTTTGGAAGTTCAGATCCGTACACAGGTTCAGAACTTATTCCAGGTTTATTTGATGTCACACTTGAGTGAGATTGAGATTCAATTATCTAATAGTGGTGCTAAACTTTCTCAGAGAATGCATGAATATGCTGAACATGGACTTGCTGCCCACTGGCTTTATAAAGAAACTGGAAATGATTTACCTTCCATAAGCGTCTTGGATGAATCTGAAATAGAAGAATCATCCTATCTCCCAGAAGATCTGGATGATCAAAATTCCATGGACTATGAGTCGTTTCAGAGGTATAGCTCACTGAAAGTGGGACATCCAGTCCTCAGAGTGGAAGGAAGTAACCTACTTGCTGCAGTTATAATCAAGTATGTTATAACTCTATACCTAATGTTTTATTGTTCGTACCTACTAATCTTCACATTTAATAAACTGGTGCTTGAAATTGCATCCACAGAGTAGATAAGGAGGGTAGAGAGTTGCTTGTTGCTGTGAGCTTCGGATTGGCTGCTTCTGAAGCAGTAGCTGACAGAAGGTCTTCTTTCCAAATAAAGCGATGGGAAGCCTACGCTAGGTTATACAAAAAGGTGCTTTGCTTCGCTGCTTATCTTTGTTTTCAGTCAAATACATTGCAATGGATAATGCTATAATCACTTCCCAGAGGTAAACTCAATCATCAGACACATGTCACAGGGCCCCATGTATCACTGTGCTGTTTCCAATGAGAGATGGCTGGGAGATAAATAAGGTTTCTTCATCTATTGATACAAAGTTGGGCTTGATCTTGCTGCTTTTATTTAAAAGAAAACCAGGCTGTTGAAAATCCATCTTTGAAATGACTTAAGAGGAGAACCTCGCAAGTTGTATTCTGCTAGAATTTTTTAGTTCTTAGTGGAGCTGAAAAGCTGGTGTTATGTGCAAAATGATGTGGTATTGAATGATGACTAAGATTTTATAGTATATGGACAACACAGTAACTTTAGGCCTCTAAAATCTAAATCTTCAGAATGCCTTGAGCTTTGATAGGCTTTCATGTTCTGATAGTCGAAAAATCGAAAGTGGGATGACTTGTTAACTTTTAAAACTGCTAACTTGCTTTGCTGATATCAACTTTGGCTTACCAGGTTTCGGATGAGTGGTGGTGTGAACCAGGACATGGGGATTGGTGTACTTGCCTTGAGAAATATACACTTTGTAGGGACGGAATATACCATAAGGTACATCTTGCAAGCACTTATTGAGGAAAATAAATGTCTTCAATTTTTATAATGCTTAGTGTGTTTCTGCAATTTGGATGAGGTATTTGAAAATTCCATAGACTTTGGAATAAGGAAATGGCGCAATATAGAATCCAAGAACTTTAAAGTCTATTTTTGGGTAATCATTTGAGACATTATTGAAGAAAATGAACAAGTTTTTATTACCTGATTTTATTTCTCTTTTCTTCTTCTCACCTGCTTCTCTTCGTTTCCATTTTTGAATGTTTGTATCAATGGCACGTCCCTTGTCTTGTGAGCATCTCAAAAATTTCAACAGCAAACATATTAAATAAACCATTAAGAACTTTGCACATCGGTGAGCTTTTGCTTCTTCCAGCTCTCCTGTATTGGCAATTCAACTTTAACTGATCAGTATATTGGTCGACCGTGACAAGATTTGCTTACCTCATTAAAATTATTTCCATGCAGCAAGACCAATTCGAACGTCTTTTGCCGACCTTTATTCAAGTGATCGATTTGACTGATCAAGAAGAATCTGAATATTGGACTGTTATGTCTGCTGTTTTTGAAGGCAAACCAGTTGAATCTATTGAATTAAGGCCCACCCTAGATTATGTTGCTTCCAATTCAATTGAAGCTAGCATTAACCGCAAGGTTAGATTGCAATAACATTTATAAAGACAGTTTTTAGTTGTTGAAGTATGACTTCCAGTTTCCAAGCATGCAATTTGCAGTTGAATACATGTTTATATCCATGAATTTGCATTCAGAATTATTTAATTACTTTTTCCCTGATCGTATATTTACTCTCCTTTTCTCATTAACCTTATCCTTTACAGCATTGCTAATATAGAATTGGTGTTTGTGATTTCTACTGTCAATTGATCGAATTTTCCTAGTTCTAGCAAGACAGTACTAATAAGCTTTTTTATTTTAATTTGATTTGTTAGCGATGGGACCTAGAACTCTATTTGTTTGGGACTTGAACCTAAGACCATCCATATGAACCTGTATTCAACTATTTAACTACTCAAATCATGCATACATTTTAATTTCTTTACCACTTGAGTGATTCTAAGATCCTCTTATTATGTATTGCTTCCCCTTTCGTACACGTATACAATACAAACTATTTTTCTCTAAACGCAATCATGTTGTAATGGGGTAGTATTTTTTTTTTCCTGAACGGTTCATCTCTAATTAGAATGAAATGTACTGGGTTCTGACTTTAATTATGCAGGTACGATTGTTAAGGACCATGCTTCAATGGGAAGAGAAACTATCAAGTTTCGGAAGACAAGATGGTGGTGCAAAATCAAGAAACAACGCTGATTCGGTTGTCCTTGGGGAAGTAGTTATTATATGTTGGCCTCATGGTGACATAATGAGACTGAGGACTGGCAGCACTGCTGCAGATGCTGCAAGAAGGGCAGGGCTTGAGGGAAAGCTAGTTCTAGTTAATGGTCAACTGGTATTGCCTAGCACAGAGCTCAAAGATGGCGATGTTGTAGAAGTAAGATCGTAAAGAAACATGTATATATGACACAGGGTAAACCAGATTTCATTGCCATTGGTAAATATATGGGTTTAGTGGGCAGAAGTATGCTGCACTGCAAAGCAATTGATTTCCACATTCAATGTAAATACAGAAAATTGTAGAGAGCATGCATGAATGACCAAATTTCTCTTCTATCCCTGTCCTCAAAATTAGTTTACCATCATGGAATTGGAAGCCTTTGTCAAACGCCAGAAGAATTGAGCTGTGGTAGTTTATAATAGATAGTGATCACGCTGGGATGTTCTTTTATCTCGTCAATGGCTTGTTGAAGATGATAAACTGAATAGTTATTCAACTCATTTAGATAAAAGCAAAAAAATCTCATCCATCTTTATAAAATATGAAAGTTATTTCTCAATTTAATAAATCAAGTTCTAGATGTTTTATACTTGTACAATATTTCATACGTTAATTTATTGTCTTATGTTGTATGCTACATCAAAAGTGCCAAAGTATGGCTATCACTCCCATAATTTTGTTATAATTATTTGAATAATACAAGCAACATTGAGATTTTATCATATATTTTATTTATTTAATTTTTAAATACAACTTAAAAGACATAATAAATTTCAATCTTAATTGTGAAATTAAAAATTTTCATAAAATAATTATCCATTTATTTATTTATAATTTGTTTTATGTAAATTTCAATGCGTTTGACTATTTATATTGTATTTATTTTTATTATTGAATGTTGAGTTTAAAATCTTACAAATAAAACACAACTTTTATTTAAAGTTAAATGCAAATTAAGAATCATAAATTTCAAAAATAAAATTCTAAAATCAAAATTCAAAGTTAAGTTACTTAAGGTGTAAGCGGAGAAAGTGGGACAAATGATCCCAACATAAAAGGAACATTAAGCAAAACATATCAAGAATGAATGTGTGACCAAAGTGAGGCAAAACCGATCGAAAACAAGAGTGCAAGTGAAACACTAGTAGCAAAATCCTAAAGTATCTGAGGTATAGCCAGGGTGCAAGCAAGGCCTTGCCTCCCCTTGTTAAGTGGTACAATTGCAACTTAGTCCTTCTCAAATATTAATAATTTAATTTAATCCATTTTAGCTTTTTTGTTAAATTTTTTTGTCATTCTCAAAAGTTAAAAATTGAATCTGAGACATTTCAATACAAAATTTTAATTTTAGCCCTTAAACTTTTTTTTTTTTTTAATTTTATCCTAGCCACTAACACAGTTCCAATCTTCACTTTTGCAGAATACAAAGCAAAACATAACATGGTGTTAGTAACACTACAAAATTAAGGACTTTTAGGAGAGACGAAAATATCAAAATGTCCCTAATATCATATAATGGACAGATGTTCTAAGATTTCGTCTCATAATCACTAATCTAATCATTTTTGGAGATTGACTATAAAATGATAATCTCTAGAAAGTTTTAAATTTTTGGAGATGACGATGACAAATGGAGGTGTTAAACTGCTCGGAAACTAAAAGTAATGCTTTTGCTCTTCAGACTTGCTGAGGTTGTATATCCCCTTTGAAACTGGTCTAGTAAGCCTAAGTACATTCTTTTTCTTTCATGTTGTGATGTGAAACTCTAACGATTAAGACTAGGCTTGCCATTACCATGATCCGTCCCACCGGCGGTGAACCCACTGTAAGGCAAGATATTCATGATATTTGCGTCAATTTATCGAGCTTGAAAGGGCTTAAGACATTGGCTATTACTACAAATGGAATTGCCCTTGCGAAAGTGCTCCCAATGCTTAAACAATGTGGGATTACTTGTTCCTTCAAAATGAGTGATATGGCTAGTTTATTATTCATGGTAGCTTCGAGTTACGGAAGAATCGATCCAAGTTTTCTTTAGTTTCCTTTCCTTGACTTATACCATATACGTATGCGTTTTTTTTTCTTTGGTTCAGGTAAAGAGGAAGAAAGCTCTACATGTTGGAATGTTTAACATTGCAAAGGTTAGTGTTACAAATTTAGGTCAGCAGTTATAAACCATTATTTTCAACAATTACAAACCATTTTTTTTCTAACCGTTACAGAAGACATTTTTCCTTCATTTGACAAAGCTTCTTCTACTCTCTCTCATTCTTTCTAAAACTTTAGAATTTTTCTTAAATTGCATTAGAGGAAATTCTGTCTAGTGGTTTGGGTTTTAAGCGGGATTGTCTGTGACTCTTCCAAACTTTCCTGATAATTGATCCTAGTGTGATTTTTTCAATTAATTCTATTTTTAGATTATTTCAGAAGAGCAATACCAATTGAGTTTCACCTTTCTTATTCGGGTGTACAAATATCGAAGAACTGTATTAACCTTGGGGGACAACGTACACTATACGATTACATCAATCAAGGTGAATTCGATTCTAAGACAATAGTTCATCCACGGCACAGTAATATTTTATTTATTTAATCTTGGTTTATTTTTTAGTCAGTGTTAACAAGTTTGTTTTGTAATTTTTCCAACAATTTAGAAACGAATTACTCCTACTGTTAAACATGTTTGTCCCGATCAACAAATATATTCTTGATTTCTCCAAGCTCGAGCCTCAAATTTCAAATGACCAATGATAACCAATTATGGATCAATTACACGTTTGGAAGAAGTTAGTCTCCGACATCCTAGCTGAAGGGATGGAGATGTGTGAAATTCTCCAAGCAAATGTCCTGATTGAGAAACTACTGAAATCTTGGTTTGACCATCGTAATCTTCTGAAGCATAAGAAGTTGGACATTCCTCTAGAAGAACTGATTAGCCATATAAAGATTGAGGAAGTCAAACATCTCAAAGATAAGACCTTAATAACCTCAAGACAATTTCCTTGTATTCGGGATTGATTAATAACAACGTGTAATTTCCATGTTGAAGCTATTAGAGTCGCCAAGTCATCCAAAGCTAAGGATGAGGGGATAACATGATAAGAGGGGTTGCACTTAGGAAATTTCGATTTTTTGATTCCTTGTGTTAAAGATTTATTTTGCATAATATATTATTAAATTATTTTTTAATGATATTGTTTTTGTTAAATTCTTACTTTTATTAATTGACTATTCACTACAGCAAAATAGGTTTTTAGCGGCCTTTTTTTGGCAAGCGCCGCTAAAATAATTTGCGGCGTTTTGATAAGCGCCACAAAAACGCCGCTATAGATAACGCCACTAAATTTTGCGGTGTTTATGCGGGAAAACGCCGCTATAGAACATGACCTTTAGCGTCGCTTTTACTAAAAATGCCACTAAAGATCATGTTCTATAGCGGTGTTTGTGGGAAAAACGCCGTTAGGAACTTTTTAGTAAAAGCGCCGCTAAAGGTCATGTTCTTTAGTGGCGTTTGTGGGAAAATACCACTAATTTTAGCAGATTTTACCAAACCATTTTAATTCATATAGAACCCGAATTTTCAACATAATTTCCTGTAACATCAAATCCAACCAAAAACTTCAAATCTAAATGATACTATCACGAAAGAAATATATATATGATCTAAATTAATAAATGAAATAAAAAATATATTATATTCAAAAGTTATATTGTTAAGATATTCTCACAATAAGAAAACAAAAGTATAAGATGGCAGATTCTGCGACGGTTGAAACATCTTCATCATATTCTGAAGCTGTAGCTAGAGTAAGTCATGTTTTCTTATTGCCTTTGCTTCCCTCGCTACTGCCTCTGCTTTAAGTTGTAGTTGGAGTTCATCATATTTTCTTTGAGCCTCTGCTTCTCTCGATGCTGCCTCCGCTTTAAGTTGAGCAATTTACTCAACTGTGCTCGCATGCATCTGAGCCATCTGGTCTCTAAACCTCTGAACTTCAGCTTGAGCCTGATTCGCCGAAGGCATGTATTATTGTGAGTTGGATCTAGAACATTGGATTGGATTAACAAAAGATCTTTGAAATCGAACCCGACCATACCTTTCAGGACCCAAAACTTCAGTAATAATTCGATTATCAATGTCGTCCAGATTAACATAACTATCACTTGAAGCGATCGCTTCATACTCCTCCCTTTTATCCTTTAGTTTCTCCTAATAAATCAATCAATGAGTTAGAAACGAAATATATAATCAAACAAATGCAATATATCTTGGCATAATTTGCATTACAAATGACGAATTAAACCATTATAATTAAACATGATAAATATTTAAAATAATTCAAATTTTATTAAGTAACTGTACCATAATTTCTGCAGCTTCAATAGTCATAGGAGATCCATCTTTCTTTCTAGGTGTAATGTCAAAAAGCTGAAGGCGTCCAACTTTTTAACCAGACCACAGTTCTCACAATATAGTAGGAAAAATATTATTTAGTAGAAAATAATTAATATTTGACATAATAAATTCAAAATACCTCGTCATCAGCTACACAAGCAAAACTTTTCGACCCAGCTGTGTGCGTGAATTTTTGTTTTTGCCTACTTGTAGTTCTAACTCGTTCACGATCCTACATTATGAAATTATTATTACGAATATAGTAAATACTATAAACCCAAATAATTATAAGAGTTTGGAAGTACGTAATACCTCTCATTTCTTTGAATTCCAAAATCTAATTACATCTTCCCTTAGGTACCTCAGCATTCCCGGCGGGACATTTCGTAATTTATCTTCGAGGCTTATAAATATTCCTTCTTTAAAGTACTTTTATGGTCTCTCCATTTCTTTCCTAATGCCTTCTTCACATAATTATCCGAGACCTCTAAAGCAAATTTCTCCTACAAATAACACAAATTTAGAAAGTAAATACAAATGAAACTTAAACTAAAGTATTATAAATTACATTCACGCTATTACCTTAATATTATCGAGAGCTTGATTTTTGTTATTATCAGGCATATGATGCCATGACTCGTAGTTGATTGGCAATAGATTGGCATTTCGGGCTATAATGCTCAAGTATCCTGCTAAAAGTTAAGCTTCTGATCCAATAGGTTGACCATGACAATTTCTAGCTACTTTGACATGCTCGACAGAATTTAGATCGTATAAATATTTTAATACAGTACGTCCTCGAGTTTTGCGCCTCCCACCACTTTCAGCTAAAAAAATAGTATATGATAATATAAGAATTTGAAACAAAAATCAATAATAAAAGTCAACATGTATGTAAATTAAAGTTAACATTACTTTGAATTTCTAGTTAAATCGGTTGTATTCGAACATTCAAAGATCCAATAGCGATCATTGATCATTATTTGTTTCTTACGAATTTGGAGGATTTTGAATAATACTTAGATCTCGCAATCTTCTTCTAGGCATATTATCTGCAATACACATAAAATAGTTGAAATATTAGTAACTAATTACAACAATAATAGTACATATAAAATAGTTGAAATATTTAACAAGATCAAGATTTAAATTATAATATTATATATAATTAAAAAATCATAAAATATTACTACATCATGATTCGTAAATATCTTCATCCACATCCTGGCGAACCTATTGAAATTGTATATTATTACTAGGGATAGTTTCATTTAAGTTTTGTTTTGAAAAAGGCAAAGTTTCTGATCTTTCGTCGATGTCATCTCTACTTCCATTGCTCATGTCAAACAAGTCTCTAGGGGTGTTACGGAGTACAACATACTAACCCTCATCAGTTGGATCTTTCAAGTAAAAAACTTGTTTGACTTGAGAAGAAAATACAAACGGCTCGTCTATCAATTGTTGTCTAGTGTGAATTAGTCGAGAGAACTTCACCATTGTAAAACCAAATTGATATTTTTTAATTCCGCGAGCAGTATTAACATCAGCCCAATCACATCGAAATAAGACAACCTTCCATTTGCCATAGTAATCCAACTCAACAATGTCCGTAAGAAGTCCATAATACTCCACATTTCTCTCAACAGGATTACTATCCCTAACACTAGCATAAGTTGTAATTGAAGAATTAACACCTATTCTACAATTTTGAGTCCTCAATCTTTCGTGAGATTTTGTATGAAACCTGAATCCATTAATGAGGAAGGCAATATATATTTTTACTACTCTATTCGGACCTTGGGAAAGCCATTTAACTTCGTCATTGACGTCCTTTCCACTCCAAACCTATTGAATTGAAAATAAATTGATTAATTATAAATGTTATATGAAAACATTACTATTTGTCAATGAAAGCTTCAGTTGCATACCGTTTGCCCTAACCATTCATGAAAATATTCTGTGAATAACTTATGAATTTCTCAATGTTGTAATCTTCGGGAGTGTGAACAAGATCTCAAGACTTGTTTTTACTCACTATGTTAAAGGGTGGATTACTTGGTTAGAAGATAAACAAATTAAAAAGATAAATATTTATCAAATTCTAAAACTTACTAGCGTAATGGTTCAATTGAATCGTGGTGGAAAAGAACATATCGATGTACTTGTACCCAAGATCTATCATCTAAGTGTGCAATTTCAACTTTACCTATTGGTTATCCATCGAAATAGATAAGTTTCGGCTAAGTTATGATTAGTGAGCCTAACATTTTTACTTGGTCTATTCAGTCTTGTTTCAACATCTTCTAAATATCTAGAGTAGAAAGTCATACACTCATCTGCCAAGTAACCTTTAGCAATTGATCCTTTTGGATAACGCTTATTAAGACAATAAGACTTCAATTTCATAGGAACCTAAACACGATATACAACATTATCAAAAGTTGTAATTAAAGATATATTCATGAATGATTGAAAACTTTGCAAATAAATAAGCACCTCTCTATAGGATATATCCATCGATAGAAAATCGGTCCACCAAGTTTTGCTTCATGGGGAGATGGATTAGTAAGTGCACCATAATAGTGAAGAACAAAGGTGGAAAGATCTTCTTCAAGTTGCGTAAAGTCAAGGCGGCTCGATCTTGTACTTTCTTAAGTTCTTCAACAATCAAAACTTTGCCACAAATAACTTTCATTATATTGGATAGTTCAATTATCCAAGACGTCACCTTTTTTGACATACAACACCGTAAAGCAACTGACAGTAAATCTTGCATCAAGATGTGATAATCATGTGATTTTAGGGAATATAGTCTTCGATCTTTAAGACTCACACATCGAGATATATTTGATGCATACACATCTAGGACCTTTATATCCTTCAACACCGTGCATAACACTTCTTTTTCTTTCTTCGACATTGCAAAAATAGAAGGAGACAACCGAGGTTTTCCATTTGGAAGTAATTGGGATGAAGATCACGCCAAATTCTCATGTCAACTAGATCAAGTCGACTCTGAAGATTGTCTTTCGATTTTCTATCGACATTTAGAATTGTCCCGATGATGTTCTCGCAAACATTCTTTTCAATATGCATGACATCAAGATTGTGTCACAAAATGTGATGCTCCCAATAAGGCATCTAAAAAAAATACTTCTTTTTTTCAACAAGTCTGCCCCATTAGGATTATCCTCTTCATCAGATTCATCACCACTCTGTCGGTCAACATCACCAACATATGCCTCCCTCGGTATTCTCTTTGTTTGCATGTTGGGTCGTTGATTCATCTTCCCATAACTAAATTGATATCTTTTAACATGAACAAGATTTCAGATCCAATGGTCTACTCAGGAGCTTCTGTGAACTCTTTAGTTCCATCAAATAGAGTCCTTTAAAATTTAAATATATGTTTTCCATCTAACCACAGATAACGCCCCATATAAAAGAATTTATTCCCATTATATAACCAGTTCGAACATGTTTGTGCCGCACAACAAAGGCAAACATAATGTCCTTTGGTACTCTAACCAGATAAATTGGCATAAGTCGAGAAATCATTAATAGTCCACAAAAAAGCTGCATGTAAATGAAAGTTCTCATTTCTCAAGACATCATATGTTTTAACACCCGCCCATAACTATTTCAACTCTTCAATAAGTGGTTGCATATAAATGTCAATATCATTCCCAGGACCTTTCTCTCTAGGGATAATCATAGATAAGATATAAGAAGATTGTTTCATGCAAATCCATGGAGGCAAATTGGAAGGAACAGACATTACAAGCCAAGTACTATACGAAATACTCATGATTTTAAAAGAATTAAATCCATCAGATGCTAGCCCAATCCTCACATTCTGAGGATTGCTTGCAAAGCTTGAAAATTTATTGTCAAATGATTTCCAAGCTAAAGAATCCGCATGATGCCTTAATAATCCATCATCGGTTCATTGATCATGATGCCACCTCATAGACTCAGCTGTCTTTGACGACATGAAAAGCCTTTGAAGCCTTGGTATTAGTGGAAAATATCGCAAAATCTTTATTGGCTTCTTTCTTAACCGTGCCTCACCTTTATCCTCATTCGCATCTTTGCATTCCTATTCATCCAACGAGATTTACCGCAAATATGACAAGACTGTTGGTTTTTTAGATCACCCCAATACAACATGCAGTCATTTGGGCAACTATAAATTTTGTCGTATCCAAGGCCTAAATCATTTATCAGTTTCTTCATATCTTTGCATGAATGAGATATTTTTGCAAACGGAAACATATCTCTTAAAAACTCTAACAGTAGCGTAAAAGAGCTTTGGTCCACCCTCCTAAACATTTTAAGTGAAAAAGACGAATGTAGAATGATAGTTTTGAAATTTTCGATCCCTCATAAAATTCTTCATTCATTTCATTAAGTAACTTGTAGAACTTCGCCGCTTCTCCATTTGGCTCTTCATCAGGTGCACTTCTTCCCATTTCCGTAAAACATTTCCACCAATATTACAATCATCGGATGCAATAATTTCAGGTGGAAATGATTGCAAACCATGACTGTGCATATTAAATGCATCTCGCAACATACCTTACATGTCATATTCTCTAACAGACTGATGGTAAGCATAATGAGAATAAGCTAGATTAATCGTTGTAGAGGTTGTACAATGTGTACACTCTCCATGGAAAATCTATTTTTATACCCTCGAATAAAACCATCAACAATTAGATATTCGTAGACAACTTCATGAAAATGCCAATTGATGTTGTCACATTTCTTACAAGGTCAAAAATCATATTCTCTTGTCTTGCATTTTGAAATGTAAAATTTAGAAAAGTTTGTACTCTATTTTGATAGTCGTTGCTTACCCTTGACAAATCCATCCAACTCTTATCCATTTCGTAGTTCTTGAAGTCCCCAAATCAAAAAATATATATTAGTGACAACATTTTACTTTTGGATACTCCAAATTCGCTATAAAAAATTTACCTTGAAGATTTAATGCATTGTATTTTAATGGGTGTAAACTAATTCAGGTAAGTTGTTTATTTATAAGAATAATTAAGAGTAGGGAAAAAAATTAGTGTTGCCCTAGTTTACGTGATTTTTATATATTTTGATCCAAAGTTAAGTTATAATATGTTATATATATTTTTTTATATTCTCTAAATGTTAGAAATTGCATTTTTTTATATTCTTTAAATGTTTATGTAAGTTATGATAATTATTAACTTTAAATGTTTATGTAAGTTATGATTATCATTATTATGAAATATCATTATTTATTTGATTAATCAAAATTAAATAATTATTCATAAAATTATTATGAAATATGAATATTTATTTAATTAATCAAAAATTAATTAATTATTCATAGAATTATTATGAAATATGATTATTTATTTAATTAATCAAAATTAATTAATATTCATAAAATTATTATGAAATATGATTATTTATTTAATGAATAGAAAATTAATTAATTATTCATAGAATTATTATGAAATATGATTATTTATTTAATTAAACGAAAATTAATTAATATTCATAAAAATTATTATGAAATATTATTATTTATTTAATTAATCAAAATTAATTAATTATTCATAGAACTATTATGAAATATGGTTATTTATTTAATTAATCAAAAATTAATTAATATTTGTCGAAACCATTTTTTTTGTTTGGAAAAACGGGCCGTCTTTAAAAAGAAAAAGAGTATACCAATCATTTTTGAAGTGTGATTGGGTCATCTTTAGAAAATATTTTGGTCTCGAATTTTAAGAAAACGGGCTCGAGTCGGTTACATACGAGGAAGGATTAGCACCCTCATAACGCCCAAAATTGGTACCGTGTTGATTGATTAATGTCCTTAATATCGAAAATTAGAAAATATTTTAAAATATGAATCTTTAAAATATTTGGATAACTCGCATTGGATATCGAAACTCTCTTGTTACGAAAAGATGAAATACCACATCCAAGACGATAGAACACGATGTTTCAAACCCTCAATACCAAGATTGTTCCATGATTTCCAAAATCCATGCATCCGATTTAAAAAGGGTATTCGCTATTTGGTCAAACTAAAAATCGAAACCAAAGACGATTGGGCACGATCCTCTAATTTCCAAACATGGAATATTGCCTTATTTAAGAAAACACGATAAAGAATCTTTGAAGGATATTTAGTTGTTTAGATTTAATGAAAATCGAAACCAAAGACGATTGGGCACGAGTCTCTTGAACTTCCAACACGAAACATTGCCTTATTTTCAAAAACATTAAAGGACATTTAGTGATTCAGATGAACGAAAAATCGAAACTCAACACGATTGGGTACGATTCTCGAACCTCCCAAACACGAAATATTACCCTTTTGTGAAAACCTTTATGAGTCGTTGAAACAAAGCAAAAATAAAAATGGGAAATGTAAGCGGATTAATAAGAAATAATAATGAACCCCAAAAGGAAAAATAAACAATAATATTATAATAACAAAAAAATAATATGTGACCAATAAAACAAACAATAATAATACTACTACTAATGAAACTAATGAATATAGTAAAAGGTAATAATACTAAAATAGAAACATGATAATAAAATAAGAACAACAACAAGCAAAAACAAATATCAATAAGAAAACAATAGCAATAATATTAGAGTAAAATAAAAAGTAATAGTAAAAAATATTGATAATCAAAATAAAATAGAAAGACAAATGTAATAATAATACTATTTATAAAATAGTGGCGGGAAAAAAACTAACGAATATAATAATGATAACAAAGTATATTATAAATAAAATACCTAACAAAAAAAAAGTAGTAAATAATATATTAAAGAATAATTACAAATGAAAAATAAAAAAATGGTAAAACAACCATGTCCATAATAAAATAACATTACCACATTAAAATAACAAAGAATAAAATAAAACAATAGAAAGATATAGGATATATACAAAGAAGTATTAATAAAACATAATAGTAATAAAACTAAACTTTAACAAGAATGGTAAAATTAAAATAATAGTTATAATAATAAAATGATGAAATAATATGATTATGATAATGATAATATACATAAAAAGTAATAAAATATTAAAATAATTGATTTAATGGTAAAATGGCCAAAATAAACAAAAAGGAACTAAATCGGATCAAAAACAGAAGCTTGGGGCCAAATTTAAAACAAAAAAAAAAATAAAAGGGCTAAATTATAAGGCACACGCAACCTAGAGGGACTAAAATCGAAAATATCCCACTCTCTGAAATGGTGCATTTGAACGAGGCCAAATTGAAGTGACATATTAGATTCGGGGAGAAATTAAAATAAAAA
This sequence comes from Gossypium rotundifolium, assembly GCA_025506655.1. Lineage (NCBI taxonomy): Eukaryota > Viridiplantae > Streptophyta > Magnoliopsida > Malvales > Malvaceae > Gossypium > Gossypium rotundifolium. The sequence continues at coordinate 18,797,928 of CP106734.1, forward strand.
AATTGAAATGTGATGCAATCAAGACAAAGGCCCAAAAGGAATGATGAATCATAAATTACCCATTTAGGTAAATTTGCACGGACCCACCCTTTTCTTTACAGTATTGTTCATTAATGCTTTAAAGCATAAAACAAAATTCCTTTCATTTTTACTCTTCCTTCAAGAACCAAAGTCCCCTTTTCTTATTCTCTAGGGTTCAAGCCCTTAACCCTTCATTTGCCGCCAGATCTCCTCCTCGTCAGCAAATGATCCTCAAGACTGAATGAAGGCACAGTAAGCCCTCGACCTTTTCCTCTGCTTTGGATATTTCTTTGGAAAAAATAAAAAGAAACTATATAGAAAAAATAGAATATGCCAAAATCACCTTTGAAAACTGTTTCTTGCTCAAATGTCTGCTTATTTTCACAAAAAAATTTGCTTTAATCAACTGATATTATGTATGGTATTTCGGAAGTTGTGAGTGTATTGCTCTCTTGTAAAAACCGTGTGTATTCCCTTCTATTTCCTTCTCCCCAAAAAAAACCCCCTTTTTTACATGATATTATTCGACTTTTATAGCCTGTTTTTTTTAACAACTGGTTTCCTATTATATGTAAATACAAGCCATAGGCGTGGTGGAGGGAACTCCGTGTGAGCGCCAGTCTGAAAGCAGCGATTCGGAGAGGTGAACGACGTGGCTGCAAGGGCTTTCTGGCGGCACTGAGAACAACTGCTAGGGTTTCCAAAACCCTAAAAAAATTTAGGTTGTGTTGATCTTAGTACTTGGGCTTCGATTTTGGGCCTCTGATTTTATTTTTAGGTTGTAATGTAAATGATCTTGGACCCGGGCACAATTTAGGCCCAACAGTTGCCCCTCTTTGGTCGTTGTTGTGTAACGAGAACAGAGCAAAGAATTTAAGAGGGCCAATTTTGCCCGGTCCTGCTGAGTCTTGACTTGATGCTTTCGTTCTTCAAGTAGCCTTGCTTTAACCCACTACGACCTCAGGGGCATAAGAGTTTTGTTTCGATCTGCTCCACTACTGCTCAGTGGAGATAAGATCATTATCTTCACCGCTCCACTCCTCGCCGGTGGAGATAAGATCTGATTTTCCGACTTGTTACCCTCTGCTTAGGGAATTAAAGCTCATTGTCCTCGATCTGCTCTACTCCTCCTTTCAAGAGATAAGATCTGCTATCTTTAGCCTGCTCCACTCCTGCTCAGTGAAGATAAGGCTTCAATCTTTCGATCTGCTCTACTCTTGCTCAGTAGAGATACGATCTGTTGTCTTCGATCCGTTCCACTCTTGCTCAGTGGAGATAGGATCTATATCTTTAGCCTGCTCCACTCCTGCTTAATAGAGATAAGGCTTCTTTAGCCTGTTACCCTACTACTTAGGAAATTAAGGCTCATCGTTTTTGACCTGTTCCACTCTTGATCAGTGGGATAAGGTCTGATATTTTCGGCCCGTTACCCTACTACTTAGGGAATTAAGGCTCATCATCTTCGATCTGTTCCACTCCATTTCGGTGGGATAAGATCTCGTAACTTTGGCCCGCTACCCTACCGCTTGGGAATTAAGGCTCGTCGTCTTGACTTGCTCCACTCCTCGCTCGGTAGGATAAGGTCTGTAATTTTTGGCCCGCTACCCTACCGCTTGGGAATTAAGGCTCGTCGTCTTCGACTGTTCCACCTCGCCGGTGGGATAAGGTCTATAGTCTTCAGCCCGTTACCCTACTGCTTAGGGAATTAAGGCTCGTCGTTTTCGATCTGTTCCACTCCTGCTCAGTGGGATAAGATCTGCTATTTTTGGCCTACTACCCTACTGCTTAGGGAATTGAGGCTCAATGTTTTGACTGCTCCACTCCCTTTCGGTGGGATAAGGTCTGATATTTTCAGCCAGTTACCCTACTGCTTAGAGAATTGAGGCTCAATGTTTTTGACCTGTTCCACTCCCGCTCAGTGGGATAAGGTTTGATATTTTCGGCCCGTTACCCTAATACTTAGGGAATTAAGGCTCAATGTTTTTGACCTGTTCCACTCCTGCTCAGTGGGATAAGGTCTGATATTTTTGGCCTGCTACCCTACTGCTTAAGGAATTGAGGCTCAACATTTTCGACCTGTTCCACTCCTGCTCAGTGGGATAAGGTCTGATATTTTTGGCCCGTTACCCTACTGCTTAGGGAATTAAGGCTCAATGTTTTTGACCTGTTCCACTCCTGCTCAGTGGGATAAGGTCTGTAATTTTCTGTAACTCCCATCAATTTTGCTACATTGTCCTATGGGGAACCTACCTGTAGAATTGATTTCATGGGTATACGTTTATGCCAAATGATTAGGATGTCATGAAAAATACTCCTAACCATATGTATTATGAATGTTATGAATGAGTGCAAAATGAGAATGATCTATTTTTAACACTTGGGCTGTCATTGCTTGTTGTTTATTAAGGTGATATCCCTGACGTATGTCTTCTTTGTTTAGCTGATACCTCTAACAGAGAATCTGAAGATGTTGTCACTGCTTAGTCCCTTTTCTCAAGTGCTCCGAGCCCTTTAAGTCTGGTTAGTTCTAAATAATTGTCCTATTTCAGATTCTTGTATTATTTAGAGACTTTCAGAATGTCATAAAACTTCTTTTGTGAAAGCATTATTAGTTCAATAATCATTATTTCAATGAAAAATTCTTGGAAAAGATCATAATAATGGACAAGAGAGAAATTAATTAGGAGCATAGCTCGAAACAAATAAAAATACAAATACAATCAAGAAAGAAAATTATTGGCAGTGTATTTTGAAACGAGCAAATTAAGAATGGGTAAGATGGCAATTAGGTGCCCCAGATATCGACGATTGAGCTTCTTTGTTCAAACTTCTTGAGGACCATTTAAGCTCAATATGTGTTTAGGGGATTCAGAGTACTTTGTCGATGCCCCTTTGAGGTAACATACTTCCTCATTGTCAATTCAAGCGTGGCAAAACTACTGTATGCTCCATCATGATTTGATCACAACTTGAGCTGCCCTTTTCAGGTTTTCGACTCAAAACCCCTTTGGTCTCAAAGTGCTCCTTTCGAGTTTTCACCTTGGCCTCTCCGTTTTTTTTTTTGGATTCAAGATGCCCTTTGTGGGTTTTCATCTTGGCCCACTTTCACGCGAAGTACTTCTTGACTGAGTCTGCATTAATTGGATCTGGCAGACTTTTACCGTCCATCTCGGCTAGCATCAAAGCTCGTCTAGAAAAGGCCTTCTTTACAACATAAGGTCCTTCCCAATTAGGCATCCACTTTCCCCTGAAGTCCTTTTGCACAAGGAGGATCTGTTTCAATACCAAGCCTCCTTCATGGAATACTCTGGGGTGAACTTTCTTACTGTAAGCTCGCATCATCTGCTTCTGGTACAGTTGACCATGGCGAATGGCTCTTAGCCTCTTCCTCGATCAGTTTCAGTCGGTCATACAAAGAGTGAACCCATTCTACTTCGTCCAACTTTAGTTCCGACAAAATCTAAAGAGTAAGAATTTCAACTTCGATGGGCAAGACTGTATCCATCCATAAACCAATGAGAAGGGTGTTGCCCCGGTGGAAGTCCTCGCCAACATTCGAGAAGCATAGAGGGTAAATGGTAACTAGTCTATGCCAATATTTACAGGTTTCCATCATCTTTCAAAATCTTTTTTTTGAGGGGGGATGGTTTCTTTCTTTTCTTTTCTTCTTTCTTTCTTTTTTTTTCTTTTGTTTTGTTTTTTTTTTAAATTCGAACTTGAACTCGAAGTTGAAATTGAACTTGATGATTGACCCTGTAACTTTGTCATAGGAACCGACTCTCACCCTCTTAGTGGAATAGTTGACAATCACGAAAATGAATAGCCTTCAACTAGATACTTTTGACGAAATCATCCCCGTAACATCTATGCCCCACGATAGAAAAAGCATATAAGTCATGTCTTCTCAATTTGGCATTTACGGAACACCATTTAAATCTCCCTTTCATGGTAGCCTCATCGTGCCTAGGCATATCTTGATGCGATCACACAAAGACATCTTTGAATTCTTTGAATAACTCGGTGTCATCTCGCGTTGTTTCTATGGTGGGCAATGTTTGATCTTCACCCTTTCCCGGACTCACAATGTCCACTTGACCCTTTGTACGATAGAGTCTATTTTCATTTTGTTTTACCATCCTTAATGATCAATGGGTAAGTTATAATCTCGACATATTCAAAATATTGATCCTTTTAGACCCATATTTCACTCAAAAGGGAGTCCATAACAGCGTTGCTCATGTCCCGATATCTGGGTACCTATTGTAGGTACGAAGGCAAATTCCAAAGAATAAATGGTTCTGTAGATGATTATTTATAATCATGGATGAAAATGAATGAACATTCCAAAGAACAAAAGAATATATATAGTATGACATGAAAAAAATGAGAAAATATTTGCTCGGAATGAAACACAAAACTGTATTTTTATTGAAAATAAAGATGTTTGAGCAGAGCCTATTTCACCAAAGATTCTTATTGTTTCTAGGCTTAAAACAACAAGTGTGTTTTGAACATTACTCGTGTTAGCTCTAAAAACTACGAGAGTTTCCTTCACATCCGATTATTCAAAACACTTTCAGGGCTCGTGAGGGCGAATGCCTCCTAGGTTTCCTTCATTCGATCTCTCCTCGAATACGGCGTTGATGCTCAAGGCTTTTAACATGTCTTCGGTCGTTTCTTTATTTGTCATCCCTAGTTGAGGAGGGATAATTCTTTTCGATATGAATGCCTTGGATATATATGAAAAAGTAATTAATCCCAATTTGACCTCGGCGTCTTCCTCTACCGACTCACTTCCTATGGTACACGTTTTCCCCTTCCATGAAGTCAAAGAACTCCAGCTCTTTATTATCCATTAACCCTTGTACTAGGGCTCAATTACTTGCCTTCTTTGGATCTCATGGCCTTCCTTGTTATGGAACTCACGGTGAGTTCCTCGTATCCTGGATTTGCCCTTACATCCTGTATGATTAAACCTCTTTCCACCATTCTTCTCCGGACCTCTCTCAATGGGGTTTTATTTCGCAACGTTCAACTTGATTCTTTTCCTGCGCTCTCGATTATCGCATTCATCCCATTATCAACGTGGATCGGGTAGCGGATTTCCTCGACAGCGATCATTGAACTCCACAATGCCCATTTTGATGAGCCTTCGACTAGCTTTTTGAAAGGGAAGCAATTCTCTGTCGGGTGCCCCACTATCCTCGCATGGTATTCACATTGAGTGCTCGCGATCGTACCATTTAGGATATGGGGGTTGCAACGATTCGAGTAGAGCAGGGGCTACCACGTGTGCGTCTAATAAAGTTTTATACAACTCCCTATCGTCACGGTATGGGAGTAAACTAAAATTTCGATCTTACGCCTCGTGTTGGGCTCTTATCTTGGTGGTGCCTGTTGGCCTGCAGCGACCGCTTTCGATTGACTGATAGTAACGGGTTTGGGATAACTCGAGCTTACGTTACCTACTTCATTCTCTATTTTTCTTGGAACTGATTTTCTCATGCTCTCTCCAGTTTCTATTTTCCCACACCTTATCGCGTTCTCTATCATTTCGCCAGACATCACTATGTCTGTAAAACTCTTAGTCGCGCTCCCCAACATATGATTGATGAAAGGTGCTTTCAGGGTATTAATGAAGAGCATGGTCATTTCTTTTTCTAGTAAAGGTGGTTGGACCTGTATAGCGACTTCCCTCCACCTCTGGGCATATTTCCTAAAACTCTCGCCCGACTTCTTTTTCATATTTTGCAGCGTGATTCTATCAGGCGCTATATCAGTTACGTGGCCATAATGCTTCAAGAAGGCCTGTGCCAAGTCCTTCCACGATTTGATTTGAGTGCAACCCAGCTGATTGTACCATTTTGCTGTAGCCCCAGTCAGACTATCCTGGAAATAGTGAATCAACAACTAGTCGTTGTTGATATATCTCGTCATTCTCCGAAAAAACATGGTAATACGAGCCCTAGGGCAGCTAGTCCCATTGTACTTTTCAAACTCTGGCATCTTGAACTTCGGAGAAAGTACCAGATTTGGAACTAGACTCAACTTTCTAGCATCCACCTCGCATTGATAATCAGCACTTTCCAATGCTTTAAACTTCTCCTCCAGCCATTTGCATCGATCTTCGAACCCCTTTGGAAGCTCTGCTTTTACTTTCTCCCCTTCTGCCACCTCATCGAAGTCTGGGGCTATTGGTTTTACCAAATTGACTTCTGGGTTGGAACTCGAGCCTGCGAGAGAGTTTACCAATGCTGGAGCACCAGATTGGTGCTGAGGTTTGATATTGACCGATACTCTTGGTGGTTGCACTTGGGAACTTGTCGGGGCCGGGCTCGGAGGGCAAGAAAAATCTTTATTATCCTCTCCAATATCGACCATAGGCCTTTTTCCGTTCCAGCCCTCCAGGTCAACAAGCGTGTTAGTGGCTCATCATGCTTCTCTGGATTCCAAGATTTGATCCCTCATATCTGTTGGATCTTGGCTAATCGCTCTTGCATCCGAGCTGCAGTTGGTCTTGCATCTCTTCTGCATCTCCTCTAACCTTTCCATCCTTTGATCCATTGCTTTCGTCTTTTTCGAGTGTAATAGCGGTGTTCGGGATAACTATAATATGACCTCTAATTAAAAGGGTTGTCTTGTGATATTTAATGCAAATGATGTGATGCAATGCAAATGCATGAAATGCAATGCAAATGAATGAATGCAAAAATAAGAGAGTCAATTACGATTCAATTTCTTTTAGAAAACTTATTTAAAAAACAAAATCCTTTACATAAAATAGAGTCACATATACGGCCTATCCCTTCTCAAGTCTGACCATATACACACGGCCGCATTATCTTCTACTTTATCAAGGAATTCGTTCTTCATAACAAGCCTTCTAACTTAGTAATCTAAACAGAATCGGCGCCTTTTAAGTATGAAATGATATGCAAAAATGGCCAAAATAAAATAGGTTAGTATCGCATAATAGCAACCAAAACAAGTGAACAATGTCAAACCACTATATAGGTAGCCACTAAGGTTCAGCATGGCCCTACCTAAGGTGGGCTCTTAAGGTTCGCTATATGTGGTTTAGTTTTAAAGGAAGGGTACCTGAACCAGCAGCTTCCTCAATCCTCACCCATTATAGGCTCATATGGATCGAGTTCAGTTCAGGGGGATACATTTCCCTATGGCCATGCGGAGGTGAAAACCTCACGGAACAATAGGTACAGATGTATCCCGGGAGCAGTCCCCTAGCCCATGCGGAGGTGAACACCTCACGAAGGCATAGCTTCTCGCTCCCACTTAAAAGGTGTGACCACAACGGTCATGTAAAATGAATGCAGAGATATCCCATGTGTCTAAAACCAAAACAAATATATGACGCGACACAAACTCATGCAAATGGAAAAAACGGAAAAAAAAAACTATTTTCGACAAAAAGAACATTAATAAACCAATTTTACGGCTTGACTCTCTTATTGGTCCCCAGTGGAGTCGCCAAGCTGTCGAAACCATTTTTTTTGGAAAACAGGCCGACTTTAAAAAGAAAACGAGTCGCCACCAATCATTTTGAAGTGGAATTGGGTCACTTTAGAAAACATTTTGGTCTCTGAATTTTAAGAAAACGGGCTCGAGAGTCGGTTACATACGAGGAAGGATTAGCACCTCATAGCGCCCAAAATTGGTACCGTGTTGATTGATTAATGTCCTTAATATCAAAAATTAAAAATATTTTAAAATATGAATCTTTAAAATGTTTGGATAACTCGCATTGGATATCAAAACTCTCTTGTTACGAAAAGATGAAATACCACATCCAAAGACGATAGGACACGATGTTTCAAACCCTCAATACCAAGATTGTTCCATGATTTCCAAAATCCATGCATCCGATTTAAAAAGGGTATTCCGCTATTTGGTCAAACTAAAAATCGAAACCAAAGACGATTGGGCACGATCCTCGAATTTCCAAACATGAAATATTGCCTTATTTAAGAAAACACGATAAAGAATCTGTGAAGGATATTTAGTTGTTTGGACGAACAAAAAATCGAAACCCAGCACGATTGGGCACGAGTCTCTTGAACTTCCCAACACGAAACATTGCCTTATTTTCAAAAACATTAAAGGACATTTAGTGATCCAGATGAACGAAAAATCGAAACCCAGCACGATTGGGCACGATTCCTCGAACCTCCCAAACACGAAATATTACCCTTTTGTGAAAACCTTTTATGAGTCGTTGAAACAAAGCAAAAATAAAAACGGGGAAATGTAAGCGGGATTAATAAGAAATAATAATGAACCCCAAAAGGAAAAATAAACAATAATATTATAATAACAAAAAAAATAATATGTGACCAATAAAACAAACAATAATAATAATACTACTAATGAAACTAATGAATATAGTAAAAGGTAATAATACTAAAATAGAAACATGATAATAAAATAATAACAACAACAAGCAAAAACATATATCAATGAGAAAACAATAGCAATAATATTAGAGTAAAATAAAAAAGTAATAGTAAAAAATATTGATAATCAAAATAAAATAGAAAGACAAATGTAATAATAATACTATTTATAAAATAGTGGCGGGGAAAAAAAACTAATGAATGTAATAATGATAACAAAGTATATTATAAATAAAATACCTAACAAAAAATGTAGTAAATAATATATTAAAGAATAATTACAAATGAAAAATAAAAAAATGGTAAAACAACCATGTCCATAATAAAATAACGATTACCACATTAAAAATAACAGTAATAAAATAAAACAATAGAAAGATATAGGATATATACAAAGAAGTATTAATAAAACATAATAGTAATAAAACTAAACTTTAACAAGAATGGTAAAATTAAAATAATAGTTATAATAATAAAAATGATGAAATAATATGATTATGATAATGATAATATACATAAAAAGTAATAAAATATTAAAAATAATTGATTTAATGGTAAAATGGCCAAAATAAACGAAAAGGAACTAAATCAGATCAAAAACAGAAGTGTGGGGCCAAATTTAAAACAAAAAAAAAATAAAAGGGCTAAATTATAAGGCACGCGAAACCTAGAGGGACTAAAATAAAAAATATCCCACTCTACGAAATGGTGCATTTGAACGAGGGCCAAATTGAAGTGACATATTAGATTCAGGGAGAAATTAAAATAAAAAAAATTGAAATGTGATGCAATGAAGACAAAGGCCCAAAGGAAAGGATGAATGCGCAATTTACCCATTCAGGTAAATTTGCGCGACCCACCCTTTTCTTTACACAGCCTGCTTCATTAATGCTTTAAAGCATAAAACAAAATTCCTTTCATTTTTTACCCTTCTGCTTCAAGAACCAAAGTCCCCCTTTTCTTATTCTCTAGGGTTCAAGCCCCTTAACCCTTCATTTGCACCAGTATCTCCTCCGGTCAAAGTAGATCCCACACGTAAGCGAAGGCTGGTAAGCCCCTGACCTTTTCCTCTGTTTTCGGATATTTCTTTGGAAAAAAATAAAAAGAAACTATATAGAAAAAATAGAATATGCTAAAATCACCTTTGAAAACTGTTTCTTGCTCAAATGTCTACTTATTTTCACAAAAAATTTGCTTTAATCAACTGATATTATGTATGGTATTTCTGGAAGTTGTGAGCGTATTGCTCTCTTGTAAAAACCGTGTGTATTCCTTTCTATTTCCTTCCCCAAAAAAAAACCCGCCTTTTTTACATGATATTATTCGGCTTTTATAGCCTGTTTTTTTTTTTTTACAACTGGTTTCCTATTATATGTAAATACAAGCCATAGGCGTGGTGGAGAGGGGAACTCCATGTGAGCGAAGCAGGTGCGCGCACGATTCGGAGAGGTGAACGACGTGACTGCAAGAACTTTCTGGCGGCACTGAGAACAACTGCTAGGGTTTCCAAAGCCCTAAAAAAATTTTGGTTGTGTTGATCTTAGTACTTGGGCTTCGATTTTGGGCCTCTGATTTTATTTTTGGGTTGTAATGTAAATGATCTTGGACTCGGACACAATTTAAGCCCAACAATATTCATAAAATTATTACGGAATATGATTATTTAATTAATTAATCAAAAATTAATTAATTATTCATAGAACTATTATGAAATATGATTATTTATTTAATTAATTGAAAATTAAATAATATTCATAAAATTATTATTTAATTTGTACGAAAATTAATTAATTATATGATTATTTATTTAATTAATAAAAATTAATTAATTATTCATAAAATTATTATGAAATATGATTATTTATTTAATTAATCAGAAATAAATTAATTATTCGTATAATTATTATGAAATATGACCGAGCTTTTTGGGTCAACCCACGTGATCTTATCATTTCTACAAGTAACAACACAATTAACTTGGTTTCATTATGTAATAAGGCAATGGATTATCACTATCATTGAACATTGCTCATACAAAAAAGAAATAACATCTGAACATTCTCCCAACTTTCATTGAACCAAAATCTAAAGTTTAGGTCCAATGCCACATAGCATAATGTTTTCACAAATGAATATACACAAAGATATAATAACCTGCTTTATTTAGATCTCTCTATATGTTCAAAGTGCAAGCATAATCACAGATATAAAATGATCTGATCCAAACATATCGATATCCAACAATCAGTTGACCGGTTTATGAAGGTGGTTGGGCTTCACAAAGCAAATTATTTAGCTTTTCTAAGTGTGCGTATCTTTTTTACCTTCTTGTTCTTCAGAAACCAATAATATCAAAACATTGACAAGACTGATAAAATCATTACACTTCAATAATCTTTCTTTGCTTCGATAAGTGGAGTTGAAATTAAAGCATGAAGAATACATGAATGGCTTCAATTTTTTCGATTTCACAAAAATTCGATTCATCTGGAAAATCCGCATCAAGTCACAAACCTTAGTGCTCTTATTTAGCAAGAAGATATTTAGAATCTTAAATAGTTAGTGTTGTCCTATGGTGCTACTTGCTACACGTATATATATGTAGAGAAACCTATTTGACTGAATATGTATTTATATTTGAGTAAAACTTATTCAAGACACTCAATGTACGAAGGCAACATAGTTGTTACTATAAAATGGAAATAAAGTAAGTAGTCGTAAAAAAACTAACAAAAAAAAAAATACTGCAGCAAGAATTGTCTACTTGTGTTTCAGCAATCGACTTCCTTGCAAGTTCTTTCAATAAATAGTGCACCTAAAGATCAAAGCACATGGCAACAGTCAGAATAAGAGTTTGAATAAGACCAACAATTCTTAAATGAACACAACTGTAAAACAGTTGATCACTGCTCTCCCTTCCAATTCCAAATATTCACTGCTCTCTGTCCCTCTTCTTCATTTTATAACACTGCATTTTTTTTTTTTTTTATTATTAGCTACTACTCATTCCCATCCCAAAATTTCAATTTCATCCTTTATAAATTTGAACAAAAAGAATCCATCAAATGAAAAGCAAAGCTACTTTTAAGCTAAAAAGTGTATAATATAAAGTTACCATACATAAATAGGCAATTGATATCTAACAGTCATATACCAATACATAAAACAGTATACTTTTCAATTGATTGTATAAAACAAATAGAAACTAAACTCTTCCTATAACAGTTTATTGCAAATTAATCCATATACCAATCCATGGAATTTGTTTCAAAGTAAAACCCAATATAAGTTGAAATAATTCATTTAGCATGCGGGTTATCAATAATTTTAGGTTTCGGTAATATCATCATTTAATATATATAGCATTTTCTTTCAAAATAAAAAAAAAATATTGGATTATTCAACTAATAATCACATACGTGTAACTTGGATTTAATTGATTGTATCTCAAACTTTAAGGGCATTGTTCTCAATTATGGTTGATTTAAATAATTGCACTTTTTCTAATAAATAAAATCTAATCAAACTGCATATATGTATTTTTATTTTCTTTTTAAATTATTACTTCTCTCCATTATGCTCTAAACCTAACTATATAATACCAACTATATAGAAGAAATAATAGTAGCGTACCAGAAATTATCAGGTCACGTGAAACCCTTTCTTTGCACTTTGCACTTTAGTATGTGATCAAGCCTGCATGTTTTAGGTCTCATTCACAGTTTTCAGTTTCATGAAAAATGGAAAATCTAAAGAAAAATGTTTGATTAAAAATAATTAATTAATCCATATACCAATCCGTTCCTCAATATCTAACAGTCATAAACCAATGCATGAATAGATTAAAAGATTTCAATTCTAAAAAGACAGAAGAAAGGAAAAGATAAAAAAAAAAGTGCAAAGATAAGAGCATGATTGAAATTCTGTAAAAAGAAATCAACAAAATAATAAAAGAACAAATAGATATCAGCTTATCATAATCAATTATACTTCAAAAAATAACTCAAAAAACCTTAAAAAATTACAGTCCCAACTCGTAAAATTCAACCAAATTAAGAACATTATCCGAAATTTTAAAAAATAGATATAAAAATAATAGAATGAAATGAAAAATTACCAAATTACTGCTTTCTCTTCTTTTTTTTTTTCTCCTTGTAGAGTTGTTTGTCTCGCCTGTCTCTCTCTTTCTCTCTTTTCTGGGTTGCTGTTGCTGTGGGTTAGGATTTGAAACATGAGAAAAAAAAAATTAACAAAAAACAAAATGAAAAACATAAAAACTTACATGGCGATGCAGCAAAGGACTGTCGACGCCGATGAAGCAGAGGACGGTCAACGACGCTGCAGTAAACGTTGGGGAAAAAAGTTAGGGATTTCGGGGAGGGGAACTGATTTGGGGAAAATAAGTTGGGGAAAAAGAAAGGATTTGGGAAAGAAACTTAGGGATTTCGGGGAGGGGAACTCATTTGGGGAAAAGAAATTGGGGAAAAAAAGAAAGGGATTTAGGAAAAAACTTAAGGATTTCGGGGAGGGGAACTGATTTGGGGAAAAGAAATTGGGGGAAAAAAGAAAGGGGTCTGGGAAAAAAATTAGGGATTTCGAGGAGGTGAATTAATTTGGGGGAAAACTATGGGATTTCGGGGCTAACAAAAAGGCGTTGTTTCGCTAAAATTTAATATATATTTGCGGGGTTTATGAAAAAATACCGCCGTTGCTTATTTTTTACGGCGTTTATAAAAAAATAGCTCTATAATTTTAATATTTTATAGCGTTTATGAGAAAAATATCACTACTGATCTATTTTTTGCGGTGTTTTTTATAAACATTGTTATTGCTTTACTTATTGCAGCGTTTTTCGGTTAATGCCACTAATGTATAACATTTATTGTGTTTTCGGTCAAACGCTATTAAAAATACCGCTAAAAGTTTAATTTTTATAGTGATTTTTGAAAAAATTATTGTTAATTACAACTTTAATAAATGATAAACATGTTTGGTAAAATTAATGGGAAATTTTTCGGATATAGTGGCATGTCATAGAGTATAGGGTCCTCTTCGTTGCTTACAGTTTATTGTGTAGACTACATTGAGCTTTCGAGAGTATTGTCATTGTTGTGCTTGATGCATTTGATGTTCGGTTGATCATTGATTAAGTCGTGTTTATTGCGTAACGAAGTAATGTCATTGTTAACACTTGTGCCCTTTCCATTAATCATTTGGTGTTTAGTTAGAAACTTGCGTGTCTAAATATTTTTCCATCTTATATTACTTGAGCAAATTGATTAAATGGACTTATTATCGAATATTATTTTTATCTAATGAATGTTTTGAGAATGACTGGTATTATCGCAATGCTATTCTTTTCATTTTATTTTATAATTTATAAAACTTATAATTTTAATATTTACATTTCGTAAACTTTTAGAATGCATTGAATCACCATGAGCGATTTCACTTAGCGTTTTATAACTGTTTCCCTTGTACAGTGTAAAAATAATTCAAGAAGGGACTCATTGGCAGCAAATCGTCTCAAGTTTTCGCACTCTTTATTTTGGTGATAATTTTAATTTTTAAATTTATTTTATTAAAGCTTGTAATTGGACCATTTATAATTCTAGATATTTATTCGATTTAATTGGTTTGTGTAAACATATTGGCCACATTGGCTTAAATTCAATAAAAGCTATTGATTTCTTTCCTTTGGATTATTAAACTATAATGATTTATAAAATATAGTTTTTCTTTAAAAAATATTTAAATTTCCTAATACACTTAAAATTTATGTTTCGGTAAATAGTTAGCATTTGTAAACGTGATTGCATGCTCAAGGATATATTTATTATGTGCAACTATTGAACAATTGATCAAGTGGGATGTTTCGGTGATCACAATGACGCTTCAGATCCAACAAAGTCTGATCACACTTTTATTGTCACACCATTTCATTGAGCTATGCCAGATGTAATATACTATCATGCACATATGCCAAAACTTTTTAGGAATTTCGCAAATAAGCCTTCACGTGATCTTACTCAATAAATTGTCCACAAAATTCATCACCTTTATCATATCTTTTTATTTTTATTTTTATTTTTATTTTTCTATCTAATTTCCTTCCAACCTCATTAATTAATACCTTAAAGACATTTATTGTTTGAGATTTCATCAAGCAAATGGATATAACAATACTATGAATAATAAATAATAAAGGTGATAAAATGCTTTTTCCATTAAAGGATGGAACATCAAAAGGTCCAGATATATCGGTGTGTATTATCTCGAGAAGCTAAGTACTTCTTGTGGCACCTTTTTTAACATGTTTGGTTTGCTTTTCTGTTATACAACCCACACATACACCAAGATCAGTAAAATCTAAATTTAGTAAAATCTTATTCTTTACTAATCTTTCTAGTCTTTCTTTAAATACATCTATGTCACAAGTAAGCAATTTTTTATTTAACATACTACCTTTATTACAACATTGTTATAATCAACAAGTAGGGATTCCAAAAAAAAAAAAAAAATTATCAAGTCTAAAATTATATAAATTATTAATAAGGTTTTCAACACCTAAAACAATATTATTTTTAAATAAATTGAAACAACTATGTCCAAATTTAACATTAAACCCATAAATATCAAGTTTTAAAATAGGTATAAGGTTCCTAGAAATAGGAGTATAAAAGTTTGAAATAGGTCTGAGTGTTGAAAAATCAATTTAGAAAACAATGTTTTTAGGCATAGCGAAAGTTTACATTATATTCATAAAACCAACAAAACCAACCATTATGATATTTATAATAATAATCCTTTAATTGAATTATTCCTTATGTTTTGTGTGAGGCAATCTAAGTTATTTATTGGCTTTTTACTGAATGGTCTTTCTCGCTATTCTCGAATCCTGAATTGCTTTAAGTGTGGATTCAAGCAAAATGAACTGTAACACCCCAAACCCGGCCCAAACACTACAACCAGATCTGGTATGTCACTAAAAAAATTTTTGTAAAACCAATCCTGTCGACAAGAAACCCAAATGAGAATTATATAAAATGTGCATTAATAATCAAAAGCCCAAAACTGAATTACATGTTTTTGAAAGAAATTAAAATAAGAATAAATAATAAAGGCCCATAATAAAACTAAAATGTAAACTAATGGCCTATGGCCTTATTACAACGTAGTTTGAATCCATAATTTAAAATACTTTGAAAGAAAAAAAAACTATTAAGTGGAACTTCTCGCCGGATCCACATATTCTTTTGCATGGCCACCTTGCGCTCCACTCCTACCGGTTGGATGCACTAATTGTCACTGAAAGGTTAGTTTAATTGGGTGAGTCATGAGACTCGGTGCAACCCTCATGCACCACTAGGTTTGGGCCTCATAAAACATAATAATAATTTCATTTACATGGATAACAAATAATATGCAAAGCCCAACCCATTTGCCTAGGTTTCCATCCGCTACACGCCTGTACCAACAAAACACACCATTGGGGATTTCTACAATCAACCCACATCGTTACACGCCAAGATGGCGGTCATGTCGCTTCATCAACATATTATGGCGAAGCCCTTATAACGAGATCACGGCATTAGCCGCCACTGAAAATCATGGTATAAACCGCTACGCATATACATATACATATAACTTCCTCCTTTCATCACCCAACCCATGCAAACATGTACAACAATTTACTTGTAACATATAATCGATTATTTACTAACACGGTGGTCCATTGTTTAAATCGAGATTTCGACTTTTAACGTAACATATAAAACTTATGAACATACATATATATATATATATAATAATCGATCTAGATGGTGGGGAAGTATTACACACGATTTTCAGATTAATGCTTTCTCGCGTCTACGCTACTATCACTCGAGACTACCACTATCGCCCACGATCCGACTTGATGTCGGCCACACCCCGATGGCCAATCTCGCACTCTGAGACAGATCGCTTCTTGTATTTGGGTGATGGTTGTATAGATCCAACCTTTTACGCTTTGACCGTTATTCGAGTCCATCCTTAATCACTAAATCATTTAAACGATGAGATCTAATTACTTAACAACTATAACATTTAAATCAATTCTTACCTAGTTAATTGAATCCCGAATGTCGTTGGGAACTCGTCACCTCCTTTCCTACATTCGGCCATCACCAAAAATAATTAACCAAACCGATGATCGAAAGCCATCTAACACCTTATGTCATTCGGCCGAAAATAAAAGAACAGGAAAGTGGCCATTCGGCCGAACCCACCCTTGACCACCTACCTTCGGCTTTTCACAAATCGGCACTTCAGATCTCGGCAAGAAAAGATTTGGCTTCTAAAATTAGAGAGTGAAATCGACAACGCCTTAGAAAATCGATTCGGATTAGAAACTCGATAAAAAGGATGAAGAATTTGAAAAGAAGCAAAATCCCGAAACTTACCAAATTAGAGGGTGTATTCGGCTATAGTGTACCTTCTGAAAACAAAACTACCCTTGTAGATTCGGCTATGGGAGATGAGGGTATGAATAAAGAGATTCGGCTAAAGTGTTTTGAAAAGAATAAGAAAAGTGTTGTCGAGTATTGACCAACTAGAAAAGAAAAGAAAGAAAACTTAGAGGAGAATGGGTGGAGATTTGAGAGAAAAGAAAAGATGGAGAAAATTGTTAGCGAATTTTGGCTAGCCTATATTAAACCGATTTTCCCCTCTTGTAGTTGAGTTTCGCCAACTCTCTCCTCTTTTGATAGTCTTTAAATCTCATGATAACTCAATCCATATCTTACCTTTAGGAGAGCCCACATTAAAGCCAACTCTTCCTCTTTAATTATCAACTTTTATCACATAAATTAAAAGAAAAGACTCCTAAAAAGAGGCCTAATTGCCGTCCAACCCCCTTTCCTTCTTAGTGCTAAAATTTTGCCCCAACACTTGGGCCTCAAGTGGCCACACATGGCCCAATAACCTTCTTCCTTGTGACGCCACCATTAATGTCCACTTAGAGCACCTTTTATCTTCGGGCCACAAGCCCAGCTTGCTACTAATCTAATTATCTAACTTAAATTATGAACTAACACCATCTATCAACCATCTAACCCAAATTTTAAAGCCCAACCTATCACTTAAACTACCCGAAACTTTAATTTAAACCCTAATCCATATATTTAATCAAGGCCTCTGCCCGAGCATATTAAACCAACATCTCATATAAATGCACAAGCCCATATTTAGGATGTTACAATTCTACCCCCTTAAAATAAATTTATTTAAAATTTACACAGTCGGAAAAGATGGGGATACTGTTGGCGTATAACATCCTCTGGCTCCCACGTCGCTTCTTATGCTCCATGATTTTGCCATAAGACTTTGACCAAAGGAACAGACTTCTTTCTTAACACTTTTACATCTCGATCTAGAATTTGCATTGGCTCCTCTTCAAAAGACAAATCTGGCCTTACTTCTATCTCTTCTACCGGCACTACGTGTGATAGATTAGATCGATAACGTCTCAACATCGAGACATGAAACACATCATGTATTTGCTCCAACTCCGAAGGCAACTCCAATCGATAAGCCACTGGGCCCATACGTTCTAGTACCCGATAAGGCCCAATAAGCCGTGGACTTAACTTCCCTTTCGACCAAACCTCATTATCTTCTTCCACGGGGATACCTTCAAGAAGACTTGATCACCTACCGCGAATTCCACCTCTTTTCGCTTTAGATCCTCGTAAGACTTCTATCGATCAGACGCTTCCTTTAGTTGAGCCCGTATTAACTTCACTTTCTCCTTGGTTTCTGAAACTAATTCTAGACCTAACACTTTACGTTCACCCAACTCCGTCCAACATGTTGGAGTACGACATCTCCTTCCATATAACGCTTCATAAGGTGCCATCTGAATGCTAGCTTGATAACTATTATTGTATGCAAATTTTGCCAAGGGCAAATACTCTTCCCAACTTCCCCTAAAGTCGATGATGCAACCCGTTAGCATATCTTCTAAGATTTGAATTACCCTCTCGGACTGACCATCAGTTTGTGGGTGAAAGGCAGTACTAAAGTCTAACCTTGTTCCCATTGCTTGATGAAGAGCCTTCCAAAATCGTGACGTGAACCTAGGGTCCCTATTTGATATGATCGACACCGGCATACCATACAATCTTACAACCTCAGCCACATACAATTTAGCTAGCTTTTGTAAAGAAAAGTCCACTCAAACTGGTATGAAGTGAGCAGACTTCGTCAGCCGATCTACAATCACCCAAATCGAATCCTTTTTAGTGGGTGTAAGGGGTGACCCACTAACAAAATCCATTGTGATTCTCTCCCATTTTCATTGGGGAATCTTCACCGGCTGTAACCATCCCGAGGGCACTTGGTGTTCAGCTTTGACCTGCTGACACGTCAAACATTTTCCTACTATTTTTGTTACCTCTTTCTTCAGACCTGGCCACCAAAATTGCTCTCGCAAATCACGGTACATCTTGACTCCTCCAGAATGCATAGCATAAGAGCTAATATGCGATTCCCAAAGAATCCTCTGTCTTAACTCATCATCCTTAGGCATGTAAATCTTCCCATGATAACACAAAACTCCATCTTTGTTCAGACTATAGTCCTCTATTCTACCATCCCTCACTCGCAACAGTCGAGCACTCAGGTCTTTATCCCCTAACTGTTTTTCCTTAACCTAACTTACCCATGTTGGCTTTACTTGCAACTCAACCAGCAAACTCCCGTCGTCGAGTAGACTCAGATGAGCGAACATGGCTCTTAATTTCAATACTACCTTACGGGTTAACGCATCTACCACGACATTCACCTTACCAGGGTGGTATTCGATCGAACAATCATAATCCTTTAAGAGCTCGATCCACCTACGTTGTCTCAAATTTAGCTCCTTCTGGGTAAGGAGGTACTTCAGACTTTTATGGTCGGTATAAATTATTGACTTCTCCCCATATAAGTAGTGCCTCCAAATCTTTAAGGCAAACACTACCGCCAACTCCAAGTCATGCGTAGGGTAGTTCAACTCATGCGGTCTCAATCTGCCGAGACGCACGCCACCACCTTTCCTTCTTGCATCGGGACACACCTAAACCCGTAAGCGACACATCACGATGAGCAGTAAATTCCTTTCCGCCTCCGATGAATTAATATCGGTAACTTCATCAGAATCTCTTCAACTTCTCAAAGCTTTCTTGCTTTTGTTTGTCGGTCTATACAAACAATACTCCCTTCCTCAACAACTTAGTTAGAGGAGCCGCTATTAGAAAAAACCTTCAACGAACCTTCGGTAATACCACCCAAACCTAAGAAACTCGAACCTCGCCATAGACTTTGGTGGTTTCCAATCCAATCTGACCTCTATCTTTTGAGGGTCCACCCGATTCCTCGGTCGAAACCACATGTCCTAAGAAAGTCACTTCCTTCACCGAACTCACACTTCATCAACTTTGCAAACAACTGCTTCTCCTTAGGGTTTGCAACACCATGCGAAGATGTTCGTCATGCTCCTCCTCCGACTTAGAGTAGACCAGGATATCGTCGATGAACAGCACGATGAACCGATCAAGGTATGGCTGAAACACCCAGTTCATTATATCCATAAAGGCCGCTGGTGCGTTCGTCAACCCGAACGGCATTACCAAGAACTCATAATACCCGTATCGAGTTCGAAACACCGTCTTATGAATGTCTCATTCTTTAACTCTTAATTGATGATACCCAAACCTTAAGTCAATCTTAAAAAAGACCGAAGCTCCTTTGAGCTGATCGAACAGGTCGTCGATTCTCGATAACGGATACTTATTTTTAATCATCAACTTGTTTAATTGACGATAGTCCACACACATACGCATGGATCCGTCTTTCTTCTTCACGAACAGGACCGGCGCTCCCCATGGAGACACACTCGGTCGAATAAACCCACGATCCAATAGTTCCTGAATCTGAGCCTTGAGCTCCACCAACTCCTTCGGCGCCATCCTATAAGGAGTAATAGATACTGGAGCTCTACCCAGAAGTAGGTCTATTCCAAATTCCACTTCGCGATTCGGGGGTAATCCTAGTAATTCCTCCGGAAAAACATCCGCGAAATCCTTGACTGTTCGGACCTCATTAACAGTCACCTCCTTAGCATCCAACGCACTAATAAAAGCTAGATATGCACTACATCCCTTCCGAATCATCTTAATAGCTTTTAAGGATGATACCACGTTGGACAAGTAATTCCTCCTTTCTCCTAACACAACTACCTCCCCGCCTTCCGGGGTTCCCAACACCATACGTTTATCTCATAGTCCAACTTGGCATGATGCTTCGTTAACCAATCCATTCCCAAAATAAGGTCAAACTCTCCAAACGGTAATTCCATTAAATCAGCTAGGAATACTACCCCTTGAGTCTCTAAAGGTACATCCCTAAATAGTTTGTCCACTAACTTAGATTGTCCTAGGGGACTAACCACGGTCATCTTCCTAGTGGTTATCTCATAATCTATACTTAGAGTCTCAGATACTGAACATGTAACATAGGAGTGGGTTGACCCAATGTCAATTAAGGCAAATAAAGGATTATCGAATAAGAAATATATCTGGGTTATAACATTCAAGGTCATCGTCTCCTCCCTTGACGAGCAAGATAAACTAAACTTCTACCGCCTTGTATCCGTATTACCTGTACCTCTACTAGATGCTCCACGACCCCGACCGGATCCATTTCTTCCTCTAGCTGCACCTCTACCCCTTGGTCTAGGCTGATCACCTCTCCTAGCCTGATCAGAACCTCGGCTCGTTGGCTGCCCATGATCCATCTGAGGACAGTCCCTCATCAAATGTTCTGTGGATCCACACCTAAAACATCCACCAATTTTCACTCTGCACTCCCCATAATGGGTTCTCCCACATGTAAAACATACTTGACTCTGGCCCGATGGAGCACGAGCTGGCCCATCAGTCCTAGGCCTCTTTTGAAAATTTTTAGCTGTTCTAGAGGATCTAAAACTTCTCTTACTCCTGCCCCGATCCTTATCCTTCTCTTGTCTCTCCACCTATTTCACTTCCTCAGCTATTTTAACTTTATCCACCAAAACTGCAAAAATTCTCTCTCGTTGTGGAGCAATCAGAACCCTTAGCTCATTCCGTAGCCCATCCTCGAATCGAACGCATCGTTCATACTCCGTTGCCACCATTCCCCGAACGTAACGACTCGGTAGAAACTCGACCTCATACTCACCACATACCTACTCCCCGCACCAAATTCGTGAATGCTTTCCTTTGAGCATCCATGTAACTAGCCCCAATGTACTTTCCTGAATGACTCCTTAAAAAATCCCGATCAATCGAGTCTACTACTGTACCCTCTTTCACCGTGAGCCACCATTGGTAAGCCTCGTCTCAAGAAGAACACGACCCCTTCAGCTTCTCCTCCACCGTGAAGTCTAGGTCATCCATTATACCTCAGCAGTTGGTGGAATCGGTATCTCACTTTCGGACCTATGACCCGATCCTATGGGTTCTGACACGGTCATCCTACCTCTACCACATCCACATGGCGGACGTCCTTGACCTCTTATACTCATTCTTCTAGTTCGCGTTTATCTGATTTAAAAATTTTATGAGTCATTAGTTGTTTCCACTAATTATCCCCGAACAATCTTATGAAACATAGTTTTAAAAGTGATTCTTTCGAATTTGAACCTATCTACAGTTTTCAGTATTCCTATTCTAGGAATTATGCACACACAACTTTCATACAAGTAACATTCATCACCTAAGGGTATTTTCGTCATTTCGCTACCTAGAGGCATTTTCGTAATTTTATCCTACAAGGGTATTTTCATAATTTTTTTTAAAAATATGGTTCCGGGTGATTTTGCGAAATAAAGGTATTTT
Organism: Gossypium rotundifolium; assembly: GCA_025506655.1. Lineage (NCBI taxonomy): Eukaryota > Viridiplantae > Streptophyta > Magnoliopsida > Malvales > Malvaceae > Gossypium > Gossypium rotundifolium. Next base: position 18,820,258 of record CP106734.1, read on the forward strand.
GGTAATTTTTTTCAACTCGGGAGTAGTTCAATAATTTTGCAAATCTGGGGTATTTCAGTAATTTTGAAATTCGAGGTATTTCGATAATTTTAAAATCTGGGATATTTCAATAATTTTGCTAATCAAGGGTATTTTGGTTATTTGCAAATTAAGGGTATTTTGGTAATTTCGCAAACAGGGCTATTTTGGTAATCTCATAAACCAGGGATATTTTGATGATGTTGTTGTTGTTGTTTTTGTTTTCTATGGAAAGATTCTGTTGACTTTGTAAATCGGGTATATTTGCAAATCACGGTACTTTTTCAAAATAAGGATATTTTAACAATTTTGTGAGAAAAGCAGTGGTGGTCCTTTCGGGTTTTAATTATAAGTTTTGGCACATCAACACGCATCAGAACTAGGGTGAATAGTCACTTATGCACCGGTAGGATTCTAGTGGAAAGGAGGTGAGTCACTACGACCGCTAAGTACCAAGCTTTCCTGAATCCAACCTAGACATGCATATGCCTATTGCCACACGGTCATGGCTAAAGTGAACAATCACTATGCACCAGGTAAGATTCCGGCGAAGAGGAGGTGAGTCACTCGGACTTCTTAAATACCAAGCTCTTCCGGATCTATTCCTAGACATGCATATGCTTGTTACCACACTTTAGTCTTATGACTTGTTTGCAGGTTTTGTTTAATGAAGTTAAGTCTTATGGATTTTAAGAGTTGTTTGTCTAAGCCTAGAGTCCATCAAGTTCTAACCTAAATAGTCTATGTCCCATAAAACCCGTTAAGCCCACATTTATATCACACAATGGTTTAGAGTACTTACCTGGCGAACTTGGCCGGAGACGCAGGTGCCATGCTGAACTAATAAGCCTTTGCTAAAAGAAATCCATGTTTTAAAAACCCATTTCAGAAAATCTTTTGGGCCCAAAACCCCAAAGTTGAGTTTTAAACCGGGCTCTAATACCAATTTTGTAACACCCCAAACCCGACCCAAACACTACAACCGGATCTGGTATGTCACTAAGAAAATTTTTGTAAAACCAATAGTGTCGACAGGAAACCCAAATGAGAATTATATAAAATAAGCCTTAATAATCAAAAGCCCAAAACTGAATTACATGTTTTTGAAAGAAATTAAAATAAGAATAAATAATAAAGGCCCATAATAAAACTAAAATGTAAACTAATGGCCCATGGCCTTATTACAATGTAGTTTGAATCCATAACTTAAAATACTTTGAAAGAAAAAAAACTATTAAGTGGAACTTCTCGCCGGATCCACATATTCTTTTGCATGGCCACCTTGCGCTCCACTGCGGCCCGGTCGGATGCACTAATTGTCACCTGAAAGGTTAGTTTAATTGGGTGAGTCGCGAGACTCAGTGTGCAACCCTCATGCACCACTAGGTTTGGGCCTCATAAAACATAAAAATAATTTCATTTACATGGATAACAAATAATATACAAAGCCCAACCCATTTGCCTAGGTTTCCATCCGCTACACGCCCCCGTACCAACTAAACACACCATTGGGGATTTCTACAATCAACCCACACCGCTACACACCAAGATGGCAGTCATGCTGCTAATCAACATATTATGGCCGAAGCCCTTATAACAGATCACGACATTAGCCGCTACAGCAAATCATGGTATAAACTGCTACGCATATACATATACATATAACTTCCTCCTTTCATCACCCAACCTATGCAAACATGTACAACAATTTACTTGTAACATATAATCAGATTATTTACTAACCTGGTGGTCCACTGTTTAAATCTGAGATTTCGGCTTTTAACGTGTAACACCCCAAACCCGGTCTATGCATTGAGACTAGATTTGGTTTGTTACATGATTGAGCTATTCTTAAATCTTTAATGAGTTGAAAACTACAATGTTATTTATGGGTTTAAAATTTGAAGAGTATTTGAATTTGATAAATATTTGAAAACATTAGTGAAAATCATTGTATTATCAAAACCTTTAAATAGTTTGTTAAAGAGTTAACTATAATAAAAAATTTATAAAAGAATTCCATATACTTGAAAACCCAAATTTATTTTAATAAAACATCATAAAATCACAAAATTCCATAATTAAAAAGTCCAAAGTTTAGTTTAAATCCCAAACACACACATAAAATCCATAAGTTATTTATAGAGGCCCTTATTACAATAATCCATTATAGTAAAAATATACTTATTAAAAGTTCGGAGTTTAAATAACCCTCTTTCGCAAGATATGGCCTCCACGAAGTCATCCTCTACCAAGTCCACATCAATTTCCATTACGAGATGGAAGGAAATTAAAGGGGTGAGTTACTTAGAACTCGATGTGTAACTCACTTACCACCATTATTGGGCGGATCATCAAGATATTATCTTTGGGCTTGAGCCCAATTCGAATTCAACAATATATCATGAATTTAAAACAATTAAAATGCATGTAAAATGTAATTCCCAACCCAAACCTAATATCCATCCGCTAACACCCGTACCAACCATCACACTGTGGGATCAAGTCAACCCACCCCGCCATCACACCAATCGTAGGCATTAAGCCTTTTTATAATTGTGGCATAGCCACCGAACTAGAGGCAATAAGCGCTTAATGTGGCGAAACCACCAACTAGAGGCAATAAGCGTTAATGTGGCGAAACCACCGAACTAGAGGCAATAAGCGAATTAATGTGGCGAAACCACCGAACTAGATTTTTGGCAATGGCCATTCTTCTCTTCATATATCCCACCCCATGCAATCGTATGTACAAAATATAATCATATAATAATTTCATTTATTTAATTCATAACAATGGTGGGTTTATCATTTCATTTGGCCCATAAACATATTATAGCAATTTGTCTATTTAGCAATTTAGTGGGCTTTGGCCCATTTACCGAACTAGAGTATTTTGGCCCAATTTATCGAACTAGAGTATTTTGGCCCAATTTATCGAACTAGAGTATTTTGGCCCAATTTATAGAACTAGAGTATTTTGGCCCAATTTATCGAACTAGAGTATTTTGGCCCAATTTATCGAACTAGAGTATTTTGGCCCAATTTATCGAAACATCCAATTTACATAATAACAATTAATTTCTCGAGGCGTTTTAGTAATTTTCACGATTTAGTCGTTTTTACGTATTTTCGTCAAAATATCAATTTTACGTTTTACCGATCTAATCGTTTTCGATTTACTTCCATCTACCAAATTTGACATCCAACCGAGAAAATAATGAGTGTGAAATTACACACCTCGTTCAAAGAGTACTAATCCTTCTCGCTCCTCGGCACCTAAAACATATTTTGATCCGTTAGACAACTATTTCAGTAAAATAAATCTTAATCGATAATAGATCCAAAATCTTACCCTCTTGATTTTGAATCACTTGATTTTGGCTTTTCCTCGTTTATTGATTCGTTAGCACGAGAATCCACCAACGATAACGGCTCGAAAGTTCGTACTACTTGAATAATGGACTTCCTTCGGAAGATGGCCATAACCCGGTGGAAAATCCGATGCCAAAACCGCTCTTCGTTTGAATGGGGATTTACGGATCCGCCCCTCTTAACGTGACTAACCACCACCCTTTTCTTCCCTATTTTGAAAGTCTTCAAGATCCAAAAGAATTTTAGTTAGATCTATAATATCAAATAATACTAGAGATTTTAAAGAGTGGGATTTCCTTACCACAATGAAACGTTTCCAACGTTTCCACGATTCCGCTCACTTGAGTTCGATCTCGTTATTGCACTAAATAATAACGAAAGAGACGTTATTAGAATGAACGTTATATCAATCCAAAAGACCTCATAAAACCAATGATATTCGCCATGACATTAACAATAAATCGAAAATAGAAGAACCCTTACCTATTTCCCAAGGTCGAAAGGAAAGGATTGAGAGTGTTGTTTAATTGATGGAAGATTCGCTATGTATGATTAAGGAAAAGAAAATAATTTTGGCTTATAGGCACATTAGCATTCGCTATGGGAGTGTAGATGGAAGAACTTGATTGAAAAGAAATAGAATACAAGAAAAGATGGTGATGATGTTGCTTTGATTTCAAGGAGATTAGGAGAAAAAGAAAAGAAGAAGACAAGCTTTAGGAGAGATGTATATTCGGCAATGGCAAAAAGAAAAGAAAAGGATTGGCTTTTGGTATATGTGATTTTCGGCATTCAAAGAAAAGGTACAACCAAGTACTAAAGCAATAAACAAGAATGACCAAATGGTCAAAATGATCAAAGCTTACCAAAGCAAAATTCGGCCAAGGGAGAGATAGGTTGAGAGAATTTGCAAAAATATGCACAAAACTAAAGAAAATGACCAAAACAAAAGACTAATTTTCCTAGCCAACTATCACCAAAATTCGGCCTCCCCCCTAGCCATATTGCCGTCCATATGCATGGTCCAATGCCATGATTTTGTTTCCAAAATTCTCCCTTGATATGTGCCTTATGTCCCCCCTATCTTTCCTTAAATCTTTGATTCCATGCCATAAGTTAGTTGTTTCCTTAATCCATTGATACACTAACCAAAATAACATGGTCAACACCTTCCTTATATGTTCATTGCCACACTTCCTATCCATGAGCGTAAAATTAAAACAAAAATTTCATCTAGGTGCTATACAAGGGATTGAACCTCTTCCCTCTTGCTATAACCCATGCGCCAATACCACCATGCCATATGCTCATCTTATGACACTCTTTAGCACATAATTTAACTTAAGTCCTAATGACATTTGTTTCACTTCAATAAATTCTCAATTAATAAATTCTTTTTTTCTTCTCCAAATCATGCTTTACTCCTCTTTATGACTTCAATAAGCACTAAAGTAAAAATAAAATTTTTCCTTTAAAAACTAAACATCAATTTATGCAATATAATAATACTCGGATTTTAGGGTGTTACAACTCTACCTCCTTAAAGAAAATTTCATCCTCGAAATTTACGGTTGAAAAAGGTGAGGGTATTGTTGCCGAATTGCATCCTCTGGCTCCCACGTAGCTTTTTCCATTCCGTGGTTACGCCATAGAACTTTGACCAACAGCACGGTTTTCTTCCTTAGTACCTTGACATCTCGGTCTAGGATTTCCACGGTTCTTCTTCAAAGACAAATCAAATTCACTCCAATTCTTCTACCCAGGTATAATGTGCGAAGGATCCGATCTATAACGCCTCAACATGGAAACATGAAAACATTATGAATCGATCCAACTCGGAGGTAACTCAATCGATATGCCATCGACCAACACGCTTCAACACACGATAAGGTCCAATGTATCTAGGACTTAGCTTGCCCTTCCTTCCAAACACGAAGATTTTTTCCAAAGAGAGACCTCAAGAAAACGATCTCCCACACCATACTCGATGTCCCTTCGCTCGGATCTGCGTCGACTTACTTCTATCTCGAGGCTTCTTTCAACCGTGCTCGAATAACTTTTACCTTATCCTCATCTCGGATATCATCTCGGGACCTAACATCATCTTTAGCGCCCAACTCACCCAACAAATAGGAGAGCGACACTTACGACCATACAATGCCTCGTAAGGTGCCATCGAATGCTAGGCGATAAATTGTTGTTATCTGCGAATTACGCGGTGGTAGATAATCCTCCCAACTACCCACAAGTCGATTACACATCCTCTTAACATATCTTCCAATATCCGAATTACTCTTTCCGATCGACCATCGGTGAGGATGAAAAGCCGTCTTGAAATTCAACTTTGTCCCCAATGCTTCATGCGAGCTTTCGAAATCGTGATGTAAACCTAGGGTCCCTATCCGATATAATAGATACAGTACCCATGCAACCTCACAATTTCGGATCGTCTAGCCGCCAATTTCGCAATGAATAATTAAATGCAACCGGCAAGAAATGAGCGGTCTTCATCAACCGATCAACAATTACCCAAACGGAATTTTTCTTAGTAGGTGTTAAAGGTAACCCACTAACAAAATCCATAGTTATCCGCTCCCATTTCCAAAGAGGAATCTTTATCGGTTGTAACAATCCAGACGGTAATTGATGTTACGCTTTCACTTGCGACAAGTCAAACATTTTCCCACAAACTCTGTAATCTCACGCTTCAACCACCGCCACCAATCATCATTCACGGAGATCTCGATACATCTTATTTCCTCCGGATGCATAGCATAAGGGCTACTATCGCCTCCGTAGAATCGATTGCTTGTGTCCGAGTCCTTAGGCATGCATACTCTTCCTCGAAAGCACAACACACCCTCCGTGTTTATTCCAAAATCTTCAATTTCACCGTTTTCAACTTGCCGAAATAAGGGTCCCAACTTCTCATCTGTTGTCTGCTTTTCCTTGATTTGTTCCATACAGAGGTTTCACTGAGTTCTGCTAACAAGCCGCCATCCTCATACGAGACTCAAATGGGCAAACAAAGCTCTTAATTGAGATACCGCCTTACGACTTAACGCTACGGCTACCACGTTAGCCTTTCGGGATGGTATTCGATGGAGAAATCGTAATCCTTTAATAATTCTACCCATCTTCTTTGTCTTAAATTCAACTCCTTTTGGGTAAGGAGGTATTTAAGACTCTTGTGATCCGTGTAGATTATTGACTTCTCACCATAGAGATAGTGCCTCCAAATCTTTGGAGCAAAGACAACGACATTAACTCCAAATCATGAGTAGGGTAGTTTACTTCGTGTGGTCTCAATTGGCGAGAAGCATAGGCCACCACCTTTCCATTTTGCATCAATACACAACCTGGACCCATGTGAGATGCATCACAATATCTGTGAATTCTTTTCCACCTCGGTTGAATTAAAGCCGGAGCTTCATCAGGATCTTCTTCAATTTCTCGAAACTCTCTTCTTTGCTTTTCGGTCGGATATCTGGAACTCCTTTACGCAACAATTTAGTTAGGGTGCGACAATCAACGAAAACCCTCTACAAAACGTCTATAGTATCGGCCGGACCGAAGAAACTCGAATTTCACTCATCGATGTTGGTGGTTTCCAATCCGAATAGCCTCAATTTTTCGAGGATCCACCCTTATTCCTTGGTGATACTACATGACCAAGGAAAGTCACCTCCTTTAGCCAAAATTCGCATTTACCAAATTTGGCATACAATTGCTTATCACGAAGTAGGTAATACTATCCGCAAATCTTGGTCATGTTCCTCCTCATTTCTCGAATAAACCAATATGTCATCTATGAACACTACCACAAACCGGTCTAAATATGGTTGAAAGACTAGGTTCATCATGTCCATAAATGCAATTGGTGCATTGGTTAGTCCAAACGGCATCACTTGCAAACTCATAGTGTCCGTAACGCGTCCGAAATGTCGCCTTATAAATGTCCGCTTCTTTCACCTTAAGGTGGTGATAACCCGACCTTAAATCAATTTTGGAGAAAATCAAGCTCCTTTTAATTGATCAAGCAGTCGTCAATTCTCGACAGAGGATCTGGATTCTTGATCGTCAATTTATTCAACTGTCGTAGTCAATGCACATACGCATCGATCCATCCTTCTTCTTGATTTAAGGCGGTGCTCCCCACGAGACACACTTGGTCGAATAAATCCCGATCCAAGAATTCTTGAATTTGAGCTTTGAGCTCGACCAACTCCTTGATTGCCATTCTATAAGGAGCAATGGACACCGAGTCGTCCCTGCAAAAGCTCAATGCCAAATTCTACTTCCGATCTGGAGGTATACCGAAGTTCTTCGAAATACATCGGGAAATTCCTTCACGATCCTCACATCATTCACGGATAATTCTTTGGCATCAAAGCACGAGATAAAGGCTAGGAATGCTCCGTACCCTTTCCGCACCAACTTCTCGACTTTTAATGCAGATACCACATTTGTCGATAGTTCCTTCGTTCACCAATCATTATGACTTCCTTATCATCCGAGGTTTTCTTGACATTCATTTTTCAAAGACAATCCAATTCGCCCGATGTTTGACCGACCAATCCATGCCCGAATGAGATCGAACTCGCGAAAGGTAGTTCCATCAAGTTTGCTAAGAATACCTCCTCTTGGATTTTTAAGGCACGTCTTTAAATATTTTATTAACAATTACCGGTATCTAAAGGACTAATCACCGCTCATCTCATTTTCGGTAATTTGGATTCTAAATTCGTGTTTCGGATATGGCACTAGCTACGTATGAATGGGTAGAGCCAATATCTATTAAAGCAATAACAGTACATCAAAATGAAGAACATACCGGTTATCACATCGGTGCATTGCCGTCCTCACGGCGTCTAGCTGCATAGACCATCCAGTGTCTTGCATCGCATTTCCTCTATTACCATTGCCTCGACCGGTGCACCTTGACCACGACCAGCCCCATTACCACCACGACCGGTCCACGTCCTCTCGGTGGCTGCGATTACCTCTGGTGGTCAGGCATCATTATTACGGACTTCTTGAGTCGTATCCATTCGTCGAGGACAACTTTTGTCTTGATGTTCCATTGAACCGCATTTGTAGCATCGCCCGTTTTCCTCCAACATTCCCAAAATGTCTTTTCCCACACTCGGTGCAATCTCAACTTCGATTATTTACTACCGGTTCTACCTTGAACGATTCATCATTAGGGTTTCTTCGAAATCTCTTTGAAGATCCAGATCTATTGTGTCTCTCTTATTTCGAGAATCTTTCTCGCTTACGCTGTTCGAGTTCTTAGCCTCTTGGCTATTTTGGCCTTCTCCACCAGAGTGGAAAAATTTCTAACTTGTTGCGAGCAATCGTAACCCTCACTCATCATTAAGTCCATCTTGAAACGTCGCATAGCGTTCATGGTCTCATTGCTACAATTGTCCGGCATAGCGGCTCGACGTACAAACTCGACTTCATATCTTGCCACGGTCTTACTTCCTTGAACAAGATTCAAAAATTCCTTCCTTGACGTCTACATAGCTCGTTCGACGTATTTTCCTTGGAAGCGGCTTTAAAGAATTCCCGATTAATCGGTGCGGCTTGATGCCTTCTCGAACAGTGAGCCACCAGCGACACGCCTCATCTCTCAATAAGGATCTGACTCCTCTCGGTTTTTGCTCGACGACATTCCATATCATCCATAATCCGTTCCACGCTTGAGCTAGTATTCGCCACATTCGAGCTACACGTAGATACCTCTGAAAACTTACGCATTATTCGCCTTAAGTCGCTCTCGAAATTGACCCACGAGTTGTTGGCCCAATTCTAGTTCCAATGACCCTTTCCAAGACTTCGTAGCATTGCTTGAGTCAATGCATGATCTTCTTCCATGTGATCGCGTGATCCGTTTCACTTTCAATTGGCGGTCGTCCACTTCCGACATATGATTTGGTGCTTGATCGTAGTACCTCGGCCTCTACCACGGCCACGTCTACGCGTCCACGACCACGTCCTCTTGTACTCATGATAGCTTGTTCGTTTATCGATTACAAGTTTTATGAATCGAAATTTTGTTTGATGTTTATTAATGATATTTTATGAGATTTGAGATATAAAGTTGTTTTTCTAGCGTGTCCTATAGTCTCAATCTCTACGATTTTCACATCTAAAACTAGAAGTTCTAGAGTATTCCTATGATCATATCATAGTAATCATTAAGCAATAATACTTACTTGACTTGTTGGGATGCTTGTGGTGCCATCTTGATCTTTAAAAATATCATTGAGCGTTTTCATACAGAAATTATTTTTGAACCCAAACCACAGCCGAGTTTTTGAAACCTGGCTCTGATACCACTAAATGTAACACCCCAAACCCGGTCTATGCATTGAGACTAGATTTGGTTTGTTACATGATTCGAGCTATTCTTAAATCTTTAATGAGTTGAAAACTACAATGTTATTCTGAGGTTTAAAATTTGAAGAGTATTTGAATTTGATAAATATTTGAAAACATTAGTTGAAAATCATTGTATTATCAAAAACCTTTAAATAGTTTGTTAAAGAGTTAACTATAATAAAAAATTTATAAAAGAATTCCATATACTTGAAAACCCAAATTTATTTTAATAAAACATCATAAAATCACACCCATAATTTAAAAGTCCAAAGTTTAGTTTAAATCCCAAACACACATAAAATCCATAAGTTATTTATAGAGGCCCTTATTACAATAATCCATAATAGTAAAAATATACTTATTAAAAGTTCGAGTTTAAATAACCCTCTTTTAGCAGATGGCCTCCACGAAGTCATCCTCGGCCAAGTCCACATCAATTTCCATTACCCGAGATGGAAGGAAATTAAAGGGGTGAGTTACTTAGAACTCGGTGTGTAACTCACTTACCACCATTATTGGGCGAGATCATCAAGATATTATCTTTGGGCTTGAGCCCAATTCGTAATTCAACAATATATCATGAATTTAAAACAATTAAAATGCATGTAAAATGTAATTCCCAACCCAAACCTAATATCCATCCGCTAACACCCCGTACCAACCATCACACCTGTGGCGATCAAGTCAACCCACCCCGCCATCACACCAATCGTAGGCATTAAGCCTTTTTATAATTGTGGCATAGCCACCGAACTAGAGGCAATAAGCGTTAATGTGGCGAAACCACCGAACTAGAGGCAATAAAGTCATTAATGTGGCGAAGCCACCGAACTAGAGCAATAAGTCGTTAATGTGGCGAAACCAAGAACTAGATTTTTGGCAACTGGCCATTCTTCTCTTCATATATCCCACCCCATGCAATCGTATGCATACAAAATATAATCATATAATAATTTCATTTATTTAATTCATAACAATGGTGGGTTTATCATTTCATTTGGCCCATAAACATATTATAGCAATTTGTCTATTTAGCAATTTAGTGGGCTTTGGCCCATTTACCAACTAGAGTATTTTGGCCCAATTTATCGAACTAGAGTATTTTGGCCCAATTTATCGAACTAGAGTATTTTGGCCCAATTTATCGAACTAGAGTATTTTGGCCCACATAACAATTAATTTCTCGAGGCGTTTTCGTAATTTTCACGATTTAGTCGTTTTACGTATTTTAAGTCAAAATATCAATTTTACGTTTTCTGATCTAATCATTTTTACGATTTACTTCCATACCAAATTTGACATCCAACAAGAAAATAATGAGTGTGAAATTACACACCTCGTTCTGAAAGTACTAATCCTTCTCGCTCCTCGGCACCTAAAACATATTTTGATCCGTTAGACAACTATTTCAGTAAAATAAATCTTAATCGATAATAGATCCAAAATCTTACCCTCTTGATTTTGAATCACTTGATTTTTGGCTTTTCCTCGTTTATTGATTAGTTAGCGTAGAGAATCCACCAACGATAATGGCTCGGAAGTTCGTACTACTTGAATAATGGACTTCCTTCGGAAGATGGCCCGCAACCCGGTGGAAAATCCCGGATCGCCGAAACCGCTCTTCGTTTGAATGGGGGATTTACGGATCCGCCCCTCTTAACGTGACTAACCACCGCCCTTTTCTTCCCTATTTTGAAAGTCTTCAAGATCCAAAAGAATTTTAGTTAGATCTATAATATCAAATAATACTAGAGATTTTAAAGAGGGATTTCCTTACCACAATGAAACGTTTCCAATGTTTCCACGATTCCCAGTTCACTTGAGTTCCGATCTCGTTATTGCACTAAATAATAACGAAAGAGACGTTATTAGAATGAGCGTTATATCAATCCAAAAGACCCTCATAAAACCAATGATATTCGCCATGACATTAACAATAAATCGAAAATGGAGAAGAACCCTTACCTATTTCCCACGGAAAAGGAAAGGATTGAGAGTGTTGTTTAATTGATGGAAGATTCGCTATGTATGATTAAGGAAAAGAAAATAATTTTGGCTTATAGGCACATTAGCATTCTACTATGGGAGTGTAGATGGAGAGAACTTGATTGAAAAGAAATAGAATACAAGAAAAGATGGTGATGATGTTGCTTTGATTTCAAGGAGATTAGGAGAAAAGAAAAGAAGAAGACAAGCTTTAGGAGAGATGTATATTCGGCAATGGCAAAAGAAAAGAAAAGGATTGGCTTTTGGTATATGTGATTTTCGGCATTCAAAGAAAAGGTACAACCAAGTACTAAAGCAATAAACAAGAATGACCAAATGGTCAAAATGATCAAAGCTTACCAAAGCAAAATTCGCCAAGGAGAGATAGGTTGAGAGAATTTGCAAAATATGCACAAAACTAAAGAAAATGACCAAAACAAAGACTAATTTTCCTAGCCAACTATCACCAAAATTCGGCCTCCCCCAGCCATATTGCAGTCCATATGCATGGTCCAATGCCATGATTTTGTTTCCAAAATTCTCCCTTGATATGTGCCTTATGTCCCCTATCTTTCCTTAAATCTTTGATTCCATGCCATAAGTTAGTTGTTTCCTTAATCCATTGATACACTAACCAAAAATAACATGGTCAACACCTTCCTTATATGTTTATTGCGACACTTCCTATCCATGAGCGAAAATTAAAACAAAAATTTCATCTAGGTGCTATACAAGGATTGAACCTCTTCCTCTTGCTATAACCCATGCGCCAATACCACCATGCCATATGCTCATCTTATGACACTCTTTAGCACATAATTTAACTTAAGTCCTAATGACATTTGTTTCACTTCAATAAATTCTCAATTAATAAATTCTTTTTTTCTTCTCCAAATCATGCTTTACTCCTCTTTATGACTTCAATAAGCACTAAAGTAAAAATAAAATTTTCCTTTAAAAACTAAACATCAATTTATGCAATATAATAATACTCGGATTTTAGGGTGTTACATAACGTAACATATAAAACATATATATATATTTATATATTAATAATCGATCTAGATGGTGGGAAGTATTACACACGATTCTAGTATTAATGCTTTCTCTCGTCTACGCTACTATCACTCGAGACTACCACTATCGCCCACGATCGACTTGATGTCGGCCCACACCACGATGGCCAATCTCGCACTCTCGAGGCAGATCACTTCTTGTATTTGGGTGTTGGTTGTATAGATCCAACCTTTTCTGGCTGACTGTTATTCGAGTCCATCCTTAATCACTAAACCATTTAAACGATGAGATCTAATTACTTAACAACTATAACACTTAAATCGAATTCTTACCTAGTTAATTGAATCTCGAATGTCGTTGAGAACTCGTCACCTCCTTTCCTACATTCGGCCATCACCAAAAATAGTTAACCAAACCGATGATCGAAAGCCATCTAACACCTTATGTCATTTGGCCGAAAACAAAAGAACAGGAAAGTGGCCATTCGACCGAACCTACCCTTGACCACCTACCTTCGGCTTTTCACAAATCGGCACTTCAGATCTTGGTAAGAAAAGATTCAGCTTCTAAATTAGAGAGTGAAATCGACAAGGCCTTAGAAAACTGATTCGGATTAGAAACTCGATAAAAAGGATGAAGAATTTGAAAAGAAGCAAAATCCCGAAACTTACCAAATTAGAGGGGTGTATTCGACTATGGTGCACCTTCGGGAAAACAAAACTACCCTTGTAGATTCAGCTATGGGAGATGAGGGTATGAACAAAGAGATTCGGCTAAAGTATTTTGAAAAGAATAAGAAAAGTGTTGTCAGAGTATTCGGCCAACTAGAAAAAGAAAAGAAAGAAAACCTAGAGGGAGAATGGAGTGGAGATTTCGGCAGAGAAAAGAAAAGATGGAGAAAATTGTTAGCAAAATTTTGGCTAGCCTATATTAAACCGATTTCCCCCCTCCTATAGTTGAGTTTCAGCCAACTCTCTCCTCTTTTGATAGTCTTTAAATCTCATGATAACTCAATCCTTATCTTACCTTTAGGAGAGCCCACATTAAAGCCAACTCCTCCCTCTTTAATTATCAACTTTTATCACATAAATTAAAAGAAAAAGACTCCTAAAAAGAAGCCTAATTGTCATCCAACCCCCTTCCCTTCTTAGTGCCAAAATTTTGCCCCAACACTTGGGCCTCAAGTGGCCACACATGGCCCAATAACCTTCCTCCTTGTGATGCCACCATTAATGCCCACTTAGAGCACCTTTTGTCTTCAGGCCACAAGCCCAGCTTGCTACTAATCTAATTATCTAACTTAAATTATGAACTAACACCATCTATCAACCACCTAACCCAAATTTTAAAGCCCAACCTATCACTTAAACTACCCGGAACTTTAATTTAAACCTTAATCCATATATTTAATCAAGGCCTCTGCCCGAGCATATTAAACCAACATCTCATATAAATGCACAAGCCCATATTTAGGATGTTACATGAAGCAAGTACACAAAATGAAAACTTTTATTAACTTTCAGTGGAAAAATTAATTCTCTCCATGAAACCAAAAACTGTGAACTTTTTTAGAAAACTAAAATTTATTCTAAAAATAAATTGTCACTTTTTTCGACAGAATAACAACGCTCAATGACTTGTGTATTGTGTGTTTTAGGTCATCTCATAGAAAAACAGTACAAGAGTTTTACTTGTATAAGGGGTGATTAAATAATAATATTTTAATACAAAATATAGTATTCTACTACAAGTAAATTACTTTTTCAACTAAATTATTTTTCAACCCAATTCTAATTCTATTAAAGTCATGACAACTTTACCGTATTAGAATCTATAAAGAAGTTAGTTTAATTGCCTCATTCAATAAATAAATGATGACTAATTAATTTAATTCTCCTTCAAACTTAAATTATTTAATTTGCAATCAATTAAATAATAATTTAAAGAAGTTAACTTTATTTCTAAGTCATATTTTGTACTTAGTGAAAAAAACTTGTAATAGGCCCATTTTGCCCGGGCCCGTGTAAATAAAAACAAAACAGAATAAAAAACAGAAAAAAAAACCAATGTCTTTTTACAGTCCATTTTACAAGTCCCTTTAACAAAACTGAAGCCCAAAACCATTACCCCGTCATACCCCAAACCTAAAACAAACCTAAAATAACCTACCCAAATACTCAGACCCAAAACAGATTACATAACCCACTGACCCAATACCTAAAACCCGAAGCTCATTACAACCCAAATTTAACTAACCCAACAGACCCAAAACATACGAGGCCCAAAATGGCCCAATACCCAAACAACTTGAGGACGCAAGAAACCCTAGGTTTCCACAGCGCTGCAGCACCCACCAACACAGCCCTCGCGAAACCGCAAATTCGCGTGCGAATAACGCCCCTATCGCCGCTACGCTTCGCATCACTGATCTACAAACAAGGAAAAACACCACAACAAAAGGAAAGAAGGAAATGGTGGAAACAGAAAGAAAATAATTTGTATTTATTTCTAATTTATTTTCAGGGTTATAAATAACCCTAACGAATCTGTAATAGAAAAGAAAAAATAGAATATGAAAAGATTCACAAAAAACACAGAGAAATAAAATACGAAAACCTGTTTACAGAGGTGATTTCCTTTCTTTTTTCGTGTTATTTTTATTTTTTCTTTCGATCCATGCATATTTTATACACAAAATAGTATTAAAATAAGAGGGGTGAGAAAACTACCTTCGAAACAGAGATATTCAACTCTTCGGCTGCCGACTACGGCAGCGCATGCGACGCGTGAGGCGGTGGCCCGCGAGTCTGATGACTAGACTTCAGACAGAGGAGGGAGGACTTTTTGAGAGATTTTTTTTCGTTTTTTTAAAACGGGGTTTGAATGATTTTTTTTCTTTGAAAACTGTTTTATATAGGCCAAAGAAACGTCGCCGTTTGGTGTGGTCAGTTAATGACCAAAACGACGTCGTTTTAAGGATAGATCCGCGCATGGACCCGAAAACCCGGGAAGGATCAGCGTGTTTTTATCAAAGGGTCTAATTGCCTCTTTGGTCCCTCCGCATTATTTCAATTTTATAATTACGTCTAGTTTTTTATTTACAATTGGACCTAAAATTATTTCTTATGTTTCAATTTGGTCCCTCAGACTATTTAAAGGTGGATATCAGAATGGCGCCGTTTAAGAGATGGGGCATAATTGCTCAATAAGTCCTTATGTTTTTGTGCGTGTTTCAATATCATCCCTTTTTTAATTTTGTTCTTAATTTTTATTTATTTTTCTAATTTGATCCTTTTTCATTTAATTCTTTTATTTAATTCTTATTTTAATTATTTCAATATAATAATGTATTAAATTATTATCTATTAAGTTTAATATTATTCATATATTATATAAAACATGTACATTAGTTATTATAGATTATAAAATTTTGTGTATTATATATAACTTTTAATTTATTTTTAATATTGTATAATTTTGTATAACATATTATTTATTCTTAAATATATAGTTTTTTTGTATTAGATTATTATAAATATGTTTTTTATTTAAAGTTATAAATCATTTATTTATTCCAAAACGTATTCTATTTATTTTTTTCAAAAATATATGTGTTATCTTTATTGTTTGCTATATCATTTTATATTTTTTATTTGCAATATTCATTATTTATTTGATATATGCCATTGCATGAAAAACTCATATTTATTTAGTATTTTTCTTTTTTTTATTTTGTTATTTATTGCTTTATATATTCTATTTGTCCATGCTCTTTTATTTAGTTATTATTTTATGATTGCTTTAGTGAAGTTATTTTTATTAGTCATTATTTTATATTGTTATTTCTTTATTTGTCTATATTAGTATTAATCATGGTATAACATGTGATTATAATGAATTGATATTCGATATTTATATTTTGTAATAATGCAAAATCGATTCATACCATTTTCATAAAAAAACTTTTTTCAAAATTGTCGTATTTTATTTAAAGTTTTAAAAAATACGGTGTTATCAATATTTGGGGACTTTAAGAAGAATTGTGCCCTAACTCACTGGGTTTCTATTTTTATCGTTAAACTTAAGATATTAAATATCCCTTTTCTTTTAAAATTGAAACTTATAAACTTCCAAATCAAAACTTATTCTTGGAATTCAAAACATTGTATCCTAACTTATTGGGCATGATGTTTTGTGTCTCAAGGTAAGAATTTTCTAAATAAAGGTGAGCCTAGTTTCGAAGTCATGGGATGTTACATCCTAACTTACTGGATATAGCATTTTATTTCTTTGAGATAGGTAATTCTTGGTTTTCTTTCTAATAAGAGGATCATATTTTAAAATTTTTCAAAATTTCGACACTTGGACATGAAATTATCAATTAGGTACCAAATTTTGGGCGTTACGAGGGTGCTAACCCTTCCTCGTACGTAACCGACTCCTGAACCCACTTTCTTGTATTTCGTGGACCAAAATCAATGTTTTGAAATAAAATGTTTTACAAGGTGATCCAATCACACCTAAGTAAAAAAGGGATTGGTGGCGACTCCCATTTTTGTTTTTAAAAGTCGACTCCTCATTTTTTAATCAACTTTAAAAATGGTTTCAACAGCTTGGCCACTCCACTGGGGACAATAAGGAGTCAAGCCTGTAAAATCGATAATTTTGTTTCCTTTTGTCCAAATTTAAAATTTTGATTTTTGTTTTAAAAAAACATGATCCTTTTATTGCATATGGTCCTAATTTTTAATATATATTTCTGCATTGCATTGCATGACCGCTGTGGTTGCACCCTTAAGTGGGAGCGAGATGCTATGCCTTCGTGAGGTTTTCATCTCCGCATGGGCTAGTGGATTGCTTCCGGAATACATCTGTACCTATGTCTTCGTGAAGTTTTCACTTCTGCATGGCCATAGGGAAATGTATTCCCTTAAACTGAACTCGATCTATATGAGCCTATAATGGGTGAGGATCGAGAAATCAGCTGGTTCGAGTACCTCAACTTTAGAGCTAAACCACACGTATAAAACATAAGGACTTACCCTAAGTAGAACTATGTCAAACCTTAGTAGTTACCCAAATAGGTGTTTGATTATTTCACTTGCTTTATATTCTGTGGTACTAACTTATTGTGTTTTATTTTTTTGTGCATGTCATTTGATATTTTAAGATGTATCGATTCACGGTCAGTTTCTAAGTTAGAAAGCTGGTTATGGAGAACGAATTCCTTGATAAAGTGGAGGACAATGCAGCTGTCTGCATATGGTCAGAGTAAATGCAATTAGAGAAAGGGAATAGCTTAGCTGACGGGTATGTGTCTGAACTATGGGATTTTACTCTTATTAGTATTATGCAGAATGAGTTCCACGAGTTGAATGAAATATGGACCCAATGGGATGATGAGGCTAAATAATTGTTTTATCGCAATTATGGAGATCTACCTTTTTTACTCGACATTAAGGTAGCTAAGCATCTATTCCGGGCTATGACTCAATTTTGGAATTCTACTTATAGTTGTTTCTCTTTTGGGAAGGTAGATTTAGTGCCCATGGTGGAGGAATATATGACTTTGCTTCGCTGTTCAAGGATCCAAGTCGACAAAGCTTATTCTAGGGCTACTAACGTCCCAACGTTTGTGAAGAAGTTAATGAATATCACGGGGATGAGTGAATAGTGAGTTACAACCAGAATTCAAGAGAAAGGTGAGGGTAAATGCATACCTTGGGTGAGTTTGAGGGATTTGATCCTAGTACATCCAGATGTAAAGAAGAAGATTGACGTCTTTGCCTTGTGTATTTATGGTTTGGTAATTTTCCCTAAAGCTCTCAAATATGTAGATGAAGCAGTTACTGATTTATTCGATCGACTTGACAAAAGGGTTACGCTTGTACTGCGATCTTAGCTGAGATGTTCAGATCTTTGAATGCATGTCGAATAGCAGGTGAATGCAGGTTTATTGGATGCATGCAGTTGTTATTAGCTTGGTCCATAGTCATTTTGGGAAGGTGGAGAAAGTTTCTTATCGGGTTTTCTCTGAGACTTACTCTCCGTTAAAAGAGATAGTGGCTACACCAAGGAGAGAAGATGTGTCTGAGGAAAACTGGATGGTGCTTCTTCAAAACCTTCAAGAGGAAGACATCGAGTGGAGGTCTCATTGGATGATTCCCGACGAAATTCTTTATCAGTGTGGAAATTTCGACTGGGTTCCTTTACTTGTAATTTGGGGAGCCGTTGGGTATGCCCATTTGCTCGTATTGAGGCAATATGGGTCAAGATAGTTTGTACCAATGACATATGAGCTGGCTCAATGTGAGTTCTCATATAGAGGGGAAAACTATAAGAAGAGGGTTAAGGAGATTTCTGGTGCTTGAAATCAAATTTGTAGAATGAAGAGATTATCTACAAGCCCAATGACGACCTCAGAATACAGTGGATGGAGGATTAAAAGGATTAATGATAACATCCCCGAGCTGAATCCAGAAGGCACCCAATCAAGAGAAGAATGCTTGCAAGTGGTCCCATCAAGTTAGAGATTGTGAAACAAGATTTCAAAAGATGAGTTCAGAGCTTGGAAAGAGGGTGGAGAAGTTGGAAGAAGAGAAAATGTATCTGAGATTAGACGTGGATGTTCAAAAACTGGAGGTCGATAACTTAAGAAAAGGAAAGAAAAGGGTCGAGGAAGACCTAGACAGCCTAAAGACAGATTATAAGAAGCTGCGTCTATCAATGAAAAATGTCGGATTGAGGAAGACTTCGGAACAGTGGCAACAAGAGGTTCAAGAGGAAAAGCCAAAGCTGACCATTGAGAGAGGAAATTCCTAGAGATGCAGATGCAAAACGAGGCTCTAGAAAAGAGGTCAATAGAAAGCCAAAAGGAAAAGAATGGACTAAAAGCTAGAGTGGCTGAATTGGGACGGTCTCTTCACCACCATCAAAGCCGTAATTCTGCAAACGAGCTAAAGTCGAGCTTGAACAAGATTGAGGAAATGAAGAGCAAGATTGAAAAATTAGAATCGGCATTGCAAAATTGTGAACTTCAGATCGAGTAGCTTGAAGCAAGAGAAGGGCATTGGAAGGAAGAGCTCCACCATTCCCACGATCAAGTTAGAAATCGGGATTATCACATGGGTGAAGCAATAGTTCAGATTCGAGAGGTACCTGATTACCTACAGACTTTAGCAGTACAGGCTGATACATTGAGCATGAAGTATGAGCTACAGTCAGATCGTGGTCAAGAGCTAGTTTCATTATTTGGGAAAATTAAAACTTTGGGTCTTAGGGCGAAAGCGTATTTGTAGTTCGTTTTATGTAAAGAATTTTGTTTTCTAATAAAGTTTTCTAAAATAAAGTTGAATCTAAATCGATGCCTTCTTTTTGCATTCATGCATTTGCATTACATCACATCATATTTATTTAAGTCCATAGAGAGAGCCTCATTAGTTACAATTATTACACATAGAGAGAGAGGGGAAAATCTGGAAACTGAACACCATTACGATACACGTTCCAAGAAAAAGAAAATGGATCAAAGACTTGAATAATTCCAGAGAGATATGCAAGACCAAATGCAAGAACAATTGGCAAAACTCTAATAAGAAATGAGAGACCAAATATTGGAAGCTCAAAGGAACATGATGGCTCAAATGGCCCAGATGCTAAACGGGGCAATGGACAAAAGAAAAGGTCCCATAGTTAATGCTGAAGATAATGAGGATTTTCCTCGAGGTTTCACCCCACCGCATGTACAAACACAACCAGAGGAGTATCCCCGAAGGCCATCTGTCAAAATTAGGCCTTAACAAGGGCAAGTTGATACTGGAGCACCCATGAACTTCCAAGTTGGCACAGGATCCAACCCAGGAGATAACCCTGCTAATCCTGTTATCCCTGACTTAGACATAGCAGAGAGAGAGAGGAGATAAGAACTAAATCTTCAAGGCAATTGAAAGATCGTTGCAGATGGTTGGAAGAGAAATTCAAGGCCTTGGAGAATGCCGATAATCACCATGGTATTGACGCTAAAGACTTGAGTTTGGTTCCAGATTTGGTGCTTCCTCATAAGTTCAAAATGCTATAGTTTGAGAAGTACAATGGGAATAGTTGCCCTGAAGCCCACATCACTATGTTTTTTAGACGAATGATCGGTTACGTGGACAATGATCAACTTTTGATTCATTGTTTCCAAGACAGTTTAGTGGGGGCAACGTCTAGGTGGTACAATCAACTCAACCGTGCTAAGATTAGCTCTTGGAGAGACCTAGCCCAAGCTTTCATGAAGCAATACAATCATGTTACAGACATGATGCCTGACAGAATCATGCTGCAGAATATGGAAAAGAAGTCAAATGAAAGCTTCAAGCAATACGCGTAAAGATAGAGGGAGGTTGCCATGCAAGTTCAGCCACCGCTCTTGGAAAAGGAAACTACAATGCTTTTTATCAACATTTTGAAGGCACCATTTATCACTCATATGATAGGAAGCACCACCAAGAGCTTTACGAATTTAGTGATGGCAGGAGAGATGATTGAAAATGCCATAAGGGGTGGCAAGATTGACGCAGGAGAAATCACTAAAAGGTCTACTCCTAGAAAAAAGGACAATGAGGTGAATAATACGAGTTCTTACAACAAAAGGTACTCAAAGGCAATCACTGTTAGCCAACCAAAAGTAGTTACTGCCGGACAACAAGGGTCAGTAAGACAGGAATCAAGCACTAGAAAAAATTCTGAAAAGCTCCAATTTACGCCAATCCCAATGACGTATAAAGAGCTGTATCAAAGATTATTCGATGCACATGTAGTGTCCCCATTTTATCTACAGCCGTTGTAGCCCATGTAACACTCCAACCTGAAACCGTCGCCGAAATAGGGTTAAGGGGTATTACCGATCAATCAAAACATTTAACCTCTAAATGTCGACACAAATTCAAACATCATCAAACACATTCATATACAATCATAGTGTCCCTTAAACGAGTCATCAAGACCCTAAGCATGCTTATAAACCGAGTCAGGACTAAACCGAGACACATATAAAATTTCATGAAAAATTGAAACCTTTCTAGAATACAGGGGAGACACGCCCGTGGGGGTAGGCCGTGCCTCTCCCGTGGCTACATGACACACCCGTGTGACCTCTCCGTGGTTACATACTGCCAAAATCAACACGGCTAACAAGCACTCCCGTGTGCTAAGGCCGTGTCCTATAAGGTCATATCTTGCCATTTCTCGACGACACTATAGGCACGCCCGCGCCATGGCCGTGTCTTGATTTAAACCACATTCGCCAATTTACCCATGGTCCGAGACACGTGTGTGCCCCAACCGTGCGACATTATAGGCCATTTTTGCAAGGCCAACATGCCACCCACTTAGGGTCAAACCTACAAGCCAATCAACCAAACATCTCATACACATATTGCCATCTAAAAGCATACCAATTTAGCAATTTAAAACATGCAATCAATACCAACTCTAATCATACCCAATTCAATACCAATACTTATTCTATCACAAGCATAATTCCTTCCCAAATCTCACTACCCTTACTAGCATTTATCAACACAAAGTTACCACTCGATAGAAAATTTATCAATCTACAAATCATGCCAAAAGATGCATCATATATATATACCACATTCATTCATGCCAAACCTATCACATATCTAGCCACATCTCATGGCTACTTACAAATCTCAAACTTAATTCAATTAACTAGCCTATACATGCCATATCCTAGCTATATACATCTTTCCAAAAGTACCAAAATAGAATATTGATAGTGTGATTGAGAAGCTGACAATCCTAGATCCGAGCTAGCTTTATTAACACTGCAAGGCAGAGAAATAAATCACACAGTAAGCTTTCCAAAGCTTAGTAAGTTCGTGATATAATACATATTACTCAATACAACAACATCGATATGTATATATATATGTACCATCACATAGATAAAGGCACAACTAGGCACATTATCAATCTCAACCACATACTCAATTATCTATTCAATCAACTCTTAAATCTATTGTCAACCACATAGGTTCATACGTACCTGGATCAACACATAGTTACTTACTATTTATGCTACTCAATTGTTCGATTTTACCTCTCGTTCAACCTTTTCTATTCCATTGGGTTATTCGCACACTTAGTGCCAATTTCATAACTGAAACATAATCATCACCGCACACTTAGTGCCAATACATTAATCCGAACTTATATCGAGATCGCACACGATTGCCAAGTCGATAAGTGAAGCTTATCTTTTGCACACATAGTGCCAATTATCTTTTCTCGTTTCAAATTTACACACTTAGTGCCCTTTTATCTCAATTCAAGACGCCCTTTGCCCTTTTATCTCAATTCAGCACATAGCATTTCAAATCTCATATATACATATACATCCATTCAATTTATATCACATAGATAAAGTTTACAACTAGTATTATATCCGAACTTACCTCAGACGTCGAACTATCGATACGGTCGATTAATCGAGCACTTTATCTTTGCCTCGATCTCGATCCGAACCTCTCCTCTCTTGGTCTATACACATTCAAATTCAATCCATTCAATCATTTAGTCCAAACACACATATTTAGGGCATTTTACAAATTAACCTTACATTTTCACATTTCGACACTTTAGTCCCTATCTCACAAGATCATCAAATTTACCAAATTCCACCTAGCATAAGTTTAACCGAATTTTACTAATGTCCATGCAAACCCACATATTTCATTTATTTTACGTTTTAGTCCCTCAATTTACACTTTTCATAATTTAGCCTAAAATACTCAATTTCATCAAAAATCCCAATACAAACTATGATAATCCAACACTAAGTTTTCATATTTTACCAACAACTAACACATAGCTCAAACATTCATCAATGGCATATCTCAAAAACATCATCAATTCACAAAATTACAACATGGGTTAGCTAGAGCACGAAGCAACGATTACGGAAACGTAGAAATTATTAAAAACTGAGCTCAAACATACCTTAATTTGCTTGAGCAAGTGCCAATATTTAACAAGCTTCCTCCCTTCTTTTCTTTCTAATTTCGGTGGAAAATGGATGAATATAAGATGACCACTTCCATCTTTTATTTTATTATTATAACATTTTAATACATAAATGACACATCTAACCTTTTATTAACATAAAAGACAAACTAACATTATGGTTTATAAGTCATTTAACCATCCACTAAGTTGAAAATGGATTAATTACGTCATAAGGCCTCATCCTTAAAAGCCAACAACATCTAAGTACACACAAATCAACACACAACATTTTACTCTCTATGCAATTAAGTCCTTTCTCTTAATTCGGCACTCATTCGATAAAATTACCACACAAAATTTTCACACAGACTATGTCACATATCCTTCAAACAGAAAATATCATTAAAATATTTTTTATGACCTCAGATTTGTGGTCTCGAACCACTGTTCCTACTAGGGTCTAAATCGAGCTGTCACAACTCTCTCCCCTTAGGGATTTTCGTCCCCGAAAATCTTACCAGTGAGTAGTTGTGGATGTTGCTCTCTCATAACATTCTCAGGCTCCCACGTAGCCTCTTCAATTCCGTGTTTGTGCCATAATACCTTCACTAAGGAAATTCTTTTGTTTGTCAACTCTTTGGTCCCTCGTGCCAAAATTCGAATTGGTTCTTCACTATACAACAAGTCTGACTGAATCTCAACCTCAGTAGGAGCAATCACATGAGATGGATCTAACTCTAATGGCAATCTCAATCTATAAGCAACCGGCCCAACTCGTTCAATAATCTCATACGGTCTGATGAATCTTGGACTCAGCTTGCCTTTCCGGCCAAATCGAAGTATTTTCTTCCACGGAGACACTTTCAAAAACACTTTATCACCAATTTCAAATTCAATATCCCTTTGTTTCAAATCTGCATAAGGCTTCTGACGATCTGAGGCTACTTTCAAACTATCACGAATTACTTTCACTTTCTACTCAGTCTCTTTTATAAGATCAACCCCGTGAATCTTTTTCTCACTCAGTTCAGTCCAATACAATGGAGTTCGACACTTTTGACCGTAAAGAGCTTCATATGGTGCCATTTTGATGCTAGACTGAAAACTATTGTTATACGCAAACTCAATCAACGATAAATGCCTTTCCCACGTGCTTTTAAATTCAAGTATGCAACATCTCAGCATGTCTTCAATAATCTGAATGATTCGCTCAGATTGACCATCTGTTTGCGGATGAAAAGCAGTACTAAAATGTAATTTTGTGCCTAAAGCATCTTGTAATTTCTTCCAAAATCGTGAGGTAAATCTCGGATCTCATCGACACTATAGATAATCAGACTCGTGCAATCTCACAATATCATCGATATACAATTCATCCAACTTATCTAAAGAATAATCGGTTCTCACCGGAATGAAATGAGCTAATTTCGTCAATCTATCAACTATCACCCAGATCGCATATTTCTTGCTCGGAGATAAGGGCAAACCCGACATAAAGTCCATCATGATCCTCTCCCATTTCTACTCAGAAATCATAATTGGTTGCAATAAACCAGACAGAACTTGATGTTCAGCCTTAACTTGCTAACAAACTAAACATTTTGACACAAAGTCAGAAATATCTCTCTTCATACCATGCCACCAATAGAATTGTTTCAAATCATTATACATTTTCGTACTCCCCAGATGTATAGTCAAATGACTATTGTGAGCTTCGATCAAAATCATTTGAATCAACTCTAAATTTCTCGAAACACAGATCCGATCTCTAAATCTCAACTGATAGTAGCCCGATCTCAAATCTATCTTAAAAAATACTGTAGCTCCTCTCAACTGATCAAATAAATCATTGATCCGAGGTAAGAAATATTTATTCTTTATCATCACTTTGTTCAATTGTCGATAATCAATACACATTCTCATAGTTCCATCTTTCTTTTTCACAAATAATACAGGAGCTCCCCAAGGTAAAAAACTAGGTCGTACAAATCC
This sequence comes from Gossypium rotundifolium, assembly GCA_025506655.1. Lineage (NCBI taxonomy): Eukaryota > Viridiplantae > Streptophyta > Magnoliopsida > Malvales > Malvaceae > Gossypium > Gossypium rotundifolium. The sequence continues at coordinate 18,846,043 of CP106734.1, forward strand.
TCTGTCGGTCAATTCTTGTAACTGAGATTTCAACTCTTTCAATTCTGTTGGTGCCATTCTATATGGAACTATCGAAATAAGAGCCATTCTCGGCACTAACTCAATACCAGATTCAACTTCTCTAATCAAAGGTAACCCTGGTAACTATTCTGGAAACACATCTGAAAACTCACATATCACATGCACAAATTCAACTTTCCTTTCCGACACTTTTGTATCAATCACGTATGCCAAATAAGCTTCACAGTCCTTTCTCACATAGTTCATAGCTTTCATCACAGATACAACAGCTGGTAATCCTTTCATATCACTAGACTCAATTTGAACTATCTCACCATTCTGACTCTTCAATTCAACATTCTTTTTCTTACAATTCACAATGGCATTATGCAAAGTAAGCTAATCCATTCTCAGAATTATGTCAAATTCATCAAATGGTAGCAACATTAAATTGACCGAGAAACATAAATCACAAAACATTAATGGGCAATTCTTGCACACCTTATCCACCAAAACACACTTGCCTAAAGGGCTCGATACTCTAGTCACAAATTCAGTAGACTCAACAGGTAGAGTCTTATATGATACTAAATTCATACACACATAAGAATGAGTCGATCCTGGATCTATCAATGCAATGACATCAGTATCAAATAAAGTGAAGGTACCGGTGATGACGTCTGGAGATGATACTTTCTCTTGTGCACGTATAGCATAGGCTCAGGCAGGTGCTCTTGCATCTAACCTTACAGTTGTATCAGTCGTTCCTCTTTGGCTTTCATTCACATTTCTGATGCTCTTGGGTGGTCTACTTCTAGCCGTCACATTACTTGGTCTTTCATTCTGAACACTTTCTTCTTCAACTATTTTTAGGGCAATCTAGAATAAAATGATCTCGGATCCACACTTATAGCATGTTCTATTGTTATACACCCCAAAGATTCTCCCACATGTCGCCTCCCACATTTTTTACATTCGGACTTGTTGTTCTTAACACCGCCACACTTGACTTATTCGAGCTTGAATTAAAACCAAGATTACTCTCTCGAATGATCTCTATTAGGATGACCAAAAGAAGCATTTGAAGGATTGCTGGCATCTCTATATCTCTTTGAAAAAGGCTGAAAAAATTTATTCATCGATCTCTTTCTTTCATCTCGAGCCTCAAAATCGGCTTTCTTCTTTTCTTTGCTGAGTTCCTCAGCTTTGCATGCTCTTTCCACAAGTACAACAAATTCATTTATATCTAGTATCCCAACCAACAACTTTATGTCTTCATTCAATCCCTCTACAAAACATTTGCACATAGTAGCTTCAGTAGAAACACACTTTCTAGCATATTGACTCAACCGCACGAGTTCTCATTCATACTCAACAATAGACAAACGGCCTTATTTCATCTCTAAAAACTCCTTACGTTTCTTCTCAATGAAGCGTTGGCTGATATACTTCTTTCTAAACTCGACTTGAAAGAAATCCCAAGTAATTCTCTCTCTCGAAACCACAAATATCAATGTTTTCCACTAATTGTAAGCCGTGTCTCTCAACAATGAAACTGTACACTTAATGCACTCATCAGGGTTCAGCGACATCTCATCAAATACTGAAGGGTATTCTCGAGCCAAAACTCACTGTTCAAGATCATCATCGGCCAGGCCCTAAACTCTTGACCCATACTTGCGAATCTTGTCTACAGGTGGTTTATTCAATCTGATCAGATCTACAACTTGTGGCACAACAAGATACTTGCGGGGGTGGAGGTTGTGGAGCAGTCGGATTTGTTCTAACAAATTTTGAAAACCATTCACTCATCATACGGAAGAAGGCTTGCTTAGCCTCACCTCCCTCACCACTATCATTCGGCCTAGATGTGGCCGGCGCTGTCCATTGAGCGGGAGTAGTACATTACTCTCTACGTAGTTAGCAACTACTCGATCGGGACCCATTACTATATTAAAACACATTTCAACTGTCACACTATCGCAATTTCACAATATGGCATGTATAGCTAGACTCACACGCTACGTTAGTCCGAGAATCGACTAAACCGTAGATTTGATACCAATAAAATTATAACACCCCTAACCCAAAATCGTCGCTGAAATAGGGTTAAGGGGTATTACCGATCAATCAGAACATTTAACCTCTAAATGTTGACACAAAGTCAAACATCATCAAACACATTCATATACAATCATAGTGTCCCTTAAACGAGTCATCAAGACCCTAAGCATGCTTATAAATCGAGTTGGGACTAAACCGAAACACATATAAAATTTCATGAAAAATTGAAACTTTTCTAGAATATAGGGGAGACAGGCCCGTGGGGGAAGGCCGTGCCTCTCCCACGATTACATGACACACCCGTGTGACCTCCTCGTGGTTACATACTGCCAAAATCAACACGGCTAACAAGCATTCCCGTGTGCTAAGGCCGTGTCCTATAAGGTCATATACTGCCATTTCTCGCACGACCTATAGGCACACCTGTGCCATGGCCGTGTGCAGTTTAAGCCACATTCTGCCAATTTACCCACGGTCCAAGACATAGGCCATTTTTTACAAGTCCAACATACCACCCACTTAGGGTCAAACCTACAAGCCAATCAACGAAAAATCTCATGCATATATTGCCATCTAAAAGCATACCAATTTAGCAATTTAAAACATGCAATCAATACCAACTCTAATCATACCCAATTCAATACCAATACTTATTTTATCACAAGCATAATTCATTCCCAAATCTCACTACCCCTACTAGCATTTATCAACATAAAGTTACCACTCAATAGCAAATTTATCAATCTACAAATCATGCCAAAAGATGCATCATATATATATACCACATTCATTCATGCCAAACCTATCACATATCTAGCCACATCTCATGGCTACTTACAAATCTCAAACTTGATTCAATTAACTAGCCTATACATGCCATATCCTAGCTATATACATCTTTCCAAAAGTACCAAAATAGAATGCCGATAGTGTAATTGAGAAGCTGACGATCCTAGATCCGAGCTAGCTTTACTGAAACTACAAGGTAGAGAAACAAATCACTTAGTAAGTGATCGCTGCAAAATAGTCTAGTTTTAATATTTATAAAAGAGTGATCGAACACAGAGATCGATCATGACAACGATAGAGGCAACGCACCTATCGAGCAAGAGTATAGCTCGAGTAAGAATATCTTATCGAACCTAAGGAACCTAAAAGTACTACTACTCACTTTCTTTCTATTATTTAGCCTAAAATATGGAGTGATTGGTTTATTAATCTAAAACAAATAAAATACTTAAACTTAAATGCAAAGACAAAAGAACAAAACTTTGGGAAAAGACTTTGAAGAAAACTCAATTGATAAAGACGATACCTTCGGGAAGAATCCACCTATGACTTCACTTATTATCTACCTTTTCAATTCATATGATTTTTTTACTTAGCTTGATCCGTGAGACTCCCTAACCTATATTAAACCTTCTCTTGAAGTGAATAATGTCTAACCTTAGGTTAATTAATGGAACTCTCGTTCTCTTATAATAACCCCCTAAGGAAGAGTAAATCGATCAATGGACTCCCATATTAGGTTTCACCCTAATTCGATAAAATCTCATAACCCTATCTCTAGGCACCCGATCAACTCCGCTTAATTATGCTAGATCTACTCTTAGGCAGGGTCTATTCCTCCTCCACCTAAGCACATCAGATAAATTTAAGCAACATAATTAAGAACAAACTAAGTATTTATCATATAAACCAAAAGAATTAAATAACAAAATCCATCATAGGTTTCATCCCCTTCAGGTATCTGAGGGGTTTAGTTCATAACTAAACAAGAAAACATCTCAAGAGAAAAGATAAAACAAAACATAGAAAATCCCTAAAACTCCCTGAAGGAATTGAAGAGGAGATCTTCCGTCTTGAGTAGAACTCCGACTCTTCGAGATGGATCAATTGGCTATCTTCGAGATAATCTCTGAACGAGAAAGGCTTAGAAAAAAACTCTACTCAATGATTGGCCCCTGAATAGCCACCTTGGGGGTGTTTTTATAGACTTTTGAGATGCTTTACTTATCTCTTAAGTACTCATAATTCAGGTACAATTCGTCCTAGGTGTTTGAGTAGACTTAGGATTGCGTTTCTTGGGCTCCAAGCATCCTATTCCGAGTAAAATTACTCTTTCCCGCGGTAGGGGCACGGCTAAAGCACGCGTGTAAATTAAGGCTCAGCCCGTGTCTGTATTCTGTTGGTTTAGGCACGATCGTGCAAGTCGAGGGTCAGGCCATGCTTCGAGAATGTCGATTGGGGCACAGCCATACAAATCGGGGATAGGTCGTGTTGGGCTTTTTATCGATGAGACACGGCCATGTAAATTAGTGACAGGCCGTGTTCTAGGTGGATAATAAGGCACGGCCGTGTGGAATAAAGCCTAGGCCATGTCGAGTTCTTGGGTTGGCCCAAATTGATCCGTTTAAGCCCATTTTACATTCTTTTATCCTTAGGTGTTCTCCTGAGTATAAGACATGAAAAGAAAGGTTTAAGAGGACCTTTTTACATAAATCGAGGATAAATTCATCTAAAAGCATACTAAATATGGGATTAAAATATGTTACTTTTACGGTTTATCAAATACCCCCACACTTAAGCTTTTGCTTGTCCTCAAGCAAAATTCTCAACTTACAATTAAAACAAACTTTCCATAATTCATAATTCCTATTAATAATGCCTCATCATAATTCATAGATAATTTATACATGGATAATTTAATTCAAAGAGCCCTAAAGTTTCAAATGAGATAAGTCATGATTTTGTAGCATGAAAACATAGGTGTTTCCCCTTATCTAAGTAATCTCCTTGAATTGAAAACCGATAAGGATTGACATCCTCACAGAAGATTTACTCAAATCACTCAAAGTGTTTAAGGTTCAAGAAATAAGCACTCTAAGTCGAACCTGAAAAGTTAATCCCATAGGCTTGCCTGAAAATCAAATCTCCACCACTGTATATGAGATGATACACAAATCAAAAGGTCTTTAATCAGGGTTGTAACGGGGCTAGGGTTAAATGTGTGATACAGGCTAAATTTATGGTTATAATCGAACTAACTTAACAAATTACCTAACTAGAAACATTAAACTAAATATGAATACTGACTTCGAATGAAAACTAATAATATCACTATTGATAATTATTCTATAGTAAGGAGTATTTTGATCATACTTTAATACGATCTTTTTCAATAATTAGAGTTTAAATGCTCTAAGCTCTTGTATATACTAGTAATATTGAATATATACTTGTAATTTTTTTAAGAACAAACTAAAATAATCATAATAGAAGGAACTTTGGTGATTGAAATAACCTAATTCAAATGATTGATCAAATCAATTCTCGATAAAGGGTAGTCAAAGGAATGTTGATAACAAATACAAAGGGATTATGGGTTAATATTAGTGGGTGAGTCAATAAAAAGGTTGTTAGGATTCAATGGGGTTCACTAGGGGTTAATTTGTATGGGTAGGCTTTTTAGTGTAGTGAACGGGTTAAAACCTAGGTGCCTTTATCATCTCAGTGTATCAAATCATTAATGTGGTCTCGACATGTATAAAAGAGGTAAGATCTAGAATAACAGTTTAAAGTTGACACACTCATAATCAATTAAAGTGAGCACGAAAAAGGGTACATGCTCTATAAGGCTCAAAATCTCACAAAAATTATGGGTGTTTTGACATCAATCCTTATAAATTTCGAACTTCAAGGTGATACTCAAATTAGGTTCAACAACCTATCAATTTTAATTTTTAGAAAGTAGACTTATCATGCTCGATTATCTAGTATTCTTCAAATTTAATTATTAATGCACAATTAAATAAGACTTATTCTAAAACATATCAATAAAATCATAAATCATTAAAAATTTCATCCTAATTAATAATATGAGAAAATACTTAAGATCAAGACTAATTTGTGGTTTTGAGAATTATGCAAAAGTTAGGCACTATTACCCCACACTCAAGGTGTACATTACCCTCAATGTACAAAGATAAATAATGAAATTTATGTGCCAAATCAAAAAAGAAGTGGGAAAGTAATACTCCCGAAATCTGGATGATCCTCGCATCTTTGATGGCGGTGATGGTGTTTTCCATGGGCTCGGTGGAGTGGCTACCAAAAGTAATTTGCTAAATGAAGAAATTGGGTAGCCTGTGAAGATATAGTCAAGAGATCTAGAAAAATAATAATAATATACTAATAATATATTTAAAGATTAAGGAAATAAAAAGAAGGAGACTAAGAAGAAAATTGAAATTGAAAGAAAAGACTAATGGACTAAGGAGTCCTTATTGTTAGATAGTTTACGAAGTGGGTGTGACCTTGAAGGCTATGGTGCGTGATTCCTAAGAAACCTTTAGAACCTAAAACCAAGAAACTAATATGAAATAAATTAATTTAAGCAGGAAATAAGTAAAGATAAGGAAAATAAAGGAGACGAGAAAAGAAAAATAGAATCGAAAAGGTTTTCGAAACCCTTGGCGTGTCAATTAAGTGAAGCTACCGGTATGAACTCATGTTGAGGTCGCCTCTGAGGAGATGATGCTTACGTTTCTTCGGCATGATCTTTGTGTTGCTCAAGTGTCTTGGATCTTTTCTATGAATAGGAAGAAAAATTTGAAAGAAAAGAGAGAGAAGGAATAAGAAAGAAGATGGGACAAAGAGGACGGGCTATGGGGATTTAGGATTTCAAATTTGGCATATTCCCATGCCCATGTATCGAGGGTGTGTCGATTCACACGGCCGTGTTGTGGGGTGTGTTGTCCTTCCACGCCTGTTTTGTTGGTTTGCACTCCCCTTCCTAAAAAATTAGTATAGGAGCGGTTGGTTACTGCACGGGTGTGGTCTTCCCGTGCTAAATAAGTCAGTATCTTAGCACAGTTGTGAGGCACGGCCGTGCTATTTTTGTCGGTGCCCGTGCTTCAGGGTGGTTGGGCTCGTAACGTCGAGGAGTGGTTGGACTGACTTGCACGGCCCTGCTTTTGTCAGTGTGGCAATTTTCGGTGGTCCACATGGCCATGGACATAGCCGTGTGTAAGGCCGTGTGGTCTGGAAATCTGCACTTTTGTGTTAGTTTCTAACTAAATACTTAGGAAAGAAAGATGGAAAGAAAAGAAACTGAAAACAAATTTGAAAATAAATAGTGTTAATGTTCGGGTTGCCTCCCGAGAAGCGCTCGTTTATAGTCTTAGGCTAGACTATCCTCATGTTTGAAAATTTTAGGGAGGTTTAAAGGTTTGAATATCTTCCTTCATGCTTGCGATTTTATTTTCATGACAAAGTTGGAGTCGAGAAGCATTTACCTTGAATTTATCAAATTTTGGGTTACTTACCTCAACTGTGTTGTGGAGGAAGATTTCGTGTACCTTGGGAAGAATTTCTCCCTTTGCCCTCAAGTCTGTTGAAGTGATGTAAAGATCGGCTTTGTCTAACAGCACCTGGTCTCCTATTTTAAAGTGATTTGATGTTCCTATGAGCTCTTCTGGTGGTTCCTTAGGTTTTACTTCGTGTGGATCCGGCTTTTCTTTGGTGTATATCTTCTGCTCTTTTAAATTGTTGATCGTACGCTTTTATGTTGGCTCAGTTTTGATGCTTCGTGGTGTTTCCTGCGATGGAGGTTGAATAATTTGATTACCTATTGAAATGACTTTCTTACCTTCATCTTCTGTGGTTCTGGCTGAGTCGAGAGCTTGAGGATTGACTGATTCATCTCCTACACAAGTATGAGTTCTCATGTGGCAACATCAATTTCGATCTTTGCGATTGCAAGAAAAGGTCTTCCTAAAATTAAAGGATTGAATTTTCCTCATCCATGTCTAAAACAACAAAATTCTTCGGAAAATGAATTTATCATTTTTACTAGAACGTCTTCAATAATGCCCTAGGAATTCTAATAGTTTTATCGACTAGTTGGATACTCATCCTACTTTGTTTGGGCTTCCCTAGACCTAGTCGTTTAAACGAAGGTATAAGGCATGACATTTATACTTGCCCCTAAATCAGCTAACGCATTATCAATAGTTAAACTACCAATTAAACATGGAATTGTAAAACTCCCTAGATCTTTTAATTTCTATGGTAGTAGGTTTTGTAGCATTACTGAGCATGTTGCGTTAAGTTCTACATGGTTCTCTTCATCTATTTTGTGTTTGTTTGTTAAGAGCTGTCTTAAAAATCTCCTTGCATCGGGCATCTGAAAAAGAGCTTCAAGAAGAGGTAAGTTAATGTGTAATTTCTTTAGAAGTTTTAGAAACTTACCAAATTGTTCCTCTGAATCATCTCCTTTCAATGCTTCGGGATAAGGTATTCGAGGGTGGTACTCTTTAATTACTAGTTTTTCTTGTGCTACCTCTATTTTACCTATTTCTTCCTTGGTTTCTTGTACTGGAGTGAGCTTGACTACCTTTGTATCCTCTTGAGATGTGATGGCTTGTATCTACTCTTTTGGGTTTATTTTGGTGTTGCTTGGTAGACGCCCTTGTTAACGTTCTGAGACAAGTTTTGTGAGTTGTCCCACTGACCTAGTGATTTCCCCGACTTGTTCCTTGATTTCTTCGATAGATATTCCTTGGTTATCAAGTGTCGTATCAGTTTTTTGGAGAAAGGCATCTGTGTCTGCCATGAACTTTTTCAAAATATCTTCAAGACTCGGCTTCTTTTCCGGTGGATAAGGTTGATTTTGGTAATTTGAAAGAGGTTGCTACCTTTGATTTCCTTGTCCTCCCCACAAAAAATTTGGGTGGTTCTTCCAACCTGGATTGTAAGTGTTACTATAAGGATTATTATTAGATCTAAAATTGTTACCTATATAGTTTGTTTGCTCGTTTTCTGCTCCTAGATGGTAAGGTGGGTACTCAGAATTTGCCACATTCCCACTCGCTTTGCATTGCATGACTGGATGTACCTATGAAGAACATAAATTATCAAGCTTTTTATTCATTAACTCCATTTGTGTTGACAACATTGACACTGCGTCTATGTTAAAAACTCTGGCTGATTTTGTCGGTTTAGCCCTTGTAATTTGCCATTGATAGGTGTTCAACGACATCTCTTCAATAAAATCGTAAGCCGCTTCAGGAGTTTTATTATTCAGAGTTCCACCGACTGATGAATCAATCATTTGCCTTGTTGGAGAATTCACACCATTGTAAAAAGTTTGGACTTGAAGCCACATAGGTAATCCATGGTGTATGCATCTCTTTAGAGACCCTTATATCTTTCCCATGCATCATATAATGTTTCAAGTCATTCGCACAAAAGAAGATATATCATTCCTAAATTTGGCCGTTTTGGTGGTGGAAAATACTTTAAAAGAAATTTTTCATCATTTGATCCCATGTGGTGATTGACCCTCGTGGTAACGAGTTCAACCACTGCTTTGCTTTATTCCTTAATGAAAAAGGAAATAATCGAAGATGTATGGCATCGTCAGAAACGCCATTTATTTTGAAGGTATCATAGAATTCTAAAAAATTAGATATATGAGTGTTTGGATCTTCATCATGCAAACCATCAAATTGAACAAATTGTTGAATCATTTGTATTGTGTTAGGCTTTAATTCAAAATTATTAGCAGCTATAGCGGGCCAAACAATACTAGATTCTACTCCTGTTAAATTAGGTTTAGCATAATCATACATAGTACGCGGAGCATTCTATTCTTGCACATTTGGCGATGGATTATTTTCGTCCATCCCTTCAGTAGGATTGGATCCTTGCTGTTCTCCTCTTTGATAGTCTAGGGCTCGTCTAATTTCTCTGCAATTTCTGCGAGTGGTAGCTTCAATGTCTCTTTCATATTCTAATGGTCCTCTCGGATTTCTTCTAGTCATAAACAAGCTGTACCTCTATTGAAAAGAAAAGAAGAAAATTAGAAAAACAAAAATATATGTATAAAAATAAGAGAGATTAAAAATAAAAATAATGGCTAAAGTAATAAATTGTAATAAAAAGAATTTGGCTAAAGTAATAAAAATAGAGCTTTCTTAATATTTTAGTCAAAGTAAGTTCCTTATAACCGAATGCCATTACCTTACTTAACTTAACCATTATCATTTCTTACCATAAGCATGTAACTCTCTAAAATACCTAAATACAATAGGCATTCGCATATTCCAACCCAAACAAATATAACATACATCTTAATCACATGTAATCAATCATACACATATATATAAACATATTCAATCACTCTCACATTTAACATTTACACATATGACCAAATCTCAAAGGCATAACCAAGCTTAAATTCCAATATATATATATATATATCATACCCATTATTGGTAAGATCAAATGCACATATTAAACTATTATCTGAAAGCTTCAACTATATCACATCTTACTTAATTGAATGGTAATATATTAACTTACCTTACTCTTTGCAACTATGAAAACTTATACTTACCCGAGCATTTAGCTTATTGCAGTAATTACGTCCTATCTTGTAAATGATTCATGAATTCTTTATTTATAATACATCATCGGCATTAAGCACGCTAGGCATCAAAACACAAATACACACCCAAGACTAGGCTGCTAGACCCGAGGTCTAAAATTTAAACACCGACCTTTAGCACTCGCTAGGCAATAAGCTCGATATATTTCAAAGGCACAAGGCCTGCTAGGCTCGAAGCCCGATACAATTCACCGGCACAAGGCCTGCTAGGCAATAAGCCCGATATTCATATTACCAAACCAACTCATTCACATTTCACATTAACAATATCACAAATATCACATATAATTCACATCACTTTCACATAGTAAACTCAATTAATTCAATTACATATCATTGCTAAATTACTTTCACACATTCGGCTTTAACATATTTCAATCCACAAGTTCATAATTCAACATGTATACTAGGTTAAAATCGATACTTACGATATTAACTTGCTTAAAGACTTACCTTGGATATCGTCGGACGTCGAGAACCGACTATTCATTAACTTTCGTCTTTCCCCGATCCAAGTCTGTTTTTCTTTGTTCTTGATCTAAACATATTCAAAATAAACTCATTCAAGTACATTTCATTTCAATTTAAACCAAAAACACTTAGATGGGCAAATTACCATTTTACCCCTGACATTTACAACTTTTACAATTTAGTCCCTATTGCACAAAACACAAAATACACATAATTTGAACTCAATCACTAAGGGCCGAATCTTCCCCATGCTCCTAAAAGTCCCTACATTTCATTTATTTTGCATTTTAACCCTCAAAATTTATTTTCTCAATTTAGCCTATTTAGCCAAATTCATAAAAATTCAAGAACAAAGTATGTTCATCAATTACATATCTATCATTTAACACATAAAACACCACAAAATTCATCATAACATCGATGGAATTTTACACAAACATCATCAATTCCTAAAATTAAGACATGGGTTTTAAAGCTCTCAAGCAACGATTACAAAAACGTAGAAATTATCGAAACCTAAATAAAAATTACCTTAATTTAACTTGATGAATGCCAAATACCTAGCTTCTTTTCTTTTATTTTCTTTTTGTGTTTTTCAAGAACAATGAGAAATGAGACCACTTTTATGTTTCTTTTATTATATTATAAACATAACTTATAATATAAATAAAATATAACTTTAACTATTTAATAAAAGAAATAAACATATAATATAATGGTATACATTAGTCATTGCCGTCCACTACCCTTTAAATTGGGTAATTTGCATTTTAAATGCTCCTAATTAGAAAAACAACCTTAACTTAGTCCTTACACTTTAAACTATCAAGTTTGTAATTTACGCGATTAAGCCATTTTTATTTAATTAAGCATGCAAATAGTCAAATTTCTCTACAAAACTTTCACACACTTTAATTCACATATAATAAACACAGAAAACAATATTTAAATATCTTTCAGACTCGGACTCATGGTCCCAAAACTACTGTTCCGATTAGGATCAAATTTGGACTGTTACAAAAGCACTCACCTCAAATGCTTACCATATGCAAACAATTATATATGCAATAATCTACTATTTAATTCGGATTATAGAAACACAAATCGTGATTTCCGAGCTATTCGACGTCGATTTTATCCTTCCCTTTTTACTCAAGGATTCCGGTACAACGTTAGCTACGAAATAAAACAATTAAATCACATTAATATTAAAGATTTCAACTTCACATTAAATTTTAATTTTAACACTATATTTTATTTATTCTTCAATTTAGTCCCTAAATCAAGACTAATTTTAACCTTCACAACTAACTTCATATTCTTATACGAATTTCACTCTAGACCACATTTAGCTTCCTCTTTTCCAATTTGACCCCATAATTTTGAATTTTTTACAATTTAGTCCCTATTGTTCAAAATCAACAATTAATTCCACAATTTAGTCCTTTTCCATTTCTAACTTAAAATCTATCTATTTAATTCTTAATACTTAAACTATTCAACAATTTCACATCTAAAATCTTGAAAATACTAAAATTACTGTAATAGGCCCATTCTGCCTTACTTTTAAAACCAAAATTAAACCCAAAAATAAAATACAAACAATAAAACCAGAAATCCAAATTAATAAAAGTACATTTACAAAACGGTCCAATATCAGTCTAAATTACAAATCATGGCCCAAATTAAATTAAAATAAATAATTCAGAGCCCAATCGGCCCAAACTAAATCTCTAACCCAATTTTCAACCCTGACTAAACCCAAATCCCAAAAGGCCCAATAACTTGAGAATACCAGAAACCCTAGAGGTTTCTGGAAGCCTCTAGCGTAGACTACCCCCACGCGCGCCCCGCGTGCATCTGCATCACAGCCACCACGAACACGCAAAGAACGACCTTCTCCACCTGCATACAAAGAAGCAATGAAAAGCAACAAACAATAGGAGAGTATCGAGAATACAGTAGAATAATCAAAACGTGTATTTCATTTTTTTTTATTTTTCTATTTTGGCTATAAAAAGCCTGATGTAAACAGTGAAACGAATCCCCTTTTTTTGATGTATACACGCACAAAAGCAGAAGAAATAGAAAAACAGAAATAAAAAATGAGAGGTGATTTGATTTCAGAATGAATCTTTTCCTTTCATTTTTTGAATCTTGGTATTTACTGTGTCCGTGCGAAAATAAAAGAGGAGAGAGCGCTTACCTTGAGTCAGTCCGATCGGTGTCTTCTCTATCACAATCGGGGATTAGATAACAGATCTCAGTTGGATCCTCTTCTACTCTGGCGCAACCGGAGCTGGACAAGGGTCTCGATCCGCGAACAAGGGGTGAATCCGCACATCTCAAGGCACACCAATGCATCAATATTCGCTGATTTCAATAGCGTTCTAGTGATGAATCGGGGAGGTCTTTGCGGCTGAGAGAAAATCAAAAGGACTAGGGTTTTGATTCAATGAGAGATCTGTGATGTTTAGTGCTATTTTAGGCGGGTTAATAGTTATTATGGGAACGTCGTCATTTAAAGTCATGTCAATAGCTTTGAAACGACATCGTTTATTACTGATAAAATTTGACCCGATCCAAAACCTCTTAAGATCCGCGCATTTTCGTGTTAAAGGGAAATTTTCACATTGGATCCTTTTTATTTCTATACTGCTTTTAATTAAATCTGTGACACATGGTTTTATTGTTTAACCGATCTCGATAACTTGTGCATTGTTTTAATTTGGTCCAGTTTATGTGCTGCGTGTTGGTAATGAGGAATATTTGCTTATTAATCCCTGACTATTATGCGAATTTTTAATCTGGCTCCTAATTATATTTAAATGATTTTGGTTTATTTATGAAATGATCTTTAAATTTCATTTTTTCTTTCTTCGATTAAGTTTTCATTTGTGTTTCTAAAATTGTTTCTACATTGCTTTTATATATTTTGTTTATAGGTCTTTGTATAAATGTTTAATCTTAATCTAATATATTATGTATTCCTTTAATGATTTATTCTTTTAAAATACAATTATATATTATCATTTTGTGTTTTCATACATATATTGTACTTTATTGTATAGTTGAATTGATTGCATATATTTTATATTTCATTACTTATATATATTTACATTTGTATATTTAAATGTGTAAGTTCTTTTTATAAATTCATTCATAAATTATTTTATTTTAAATAATTCCATAGGATGTTAATTTAGAATCAATTTTCTTTATTTACTTTAAACATATTTGTTAGCATCCAAGATTTTATATTAATTTGCCATGGTCAATTTTTGTAAAATTATTACGTCTTGTTGTTGTAAATAATATTTAATTTGTGTGTATTTTATGATTAATGTTTACGCACCTTAGCCTTGTATTATATTTCAAATTCCAACATATTCAAACCCTTTCTAAATATTTTATTTCGTTAAAAATGAATGTCGATCCAATTTTAAGATTGCATTTTTAAAAAACAAGGCAATATTTGTGTTTTTAGAAGCATGGGAAATTACATCCTAACGTCTTTGGGTGTTGATTTTTCGCTCAACTAAATAACCAAATACCCTTTTATATGTTTTGAAGATCAAAGATGATCTCGGTGTCAGAATATAAATGTGTTATATCCTAACGTGCTGGGTATGATACTTTTATTCCTTTGAAACGAGTTAATCTTGAGATTCAATTCTGATTTAATGAACTTTTTTCCAAATATTTTCAAGTTTTCGACATTAGGACAGTATTAATCAATTTGGTACCAACTTTGGGCATTGCAAGGGTGCTAACCCTTCCTTGCACATAACCGACTCCCAAACTCTTTTTCTCGAATTTCGCAGACCAAAATATTTTTATAGGTGATCCGATCACACCTAAACAAAAAGGATTGGTGACGAATCCCTGTTTTAAAGTCGATTCCCATTTTTCAAACTTTAAAAAAAATGGTTTTGACAGCTTGGCGACTCCACTGGGGACTAGTTGAGAGTCAGGCCATAAATTGATTAATTTTTGTCCTTTTGATTGAAAATTTGGAAGATTGTTTTGAAAAATCATGTTTCTTTTGATGCATTTATTTATGCTATAATGCCAAGTCTCATAAAATACTTTGGCATTGTATTGCATGACCGTTGTGGTCGCACCTTTAAGTGGGAGTAACAAGCTATGCCTTCATGAGGTTTTCACCTCCGTATGGGCTAGTGGACTACTTCCGGGATACATCTGTACCTATGTGCTTCGTGAGGTTTTC
This sequence comes from Gossypium rotundifolium, assembly GCA_025506655.1. NCBI lineage: Eukaryota > Viridiplantae > Streptophyta > Magnoliopsida > Malvales > Malvaceae > Gossypium > Gossypium rotundifolium. Next base: position 18,861,261 of record CP106734.1, read on the forward strand.
ACCTCCGCATGGCCATAGGAAAATGTATTCCCCTGAACTGAATTCAATCCATATGAGCCTATAATGGGTGAGGATTGAGGAATCTGCTGGTTCAGGTACCCTCTCGTTAGAACCAAACCGCATATAGCGAATCCTAAGAGCTAACTCTAGGTAGAGCCGCGTCAAACCTTAGTGGTCACCCATTTAGGTAATCTATTTTGGTTGTTTATTTTACTTGTGCTAACATGTTTTGTGTTGTTTATGTTTGCATTACATTGCATTACATCACCATAGAAAGGAGATGTTGATTAATAAGATGTTGATTAATAATTCGATTGCTAAATAGAGAAGTTTATTATAAGGAAATGAATTTCTTGATAAAGTGGATTATAATACGGTTGTTTGGACATGGTCTGAGTAAAACACAATGAAAGAAGGTTGATAGTCCGTGAAGGAATGCAAAACCTTGCCTGAAGGATTCAAGTTGACAAAAACTATGCAAGAGCCGTCATGCCTCAACTTGCTTAAAGAAGCTAATTAATATCGCAAGGGATAAGTGAGCAGAGAACCACGACCCAGATTAATCCGAGTAGAAATAAGAGAAACATCTTTTGGGAGGATTTGAAAGATTCGACTACAGCATTCAGATATGAAGAAGATTGATGAGGACGAAGCCAAATATATAATCCGTTTTATGTAAAGATATGGAATTGAATTCAGAATCAACGTCTCTCTTTCTTTTTGCATTCATTCCATGCATTTGCATTGCATTTCATGCATTGGCATTACATCACATCACATGCATTAAAATTGGTAGAAAGACCACTAATTTATTAAAAATTATTTCAGCAATCTGGAAACCGGCAAAACCTTACCACATACACATCCTTACGGCACAAGAAAGAAAACTCAAACAATGGATAAAAGATTAGAAAAGTTGGAACAAGTGCAGAAGGAGATGCAAGAACAGATGCAAGCATAGATGCAAGAATAGTTGGCTAAGATTCAGCAAGATATGATGGAGAAAATGATGGAATCTCAAAAAAGTATGATAACTCAAATGACGCAGTTGTTTAAAGGGCTTACAGATAAAAGAAAGAGTCCAATGGTTAATTTTGAGGAGAATGCTGAGTATCCTCAACATCCCCCTGGTTTTACCCCACCGTATGTGTAAACACGACCTGAAGTGACTTTGTAGAGACCATCTGTTATGATTAATCCTCAACAGCCAAGTCAGGCGCGATACTATTGAATTCCCAAACTGGATCAGGTTTTACTCCAGAGGGTGCCAATCTCGTTGTTCCTGATCTAGATAATATAACAGAAGGAGAAAGAACAAGAATGGATTCACAAAAGTAGTTAGAGGTCTGATATAAATGGCTGGAAGAAAAATTTAGAGTAATAGAAAGTACTGATAATTATAGAGGGATCGATGCTAAGGATCTAAGCTTGGTTTCGGATCTAGTACTTCTCCATAAATTTAAAATGCCAGAGTTTGAGAAGTACAACAAAAATAGTTGTCCTGAAGCTCATATCACTATGTTCTGCAGACGTATGACTGGGAATGTCAACAATGATCAATTACTGATCCATTGCTTCTAAGACAGTCTAATTGGGGCAGCGTCCTGATAAACCATAAAAGTAACATATTTTAATCCCACCTTTAGTATGCTTTTAGATGAATTTATCCTCGATTTATGTAAAAAGTGCTCTTAATCCTTTCTTTTCATGTCTTATACTCAGGAAAGCACCTTAGAACGAAAATGACGCAAAACGGGCTTAAAACGGACCAAATTGGGCCAACCCAAGAAGTTGACACGGCCTGGGCTTTATTCCACACGACCGTGCCTTGCTATCCACCTAGAACACGGCCTGTCACCAATTTACACGGTCGTGTCTCGTCGAAAAAAAGCCCAACACGGCCTATCCCCGATTTGTATGGCTGTGCCCTAATCGGCAGACCCGAAGCACGACCTGTCTCTTAACTTGCACGATGCGTACCACCGCACCTAAATCAACAGAATAGAGACACGGCCGAGCCTCAATTTACACTTGCAGTTTTAGCGTGCTCCTCGCCACGAGAAAGAGCAATTTCACTTGGAATAGGATGCTTGGAGCCCAAGAAACGCAATTCTAAGTCTACTCAAACACCTAGGATGAATTGTACCTGGATTATGAGTACTTAGGAGTCAAGTAAAGCATCTCAAAGTCTATAAAACACCCCAAGGCGGCTATTCAAGGGGTCGATCATTGAGCGAGTTTTCGCCAAGCCTTTCTCGCTTAGGGATTGTCTCAAGATAGCCAATTGATCCATCTCAAGAGTCTGAGTTCTACTTAAGACGGAGGATCTCCTCTTCAATTCCTTCTGGGGTTTTAGGATTTCTTATGTTTTGTTTTATCTTTTCTCTTGAGATGTTTTCTTATTTAGTTATGAACTAAACCTTCGAGATACCAAGGGGATGAAACCTATGATGAATTTTGTTATTTAATTCTTTCGGTTTATATGATAAATACTTAGTTTGTTCTTAATTATGTTGCTTAAATTTATCTCGATGTGCTTAGGTGGAGGAGGAATAGACCTGCCTAAGAGTAGATCTAGCATAATTAAGCGGAGTTGATCAGCGCCTAGAGATAGGGTTACGAGATTTTGCCGATTAGGGTGAAACCTAATATGGGAATCCATTGATCGATTTATCGCTTCCTTGGGGGTTATTATAAGAGAACGAGAGTTCCACTAATTAACCTAAGGTTAGACATTATTCGCTTGAGAGAATGTTTAATATAGGTTAGGGAGTCTCACGAGATCAAGCTAAGTAAAGAAATCATATGAATTGAAAAGGTAGATAATAAGTGAAGTCATAGGTGGATTCTTCCAAAGGTATCGTCTTTATCAATTGAGTTTTCTTCAAAGTCTTTTCTCAAAGTTTCGTTCTTTTGTCTTTGCATTTAAGTTTAAGTATTTCATTTGTTTTAGATTAATAAGCCAATCACTCCATATTTTAGGCTAAATAATAGAAAGAAAGTGAGTAGTAGTACTTTTAGGTTCCTTAGGTTCGATAAGATATTCTTGCCTGAGCTATACTACTGTTCGATAGGTGCGCTTGCCTCTATCGTATTCGCAGTCAGTCTACAAGTTCGATCACTCTTTTATAAATATTAATGAGATGAACCCAGAAGTTACAATGGGGCAAATCTTTTGAACAAAGATATGATGGTTTTCTCAGGTTTTCTGTCGAGAATACCAGCAGAACAAAAGACATCATATTACCCTGATGAACAATGAACGATCTCCTTATCAAAAGATTTGCCCTATAATTGGATTCCATGTTTGGGGCCGTTGTTTAATTATGTTAAGAATTCCCTGACTAATTTTCTAGATCTTAAAGTTGCAGATTTAGTGGATTCGGATGGTTGGTGGAATTGGAATTCATTGAGGCAGTATTTTGATAAGGAGATCTAGAAGTATATTGAAGCATATCCTCCACCAAATAATGAACTTGGCAAAGATAAATGTGTTTGGAAGAATAGTGCGACTAGCAGATTTTTTGTTCGAGATGCATATAAAAGTTTTGTTCACTTGGAATGTAAAGCCCATTTTTGGTCAAATCGGAACAGTGATTTTAAGACCAAAAATTTGAGGTCAAAATATTTATTTTATTATTATTCTAATATTTACAGCATGATGGAGTGATTGTGTGAAAATTTCGTTAAGAAATTTTATCGTCTGAATGGTCAATTCGATAAAAAGGACTAAATCGTGTTAAGTGTAAAATGCATGTTATATTAGTTAAATGTGTCTATTAGCTATGGATCATTAAAGTGGAGGTCCTTATTTTGTAATTAGACCATTAAAATGGTGGATGGACAATTATGGACTTATATTAAGTGAATTTTTATGTTTTAAACTAAGGTTAATTTAGTAATTTATGAATAATTTATATTAAACAAAACCAAATTAAGTCTTCATCTTTTATTTCTCCTTTCACCACCAAAAATAGAAGAAAAACCTAGCCATTGTTGAGTTTGAAGTTTCGACAACTTCTTTTGGCTATTAAGGTATGATTTTTGCTCGGTTTTTAATGATTTTTATGTTTTTGTGATCGTTGCAACTAGTACTAGCTAGCCCAAGGACTAATTTGCAAAAATGATAAAGATTTTGAATGATTCTATTGATGAATAAGCATTTTTTTGAAGTTTCTTGATAGATTATGAATGTTTGTTAATAGATATACAAGTTTTGTTAAGTGATTTTTAGTGAAAATGCAAAATAGGGATTGAATTGAGAAATGTGTAAATTTAGTGGTTAAATGTGTAATAAATGAGAAATATGGGTTGCTAAGGGCATAATAGTACTTCAGCTAACATGGGTATAATTGGAATTCCATTAATTTGTGATTTTATGAAATAAGGACTAAATTGTAAAAGATGTGAAATATTAAGGGCAATAGTGTATATGTACCTTAAAGAGTGTTTTGGACTAAATTGAATGAATAGATGATTGAATAAGTTAATTTTGAATATATTTAGATCAAGAAAAGTGACATACGGACTTGGATCGAGGAAAAGATAAAATTATCGACTAATCGACTCATTTTGTAGTTTGCACATCCGAGGTAAGTTCGTATGTTATAATTTCATTTCAAATGTATTTTATATGCTTTGATATAGCATGAATTGTGATTATGTGATTACGGACGAGTTCGGAAATGATTCGATGAAGATTTGACAGTTGAAACCCGATTGAACCTTAGGAATAGTTTAGGATGCTAGTGACATGTCATTAGGTATACTTTGAGTTGGCTTGGGGCCATGTTATTAGCACTTCGGGTGTGTCGAAACCATTTTTAAGTTTTTTTTTAAAAGGATCGACTTTAAAAACGAAAATGGAGTCGCCACCAATCCCTTTTTGCTTAGGTTTGATCAGATCACCTTATAAAACATTTTATTTCAAAATGTTTATTTTGGTCCATAAAATACAAGAAAACGGGTTAGGGAGTCGGTTACATACGAGGAAGGGTTAGGACCCTCGTAACGCCCAAAATTGGTACCTAATTGATTATTTAAGGTCCTAATGTCAAAAATTTGAATGATTTTAAAATACAATTCTTTTTAAAAGAATGTTTGTATAACCTGCTTTTGGAATATTAAGACTCTTTCATTCCAAGATGATTAAATATCACATCCAGGATTTTTCACCCCGAAACTAAGGATTTCCCAAAACACGACATTTTCACCCCAAACTAATATCGAAACATTGCTTTTAATAATCGAATAACACAACGTCCCAAAGGAGTTAGGAGTTTTGAATTCTAGAGAATAAGTTTCTTTTATTTATCTTGTATTTTCTTTGGACTCAAGAGAAAAATCGAACCTTAGAACACCTTAGTATTTGCTTATTTTAAAAATCAATTAAATATGATATGATTTTATAAAGAAATTTAAAATAAATTATGAGAAAATATCGAAAATAATAGCAAAATGGAAGCTAATAGTGGACTAATAAAATAAAACTATATAACATAATAAGAAAAATAATAATAAAGTAAGGATAATAATAACACGAACACAATAATAATGATAATAAAAGATATTGATAAAAAATATTAGTAATAATGGAAGTAATAAAATAATAAAATAATAACAATGTTGATAAATAGAAATAATAATAATAACAACAATATATATATATATATATATATAAAGTAGCGATAATAAAATAATACTAATTAATATAATAATAATTATAAAAATAATTAGAAATAAAAAGTGGCATTACTATTAAAATAATAATTACAATAGTAAATTAATAATAATAATAAGGTTGATAATAAAACAAAAAATATAATAATAATAAACATAATAATAAATATAATTATAGGAATAAAGATATTAATTAATATAATAATAGTAGTAATAATACATATAAAATAAATATTAAAATAATACTAATAATAATAACCATAATAATAATGATTGGTAAAAAATAAAAATGGTATTAATAACAAAATAATAGTAATAATATTAAAATTAATAGTGATAAATAAAAAATAATAATGAGAATAGAATATAAAATAGTAATATTGAAAATAATAATAATACTAATAATAAAATAACGAAAATAATTAATATAATAATAAATATAGTTATAATAATAATGTATATAAAAGATAGTTATAAAGTTAATTAAAAATATAATGATGGTAATAATAATATCAAAAATAAAAATATACACAATAATAATAAATAGTGTTAATAATAAGAAGAAGAAAAATAAAATAAAATAAAATAAAATAAATAATGAAATAACAAAAATTACAAAAGAAATAAAAAAGATGGGATTGAATTTAAAATAAAAGTTTGGGGCAAATTTAGAAGAAAATAAAAAATGAGGGACCTATTTGAACGCGCAGATAACATGGAGGGACTAAAAGGGAAAATATTCTCTCCCTCCAAAACGCTGTGTTTCAAGAGGGACTCAAATGAAAACCAAATAAAATTTAAGGGCCAAAATTAAAAATAAGGAAAATTTAATTATAAAATCATAAAAAGCGGAAGGGCTAAAAGCGCAATTAGCCCTTCTTATAAAAAAACGCGGATCCTGAGATTGGGATAGGTCGAGGCGCGGGTCAACCCCCAAAACGACGTTGTTTTAGGCATTAAGGAGGCTACCCAAAACGACGCCGTTTAGGCTGGGTATTTAAGGCCATAATCTGAAAAAAAAAATCATTTGGGATCAATTTTTTAAAAAAGAAAGAGAATCCCATCTTCTCTGCCTGGGCGATTTTAGGCCTTGGGCTCCGGCGAAGCTCCGGCACCGATCGCCACCGTCCACCGCAGTCACCAGCCATCGTGCACGGCGGCCAAAATTTGAAAAAAACAGGTAATTTTCTCCCTTTTTTTAAGTTATTTAAATATATATATATGTAGCAAAACAAAATAATAAAAATGAAAATCTTAAATGTAGGCAGATTCGGAGAAAAAATAAAATATAAAAAATAAAGAACCTTTGCTTTTATATATGAAAAAAATCTCTGTGTTCTCTTGTGTATATTTTCCTCTATTGTATATGTGCGTATTCCCCCTTTTTTACAAGTTTTTGGGTTTATATAAACCCGAAAATAGATTTAAAAAGGGAAATACATGTGTTTTGCCATATTTGCTTGCTGTTTTTTTCCTTGTTTGTGCAGGTGGGAAGCGAAGATCTCGTCAGCGCGTTGATGGCGGCGCGACTGAAGGTGGGTGAAGGCTGAATGAGGTTGCGGCGTGAGGGTAGTCAGGAAACCCTAGGTTTCCTAACCCTGCTTAGTGTCTGGGCCCTTTTGGGCTTCCTTGGTTTGGGTTTTAGTTTTAGATTGGCTTGGGTCATTTGTTTGGGCTCGGGTCTAATGGGGTATTGGGTCTGGTTTTGGAGTCTGGGTTAGTTTAGGTATTGGGTTCTAGTATTTGGGCTATAAATGGTTTGTAAATGGACTATATTATTGGACAATTGGTATTATTATTGTTTTATTTTTTTGAATAAAATGAGCTCAGGCAAAATGGGCTGACTACGGGTGCGAGATATACCGATTTGCCTTCGGGCCATGCATATCGGCTGATTTGGCTTTAGGCTGTGATATCAGAATTTTGGGTAAGTTACATTGATTTGGCTTTGGGTCATGGTATAGGTACTTATCGTGTGAGACCTTGAGTATCCGACTTCTATTCCGAATGGTTCAACAGGTAAAAGAAGAATGTGGATGAGTATTTGATTGGTACATGATAGTATACGTACGTACAAAAATGAATTGAGTATTGAAAACTATGGAATTGATGAGTTTCTTGGTAAGTTATATGAATGATCATCTGATAGCTTTGAGATTTAATAGAATTGTTGCATATTGTTTTCTATTATTTGAATGATTAATGAATGGTGATAGTTGCTTATGTTAACATATGAGCTTACTAAGCAATAAAGTTTACTTTTTTTTGTTTTCCATGTTTAATAGTGATTTCAAAGCTAACTCAGATTCGGGGATCGTCAGAGACTTCACCACACTATCCACAGATACTTTGGTACTTTTGAAACTATGTTTTGGGTCATATAGCATGTATAGGGACTTTGAGTCATGTTAGTTATGTTTTGGTAATGAATTTGGCCAAATGAATTGGCATTGCAAATGTTTATATTTTGGTTTGTATATTTAGCCATAGGTGATGGCTTAATTTTGGTATATTTGGTATGTTTGAATTATGTGCATATATATATGCTTATGCATTGTGTATATAGAGTTGGTTGTGATGATTGATGATAATAGGTACTATGAATGGTAAATTGATGATTTGTGGATATTGGTGTGCTTGTGCAATTAGGCCAAATAATGTATATTTGATAATGGTCATTTTGATGATTTGAGGTTATAAGGATTTGTATGAATTTAGATAGCATATTGTGGTACTTATATGCTTTGAATTGGTTAGTATTGAAATGGTAAGATTTAGACTTGGCTTGGTTGTTTTGGATGGTATATTATGCTATGGTTTGATGTCATTTGTATAGGTGAAAATGTGTACCAAATGGAGTGCCAAAATGGCTTGGAAAATAGCCTATTTTTTTCTACACGGACGAGTGTCTCAGCTAGTGTGTGACATATGGTCATGTTACACGGCCGTGTGTCCCCTGGTGTTGATATTGAAATGAAGTCAGTATGCTCTACACGGTCTCACACATGGGTGTGTGATCGGCCGTGTGACACAAGTCAATATACCCCTAACTAGCACACGGCCTGACACACGAGCGTTGTGTGGCCACTTTGAAGGGGACACGTGCTAAACATACGGGCAAGTGGTTGGCCTTGTGACCCAAGTTAGTAACCTCACTTGTTCGAATAGGGGGTAGGACACGGGCGAGGACACGACCATGTGCTCCCATTTTGAATGTCCACATGGCCTGTGACACTGGCGTGTCTGGTGGCCTGTGAGACACACGGCCTGGTCACACGGGCATGTGTCCCCTGTTTTGGAGAAATATTTATAAGTGTTGAAAAATTTCCTGAGTTATCGGTTTAGTCCCGAACCACTCTCAATGCATTTTTAAGGTTTCGTAGGCTCGTTTAAGTGACACTATGACTGATTGTGATTGATTTTTATATGAAATGTGTATTTAAAAGTGTTGTAGGTCCGATAATACTCTGTAAACATATTCTAACGGTGAATATGGGTGAGGGTTGTTACATTTATTGGTATCGAGCTACGATTTAGTTGATTCTGAGACTAACGTAGCATGTGTGAGAGTTTAGCTATACATGCCATATATAAACTGTGATAGTGTGATGACTGCTGACATTTTAAAATGTGTTTTCATAGAGTAATGGATCCTAATCAAGCTACAGCTGATGAGGTTGAGAGTAATGTGCCTGCTCCCACGCAAGGGATAGCGCCGTTTGATTCTAGACTTGTGACGGGTAGCCAGGGAGGAGAGGCTAAAGAAGCCTTCTTCCAAATGATCAATGAGTGGTTCACCCAATACATTCGTACAAACCCGACTGCTCAAAAACTTGCACCCCCTCTTAATCCCCAATCTGTACTGTAGCTCCTCAAGGAGTCGAAATTTTAAGATTGAACAAGCCTCCAGTTGATAAGATTCATAAACACAGGGCTGAATAGTTCAGGGCTAATGTTGACGATGACCCTAAGAGAGCCAAGTTTTGGCTTGAAAATATATCCGAGTGTTTGATGAACTTTCTTGCACACCGGCTAAATGTTTAAAGTGTGCTACATCCCTTCTGAGAGACACAACATATCAGTGGTGGAATACGTTAGTATCTGTGGTGCTGAGGAAGAGAGTTACCTGGGAATTCTTTCAGATTGAATTTCGAAAGAAATACATCAGTCAACGTTTTTGGATCAAAAGCATAAAGAGTTTTTAGAATTGAAACAAGGCCGCATGACTGTGATCGAATTAGTCTATTCTAGGACTAACGTAGCATGTGCAAGAGTCTAGCTATACATGCCATTTATAAACTGTGATGGTGTGATGACTCCTGACATTTTAGCATTTGTTTTCATATAGTAATCGATCCTAATCGAGCTATAAATGATGAGGTTGAGAGTAATGTGCCTGCTCCCGCAAGGGACAACATCTTTGATTCTAGACCCGTGACGGGTAGCCAGGGAAGAGAGGATAAAGAAGCCTTTTTCCAAATGATGAACGAGTGGTTCACCCAATACATTCGTGCAAACCCAACTGCTTAACAACCTCCACCCCTCCTAATCCCCAATCTGTACCCGCAGCTCCTCAAAGAGTCGAGCTTTTAGGATTGAACAAGCCTCCAATTGATAAGATTCGTAAACACGGGGCTAAAAAGTTCAGGGATAATGTTGACGATGACCCTAAGAGAGCCAAGTTTTGGCTTGAAAATATGATTCGAGTGTTTGATAAACTTTCTTGCACACCGCTAAATGTTTAAAGTGTGCTATATCCCTTTTGAGAGACACAACATATCGGTGGTAGAATACGTTAGTGTCTGTGGTGCCGAGGGAGAGAGTTACCTGGGAATTCTTTCAGGCTGAATTTCGAAAGAAATACATCAGTCAACGATTTTTGGATCAAAAGTATAAAGAGTTTTTAGAATTGAAATAAGGCTGCATGGCTGTAACCGAATATGAAAGAGAATTCATACGGTTAAGCAAGTATTCTCGAGAGTATGTTTTTACAGAAGAGATAATGTGCAAGCGGTTTGTTGATAGGTTGAACAAAGACATTAAACCTCTGGTTGGGATTTTAGATTTAAAAGAATTCATTGTGTTAGTTGGCGGGCTTGCAAAGTCAAGACTTTAGTTGAGAAAAAAAGAAAATTGATTTAGAGGCTAGAGATTCGAGGAAAAGACCAATGAATAAACCTTCTCATTCTTTATCAAAGAAATTCCAAGATTCGTATAATAGATCTAATGCATCAGTGGGATACCAGAATAGAGATCGTGGAAATTAACCTGTGAATTCTAAAGCTCAAGCTACATCTATCTCGAGTGTTGGCAGTGTGAGAAATAACAAACCTGAATGTCATCAGTGCGGGAGAAAACATTTTGGTGAATGCTGGAATAAGAATACTAAAGTTTGTTTCAATTACGGCTCGCCGGATCATTTTTTTAAAGACTGTCCTAAGATGGTTGAGAAAATAGACCTCATAGTGTGAGACCGAGTAATATGTCGACTAGAGGAAAACCACCAAGAAATGCTGGGAATGTGTGTGGTAGTCGAGGGGCGACAAGGGACTCCATTGTGAGATCTGAGGCTAGAGCTCCTGCCAGAGCCTACGCTATTCGTGCTCATGAAGAAGCGTCGTTACCAGATGTTATTACTGGTACCTTCTCTCTTTATGACACTAATGTAATTGCTTTGATTGATCCTGGATCGACACATTCGTATGTTAGTGAGAATTTAGTATTTAGTTAGAAATTGCCTATTGAAATTACTGAATTTATGATTAAAGTATCGAACTGTAATAGCCTGAGTTTAGACCCTAGACAGAATAGTGGTTTCGGGACCACAAATTTGAGGTCGAAGAAATAATTTAATATTATTTTCTGTGTTTACAATATGTGATAAAGTATGTGTGAAATTTCTGTGTGAAAATTTTAACAATTGTGTGCTTGACTTGGAAAAAGGACCTAATCCTGTAAAATGTAAAAGCTGTTTGCTAATTGTTAAAATGCTTAATTGTCATGGCTTATTAAATGAAAGGTCCTTATGTTGATAATAGACCATTGATAGTGGAATTTGACATAAATGGGCTTGTATTAAATGGTTTTCATGTTAATTCATTAAGGTTAAAATTGTAAAATGGTTATTAATGTTTATTAAATGAAAACAAAACATGAAAGTGTGGGCATTTGGTGTTCATATTGTCGAAAATACAAATAAATAAAAGAAAATAAAGATAACTAGGGTTCGACAAGAATTTGACTTGATTAAGGTATGTGTTTTGATCCCTTTTTTTATAATTTTTACGTTTTTGTGATCGTTGCTTTGTGTTCTATCAAGCCCATGTGTTAATTTCTAAATTTGATGAAGATTTTGAGTATGCCATTGATGAAATTGTGAGCTTTGTAATGTTAGTTGATGAAAAATGAAAGATATGTGTTGGGTTAACATGTTTTGTATTTGGATTTTTGATGAATTTGAGTATTATGGGCTAATTTGTGAAAATGAGAAATTAAAGGACTAAAGTGTAAAATAAATGAAAGATATGGACTACTAGGGACTAGTATGAAATTCAACCAAGCTTGGGTGTGAGTAAATTATGTGTATTTTGTGTAATTGTGAATAAGGACTAAAATGCTAAAATGTCGAATTGTGAGGGCTAAAGTGTAAAATCCCCAACTATGTGTTTGTGGATTATTTTGGGTGAATATGAGATTGAATGAGTTGAATTTGATATTATATAGATCAAGAAAAGAGAAATTCGGACCTAGATCAAGGCAAGAACAAAGTGTTCGATTGATCGACTAGTATCGTTTGTTCTACATCCGAGGTAAGTTCGTGTATAATACGTATTATTTAAACAATGTTTTTGTGTGATGAAATGAACAAAATGTGATTGTGGAAGTTGGTAATGTGAAATGTAAATTCGAAGATATGTGGCACTAAGTGTGCATAAATAGAATGGTTACTGTGAAGAATGGCACTAAGTGTGAGAGATAAAGAAAGTATCGGCTATATTACTTGGCACTATGTGTGCGATATTGAGACAACTTCGGTTTAATGTGATGGCACTAAGTGTGCGATACTATTGTAGCTTCGGCTAATTAAATGGCACTGAGTGTACGAGTTCATCAAACATTTGAAGAGAATCAAACGAATTATGACATTGAGCATTGAGTGGTAAATGTGATATATATAAATACGTAATGGTACAAGTATGTACAGAACCTATGTGGTTGATGATATCGTGAATGAAATAGATAGTGATTATGTGAATATATAAAGAAAATGATTATATTGAGAAGTATTATAAATGCTTGTACATAAACTTATAAATATGGTATGAAAGTGAGTAATGGCCTTGGATGAGATTGAATGGTGATGTGAATGAATCTATGTAAAAGTTAACTTTTTATATTGAATTTGATCAGTTGAGTTAATTGTGTTATATTACGAACTTACTAAGCTTTAAAGCCTATTGTGTGAAGTCTTTCTCTGTTTTATAGTGTCATTAAAGCTAGCTCGGATCCTGGGATCGTCAGTGACTCAATCACACTATTGGCCATATATTTTGGTACCTTTTTGGAAGTTGTATATATGGTATATGGCAAGTATAGGCTAGTGAGATTGTGGAATGATTTTGGTACATGTTTTGTTATGTGAAAATAATGTATATGATGTGTATATATGGCCTTATGTGAATGGTCAATATGGTATGTTTTGGTGAAATAGAAATGGTGTGCTTCATGCTTGACTTGGTAGTTAAGAATGGCGAATGAATTTGTATGTTAATTGATGTTGGAGTTGAGCATGTAGTGTTGACTCAAATTGGGTGACAATTTGGCCTTATATATGGCCTATAATTGTCCACACGGGTGAGTAAACGGGTCATCCTTTAATGACTTGATGGGTCACTATAGTCTACTATTTTGTGAGACACATCTAGCCACATAAGGCGTGTGCCCTATTTAAGATGAAATATTTTCTAAGTTTTGTAAAGTTTCGACTTGATGCTTTTATCATTTGATAAGTTCGATGTGATTCTGGGTATGGATTGGTTGACTCTACATGATGCTGTTGTGAACTGTAAATGAAAAACTATAGAATTGAAGTGTCTATATAATGAAATTCTTCGGATTGAATCTTATGAGTCGAATGGATTACCAATAGTGATTTCATTGATGTCAGCTTAGAGTTATGTGAGAAAAGGTTGTGGCGCATACTTAGCATATGTTTTAGATACCAAGGTGTCTGAAAAGAAGATTGCATCTGTACCTGTAGTTTGTGAATATCCAGATGTATTTCCAGAAGAATTGCCTGGGTTGCCACCAGTTAGAGAGGTTGAGTTTGCCATTGAGTTAGTATCGGTAACTTCACCAAAATCTATAGCTCCGTACAGAATGGCTTCGACAGAGTTGAAAGAGTTGAAAGCTCAGTTGCAAGAGTTAACAGATAGAGGTTTTGCACGACCGATTTTTTCGCCCTAGAGTGCGCCAGTATTGTTTGTTAAGAAGAAATACGGTCAATGAGAATGTGTATTGACTATCGTCAGCTCAACAAAGTGACGATAAATAATAAGTATCCTTTGCCGAGAATAGACAATTTGTTTGATCAGTTGAAAGGTGCAACAATGTTTTCAAAGATTGACTTGAGATTTGGTTATTATCAGTTGCGAGTTAAAGACTCAGATGTGCCGAAAACTACGTTCAGAACTAGGTACGGACATTATGAATTCCTTGTTATGCCTTTTGGACTAACTAATGCTCCTGCAATTTTTATGGATTTGATGAATTGGATCTTTAGACCATATTTAGACAGATTTGTTGTTGTGTTCATTGATGATATCCTGATCTATTCACGAGATGAGTCTGAGCATGCTGAGCATTTGAGGATTGTGTTATAGACCTTGAGAGATAAGCAACTATATGCTAAATTCAGTAAATGTGAATTCTATCTTCGAGAAGTTGGATTTTTGGGGTATATTGTTTCTGCGAAAGGTATAAGAGTTGATCCGAGCAAGATATCCGCAGTTATTGACTGGAAACCACCTAGAAATGTATCCGAGGTCAGAAGCTTTTTGGGATTGGCTGGTTACTATCGACGTTTTGTAAAAGGCTTTTCGATGATTGCTACACCGATGACCAGATTGCTACAAAAAGATGTCAAGTTTGAATGATCCGAGAAATATCAACAAAGTTTCAATAATTGAAAGCATTATTAACTGAGGCACCAATGTTGGTTCAACCTGAATGAGGTAAAGAATTTGTGATTTACAGCGACGCGACACTAAATGGTTTGGGTTGTGTATTGATGCAAGAAGGAAAAGTGATAGCTTATGCTTCCAGACAGTTGAAACCGCATGAAAAGAACTATTTGATGTATGATTTAGAGTTCGTTGCTATAGTTTTTGCATTAAAAATCTGGCGTCATCATTTGTACGGTGAAAAATGCCACATCGTTACTGATCATAAAAGCTTAAAATATATTATAACTCAGAAAGATTTGAATTTATGACAACGGAGATGGCTCGAGCTACTAAAAGATTACGAGTTAGTGATTGATTACCATCCAGGGAAAGCGAACGTAGTCGCGGATGCTTTGAGTAGAAAATCATTGTTTGCTTTGAGAGCAATGAATACACAGTTGACATTATCTGATGATGGTTCGATTCTAGCTGAGTTAAAAGTTAAATCAGTATTTCTTCAACAAATTTTCGAAGCTCAGAAATGTGATAGTGAATTGCAAGCTAAAAGAGTGCAATGCGAGTCAACTAGTGATTCAGAGTACCAAATCGAATCCAGTGATTATTTAATGTTCTGAGATGGAATCTGTGTACCGAAAAACCCGGAGTTGATTCAGAAAATTTTACACGAGGCACATAGTGGTTGTTTATCCGTTCATCCTGGAAATACTAAAATGTAAAATGATTTGAAGAAATCGTATTGGTGGTCGGGTATAAAATGAGACATTTTGAGTTTGTATCGAAGTGTTTGATTTGTCAGCAAGTGAAAGCCAAGCATCAAGTACTTTCAGGTTTGCTTCAGCTTGTGATGATACCGAGTAGAAATGGGATAGAGTGACTATGGATTTCGTATCGGGATTACCCCTGTCTTCTAAAAAGAAAGATGCAATTTGGGTTGTTGTTGATCGACTGACGAAATCAACACATTTTATTTTGGTACGTACTGATTATTCACTCGATAGATTAGCTGAATTGTATATTGCTGAGATCGTTAGGTTGCACGGGGTACCAGTTTCGATTATTTCAGATAGAGATCCAAGATTCACATCGCGGTTTTGGAAGTGCAAGAAACTCTGGGTACGAAGTTGAATTTCAGTACAGCTTTTCATCCACAAACTGACGGTCAGTCTAAGTGAGTAATTCAGATTCTCGAAGATATGCTCAGATGTTGTGTTTAGAGTTTGAAGGTAATTGGGAGAAATATTTGCCGTTGGTTGAATTTGCATATAATAACAGTTTTCAAACGAGCATAAAGATGGCACCGTATGAAGCTTTATATGGTGGCAAATGCAGAACTCCATTGTATTAGACCGAGCTGAGTGAGAAACAGATTCGCAGGGTTGATTTGGTTAGAGAAACCGAAGAGAAAGTGAAAGTAATTCGCACTGTTTAAAATCAGCTTCAGATCGTCAGAAATTGTACGCAGATTTGAAATGAAAAGACATTGAATTCCAGATCAGTGATGAAGTGTTCTTGAAAGTATCTTCGTGGAAGAAAATACTTTGTTTCGGTCGTAAAGGCAAATTGAGTCCACGATTCATCGGGTCGTACGAAAGATCATCAAAAGAATAGGGCCAGTGGCATATCGACTAGCTTTACCATTAGAGTTAGAAAAGATCCATAATGTGTTTCACGTATCAATGTTGCATCGATATCGATCAGATCCTTCACATATGATTTCTCTGTCAGAGATTGAGATTCAGCCTGATATGACATACAACGAAGAATCGATTAGAATTTTATCTCGAAAGATCAAAGAATTGAGAAATAAATGCATAGCTTTAGTGAAAGTCTTGTGGCAATGTCATGGAGTTGAAGTGGCTACGTGGGAACCCGAGGAAGCTATGAGAAAACAACACCCTAATTTATTCACTGGTAAGATTTTCAGGGACGAAAATCCCTAAGGGGAAAGTTGTAACAACCCGTTTTTGGTCAAATTAGAATAGTGATTTTGGGATCACAAATTTGAGGTCAAAATTTTTATTTTATTATTATTTTAATGTTTACAGCATTATGGAGTGATTTTGAGAAAATTTCGTTAAGAAATTTTATCATTTGAATGGTCAATTTGATAAAAAGGACTAAATCGCGTAAAGTGTAAAATGCATGTTCTATTAGTTAAATGTGTCTATTAGCTATGGGTCATTAAAGTGGAGGTCCTTATGTTGTAATTAGACCATGTAAATGGTGGGAGGACAATTATGGGCTTATATTAAGTGAATTTTTATGTTTTAAACTAAAGTTAATTTAGTAATTAATGGATAATGTTATATTAAACAAAACCAAATTAAGTCTTCATCTTTTATTTCTCCTTTCACCATCGAAAATAGAAGAAAAACCTAGCCATTGTTGATTTTGAAGTTTCGACAACTTCTTTTGGCTATTAAGGTATGATTTTTGCTTGATTTTTAATGATTTCTATGTTTTTGTGATCGTTGCAACTAGTACTAGCTAGCCTGAGGACTAATTTGCAAAATTGTTAAAGATTTTGAATGATTCCATTGATTAACAAACATGTGTTTTGAAGTTTCTTGATAGATTATGAATATTCGTTAATAGATATACAAGTTTTGTTAAATGATTTTTAGTGAAAATACAAAATAGGATTGAATTGAGAAATGTGTAAAGTTAGTGGTTGAAATGTATAATAAATGAGAAATATGGGTTGTTGGGGGCATAATTGTAATTTGGCTAACATGGGTATAATTGGAATTCCATTAATTTTTTATTTTATGAAATAATAACTAAATTGTAAAATATGTAAAATATTAGGGGCAATAGTGTAAATGTGCCTTAAAGAGTGTTTTGGACTAAATTGAATGAATAGATGATTGAATAAGTTAATTTTAAATATATTTAGATCAAGAAAAGAGAAATACAGACTTGGATCGGGGAAAAGATAAAATTATCGACTAATCGACTCATTTCGTAGTTTGCACATCCGAGGTAAGTTCGTATGTTATAATTTCATTTCAAATGTATTTTATATGCTTTGATATAACATGAATTGTGATTATGTGATTACGAATGAGTTCAAAATTATTCGATGAAGATTCAACAGTTGAAAACCCGATTGAATCTTAGGAATAGTTTAGGATGCTAGTGACATGTCATTAGGTTTACTTTGAGTTGGCTTTAGGCTATGTTATTAGCACTTCGGGTGCGAGATATACCGATTTGGCTTCGAGCCATGAATATCGGCTGCTTTGGCTTCGGGCCATGATATCAAAATTTCGGGTAAGTTACCTTAATTTGGTTTCGGGCCATGGTATAGGTACTTATCGTGTGAGACCTTAAGTATCCGACTTCTATTCCAAATGGTTCAACGAGTAAAAGAAGAATGTGGATGAGTATTAGAATTGGTACGGGATAGTACAGGTACGTACAGAAATGAATTAAGTATTGAAAACTATGGAATTGATGAGTTTCTTGGTAAGTTATATGAATGATCATTTGATAGCTTTGAGATTTAATAGAATTGTTGCATATTGTTTTCTATTATTTGAATGATTAATGAATGGTGATAGTTGCTCATTGTTAACATATGAGCTTACTAAGAAATAAAGCTTACTTTGTTGTTTTTCCATGTTTAATAGTGATTTTAAAGCTAGCTCGGATCCGGGGATCATCAGAGACTTCACCACACTATCCACAGATACTTTGGTACTTTTGAAACTACATTTTGGGTCATATGGCATGTATAGGGACTTAAGTCATGTTAGTTATGTTTTGGTAATGAATTTGGTTTGTATATTTAGCCATGCGTGATGGCTTAATTTTGGTATATTTGGTATGTTTGAATCATGTGCATATATATATGCTTAAGTATTGTGTATATAGAGTTGGTTGTGATGATTGATGATAATAGGTACTATGAATGGTAAATTGATGATTTATGGATATTGGTGTGCTTGTGAAATTAGGCCAAATAATGTATCTTTGATAATGGTCATTTTGATGATTTGAGGTTATAAGGATTGGTATGAATTTAGATAGCATATTGTGGTACTTATGTGCTTTGAATTGGTTAGTATTGAAATGGTAAGATTTGGACTTGGCTTGGTTGTTTTGGATGGTATATTATACTATGGTTTGATATCATTTGTATAGGTGAAAATGTGTACCAAATGGGGTGGCAAAATGGATTAGAAAATAGCCTATTTTTTTCCACACGGGCAGAGACACGGGCGTATGTCTCAGCCGTGTGTGACACACGGTCATGTTACATGGCCGTGTGTCCCCTGGTGTTGATATTGAAATGAAGTCAGTATGCTCTACACGGTCTCACACACGGGCGTATGATCGATCGTCTGGCACAAGTCAGTATACCCCCTAACTAGCACACGGCCTGACACACGAGCGTGTGTGGCCACTTCGAAGGGCACACGGGCTAGACACACGGTGGTGTGGTTGGCTGTGTGACCCAAGTCAGTAACCTCACTTGTTCGGACACGGGGTAGGACACAAGCTGGGACACAGCCATGTGCTCCCATTTCAAATGTCCATACGCAGTAAGCTAACGAACCGACTGTGTAATTCGAAGAAACAATGAATACTCATTGAGAAGGCTAAGTGCGGATTCTAAGCCTCATTAGCCTTTTTTGGGGAATCTCGACAACCTTTGACTAGATGAGTTTAGTGGCTCATGCTTTTCGGGAAAAAAAAAGTTTAATAAAATTAAATTTTATTAAATAGCAAAAGGAACAAAAATCAAGAGCTTTAAGGAGATGGAGTTTTTACAGAAAAGATAAGTGTCAAATTGTGTCACTCCATCCCCTATTTATAGTACATGAAAAACTTAGTTTATTCCTTTTTAAACTCTAAAAGATAAATAAAGATAAAAGCTGAAATTAAATTTAAATAATAATCCTAACAATAATCCTAATAAAATTCAAATTTAAAGAGAGTCTTATTTTTATAAATCTTTTCTTTGAATTTTTGCCCCCAAGTCTTCCACACTTTATATTTTCGCACCACTTCTTTCTTATTTCGCATGCTGACCCATTTTGTCTTTAAATTCACGCTTTATGCCCCAAATTTTCTTTTGTCTTTAATTTAATCCCTACCAGTTAAAAACCATAAATAGTTTAAATTAGTAGGATCATACTAAAAATAAATATATAATTAACACATAAAAATATGTCATATTAGAGTATTATCACTTTCAATTGCAATCCCCCTCACCCGATATTTTAATAACATGGTGAAAAGAAAAAAAAAAAAAAAGGAGAGAAAGATTGAGTGTTAGTTTTATTATAAGGTAACATAAGTACAAAATCTAAAACTTAAAACAATTTATTTTGATTTAATAGTTAAGATCATTTTGATTCTCATGATTCTCATCTTCAAAATTTGACTATAATTACCACCATAAAATTATAAGAAATATATATATATATATATATATATGATTAGATTACGACTAACCCAATCAATATGTAATGTTTAATGTTGACTAATGTAGTGTTTTAAAATTAGTATTTACTATAATTACTATATTATTTAAAATGATTTTTACTATAATTACTATATTATTCTTACATTAAGAATAATTTTGGCAAGTAAAGTACTAAATGATTCACTATAATTTATTTTTATTCTTATGTATTTTGATTGTCATTTCTTATTAATTCTTTCAAATTTCATGCTTATAAATTAAAATACAATACAATTTTCTACCAAAATAAAACAATTATGTTTAATGATTTGATTAAATAAATTTTCAAAATCTTTATAAAACTTTTACTTAAATAAGCTTATTGTTTATGTATCAATTCTTAATTGAGAATATACGACATGCTTTGAAATGACTTAGAAATAAAAATCATTTTTTTACTTAAAACTCTATTTTATATAACATTTTCTCGTTCGGTATAATAAAAAATCAGATATAAAGTGATAGATACAAGTACAGCATAAAATTTTAGAGGAAATTTGATTCACTTGTTTGTGCTTTCAAGACCAAAACTTAAATGCACAAATTATTTGTATAATAGTAAAGAGTAGGAAGAAAAATGTCATTTAACAGAAAAATTAGCATGAGTGGTTGGAATTAAAATTAAATCATCTTTCCTTCTCGCAGTCACACCAAATGTTTCAGTCATATCGAAACCTTCATGGCTTAGTCCACTAGGAAGCTCCCAATCAAAATGGAAAAGCAATTTTGCAAGAGGCAACTCAATGTTAGGAAGTGCAAATGATATGCCTGGGCATATTCTTCTTCCTGCACCAAATGGGATATACTCCAAATCTGTTCCTTTGAAATCAATAGAACTATTGAGGAACCTTTCAGGATAAAATGTCTCGGCTTCACTCCAGTACCTGGGATCTCTTCCCATAGCCCATGCATTGATTATGAGCTTAGTCCTAGAAGGAACTTGGTAGCCATTGATTTCACAGTTCTCTCGACTTTCTCTTGGAAGTAACAGAGGAAAAGGAGGGTGTAACCTCATGGTTTCTTTGATAACTAATGCTAAGTATTTTAATTCCTTGAGACTTGCTTCATCCACGTCTCTTTTTCCATGACAGACCTGCCTTACTTCTTTTTGTGCCTTTTGTAGCACCTTTGGATTTCTCACCATTTCTGACATTGCCCAATCTATGCTTGTTGAAGATGTTTCGCCCCCCGCGCCGAAGATATTCTGAATGATTAAAACAAAAGGTATAAGCTACGAATTTGTCAAAGGTTATGTAGATTGTAATATGAAGATTCTGATAAAAATATAAAGAGTTAATAAGTAAATCTACTCTCCCATTGCACCAAAAAAAAAAAAAAAAATCGTAACTAACCCAAATGATTGCTTTGATTTCCTTGTCAGTAAGGGGAAAATCAAGATCAGCAAGTTGCTGAGTCTTTAAAAGGACAGTAACCAGGTCATCCTTGGCTTCTCCTTCACCTATTCTTCCACTCTCCAGATTGGCTCTGTGTTCATTAATGATGCCCTGAAGTATCTCATCACTCTTCTGAAGCTGAGCCTCGGCTTTCTGTCTCAATCCACTAATTATCTCAAGTACTCTAAACGATGGGTACAAATCTGCTAGACTGAATCCAGAAGCCAACTTTATTATTTCTTCGACAACTATTGAGTAAGAGTCTTTGTCCTTGCATATTTTACCGAATGCTGCTCTTGATGTGATCCCATATGTCAAGGAAAATATCTTCTTGGTAAGATTGATTGGTGACCCTTGGTTTGAAGATATATATTTCACAAGACCCGAAACTTCCTCTTGTCTGATTGACTCAAAGGATTGCACTCTTTTTGCTGTTAAAAGCTCCACAGTGCAGATTTTTCGTACTTGTCTCCAGTAGTTGCCATATGGTGCCATGACAATGTCCCTGGAATCATAAGAAATCACATTTGCAGCAATTGAATAAGGTCTATCAGCGAAGATACGGCCATGTGTTATCAAAACGTCTTTGGCAATTTCTGGTGATGAAACAATGATGGTGGAAATTTCACCAAGCTGTAGGTGCATTAAGGGTCCATGTTGATTGGCCAAACCTCTGAGAATTCGATGAGGTAGTGAGCCAACTAGCTGATGTAGGTTGCCTATAAAGGGTAATTTCCATGGCCCTGGTGGCAGCTTCTTGTTTGAGTCTATGATTTTCATTTTCCTTACTATTTTAACTACGACTGACGAGAAGAGGAAGGAGGAAAGCAAGATTAACAAGGAGGGAAAAGGAAACAGCTCCATTGGTATTATCGAAGAAAGCATAAGAAGATTCAAGTTGAGAATCAATTCCGGTTTTGAGGAATTTGTATAAGAAGATAAAGATTGTAGCTGCTAATGCAAACTTCTACCTCTTACGTATTTTCTGAATAAAATAGTTGTAATGATTAAGGCTTCCAACATATGTCTACTTCTAAGATTAGCTAACTTACAATTCAAATGGTCGATATTTGACTATTTTAAAACTATAAATAAAAAAGCTTGTGATATACAATATTTAAATATTTTTAGTACAACTAGTTTCAACTCGTGTATATATTTTAAACAATCAGTCCAACAATGTAAATATTTAAAAATAGCAACTGATATTGACTATATTTAATAAAATGAAATGAATTATAAATTTATGGCCCACTTCAATTTAAGATAATTGTATCTTTTACTTCCAAATGCAAAAGGTTATAAAATCATTATATATTCAAATAAGTCATTGACTAAAATTTTATTTAAATTCACGATATATAATAATGATATACGTAAATATAATAATTATTTGGTGTTTATGATTTATATGTTTAATTCATAATTTATTAACTAATCAAAATAATTAATTATAAATAATAATGTGCAGAAATTACTGAATTGTAAAATATATAATTTCATAATAAATAAGATAAAATAGACAATTTTTGTACAAGAAATATTAAATTAATTATAATTATAATTATAATGAGTTATAATTCTTATATCGAAACATACATAATTTTCCGGTTTGACGGAGCTTCATTCCAATTGAACTTTCCTAGTCATCTTAATGTATTCCTCAACTTCATTGATTCATTGATTACTGCAATCGGATTAGGGTTGATTCCTTTAAAGATTATTTTATTTTTGTGTCCCCAAATTTTCTAGAGGATAATATGGCCAATCCTAGAATCTCATCTTTCATGGTATTTTCATCCGCTAGTGCCAATTTCATCTTCTGGATGATCCAATCTCTTACTGAATTTGAATTTGTGCTTATGTCTCTAAATCAAACTACTCTAGCAAGGTCACATTCCCAAAACAGATTATTTATGTCCTCTTCGTTACCTTGGCAGAGAGCACACTCGAAATCAATAGAATTAGTTCTCTTTTTTATCTCAGATTTGCAAGGAAGGACTTTGTTATGGATTTTCCAAAGAAAGATGATCACGAGTTTAAGTTACCATAGAAAGCTCCAAATATTTTTCGAAACATTAATCACTTCACATTTTAACTTAGAGATTGCAAACTATTTAGAACTTGGTGGTAAGTATAACTCACTAAGAATTTTTTATGGACGTCGAATCTATCAAAAATAATATTCGTATCCCTAAGCAGTAAATAAATTGTAGTATATGGAGTAGGGTCGATTCTACAGAGACTGAGATAATAAAAAGGAGAATTTAAATTTAATAAAAGTAAAATTAATTAAAATAAAAATAACAGTAAAAATAAACAAAAACAAAATTGAATTGAATAAACCGATATGATGAAATTCTAGCTTTAGGCTTTATAGTGATCGAGGACACCTCAGACCACCAACCCTTCCATGTGGAAATTAATTGCAAGAATGCCCAACAACTAATTCTTACCAAACGAACAACCATGAAACACGCATCCACGATTTAGCTCTCCGTTAGCCTTGCAAACTAGAAGGGTCCAATTTGGACCAATGGTCTCAACCGCGCAGGTCGTTTAAATCCGATTGTTATTTCCCTTGATGGATCCAAGCAATCACTTAATTGGACACACTAATGTGTCCTTCTGTAGACCAAATACGACAGACGATCGTATTAGTTCTTCCAATTATATGCTTATTAACACTAAATCAAGGAACACTTTTTGATTTGGTGTCAAAATAACTTTGTGAGACAACGGTATCTATCTTCTAAATCAGAGAAATAATAAATATATTGTCATGAAGATTTTTAGATATGAGTTCAAATCTCACAACTTTCTACCAAATTGACTATCTACCTAAATCCAGACTAAACTAACTCATAAAATCAATAAAAGAAAACAAAAAAAAAAAAGGAATTTTATTAAAGAAAATAAAAAGAAATAGAATGGTCAACCTCTTCAAAGCTTGTAGGTTCTAGTAATGCTACGTCAGCTCGTTGATAGATCTCATCAATTGATCGTGTGCCTCTTACTAGAGTATCATCAAAGTCTGCTTTAGTTAGCTCATCGCCAAACTGCAATCCCAGCTCACCACCATCATCATGATTTTGTGAACCCAATTCGCATATTCTTTGTTCAGCTTCTTAACATCCCAGTTCCATGTTTTACTTTCGTCGAACACAACATCCCTGCTCAACAAAACTTTCTTAGAGGAAGGATCATAAATTTTATAGCCCTTCCTATTGTTGCTATACCAAAGGAAGATACCTGGCTGCGACCTCCTCTCTAACTTGCTCCGATTCACCTGTGGCATATGAGCAAAACAAATATAGCCAAAAACTTTTAAGTAAGAAACAGAGGGTTTATTTCCAAACTATGCTCTGAATGGAGTCTTTTCTTCTATAGCCTTGGTTGGAAGTCTGTTCAGCAAATAGACTAATGTGTTCATTGCCTCAGCCCAAAGTTCCTTTGGTAACTTTCTCTCGAACAGCAAACACTTCGGATCTCATAAGTTGCATCTCACTTCCAATCCGGTCCAATCATTGACCACAACAAACATGGTCATTACTCATGGATCTCTCTTGAGACCTTTGCATATGTAGGGGTTGATATGGAGGATTTTATCGGTTTAGAGTTGGGTTTCCGCTATCGTGGTTGCCTATTAAAATGCAAAAAATAAAATTTCAGTTTAATGTCGAAATCTCCTCGACAATGGTGCCAAGAACTTGATCGTTGCTAGACATTTGAACATCTGGACTAGAAATACTGCAACAAATAAATATATGATTAAATAGTGGTATCTGCAAGTATACATGTCAAATTGTAATATAGAAGAATTTTACAACAAAATACTCTGAAAAGTACTTCAAGGATCATACGCAGGAAAGTTGAATTAAACTTAAGTTAATCTTCTACACTAACAAGGCTAAATAGTACTAATCTAAAATTATATTACAAAACTAAATTAAAATTAATTAACCAAATTAACATAAATTATCTAAAATGAAAACAGCCAATTAACAATCGAAATTAATTCTAATTAGCACACATTAGATTAACTCACTTCAGTGTTCTTAATTAACTTTAGAACTTGGGTTTTTATTGAGTTAGCTATTAATTGACTAGTTATTACCTCTAGGTCTTTAACTAATTAACTAATCGACCAATACACGTTTACCTCTCGACCTCACTTTCTTGACTGGGATAAATTATGATCTACTCAGTAAACTTATCTTTTGATCTTATTTATCCTAAATTATTTCCTAGGGTTGTCACTTCCTAGGGTTTAATCGCACTTAATTTAAACCAACTTGAAACTAAACATTAATTCATTCGTTAATTAGTCACACATCCGTTCATTAATCTCCCTAAGGAAACTAGTCACTAATGGACCTAGATGCAATATTCCCTATAGTCATATTTAACATACAAAACAGTAAATTAAATACAAGAATGGAATAATAAAATAAATCTATCTCGATGTCGATTTGTGCACAAAAGTGGGATTTCCTTTAACAGTTGTGAAAATAATTTCGATTGTGATTGGAAACCAAAAAGAAAAAACTAAAAACTATTAAATTGAAAGCTTGGATTAAAATAGAATCCAAGTTAAACAAGAACAAAAACTATTTAAAGGACTAAATTGAAAGAAAATAAAAACCTAAAATTGACTAGGTGGCTCACTTAGCCAAGCCTCCTAAAGTGAGGCTAAACATGCCTATTTATAAAGTTTATGTTCTGACCTAATTAGGATTTATTAATAGCCCAAAAATATTATTCCATTTCATTGTGTGGACTTAAATACTCATAATTAAAATTCCTAATTGTCGCCTGGTGTAACGACCCGATAGTCGGGGGTGTCAGAAAACGTATTTTCAGGACTCCGTTTTCATAAACCGAACTCATAAATATTTAATTAAATATTTACGAAGTTAGTTCGGTAGCTAATTAATTTTATTTGGGTAGCTAATTAATTTTTGGTTTAGTAAATTTCGTGAAATTAGGAGTTATTAAGGAACATGGATTAAATCACATAAGGGTTAAAAGTTGAATTATAGATTGAAATAAATTAAAAGGGCTAAAGTAGCAATTATGCCACATAATTAATGTTGGACATAGGTGGCCGGCTATGGGCTTAGCAAAATGCATGAATATATATTTAATATATGTTAGCTTTAATGATATATATCTTATAAATTTTATGTTTTTGGAATCTTGGTACTTAGGACTACTCGACTCATATTATAATTGTCGAAACCATTTTTTTTAAAGTTTGAAAAATGAGAATCGACTTTAAAATAGGGAGTCGCCACCAATCCTTTTTGTTTAGGTGTGATCGGATTACCTATAAAAATAATTTGGTCTGCGAAATTTGAGAAAACGAGTTCGGGAGTCGGTTACGTGCAAGGAAGGGTTAGCACCCTTGCAACGCCCAAAGTTGGTACCAAATTGATTAATGCTGTCCTAATGTCGAAAACTTGAAAATATTTGGAAAAATTTTCATTAAATCGGAATTGAATCTCAAGATTAACTCGTTTCAAAGGATTAAAAGTATCATACCCAACACGTTAGGATATAACACATTTATATTCTGACACCGAGATCATCTTTGATCTTCAAAACATATAAAAAGGGTATTTGGTTATTTAGTTGAACAAAAAATCAACACCCAGCACGTTAGGATGTAATTTCCCATGCTTCTAAACACACAAATATTGCCTTGTTTTTTAAATATGCAATCTTAAAATTGGCTCGACATTCATTTTTAACGAAATAAAATATTTAGAAAGGGTTTGAATATGTTGGAATTCGAAATATAATACAAGACTAAGGTGCGTAAACATTAATCATAAAATACACACAAATTAAATATTATTTACAACAAACTACAAGACATAATAATTTTACAAAAATTGACCATGGCAAATTAATATAAAATTTTGGATGCTAACATATATGTTTAAAGTAAATAAAGCAAATTGATTCTGAAATTAGCATGCTACTGAATTATTTAAAATAAAATAATTTATGAATGAATTTATTAAAAGAACTTACACATTTAAATATACATATGTAAATATATATATATAAGTAATGAAATATAAAATATATGCAATCAATTTAACTATACAATAAAGTACAATATATGTATGAAAACACAAAATGATAATATATAATTGTATTTTAAAAGAATAAATCATTAAAGGAATACATAATATATTAGATTAAGATTCAACATTTATACAAAGACCTATAAACAAAATATATAAAAGCAATGTAGAAACAGTTTTAGAAACGCAAATTAAAACTTAATCGAAGAAAGAAAAAAAAAATGAAATTTAAAGATCATTTCATAAATAAACCAAAATCATTTAAATATAATTAGGAGCCAGATTAAAAATTCGCATAATAGTCAGGGATTAATAAGCAAATATTCCTCATTACCAACACGCAGCACATAAACTAGACCAAATTAAAACAATGCACAAGTTATCGAGATCGGTTAAACAATAAAACCATACGTCACAGATTAATTAAAAGTAGTATATAAATAAAAAGGATCCAATGTGACAATTTCCTTTAACACGAAAATGCGGATCTTAAGAGGTTTTGGATCGGGTCAAATTTTATCAATAATAAACGATGTCGTTTCAAAGCTATTGACATGACTTTAAACGATGGCGTTCTCATAATAATTATTAACCCCCTAAAACAGCACTAAACATCACAGATCTCTCATTGAATCGAAACCCTAGTCCCTTTAATTTTCTCTCAACTGCAAAGACCTCCCCGATTCATCACTAGAACGCTATTGAAATCAGCAAATAGTGATGCATCGGTGTGCCTTGAGATGCACGGATTCGCCCCTTGTTCGCGGATCGAGACCCTTGTCCATCTCCGATTGCGCCAGAGTAGAAGAGGATCCAACTAAGATCTGTTATCTAAACCCCGATTGTGACGGAGAAGACACCGATCGGACCAACTCGAGGTAAGCGCTCTCTCCTCTTTTATTTTCGCATGAACACAGTAAATACCAAGATTCAAAAAATGAAAGGAAAAGATTCGTTCTGAAATCAAATCACCTCTCGTTTTTTATTTCTGTTTTTCTATTTCTTCTACTTTTGTACATGTATACATAAAAAAAAATGGGGATCCGTTTCACTATTTACATTAGGCTTTTTATAGCCAAAATAGAAAAATAAAAAAATGAAATACACGTTTTGATTATTCTACTGTATTCTCGATACTCTCCTATTGTTTGTTGCTTTCTGTTGCTTCTTTGTGTGCAAGTGGAGAAGGTTGTTGCTGCGCGTGTTCGTGGTGGCTGTGATGCAGATGCACGCGAGGCGCGCATGGGGGTGGTATGCGCTAGAGGCTTCTAGAAACCTCTAGAGTTTCTGGTATTATCGGGTTATTGGGCCTTTTGGGATTTGGGTTTAGTCAAGGTTGAAAATTGGGTTAGAGATTTAGTTTGGGCCGATTGGGCTCTGAATTATTTATTTTAATTTAATTTGGGCCATCATTTGTAATTTAGACTAATATTGGACTGCTTTGTAAATGGACTTTTATTAATTTGGATTTCTGGTTTTATTGTTTTTATTTTATTTTTGGGTTTAATTTTGGTTTTAAAAGGGCCGGGCAGAATGGGCCTATTATAGCTACCCCTCTTTGCTCATTGTCGTGTAACGAGAATAGAGCAAAGACTTAAAAGAGGGCCACTTTTGCCCGGTCTTCAAATCTTAGACCTCTTTCAGTGCTTTTCTTCTTTGAGAAGCTTCATTCCACTCTACTGCATCTTTAGGGACATGAGAACTAGTGCTTCGATATTCTCCACTGTAACTTCAGGGTGATAAAGCTTGTTTTAGTCTGCTCCCTTGCCAACTTGGGAATGCTAAACTAGTATCTTTGATCCTCTTCACTCAAGAGGGAAAAATCTGATGTGTTCGATCTGCTCCTACAACTTCAGGATTGCCAGATCTGTTATCTTTGATCTGCTTCGCTCAGAAAGGCCAAAATCTAATGTCTTTGATCTGCTTCTGCAACTTCAGGATTGCCAGATCTGTTATTTTCAATCTGCTTCTGCAACTTCAGGATTGCCAGATTTGCTATCTTCAATCTGCTCCTGCAACTTCAGGATTGCCAGATTTGCTATCTTCAATCTGCTCCTGCAACTTTAGGATTGCCAGATTTGCTATCTTAAATCCGCTTTGCTCAGGAAGGTAAAATCTAATGTTTTCGATCTGCTCCTGCAACTTCAAGATTGCCAGATTTGCTATCTCCAATCTGCTCCTACAACTTCAGGATTGCCAGATTTGCTATCTTCGATTCGCTTCACTCAGGAAGGCAAAATCTAATGTCTTCGATCTGCTCCTGCAACTTCAGGATTGCAAGATCTGCTATCTTCAATCTGCTCCTGCAACTTCAGGATTGCCAGATTTGCTATCTTTAATCTGCTCCACTGCAAACTCAGGGAGACAAGATTAAGTGAATTGAATCTGCTCCATTGCCAGCACATGGAGATAAGATTTACCAAATTTAATCTGCCCCACTGCTATCACAAGAAGACAAGATCTACAATTTATTTAGTCTGCTCCCTTGCTACGTCAGGAAGATAAGACTATAATCTTCAGTTCTGCTCCACTACCATCTCGAGGGGACAAAATCTAAACTTTCCAGTCTGCCTTCTTGCTATCTCAGGGAGACTTCAATCTTCAGCTTTCCCCACCACCATCTCGAGGGGACAAGATCTGAACTTTTCAATTTGCTTCCCTACCATCTTAGGAAGTCTTCAATCTTCAGCTTGCTCCCTTGCTACATCAAGAGGATAAGGCTAGGTAGTTTGAATCTGCTCCATTGCCAGTACATGGAGATAAGACTCACCAAATTTATTTGCCCCACTGCTATCTTGAGGAGAAAAGATCTACAATTCACCGATGTTGCTACACTATCCTCTGAGGGACCTGTCCTGTAGACTCGATTTCACATGCATATGTTTGTGCCCAAATGATCATGATGCTATGATCAGAATGAATCAAATGCTCCTAGCCACATGTATTATGAATGCCAAAATGTCATGAATTTTTTAAATGTATCATGATTAAGATGAAATGATTGGAATGAATCAAATGCTCCTAACTGAATGATATTTGCATGGATGCGAAATTTTATTTGAATGATCCCTGCTTAAGGTGTCATCGTTCATTGTTCATCAAGGTAATATGCTGTCTTTTATTCTACTGGTATTCTCGACAGAAAACCTAAGAAAACCATCATATCTTTGTTCAAAAGATTTGCCCCATTGTAACTTCTGGGTTCATCTCATTATAACTCTGGAGTATAAGATCTAAGTCTTTTCCAACCCATCCCACTGCGAGTCCAAAATGTATGATTTGTTTATTCTTCAACACATCCCATTGTTATTCAAAGGTGTAGGACCTAAATCATTTTCCATCCAACCTATCACAACTCAGGGGGTAGAGGACTGTAACTTGTTCAATCAACTAATCACTCCCAAGTGATCTTCATGATATTTGCATGTGTGCAGCATGGGAATGATTCCCTTTTTACTCTTGGATTAACTTTGCCCATTTTTCGTCAAGATTGTATTACTGACGCAATATCTTGACATTTTTTTTGACAAAATCTGAAGAGATAGCCTTAGCCTAGACTCTTCCTTAAACTTGGTGGGTTTTAAACAATAATCCTGTTTCAAGTTCTTGTATTATTCAGAAGCTTCCAGAGTAATATGAGAAACTCCTTTCATGAAAGTATTATTAGTCCACTAATCATTATTTCAATGCAAAATGCTTGAAAAAGGTCATAACAGTGGACAAGAAAAAATTAATTAAGAGCGTAGCTCGAAACAAATAAGGTAAGCAAAAATAGTAAATGCAATCCAGAAGGAAATTTATTGGTAGTGTATGAATAAAATAATTCAGAATGGGTAAGATGGAAATTAGGTGCCCTAGATATCGCAGCCTGAGCTTCTCTTGTTCAAACTTCTTGAGGACCATTTTAAGCTCAATATGTGCTTAGGGGATCTGGAGGACTTTTTCGATGCCCCAAGATGTCACATACTTCTTCAAGTATAGCAAGGTCACCGCATGCCCCTTTTTTGATCAAAATTTGAGCTGCCCTTTTCGAGTTTTCAACTCAAATCCTCTTTGGTCTCAAAGTGCCCTTTGCGGGTTTTCGCCTTGGCCTCTCCTTTTTCTTTCTTCTTTTTGATTGAAAATTTTTTATTCTTTATTCTTTTTTCATTTTTTCTTTCTTCTCTTTTTTTTTTTGAGTTTTGACTTGATTGGATTTTTTTTAAAAAAAGGTCTCAAGGCGCCCTTTGTGGGTTTTCACCTTGGCCTCTCTTTTTAGATGAAATCTGGATTCACTAGCCTGAGCATGTTCTTGCCATCCATCTTGGTCAGGGTTAAACACATAAGGTTTTTCAAATTTTGGCATTTTTTCCTCTGAACTCCTTTTGTACGAAAAGAATCCTTCTTAATGTTAGGTACCCATTATGAAATTCTCTTGGGGGAACCTCTTTGTCATAAGCCCGTATCATTCATTCTGAATACTTTCAATCAAACTCACTGGAGACATTCTGCTTCATCCAACTCATTCAAAGCTTGGAGAAAAGGAGTCTTAACCTCCTACCATTGCTTCCCTTTCATAAACTAGTGGGAAAAATGTTGCCCCTGTAAAGGTCCTGGCCGATATTCAAGAAACATAGAGGGTAAATGGTAACTTCTCTATGCCAACCCTTACAAGTCTCAGTCATTTTTTCAAAAATTTTGAACGATTTTTTGGTTGCATTTGCTACACTGATATGATGTCTGATCTTTGGACAGACTATAAATCTTTGACATTGTGCAACTATGTTAAACCCGTTTCTTTCTGGCATTCTTTATTGCCACTTTTTTGTTTTCTGTTTTTTTTTTTGTTTTTGGATTTGAATTTGACTTTGAATTTGAATTTGGATTTGGCTTTGAATTTGGATTTAGATTTGAATTTGATGACTGCTGACTTTGTAACTTTAGCATATGAAGCAACCTTCACCCTCTTAGTGAAGTAATTGATAACCATGAAGATGAAATGGTGTCGACTAGATGCTTTTGACAAAATCTAGCCCATAACATTTATGCTCCACCTATAGAAAGAATGGAAAATACATATAATTCTTGTCTTCCTCAATTTGGCAATTACGGCGTAACTGATGCAATTTCCTTTTCTTAACCCGATCCTCTTGATTAGCCTGACCATTGTAGCACCATTAATATCAAACTCATATTTCAAGCCTGGCGTGCTTCGACATGATTGTGTAAAAACATCTTAGAATTCTTGAAAATAGCTCAATGATGTCTCATTCTATTTCTATGGTGAGTTAGGCTTTTTCCTAAGCTCGCAGCTTCTTCTAACCCTTTGAAAAGTAGAGTTTATTTTCACTTGCTCTACCATCCTTAACAAAGGCCACAATCTCTGTCATCCTCAAAGTCCTTAGATCCCCTAGACTCATATCTCATTCAAAAAAGGAATCTGTAACAACGTCGCTCATGTCGTTGACAGCTAGGTACCTAGGTTCGAAGGTAAACTCCAAAGAATAAATGATTCTAAGGATAATTATTCGTAGGTATGGTCATGAATAAAGAATGAAAGAATATTCTAAGAAACAAAAGAATGTACAGTATGGAATATACAGAATGAAAAAAAATATTTAATTAAAAAGATGCATTTTATTGAAATAAAAATTCTGGATACGAACCCATTTCACAAAAGGATTCTTATTGCTTCTGGGCTTAAAGCAACAAGCATGTTTTGAATATTACTCTAGATTAACCCTAAAAATACAGGGATCCCTTCCACAATCCCATTTTTTAAAATCTTCCCAAGTATGTAAGAGCTTGGAAACTTTGGTTCTCTCTTCAGATATATCATTAATGTTCAGATTCCCTCTTTTCTTCAAGGAATTGCAACTTTTCTGCCTCCACTTTCAACTACCATACCCGAGTAATTGGATTTTGAGGAATCGTTAACTTTTACGACTCCCTTTTCAATGAGCCTTTCAACCAACTTTTTAAATGTAGTGTAGTTTTCAATTGAGTGCCCGGTTATTCCCGCGTGGTACTCACATTGGGCATTCTCATTATACCATTTTGGGTACGGAGGTTGCTCAAGTTTCACGTAGAACAAAGACACTACCTATTCATCAAAAAGGTTCCGATACAGCTCTTTATACGTTATCGAGATGGGTGTGAACTGGGGCCTTTCGGTACTTGACCTCGAATTGGGTTCTTGCCTTGAAGAGCCTTGATGCGTACTCAGGCTATTTACCTCGTTTTCCTTGTTTCTTGAAGTTGATCTTTTGGTGCTTTCTCCCACTTCTATTTTTCCGCTTCAACTTCAAGAAATAAGGAAAACGAGGTAAATAGCCTGAGTACGCATCAAGGCTCTTCAAGGCAAGAACCCAATTCAAGGTCAAGTACCGAAAGGCCCCAGTTCACAGCCATCCCGATAACGTATAAAGAGCTGTATCGAAACCTTTTTGATGAATAGGTAGTGTCTCCGTTCTACGCGAAACCTGTGCAACCTCCATACCTAAAATGGTATAATGAGAATGCCCAATGAGAGTACCACGCAGGAATAATCGGCACTCAATTAAAAATCGCACTACATTTAAAAAGTTGGTTGAAAGGCTCATTGAAAGGGGAGTCATAAAAGTTAACGATTCCTCAAGGCAAGATAATATCTGAAAAGCTTATGGCGGCATTTCCCAACATATAGTTAATTAAAGGGGCCTTCAAAGTATTAATGAAGAGCATCGTGGTTTCTTTTTCCATTAGAGGCGGCTAGACTTGTACAGCGACTTCCCTCCATCTTTGAGCATATTGTCGAAAACTCTCATTTGTTCTCTTCTCTATATTCTGCAAAGTGATTCTATTAGGGGTCATATCTGTTACATGACTATACTGCTTCATGAAAGCTTGAGCTAAATCTCTCCATGAGCTAATCTTGGTAGACTCAACTAGTTATACCATTTAGACGTGATCGCTGTAAAAATAGTCTAGTTTTAATATTTATAAAAGAGTGATCGAACTTGTAGACTGACTGCAAATACGATAGAGACAAGCACACCTATCGAACAGTAGTATAGCCCAGGCAAGAATATCTTATCGAACCCAAGGAACCTAAAAGTACTACTACTCACTTTCTTTCTATTATTTAGCCTAAAATATGGAGTGATTGGCTAATTAATCTAAAACAAATGAAATATTTAAACTTAAATGCAAAGACAAAAGAACGAAACTTTAAGAAAAGACTTTGAAGAAAACTCAGTTGATAAAGACGATACCTTCGGGAAGAATCCACCTATGACTTCACTTATTATCTACCTTTTCAATTCATATGATTTCTTAACTTAGCTTGATCCGTGAGAGTCTCTAACCTATATTAAACCTTCTCTCGAAGCGAATAACGTCTAACCTTAGGTTAATTAGTGGAACTCTCGTTCTCATATAAAAACCCCTAAGAAAGCAATAAATCGATCAATGGATTCCCATATTAGGTTTCACCCTAATCCGGCAAAATCTCGTAACCCTATCTCTAGGCGCCCGATCAACTTCGCTTAATTATGCTAGATCTACTCTTAGGCAGGGTCTATTCCTCCTCCACCTAAGCACATCAGATAAATTTAAGCAACATAATTAAGAACAAACTAAGTATTTATCATATAAACCGAAAGAATTAAATAACAAAATCCGTCATAGGTTTCATCCCCTTCAGGTATCTTAAGGGTTTAGTTCATAACTAAATAAGAAAACATCTCAAGAGAAAAGATAAAACAAAACATAAGAAATCCCTAAAACCCCTAAAGGAATTAAAGAGGAGATCCTCCGTCATGAGTAGAACTCCGACTCTTCGAGATGGATCAATTGGCTATCTTCGAGACAATTTCTAAATGAGAAAGGCTTGGCAGAAAACTCTGCTCAATGATCGACCCCCTTGAATAGCCGCCTTGGGGTGTTTTTATAGACTTTTGGGATGCTTTACTTGACTCCTAAGTACTCATAATTCAGGTACAATTCGTCCTAGGTGTTTGAGTAGACTTAGGATTGCGTTTCTTGGGCTCCAAGCATCCTATTCCGAGTGAAATTGCTCTTTCCTACGGCAGGGGCATGGCTAAGGCATGCCCGTGTAAATTGAGGCTCAGCCCGTGTCTCTATTCTGTTGATTTAGGTATGGACGTGGCACGCTCATGCAAGTCGAGGGACAGGCCGTGATTCGGGTCTGTCGATTGGGGCACAGCCATACAAATAGGGGATAGCCCGTGTTGGGCTTTTTGTCGATGAGACACGGCCGTGTAAATTGGTGACAGGCTGTGTTCTAGGTGGATAGCAAGGCACGGTCGTGTGGAATAAAGCCCAGGCCGTGTCGATTTCTTGGGTTGGCCCAATTTGGTCCGTTTCAAGCCGTTTTGTGCCCTTTTCGTTCTAAGGTGCTTTCCTGAGTATAAGACATGAAAAGAAAGGATTAAGAGCACCTTTTTACATAAATCGAGGATAAATTCATCCAAAAGCATACTAAAGGTGGGATTAAAATATGTTACTTTTACGGTTTATTAGGACGCTGCCCCAGTTAGACTGTCTTGGAAGCAATGGATCAGTAATTGATCATTGTTGACATTCCCAATCATATGTCTACAGAACATAGTGATATGAGCTTCAAGACAACTATTTTTGTTGTACTTCTCAAACTCTGGCATTTTAAACTTGTAGAGAAGTACTAGATTTGAAACCAAGCTTAGATCCTTAGTATCGATCCCTCTATAATTATCAGTACTTTCCATTGCTCTGAATTTTTCTTCCAGCCATTTATATCGGACCTCTAACTACTTTTGTGAATCCATTCTTGTTCTTTCTCCTTCTGTTATATTATCTAGATCAGGAACAATGAGATTGGCACCCTCTGGAGTAAAACCTGATCCAGTTTGGGAATTCAATAGTATCCTGGCCCCAGCTTGAAACTGTTGAGGATTAATCATAACAGATGGTCTCTGCAAAGTCACTTCAGGTCTTGTTTGCACATACGGTGGGGTAAAACCAGGGGGATGTTGAGGATACTCAGAATTCTCCTCAACATTAACCATTGGACTCTTTCTTTTATCTGTAAGCCCTTTAAACAACTGCGTCATTTGAGTTATCATACTTTTCTGAGATTCCATCATTTTCTCCATCATATCCTGTTGAATATTAGCCAACTGTTCTTGCATCTGTGCTTACATCTGTTCTTGCATCTCCTTCTGTACTTGTTCCAACTTTTCTATTCTTTTATCCATTGTTTGAGTTTTCTTTCTTGTACCGTAAGGATGTGTATCTGGTAAGGTTTTGCCGGTTTCTAGATTGCTGAAATAATTTTTAATAAATTAGTGGTCTTTCTACCAATTTTAATGCATGTGATGTGATGTAATGCCAATGCATGAAATGAATGCAAAAAGAAAGAGAGATGTTGATTCTGAATTCAATTCCATTAGAAGAGATTTTCTAGAAAACAAATATCTTTACATAAAACGGATTATATATTTGGCTTTGTCCTCATCAATCTTCTTCATATCTGAATGTTGCAGTTGAATCTTTCAAATCCTCCCAAAAGATGTCTCTCTTATTTCTACTCGGCTTAATCTGGGTCGTGGTTCTCTACTCACTTATCCCTTGCGATATTAATTAGCTTCTTTAAGAAAGTTGAGGGATGATGGCTCTTCCATAGTTTTTGTCAACTTGAATCCTTCAGGCAAGGTTTTGTATTCCTTCACGGACTATCAACCTTCTTTCATTGTGTTTTACTGAGACCATGTCCAAACAACCGTATTATAATCCACTTTATCAAGAAATTCGTTTCCTTATAATAAACTTCTCTATTTAGCAATCGAATTATTAATCAACATCTCCTTTCTATGATGATGTAATGCAATGCAATGCAATGTAATGCAAACATAAACAACATAAAACATGTTAGCACAAGTAAAATAAACAACCAAAATAGATTACCTAAATGGGTGACCACTAGGATTTGACGTGGCTCTACCTAGAGTTAGCTCTTAGGATTTGCTATATGCGGTTTGGTTCTAACGAGAGGGTACTTGAACCAGCAGATTTCTCAATCCTCACCCATTATAGGCTCATATGTATTGAGTTCAGCTCAGGGGAATACATTTTCCTATAGCCATGCGGAGGTGAAAACCTCACGAAGCACATAGGCACAGATGTATCCCGGAAGTAATCCACTAGCCCATACAGAGGTGAAAACCTCATGAAGGCATAGTTTCTTACTCCCACTTAAAGGTGCGACCACAACGGTCATGCAATGCAATGCCAAAGTATTTTATGAGACTTGACATTGTAGCATAAATAAATGCATCAAAAGAAACATGATTTTTCAAAACAATCTTCCAAATTTTCAATCAAAAGGACAAAAAATAATCAATTTATGGCCTAACTCTCAACTAGTCCCCAGTGGAGTTGCCAAGCTGTCAAAACCATTTTTTTAAAATTTGAAAAATGGGAATCGACTTTAAAATAGGGATTCATCACCAATCCCTTTTGTTTAGGTGTGATCGGATCACCTATAAAAATATTTTGGTCTGCGAAATTCGAGAAAACGAGTTCAAGAGTCGGTTACGTGCAAGGAAGGGTTAACACCCTTGCAACGCCCAAAGTTGGTACCAAATTGATTAATACTGTCCTAATGTCAAAAACTTGAAAATATTTGGAAAAAAGTTCATTAAATCGGAATTGAATCTCAAGATTAACTCGTTTCAAAGGAATAAAAGTATCATACCCAGCACGTTAGGATATAACACATTTATATTCTGACACCGAGATCATCTTTGATCTTCAAAACATATACAAAGGGTATTTGGTTATTTAGTTGAACGAAAAATCAACACCCAACAAGTTAGGATGTAATTTCCCATGCTTCTAAAAACACAAATATTGCCTTGTTTTTTAAATATGCAATCTTAAAATTAGCTCGACATTCATTTTTAACGAAATAAAATATTTAGAAAGGGTTTGAATATGTTGGAATTTGAAATATAATACAAGTCTAAGATGCGTAAACATTAATCATAAAATACACACAAATTAAATATTATTTACAACAACAAGACGTAATAATTTTACAAAAATTGACCATGGCAAATTAATATAAAATCTTGGATGCTAACAAATATGTTTAAAGTAAATAAATTAAATTGATTCTGAAATTAACATCCTACTGAATTATTTAAAATAAAATAATTTATGAATGAATTTATAAAAGAACTTACACATTTAAATATACATATGTAAATATATATAAGTAATGAAATATAAAATATATGCAATCAATTTAACTATACAATAAAGTACAATATATGTATGAAAACACAAAATGATAATATATAATTGTATTTTAAAAAGAATAAATCATTAAAGGAATGCATAATATATTAGATTAAGATTAAACATTTATACAGCACCTATAAACAAAATATATAAATGCAATGTAGAAACAATTTTAGAAACACAAATTAAAACTTAATCGAAGAAAGGGTTCTAGAACATTCCTACAACGCCTTGGCTCCTCTCGCGCATGTCTCGACGCGCGCAACCGTTTGTATTCCCACGCGCATGCCCACCGTACCTCTGCCAGCGCAACCTCCGTACGAGCCACGTCCATGCCTCAGTACGCGGCCTTGTACTTGCGAAAACAACGACAAAACAATAGAGAAAACAAAGCGAAGAATTGTATTTTCATTTATTTTTAATTTTGGCCTTTAAATGGACGAAACAAACCACTGTAACGGAGGATATTTTCTGAATATAGAGAATACTGAGAAATCGAAAAACAAGAGAAAACCTTTGAAGGTCGATTTCGACTTTATTTTTTTATCGTCTACTATTTTTTAATATTATTGTTCATTTTCTATTTTATTTGTTTGAAACCTTTTATAAAAAAAATCAAAAGTAAGAGCGAGGAAACCATACCTGAGCCATCAAGGCACGTCTTCGAAGCCTTGTCTCCGTCGTCGAAGTCGAACTAAAGGCAAGGAAAATGGGGTTTCCTTTCGAAAGTCGGAGCACCAGGGCTGGTCTTCAAACGGGTCTTGAAACAGGGGGCTAGATTCCCTCTCCACGCACTGTTGGCCACCGGACATGGTGGTGGTGCGACGAGCGGCCTGACGGAACCCAAATGTCAGAAATGGAAAGGGAGAGGGAGAAGCTTTAAAAAGTTTGTTTTTTCTCTCTTGAACCAAGAATGAAATAAAATGGAATAAAATTTGAGGTTTTAAAACTTTGAATAAAACGACATCATTTGGTGGGGTGGGATTTGTGTTTTCGTTTTAAAAGGACAATTTGCACGTTTGGTCCTTTTGTTTCGTGCTGCCATTCGATTAAATCCTTTGCATATTTTCTTTGTTTTTAAATTTTTCATGAAATTTGAGTGCCATTTCAAATCAGTACAAGCTTATGCGCTGCGTTCAGATTTTTGGTTAAATTTCATTTTTAATCCTCGGTTATTTAGGCGCATCCCATTTAGATCCTAGATCCTGTTTTCATGACTTTATTTATTTAAAAATTACTCCTTTAATTTTGCTTTATTTTCAATTAAGTACCTTTTGTTTTCATACATAATCTTTGCATTTTTATCAAATTTAATTCATTTATTACCTTTTATGTAAGATATAAAACATTCATTTACTACTGTTTTAAATCGTTATTTATATATATTATTTATTTTAACTGCTTTTAATCTATTTGTTTATTCACTTTAAAAAAGGGTTTTATTATTGTGTTTATTTTAAATTCATATTAAATTATTTTATTTTAAATTTTAATATATACTAAATTCATATAGTATTCATGTTAAATATTTTCTTCATGTTATTTACTTTGAATATTCATATATGTATATATTAGTGAATTTAAATTATTTTAAACTTTTACTTATCTTAAAAATTATTTTACGACTACTTATTTTAAGATATTGTATATTAATTATTTTGATTATTTCACACATATCTTGTCTTTAAATAATGTTGTATAATATTGGTTTTATTGGTTTTATTTTACATTTGTTTTTTGTGTGTAATATCTTGCTCCATTCTCTTCAATTGCTAATGTTAAAATTGTGTTGCATGATTATTGCTATTGTGTGAATCATAAATTGTTAATTTGCAATTATTAATTATTTGTGATTCATGATCGTAATATTTTGTGTGTGCATTATTATTGCTTTGTGTATTAGTATTCCATTGTATCTTATGAAAAACGTAGTGTTTTAATGTCATTTCAGTGTTAAGATCATAAGGCAATGCTTGTGTTTAGGGGTTTCGAGAGAATCGTGCTCTAACTTACTGAGTTCCGATTCTCTTCGTTTAAAACCTATTAGCCGAGTATCCTTTCTCTCTTAAATTAAAATACATGTTTTCAAATATAAAAACTTATTCTAGAGGAGTTGAGATATTGCGCCCTAACTTACTGAGTGTGATATCTTATCATCTCGAGATAAGAATTTCAAAAGAACAGAGGCAATATTCCGTATTTGGGAATTTTGAGAAATAGTGCCAACTTATTGGGTTGCAATTTTTCATTTGACCCAAATAATGGAATATCCTTCTTATTTTTAAATGTACGAGTATTGAGTGTCGAAGGATAAACTTAATTTCAAGAATATAAGATGTGGTGCCATAACTTACTGAGTACGACATTTTATTTCTTCGAAATAAGAAGCTTTGGCATCCAATATGATTCTGCCCAAATACATATCAAGTAAATGGATCGTGATATAGAATCTTTTCAAATTTTCGACATCAGGACATTAGTTAATCAATTCGGTACCAATTTTGGGTGTATCGATGGTGCTAACCCTTCCTCGTGCGTAACCAACTCCCGAGCCTTTTTTTTTGGATTTCTTAGACCAAAATTATTGTTTTAATAAATCAAAATGTTTTATTAAAATAATCTATCTTAAGTTGATTCGATCACACCTCGAATAAAAGATCGGTGGCGACTCCATTTCCATATTTTTTAAAGTCGATCGCCATTTTTCCAAACCTTCGATTAAAAAAATGGTTTCGACACCTATTGTATTTAGGTATTTTAGAGAGTTATATGCTTATGGTAAGAAATGATAATGGTTAAGTTAAGTAAGGTAATGGCATTCAGTTATAAGGAACTTATAAGTTAAATTATTTATACTCAGTGTAATAAACCAATTGTTTTAAAAGCTTGAATGGTTGAATGCTATA
Source organism: Gossypium rotundifolium (assembly GCA_025506655.1). Taxonomy (NCBI): domain Eukaryota; kingdom Viridiplantae; phylum Streptophyta; class Magnoliopsida; order Malvales; family Malvaceae; genus Gossypium; species Gossypium rotundifolium. Next base: position 18,903,255 of record CP106734.1, read on the forward strand.
ATATAATTGCTTAAGAATTACCAAGCTAGTAAGCTTACTTTGTGTGTGTTCATTGTTCTGTTTTATATATTTCAATCAAGCTACAAGCTCAGAGGATCGTCACCAAAGCCATCCCCACTATCGACCTATTTTGGTACCTTTTTAGCTAAAATTTTTATGTCCAAGGCATGTATAGGCTAGCTTAAGTTTTAAATGGTATTTTGTGGAATGGATTGACAATGATGCTAGTTTGGCATATATATATAATTGGTCATATTATAAGTTTATTTGGTAACTATGTTATATAGCATGTGTATATAATACTTTGATTTTATGGCTTGATTTGGGAATGATGTGAATGGCTTATAATTATTTCATTTTTGATAATCTTGATGCTTGGTATGACTTGGCTTTGAGTATGACTATAAACTCACTTAGAAATAGGATATATGGAATAATATATATACTTGACTTTGTATTGGTTGTTTTGATTCATTTGTAAAGGCAATGTATGCACATATATATGTTTGAATGATTTACAAATTAGGTACGGTTGGTGAATACAAAAGTAATGAATAAGTTGTATAAATATTTGTGGCTCAATTATGCGCATGCAGACAAATTTAAGTGTGCATTGGTTCGATAGAGTGTTGGATCTATTTGAATTTGGTATGACAAATGTACATGTGATCTCATATATGTTTATTTAAATGCCATGATTATTACATAGTTAAGAACTAAGTATGTGCATCTGTATATTCGGTTAAGGTGACCTAAATTACTAAATAAATAGAACCATTTTGTCAATTACTACAATGACCCATTTGGAGTATATATTTATATATGTGAACAATCTTACAATAGTTAGTTAATTGAATGAAGCATGTTTTAAATCATCTTTTATAGATGTTGTTGGTTTAGTTGTCTGAGCAAGTAGTATATAAATAAAATATAGTAATTGGGGCTTTTGTTAATTACATTGTTGTGTGTTATGAATAAATGTTCATAGCATGTTCGGCTTACATTCTTTGATGATTATGCCGTATATGACTTAGGTTTAGTATGGTAATTATGTTTTAAGAAATTATATGCAATACACATTTACATGCATATGTGATCGTTTTAATTTACTTGGATTATTATATAAGAATGTTCATTTAAGACTTAAGTGATTTATTAAAAGTTGTGACATAAAAAGTAATGATCCGTAATCCCTAATCCGGTGACGGATACGAGTTAGGGGTGTTACAGCTTTGGTACTTTGGGATTGAATTAAATTCATAATTGAAATGAAATGGATTGATTTTGTAAATCATGAAATATATTGATTATGAATATATGTGTATTAAGAAAAATGTGATTATTATCAAATTGAATATGTGCTTATATGTGATGATATACATTCATGAAATTGAGATATTGGTTGTATTGAAAAGTGAAATGAATCCCTATTAATTGTATTGGGCTAAGTCAGATATAGATGGCATGTCATAGGATAGGAAGAGTTCAGAGATTACTTCGACCTCGAGTCGATGAGGCACTGGGTTCCAATTTGCTTCATTTAATTGATGAGACACTGCGTGTCAATTTATATAGTGCTGGGTGTAGTTATTACTTCGGGTTTATCCGATGAGGCACTGGATGCCAAACTTGTGTGTTGGTTGGATCCATGTATCCGTCCAAGTCTGTGTCGTGTTAATAGGGGAAAGTAAAATAATAATTTATCTGATTGGTATTGAAATGGAAAAGATGAGAAATGAATATAAGATGAGAAAATATTGAAATGGAAAAAATGAGAAATGAATATGAGATGAGAAATGAGACACAAAATGATGAATTGAGATGTGAAACTTGAATAAATTCAAGTATTGATCAAATATATGAATCATGCCATTGCATGAAATGATGTATTCAAATGTTAAATGAAATGTCATTGATATATACTTATATATTTGAACATGTGAAAATCTTAGTAGACGTGAATAAGGAATGAGCAAAAATTATACTATTGAATTGAAACACATTATCATAGCTTACTTGTTTTATTTTGCATTTTAAATACTTATATCAATTTTATGTTATTCGGAATATAAAAATACCACTAAGTTTTACTCAGCGTGCAGTTTTGTTTTCCGTACACAGGCTAGGTACTGTTCGATTTATCGCCGACTCAGCATCAAATCACAAATCCGAGCTCAAGTGTGGTGATATTTCATTTTGTAATGGTATGTACCTAAGGATTCTTTTGTTGATATTGTCTATAAGGTGTGGTTATCTTAGTTGCTATTGAAATGATGCTTAAATGAGTTTATGGTTGTGGTTGAGGCTACATTGGTATGTTAGCCTAGTTTACATTTGGGATGTGTTTGATTAAAGTTTAGTAGCTTCAATAGCTAAGTGATAGTCCAATTATGGTAAATGTGAATATGAATAAAAGTCTTGAATGTTTGATATGTTGTTGATGTATTTAAACATATAAAATATAGTACCAATGAGGGTACATTGGTTTGGCATATTAAGTGATGAATTTGGTGTATTTTGGGCATGTTTAATCGTGTTTTGAATAGGTTAAATGATTGGTAACTGAGTTGCTTGGTGCCCAAGTAAGTAGGAAATGGTAAACTTGAGTTTTACGGTACTTTTAGGTGCACACGGCCTGGCCACACAGGCGTGTGTCACACACGGGCAACAAACATGGACATGTGTCACACACAAGCAACACACATGGGTGTGTGACCCAAGTCAGAGAGTTACACTACTGCCACACGAGCGTGTGACCCCTAAAATTAATTTTTTTGTAATTATTTCCTAAACTTCCAAAATTATTTCAAATTAGTCCCTGCCTATTTTTAAACTACTTTTAGGGTCCCGTAGACTTGTAATAGGGGCTGTAAGAGTAACTTTTACTATGAATTGGGGTGAATTAGCAAACCTCAATTAAGTGCATTCCACTAACGTCATCGAATATAAAATAAAAAGATAATCGTAGATGGAGTATGGACCAATATTCTGATGCTAATAATTGGAATAGTCTTGTATGTATCCAAATTCTGACATTCAAGAAGGGATAAATAGTGATAAGAGTGTAGACAATGGAAGACCAAGTTTAACTTTGCATAGCATGTTCGATTGTATAATATTCTATTATGATATAATTTGATTGTTTGTGACCTGCCCTGTATATTATATTGTTAATGGCTAGTATGTATATGTGTAATTATGATTGATTAATTGTTTGAAGTGTTAGTAATGCTCATGACCCTAATCCGACGACAGAGAGGGGTTAGGGGTGTTAAACTTGGTGTCATGACACTGCCTTTCGAATGGGGATATTGTGGCTGCGAAGTCCGGTGTTGTGGCACCACTCCTCGATGTCGCGATGCAGCAGTCGTCCTTCGTATTCTAAGCTTGAAAATAGTGTCATACACATTAAATGAAGCCATTAAATCATCCCTAGGTCTATGATGGCCCATTAGATCATGACATCACTCAAAATTACGAAAAAAGCGCTTATTTTGTATAAATTAAACTTACGATGACGAAAACAAAAAACAATACAAAAGCATGTAAAAACACTAGAAAATAAGCTCGTTAAGTGCGGAAAGACCTTAATTTGTTACAACGAATTGTGGCAGATGAAACAGTAAATCAAACAAATCAAAATAAACATGTTTGTAAGCATTAAATGAACTTGTTTACAGATAGTAAACCAACCAAACAAACAAAATAAATAAAAATTTAAATATAAAAATTGAGGGAAAATATTATTAAAGTATTTTTCATAAAAAATATTATTTTTAAATAAACGAATTAATAAACAAGCTAATCCATGAACATAAATGTACAGAACATATTTTTATTCAAACTCATTCATTTAATAAATGAACATAAATTATTTGTTCATACTCATTTATTTAATTAAATAAACAAAATTGTACGAACAATTCACGATTAGCTCGTTGAATGTTGTACTCGTTTACAACCCTATAAATAACTAACATAAAAATTTTTATAGCAAGATTTTGTTATTATCTTTTCATTATTGATTTATTTTATTTTATTTTCAATATGAATATTCAATTTTAATAATTAATTTAATTTAATGTGAATTTTATCTTTCGGTTCTTATAAATGTCATATTTGAGATTTAATAAACAATTCTGTAGAAAAGAAAGTCATACTGGCGCCAAAGATTCCGTTATTTTATATTGATTCAAAGCTTATAAAAAGATCTTATAGATCATAACGTTCCCATCAACTATAAACAACAACAACAAAAACAAAGGATAATATCATATAATACTCTTTAATATTTTGTAAAATAATGATATTTAATATACTATTTTTATTATATTGAGGGCGTCCTTTTGAATTACATGATTATTATTTTAATAGTTAGTTAGTGTAGAGATGTTAGTGATTGATATTAAACTCGTACGCTGCACAATGCAAAATATTTTATCACTAGGATATTGGGAAGTTTTGAACCCATATTTGTTATCTATATCTTGATACCTGCGAATCTGATTTAAAGAATTAAAATAAGATATAAATCTGGCATGATACCACAAAAATAATACAAACACGTCATGCATTTGTAATCATAAATTATTATATTAAATATTCTATGAATATATATAATTACTTTAGTAACATTAACTCATAAAAGTATAGCACAATTTAAGGAATTGTCTACATCTAAATAGTCTTTTCGTTGTAATCATACCAACAATAATATGGATCTTACCAAAATTTAGAAGCTAAGTGTGTTTGGGCAAGAGTAGCATTAAGATGGATGATCTCTAGAAAGTCTTCATGTTGTGCTTCTTTTTTCTCGTTTAAGCTTATGTTCAATCTTTAAATATTTTGAATCCTAAGTTGTGGTCTATTGGTCCCATGTTCATATTTCCTATGAATAACTTAAGTTCAAATCATCATTCTACCAAAAAAAAAAAAAAAGTCTATTCTTAATGAATTGCTATTAAATATAATGCACTCGATTCTAAATTTAAAAGAAAAAGTTTGTCATGCTAAACTTATGGAATAAATATCAAAGTTATACATGAACTTTGGTTTAAGGTATAATTTTATACATTAATTTTAATCCTATGCGTTTTATAAATGAAATTTTGATTTGACCTAATTCTCACAAATTATTAACACAACTATGATATACCATCATTTTATGTTTCACACATAATAATTTTTTTAAAAATACTTTCCTTTTTTTAATGATTAGAATTAGAAAAATTTGACAAATTTTGTAAATGTTGATGGCTAAATTTGTTGAATTTTTTATCTTTAAGATCAAATTGATAGAATGTGTTGTTATTAGGCCAATAAAAAAGCCTACGTCAGCTTGCCATCACTCATCTAACTGCAATTAATGGGATAGTGACTAAAAATTTTAAATTCAAAACATTAAGTGATTAAATCGAAAAAATTAATAATTGAGTGACCAAAATAAAACCAAAAGCATAGTTAAGTAATTATTTTTATAGTTTACCCAATTTTTATTTAAGGTTTATTATAAGAGTAAAATGAGTAATTTAGTAGTCCGAAATATACTTGAATAGACATAATAAGAATTTAAATTTTTTTTTGAGTTACAGTACAATTTTAACTCAGTTATAAACATCTCTAATTTATTACGCATGTTATTAAATTTTAAAAGTCGTTGTAGTAAAAAATATGTAAATATTATGAATCAAACTTTAAACAAGCTTATATATTTATAGTTTTGTATTTATTTAAATCAGCTTTTAAAATGGTCCAATAGAGGCCATTTGAATTATAATGTAACTAATCTAGAAATAAAAAATGTAGGTATCCTCAATCATTACAACTAGTTTAATGAGAAAATAGGTCAGAGGGAAATGTTTCCAATAGCAGCTACAATTTTCATTTTTTATATAAACCCCTCTGAAATGGGAATGGATTATCAGCTTGAAACGTTTTGCCTTAAAAATCCTGTCCTTCAAAACAAATGGAGCTTCCTTTTCCCTCCTTGCTGATCGTGCTTTCTTCCTTTCTCTTATTGTCAGTCGTAGTTAAAATAGTAATGAAAATGAAAACCATTGATTCAACCAAGAAGCTGCCACCAGGGCCATGGAAATTACCCTTTATAGGCAACCTACATCAGCTAGTTGGCTCACTACCTCATCGAATTCTCAGAGATTTGGCCAATCAACGTGGACCCTTAATGCACCTACAACTTGGTGAAATTTCCACCATCGTTGTTTCATCAGCAGAAATTGCCAAAGAGGTGATGATAACACATGGTATTATCTTTGCTGATAGACCTTATGTGGCCGCTTTGGATATTCTGACTTACGGTTCTAGGGACATTGCCATGGCACATTATGGCAATTACTGGAGACAAATACGAAAAATTTGTACTGTGGAGCTTTTAACAGCGAAAAGAGTGCAATCATTCGAATCATTCAGACGAGAGGAAGTCTCAGCTCTTGTGAAATCTATATCTTCAAACCAAGGATCGCCAATCAATCTCAGCAAGAAAATATTTTCCTTGACATATAGGATTACATCAAGAGCAGCATTCGGTAACGTATGCAATGATCATGAATTATACTCATCAGTTGTGGATGAATTAGTAAAGCTGGGTTCTGGATTTAGACTGGCAGACATGTATCCGTCTTTTAGAGTGCTTGAACGAATTAGTGGATTGAGACAGAAAGCTGATGCCCTGCTTCAGAAGAGTGATAAGATACTTCAAGACATCATTAATGAACACAGAGCCGGTCTGGAGAGTGAAGTAATAGGTGAAGAAGCCAAGGAAGACTTGGTTACTGTTCTTTTAAAGATTCAACAACTTGGTGGTCTTGAATTTCCCTTGATGGACAAGGAAATCAAAGCAATCATTTGGGTTAGTATGTCCCTTTTTCCATTTTTGAGTTAATATATAGATTGGTTCCTCAAATATGCTTCTCTTGCTTGAAGTAACGTTGGCTCATAATCTCTCAGGATATCTTTGGTGGAGGGGGCGAAACATCATCAACAAGCGTAGACTGGGCAATGTCAGAAATGATGAAAATCCAAGGGTGTTTAAAAAGGCACAAAATGAGGTAAGACAAGTCTGCCATGGAAAGGGAGATGTGGACGAAGCAAGTATTAAAGAATTACAATACTTAGCATTAGTTATCAAAGAAACCTTGAGGTTACACCCTCCATTTCCTTTGTTACTTCCAAGAGAAAGTCGAGAGAATTGCGAAATCAATGGCTACCAAATTCCTTCCAAGACTAAAGTCATAATCAATGCATGGGCTATAGGAAGAGATCCTAAGCACTGGAGTGAAGCTGAAACGTTTTATCCTGAAAGGTTCCTCAATAGTTCCAGTGATTTCAAAGGAACAGATTTGGAATTTATCCCATTTGGTGCAGGAAGAAGGATTTGTCCAGGCATATTATTTGCACTTCGTAACATTGAGCTGCCTCTAGCAAAATTGCTTTACCATTTTGATTGGGAGCTTCCTAATGGAATGAGGCATGAAGATTTAGATATGACTGAAGCCTTCGGCGTGACTATGAGTAGGAAAGATGATCTAATCTTAATTCCAACCAATCGTATCAATGAATCTACCGAATAACATTTGTCTTTGGACTATTTACTGTTATCGAAATAAGGATGTTTTTATTGTCACAATAATTTGTGCTTTCAGCACTAAGAACGTGAGGATCAAATTCCGAGAGGAACATGTTTTAGGTTGTCAAATTTGTTTTTGTTCCGAGTTCAAACTCAAGTATCTATCTTTCAATTCATGGTTATACAAAAACATTACTCTTCATTTCAATCTCGCTAATTTTACTAAAAACACATACAACAGTTATTTTCTCTGATGTTCTCTCCCAATTTTTACAAAAGAGTAGAATCATTTAATTAAACTGAAAAAAAAGAATGGTCTAATCTAATCACGAAGCAATAAGCATCATGAATTATAAACATAATTATTTTTATAATTTTTAATAACTTTGATGTGATTATGACACTTAAAATTTTATAAAGTTATATAAACAAGATATAGATAAACAAACAATTCCAAACTTTTAATTTAAATTTAAAGCATATTAGTTTGATTTTTAAGTTTAATTTTATCACGTATGAGTCAAATTTATATTTATTAGGTTTTATTATTTATTTATACCGAACTTTGGATATGTTTTAAGTATTTTAAGTTATTTAAGAGTTTTAAGTTTGTTAGTCAATAAGAAAATTTAATTTAAAACTACTTCTTAATTAGATTATTTGGAGTTTTAATATGTTTGAGAGTTTTATTTAGATATACTTAGCTAACCTATATAGGTCTCTTCATTGTTCAATAGATACACAATTGTTTCTTCATTAATAAAATTTTCAAGTCTTGAAGTTAGTTTCTTCATGCAAGATTGCTTTTTTTTTTTTTTTAAATAGTTTTCTTCTCGATTTTGTTAAAGGAGTCGGGAGAATTCGTTCTTCTTCCTTCAATTTGCCAAGGATTATTTCTTAAAGGGTTGATTAGAGTTATTAATTGAGTTTGTAGAGGTTTATATCTCAAAAGGTTGAATTGGATACTTATCCATCTATCCATCATATCCATCTGCTTATTCGATCCATCTTCCCCTTTTTTGTAACACCCGGATTTTGGCATTAAAGGTTTTGAGATTTGTAGGTATGGTCAGTGGCTAGATCAAACATTTGAGTTTGTTTCCACATTCTAATGTAAGAATAGGCTTGTTGGTCTATTGGTTGATTGTGTGTTATTTTAACTTAGGGTTTTGGGTTCGAGTCCTCATACATGCTTTGAGGAGTTTTTTTTGCACTTTCAATTTGTTTATAGTGTGAAATATTTATTTATTTTTAAATTAGTTAGTTTTTATTTGCTAGATTTTTGTTCCACGTTTTTTTCCCTATTCTTCCTTAAACATTTTTTTTGGCTTTTCTCTCTCTATGTCCCCCTTTCTCTTTTGATTCTGTTCTCTTCGCATTGTTGTTGGTGACTTTGGGAACTGCCAAAAGGGTATTTCATTCATTTGGGTTTCGAGATTGGAATTGGGGTTGGAGGAATCGATCATTTTGGGTGTTGTTCTCACAAATCAGGTGTGGGATTCAAACCTCTTTAAATTTATTTGCGAACTGTTGATTTGCTGTGGAATTCGGTGATCTTTTTGTATGTTTTGGTAATTGAGCAATTGAGGCTCATGTCATTTATAATTCCCTGAAATTTTGTGTGTTATGCTTGGTTTATGGAATGTCATGATTGCAAGTCTATTTAGTGACTGGAAAACTCGATTTTCAAGTTATTTGTGGGTGATTTTGTGACCACATGGGCATGTGTCAGTTCACACGGGCGTGTGGAATTAGAAATTAGGATTTTTGGGCAAAATTCGTGCTACACGGTCATGTGGCTAATTTGGGGATTTTAGTCGATTCTTTCACGGCCGTGTCCCAGGGGTACATGGGCTTGTGTATTTGGGAATTAGGGTTTTAATGATTTGGTGCCACACGACTGCGTGGTTAATTTGGGGATTAGGGATCTCACACGGGTGTGTCTTAGACACACGGCCTTGTTTGGTGGGCTCATAGGTGTGTGGGACCTTTACACGATCGTGTCTGCCCTATAACATATTTTAGCACAAATGGACAATGAGTTACATGGCCTGTTCACACGGGCATGTGCTCCTTCACACGGGCGTGGGCCCCTCCACAGGGGTGTGTAGACCCCTCATACGGCCTAGGCACCTCCACACGGCCAGATTACACGGCCATGTGGAGTTAGAAATTATGGTTTTGGGGCAAATTTTCGTGCCACACAGCAAGTTTAGTCGATTCCCACACGGTCGTGTCCCAGTGGTACACCGGCGTGTGTATTTGGAAATAGGATTTTAATGATTTGGTGCCATATGGCTTGGCCACACTGGGTTTAAGGATCTTACACAGGTGTGTCTTGGATACACGGCTGTGCCTGGTGGGCACACGGGCGTGTGGACCTTCACATGGCCGTGTCTGCCCTGTAACTTATTTTAACACAAATGGACAGAGAGTTACATGGACTCTTCACATGGGAGTATGCTCTTTTCACACGAGTGTTTGCTCTTTCACATGGGAATAGTCCCTTCCACGGGGGTGTGTAGACCACCGACACGGCCGTGTGGCCCTATCTTGCCAATTTTTGTACGATGTCGATTTAGGACTTAATTGTGTTTCCATATGTTTTGACTCTTAGCTAAGTCTTAGTAAGGGTGTTCATAATCATAACCTTAATTAAGCAATTCATTTGAGTGTTATTTGATGTTACGATCCAACTGAATTTGAATTTGGGTAAGTGAGCGTGCTTATTTCTGATTCTATTTGATCGGTGTGTGAGTGTTTGTATGTGGTGCGCATTCTGTGACAACACGAGGATTCTGTAATTGATTGACTGGATATGAGCTCTGTGTTTGTGTGACTGCTTGGGAATTGTGTATTTTGATACTGCACGCTTGTTTGCATATATACATTTGCATGAAATATTTGGGTTTTAGTTGTAAAGAGAAGGAAGTTTGTGTTTTGTTCTGATTTGGTAGTTTAAACTGCAAACCATCAGTATAGCGATTTACCACATAGTACTACACATATGTCAGCTTTGCTGTATATTAATATCTGAGTGACCTAGTCCACATACGTGGTGTGTAGGGTTGGATGGGCCTATTAAAGTCCTATGTGGTGTGCATGGTTGGTTGAGCTTCATATAGCTCGTTTGGGGTGTGAACGGGGGACGGAGAGGTGTTTGGCTGGATGGGTGAGATTATTTTCTAACATGTGACATATCATCTGAATCTGTGTATATATTGTTGGTCTGATTGTTGGGAGTTCTAGTACTGTTTGGTATTAGAAATATAACTTTGCTTCTGTGGTTAAGTATTGTATGTGCTTGAAATTTTGTAAGCAAATTTTGTAAGCACGGTCTGTATGATCTGAGGTATGATTCGTATGCATATATCTAACCATATATGGGTTGTATCTTTAGTTCCTTGTTTTTACTTCGGTTTAGACTCATACTGAGCTCATGTAGCTCACCCCATAGTCTTTTCCCTTTTTCAAGTACGTTCGTTTTCTGTAGCTGGACTTAGCATGTGGAGGTCTCGAAGCATCACTTTTTTAAATAAAAAAAGCTATTAAGGTGTTTTTGTAAATCTAAATTTTTAATAAACGATTTTGGATTGTCAGTTCTATTGTAAACACTGTGGTATGAATTTTTTGTTCTACACACGTAAGCGTTATTTAGATTGAACTTTTTGCAATATCAAGAATTTGATAGCCGAGAATTTTTATGCAACTTAACTATTGTTTGTTTTCTAGCTATGTAAAAAAATTTTCTCACGATCACTTCGGTAATCAATGTAATCTTCAAGATTCGGTCTAAACTTCTAGGCTGGGTTTTGGGGCGTTACATTTTTATTTTATTGTTTATTTATTTTTTATTTTAAATATTTATTCTTTATTCTTAAGTTTCTATATAAGTTATTTTTTTGTTTTCCTAAATTAGTTTGATTTCTTCTTTTCAAGTTAGTTCCGAATTTTTCTTTACCAAATCGAACAACTTAAATACGATCTTGGTTTGCCGCCACCTTATCAATATTATTTGCACTTCCTAACATTGAGTTGTCTCTAGCAAAATTGTTTTACCATTTTGATTGGGAGCATCCTAATGGAAAGAGGCATGGAAATTTAAATATGACTCAAGCCTTTGGTGTGAGAATCAGTAGGAAAGATGAGCTAATATTAATTCCAAACACTCGTATCAATGAAGCTACTGAATAACATTTTTTCTTCTCACCATTTATTGTTATCCAATAAAGATTTTTTTTTTTTGTCGCAATAGTTTGTGCTTTCAGCACTAAGAACGTGAGGATCAGATTCCGAGAGGAACATGTTTAGGTTGCAAAAGTTTCCGTTTCGAGTTCCTCCTCAATTATTCAGTTCATGGTTATAAAAAAAAACATTACGCTTCATTTCAATCTCGCTAATCTTACTAAAAACACATATAACAGTTATTTTCTCTCTCTCCAATTTTTACATACAAGTAAAATAAATTAATTTAGATGAATAAAAGAATGGTCTAATCTAGTCATGAATCAGCATCATGAATTATAAATATAATTTTTAATAAATTTGATCTAATTATAACACTTAAAATGATATAAAATTATATAAACAAGATATAGACAAACAAACAGTTTCAAACTTTTAATTCAAGTTTAAATCATATTGGGTACGATTTTTAGACTTAATTTTTATTATGTATGAGCCAAATTTGAATTTATTAGGTTTTATTATTTATTTATTCTGAATTTTGAATATTATTTAAGTCTTTTGAGTTATTTAGGAGTTTTATGTTGCTTAGTCAACAAGAAAGTGTAGTTTAAAAATACTTCTTGTTTAGATTATTTAAAGCTTCAGTATATTTGGGAGTTTTATTTGGATGCACTTAGTTAGCCTATATAGGCCTCTTCATTGTTCATTAGATACACACTTGTTTCTTCATTAATAAAGTTGTCAAGTCTTGGAGTTAGTTTCTTTGTGTAAGATTGCTTTCTTGTTATTTTTAGAAGCAGTTTTCTTCTCTATTTTTTTTAAGGAGTTGTGAGAATTCACTTTTCATCTTCAATTTGCCAATGATTATTTCTTGGAGGGTTGATTAGAGCCACTAATTGAGCTTGTTGGAGTTTATATCTCATAGGGTTCAATTGGACTCCTACTCATCTATCCATCATATTCATCGGTTTATTCGATTCATCTTCCACTTTTTATTCTATAGGCTTTTCACTTTTGAGAAATCAAACAAGAATAAAATATGAAGAAAAATTACCCTAGTCATCAAATCCCGAATCTTGAAAAACAAAATCCCTCTCTCAAAACAACATTCTCTCTTTTTATTCTTTTTGGTTACACCTATTAGGGTTATAATGGCCTTTTAAATAGGTTGATATTAGAGTTCTAATATGACTGGAATATCCCTAGAATAATCAGAGTTTGACTGGGAAAAGTAACCCTGTTGAAAGTGATAAATGCTAAAAGTAACATATTTTAGCCTCATTCTTAATGCATTTTTGGATGATTATTCGATGTAAAATGGTGAATTTTGATGCTCCTAAACATTTAAATTCATGTTTCTATACTTAGGAGAGCATTTGGGAGCAAAATGAGCGAAAAATGAAAAATGAAAAATCGAGCAAGTTTCAAGAGCCACACGGTTTGGACCCTTACACACAGGCTGGGCACATGGTCGTGTGAGCCACACGGACTGCCATACGGCCATGTGCCAGACCGTGTGGATTTAGCAAACTGCACATCAAAAACGTGAAAAAAATGTAATTTTTAGGCTTTTCGGGCATTCTAAGACCTATATATACCAAATATAACAAGAGGGGAGTAAGCCGTCATAGAATACTCAAGAAAACAACTTGGGAAACGCCATTGCAACCGATTCTAAAGCAGATTTCCATCAAGATTGAAGATCTCCTTTTGATTTTTTTGAATTTTGTTATGGATTTTCTTGTTTTTTTATACTATCTTTGAGATGTTTTTATTTGCGATTATGAACTAATTTTCTAAATACCTATGGGAGATGAACCCTATGATGAATTTTGTCTTTTGATTTCTGTTTTACGCAATAAATACTTGGATTTTATTCTCAATTTTGTGTGCTTAATTCTTGGTTTAATATTTCTGAACTATTAATCTATGTTTGATGTGCTTGAATAGATGAGGAAAAGTCTCTGTTTAAGAGTAGATCTAGCATAATTGAGTAGAGTTGCATGCAATCCTAAAAATAGGATGACATAAATCTATCAGATTAGAATCAAATCTAATAGAGGGTTCCATAGATTGATTTAATGCAATAATAGGGGCTTTAATTAGAAAGAAATTTAAATTAATCAACCTAGAGTCAGTTGCTATTAGTCTTGAAAGAGATATTAGCATAATTTAGGGATTTCTACAAATCAAGATACTAAATGAAGAAATTATTTAACTCATATTGATAATGACATATGAAGTCTAGGTGAATTCTTTCCTGGGTATTGTTTCGCTTCTTGTTTGTTAATCGTTTGTTTTCCTGATTTATTCTTTGCAGTGTTATTTAGTTAATTAATTTAGTTAATTTTAGTTTTAATCAATCACTCCAATTTTCGGTTAAATAATAGAAAGACGGTATTTACTAGTACTTTCATGGGAACGATATTTGTGCTTACCGTAGCTATACTATTAATTGATAAGTGCATGATGTGTCTCTAACTAACTACGATCACAATAAAAGCAAGCGCACCTATCGTTTAATAGTATAGTTATGGTAATACCGAAATATCGTATCCACAAGGACCAAGAGTGCTAGTAATTACTATCTTCTTATTATCTAGCCTAAGATTTGGAGTGATTTCTTTTAAACTAAAATTAATTAAAAGCACGACTGAGAATGAATTGGGAAAATACTTTTAGACAACTATATGAGAGAGGCAATACCCAATGAAGAATCCACCTAGACTTCACTTATTACTTTTGATTCATACGATTTATTCACTTGATTTAATCTGTAATTTGATTCCTAATGAGATATTATAGATATTAGTATGGGATATTATCTTTTAGCAATTTAATTCCTACATAACTACTACTGTATAGATATGTAACAGCCTGTTTTTAGTCAAATCGAAACAATGGTTTTGGGACCACAAATCCAAAGTCAAAATAATTATTTTATTATTATTTTAATGTTTACAACATGATAAAATAATTGTGTGAAAATTTTGTTAAGAAATTTTATCGTTTAAGTGCTTAATTTGATAAAAAGGACTAAATCGCATAAAATGCAAAAGTGATGTTCTATTAGCTAAAAGTATTAAATGGCTATGAAATTAAATAATGGATGTCCTTATGTGGTAATTAACCCATTTTTATTATGATTGGACAAGTATGGCCATTAATTAGGTGATTTAATGGTTTATTATTAAGGTTAAATTTGTAATTTGGTTATTAAGATTAATTAAATAAAACAAACAAAATTTTTAGTGCTTTCATCTTCTTCATTGCTGAAATTGAAAAGAAGAAAATCCATATTTTAGGGTTTGAAGCTTCGGTCACTTGCTAGCTTAATTGTAAGTTCTTTTTTGTTCCATTTTTAATGATTTCTATGTTTTTGAGATCGTTGCAGCTTAGTCTAGCTAGCCCAGGGACTAATTTGTAAAACTATTAAAGGTTTAGGTTTTTTCCATTGATGAATCTATGTGTGTTTTGATGTTTGATTTTAATAAATTCATGCTTTGTGAATTGAGATGGTTCAAACATATTTGGTTGTTGATTTGAATTGATGAATTGTTGGTGCCAATGAGGGCATATTGGTTGTATGCTAAAATGATTAGGTGAATTGGTATTTTGGCTTTGAAATATGCATGTTTTGTGTTGGTTTGAATAGCATGAAATTACATTATAGGTCACTTCAGGAAATGGTATGAAAGCTTACTTAAATAGGTTATTTATGCTGCACGCAGGATACCACATGACCATGTGTCACACACAGGAGGTTGACACAACTGTGCATGCTACAAGTTCAAGGTGATTTTTAGTTCACATGAACGAAGAGAGTTACACGGCCTAACGACACGGTCGTGTGATATTGAGTTACATGGTTTGGCTAAACGGCCATGTTTTGAAGCCACACGGGCTGAGCTCAATCACACGGCCTGGCCACACGGTTGTGACCCCCATTTTCACTTTTTATTTAATTTTTTTAAAAGTTTCTGTTTAGTAAAGAATTGTTCCTGTTTATTTTAAATGTTTCATATGTTTGATTTAGGCTGAATATGATTAATTACCAATGAAATGATTGTAGTTGAATTATGAAATGAATTATTTGGTTTTTTACAATAGGATAGTGCACAATGTTAATGTTTTACATTAGTAATACCTTATAGCTCGAGTCGAGTGACCGGACTAGGTATAGGGTGTTACAATATTATTATGAGATATTATCTTTTAGCAATTTAATTCCTATGTAACTACTATTGTATATATATAAATATGCGATTGAGGTCTATCAATAAAATTTAAGAGATTACCATATTCTTGTCAATAGTGTAAAAAAAGATTATCGTATTAGAAAACTACACTAAGTTTAATCCCCAGAAAAGATTAAAGTAGTCACAAACAATCTCACTTTATTATTTCATCCACAACAATTAAGAGTCTCGACCCTTGCATATGTTACTGAATGTTGCTCTTGATGTGATCCCATATGTCATGGACAATATCTTCTTGGTAAGATTGATTGGCGACCCTTGGTTTGAAGATGTTGAAGTTAGTTTCCATCCAACACATGCAACAACAAAGAAGCAGCACATGCAACTCGTGCTAAGGAGTCAGCAACTGGAGCCTTTGAATGCTGTCCAAAATCAACGTATTTTGTTACTTTAATTTTAAAGTTTGTAACTTAGTTTTTTTAGGACTTAGTTGATAAATCTTTTGATGTAATTAGGTGGTGATTGAGCTGATAAATCAACTTTTTTATGTGTACAAGTTAAGTTTTACTTGTTACAAAGCTTAATTAGTGGTAGTAGGTATTGGTTAGGTTACCATACTAATTTTGACAAGCTAATAGCTTGGTTTATGTATTGGCATTATGCCATTTTTTCAATTTGAATGAAATCTTAACAAGTTTCCTTCCATATGCTCCATTTTTCTTAGCTTTGCTTTGTTTTCTGTTTTGTTTTCTACTTTATTTCTTCTACAATTCTTGAGCCTTGCTGCTCAAGTTTCAGCTGATCAAGTTTGCTTGCTGTTCATAACACCAACAATTGGTATTTAGAGCTCCTTGTCTTAGTGGACCTGTCAAACCATGGCTTCATCAGGCTTCTCACCAGCTGCACCACCAGTCTTCAATGGAGAGGGCTTTCACATTTGGATGGTCAAAATGAGGACCTACCTCTAGGCATTTGACCTATGGGAGGTGATCGACTCAGATGTCGAGCTAGAACCTCTCAGAGCCAACTCAGCAGTGGCTTAGATCAAGCAACATGCTGATGAGAGAACAAAGAGGCACAAAGCCATGTCTTGCATACAAAACTGTGTGTCAGATGTAATCTTCACAAGGATCATGGCCTATGAGACACCAAAGCAAGCCTGGGATAAACTCAAAGAAGAATTCCAAGGCACAGATAGGACAAGGCAGCAACAGTTGTTGAACTTGAGAAGGGATTTCGAGAATTTGAAGATGAAAGAGGAAGAAACTATCAAGCAGTACTCAGACAGAATCATGGCTGTTGTAAACAGCATAAGGCTCCTTGGTGAGCAGTTTAATGAAGCAAAGATAGTGGAGAAAGTTCTATCAACCTTACTAGAAAGGTATGAAGCAAACATATCCTCTCTAGAGGATTCAAGAATCTTTCAACTATCTCCTTAACAGAGCTCATCAATGCTCTATATGCACAAGAGCAAAGGAGAGCCAACAAAATGGAGGAGCACCAAGAAAGTGCCTTTCAAGCCAAAACCAAGTTTGCTTCGAGCACTTCTGCCAACCAAGGTAAAAAGACTAGGAAAACCAGCCTAAGCCTGATGCTGCAAGGAGTGGTGATCAACTTTGCAAATATTGTAAAAAGCCTGGTCATGTAGAAGAAAGATGCTGGTTCAGACCAGATGCACAATGCCAACATTGTAAGAAGAGATGTCATGTTGAAAGAGTTTGCAAAAATAAAGGCAAACTGAATTAGAACCATCCACAACAGGCTCAAGTAGAGGTTCAAGTAGCTGAAGACAGTAGTGACCATGAAGAGGAAGTGTTTGCAGTATCATGCTCACTTGTCAGAAGAAAGCCTCAAAAGGATGGCTATTGGATAGTGGCTGCACTAATCACATGTCACCAAAACTTTGGACAGGAGCTGCAAAACCAAAGTAAAAGTTGGCAATGGTCAGTTTATCAAAGCTGAAGGAAAAGGGAATGTTTTGATATGCACTCCCATAAGTGACAAAGTCATTTCAAATGTGTTGTTGGTACCTGAAATCGAAGGAACGTTCTCAGCATTGCTCAATTGCTTGAGAAAGGTTACTCAGTGGTGTTTGATCATTTGTCTATCGAGTTTTAAAATTTATAATGGATGTGATCGAACCTCGAGACTAACTCTGACAACGATTTAAGGCAAGTGTACCTATCGAATAGTAGTATAGCTTAGGCAAGACCAGATTGTCGAACCCAAATGAGCTAAAAGTACTAATACTAACTTTCTTTTTATTATTTAGCCTAGAATATGGAGTGATTGGTTGATTTAATCTAATTTAACGACTACTAAACTAAATACTCAAAGACAAAAGAGAATGAATTTGGAAATAACTTGATAAAAACTCAGTTGATCACGACGATACCCTCAGGAAGAATCCATCTAGACTTCACTTGTTATCTAACACTGAACCATACGAATTATTCACTTAGTTTGATCCGTGAGACTCCCTAACTTATATTAAACACTCTCTCGAGGCAAATAATGTCTAACCTTAGGTTAATTAGTGAAACTCTCGTTCTCTTATAATAACCCCCTAGAATAGCAGTAAATCGATCTATGGATTCCCGTATTAGGTTTCACCCTAATCTGGCAAAATCTCGTCACCCTATCTCTAGGTGTGCGATCAACTCCACTTAATTATGCTAGATCTACTCTTAGGCAAGGTCTATTCCTCCTCCAACTAAGCACATTAGAATTTGGATTAAGCATGCACAATTAAGAACAAACTAAGTATTTATCATATAATTCAGAAAACAATAACAAGATTCATCTAGGTTTCATCCCCTTCAGGTATCTGAAGGATTTAGTTCATAACTTTAAAATAAAACATCTCAAGAGAAAAGATAAACAAAATATAAGAAATCCCTAAAACCTGCTGAAGGAATTGAAAGAGAGATCCGCCGTCTTAAGTACAATTCTGGCTTCTTGAGATGGATCAACTGGCTATCTTCGAGTAATTCCCTGAATTGACTGCTCTGGCTTCGGCTCTTTGGCCTAGCTCACCCCCTTTTTAGGATACACTTAGGGTGTTTATATAGGTTCTTAGAATGCTTTACTTGGCCTCTAAGTGTCCTAATTTAAGTCTGCTTCTTACTCGATGTTTGAATACACTTTGGAATATGTTTCTTTGGCTCAAAGTATCCAAATTCGAGTGAAATTGCTCTTTCCCGTGGCAGGGGCATGGCCATGGCACACGCCCGTGTAAATCGTTTTCAGGCCGTGTCTCAATTCTTTCGATTGGGGCACGATCGTGTCTATTATGGTATGGCCGTGTCTTAATTAATTGTCGAGGCACAGCCGTGTGACTTGAAGTCCAGGCCGTGTCGATTTCCTCTTTGGCCCAAATTGGCCCGTTTTAAGCCCGTTTCTCGTTCTTTTCATCCTCGGGTGCTTTTCTGAGTATAAACATGAAAAGAAAGGATTAAAAGAACCTTTTTTTAAATAAATTAAGGGCTAAATCATCCAAAAGCATACTAAATGTGGGCCTAGAATATGTTACTTTTACGGTTTATCAAATACCCCCACATTTAAGCTTTTGCTTGTCCTCAAGCAAAATTCTCAACTTACAATTAAAACGAACTTTCCACAATTCATAATTCCTATCAATAATGCCTCATCATAATTCATAGATAATTCATACATGGATAATTTTAACTCAAAGACTCGTAAAGATTCAAACAATTCTAAGTCATATATTTGTAGCATGAAAAACATAGGTGTCTCCCCTCAACTAAATAATTACCATTAATTTAAAAATCGACAAGGATTGACATCCTCACTAACGATTCACTCAAAGCACTCGAAGTGTTTAAGTTTCAAGAAAAAGCACTCATAAGTCGAACATGAAAAGTTAATCCCATAGGCTTACCTGAAAATCAAATCTCCACCACTGTAATATGAGATGATACACTAATCAAAAGGTCTTTGACAGGGTTGAAACGGGGCTTAGGTTAAAGGTGTGGATAAAGGCTGAATTAGAAGGTTTGAAATCGAGATTGACCTGACCAATTACCTAACAAGAATAATGAACTAGAAAATAACTGATTGCTTTGAAACTAGTAATACTATTATTGATAATACTTTTAATATGAGCTTTAATTGGAATTTAAACGCATAAGCTCCTTTAATGATATACTAATGCTTGAATATACTTTGGTTTTTTTTTAAGAACAAACTACATAATAAAGAAAGAACTTTATCAACTAAAGTAAACTAATTTGGAACTGATCAAATCAATTCTCGATAGAAGGGTAGTCAAAAAGAATGATGATAACAAATACAAAGGGTTTTGGGTTAAAATTTAGCGGGTAAATAAAAAAAAAGGGTTGTTAGGATCAAATGGGTTCACTAAGGGTTAATTTGTGAAGGTAGGTTTTTTAGTAGAGTGAATGGGTTAAAACCTAGGTGCCTTTATCATCTCAGTATATCAAATCATTAATGTGGTCTCGATATGTATAATCTAGGCAAGTTCTAGAATAACAATTTAGTGTTGACACACTCATAATCAATAAAGTGAGCATGAAAAAGAATATATGCTCTATAAGGCTCAAATCTCACAAAAAATTATGGGTATTTGACATCAATCCTATAAATTTTGAACCTCAAGGTAATATTCATATCCAGTTCAACAACCTATAAAATTTTTTATTTTGATTCTTGAAAAATAGACTTATCATGCTTGATTCTCTAGTATCTTAGGTTTAAATCATCAATGCACAATTATCAATTACTTACTCAAAAACATATTAATAAAAATCATAAATCATTAGAAATTTCACCCTAATTAGTATATGAGAAAAATACTTAAAAACAAGATTAAATTCAGGATTTTTAGAATCATGCAAAAAGTTAGGTACTTTTACCCTCCCACACTTAAGATGTATATTACCCTCAATGTACAAAGATAAATAATAACAATTAATACAAAATCAAAAGAGAGGGAGAGAGTGCCACTTCCTGAATTTTGGATGATTTTCGGGAATTGGTAGTGGTTGTGGTTGCGGATAATTTTGAAGGTGGTGGTGATGGTGTTTTCTATGGGCCTGGTGGAGTGGCTACCAAAAAGCATTTTGCTAGATGAAGAAATTGGGTATCCTGGGAATATATAACCAAGAAATCTGAAGAAACATTAAAAGTATACTACTAATATAATTAAGGACAAGAAAAATAAAGAGATGGAGACTAAGAAGAAAATTGAAATTAAAAGAAAATACTAATGGACTAAGAAGTCCTTATTAACAGATGGCTCGCGAGGTGGGAGTGATTTCTAAGGCTGTGGTGTGTTGGTGATGGTGGAAGTGGCATGATTCCCTAGCAGCCTTTAGAATCTAAAACCAAGAAACTAAAAGAATTTAAAATATACTAAGCAGAAGAGAATTATAGATAAGTAGGATAAATGGGAAAATAAACATAAAGAAGAATTTAAATGGTCTAAAAAAACCCTTGGCTTGGTTTTTGAATGAAGCGGCTGGCATGAACTCATTTGAATCGTTTTCCTTGAGGAGACTATGGTTGGCATTTTACACTTCTTCGGCATGATCTTAGTGTAGCACAAGAGTCTAAACACCTTTTCTATAAGAAAGAAGGAAATAGAAAAAAGGAGGAGAGAATGGGAAAAGAAGATGGGGAGAAAGGGAAAGGATGTGGTGTTTAAATAGATTTTAGCCTCTGATGAAATTCCACGCCCGTTTCTCTAGGGCGTGTTGCTTTACACGGCCGCATCGCACGGCTATGCTTGGAAGTAAAATGCCCGTGGTCGATAAATTAGTGTTTTCACACGGTTGCATCGCACGACCGTGTTTTGGGTGTGTTGGTATGCCACGGCCATTTGTCATAATGCCACACCCGTTCCTAAATTGGTAGTATTTTGTCATGGTTGGGCGGCATCAGCGTGTTTGTCTCGTGTCTGATAAGTCAGTGGCTTTACACGGTTGTGGAGCACGGCCGTGCCAATTTACTGGTGCCCGTGATGGAGTGGTTAGATTCGTGACGTCGTGGGGTGGTTGGGACTGATTCACATGGCCTCTGTTGTTTCAGTACGGTGATTCTAGTGGTCCACACAGTCACAAACATGGTCGTGTATAAGACAGTGTGGCTTTGAAGTTCTGCACTTCTGGTTAGTTTAAAAGGAAAGAAAGAAGGAAGGGAAAGAAACTGAAAATAGATTTGAAAGTAAATAGTGTAAGTACTCAGGTTGCCTCCCAAAAAGCACTTGTTTATAGTCTTAAGCTGGACTTTCCTCAAATTAGAAAATTAGGGAGGTTTAAAGGTTTTAATATCTTCCCTCTTGCTTAAAATTTTATTTTCTTGATAAGGTTCAAGTCGAGAAGCATTTACCTTAAAAGTGTTGAATGTTGAATTACTTACCTCGAATGTTCCATGGGGAAGATATTGTGTACCTTAAGAGGAATTTCCTTGCTTACATTCAGGTCTGTTGTGATGATGCGAGGATCGACTTTGTCAAGCAGCACCTGGTCTCCTATTTTGAAGTGATTTGATGTTCCTACGAGTTCTTCTAGTGGTTCTTCTGGTGTTACTTCATGTGGTTCTGGTTATTCTTTGACTTGTGTCCTCTGCTCTTCTAAATTATCGATTCTAAAGTCTTGTTCCTTGTGTGATTCCTCTTTGTCACGTGGGATCTATGAGTCAGCTCAGGGTTGTGCCTTTGTGGTGTTTCCTGTGATAAAGGTTGAACAATTTGATTATCATCTGTATTCACTTTCTTACCTTCATCGATTGTTTTCCTGGCCGAGTCAAGAGCTTGAAGACTGATTGATTCGTCACCTACACAAAGTATGAGTTCTCCTGTGGCAACATCAATTTTAGTCTTCGCAGTTGCTAGAAAAGGTCTTCCTAAAATTAAGGGGATTGTATTATCCTCATCCATATCTAAAACAACAAAATCTACTGGGAAAACAAATTTATCGATTTTGACAAGAACATCTTCGATAATGCCCCTAGGAATTCTATTAGTTTTATCACCAATTGTATACTCATCTTAGTTTGTTTGGGCTTCCCTAGACCTAGTCGTTTAAATAATGTATAAGGCGTGACATTTATGCTTGCCCCAAATCGCTAATGCGTTATCAATAGCTAAACTACCAATTAAACATGGAATTGTAAAACTCCCTGGATCTTTTAGCTTTCATGGTAGTCTATTCTGTAACATTGCTGAGCATGTTGCGTTTAATTCCACGTGGTGTTCTTCGTCTAATTTGCGTTTGTTAGTCAAGAGTTATTTTAAAAATTTCCTTGAGTCTGGCATCTGAAAAAGAGCTTCAAGAAGGGGTAAGTTAATATGTAATTTCTTTAAGAGTTCTGAAACTTACCGAATCGTTTCTTCGAATCATCTCTTTTATCGCTTGGGATAAGGTATGCGAGGTTGGTACTCCTTGATTCTTGGTTTTGGCTTTTCTTGTGTTACCCCTACCTTACATTCTTCTACCTTATTTTCTTGTATTGGAATGGGTTCCTCTAACCCTTTACAGTCATTAGCTGAGATGGCTTGAATTTGCTCCTTTGGGTTAATCTCGGTGTTACTTGGTAGAGGTCCTAGCGGTCGTTCTGACATTAGCTTTGCGAGTTGTTCGACTGCATTAGTGGCTTCTTTAACTAACTTAGTAAGTTCCTAGATTCGGCTCTCCTTACTTCTAATTGTTTTCTCAGTTTCTTGGAAGTGTTTTTCTATGTCAAACGTGAATTTTGTTAGCATATCTTCGAGGTTTGGCTTCTTCTCTTACGGATATGGCTAATTTTGGAAATTTGGAGGAGGTTGCTGTCTTTGATTTCCTTGATTTCTTTGGCCCTCCCATGAAAAATTTGGGTGGTTCCTACAACCTGGATTGTAGTTATTACTATAAGGATTATTATTGGATCGAAAATTATTACCTATATAGTTCATCTGTTCGCTCTCTGAGTCCAGTTGGTAGGGTGGGTACTCAGGATTCGCCACAGTTCCACTTGCGTTGCACTGCATGACTGGATGTACCTGCGAATAACACAAACTATCAAGCTTTTTATTCATCATCTCTACCTGTGTTGATAGCATGGTCACTGCATCAAGGTTGTAAACTCCGGCTAATTTTGTCGGCTTTGTCCTTGTAACTTGCCACTGATAGTTATTCAGTGACATCTCTTCAATAAACTCGTAAGCTGCTTCAAGAGTTTTATTGTTTAAAGTTCCACCGGCAGCTGAATCAATTAATTTTTGTGTTGAGGGATTTACACCATTGTAAAAAGTTTGGACTTGAAGCCATAAAGGTAATCCGTGGTGTGGACATCTCCTCAAGAGATCTTTGTATCTCTCCCATGCATCGTATAACGTCTCTAAATCCATCTGCACAAAAGAAGAGATATCATTCCGTAATTTAGCCGTTTTGGCCGGTGGGAAATATTTTAATAAAAAATTTTCGGTCATTTGTTCCCATGTAGTGATTGACCCTCGTGGTAACAAGTTTAACCACTATTTGGCTTTATTCCTTAATGAAAGGGAATAATCAAGAAGAATGGCATCATCGAAATGCCATTTATTTTGAAAGCATCACGAACTCTAAAAATTTGCTATATAAGTGTTCGGTCTTCGATCCGCAAACCATCAAATTGAACAAATTGTTGAATCCTTTGTATTGTGTTAGGCTTTAATTCAAAATTATTAGTGGATATAACTGAACCATACGAATTATTCACTTAGTTTGATCCGTGAGACTCCCTAACGTATATTAAACCCTCTCTCGAGGCGAATAACGTCTAACCCTAGGTTAATCAGTGGAACTCTCATTCTCTTATAATAACCCCCTAGAATAGTAGTAAATCAATCTATGGATTCCCATATTAGGTTTCACCCTAATCCGGTAAAATCTCGTCACCCTATCTCTAGGCGTACGATCAACTCCGCTTAATTATGCTAGATCTACTCTTAGGCAGGGTCTATTCCTCCTCCACCTAAGCACATCATAATTTGGATTAAGCATGCACAATTAAGAACAAACTAAATATTTATCATATAATTCAGAAAATAATAACAAGATTCATCTAGGTTTCATCCCCTTCAGGTATCTGAAGGATTTAGTTCATAACTTTAAAATAAAACATCTCAAGAGAAAAGATAAAACAAAACATAAGAAATCCCTAAAACCCCCTGAAGGAATTGAAGGAGAAATCATCATCTTGAGTAGAATTTGACTTCTTGAGATGGATCAATGGCTATCTTCAAGTAATTCCACAATTGATTGCTCTGGCTTTGGCTCTTTGGCCTAGCTCACCCCCTTTTTAGGATACACTTAGGGTGTTTATATAGGCTCTTGGAATGCTTTACTTGGCCTTTAAGTGTCCTAATTTAAGTCTGCTTCTTACTCAGTGTTTGAATACACTTTGGAATATGTTTTTTTGGCTCAAAGTATCCAAATTCGAGTGAAATTGCTCTCTCCCACGGTAGGGGCACGACCATGGCACACGCCCGTGTAAATCGTTATCAGGCCGTGTCTCCATTCAGTCGATTGGGGCATGGCCATGTCTATCGTGGCATGGTCATGTCTTTGTTAATTATCGAGGCACTACTGTGACTTGAAGTCTAGGCCGTCGCTGAAATAGGTCGCAAACTAAAGACCATAAGGTCTGGTTCTGTTATTCTTTGACTTGTGTCCTCCGCTTTCTAAATTATCGATTCTAAAGTCTTGTTCCTTGTGTGATTCCTCTTTGTCACGTGGGATCTATGAGTCACCTGGGTTGTGCCTTTGTGGTGTTTCGTGATAAAGGTTGAACAATTTGATTATCATCTGTATTCACTTTCTTACCTTCATCGATTGTTTTCTGGCCGAAGTCAAGAGCTTGAAGACGATTGATTCGTCACCTACACAAAGTATGAGTTCTCCCTGGCAACATCAATTTTAGTCTTCGCATTGCTAGAAAAGGTCTTCCTAAAATTAAGGGGATTGTATTATCCTCATCCATATCTAAAACAACAAAATCTACTGGGAAAACAAATTTATCGATTTTGACAAGAACATCTTCGATAATGCCCCTAGGAATTCTATTAGTTTTATCAGCTAATTGTATACTCATCTTAGTTTGTTTGGGCTTCCCTAGACCTAGTCGTTTAAATAATGTATAAGGCGTGACATTTATGCTTGCCCCTAAATCTGCTAATGCGTTATCAATAGCTAAACTACCAATTAAACATGGAATTGTAAAACTCCCTGGATCTTTTAGCTTTCATGGTAGTCTATTCTGTAACATTGCTGAGCATGTTGCGTTTAATTCCACGTGGTGTTCTTCG
Organism: Gossypium rotundifolium; assembly: GCA_025506655.1. Classification (NCBI taxonomy): domain Eukaryota; kingdom Viridiplantae; phylum Streptophyta; class Magnoliopsida; order Malvales; family Malvaceae; genus Gossypium; species Gossypium rotundifolium. The sequence continues at coordinate 18,929,530 of CP106734.1, forward strand.
TCTAATTTGCGCTTGTTAGTCAAGAGTTATTTTAAAATTTCCTTGAGTTCGGCATCCAAAAAGAGCTTCAAGAAGGGTAAGTTAATATGTAATTTCTTTAAGAGTTTCTAAACTTACCGAACCGTTTCTTCAATCATCTCTTTTATCGCTGGGATAAGGTATGCAGGTTGGTACTCCTTGATTACGGTTTTGGCTTTTCTTGTGTTACCCTACCTTACATTCTTCTACCTTATTTTCTTGTATTGGAATGGGTTCCTCTAACCCTTACGTCATTAATGAGATGGCTTGAATTTGCTCCTTTGGGTTAATCTCGGTGTTACTTGGTAGACGCCCTAGCTGTTCGACATTAGCTTTCGAGTTGTTCGATCGCATTAGTGGCTTCTTTAACTAACTTAGTAAGTTCCTAGATTCGCTCTCCTTACTTCTAATTGTTTTCTCGGCTTGGAAGTGTTTTTCGTGTCAAACGTGAATTTTGTTAGCATATCTTCGAGGTTTGGCTTCTTCTCTTACTGGATATGGTGATTTTGGAAATTTGGAGGAGGTTTGTCTTTGATTTCCTTGATTTCTTTGGCCTTCCCATGAAAAATTTGGGTGGTTCCTACAACCGGATTGTAGTTATTACTATAAGGATTATTATTGGATCGAAAATTATTACCTATATAGTTCATCTGCTCGCTTCTCCGAGTCCGTTGGTAGGGTGGGTATCAGATTCGTCCACTGCTTCCACTTCTGCTAATCGCATGACCTGGATGTACTGCGAATAACACAAACTATCAAGCTTTTTATTCATCATCTCTACCGTGTTGATAGCATGGTCACCTGCATCAAGGTTGTAAACTCCGCTAATTTTGTTGGCTTTGTCCTTGTAACTTGCCACCGATAGTTATTCGGGACATCTCTTCAATAAACTCGTAAGTCGCTTCAAGAGTTTTATTGTTTAAAGTTCCACCCAAATTTAATCAATTAATTTTTGTGTTGAGGATTTACACCATTGTAAAAAGTTTGGACTTGAAGCCATAAAGGTAATCCGTGGTGTGGACATCTCCTCAAGAGATCTTTGTATCTCTCCCATGCATCGATAACGCCTCTAAATCCATCCGCACAAAAGAAGAGATATCATTCCGTAATTTAGCCGCTTTTGGCCGGTGGGAAATATTTTAATAAAAAATTTTCGGTCATTTGTTCCCATGTAGTGATTGACCCTCGTGGTAACAAGTTTAACCACTATTTGGCTTTATTCCTTAATGAAAAGGGGAATAACCGAAGAAGAATGGCATCATCAGAAATGCCATTTATTTTGAAAGCATCACAGAACTCTAAAAAATTTGCTATATAAGTGTTCGGGTCTTCGTCCTGCAAACCATCAAATTGAACAAATTGTTGAATCCTTTGTATTGTGTTAGGCTTTAATTCAAAATTATTAGTGGATATAATCGAACCATACGAATTATTCACTTAGTTTGATCGTGAGACTCCTAACGATATTAAACCCCTCTCGAGGTAATAACGCTAACCCTAGGTTAATCGTGGAACTCTCATTCTCTTATAATAACCCCTAGAATAGTAGTAAATCAATCTATGGATTCCCATATTAGGTTTCACCCTAATCCAAGCAAAATCTCGCACCCTATCTCTAGGCGCAGATCAACTCCGCTTAATTATGCTAGATCTACTCTTGAGGTGGTCTATTCCTCCTCCACCTAAGCACATCATAATTTGGATTAAGCATGCACAATTAAGAACAAACTAAATATTTATCATATAATTCGAAAATAATAACAAGATTCATCTAGGTTTCATCCCTGTGTATCTCAAGGATTTAGTTCATAACTTTAAAATAAAACATCTCAAGAGAAAAGATAAAACAAAACATAAGAAATCCCTAAAACCCCCTGAAGGAATTGAAGGAGAAATCTGTCATCTTGAGTAGAATTTCGGCTTCTTGAGATGGATCAACTGGCTATCTTCAAGTAATTCCCTGAATTGACTGCTCTGGCTTTGGCTCTTTGGCCTAGCTCACCCCCTTTTTAGGATACACTTAGGGTGTTTATATAGGCTCTTGGAATGCTTTACTTGGCCTTTAAGTGTCCTAATTTAAGTCTGCTTCTTACTCAGTGTTTGAATACACTTTGGAATATGTTTTTTTGGCTCAAAGTATCCAAATTCGAGTGAAATTGCTCTCTCCCACGGTAGGGGCACGACCATGGCACACGCCCGTGTAAATCGTTATCAGGCCGTGTCTCCATTCTGTCGATTGGGGCATGGCCATGTCTATCGTGGCATGGTCATGTCTTTGTTAATTGTCGAGGCACGGCCGTGTGACTTGAAGTCCAGGCCGTGTCTATAACACCCCCAAACCCGGCCCACGAGCCCTAACCGAGTCTGGTTATGTCACTGCGGAAAGACAATTAAAAATCTTTTGACTTTAGAATAAAACATGAAAATTTGGTTAACTTTTGAAAACCATGTCCGCTTAAAATTATAAGTAAAACTTTGTTATTATAAAATGTCCATATTAAAACTTTAGTATATAAATATATATATCTTGAATAAATAGATTGCTAAAAATAAAATAAAATCATCTTTATATAGTATTTTAATTTTAATCTAACCACAATTAAAATAATACCAAAAATAATAATAAGGCCGTTATTACAACCGTTATTTAAACAAAATACTTAATATCAAAATGCATAAAATAATCAAAATCTCTTCTTCTCAGGCCACCTCGTATCCACTCTAACCCGATCCAAGCTCATGAATTACACGAAATGGTTAAGAAAAATTGGGTGAGTCCAGCACTCGTGCATAATCATCACACATGCCTCCACATATAGGCTTGGCCCATATCCACACGATCATACAAATAAATATGCAATTACTTAAACCCAACCCAACCTAAGTCCATCCGTTACACCAACCTTAGCAGACTCACCAAGGCCGTAATCCACCATTGATCACATCGTGATCCACAAATCCTACCTCGGCAGACATGCAGACAAGGTCAGTGGTCGAGCCACCGATCACATAAGTGATCCCAACATTAATCCGCTCTACGGTGGACGCACACGACCATCAACCGCCGAGATGGGCACCTTAGCCAACACCTCCTTGATGTAGCACAGCTAACCATCAAGCGCTAATGTAGCACGAGGCTAACATTAGACCACGTACATAAATAGGTACACCCGTCCTTCCTTGATCACATCCAATCCCCATACATATATGTAAATGTACCATGTCAAATCACATATATAACAAGTATACATCACATGCTCATTACCATATCACACATATATCGTAATAATTTAATATCACAATCTACTAACTCGTTAACCGATTACCCCAACATGGGTATCCACCACTTTAGCCATTATTGTTGGCTAGCACACATCATACACAAGTATATACATCAATACACAAATAACAGGAGAAACAAGGCGATAATTACGCACTTGTTGGTACAATCGATCAAACTCAAACTCTACGCCTAAACGATTCTCACTCCAACCTTGTCGAATCCTCCTACACAACCTTTTGTCGAATCGACTAACACTAAAACCATTTATGGCCTATGGCGAATATTACTATTACCTTACCTTACGGATCTAAATCCTGAAATCACACTCTTGTATCTTTAATAGTCGAAATCCCTACTAATCACTTGTTAGTATCGGTTTTAAGCATAATTCCATAATCATGGCCCTTGGCCGAATAGTACCTAACACTTACCTTAGATGATCGAATCCAAGAGACTTCCTCAATGCTTCCTTCTTTCTGCTACACACACAAAGCACATACTTATTGGCACTTATGACATTCGCCATGTTATAACAACCAAGACCAATCACTTGGTTTTTGACATACCAATATAAGAACTCAAAACCAATTGTTTAGAGTGACGATTACTTACCACTACACTTGAGACAAAATTAAGAGTAAGAGATCGGCAACACCATCCTAGGAGATTCGGCAATGGCTTTAAAGGTAATGAGATATTCAGCTCTTGAAAACAACGATGGTAAAGAAAAGATGCTTGATGAGGCTTACTAGAGTTTCGGCTATTGTTAGGAAAAGAAAAGAAAAGCAAAGAAATTGAAAAGGAGAGATGGATTCTACCAAAAGAACAAGTAGAGGAAGAAATGCGTTTTGATGTGAGTAGTGTTTGAGAAGAAAAGTGAAGGTGTAGAAGAAAAGGGCTAAAATTGCAAAGAAAGCTCACCACCCTTTTATAATATTGCTACTCCCCAACCTTCATGACCGAAACTACACCCCAAGGTGTCCCTCATTTGGCCACCACTATGCTTCGTATCAAATCCCACTTTCTTCTCTAATTTATCTCTTATCATACATTCAACATAAATAAAATAAAAACCACCTTTTATCCAATATCACCTCTTCAAATAAAATACAAAATAAAATAATAGCAATCCACTCTTCCAGCCGAATCTAAAACAAAAATCAAGCCTTATCTTCCCATTATCCCACTTTTAAAATAAATAAAATAAAATCCCATTTGAACTAAATAAAATAAACCTACCTTTATCTAAAATAAATAAAATAAACTAACCCTTATCCCTTTCCTTCCAGCCAAATTCTAAAAGAATTAAACAATCATTTATCTTCATCCAAAGAAGCCCACATGCTGTCCACCACCCTTCCAATCTACCGAAAATGTAAAAAAATAAAACACCACCTTATCTGCCATTAAAGCCTCGAACCCAGACCAAAATAGAACCCTTCCCGCTGTGGCCCAGCACTACACAAATCAAATCTTTGTGTCATAGTTACGCTTAATTTTAAAGGCTCGATAAAGGATGAATTAGAAGGTTTAGACAAAATCGAAACTGAACAACACCTAACGCTTCTCATGGCTCGAAATTAAGTTCCTTTCAAACCTTGAAACTTGAAATAGATAAGCCTTTACTAAGTTTTCTTATGCTAAAAATGCCTACAAAATTTTTTAAAGCCCTTTTAGCCCAACCCTTTAATGCTAATATATTTATTTAAACCATCAAGATTACATAACTCCTTCCCTTGGAATACTTTGCACACAAATACCAAGCCACTTTGTAATTCATTTCTGTGTCCTAAACTCCACAAAATATGTTTAAGAACTACCAAGTGCTTTTGCGCTTAAATATAAATTTCCTAAAGGTCTTGGCCTCCAAAGGTTATCACTAGCTTAATCCTGAATTAACACCATGATGACACACTTGTGCAAAATAATTTAAAAAATTTTATCCCTATTCCATGGATATTACAATTGTACCCCTAAATGTAATTAATCCAGGCAATTACTTACTACTCAATCGTTTACATCCTTAATCATCATAAGCTACGCTAAAAGAATATATGCCTCGATCCTAAAGAACTATCATGCTTCTACACAAATTCTGTAAGTTCATAATCGAGTTCCATGCACTTCACTAGCAATATTAAACGAACTAACAACCATAAACATAATTGAAGGTATTGCAAAATAAGAACTTCATCTTGATTCTCTATCTTCTTCAAATTTAATCATCAATGCACAATTATCAATCACTTTAGAAATATTGCAAAAAATCATAAATCCTTTCCCTAATTATTAATGACCGACTGAACCATTTCACCTAAAATACTAATTTGGCATTGTTCGAGCCCAAATTAGGTATCTTTACGACACTTAAGATCATTGAGACTTAGACTTACAACTGAAACTTCCTGCAATGTTCCAAGAATGGCAACATGATACCTTCACTCAATTTTGGATGACCGACGATCCAAATTTTGGTAGTGGATTAGAAACGATGGGCTTTTCAACCTGGTGTTTCTATAGACTCGATGATGCGATGATCCAAAATTCCTCCTATCTGAATCTATCCTATCAAATTGCTCAATAAGTTCTTAATTCTCAACACCTTAAACTATTCTATAACATAAATCATGTACCTTGCAAGGAGTATCAGCTAGCGAGTCGCCTTAATCAAACCCATAAACTGAAATCGTCATGTTCATTTCTTTATTACTCTTGAGCAATATCGGAGTGACCTTAGGAATTTCTTGATCTACTGGACTTGTTCCTTGAACCTAAGCCTAAAGACACTTCACAAAAGATCAATATAATGAGTTCCAACATACTTCTTGATACCTGACATACTCCCAAGTGAGATCCTCCGTGCACTATCCGATGTTAGCCACCATTGATATGCCTCGTAATCGAAGACCACCATTCCTTTCACTTCTCCTCACGTAGAACGAGCTCATCCATAATTAACCCTCTCTGCGTCCAACCAATATCGTCTAACCCTGGTGCCACTGTGAACCTCGTAACACCTCAAATACCTATTAGCTAGAAGTCGCATGAAGACTTCCTGTCAATATTCCCACCCCAATTAGTCTTCAAAACTCAATTTGGCATAACATCCGATCATCCCTTGATCTTGCCGTCATTACCAAATGCTAGTGATTATGCGGTACCTATTCTGATCCTTAACCCGAGTCATATTCCACATGGCCATTCTACACGCATCCACGTTTGGATAGCACTATAATTCATTTCTAAACTGATTTAGTCTGATTTAAGAAATTTTATGCATTAGAAATTTTGTTCCACTATTTATCCACGTAGTTTTATGAAATGAGTTTCGAATGTTTATTCGATCAATTAGAGTTCATTCGAGAAGTTACTACTAATCCAAAGAATCACATCCACATTCACATTCAACCATCCAGAATATTATGGGCATTTTTCCATTCCCCACCTTTGGTAATTTCGCCATTGCTTCTTCAAGGTATTTTGGTAATAAATTGGTGATTAAAATCTTAATAAACCAAGATATTTTGAATTTCAAAACTGGGTGTTTTATAATTTTCTCAAATCAAAGGTATGATTAAATTTTTTGGCAATTCAGGTTATTTTGGTAATTTTGTTCATCGGATAATTTTGTAAATTTTCAAATTAGGTATCTTGAATTTTGGAAAAATAGTGATTTTGTATACTTTGCAAAGTAGGGAAATTTTATTAAAATTGGGGTTAAACGAAAATTTTGAAAGTCGTGGCATTTTGGTAATTTTCAACAGAGGTATTTGTAAATTTCCAAGTCAGTATCTTGATATTTTGAAAACTAGAGATTTTGGCATTTTTGAAAAGTAAGATTAACAAAAGTTGAGGTAGTATGGTAATTTTTTCAATCAAGGGTTTTTAGTACTTTGTAAATATGTGGACCTTTTTGGTAATTTGTATCAGATACTTGGAAAAATGTTTATAACTTTTACTAATTAAAAGGGTAATTTAGGCATTTTAAAACTAGGAATTTAATAAAGCGCATGGCTAGTCCCTTTGGCTTTTAATTGCCATGTTTAACTTTTGAACAAGTCCTCTTTAAGGTGAGTGCTTCGAGTAAATATGAAAGAAAGTTAAAGACCTTTTAGTAATCAAGGCTAAAATACCAAGCTCATACTAATACCAAGTTGAAATATTACACCATGGTTGCAAACCTACCTAAGCTTTTTTCCTCAGCAAAATTTATTGTCACAAGTTTAAGTATGTCTATAATTGCACTATCCCTGGTTCAATAGCCCTAATATTCTAATCTACAAGCCCATTAAGCGATAATATTCACATATAAATCACTTCAATGTTAAGATACTAATATGAATTGCTTGTATAAAACAGTTCTCCCACAAATGATTATTAAAATTTTATGAAAGCCCAAATTTGAAAAGCCCATAAAAATGTTTTGGCCCAAAAGCCTCAAAGGTGTTATTGAACGGAAAGAACCAATTTGTAACACCCCAAACGTTAATCCCAAGACTTGCCTCAAATAAATCTCCACTGTCACATAATATGAGATGATACACAAGTAGTCAAAAGAATGGTGATAACAAATACAAAGGGTTTTGGGTTAATATTAGCGGTAGTTCAATAAAAAAGGTTGTTAGGATCAAATGGGTTCACTAGGGTTAATTATGTAGGTAAGCTTTTACTAGAATGAATGGGTTAAAACCTAGGTGCCTTTATCATCTCAATATATCTAATCATTAATGTGGTCTCGACATGTATAATCAAGGCAAGTTCTAGAATAACAGATCAAAGTTGACACACTCATAATAAAGTGAGCATGAAAAAGAATATATGCTCTATAAGGCTCAAATCTCACAAAAATTATGGGTAATTGACATCAATCCTATAGAATTCAAACTTCAAGGTAATATTCAAATTTAGTCCAACACCCTAAAGAATTTTAAAAATAGACATATCATGCTTGATTCACTAGTATTCTTCAAGTAATGATTTATACTTGAAAACATGTCAATAACAATCATAAATCATTAGAAATTTCACCTAATTAATAATATGAGAAGATTACTTATGGACAATACTAAAATTCAGGATTTGAGAATAATGCAAAAGTTAGGTACTTTTACCCTTCCCACACTTTGTCGTACATTGTCCTCAATGTACAAAGATAGATGAACAATTGTGTAATAAAAGAGAAGGGAGAAGTAACACTTCACGAATTTTGGATGATTCCGAGAGTTGGCGTTAATCGTGATGGCGGATAACTTGGAAGCGGTGTCTTTGGTGGTGGTGATGGTGTTTTCTGGGCTCGGTGGGGTGGCTACAGAAAAGTATTTTGCTAGATGAAGAAATTGGGTAGCACAGGAAGATATAGCCAAGAAATCTAAAGAAACATTAAGAATATACTAATAATATAATTAAGGACAAGAAAAATAAAGAGAATGAGACTAAGAAGAAAACCAAAGTTAAAATAAAATACTATTGGATGAATAGTCCTTATTGATGATGGTTCATGAAGTGAGAATGATTTCTAAAGATTTGCGAGTGTTGGTGATGGTGGAAGTGTCGTGATTCCTAGCAACCTTTAGAACCTAAAGAAACTAGGATGAAGGGAATTAAATTAAGTAGAAGAAGTATAGATAAGGAAAATAAAGGAGAAGAAAAGAAAATATAACAAAGCGGTTTGGAGATCCTTGAGTGTCAAATAGTGAAGTCTGGCATGAACTCATGTTGAGGTCTCCTTTGGGAGGCAATGCTTACCTTATTACGCTTCTTGGCATGATTTTAGTGTAGCTCAAGAGTTTGGACACTATCTTAAAGAAATAAGAAATTTGAAAGAAGGAGAAAGAATGAGAAAAGAAATTGGTAGGAAATGAAAGCTGTGGAGTTTAAATAGGTGCTCAAATCGGCTCGTTCCACGCCTGTGGATCGAGGTGTGTTGAATTACAGGCCGCATCGCACGACAGTGTTCAGACATGTTTGCTCACCCACCGTTCTCCAAGTGCCACGCCAATTCTGAAAAGCGATGTGTTAGCGCGGTGGGCGGCATGGGCGTGTTTGTCCGTGTCCGATAAGTCGGTGGCTTCACATGGTTGTAGAAACACTGTTGTGCCAATTCTTGGTGCCCATGGTGGAGTGGTTGGATCCGTGACGTCGTGGGGTGGTTAGGACTGATTCGCACGGCCTTTGTTGTGTCAGTACGGTGGTTCTAGTGGTCCACACGGTCGCGGACACGGCTGTGTATAAGGCCATGTGGCCTTGAAGTTCATGCTTCGATTTAGTTTAAGAGGAAATAAAGAAGGAAGGAAAAAACGAAAATAAATTTGAAAGTAAATAGTGTTAGTACTGGGTTGCCTCCTAAGCGCTCGTTTATAGTCTTAAACTAAACTTTCCTTGAATTAGAAAATTTAGGGAGGTTTAAAGGTTTGAATATCTTCCCTCTTGCTTAAAATTTTATTTTCTTGATGAGGTTCAAGTCGAGAAGCGTTTACCTTAAAAGTGCCGAATGTTGGATTGCTTACCTCGACTGTTCCATGGAGGAAGATATCGTGTACCTTAAGAGGAATTTCCTTGCTTAAGTTCAGGTCTGTTGTGATGATGTGAGGATCAGTTTTGTCGAGCAGCACCTGGTCCCCTATTTTGAAGTGATTTGATGTTCCTACGAGTTCTTCTAGTGGTTCCTCTAGTGTTACTTCGTATGGGTCCGGTTGTTCTTTGACTTGTGTCCTTTGCTCTTCTAAATTGTCAATCCTAAGGTTTTGTTCCTTATGTGATTCTTCTTTGTCGCTTTGGGATCTCTGAGTTGGCTCAGGGTTGTGCTTTTGTGGTGTTTCCTACGATAAAGGTTGAACACTTTGATTATCATTTGTATTCACTTTCTCACCTTCATCGATTATTGTTAAGTAGAATCAAGAGCTTGAAGACCGATTGATTAGTCTCCTAAAATTAAGGGGATGGTATTATCCTCATCTATATCTAAGACAACAAAATCTACTAGGAAAACAAATTTATCTATTTTGACAAGAACATCTTCAATAATGCCCCTAGGAATTCTAACAGTTTTATCCACTAATTGTATACTCACCCTAGTTTGTTTGGGCTTCCCTAGACCTAGTCGTTTAAACAATGAATATGGCATGACATTTATGCTTGCCCCTAAATCAGCTAACGCATTATTAATAGTTAGACCAATTAAACATGAAATTGTAAAACTCCCTGGATCTTTTAGCTTTTGTGGTAGTCTATTTTGTAACATTGCTGAGCATGCTGCGTTTAATTCCACATGGTGCTCTTCATCTAATTTGCGTTTGTTAGTCATGAGCTGTCTTAAGAATTTCCTCGCATCTGGCATCTAAAAAAGAGCTTCAAGAAGAGGTTAGTTGATATGTATTTTCTTTAGGAGTTTAAGAAGCTTACCGAACTGTTCCTCTAAATTGTCTCTTTTTATTGCTTCGGGATAAGGTATGCGAGGTTGGTACTCCTTGATTACCTGTTTTTGCTTTTCTTGTGTTACCTCTATCTTACCTTCGTCTACCTTGTTTTCTTGTATTGAGTTTGGTTCATCTAACCCCTTACTGTCTTGAGCTGAGATGGCTTGAATTTGCTCCTTTGGGTTAATCTCAGTGTTACTTGGTAGACGTCCTAGCGGTCATTCTGACATTAGCTTTGAAAGTTGTTCGACTACATTCGTGGCTTCCTTGACTGACTTCGCAAGTTCCCCCATTCGCTGCACATTGTTCTTTATTGTTTTCTCAGTTTCTTGAAAGCGTTTTTCTGTGTCTGACGAAAATTTTGTCAGTATCTCTTCGAGGGTTGGCTTCTTTTCTTACGGATAGGGCTGATTTTGGAAATTTGAAGGAGGTTGTTGTCTTTGATTTCCTTGGCCTCCCCATGAAAAATTTGGGTGGTTCCTCCAAACTGGATTGTAAGTGTTACTATAAGGATTGTTATTGGATCTAAAATTATTACCTATATAGTTCATCTGTTCGCTTTCTGCATCCTGTTGCTAAGGTGGGTACTCAGGATTCGCCACAGTTCCACTTTCGTTGCATTGCATGACTGGGTGTACCTGCGAGAAACATAAACTGTCAAGCTTTTTATTCATCAACTCTACTTGATTTGACAGCATGGTTACTGCATCAATATTGTAGACTCCAGCTGATTTCGTTGGTTTTGTCCTAGTAACTTGCCACTGGTAATTATTCAACGACATCTCTTCAATGAATTCATAGGCTGCTTCAGGAGTTTTATTATTTAAGGTTCCATTGGCAGCTAAATCAATTAATTGTCTTGTTGAGGGATTTACACCATTGTAGAAAGTTTGGACTTGAAGCCATAATGGTAATCCATGGTGTGGACTTCTCCTCAAGAGATCTTTGTATCTCTCCCATGCATCGTATAATGTCTCTAAATCCATCTGCACAAAGAAAGAAATATCATTCCGTAATTTGGCCGTTTTGGCTGGTGGAAAATATTTTAATAAAAATTTTTTGGTCATTTGTTCCCATGTAGTGATTGATCCTTGTGGTAACGAGTTCAACCACTGCTTGGCTTTATTCCTTAATGAAAAGGGAAATAACCGAAGACGAATGACATCATCAGAAACACCATTTATTTTGAAAGTATCACAGAACTCTAAAAAATTTGCTATATGAGTGTTCGGGTCTTCGTCCTGCAAACCATCAAATTGAACAAATTGTTAAATCATTTATGTTGTATTAGGTTTTAAATCAAAATTATTAGCAGCTATAGCAGGCCTAACAATACTAGATTCTGCTTCTGTCAAATTAGGTTTAGCATAATCATACATAGTACGTAGAGTGTCCGCCACATCTCGTGGTGGATTATTCTAGTCCATCCCTTCAGTAGGATTGGATCTATCATCTCGCTCTTCTTCTATGTAATTCAGGGACTCGCTAATTTTTCTCGTGATAGCGGTAGCTTCAATTTCACTATTGTATACTAGAGGTCTGTCGGGTTCCTTCTAGTTATAAACTAGAGGTACCTGCTAGGAAAAAGGGAAAATTCAAAATTTTGTAAAAAATAATATAAAATAAATTACGAAATAAAAATAAAAATAATGGCTAAAGTAATAAAAATAGAGCTTTCTTAATATTTTAGTTCCCGACAACTACGCCAAAAACTTGATCATTTGAAATCGAGCTTTAAAATTTATAATGAATGATATCAAACCTTGAAACTAACTCTGACAACGATTAAAGGCAAGTGTACCTATCGAACAGAAGTATAGCTTAGGCAAGACCGAATTATCGAACCCAAAGGAACTAAAAATACTAATACTCACTTTCTTTTTATTATTTAGCCTAAAATATGGAGTGATTGGTTGATTTTATCTAGTTTAACGACTACTAAGCTAAAGACAAAGACAAAAAGAACAAATTGGGAAATAACTCGAAGAAACTCAATTGATTAGGACGATACCCTCAGGAAGAATCCACCTAGACTTCACTTGTTACTTATTACTGAATTATATGATCTCTTTACTCAACTTGATCCGTAGGACTCCCTAACCTATATTAAACCCTCTCTCGAGGCGAATAACGTCTAACCCTAGGTTAATTAGTGGAACTCTCATTCGCTTATAATAACCCCCTAGAATAGCAGTATATCGATCAATGGATTCCCATATTAGGTTTCACCCTAATCTGGAAAACTCTCGTAACCCTATCTCTAGGCGCCCGATCAACTCCGCTTAATTATGCTAGATCTACTCTTAGGCAGGGTCTATTCCTCCTCCACCTAAGCACATCAGATTTGGATTAAGCAACATAATTAAGAACAAACTAAGTATTTATCATATAATTCAGAAAATAAATAACAAGGTTCATCTAGGTTTCATCCCCTTCGGGTATCCAAATGGTTTAGTTCATAACAAATAAAGAAAACATCTCAAGAGAAAAGATAAAACAAAACATAGAAAATCCCTAAAACCCTCTGGAGGAATTGAAGGAGAAATTTGCCGTCTTGAGTATAATTTCGGTTTCTTGAGATGGATCCACTTGGCTATCTTCGAGTGACTCCCACAAATGTGATCCTTCTGGCTCGGCTCCTTGGCCTAGCTAAACGCCCCCTTTCAAGATGCACTTAGGGTGTTTATATAGATTCTTAGGATACTTTACTTGGTCCCTAAGTGTACTAATTCAAGTCTACTTCTTACTTGGTGTTTGAATAAGCTTTGGAAAGTGTTTCTTTGGCTCTAAGTATCCAAACCCGAGTGAAATTGCTTTCTCCCATAACAGGGGCATGGCCATGTCACACGCCCATGTAAATTGTGGTTGGGTCATGTCTCAATTATGTCATTTTAGACACGGCCGTGTAAATATCTGGACACGCCCGTGTGTGGTAATTTGATGATACACGGCCATGTAAATCATTGGTTAGACCGTGTGGAATGTTTCCATCTATGCACGGCCATGTGATTTGAAGTCCAGGCCGTGCCGATTTCCTCTTTGGCCCAAATTAGCCCGTTTTAAGCCCATTTCTCGTTCTTTTCATCCTCAAGTGCTTTGCTAAGTATAAATATGAAAAGAAAGGATTAAAAGCACCTTTTTACATAAATAAGGGCCAAACCATCCTAAAAGCATACTAAATATGGGGTTAAAATATGTTACTTTTACGGTTTATCAGCTACCGACAAACATTGTGCTAGATGAAGAAACTAGGTAGCCTGGGAAGATATAGCCAGGAAATCTAAAGAAACATTAAAAATATACTAATAATCTAATTAAAGACAAAGAAAATAAAGAGAAGATTACTAAGAAGAAAACTAAATTTAAAAGAAAAGACTAATGGTTGAAGAGTCTTATTGATAGATGGTTCGCAAGATAGGGGTGATTTCTAAGGCTGCGGAGGGGCTGTGGCCGTGGTTCTGGTGTGATTCCCAAGCAGCCTTTAAATCCTAAAACCAAGAAACTAAAATGAAATAAACTAAATTAAGTAGAAGAGAAGTAAAGATAAGGAAATTGAAGCAAAAGATAAAAGAAAAATAAAAACTAAATGGTCTCAAAGACCCTTGGCTTGTTGAATAGCTGAAGCTGCCAGCATGAACTCATGTGAATCGGTCTCCTTTAAGGAGACTGTGGTTGGCCTCTTACGCTTCTTCGGCATAGCTTTGGTGTGGCTCAAGGGTTGGAGAGACTTGTGATGAAGAAGAAATCTGAGAAGAAGGAGGAAGAGAAGAGGTGAAAAGTAGAAGAATAGGGAAGGGAGAGGTTCGTGTTTAAATAGAGGCTTGATTCTGGTACGTTCCCACGCCCGTAGACTAAGGGTGTGTCAAATTACATGGTTGCATCGCACGGCTGTGTGTCTAGGCGTGTTGGTTCACCCACATCCGTTTTCCAGATCCCACGCCTGTTCTTGAAAAGGCAGTGTCTTGGCACGGCTGGGTAGTATGGGCGTGTCTTCCCCGTGTCAAGTAAGTCAGTAGCTTCACACGGTCATAGAGCACGGCCATGCCACTTTACCGGTGCCCGTGGGGGAGTGGTTGGATCCGTGACGTTGAGAATTAGGTGGGATTTGATTCGTACTACCTCTACTATGTCAGTATGGGGATTCTGGTGGTCCACACGGCCACGGCTACAGCCGTGTGCAAGGCCGTATGGCTTTGAAATCTTCAATTTTATGTTAATTTAAAACTAAATTATCAGAAAGGAAAAGAAATTGGAAGCAAAATATAAAGATGTATTATGGTAGTGCTCGGGTTGCCTCCCGAGAAGCGCTCGTTTATATTCTTAAGCTAGACTTTCCTTGGATTTGAAAAATCAGGGAGGTTTAAAGCTTTCAATATCTTTCCTCATGCTTACAGTTCTATTTTCTTGATAAAGTTTAAGTCGAGAAGTATTTACCTTAAAAATGTCGAATGTTGGATTGCTTAACTCGATTGTTTCGTATGGGAAGATATTTCATACCTCAAGAAGGATTCCTTCGATTGTTTGTGGATCTGCTCTGTTCATCCATACCTTATCTCCTATTTTGAAGTGGTTTGATGTTCCTATGACCTCTTCTAGGGGTTCCTTAGGTTTTACTTCGTGCGGTTCCTGTTCCTCTTTGAATTCTGTCTTCCATTCTTCTAGTTTGTCGACCCTAAGGCTTCGTTCCTCATATAATTCTTCTTTGTTGGCACTTGGTTGCGTGCTTGGCTCGATTCGTATCCTTGTGGTGTTTCACTGCAATAAAGGTTGCTCAAATTAATCATCAACTGAATTGACTTTCTTACCTTCATCGATTGTAGTCTGGTCGAGTCAAGAGCTTGAAGGCGATTGATTCATCACCTATCTGAAGAATGAGTTCTCCGTGGCAACATTAATTTTAGTTACTGGCAGTTGCTAGGAAGGGTCTTCCTAAAATTAAGGTGATTGAATTATCTTTATCCATGTCTAAGACAATAAAATCTACTGGGAAAACAAATTTGTCAATTTTTACAAGAACATCTTCAATAATACCCCTAGGAATTCTAACAGTTTTATCAGCTAATTGAATACTCATCTTAGTTTGTTTGGGTTTCCCTAGACCTAGTTGTTTAAACAATGTATAAGGCATGACATTAATGATTGCCCCTAAATCAGCTAAGGCAATATCAATACTTAAACTACCAATTAAACAAGGGATAGTAAAACTCCCTGGATCTTTTTGCTTCTGTAGTAGTCTATTCTGTAACATTACTGAGCATACTGCGTTTAATTCCACATGTGGCTCTTCATCTAATTTGTGTTTGATCGTCAAGAGTTGTTTTAAAAATGTTCTCGAATCTAGCATCTGAAAAAGAGCTTCAATAAGCGGTAAGTTAATATGTAATTTCTTTAAGAGTTTAAGAAACTTACCGAACTGTTCCTCTGTATCGTCTCTATTTATTGCTTCGGGGTAAGGTATGCGGGGTTGGTGCTCTTTGATTATCGGTTTTGGATTTTCTTGTGTTACCTCAATTTTTCCTTCTTCATCTTTGTTTTCGCTTGTTGAGATGGGTTCATCTAGCCTTACATTTTCCTAAGCTGTTATGACTTGGATTTGCTCCTTTGGGTTGATCTCGATGTTGCTTGGTAGACGCCCTTGCGGTCGTTCGGACATTAATTTTACAAGTTGTCTGACTGCTTTAGTGACTTCCCCTACTAACTTAGTAAGTTCCCCGATTCGGTTCTTAGTCTCTTCAGCTGATGTTTGTTGACTTCTAAGTGTTTTCTCGGTATCTTGGAGACGATTTTCGGTGCTTGCCATGAATTTTTCAACATCTCTTCGAGGTTTGGCTTCTTCTCTTGCGGATATGGCTGATTTTGGAAATTTTGGGGAGGTTTTTGTCTTTGATTTACTTGATTTCCTTGACCTCCCCATGAAAAATTTAGGTGGTTCCTCCAACTTGGATTGTAAGTATTACTATAAGGATTATTATTGGATTAGAAATTATTACCTATATAGTTCATCTGTTCACTTTTTGTGCTTCGTTGGTAGGGTCGGTACTCAGGATTCGCCACAGTTCCACTTGTGTCGTACTGCATTATTGGATGTACCTACGAAGAACACAAACTATCAAGCTTTTTATTCATCATCTCTACATGATTCGATAGCATGGTTATTGCATCGATGCTGAAAACTTCGCCAATCTTGTCGACTTTGTCCTTGTATCTTGCCACTGATAATTATTTAACGACATTTCTTCAATAAATTCAGTAGGCTGCTTCAAGAGTTTTGTTATTCAGAGTTCCACCGGTGGCTAAATCAATTAGTTGCCTCATTGAGGGATTCACACTGATATAAAAAGTTTGGACTTGTAGCCACAAGGGTAAACCATGGTGTGGACACCTTCTTAAGAGATCCTTGTATCTCTCCCATGCGTCGTATAATGTCTCTAAATCCAACTGCACAAAAGAAGAGATATTTTTCCGTAATTTGGTCGTTTTGCCCGGTGGAAAATATTTTAATAAAAAAATTTTAGTCATTTGGTCCCATGTAGTGATTGACCCTCGTGGTAGCGAGTTTAACCACTGTTTGGCTTTATTCCTTAATGAAAAGGAAAATAACCGAAGATGAATGGCATCATCAGAAACGCCATTTATTTTGAAAGTATCACAGAACTCTAAAAAATTAGCTATATGAGTATTTGGGTCTTCGTCCTGCAAACCATCAAATTGAACAAATTGTTGAATCATTTGTATTGTTTTAGGCTTTAATTCAAAATTGTTAGCAGCTATAGCAGGCCTAACAATACTAGCCTCTGCTCCTGTTAAATTAGGTTTAGCATAATCATACATAATACACGGAGCATTGTTTTCTGCCACATCTCGTGGTGGATTATTCTCGTCCATCCCTTCAGTAGGATTGGATTTGCCTTATTGTTGTTCTTCTCTGTAATTTAGGGCTCTCCTGATTTCTCTACGATTCCTATGAGCGGTCACTTCGATATCACTATCGTATACTAGAGGTCCTGTCGGGTTCCTTCCAGTCATAAACTAGAGGTACCTACTGAAAAAGAAAGAAAGAAAATTAGAAAAATAAAATAAAATCAATTGCAAAATAAAAATAAAAAATAATGGCTAAAGTAATAAAAATAGAGTTTTCTTAATATTTTAGTTCCCCGATAACGGCGCCAAAAACTTGATCGTTGTAAAATTGTCGAGTTTTAAAATTTATAAAGAGAATGATCGAACCTGGAAACAAACTCTGACAATGACTTAAGGCAAGTGTACCTATCGAACAGTAGTATAGCTTAGGCAAGACCGAATTATCGAACCCAAAGGAACTAAAAGTACTAATACTCACTTTCTTTCTATTATTTAGCCTAAATATTAAATGATTTGGTTTATTAACTAATTAATTACTAAACTAAGATGCAAAGACAAAAAGAATGAATTGGGAAATAACTTGAAGAGAAACTCAGTTGATCACGATGATACCATCAGGAAGAATCCACCTAGACTTCACTTATTATCTAACAATGAACCATACGATTTATTCACTTGACTTGATCCGTAAGACTCCTAACGATATTAAACCCTCTCGAGGCGAATAACATCTAACCCTAGGTTAATTAATGAAAATCTCTTTTTCACTTAATAACCCCCTAGAATAGCAGTAAATCGAACTATGGACTCCCATATTAGGTTTCACTCTAATCCAGCAAAATCTCATTACCCTATCTCTAGGCGCGCGAATGACTCCCCTTAATTATGCTAGATCTATTCTTAAGCAGGGTCTATTCCTCCTCCACCTAAGAACATCTGACTTGAATTAATATCCCGGAAACATTAAACAAGAATTAAGCACACATAATTAAGAACAAATCAAGTATTTATCATATAATTTAGAAAACAATAATAAGGTTCATCTAGGTTTCATCCCTTGGTGTATCTCAAGGGTTTAGTTCATAACAAATAAAGAAAACATCTCAAGAGAAAAGATAAAACAAAACATAAGAAATCCCTAAAACCCCCTGAAGGAATTGAAGGAGAGATCCACCGTCTTGAGTAGAATTCTGGCTTCTTGAGATGGATTAACTGGTTATCTTCGAGTGATTCCTACAAAAGTTTCGGCTTCTGCCGAATTTCGAATGTCTCGGCCTTTGCTCCACCCCCCTTTTTCAGGTTACACTTAGGGTGTTTATATAGACTTTTGGAATACTTTACTTGGCCTCTAAGTGTCCCAATTTAAGTATACTTCTTACTCGGTGTTTGAATAGGCTTTGGAATGTGTTTCTTCGCCTCAAAGTATCCAAACCCAAGTAAAATTGCTCTCCCCCGCGGCAGGGGCACGACCATGGTACACGCCTGTGTAAATCGTCTTCAGGCTGTGCCTCGGTTCTGTTGATTGGGGCATGGTCGTGTAAATCGTGGCATGGCCGTGTCTTAGTTAATTGTCAAGGCACGGTCGTGTGGATTGAAGTCCAGGCCGTGTCGATTTCCACTTTAGCCCAAATTTGCTCGTTTTAAGCACGTTTCTCGTTCTTTTCATCCTCGGGTGCTTTTTCGAGTATAAAACATGAAAAGAAAGGATTAAGAGCACCTTTTTACATAAATCAAGGGCTAAATCATCCAAAAGCATGCTAAATATGGGGTTAAAATATGTTACTTTTACGGTTTATCAATTAGCTACATTATTATTCAAATCCTATTTTTAAAAGTTGATTTATACAAATATAAAACTATAAATATAGAATCTTGTTAAAACTTTAATTCACAATATTTAAATAATATTTAGTATAACAATACATGAATTTTCCGCTAAAAGTTAATAGCCTATGAGATAGTTTTTTGATTAATTATTAATTCAATAAAAAAGGTGAGTGAATACACACCAATCGATAATTTTAATCTCATTGTTATAATAATTAATTTTATTGTTACTACCATTTTTATCCTCATTAGGGATAAACATACCGCTCATCCAAAGAAAGCTTAAATTAATTTAAGCTTTCCAACTCCACAAGCATCAAGGGAAGAAGGCTCGACGGCAGGGATGATAGATTAACCTCTTAGGATACTAGATGAACCCAACATTCTCTAATCAAATCTGGGCATTCCTTAATTGGGGTACTAGAGGATTGGAAATCATCACAAGGTTTGTTTAAAAAATTGATAGCCATCAATGATTCCATTTCCACAATAAGCGGATGGATACCCAAACTTTTAGTTAAGTGTAACCCCTTACGGATGCCCCATTGTTCTCCTAATCATCAACATAAAACCGTGTATCCAAGCTTCCCTCTCATTACATATCAAACCACCAGCAGAGGCTTTCTGGTACGAACTACACCATCAGTATTAACAATGAAAGAACCAGGTTGGGGAGTCGACCAATGAACCCAAACCAAAACCAAAATATACCACAGTAAGCGTTTTTAGTTTTTCATGTTATAGTTGAATTTATTCTTCAATAAATTCAAATTTTCAAGAGAGTTCATCTTTAATTTCTAGCTCATATAGAGAAATTGATCTTCCATACCGAATATCAATAAAGTTTTCATAATGTTTATTGGTTCATGAATAGAACCCCCACACTCTAAGCAAGTCGAGGGTTTGAGAATAGCAAAGAAGCTCGTGTTAGTTGAAAGCTGGAAAATGACCAATTTTGCTTATTCCAAAACACATGTACGAATTCAATGAAGGATTTATTCCTATAAATAACACAACTATTCAATTAAACAAATAATAATAATTTTTCATTGAAGAACAAAATCGATTTCTATACCATTTTTTTCCAACATGGTCTAATGATCCTCAATAAAAAGATGTACACTTGATTTCTATTTCTGCAAACGAGGTGTTGGCGCCAATGGTCTAACAAAGAGGTGAAATAGTTTGTTGTACTACTTGTGTTTTTAATGTCCCCTTTTTTCAGCAAAGGTTCATCCTGGTGGTAGGATGGTCTTGGCTGCCACAACATGTTAAAAGAGGCACAAGCTTTAAAGTTGTTTCCTACATTGATATTGCTAGCTTATGGTACGAAAGAAACTTAAGATGCCACTCGTCTGGTAAAGGACCTCTGCATAGCTCCTTCACTTGATTTATTTTAATATAGTTTCAATGAAATATGAAAAACCATTTGATAATACTCTAGAACATTATATTTTTATGTGCTAATTGCATATTTATTTTGAGATGATTCTACTAATTTGGGCTGTTTATGGTCTTTTATCTTTTAGGGACTAAATTGAAGGCAAAAGTAAATTTAAGGACGAAAAGTGTGAAATTAAAGATGAATTGGGCCAACATGCGACAGAGGGAAAAAGGTGGTGCCGAAAATACAAACATGGAAGACCTAAGGACAAAAATGCAAAAGAAGACTCTATTAAAGATAATTATTTGATGTTATTAGGATAATTATTTAGATTTAATTTTAGGATTTATTTTCATTTATCTTTATCTACCTTTAATTATTTTATTTATTTGTATTTATCTTTTAGAATTTAATTAGGAATAGGCTATGTTTTCTAGTACTATAAATAGGGGATGGAGTGGCACATATTTGACATCTCTTTTTTCTGTAAACACTCCTTCTCCCAAAAACTCTGTCTTTTGTTCTCTCCATATTTTCTTCAATAAAAATCTCATTTCTATTATATTTATTTCTTTCCCAAAAATCATGAGCCACTAAACCAATCTAGCCGAAGGTTGTCAAAATTCCCAAAAAGGTTCATGAGGCTTAAAACCCACGCTTAGCCTTCTCAACAAGATATTCATCGATTCTCCGCATTACGGGGCTGACGCTTCCGTCCATGTCCCTTAATAGGTGATCTTTTCAACTTGTGCAAGGAACGGTCGCTTTGTACGTTTTGGAAAGGTTGCACAGTTGGTTCGTTGGCTTTCTACGTCAGAGGTTGGTGAATCCAAGAGACAAAACGGCGTGGTATTCGCAGTTGGGAAGTGATGATCTACCAGAAGATAGTCCCACAAAAGAGATTATTGGCTAGAGTCAGGCTCCGCCAAATTTTAAGTCTAAATCCTTGGAGCTGGTGGTCGTAGGCGTCCTCTTCCACTATAACTGGCTTATCCTGCTTGAGAAGGTTTACTTAAAAGCCAAGGATTGAACCCAAGGCGGAACGAGACAACCGGAGGATAGAATCTCGCCACATAAGAAACTTACTCTTCCCTAAACTCTATTTAATTTCATATTCCTCAATTTAATTTTCACAATTTATTTAATTTCGCAATTTCAATTCACTTTAAATTCTGTTTTTATTTTTCCAGATCGAAATTCTTAATTCAGTTTTTTTTTTTTAGGAACGCAGGTTTTCTTGGCCAAGAAATTGTCCAGGATTTCAAGAAACAAGCATTCGTACAATCCAGTCCCTGAGGATTCGACCCTACTTCCCCTTTATTGTTACTTTTACTATTTTATAGGGAATAGGATATTTTTTATGCTCTCAATGATCGCATCAAATTTTGGCTCTGTTGCCGAGGACTGGCAATGTACTAATCTTGTTTTTTGTTTCTTATGACCAAATCTGCTCCAGGAACTCTTGCGTTTGATTCGGAGATTGAAAAGACTACGAGAACTAATCGCAAGGAAACAAAACTAAGAAAAAAGCAGTCAACGTTGGTTGGGACTCAAAGTAATCCACTACTAGAAATCACAATCGACGACGAAGCAGAGTCTAGGGTTAACGAAAACCCTACTCAAACTTTTGAAGGCGAAAAAGTAGAAGTCGATTCCCTAGAAGAAGTGTTTAACGCTATGGTTGACGAAACCCTAATTTAGCACCTCAACCTATGGCTCAGACAATTCGCCAACTGGCTGAAGCTCCGGCAGAACAACCGCCACTATGCATCGCGTATCCTACTATGGATATTGATTTTGAATTAAAGTCAGGCTTCATCGAACTACTGCCAACTTTTCGTGGGTTGCAAAATGAAAATCCCCACAAGCATTTGAAAGAGTTTCATATGGTTTGTCTTAGCATGAAACCTTAGTGGGAAACTAATGATCAAATCAAATTACGTGCTTTCCCTTTTTCCTTAGCAGATTCTGCTAAGGAATGGTTATTTTATTTACCCCCTAGATCTATTACAACTTAGGCTAATTTATCTCGTTTATTTCTCAACAGGTTTTTTCCAGCATCCAGAGCAGCTGAGCTAAGAAGAGAGATCGTTGGAATAAGGCAAAAAAAAAGCAGAGTCTCTTTACGACTATTGAAAGTGATTTAAGAAATTGTGCGCAAGCTGCCCACAACATGGTATAATTGAGAAATCTCTCCTCCAATACTTTTATGAAGGCTTGAAACCCATGGAGATGAATATGATAGACGTTTCTAGTGGAGAAGCATTGGTCAACATGACTACCCAACAAGCAAGGGACTTAATCTCCACAATGGCTGCAAATTCTCAGCAATTCCGAGCCAATACTGAACCCCCTAGAAGGGTTCACCAGTTAAGTAATTCAACCTTAGAGGATAAAGTTGATAGGCTTACTAATATGATGAACTCTCTTATTGCAGAAAAAATGAATACAACCCGGTTGTGCGGAATATGTGCTACACCTGACCATGCAACTGATGCATGTCCTAGTTTATATGATGATACTATGCCTCATTTAGATGCTATAGGAAATTTCCCTAGGCCACCATAGAGACGATATTACCCCTACACTAATACCTACAACCCAGGGTGGAGGGACCATCCTAACTTGAGTTATGGGACCAATCCACGAAATAAACATCCATACCAGAACCGAGTTCCACAGCAGCCATAAGATTCAGGTAATTCTTTAGAAACTTTGGTCAATAAATTAGCAGCTAATATGCTTGATTTTCAATAGAAAATCGAGGCATCTATAAAAGAATTGACCATATCAATTGAGAAATTTAACTCTCAAGGGAAGTTGCCGTCACAAACAGAACCTAATCCAAGACAACACGCAAATGCAGTGTGTAACACCCCTAACCCGAAACCGTTGCTAGAATAGGGTTAAGAGGAATTACTAAACAATCAAATCATTTCACATCCAATTTATGACACAAAGTCAATCATCGTTAAAATATATTAAAAGATAAACAAATAGTCTCTTATTGAGGCCTACGAGACCTTTAACACATGTTAGAGAGAGGTCGGGACCAAACTGAACACTTATGAGAGGTTTAGAAACTTCAAACATCCAACAAGTCCGTTGAGGCCACACGTCCATGCCACCAGGCCGTGTGCCTCATACAGTCACCAGACACCCCCATGTGTCCAGGCCATGCCAAAACAAAGCAAGCATTCTGACTTCTCAACACTGCCACCAGGCACGTCCGTGTGCCATGGCCGTGTGCTCTTAAGCTAGCTACTGACTTATGCCCACGGCTAGTTGACACTTCCGTTTCAAGGCCGAGTACTATTAGGTTAGATCCTGTCATTCTCCCATAGACATTAGGCACGCCCGTGTGCTATAATCGTGTTGGCAAAACAGGCCATATGCAAGGCCAATTTGCCACCCACACAAGGGTCAAACCAACAAGCACATTTAAGCATAACTCTACATACAAGTTGGCAACCAATTTCATATCAAGTGATTGACATATCATCTCATACAATCTCATTTCTAATCAAGTCAACTTAAAAACTAAAATTCACCAATATGATTCCTCCTTAAATTCACTAGATCATACTAGCATCAATCTATCACCAAGATTACCATTTATTAGACACATCCATTGCCATTAAAACATACCAAAACTCACTTCACATACCAAATACACACAAGCATATTTCAAACATTTATCTAGCCACCTCACATGGCTATTTACACATCTTATACATAATTTACATATCTAGCCTATACATGCCATATTTCAACTATGTACATCTTTCCAAAAGTACCAAAATATATTTCTGATAGTGTGATTGAGATACCGACGATCCCCAGATCAGAGCTAGTTTTACTGACACTGCAATGCAGAGAAACAAATTACACAGTAAGATTTTCAAAGCTTAGTAAGTTCGTAACATAACACACTAAACCAAAACAAATCATCACATAAATTTATTTCACATCTATATACGTATATATATAATGCCATCCAAAGCTAATATGCTCATTTAACATTTCATGATCTCATTTATAGATTCATCAACCATATAGGTTCTGAACGTACCTTAACCAACACTTAGTTGCCAATTACATTTGCTACTCAATACTCACTATTTCCTCTCGATCAACTTTTGTCTCTTCTTTGATTCAATCGCACACTTAGTGCCCAAATAGTTAGCCGAAGCTTAATTAACATTGCACACTTAGTGCATCCATATCAAACCGATCTTAAATCGATATCACACACACAGTGCCCACCACAAAGCCAAAGCTTATATTATTTCGCACACACAGTGCTAATCATCTCGGTCACTATTCCGACTACGCACACTTAGTGTCATATAACTCAAGCCCTCATATAGCATTCACATTTCAATATATTCATACCATTCATTTCATAGCATTAAACATAACTAAATACACGTATTATGTCTAAACTTACCTCGGACGTCGAACTATCGAAACGGTCGATTAATCGAGCACTTTATCTTTGCCTCGATCTTGATCCGAACCTCTCCTTTCCTAGTCTATACACATTCAAATTCAGTCCATTCAATCCATTCAATCACCAACTCATTCAATTTAGTCCACACACACTTATTTAGGGCATTTTACAAAATAGCTCTCACATTTTCACATTTCAACACTTTAGTCCCTATTTCATAAAATCATCAAATTCACATAATTTCTTTCCACATAAGCTTAGTTGAATTTCCCTTGTTTTCATACAAACCCTCACATTTCATTTATTTTACATTTTAGTCCTTCAATTTACACTTTTCTCAATTAAACCCAAATTACTCAATTTCATCAAAAATCCAAACACAAACTATATTAACCCAACACCAAGTTTTCATATCTCACTATCAATTAACACATAGTTCAAATATTCATCAATGGATCATCACAAAAACATCATCAATTTACAAAATTACAACATGGGTTAGCTAGAGCTCAAACCAATAATTGTGAAAGCGTCGAAATTATCAAAAATCGAGCTCAAACATACCTTGAATTAAGCTTAATATCAACCGAAACCTAAGTGTTCTTCTCTCTTTTTCTTTCCTTGATTTTTCAGCATAAAAGATGAGCATAATAGCTAATTTTTATGCTTTTGTTTTATTACAAAATCACTTAATAATCAAATCCAATATTAACCTTTTTATCAACATAAAAGACAAATTAACATTATGGTTATCTAGTCATTTAACCATCCACTATCTTACAAATGCCTCTACCTTAAAAATCCAACAATAATTAAGCACTTATAAATCAGCACACAACTTTTATACCTTATGCAATTAAGTCCTTTCTCACAATTTAACACATAGTCGATAAAATTATCACACAGAAATTTCACATAGGCTAAATCACAAACTATTCACACAAAAATAATATTAAATTATCATTCCGACCTTGAATTTGTGGTCTCAAAACCGCTATTCCGACTAGGGTCTAAATCGGGCTATTACACAGTGATGTTACGAAGTGGAAAGGTACTAGAACCAATTCTTAATAGGAATCTTGGCCAAGAAATCACCCAGAAAAATTCGAAAAAGACGAACAGGTCCGAGTGAAACCCCCACTGCCAAAATCCAACCTCCATTTCCAGGACGATTAAATCAGTGTCGAAAAAGTAAGGAAGACAAGGAGATCATTGAAACATTCAGAAATGTCGAGATCAATTTACCACTGTTGAATGCCATCAGACAAATTTCGCGGTATCCAAGTTCCTTAAAGAACTCTGCACCAACAAATGAAAATTAACAGGTAATGAAAAGGTAAGTGTTGGTGAGAATGTATCTGCAGTGTTACAGCGAAATGTAAAGAGAGGGGCATGTTTGCAATACCATGCAAAATAGACCATTTAGGAATTAAGAAGGCTATCCATATATGTCATGCCTTTTTCTGTTTATGAATCACTTAACGCGGGTTTTTTGACAAAAATAGGTGTTATCATTCAGTTAGCAGACAGGTCCATTGTGCATCCCGAAGGAGCCCTCGAGGACGTATTAGTCAAAGTCAATGGACTTATCTTCCCTGCAAAATTTTATGTGATAAAAATGGAGGAGGATAACGCTCCTGGGTCTTCAGACATCTTGTTGGGGCGACCTTTCCTTAGTACTGCAGTTACTAAGATTAACGTACGAAGTGGAACCCTCATGATGGATTTTAATGGGGAGATCGTGAATTTTAACGTTATGGCACTATTAGCCACCCAAGTGAAGTCTTGGACGTAAACCGTGTCGACATAATTAACTCACCAGTAGAAAAAAACTTTTGAGTCATCTTATGGAGATAAATCTAAAATGATGTTTGATGATTTTGAATCTGTTAATAAATCATTAACTCCTATGGATACTAAACTTCTACCTTCTGTTGTGCAAGCATCAGATTCAAAATTAAAACCACTTCTCGAGCATCTCAAATTCACATTTTTAGAGAATGATGAAACCATTGCCTACTTAAAAGGGATCAACCCCTTGGAGGAAAATATGAAACCAATGAAAGAGACGCAAGGACGATTAAACCCAAATATGGTGGATGTGATAAAAAAAAGGAGAATTTCCAAGCCCATACGAACGAAAGAATTCAGTCGGAATAGCCGCAATACTAGTTGAGGCGTCAAGCTAGCGACGTTAAACAAGCGCTTGTTGGGAGGCAACCCAACCTTTATTTTTTACTTTTCTTAATTTTTATTATTTATTATTTATTATTTTATTTCATTTTATTAGTATTTATTATTTATTTCATTTTATTAGTATTTATTATTTTATTTTATTAATTATTACTTTATTATTGGATATTGATAAAATTCTTTTCTTTTATCTAGGTACATTAACGCGAAAATAAGGACAAAAAGGAGAAAAAACTAAAAAATTGGCATGAAACGGCTCTTATTCCATCCTTATTCCAGTCTGGAATAGCGCATTCCTGCCCTAGATTCCTTAAAACCTGCCTCTAAACACTCACCCTTTAGCCAAACACCATTCTTATACACCCTTAAACCCTAAAAATAAACCCATTTTTACACCAAAAATCCCATCAGCAGCCGCACCTTCTTCCCCACCCCTCCATCATAGCCACCAGGGTGAGAACCCAAAGTCGAGCCGTCGCCGCATGCGTCACCTACCCCATTGCCACCCTTCACCGGTTCGCCTTCTTCTTCCCTTCTGCATGAAACCACCACACCATCGCCCTCCTCCACGCGTGTGCCGTCCTTTACGACAGTAATTACATGGGGAGTTCTTCTAAACTTTTTCCACCTATTTGTTTATTTTCTTTCACATCGAGGACAATGTGTTTTAAGTAGGGGGAGGTATTCATCATTATTTCGCTGCTTTTATCTGCTTTGCTTTTCTTTGTTATTATTCTTGCTTTGTTGCCTTGTGCTCGTTTCTACCCACATTTATTTTTTTTGAATATTCTGCCTCTTTTCATGCCCAAGAATTTGACCATGACTTGACCACTGTTTGACCTCCATGCATGATTCTTATCTACTGAGTTAATTATGATTTTGCTTGATAGATTTCATCTCCACTGTTTTATTTCTTTTAGTTAAAATAATTATGATTAATAGAGTTAACCCTATTTTGCTTTTAGTAAATTTGATTAAGTCTAAATACAAAGAGGACACTTAATATAATTGCATGCTTAAAATATGTTCATGACTATTAAGGTGGTTACTAAAACTTATTTTTGACACTTGATTGTTTTTCCTAAGTCCTCCAAAATTAAAATTTCGTTTAATAATAATAATGTTTCCATGGTTATGAGTGCAACTTAAGACGTGACTAGCTGAGTAACCGGGGTAGGGTGCTTGGGTTGTCATCCTATTTCGCGTCAAAAGGTTGTGTGACGTGTTAGGTAAAACTCCACTAACCGGAATTAATTTTTAAGAATGTGTTGGGCTGAGTAACCGGGGTGAGGTGCTTGGCTGTCATCTCTCTTCGCGTCAAAAGGTTCGATATGTTCTTAAGAAAAATAAAAATTAGGAATGTGTTGGGCTAAGTAACCGGGGTGGGGTGCTTGGCTGTCATCTCTCTTCGCGTCAAAAGGTTCAATATTTTCCTAAGTGAAAGTAAATAAATAAAGTTTAAATTAAAGTAAAAAATAAATAAATAAATATGCATTAATAAAATTGGGGGACTAAAGGGAGAAATAAATAAGGTGTCTTGATAGGTTTGGTAAATTACCTAATTTTCATGAAATAATCCTAGTCAATCTTAATTTTGTGTGTGTTAATTGGAACACTTTTTCAATTTTACTTAAATCAAGCTAAGGGTTCTCTTTATTTTTTGTATGCATTTTGACTAATTTTTATAAAACTTTGGAGTAGAATTTCTTTCATGGCAGGATCTAATTTTCACGAGGATGTGAACCATACTTGAGGGCAAGCATGGGCTAAGTAGGGGAATTTGATAATACTCTAGAATGTCATATTTTTATATGCTAATTACATATTTATTTTGAGTATGATTCTACTAATTTGGGCTATTTATGGTCTTTTATCTTTAAGGGACTAAATTGAAGGTAAAACTAAATTTAAGGGCGAAAAGCGTGAAATTAAAGATGAATTGGGCCAATATGCGACAGAGGGAAAAAGGTGGTGCCGAAAATACAAACATGGAAGACCTAAGGATAAAAATGCAAAAGAAGATATTTTATAACACAAGACTCTATTTAATGTTATTAGGATAATTATTAAGGATAATTATATAGATTTAATTTTAGGATTTATTTTCATTTATCTTTATTTATCTTTAATTATCTTTATTTATTTGTATTTATCTTTTAGAATTTAATTAGGAATAGGCTATGTTTTCTAGTACTATAAATAGGGGATGGACTGGCACATATTTGACATCTCTTTTTTCTGTAAACACTCCTTCTCCCAAAAACTCTGTCTTTTGTTATCTCCATATTTTCTTCAATAAAAATCTCATATCTATTATATTTATTTCTTTCCCAAAAATCATGAGCCACTAAACCAATCTAGCCGAAGGTTGTCAAAATTCCTCAAAAAGGTTCATGAGGCTTAGAACCCGCGCTTAGCCTTCTCAGCAAGATATTCATCGCTTCTCCGCATTATGGGGCTGACGCTTCCGTCCATGTCCCTTAATAGGTGATCTTTTCAACTTGTACAAGGAACGGCCGCTTTGTACGTTTTGGGAAGGTTGCACAGTCGGTTCATTGGCTTTCTCGAGTGAGGTTGGCGAACCCAAGAGACAAAACAGCGTGTATTCGCCGTTGGGAAGTGATGATCTAGCAGAAGATAGTCCCACAAAAGCGATTATTGGATAGAGTCAGGCTCCGCCAAATTTTAAGTCTAAATCCTTGGAGCTGGTGGTCGTAGGCATCCTTTTCCACTATAATTGGCTTATCCTACTCGAGAAGTGTTACTTAAAAGCCAAGAATTAAACCCAAGGCGGAACGAGACAACCGAAGGCTAGAATCTCGCCACATAAGAAACTTACTCTTTCCTAAACTCTGTTTATTTTCATATTTCTCATTTTAATTTTCGCAATTTATTTAATTTCGCAATTTCAATTCACTTTAAATTCTGTTTTTATTTTTCCAGGTCGAAATTCTTAATTTTGTTTTTTTTATTTTTCAGGAACGCAGGTTTTCTTGGCCAAGAAATTGTCCAGGATTTCAAGAAACGAGCATTTGTACAATTCAATCCCTGAGGATTCGACCCTACTTCCCCTTTACTGTTATTTTTACTATTTTACAGGGAATAGGATATTTTTTGTGCTCTCAACGACTGCATCACCATAATTTTAATTGATATTTTTATTTGATGAATTTAAAATGTTAATAATTGAATGATGGATTTTAAAAATTATCAAAACCTATAAATCTAATTCACTTTTAACAACTTTTGATTTCATAGTAGTTTTATATATAAAATATTATAGATTATGCATAATTGTAAGATTCAAACAATACTATAGCTTTATATTAGATTTTTTACTTGTGCGATGAATGGATTGATTGTGTACTATATTAAATAAATTTTATTTTTTTACAATTGTTATGATTGGTATGAGAAAAATAAAACTAATTATTCAAAAATATTGTTAAAACTATAAATTTAAGAACTATAAAACATTATCTAAACACCATTTAACAAAAAAATTAATTTCTGGATTTTTGTAACGCCCAAATTTGGGCCTAGTAGAATTGGGCCTATTGGGCCTTGGGCATGGGAGCGTTTAAAATTTTTGAGAACAAGAGAACGGCACTAATGCAAGTTGGACCTATTAGGTGAGTGATTTTAGAAGGTTAGGGGGCTTCCATGAAGTCCCGGGATCAAACCTGGGCTTTAGGAAAATTTTAGTTTTAGGTGAATAAAACCCTGAGAGTTAGTAAGTAGGCCTTAAGAATAAAATATGGAAAAAATGACATAAAAAGAGTTGTGGTTTAGTGGCAAATGGCGCCACATAGGAGACAAGGAGGTAACGCCATAGAGGAAGCAAGGGGTCCAAGGTTCAAGTCTTAGCGCTTACAATTCTTTTTGTTTTCCTTTTAAATGAACTTAGACTTTGGCCCATAGACTTATATTGAGTTGCGCATGTTTTAAAACACAAAAGGAGCTTGTGTTGTGGTGGCATGTAGTGTTTAGAGCATAGATGAGGGCAAAGGTTTGAATCCCATTGCAAGTAAAAAGGAATATTTATTTTGCTGCTTTGGGCCAAGTGGGCCCATTGAATAAATTGTATGATTGTGTAGTAGATATTGGATTGGTCTATGTAAATCTCATATCTGTGGCTAGATTTGAGCTAAATGGGCCACACGAGCGTGTGGACCCATTTCAGCCGAGAATGGGCCTTAGGCCCATTCGCATCGTTATCTTTGATTAGAATGCTTTGATTTGTGAAATTACCAAAATACCCCCGGTTTGCAAAGTACCTAAATACCCTTGGTTTGCAAAATTATCGAAATACCCCTGATTTGTGAAATCATCGAAATACCCTCAAATTGAAAAATTACTAAAATACCTCTTATTTGTAAAAATTACTGAAATACCCCCAAATTGCAAAATTACTAAAATACCCCTAATTGTAAAAATTACCGAAATACCCCCAGATTACAAAATTACTGAAATACCTTGATTTGTGAAATTACCAAAATACCCCCAATTTGAAAAATTATTGAAATACCCTCAGATTGCAAAACTACGAAAATACCCCTAATTTTTGAAATTATTGAAATACCCTCGGATTGCAAAATTATCGAAATACCCCTAATTTGTGAAATTACCAAAACACCCTTGGTTTGTGAAATTATTAAAATACCCTCTATGGGTAAAGTTATCGAAATACCCTCGACGGGTAAAATTACCGAGATGCCCTTACGAGGAAAATGACCGTTTTACCCCTAATCGATTAAATGACCGTTATACCCTTGTGGTAGTACTAGTGTTGTATGTGTTAATTGTATGATTGATTATGTTTGAGATGCACTGCATACATGGATTAGTTATTAGTAGAATTACCAAATTACCCCTGTAGGGTAAGATTATCGAAATACCCTTATAGGGTAAAATGACTATTTCGCCCCTGAGGGTAAAAGACTAATTTTGTGCCACGACTTGACTGTGATCGTATGACTGTATTTTAACTAACTTGATTGTGGTCAAGTGACTGATATGCTTGTAATATATGTTTTAAATGACTGCTACTGAGTATGGTCATTCTGCATACACCTGTGATGACTGAGCATGACATACACGACATATTGCGTGGGGTTGGGACAAAGTTACGGAGGAAGTGTACGGCCCATTGCCGTTCTGTACAAGGCTTTCAGCCTTTCTGCGATAAATATGGCTCTGTGCCATCTTGATTATGGCTTTGTGCCAACCGTATTTACCCGTGGCTATGTGCCTAACATATATATTGATGACTCTGTGTCGATCATAATTACCCGTGGGTGTGTGCCGGTTATACTACCGTCGCTGATGGCTATGTGTCAAACTTATTACAGTCACCAATAGCTTTGTGCCATCCTGATTATGGCCCTGTGCCATCCTAATTATCGTTTATAACCATTCATTTATTTATGGCTTTTAGCCGCTTTTGTCTATGGCGCAAGCCGCTTTGATATTTATGGCTTTTAGCCGATCAGCTCTGTGTGTAGAGCCGTTCATTGACTTAGTACATGGTGTGTTGGTGCTAAGCTTGGTGTGTTGGTGGGTGGGTCGATTTTATCCCGCATGGTGTGTTGGTTGGATCTGTCCACGCTTTACGTGGTTTGTATATAAAACCCGATTCATTTAATGCCCATTTTACAAAGTTATTATTAGTTTGTAAAAATTGTATTTGTTGTGAAAATTGAGTTGAAGTAATTTTGAATAAGAAACGATTTATTAATATTTTAGGAAAATCCTAGATAAACATTTAATAATAAGCAAGAACCAATTTAAACGCTTAAAACCAAATAAAATACCAAGGCCTTATTACATAGCAAAAACCCAAATAAAATAAGTCCAAATAAAAGAAATGAATTTACGAGTAAACATATGTATGGCCTCCACGAGTCCACCTCGGCTCCCAAATTCGCGATCTAATGATTACCGCAAAATTTAACTAAGGGTGAGTCATCGAGACTCAAAGTGTAAATCCCCATCCAACGGTGTTAAACCCTTACACAATTTCATATGAAAATATGCATGTCATGCAACCCAAAACCTAACCATCCTAAACTCCCGATTCTACCCGTGTGGTACCAAACCACCGGTGGTGCTAAACCACCGGTGACCTAAAGTCACGATATCCATCAATGTGGTGCTAAACCACCGGTGACCCAAAGTCACGAAATCCATCCGTGGGGCCAACCCACATGTGATACCAAATCATCATGGCGACAATCCCAGATCTCAAAAGTGGGCCAACCCACGGTGGTTTTAAACCACGTGGACGAGTCGCTATGAGGTGCCAAACCTCCGTGTCCCAAAGACACAAGTGTGATACCAAATCACTTTGGTGACCGCAATCACGAATCAAATGATGGGGCCAACCCATCGTGTGATACCAAATCACTAGCGCCAATCCCAGAAATCAACCGTGGGGCCAACCCACCGTGGTGCTAAGCCAATCGACGAGACGCGAGGTGCTAAACCTCCGTGACCCAAAGTCACAAAATATCAATATCCAAGGGGCCAACCCACGTGTGATACCAAATCATCGGGCGACGATCCCCATATGTCAATCAATAACCCAATCGTGGGTGCTAAGCCACCGGACAAGTCGCTATGAGGTGCCAAACCTCCGTGACCCAAAGTCACGAATATCAAGCGTGGTACCAAACCACCGGTGGTGCTAAACCACCGTGACCCAAAGTCACAGATATCAATCTTCCCTCCTCTCATCATACCCATGCAATATGACATAATAATTAGTGTATGCAGATGTCATGTATGCTAGATATATATCAAATATAAGTATAACATGAATTACCATCATAATCGATAGACATAAAACAACATAATCATGCTAATCAACCTCTAGTGGTATAATCGTAATTTTACCTACCAAGGGTATTTTCGTAATTTACCCACCAAGTGTATTTTCATAATTTACCCACCAAGGGTATTTTCAGAACTTACCCACCAAGGGTATTTTCGAATCTACCTACCAAGGGTATTTTTATAATTTACCCATCATGGTATTTTCGTAATTTACCCACCAAGGGTATTTTCGTAATTTACCTACCAAGGGTATTTTCGTAATTTACCCACCAAAGGTATTTTCGTAATTTCGCACCTGCAATGGCCCTCCCAAGGTCTAATGTTACCTCGAGCGACTCGACTACCATTTCTAGTCACCACTAGTCTATCGGGCCTAAAACTCGACTTGACCCATTTAGGCCCACACGCTCGCGTGGCCCACCTAACACAAATCTAACCACGATATAGGTTCCACCTAGTCTAGTTCACTATATACTATATCATCATACAATTTATTCCAATTGGGCTCACGGCCCATCGGGCCCACTTCACCCATCGCATTCTCAAGTAGCCCCAACCCACAAGAATATTACCGATGGCCTCAACTATCGCATTGAAGCCCCACACGCAAGCCGCACGCGCTCGCTACTATTGCGGAATCCAAGACTTCATTTGCCATTTACAACTAGAGTAGAGAGAGTTACACACCGACAGACTGGTGCTAAATCACCGCGACCACTCCCGTGCCTAACGCCCACCAAGGTATGTTAACCCTTCTCCGCATACTCTTTATATAGCTAGCTCTTCACCTTCCTTTTTTGTATCTTTCCGATGTGGATCCCTTCATCAAGAGAGTTTAAATTCAACTCAAACTCTTACCGTCAATCCATAAATAAATACTCCCGCTTCTCATGAGATTCAACCTGTGCTCCTTTATAACATAATCCACGATGCTAGCCACTTTACCAACTAGCTCCTTGTGCCTCAAACCATGCGCAATTAAATATAACCCTATGGCCAAGGTCTAAATTCATTTAATAAAATAATCAAAAAGAAATGCAAACGCTACAACTAGAACCTTGGACCTCCTTCCTTCCTTGTGGCGTCACTTTGCCACTACACCACACACACCACTTATGTCATTTTCTCCATATTTTATTCTTAAGGCCTACCGCCAACTTCCGTGGTTTTTTCACCTAAAACCAAAATTTTTCCTAAGGACTAATCTTGAACCCGGACTTCATGAAGCCCCTAACCTTTCAAAATCACTTATCTAAAAGGTCCAACTTGCACTTAAGTCGATCTCCTATTCTCCAAAAAATTTTAAGCGCTACTCGCCTAAGGCCATTGGGCTCAATCCTACTAGGCCCAATTTCGTGGATGTTACAAATCTACCTCCTTAAAGAAATTTCATCCTCAAATTTCCAACTACTAACCGTCACACATCCTAACCCCACACTACTTCTTGTCACAAGACTCGATCTTAATAAAACTAATATACTTTCTAACTAAATCTTGGAACCCCTTCACATAACCAACTATCTACCACCAAGCAACATATATTTCTCACATACATACAATTCCTATATTCAAGCATCACATTCACACATCGCAGAATAAATACAATCATTCGCATATACCGTAATATAGTAAAAGGAAACTTACTGATTTGGTGCCGAGACTCTGGTGCCATACTTACGTAAAAGATATTCTAAACCATCCTTTGAAAACATTTTTGAACCCAAACCCACACCTAGTTTTTGAACCTAGACTCGATACTAAAATTGAAACACCCCAAACCCTACCTAAACGTTACGTCGGATCCGGCATGTCACATGAAAGGAATGTTTAAAATTGTACGCTCGTTAAAAGTTCGTATTCTTTTTGAAACTCCACGTTTCGTGGTTTGTATATAAAACCTGATTCATTTAATGCCCATTTTACAAAGTTATTATTAGTTTGTAAAAATTGTATTTGTTGTGAAAATTGAGTTGAAGTAATTTTGAATAAGAAACGATTTATTAATATTTTAGGAAAATCCCGCATTAAACATTTAATAATAAGCGGTAACCAATTTAAACGCTAAAACCAAATAAAATACCAAGGCCTTATTACATAGCAAAAACCCAAATAAAAATAAGTCCAAATAAAAGAAATGAATTTACGAGTAAACATATGTATGGCCTCCACGAGTCCACCTCACCCCAAATTCAGCGATCTAATGATTACCGTAAAATTTAACTAAGGGGTGAGTCATCGAGACTCGGTGTAGATCCCCATCCAACGTGTGTTAAACCCTTACACAATTTCATATGAAAATATGCATGTCATGCAACCCAAAACCTAACCATCCGAAACTCCCGATTCTACCCGTGTGGTACCAAACCACCGGTGGTGCCAAACCACCGGTGACCTAAAGTCACGATATCCATCAATGTGGTGCTAAACCACCGGTGACCCAAAGTCACGAAAATCCATCCTGGGGCCAACCCACATGTGATACCAAATCACCGGCGACAATCCCGATCTCAAAAGTGGGGCCAACCCACTGTGGTTTTAAACCACGGGACGAGTCGCTATGAGGTGCCAAACCTCCGGTGTCCCAAAGACACAAGTGTGATACTAAATCACCGGTGACCGCAATCACGAATCAAATGATGGGGCCAACCCATCGTGTGATACCAAATCACTAGCGTCAATCCGTAGAAATCAACCGTGGCCAACCCACCGTGGTACTAAGCCATCGACGAGACGCGAGGTGCTAAACCTCCGTGACCCAAAGTCACAAAATATCAATATCCAAGTGGGGCCAACCCACGTGTGATACCAAATCATCGGCGACGATCCCCATATGTCAACTGTGGGGCCAACCCATCGTGGTGCTAAGCCACCGACAAGTCGCCATGAGGTGCCAAACCTCCGTGACCCAAAGTCACGAATATCAACTGTGGTACCAAACCACCGGTGGTGCTAAACCACTGGTGACCCAAAGTCACGATATCAATCTTCCCCTCCTCTCATCATACCCATGCAATATGACATAATAATTGTGTATGCAGATGTCATGTATGCTAGATATATAACAAATATAAGTATAACATGAATTACCATCATAATCAGATAGACATAAAACAACATAATCATGCTAATCAACCTCTAAGGGTATAATCGTAATTTTACCTACCAAGGGTATTTTCGTAATTTACCCACCAAGTGTATTTTCATAATTTACCCACTAAGGGTATTTTCAGAACTTACCCACCAAGGGTATTTTCAGTAATCTACCTACCAAGGGTATTTTTGTAATTTACCCATCAAGGGTATTTTCGAATTTACCCACCAAGGGTATTTTCAGTAATTTACCTACCAAGGGTATTTTCGTAATTTACCCACCAAGGGTATTTTCGTAATTTCGCACCTACAATGGCCCTCCCAAGGTCTAATGTTACCCTCGAATGACTCGACTACCATTTCCGATCACCACTAGTCTATCGGGCCTAAAACCCGACTGACCCATTTAGCCCACACACTGCGTGGCCCACCTAACACAAATCTAACCACGATATAGGTTCCACCTAGTCTAGTTCACTATATACTATATCATCATACAATTTATTCCAATTGGGCCTACGGCCCATTGGGCCCACTTCTACCCATCGCAGCCCAAGTAGCCCCAACCCACAAGAATATTACCGATGGCCTCAACTATCGCGTTGAAGCCCCACACGCGCTTCCGCTGCGTGTGGCTACTATTGCCGTGGACCGACACTTCTGCATTTGCCGCTTACAACTAGAGTAGAGAGTTACACACCGACAGACTCGGTGCTAAATCACACAGCGACCACTCCTGTGCCTAACGCCCACCAAGGTATGTTAACCCTTCTCTGGCATACTCTTTATATAGCTAGCTCTTCACCTTCCTTCTTTGTATCTTTCCGATGGGATCCCTTCATCGAGAGTTTAAATTCAATGAAACTCTTCCGTCCAATCAAGAAAATAAATACTCCTCGCTTCTCATGAGATTCAACCCAGCTCCTTATAACATAATCCACGATGCTAGCCACTTTACCAACTAGCTCCTTGTGCAACTTGGTGGTGTGTTCCTATTCTCCATCGAGGTGGGATGCATCTTTATACTATCGCATATTTGTTTATGAGATATGTCAACATCTTCGGGCTTAGGCCCACTTGTTCTGTTATTGGTTTAGGCTAGGCCCAATTGATTCTGTATGGGTTGTGACCCAAATTATATGGTAGTGGGCTATGGCCCACGTATGCTTTGAATCGGACTGCATCTTATCAAGTTAAAGGGCTTTGGCCTGACTATTTCAGCTTTCTATTTCTTTATCTTCGTTACTCTAGTAAGGGATTACACTGAGTTTTCATAAACTCACCCGCTTTTAACTATGCAGGAATCCCAGTCTTAGACAGTTCGAGTCATGAGGACTCGAAGGTGGCCATACGTCAGATATGCTTTAAAGTTAAACTTAGCGACTTTATTTCATTTTCTTTTAATTTATTGGGTTAATAATTTTGTAATAAGGCCTCTTTATTTTTAACTTATTATTTCTGATATTTATTTATGGTGTTTTCTAACTGCTAAAGGTGGAATATGATTTCCAAAACGGTAACTGTTTTCAAAACACTACGTTTCGACAACGTTTTCAAAATGTTTCTGCAACTCTATTTCTAAACATCACATTTTCGTAAATTGTTTATTTTAAATAGATAAGGTTATAAAAATAATTCGGTTTTCAAGTGGATAGCATTTGCTTAAGTGTTTTGAGTTTTAACGAAGAGGCTTTAACTCTCAAACAAGTTTTGCCAACAATAAATAGGGTTTTCAAAAACACTTCCATGTGACACGCCAGATTCGGGCCTAACTTCTAGGCCGGGTTTGGGGTGTTATATTTTTAAATTTAATTATGTTTGATAATTAATTTATATTGTAATAAATATTTAAATACACTTTGTTTTTTTCCTTAAATTAAACTGTGCAAGCTAAAAATATATAGATATGTTTCAAAAATATATCAAACTTAGATTTGGAAAGAAGTAGTTTTAAATTGTATTAGTATTTCATAGTTTTTAAAATTAATTTATTTTCTAATATAAAATTAAAAATTATATTATTTAAAATGTGAATTTAGGAAATTTTTGTTATAGAACTTTTGAACATTATTTATATGATTAAATATGTTGGTAAATGTATGTTTAAAAGGGTATGAAGGAGCAAACTTAAGGAGATGGATAAACTCATAATTGCATCCCATGGCTGAATTGAACAAATAAAAAGCATTGGTTCGTAGCATCATAAAATAAAAATGATACGTATAACAATTTCTTGCTACAAACTTTAACTTTATTTACATAATAAATGGTAAATAATTTTATGGCAAAAATCAATAGGTAATCAAATATGATGTAAGGAGGAAAACAGACATTTAAATTATAAAACTAATTTAATAAAATAAAACATATTAGTAATACTAATATAAATTTCTATATGATAATAATTACGAAATAGTACTAATGGACTCAAATCAAAGACAAACATAAATAATTTATAAAAGTTTGCTTTTGTAAATAATGATAGGATTAAATTGGAAAATATTAAATCTACAAATATCCCAAAACATAAGAGTTTTTATCCTCAATTCTTCCATCACCGATTAAAATTAAAATAATAAACAACAATTTTTAATTTTATTTAATTAATTTAATTTTTTTCATAATAATTATTTAAAATATTATTATTAATTAAAATCAACCCTACATAATTTATTAATTAAAATTAAGATTTGATTATGATTATTTGTAACACCTAGATTTTGGAGTTAGGAGTTTTGATATTTATAAGTAGGGTCAGTGGCTAGATCGAAATTGGATTGGTTTTTGCATTTTAGTGTCAGAATAGGCCTGTTGGTTTAGTGGTTGGATGAGTGTTAATGTACCTTGAGTTTATGGGTTTGAGTCCTTGAGCGTGTTTTGTGGAATCATTTTTATGCGACTTCAATTTGTTTTAAATTAAAGATAATAATATTTTTATTATTATAAAAAAGGGAAGAAAGAGTTTTCTTTTTCTTTTTCCACGTTCCTTTTTTCCTCTATCAAACGTTTTTCCTTTGCTCTTCTTCAGTTTTCTCTTAATTTTTTTTTTTTTGCACAAACAATTTTCTTTCATTTTCTTCTTGGATTGTTTTTGCTTCATTGGTTCGCTTACACTTTCTTCTTTCATCGACAAAAGCTTCAAGTTAAGTCATCGACCGATGTCGCTTGAGCTCGAGGTGTGTTGATTGCGAATCAGGTGTGGGTTTTGAACTCTTCTTTTTCGTTATTGAAATACTAAATTGATTCTGGGTAATTCGACACCATGAGTGTGTTTTGAACTGTATAACTCGGTACCAAATTGCTTGAAATTCGGCAACCCTTTTCGTGTGATTTGGTAGTTGAGCAATTGAGGTTTTTGGCTTTAAATAGTATGAATTCAGTTTAATATGGTGTGTTTCGAAATACTTTGATTAGGGGTCATTTTAGTGATCAGAAATGAGACTTTCAGCCAATTTTGGCGTGGTTTCGTGACTATACAGGCAGTTCACACAGCCGTGTGGCTGATTTGGAGAAATTAGTCAATTTTCACGAGGCCGTGTCCCCTGGGCTCACGGGCATGTTTGTTTGGGAATTAGGGATTTAGTGATTTGGTATCACATGGCAATGTGGCCAATTTGGGGATTTAAGGATCCCACACGGGTGTGTGTTTTAGACACAGGTCGTGTCTGGTGGGCACACGGGCATGTGAGACCCTCACACGGCTGTGTCTGCCTTGTACTTTATTTTAGCACAAATGGACAGAGAGTTACACGCCTATTCACATGGCCATGTCCCTGGCTCACATAGGTGTGTACCTCAGCCACACGGTCATTTGCCTCCCACACGGGCATCTTGACCCCTCACACGGGTGTGTTGGCCCCCTTTACGGCCAGAGCACACGGCCGTGTGGTCCTTAGTCACCAATTTTAGTTCCATGTATGTTTTTTTTATCTGAAATTGTGTCTGTGTGTTCCAACCCTTGGCTAGGCTTTAGTGAAGGTAGTTAAGACTCTGATTTGGGCTTCGACTTATGTGTTATTTGTGACTGTTGTGTGAGAAGTCTGGTTCTGAGCCCAGTTAGCTTGGTGTATGCATGTTTGTTTCTGTCTGACTGTCTGTCGATGGGTTCATTGTTTCTGTGATGTTGTAAGCATACATGCACTTGCATAAAGTAATTTTTGGGTTGGTTGTGAAGAGAAGGAAGATTGATTCTAATCTAATCTGGCGGTTTAACTGCAACTTATAAATACAGTGGTTTACCACACTATACCATATGTACATCAACTTTGCTGCGTACTATTATCTGATCTGGCAGTTTAACCGCAACGTGTCTATACAACAGTTTCC
This sequence comes from Gossypium rotundifolium, assembly GCA_025506655.1. NCBI lineage: Eukaryota > Viridiplantae > Streptophyta > Magnoliopsida > Malvales > Malvaceae > Gossypium > Gossypium rotundifolium. Next base: position 18,971,214 of record CP106734.1, read on the forward strand.
CGCAATGCACTATATTACAGATACACCAGCTTTGCTGCGTATTATCATCTGAGTGGCTTAGTCTGCATACATGGTGTGTAGGTTTGGATAGGCCTTGCAATGTCTTATGTGGTGTGCTTGGTTAGATGAGCTTATACAGCTCTTTTGGGGTGCGATTGGGGGACGAAGAGGTGTGTTGGCTGGATGGGTGGGTTTTTTACTTGACTGCCTTCAGACACATCTATTTGAGTGTTCTGGATGTAAGATTATTTGACTATATTTTGTCTGACTGAATAACACTTGTGACTGAGTGTCTATGTGTGACATAGTGTGCTTGAATTGTTACATTCTGTTGGGACGCTAGTTCCAAGTTCACTTTCTGGTTTTGTGTATATATGTAAGTATGTTTCACTTTCGAATTGGTTTCTGTAATTTTGCTATTAGTCACGTGTCGAACTCACACTGAGCTTGTGTAGCTCACCCCCTTAGTGTTTCCCCTTTCAGGTACATTTTCGAATTCTAATGTTGGACTCAGTATGCGGAGGTCTCAAACAGTCACGGTTAAAAAAAGACTTCAATAGTATTTTTAATAATTTTTTATTTTATAATTAAACACTTTGAATTGTAAGTACTGTTTAGAAAATTTTGGTATGGAATTTTGTGTTTTACGCACGTAAGTGTCATTGGGATTGTACTTTCTTTTGAAATATCAGGGCTTTATAACTGAGAATTTTACGTAACTTAAATGTTGTAATGTTTTTCAGTTTGTTAAACTAAAATTTCCCACGATCACTTGGTGATCAATGTGACCTTCGAAATTCGGTCTAAACTCTTAGGCCGGTATTGGGGTGTTTATTATTATTTAAATTTTTGTTTTAATTTTATACTTGAATAACAATTTTTGTTATTAATATTTTCACCTACATAATTTTAATTAATAATAAAATTAATTATTTTAAATTTATAAATAATATATATCTATGAAATAATATTATTAAAAATGTTCAAATATTTAATGCTTTATAAAATTAAATTTTGATCCTTATATGACTTTTTTAATTGTTAAAGTTTTATCAATTTTATAAAATCGGGCATAACAGAGTTTGTAATTAAATTATTTTAAATTTATAAATTATTGATATTATTCAAATAATATATTACAATTTCAAAATTATATTCTATTTTAAAATAACAAAAAATGAAAGCAAATATAACAATAATTATGTCACTTGTCAATAAATTAATCCTCCATATAGGACGGGGAAAAGGTTACAAACAGTTGAAAATCGAATGCTATAATTCACTTTCTATTGAATCCTTCCTTTTCGGTAGCGCTGCCAATAGTAATATTGCAGAACTTCGGTTAATCAATGGATATCTTATTCGAGATTGGAATATAAGAATTCGGCATATTCCTAGAGCTCAAAATATGACCGCTGATCAAATGGTGAAATGTGTTTATGACAACTCTTTGAGTTTGAAACTTTTTGAAGTCCCTCCAAGTTCAGTCAATGAAATTCTACATTTAGATAATCATTTTCTAAATATTAATGTCTAATTTTATTGTTTTCGCTTAATGTTGTTCGTTTTCTATTGAAAAAAAGTCTTGTAATATATATATGAATGATAAGGTTGTTAATATCTATAGTAAGTTGAACAAAGAAATAGAATATGCAGAGAATGAACTAGTATTATATCCTAAATTCAATCAGTACAATAGTATTTATATAAATGTGTATGAGTAACTACTCTAACAATTTCACTTAACAGCATAGCAGCCTGTATAACAAACCAACAATAATAGACTAACAGAGTCCTTTTCTATACTCTAACATTCACCCATCTTCCTAACAGGAAAAACTTGAAGAAGACTGCGAAACCGAGCAAAGGTCGATACAGACAATAGTTTGGTGAGGATGTCAGTGATCTGATCACAAACAGGCACCTCACTAACAACAATAGAACCATCGACTACCTTTTCGTGAACAAAGAATAGGTTAGGCTCAACATGTTTGAACTTAGAATGTAAGACGAAATTTGTAGCAACTGCCACTGTACTAGAGTTGTCACACCAAATAGTAGGTGGACCGTTAGAGCGAAGTTGTAATTCCTTTAGCAAAGAGACTAACCAAGTAACATCAATGATAGCTGCAACTAGACTCCGATATTCTGCCTCATCCGTAGAGCGAGAAACAACTTGTTGTTTCTTAGAACACAAGGAGATGGATGTGTGTCCAAAATACACACAATAGCCCGTCGTTGACCGACGATCAACAAAATCCAATCCCCAGTTGGCATCGGCATAACCAACCAAATATAGTATGTTAGATAGACCAAAACTATCCCATAATCAAGAGTGCCACATAAATACCGCAAGATTCGTTTTAATACAACCAAATGTATAGTAGTATGCACATGCATGAACTGACAAAATATGATTTACCGAGTATGCAATATCAGGCCGAGTCATGACCATATACTGTAATGCACCAGCTAGGCTCTTATAGTCATTAGGACCATTAAGACGATCCTCGTCATCTTTAGACAAGACAAAAAGCTGATCATCGAAGTGTGAACACTCTTTACATTAGTCATGGAACTCATTTCAAGCATATCACGAATGTACTTCCGTTGGCAGAGATGGACCCCATGGACGATCAAGTAACTTCAATGCCTAATTAGTAGTAAAGATCACCCATGTCTTTAAGGGAAAACTCACTATGTAATTGCTGAACAAAGTGGCTTATATGGTCAGGCATACTTCCAGTGATGATAATATCATCCACATAAATGAGAACATAAAAGTGGAGTCAGTTGTAACCCAAATAAACAGAGATGCATCAGATTTTGATAGGAGAAAACCGGATAAATGAGAAAACATTTCAATTTATCAAACCAGGCACGCAAGCTTGACGTAGCTAATATAAAGCCTTTTTCAGACGACACACCAAAGATTCTCCATTTGGACCATACTGAACATATCCAGGAGGTTGCTACATGAACACTTTGTCAGCAAGATCACCATTTAAAAAGGCATTATTTACATCAACCTGAAGGAGCTACCAACCTTTGGAAACTACAACAGACAATATCACACCCAAGTACCTAAAAACAACCTTTTTCCACCAACTAAGCCTTACGACTAGTGACAGTCCCATCAGGATTTTTCTTTACTTTAAAAAACCACTTACACCTTATCACCTTCCGACTATGCGATAATGGAACAAGTTCCCAGGTGGAATTATTTATCAATGCATCATACTCGGCTTGTGCTACCACTCGCCACTTTGTAATAGAAAAAGCCATATTAATCATATGTGGTTCACAATCGACAGCTTCAACAGACATAGCTTTGAGTTTAAAAATATCAACCCTAGACCGAATAACCATGTTATGAGTATTTCTCATATGCAGAGGAGCAGACTGAATATTCAAAGTAACTATGGTTGGACTAGGGAAACTTAATCTTGTGGACGAGGAAGTGAGTTGGTAGATTCATGATCAGATCCCAAACCAGTCTGTGGAACGCCTAAAGTAGATGGCATAGGACATGAGCCAAGAGCAAGAGATAAAGACTCAACGGATCAAACGGGCGAACACTCCGTGAGGCGACAAGAGAGAGACTGAACAATAGGAACATATGTGGAGACACATTGACTGGACTAAGATGCCTAAAATGAACCCTCAGTAGACATGGGGAACAAAAATTGTTGTTCATCAAACACAACGTGATGAGAAATAACTGTATTACCATCCGGTGTGAGACATTGATAACCTTTATATTGTGAACTATACCCTAAAAATGTACATGGATGAGAATGAAAATCCAACTTGTGACGCAAAAACGGATGCAGATATGGAAAACAGCAACACCTAAATACTCGTAAATGAGCATATGTGGGGTCATATCCATAAAGAACCTTATAAGAAGACTGACCTTTTAGAATTGAAGTAGGAGGTCAATTAATGAGATGAACAACACAACAAAACATATCGCCCAATAGTCTATAGATATATTTTCTTGGGCCAAAAGTGTGAGACCCATGTTAACAATATGTCTGTGCCTGCGTTCAACCAGCCCATTCTGCTCGGACGTATATCGACAGGACAACCTATGAAGTATCCCATGAGTCACCAAAACGAACGCGAACGCACTAAACTCTCCACCCCAATCACTTTGAAATTGTTTAATATCTCTCTCAAACTGAGTTTTAACTAACCTCTGAAATTGAACAAAATAATCCACAACCAGAGACTTATGGAAAATGAGATAGATCCAAGTAAAGCAAGTACATATGTCAATAAACGAAACATAATACCAATTACTTCCACTGGCAACAGACGCAGGTCCTCATAAGTCGAAGACAACCAAAACAAAAGGATTATTATATTTAGTAGTAGAGTTTAGAAATGGCAATTTATGGGCCTTCCCTTTCTAACATGCAGTACAAACATTATCAAGGCAAATTTTATTAGAAGTAATATTACATTTATCTAGAATAGATTTAACAACAGAAGCAGAAGGATGACCAAGTCGTCGGTGCCATAAAGAAAAAACATCGCAGCTGTTAAGACGAGTCTGAAGTCCAGTGTTGGCAACAGAAGGAGCCACAATAGATTAAACAGAAACAATTAGAGAAAAATGGTAGAGCCTATCACGAATGTGGCCCGGTAGCAAAATCTCTTGAGTCTTGATGTCCTTAATAACACAGTAAGTTGGATTAAATTCAAAAAACACATTATTTTCAAGAGCAAACTGAGACACAGATAGGAGATTCTTCTGTTTATTCGGCACACACAAAACATTAGAAAAATGAAACAATTTAGTCTGCGTAGGTAAAACAGAATGACCAATGCATGAGATCTTAGTAGGAGTCCCGTCACAGTTAAGAGAGGAGATGTACTGAGTATGGTGTAGACTCATTCAAAGTAGAGGCCTCTCGGCAGACATGACACTTAGCCCCTGAATCCGGATACCAAGACGAAGTCCCTACAGGCATAGGAAATAATAATCATCATTATCAAAATTGGACAAAACATGAGTGGCATTGACATTGGACCTAGTAGAGTTAGAGAGATCAGATGCATGTAAATCGGGTATTCGAGGCAACCCAAAGTACTAATCTGACCCAGTATAAACATAAGCTCTTGGTTTGGTCTACTAGGGAACACACGACCCATTATATGGCCTAAATGCAATATAGGCACCACCACCTGAAAGCCCAGGTCCTTGTCTACGATCAAGAAGGCTCTCAAACTCCACAAAATTAGAAATCAGCTCATTTGGAGGAACACAAGCAGTCGGCCCAAATAGAGGAAAAACACCCCCAAAGTCTTGGTCTGGGCCAGATGGCCTAGCATGCACGGATGGCCCAAGATGTTGGCTAAAATCAGATGGCCTAGTGAACCCAGTCGCTAGCCCAAAGTGCTACCCGAGTCAGGTGTGAACTGAAGCCCACTACCAAGCCCAAACCACTGGCTTGACCCAAATAAAGCTCGAAAGGCAGGCCTGCTCTATCACTAAAAGCAACAAAAAGGTTATGTGAAACCCTAGTGTGTGACATATATAGGGAGCCGTAACATACATGTGACCACCCCACCATCTACCAAGAAGAAAACCCGACGGTGCCATCGAGGAAGAATAATCAAACTAACTAGAAACTGTTGACGGAAATGAGAAACCAAAGATTCAAATCTCATCCAATACGATCGATCAATTTGAAGCTTATGCCAAAAATATCGGACCATCGTAGTTGCGATTATAACGATAATAAAAAAATTGAGCTAAATTCCCAAATCGACCACAGATCTAGTATTAGAGTCTGGACCAAAAACCCCTCCTACAACCACCAGTAGGGGGATAGCCACCACGTACAGAGTCCACCACCGGCAGTGATAGAGTAGCCTAAATCTGACGACTCTCGTACTCCAACAGTCCATCAATAAGGCGTTGTAACGGTAAAGCTTCCGACGAAAATGATGCTAGGGTAAGCACGACATCAAACTCCAGTGGCAAGCCCGTGAGCACGATCTCCACTTTCTCCACCTCTGAGATTTAAGATCCAGAAGTCTCGATCAAGGCACAGGTATTCTAGATCTTTGCTACATACTCCTTAATCGACATATTTCCTTTCTTGAGCGAGTGTAAATGTGACACACGACTTGCCCAATGGCATGTGTTCTAGCCATGTGTCCCCTGCACCTTAATTGTTGCAAAACAGAATGCTCAGTATTGAGCACAATGGCAGAAACACGGGAGTGTGTTTCAACTATGTCGACAGCACAGCCTCGAACACGGGCGTGTGCCCTGGCCGTGTGAAGTCTGCACCTTATAAAAATTTAATTGATCACACGGCCAAAGCACACGGGCGTGTGGCTTGGCCGTGTGACCATAATTTGATGATGACGTCAAAAATAGAAAGCTCCCTAATTTGAACACGGCTTGAAGCACAGGCGTGTCTTAGGGTCACACGGGCGTATCCCGAACCCACACGGGCATGTGACCCCTTTTTCATGAAAAATTTTCTAATTTTCTCAAAAGTTTCCAAAGTTCTTAGTTTAGTCCTGAACTACTTCCGATGCATGTTTTGAGCCTCGTAGGCTCGTTTTAGGGACGATATGAATTTTTTGAAAAGTTTTAAATTTGAGTAGAAATTCATGTCTCGATTTTGAATGTTTGCTTATGAATAAGTCCGGTAATGCCTCGTATTCAATCCCGACGTCGGATACAAGTAAGGGGTGTTACAGTAAATCATGGAAAATACGAGATAACTTGGCTCTTGTGAGGCAGCGAAGAGGCGAGTTGCAGTGTTCCAAACATCGCACGTCATCCTAGCATCTGTAAAAGAAGACAAAAGTGAAGGACTAATAGTAGAAAAATCGAATGCAAGTAACCTATCCCATCGAACAAACGACGAGGCATCCAGATTCAAACCGAGATCCTCAAGAGACGGCATAAAACGTATGGAGCGTGTAACGCTCCTCCAAAAGACCAAATCAATTCATAACCTTCAATAATCAAGCGAATATGTTGTCGCCATTGAACAAAATTTTCGTCATCCAACATGACAATGTCATGGTGAGGAAAAGATGAACGATCCGAACACCAGTGAACATCGAACAACTATGATCAATAGAAGCAAAAGCAGCGATAGCCATGGGAGCAAAAGAAGAGCAGGTCTCCAGAAACTAGGCGACTGATACCATGTTAATATTTATAGTAAGTTGAACAAAGAAATAGAATATGCAGAGAATGAACTAATATTGTAACACCCCTTACCCGTATTCTATGCCGGAACCGGGCACGAGGTATTACCGGACTTAATCCACTTAACCACACAACTTAAGTCAATACCTTTCAGTCCCAACTTGACATATCTCTATTGCCATTACAACAATCTCATTGAAGACCTACGAGGCCTCACACATATATACGAGGGGTTTCTGAACCCAACCAGAATCTTTTGCGATCTTAAAAATTTTCACCTAAATAGGGGCCATGCTCCCGTGTGAAATGGGACACGCCCGTGTGGGCAGGCCATGTGGTCACACATGCCCATGTCCCTACCTCGTGTGGTATTTGTTTTCATTTCAAACCTACAGGGGTTTTCACATGGCCGGACACAAGCCCGTGTGCTTGGCCCGTGTGCTCCACACGGCCTAGACATGCCCATGTCCTTGTCCGTGTGTAAAAAATTGGTATTCTATTTGTGACATCAGCAACCTTATAAGGATCACACGGCCTAGGCACATGCCCGTGTGGCTAGCCCGTGGTCAACACTAACTTACAACACCAATATGCAGGGGACACACGGCCAAGTCACACACCCATGGGACTAACCGTGTGTCATACACGGCCTAGGCACACGCCCGTGTGCCTACCCATGTGGACAAGAACAAGGCTATTTGCCAAGCTCTTTTCATCCCTTTAGCTTACACAACATGGATCCATTCAACATATCACTAAACAAATCATATTTTACAATATAAACTTCCATGAATAACTACATCTTTTCATATATAACAAGGTGAGCCATCAACCATGGCAATATACAAAATAGTTTATCTTTCAAAGGGGCCAACACACTTTTGGCCAAAAGAACAAAATAATCTAACTAGTCTAGCCCCATACATGCCATACACAAATGCACTAAGTCTAGATATACCGAGGTGATCCGATAGTGTGGAAATCTTCCCGTTATCTCAGATCCCAACCCAAATCTTAAACTCTATAAAGCAAGAGAAAAGAAAAGGGCGTAAGCTTTAAGCTTAGTAAGTTTACATGTAAACAAATAACATCATAGAATGTGCTAAACAACAAATAGCATTATACTAAACAAAAGCAATCCACATTCACAATCATGCTTACTCATTTTATCCCTTACCACATTCCAACCATATCACAAGTTTAATGCTTACACTCATTCACTTCCATCCCTGCACTTAACACCACAAATTCTCATGATACAACACATCATAATTTCTCACTAAACCAACCACAATGCCAAATCACTTGGTGGTTTCACACTTAGCCCACCATCAATCTTTAATAGGATGGTATCGCACATAGCCCACCGAAAAGGATAGTTATAGTGGTATCGTACATAGCCCACTAAATAATATAATAAACGATGGTATCGCACACAGCACATCGTAGTTAAGTAATAAGGTGGCATCGCACTTAGCCCACCGTCAAGTGTTGTTATTACACATTTACATAACTATTTCGTCATCCATACGAAACTATTCAATAACTATCAAATTCAATCCACATGAATCATGCATGTTCTCAATCATGCCATGCACCAATCGACAATAACATTTTGTATATAAAATGCATCGTTTACACATAAACTTACCTCGGTGCAAAACGTTTCAATTTGCGATTTAATCGGTAACCTTGCCTTGTCCCCAGTCAAGGTTAATTCCGTGCTCTTCTTGATATATAACAATAAAATTCACTCACTTAGATCATTCTATATCATAATGCATCAAATCTACACTTAGGAAAAAATGACCATTTTGCCCTTGTACTATGGCAAAAATTACGATTTTGCCCCTAGGCTCGTAACTCATTTTTCAACTCACTTTCTCATTAAACAAGCCTAGCTAAACATTTATTTCTCTTAAAACTACTCATAAATCCAACTATTTCATGCATTTATGACACATTTACAATCTTTGCATTCAAGTCCTATTTAGGTGTTTTCATGCAAACACCTTTCACATAAGTTGTTTCTCATCTCCCTAACATTCATTTTCTACCATAAAAACTTAGCTAACAACATAAATACACTCATGGAAAGTCCCTATACTTTCAACCATATCACAAATTAGTCCCCTCATTAGCTAGCTTAAGCTTTGGGGACTCCAAAAACACAAAAATCATCTATTTAAATTACCTAAGTCACTTACTTGTAGAGAAGATGAGTTGCTAAAATTTCAAGCTTCAAAACCCTTACTCTTGTTAGAAATTTTGGTGGAAGAAGGAAGATGAATAGTGAAAGATGATAGTTTCTTTATTCATCGTATTTTATTCATCTTTTGTCACCTAATTTCACCCAATTTTGACCAAAAATTAAATGCTCTTGTCCCCCCTTGTCTACATGGCCGACCATGTAACACCCTAAATTAGGGGTTGTTTGTAACTTAATTAATTTCCCATGTGTGTGCTTGAAGAAATGAATTTTATGTTTGCTAGACATGTTTTAGGGTCTAGAAGTAACCCCGAGCTAGGCCTGACTTAGGCTGAAAAATTTCTTTTTAAATGTTTAAGAAGGGAGCTAGGTGAGATAGGGGTTAAGAGAAGTTTTAGAGGAAACATGTCACAAAGAATAGCTTGGCAAAGTGGCTTTCATGCGCCACTTAGGTGCTACAAGGGGAGCGTCAAAGGGAGCTTCAAGGGAGGAGGTTCGAGTCTCGGGTGTAACAAGGGGGTGTGTTTTTATTTTGGGCTTTTTTAGACGATAAAGATAAGGGCTAAGTTGGAAGGCCTTAATAGATTTTTCGGGCAAGGTTTGGACATGAAATGTCGTATGGTGGAGAGGCTTGGGGTGCCACTTAAGGGCTTAGAGGTGGCAGGTCAGGGGTTCGAGACATGATGGATGCAAGGAGCATTTTATTTTTGGGCTTTTCAGCGTTAAAGAAAAGGGGGGCCAGGTATGAAGGCCATATAATTAAATGAAGGGGTTTTATGACATGAAAGTCAATTGGGAAAGATGGCATGGGGCGTTGAAGGGGGCTGCGTTAGTGTGGTCTGGTGTTCGAATCTCGGGAGCTGCAATTTGGTTTTTATTTTTTGCAAAACCGGCGTGAATGGGAGAGTAAGTGATGGCATGAATTTGGACTCTTAAATTGTTAAGGATAAAGCTTAAAATTTTTCACATATTCGGCTAGAAGAGAAGTGTATTTAGTTTTGTTTTCTTTTCCTTTTATTTTGAAGAAGTGGATAGGAGATAAATGTTATTTTTCTTGTGTGATAATTAAGAGCTAAATTATCACAAGAAGGGGGAAGTGATGGCCGGCTCTAGGACTCCTTGGGGGGCTGTCCATAATTGGTTTTGATATGGCAAAGCAAAGGCCAAAATTCATCAACTATTCTTTTCTTTTCTCTCTTGTTCTTTTAGAATTTCCCTAGCCTCCCTTGCCAAAATTATTCCAAAAGTTCTTTTCTTCTCTTGCTTCTTTTTAGTTTAACCTACCCCCTCCTTCACTAAGAATTTGCACCTTCCATTTGTGTTGGCTGAATCTTCTCCCCTCCCTAATCAAGGTGCTGCCGATTTTAAAAGTGAGGTAAGGACTCTCTTTGTGTTAAATCTGTTATTCCTGTTATGGCTAGCCAAAACCATGAGGCTTAATCATGTGTTCTTGTATGACCAAATCTATTCAGGACTTGGATTTGTAACCCTTCTTAGAAGCCAACATTAAGGAGAATTGGGAGGTCTTTCGGGATTTAAGGTAAGCATGGTAGGAAGGCTATGACATTCGGCCATAAGCCTTGTTGATATATAATTGAGCAAGCTGATTCTAACTAGTGTTTTGGTAGGGATCTCGAAAAATCAAGTGACGCTTTGAGGATTTGTTTGGAAATCAAATCCGCTCAAGGTAAGTCCGCAAAGAGTCTTTGGTATGAATTTGGTTTGGCCGAATAGGCCTTTGGTATTAACATTGATAATTGGTCAATATAGGGTCAAGATCTAGCACACATCGCAGAATAAATACAATCATTCCGATATACCGTAATATAGTAAAAGGAAACTTACTGATTTGGTGCCGAGACTCGGTGCCATACTTACGTAAAAGATATTCTAAACCATCCTTTGAAAACATTTTTGAACCCAAACCCACAATCTAGTTTTTGAACCTAGACTCGATACTAAAATTGAAACACCCCAAACCCTACCTAAACGTTAAACGGATCCGCATGTCACATGAAAGGAATGTTTAAAATTGTACGCTCGTTAAAAGTTCGTATTCTTTTGAAACTCCACGCTTCGTGGTTTGTATATAAAACCCGATTCATTTAATGCCCATTTTACAAAGTTATTATTAGTTTGTAAAAATTGTATTTTGTGAAAATTGAGTTGAAGTAATTTTGAATAAGAAACGATTTATTAATATTTTAGGAAAATCCGCATTAAACATTTAATAATAAGCAAGAACCAATTTAAACGCTAAAACCAAATAAAATACCAAGGCCTTATTACATAGCAAAACCCAAATAAAAATAAGTCCAAATAAAAGAAATGAATTATTTAGTAAACATATGTATGGCCTCCACGAGTCCACCTCGCCCCAAATTCAGCGATCTAATGATTACCGTAAAATTTAACTAAGGGGTGAGTCATCGAGACTCAGTGTAGATCCCCATCCAACGGTGTTAAACCCTTACACAATTTCATATGAAAATATGCATGTCATGCAACCCAAAACCTAACCATCCGAAACTCCCGATTCTACCCGTGTGGTACCAAACCACCGGTGGTGCAAACCACCGGTGACCTAAAGTCACGATATCCATCAATGTGGTGCTAAACCACCGTGACCCAAAGTCACGAAAATCCATCCGGGGCCAACCCACATGTGATACCAAATCACCGGCGACAATCCCAGATCTCAAAAGTGGGCCAACCCACGGTGGTTTTAAACCACGTGGACGAGTCGCTATGAGGTGCCAAACCTCCGTGTCCCAAAGACACAAGTGTGATACTAAATCACCGGTGACCGCAATACGAATCAAATGATGGGGCCAACCCATCGTGTGATACCAAATCACTAGCGCAATCCCAGAAATCAACCGGGCCAACCCACGTGGTACTAAGCCATCGACGAGACGCGAGGTGCTAAACCTCCGTGACCCAAAGTCACAAAATATCAATATCCAAGTGGGGCCAACCCACGGTGATACCAAATCATCGGGCGACGATCCCCATATGTCAAGCTTAAAATTTTCACATATTCGCTAGAAGAGAAGTGTATTTAGTTTTGTTTTCTTTTCCTTTTATTTTGAAGAAGTGGATAGGAGATAAATGTTATTTTTCTTGTGTGATAATTAAGAGCTAAATTATCACAAGAAGGAAGTGATGGGGCTCTAGGACTCCTTGGGGCATCCATAATTGGTTTTGATATGGCAAGCATGCCAAAATTCATCAACTATTCTTTTCTTTTCTCTCTTGTTGCTTTAATTTCCCTAGCCTCCCTTGCCAAAATTATTCCAAAAGTTCTTTTCTTCTCTTGCTTCTTTTTTAACCTACCCCTCCTTCACTAAGAATTTGCACCTTCCATTTGTGTTGGTGAATCTTCTCCTCCCTAATCAAGTCTGTCAGATTTTAAAAGTGAGGTAAGGACTCTCTTTGTGTTAAATCATTATTCTGTTATGGCTAAAAAACCATGAGGCTTAATCATGTGTTCTTGTATGACCAAATCTATTCAGGACTTGGATTTGTAACCCTTCTTAGAAGCCAACATTAAGGAGAATTGGGAGGTCTTTTGGGATTTAAGGTAAGCATGGTAGGAAGGCTATGACATTCGGCCATAAGCCTTGTTGATATATAATTGAGCAAGCTGATTCTAACTAGTGTTTTGGTAGGGATCTCGAAAAATCAAGTGACGTTTTCGGGATTTGTTTGGAAATCAAATCCGTTCAAGGTAAGTCCGCAAAAGAGTCTTTGGTATGAATTTGGTTTGGCCGAATAGGCCTTTGGTATTAACATTGATAATTGGCCGAATATAGGGTCAAGATCTAGCGTCGTAGATCGGATCTTCGGGATCTAGGATTCGTGGTAGTATCAGGTGTGTAAAATTCACTACACACTTTATTAATAACATGACTATTTTGTTGCCTTGTTAATAATTTTGGTAGTGATTAGCTTGTGGCATAATCATGGCTTCCGGTAAGTCCCCTATTACATGATCTATACTGTATATTTGAGTATGCCATCACATGCTATTAAATGTTTTACTATACATGATATACATGATATATGGGATTATGATATATATGATATGTAAGCATGATGATGGTGGGAATGATGAAAGGAGGGGGATGATTTTATGGACTGTCGCCAGTGGTTTTGACCACAAGATGGGTGGCCCCATCAGATTATTTGTGACCTATGGTCATCAGTGGTTTTGACCACACCGATTGATAAATTACGACTAAGTCCCAGTGGTTTGGTACCACCAGTGGTTTTGACCACACTTGATAAATTGTGACCTATGGTCATCAGTGGTTTTGACCACACGATGGGTTGGCCCCATCATTTAAATTGTGACACTAGTCACCAGTGGTTTTGACCACCAGTGGTTTTGACCACACAGGGTAGAAAAGGAGTATGGATGGCTAGTTGGGTTGCATATTTGCATGTTTATTAACAAATTGTGTATGAGTTGTATTTTCCAGGGGATTTACGACCGAGTTTTGGTGACTCACCCTTCCCTTACCCTTTTGGATGAGTAGATCATGGAGATGGAGCCGGAGAGGACTCGAGGCGGCCATGCTTATCGTTGGATTTGAATTTATTTTATTATAGTTAATATTATTTATTTTCTAAGTCTTTTTATTTTGGGATTGTAATAAGGCCGCTATTTATTATTTGGATGTTATTTTATTTTATTTATGTTTTGCTACAAATGAATTTACAAATGAAATGTAAACCGGTTAAAAGCAACGTTTTCCAACTTAATAAACTTCTGCGGGTTTCCAAAGATGTTACCATCGGGTAACAAAAATAAACCAAGTCAACTATAACTTTGACGATTTTAAAATGTTACATGATCAAATGTTTTCAAAAAAGTTTATCAACCATGTTTATAAAAAGCCCAACTGAGTTTTCAAACACCGTTTTAAAACCTTAGCCATATTTTAACAAGTTTTCACCAGACACTCAACACAATTCAAATTATTTCACTCCGTGACATACCAGATCCGGTCAGGACTCATGGGCCGAGTTTGGGGTGTTACATTTTTGGTATCAGAACCCGGTTCAAAACTCAGTTGTGGGGGGCCCAAGGCCCAAAAATATTTCGTTTATGATAGTAGGCCTTATTGGGATGTTTTGAAACTGTGTTTAGCTTCAATAGCATGGCACTGAGTCTCCGGCACCTATCCGCCAGGTAAGTAATTCTATCCATTTCTGTGAATATTTGATGAGGGGTAGAAGGGTAAATTGGGAACGTAGACTGTTAGAGTAGAAATTGTTGAACCCTAAGGTTAGCATATCCCAACAAACAATACATAAGATTTAATAATACCCTAACCAACCCTTTGAGTTGTCACTGAGCAAGGGATGTGGCAATCGTTATACGCATGTCTAGGATTGGATTCGGTGGGGGCCTGGTATTTAAGCAGTCCTCGTGACTCACCTCCTACTCACACGAATCCTACCTAGTGCGTAGTGACGGTTCATCCTAGCTGAGATGACACACTCACAGGCTAAACTTAATAATTAAAACCCGAAAGGGACTAGCCATTTTGTTTTTGAAGTAATTAAAATCTTGTTTTAAAAAATTAACTAAAATACCCCTCAGTTGAAAAATGACCAAAATACCCCTGGTTTGAAAATTACCAAAATACCCTCAGATGAAAAATTTTCAAATAGAAATTTCCAAAATATCCTTCTTTGTGAAATCACTTAGAACCCAATTTTGGAAATCATTTTATGAAAATACCCGATTATGTGAAATTACTAAAATACCTTAGGGGTAAAATTACGAAACGCCTTGAATTATGAAATTCCAAAATACCCACAGCTTTTAATCAAAATTTTCATCACATAAAAGTGCCCAAAAACTTTGAATTGCAAAATATCAAAAACGTCATGATTTTAGAAAAATTATAAAATTGCCCCTAACCAACAAGATTACCAACATGACCCTGATTTTCAAAATCTTTGCAACACCATCAACTTGAAAAAAAATAAATTCTTAAAAAGAACCCTCAAAGTTTTACGATTTTTGAATTACCCTGATTTGTTAAATTTTACAAATTCACCTTGATTTGTGAAAAATTACCAAAATGCCCCTGAGCTTCAAAATCACCAAAATACCCTCGGATTTCAAAATTTTTCAAAGTACCCTGTGAATTTAAGAACTCCAAAATACTTCTTGACAAAATCATCCGAGAATTTTAATTTTTGAAAAATTACAAAAATACCCCTGTAAGACAAATTACGAAAATACCCCTAGGTAGTGGAAAAACAATCACAATGAAAATTACAACGTCTCCTTGAATGAATGAATAGAAGGATTGTGTGCATGTATGATCGAAAGAACCACTTCTAAAACTCCTATCATAAAATTTTTTGATAACCAAGTGAAATACTAATGCATAAAATTCTTAAACGATAAGTAATCGTTAGAATGAGTTCAAGAGGTCGTGGATGTCCGGTTGGGCCGTGGTAGGGGTAGGATGACCTTGTCGAGCCGGAAGGTCGGTCACGGGTCTGGAAATGAGATCTTTGGATCTACTGGGGCCGAGTTCTAAGATCGGGCCAGGTAACGACTATATCCGGGATTTCTGAGTGTTGAACGAGTTCTTTGAGTAGCGTGAGTCGAGCCTAAATCAGAGTTGAACGACTCGCTAGCAGAAGGTGTTGAGGGAGTTTCTAGAGTGGCGCCCGGTCGCGCGAATATTGGTTGGAATCCCGAAAGGATTATGGGTGACTTAGATTTCACGGTGAGGAGAAGTTGAAGGTATCATCTCTTTCTTTGGGATGAGTCTTACCAATGGTGGCTCACTGTGAGGATGGAGCGGTGGCGAAAACCTCACACAGGAATTCTTGAGAGATGCCTATCAAAAGAAGTATATCGAAACTAGCTACGTGGATGCACAGTGGAAGGCTTTCTTGAATCGGTTCAAGGCAATAAGAGCAGATGCGATGTGAAATTGAATTTCTCGGTTGAGTAGGTATGCTCGTGGTATTGTGGATGCACAGAGCATGAGCATGTTAGATTTGAGGATGGGCTAGAGATGAGTGAGGATGATGATAGCTCCAGGTAGGAGCAGGAGTTCACTTGTCCTATGGAGAAATCGGCGGTTGCTAAAGGAGTAAAACAGGTCGTTAGATGGAATCAAGATAGAAATTGGAATAAGAGGAGCTCCGGACCTTCAAAGTTTTGAATGTCATGAGAAGAGGACAAGGTTTGGTGGGTCGGATCAAGGCTAGCTAGGCTCTGCTTCTTTGCTAATCCTCAATGCCACCACGTGTGCTTTCGGTGTGAGTAAGTCTCTACGGAGTGTTGGAATGGTAGCAGGGATGCTTGATGTGGGTCCTTAGAGCATCGAGTTAGAGCTGTCAGAAGAAAGTAGCTAAAGCGAGATCGAGGTCGAGGATCGATGCCGACGAAGAGATAACCAACGACCACAGAGAGGTCGTAGTGCGGGAAGAGGAGGTAATGGTCTGGCGGAGGTCGTGGGGCACCGAGGGAAATACCGATGTAGTCGAGGCTAGACAACTGGTTTGGTCTATGCGCGAGGCATCAGAAGGAGGGCGGCATGGACGTCATAAGCTGGTATGTTCTTGATCTTTGATGTGCCTGTAATACTTTAATTGACATTGGCTCAACCCACTCATACATTGCTAGTAGCGTAGTGGAAACTTTGCACCTAAACTCTGAGCTTACTTCTAGGAAGATGACTGTATTAAGCCTCTTAGGTCACTCTGTAGAAGTAAGTAAACTTTATAGGGACGTACCCCTAGAACTCCAAGGGGTCGTATTCTTGGCTGATTTGATGGAACTACCGTTCCGAGAGTTTGACCTAATCCTCGGGATGGATTGGCTAGTAAAGTATCAGGCTAGTCTGGATTGTGCGCTAAGCGCATGGTAATAAAGACCGTGGAAGGTGATGAGGTAGTGATGACAGGTAAAAGGAGAGATTGCCTATCTAATCTGGTTTCGGCATTAAAGGCGAAAAGGATGGTTAGGAAGGGTTGTGAAGCTTATGTGGTGCATGTCTATGCCTTGGAAGCTAAGGATGTTGCTGTGGGAGATGTCCGGACTGTAAGGGACTATGTCAATGTGTTTCCAGAGGAGCTTCGGGGTCTACCTCCAGATCGTGAGGTTGAATTTGGTATCGACTTGCTACCCAAAATCGTGCCCGTATCTATAGCTCCGTGATCGATAAGCGCCAAAAGAATTGGTAGAGTTGAAGGCGCAGATTCGAATTATTGGATGAGGTTCATCCAGCCAAGTGTATCGCCTTGGGGAGCTCCAGTGCTTTTGTCAAGAAGAAGGATGGGACAATGAGGATGTGTATAGACTATCGGCGATGAACAAGTTGACGATAAAGAATCGGTACCCTTTGCCCAGGATTGACGATCTGTTCGATCAACTCAAAGGGGCATCGGTGTTCTCTAAGATTGACCTGAGGTCAGGGTACCATCAGCTTAAGGTGAAGGAGGTTGATGTCCACAAGACGGCATTCCGAACTCGGTATGGCCACTACAAGTTTTTGGTAATGCCTTTTGGTTTGACGAATGCACCAGCAGCGTTTATGGACATGATGAACCAGGTTTTCCAACCCTATCTGGATCGGTTCGTCGTGGTCTTCATAGATGACATTTTGGTGTACTCGAAGTCTGAGGAGGAGCATGACGCACATCTTCGTGTGGTTCTGCAAGTTTTAAGAGAGAAACAGTTGTACGCTAAATTTAGCAAGTGTGAGTTCTGGCTCAAGGAGGTAACTTTTCTAGGGCATGTTGTTTCAGCTGAGGGCATCAGGGTGGATCCCCGAAAAATTGAGGCGATATTGGAATGGAAGCCACCAAAGTCGGTTACGAAAATTCAGAGTTTTCTGGGGTTGCCAGGATATTATCGAAGATTTATGGAAAACTTCTCCTTAATCGCGGCACCGTTGACTAAGCTGTTGAGAAAAAGAGTTCTTTGTGTGGGATGAAGCAAGAGAGTTTTGATAAGTCAAGAGGATTCGGCGAAGCACCGGTCTTAATTCACTGAGGCGAAAAGAGTTCATCAGATATTGCGATGCATCACATCTTGGTTTAGGGTGTGTGTTGATGCAAGAAGGAAGGTGGTCGCTTATGCGTCCACTGCGATTGAGGCCTCACGAAAGTAACTACCCGACACATGACTT
Source organism: Gossypium rotundifolium (assembly GCA_025506655.1). Taxonomy (NCBI): domain Eukaryota; kingdom Viridiplantae; phylum Streptophyta; class Magnoliopsida; order Malvales; family Malvaceae; genus Gossypium; species Gossypium rotundifolium. The sequence continues at coordinate 18,989,782 of CP106734.1, forward strand.
AGAATTGGCGGCAGTAATTTTTGCCTTGAAGATCTAGAGGCACTACCTATATGGGGAGAAGTCGGTAGTGTACACAGATCACAAAAGTCTGAAGTACCTCCTGACTCAGAAAGATTTAAATCTGAGGCAGCGGAGGTGGATTGAGTTGTTGAAGGACTACGACTGCTCAATAGAATACCATCCGGGGAAGGCTAATGTGGTAGCAGATGCATTGAGCCGAAAGGTGGTAGCAGATTTACGAGCTATGTTCGCTCATCTAAGTCTCTATGAGGATGAGAGCCTTTTAGCGGAATTGCTAGTGAAGCCGTCTTGGATTAATGAGGTTAAGGAAAGGCAGATGACTGATGAAGCTTTGAATACTCGGAGGTTGCGAGTACAGAATGGTGAGGCCGAGGGTTTCAGTTTGGGTAGCGATGGAGTGTTGTACTTTCAGGGGAGAGTATGCATGCCTAAGGATGATGAGTTGAGGCAGTGAATCCTTAAAGAAGCTCATAGCAGTGCGTACGCTATGCACCCGGGAAGCAGCAAGATGTATCGAGATTTAAGGGAGCAGTTTTGGTGGCCGAGTCTTAAGCGAGAAGTGACCGAGTTGGTAGGCAAGTGCCTGACATGCCAGCAAGTTAAGGCTAAGTATCAATTGCCATCGGGGCTGTTACAGCCGGTAAAGATCCCACAGTGGAAGTGGGAGGAGATTACTATAGATTTTGTAAGTGGGCTTCCCCTTACGCCTTGTAAGAAAGATGATGTTTGGGTGATAGTAGACCAGTTGACTAAGTCGGCCCATTTCATACCGGTGAGGGTTGACTATTCACTTCAAAGGTTAGCTAAGTTGTATATCGCAGAGATAGTACGGTTGCATGGAGTACCTGTATCCATTATCTCGGATCGAGATCCTCGGTTTACGTCGAGATTCTAGAAGGCTCTACATCAAGAGTTAGGCACGAGGTTGAATTTCAGCACGGCTTTTCACCCACGGTCGATGGACAATCGAGAGGGTCATCCAAGTGTTGCAAGACATGTTGAGGGCTGTTTTGGATTTCGTGGTAGTTGGGAGGAGTACCTACCTTTGGCGAGTTAAGCTTATAACAATGGTTATCAGCGAGCATTGAATTCCGTATGAGTATGTATGGTCGAAAATGTCGTACTCCTACATGTTGGCGGAACTAGGAAACGTCGGATGTTGGGTCCGATTTAGTAAGCGGAGCAGAGGATAAGGTTAAAGTAATTGGGCTCGTCTTAAGGAGGCGTCGACGAGTGAAATCTCCCGATCTTAAGCGCGAGAGGTTGAATATGCAATGGTTGATAAGGTCTTTTGAAGGTATCACCAGTGGAAGAAATCGAGGTTTGGCGGAAGGGCAAGCTAAGCCCTAGATTCATCGGGCAGTACGGTGTTGAAACGTGTGGGACCTGAGCTTACCACTTGAGTTGCCGGTGGAATTGAGCGGATCCATGATGTCTTTCATGTTTCGATCTTTGGGCTATCGATCGGATCCCTCACACGTAGTGCCAGTTGCGAAAATTGAGGTGAGCCCGGACTTGTCTTTCGAGGAGGAGCCAGTACAAATTTTGGATCGTGATGTCAAAGTTCTACGTAGGAAGTCAGTGCCTTTGGTAAAGGTGTTATGGCGAAACCATGGTACGGAGGAGGCCACATGGGAACCCGAGGATGTGATGCGGGCAATACCCACTCTTGATCCGGTAATTTTGAGGCGAAATTCTTTTAAGGGGTAGAATAACACCCTAAATTAGGGGTTGTTTGTAACAATTAATTTCCCGTGTGCTTGAAGAAAGCGAATTTTATGTTTGTTAGACATGTTTTAGGTCTAAAGTAACCCGAGCTAGGCCGACTTAGGCTGAAAAATTTCTTTTAAATGTTTAAGAAGGGAGCTAGGTGAGATAGGGGTTAAGAGAAGTTTTGGAAACAAGACACAAAGAATAGCTTGGCAAAGTGGCTTTCATCGCCACTTAGGTGCTACAAGGCGTCAAAGGGAGCTTCAAGGGAGGAGGTTGAGTCTCGGGTGTAACAAGGGGTGTGTTTTATTTTGGGCTTTTGAGGCGTTAAAGATAGGGGCTAAGTTGGAAGGCCTTAATAGATTTTTGGCAAGGTTTGGACATGAAATGTCATATGGTGGAGAGGCTTGGGGTGCCACTTAAGGGCTTAGAGGTGGCGGTCGGGGTTCGAGACATGATGGACCAAGGAGCATTTTATTTTGGGCTTTTGAGTTAAAGGAAAGGGGCAGTATGAAGGCCTTATAATTAAATGAAGGGTTTTATGACATGAAAGTCAATTGGGAAAGATGGCATGGGCGTTAAAGGTGCATGTTAGTGTGGTCGTGTTCGAATCTCGAGCTGCAATTTGGTTTTATTTTTGCAAAACCGGCGTGAATGGGAGAGTAAGTGATGGCATGAATTTGGACTCTTAAATTGTTAAGGATAAAGCTTAAAATTTTTCACATATTGCTAGAAGAGAAGTGTATTTAGTTTTGTTTTCTTTTCCTTTTATTTTGAAGAAGTGGATAGGAGATAAATGTTATTTTTCTTGTGTGATAATTAAGAGCTAAATTATCACAAGAAGGGGGAAGTGATGGCCGGCTCTAGGACTCCTTGGGGGGCTGTCCATAATTGGTTTTGATATGGCAAAGGAGTGCCAAAATTCATCAACTATTCTTTTCTTTTTCTCTTTTGTTGCTGCCGAATTTCCCCTAGCCTCCCTTGCCAAAATTATTCCAAAAGTTCTTTTCTTCTCTTGCTTCTTTTTAGCCGAACCTACCCCCTCCTTCACTAAGAATTTGCACCTTCCATTTGTGTTGGCCGAATCTTCTCCCCTCCCTAATCAAGGTGCTGCCGATTTTAAAAGTGAGGTAAGGACTCTCTTTGTGTTAAATCATTATTCTGTTATGGCTAGCAAACCATGAGGCTTAATCATGTGTTCTTGTATGACCAAATCTATTCAGGGACTTGGATTTGTAACCCTTCTTAGAAGCCAACATTAAGGAGAATTGGGAGGTCTTCCGGGATTTAAGGTAAGCATGGTAGGAAGGCTATGACATTCGGCCATAAGCCTTGTTGATATATAATTGAGCAAGCCGATTCTAACTAGTGTTTTGGTAGGGATCTCGACAAATCAAGTGACGTTTTCGGGATTTGTTTGGAAATCAAATTCGTTCAAGGTAAGTCCGCAAAAGAGTCTTTGGTATGAATTTGGTTTGGCCGAATAGGCCTTTGGTATTAACATTGATAATTGGCCGAATATAGGGTCAAGATCTAGCGTCGTAGATCAGATCTTCGGGATCTAGGATTCGTGGTAGTATCAGGTGTGTAAAATTCACTACACACTTTATTAATAACATGACTATTTTGTTGCCTTGTTAATAATTTTGGTAGTGGTTAGCTTGTGGCATAATCATGGCTTCCGGGTAAGTCCCCTATTACATGATCTATACTGTATATTTGAGTATGCCATCACATGTTATTAAATGTTTTGCTATACATGATATACATGATATATGGGATTATGATATATATGATATGTAAGCATGATGATGGTGGGAATGATGAGAGGAGGGGGATGATTTTATGGATCGTCGCGATGGTTTTGACCACAAGATAGGTTGGCCCCATCAGATTATTTGTGACCTATGGTCATCAGTGGTTTTGACCACACCGATTGATAAATTGCGACTAAGTCCCAGTGGTTTGGTACCACCAGTGGTTTTGACCACACTTGATAAATTGTGACCTATGGTCATCAGTGGTTTTGACCACACGATGGGTTAGCCCATCATTTAAATTGTGACACTAGTCACGGTGGTTTTGACCACCAGTGGTTTTGACCACACGGGGTAGAAAAGGAGTATGGATGGCTAGTTGGGTTGCATATTTGCATGTTTATTAACAAATTGTGTATGAGTTGTATTTTCCGGTGGGGATTTACGACTTGAGTCTTGGTGACTCACCCTTCCCTTACCATTTTGCAGATGAGTAGATCGGAGATGGAGCGAGAGGACTCGAGGCCATGCTTATCGTTGGATTTGAATTTATTTTATTATAGTTAATATTATTTATTTTCTAAGTCTTTTATTTTGGGATTGTAATAAGGCCGCTATTTATTATTTGGATGTTATTTTATTTTATTTATGTTTTGCTACAAATGAATTTACAAATGATATATAAACCGGTTAAAAGCAACGTTTTCCAACTTAATAAACTTCTACAGGTTTCCAAAGATGTTACCATTGGGTAACAAAAATAAACCAAGTCAACTATAACTTTGACGATTTTAAAATGTTACATGATCAAATGTTTTCAAAAAAGTTTATCAACCATGTTTATAAAAAGCCCAACTGAGTTTTCAAACACCGTTTTAAAACCTTAGCCATATTTTAACAAGTTTTCACCAGACACTCAACACAATTCAAATTATTTCACTCCGTGACATACCAGATCCGGTCAGGACTCATGGGCCGGGTTTGGGGTGTTACTGACCAACTCTTTATTATTGGTCTAATTTCACTATAAAGACCTCCCAATTAACTTTCTATGGCTATTAGGTACCTTTACCTTGAAAAAATAGAACTTTTGCACTTTATGCGATTTAGTCTTTTTTCACAATTAAGCATGCTATCGCTAAAATTAAAGCACCAAATTTTTCAAATAGACATATATTAATGCTATAAAACATAAAATAACATCAAAATAAATTTCACTAACCTTAGTTTAGTGGTCTCGAAACCACTGTTCTGACTAGCCCCAAAATCGGGTTGTTACAAGTATTATATCATGAATTCAATCAAGACAAATTCAAAGTAACTATGGTTGGACTAGGGAAACTTAATCTTGTGGACGAGGAAGAGAGTTGGTAGATTCACGATCGATCCCAAACCGATCAGGAACGCCTAAAGTAGATGGCATAGGACATGAGCCAAGAGCAAGAGATAAAGACTCAACGGATCAAGCAGGCGAACACTCGGTGAGGCGACAAGAGAGAGACGAACAATAGGAACATATGTGGAGACACATTGATCGGACTAAGATGCCTAAAATGAACCTCAAAGGACATGGGAACAAAATTGTTATTCATCAAACACAACGTGATGAGAAATAACTATATTACCATCCGGTGTGAGACATTGATAACCTTTATATTGTGAACTATACCCCAAAAATGTACATGGCTGAGAATGAAAATCCAACTTGTGACGCAAAAATGGATGCAAGTATTGAAAACAGCAACACCTAAATACTCATAAATGAGTATATGTGGGGTCATATCCATAAAGAACCTTATAAGGAGACTGACCTCTCAGAATTGAAGTAGGAGGTTAATTAATGAGATGAACAACACAACAAAACACATCGCCCAATAGTCTATAGATATATTTTCTTGGGCCAAAAGTGTGAGACCCATGTTAACAATATGTCTGTGCCTGCGTTCAACCAGCCCATTCTGCTCGAACGTATATCGACAGGACAACCTATGAAGTATCCCATGAGTCACCAAAACGAACGCGAACACACTAAACTCTCTACCCCAATCACTTTGAAATTGTTTAATATCTCTCTCAAACTGAGTTTTAACTAACCTCTGAAATTGAACAAAATAATCCACAACCTGAGACTTATGGCAAATGAGATGGATCCAAGTAAAGCAAGTAGATATGTCAATAAACGAAACATAATACCAATTACTTCCACTGGCAACAGACGCAGGTCCTCATAAGTCAAAGACAACCAAAACAAAAGGATTATTATATTTAGTAGTAGAGTTTGGAAATGGCAATTTATGGGCCTTCCCTTTCTAACATGCAGTACAAACATTATCAAGGCAAATTTTATTAGAAGTAATATTACATTTATCTAGAATAGATTTAACAACAGAAGCAGAAGGATGACCAAGTTGTCGGTGCCATAAAGCAAAAACATCGCAGCTGTTAAGACGAGTCTGAAGTCCAGTGTTGGCAATAGAAGGAGCCACAATAGATTGAACAGAAACAATTGGAGAAAAATGGTAGAGCCTATCACGAATGTGGCCCGGCAACAAAATCTCTTGAGTCTTGATGTCCTTAATAACACAGTAAGTTGGATTAAATTCAAAAAACACATTATTTTCAGTAGCAAACTGAGACACATATAGGATATTCTTCTGTATATTCGGCACACACAAAACATTAGAAAAATGAAACAATTTAGTCTGCGTAGGTAAAACAGAATGACCAACGCATGAGATCTTAGTAGAAGTCCCGTCACCAGTTAAGAGAGGAGATGTACCTGAGTATGGTGTAGACTCATTCAAAGCAGAGGCCTCTCGGCAGACATAACACTTAGCCCCTGAATCCGGATACCAAGACGAAGTCCCTACAGGCATAGGAATATAATAATCATCATTATCAAAATTGGACAAAACATGAGTGGCATTGACATTAGACCTAGTAGAGTTAGAGAGATCAGATGCATGTAAATCGGGTATTCGAGGCAACCCAATGTACTAATCTGACCCAGTATAAACACAAGCTCTTGGTTTGGTCTGCTAGGGAACACACGACCCATTATATGGCCTAGATGCAATATAGGCACCACCACCTGAAAGCCCAGGTCCTCGTCCACGACCAAGAAGGCTCTCAAACTCCACAAAATTAGAAATCAGCTCATTTGGAGGAACACAAGCAGTCAGCCCAAATAGAGGAAAAACACCCCCAAAGTCTTGGTCTGGGCTAGATGGCCTAGCATGCGCGGATGGCCCAAGATGTTAGCCAAAATCAAATGGCCTAGTGAACCCAGCCGCTAGCCCAAAGTGCTACCCGAGTCAGGTGTGAACTGAAGCCTACTACCAAGCCTAAACCACTGGCTTGACCCAAATAAAGCTGGAAAGGCAGTTCGCTCTATCACTAAAAGCAACAAAAGGTTATGTGAAACCCTAGTATGCGACATATGTGGGAAGCCGTAACATACATGTGACCACCCCACCATCTACCAAGAAGAAAAGCTACGGTGCTGCCGAGGAAGAATAATCAAACTAACTAGAAACTGTTGACGGAAACGAGAAACCAGCATTCAAATCCTGTCCAATACGACTGACCTAATTTGAAGCTTATGCCAAAAATGTCGGACCATCGTAGTTGCGATTATAACGATAATAAAAAAATTGAGCTAAATTCCCAAATCGACCACAGATCTAGTATTAGAGTCTGGACCGAAAACCCTTCCTACAACCACCAGTAGGGGGATAGCCACCATGTACAGAGTCCACCACCGGCAGTGATAGAGTAGCCTAAATCTGACGACTCTCGTACTCCAACAATCCATCAATAAGGCGTTGTAACGGTAAAGCTTCTGAAGAAAACGATGCTAGGGTGAGCACGACATCAAACTCCAGTGGCAAGCCCGCGAGCACGATCTCCACTTTCTCCACCTCTGAGATTTAAGATCCAGAAGTCTCGATCAAGGCACAGGTATTCTAGATCTTTGCTACATACTCCTTTATCGACATATTTCCTTTCTTGAGCGAGTGTAAATGTGACACACGACTTGCCCAATGGCATGTGTTCTAGCCATGTGTCCCCTGCACCTTAATTGTTGCAAAACAGAATGCTCAGTATTGAGCACAATGGCAGAAACACGGGAGTGTGTCTCAGCTATGTTGACAGCACGGCCTCAAACACGGGCGTGTGCCCTGGCCGTGTGAAGTCTGTACCTTATGAAAATTTAATTGATCACACGGCCTAAGCACACGGGCGTGTGGCTTGGCCGTGAGACCTTAATTTGATGATGACGTCAAAAATAGAAAGCTCCCTAATTTGAACACGGCTTGAAGCACAGGCGTGTCTTAGGGTCACACGGGCGTGTCCCGAACCCACACGGGCATTTGACCCCTTTTTCATGAAAAATTTTCTAATTTTCTCAAAAGTTTCCAAGGTTCTCAGTTTAGTCCTGAACAACTTTCGATGCACGTTTTGAGCCTCGTAGGCTCATTTTAGGGACGATATGAATTTTTTGAAAAGTTTTAAATTTGAGTAGAAATTCATGTCTTGATTTTAAATGTTTGCTTATGAATAAGTCCAGTAATGCCTCGTACCCAATCCCGACGCCGACATCTGTGTAAGGGGTGTTACAGTAAATCATGGAAAATACGAGATAACTTGGCTCTTGTGACGGCGGCGAAGAGGCGAGTTGCAGTGTTCCAAACATCGCACGTCATCCTAGCATCTGTAAAAGAAGACAAAAGAGAAGGACTAATAGTAGAAAAAATCAGGATGCAAGTAACCTATCCTGCTGAACAAACGACGAGGCATCCACATTCGAAACCAGAGATCCCTCAGGAGACGGCACAAAACGTGGCGGAGCAGGTAACGTTCCCTCCAAAAGACCAGTCAATTCATAACCTTCAATAATCAAGCGAATATGTTGCTGCCATTGAACAAAATTTTCGTCATCCAACATGACAATGTCATGGTGAGGAAAAGATTGAATGATCCGAACACCAGTGAACATCGAACAACTATGATCAACAGAAGTAAAAGCAGCGATAGCCATGGGAGCAAAAGAAGAGCAGGTCTCTAGAAACTAGGCGACTGATACCATGTTAATATTTATAGTAAGTTGAACAAAGAAATAGAATATGCAGAGAATGAACTAATATTGTAACACCCCTTACCCGTATTCTATGCCGGAACCGGGCACGAGGTATTACCGGACTTAATCCACTTAACCACACAACTTAAGTCAATACCTTTCAGTCCCAACTTCACATATCTCTATTGCCATCACAACAATCTCATTGAAGACCTACGAGGCCTCACACATATATACGAGGGGTTTCTGAACCCAACCAGAATCTTTTGCGATCTTAAAAATTTTCACCTAAACAGGGGCCATGCTCCCGTGTGAAATGGGACACGCCCGTGTGGGCAGGCCGTGTGGTCACACATGCCCATGTCCCTACCTCGTGTGGTATTTATTTTCATTTTGAACCTACAGGGGTTTTCACATGGCCGGACACAAGCCCGTGTGCTTGGCCCGTGTGCTCCACACGGCCTAGACACGCCCGTGTCCTTGCCTGTGTATAAAAAATTTGGTATTCTGTTTGTGACATCAGCAACCTTATAAGGATCACACGGCCTAGGCACACGCCCGTGTGGCTAGCCCGTGGTCAACACTAACTTACAACACCAATATCACGAGGGACACACGGCCAAGTCACACACCCATGGGACTAACCGTGTGTCATACATGGCCTAGGCACACGCCCGTGTGCCTACCCATGTGGACAAGAACAAGGCTATTTGCCAAACTCTTTTCATCCCTTTAGCTCACACAACATGGATCCATTCAACATATTACTAAACAAATCATATTTTACAATATAAACTTCCATGAATAACTACATCTTTTCATATATAACAAGGTGAGCCATCAACCATGGCAATATACAAAATAGTTTATCTTTCAAAGGGGCCAACACACTTTTGGCCAAAAGAACAAAACAATCTAACTAGTCTAGCCCCATACATGCCATACACAAATGCACTAAGTCTAGATATACCGAGGTGATCTGATAGTGTGGGAAATCTTCTGGTTATCTGCGTATCCCAACCCGGCTCTTAAACTCTATAAAGTAAGAGAAAAGAAAAGAGGAGTAAGCTTTAAGCTTAGTAAGTTTACATGTAAACAAATAACATCATAGAATGTGCTAAACAACAAATAGCATTATACTAAACAAAAGCAATCCACATTCACAATCATGCTTACTCATTTTATCCCTTACCACATTCCAACCATATCACAAGTTTAATGCTTACACTCATTCACTTCCATCCCTGCACTTAACACACAAATTCTCATGATACAACACATCATAATTTCTCACTAAACCAACCACAATGTCAAATCACTTGGTGGTTTCACACTTAGCCCACCATCAATCTTTAATAGGATGGTATCGCACATAGCCCACCGAAAAGGATAGTTATAGTGGTATCGTACATAGCCCACTAAATAATATAATCAACAATGGTATCGCACACAGCACATCGTAGTTAAGTAATAAGGTGGCATCGCACTTAGCCCACCGTCAAGTGTTGTTATTACACATTTACATAACTATTTCGTCATTCATACGAAACTATTCAATAACTATCAAATTCAATCCACTTGAATCATACATGTTCTCAATCATGCCATGCACCAATCAACAACAACAATTTGTATATAAAATGCATCGTTTACACATAAACTTACCTCGGTGCAAAACGTTTCAATTTGCTGTTTAATCGGTAACCTTGCCTTGTCCCCAGTCAAGGTTAATTCTGTGCTCTTCTTGATATATAACAATAAAATTCACTCATTTAGATCATTCTATATCATAATGCATCAAATCTACACTTAGGCAAAAATGACCATTTTGCCCTTGTACTATGGTAAAATTACGATTTTGCCCCTAGGCTCGTAACTCATTTTTCAACTCACTTTCTCATTAAACAAGCCTAGCTGAACATTTATTTCTCTTAAAACTACTCACAAATCCAACTATTTCATGCATTTATGACACATTTACAATCTTTGCATTCAAGTCCTATTTAGGTGTTTTCATGCAAACACCTTTCACATAAGTTGTTTCTCATCTCCCTAACATTCATTTTCTTCCATAAAAACTTAGCTAACAACATAACTATGCTCATGGAAAGTTCCTATACTTTCAACCATATCACAAATTAGTCCCCTCATTAGCTAGCTTAAGCTTTGGGGACTCCAAAAACACAAAAATCATCAATTTAAATTACCTAAGTCACTTACTTGTAGAGAAGATGAGTTGCTAAAATTTCAAGCTTCAAAACCCTTACTCTTGTTAGAAATTTTGGTGGAAGAAGGAAGATGAATAGTGAAAGATGATAGCTTCTTTATTCATCGTATTTTATTCATCTTTTGTCACCTAATTTCACCCAATTTTGACCAAAAATTAAATGCTCTTGTCCACCCTTGTCTACATGGCCGACCAACTCTTTATTATTGGTCTAATTTCACTATAAAGACCTCCCAATTAACTTTCTATGGCTATTAGGTACCTCTACCTTGAAAAAATAGAACTTTCGCACTTTATGCGATTTAGTCCTTTTTCACAATTAAGCATGCTATCGCTAAAATTAAAGCACCAAATTTTTCAAATAGCCATATATTAACGCTATAAAACATAAAATAACATCAAAATAAATTTCACTAACCTTAGTTTAGTGGTCTCGAAACCACTGTTCTGACTAGCCCCAAAATCGGGTTGTTACAAGTATTATATCCTGAATTTAATCAGTACAACAAAAGTATTTATACAAATGTGTATGAGTAACTGCTGCTAACAATTTCACTTAATAGCATAAAATCCTATATAAGAAACCAACAATAACACACTAACAGAGTCCTTTTCTATACTCTAACAAAGGTGAAAGTCACACATTCAATTACATCATTAATTTATTGTCGGTAAGAAACTAAACTTGAAATTAAACTTATTGGAGTTAGGGATGACAATTCCGATGGCAGATTCGAATATCCGCAAATTTTGATATTAAAATTATTAATCACTATGGATTTGAAGTGGATGTAGATAAACCCCCTCCAACATTCATTATCTAAATCCATTTTTGTTATTCAAATAACGGATTCAAATATCCACATAGCTGGTTATAAATAAATTTTGATTCCAACAAGGTTGAAACACATGACTTTTGACAATTAAAATTATGTTTTAATCATAAAAACTAATCTTCAACTTTAGTCAAAGTTTACGCAAATTAATAAATAACATATGAAGATAAAAAAAAAAAGATTTTCTAGATTTAAATATTTTAATTAATGATAAAATTAAATATAACAATTAATGATAAATATAATAACTTTATATCTTATTTAACATCTTATTATCTTAAATCTCATATAGCTTCTCTTAAATATTAATCTTTTTATCCATAAACTTAAGTGAACAATGAGATGCAATCATCAAAATTTTTAGATTTGTGATTATCCCTTTTATTATTTGCTGAACTTAATTAGTTAAATTATTTTAAACAAAAATTAACTAATATTCATATAACTAAAATAAATATTATAATATGAAAATTATTTTGTAATGCGACATAATTATACTTTGTACATATTATATTATAAAAATAGTATACATACACTTATAAGGACATATAATATATCAATTGTTATAAAATTAAATTGTGAAAGTATAATAATTATTATAGAATTATGATATTACAATATGCATTATTCTATTAATGATGTGCAACCTAAACCTTAAACACATAACTTATGAGAATAATTTAATGTACAAGAGTCTCTCCAAATAAGTTTTTATCATATTCTAGTAATACTCATCCATTATTTGTTTCCCCAATCTGTAATAGTTTGATTTTTAATGGTACCAAAAAGGTGGTTTTGAAACCTCATTTCTATAAATCGAGTTTATAAATATTAAATATGAATATTTACGGAATTGGTAGAATAGTTTATTAAAGTTTAGTAGGGTAATTTGTTGAATTAATTGCTTAATTAGGGTACAGAGACTAAATTATAAAAATCTTATCGCTATAGGTTTTTATTTAATCAAAGATTTAGGGTTTAATTTGCAATTAACCAAATGTCAAAATGATAATTAAACCATTTTATAACATAGGTTAGTGGAATATGATGGAAGATTCCATTTAAAATGCTTAATGATGGATTCAATCTTTCAATTGGTAAGCTTAATTAAGTTTTTTCTTGTAATTTTATATTTTTGAGTTCATAAGAGTTTGATTTAGTTAGCTCATGTACCAATTTATAAAGTTATTAAAATTTTTAAACTTGCCATTGTTGATTTCATGAAGGAGTTGGTGTTAAATTTATAAAATTTAAACTTGGATTATGAAAAAGACTAGATGTAAAGTTTAATTGTTAATTTTATATATAAAGATTAAAGTGAATAAGATGCTAAATTATTGTGAAATTTTAGTATAAATAGAAAATAGATAGTCCCTAAAGGATGTAATTTAAATTAATTTTTAAATCAATACGCAAAATTAAAATATATTATTATTTATCAGGGACTAAATTAAATAAAATATAAAATCTTCCCACATATTCCCAACACAAGAACGGTTAAACTTACCACCGAAAACCACACCTACTCACCTATATCGAGTCGACAACACAACACTCTCAAACATGGCACGGAAGCAACAAAAAATAAACGCATCACAAAACTTGAGATAGTGTGAGATGAAATTGAAAAACAAAAAGGGAGAAGGAAAGAAGCAAAAAGAGCAAAAGAGCGAGGGTAACAGACGAGAAAGAAACATGTTTAGAAAAGAAAGAAAATAAAATTAATAAAAACAAAATAGAATAGTGAACGGTAGTGTGGAGTGATTTTAGGAGAGAAAATATTTTAAAATAATAATAAAAGAAAATATTAATATTCTAACTTACTAAAATCTCACAAATCTCATTACTCTATCCTATCCATCCATTAGAGTTCGAATCCCACCAACAAACTGCTACCACGGGCAGCACAATAGATGAAACAGCAAACATATTTTCGTTACACATATGGGAAAGCAAATATTCAAAGCATTCAACCACCAAACAAAATCACTTGATACAATTTTATAAATTCATACGTAACAAAGTTGGGGCGCTACAGTCTTTGTTGACAGCTTTACTGTATTTTTTTTGGTTATTTTCTAACACTTCAGGTATTTTTTTGGAGAGTTTATTGATTGTATTGTGAAATAATTGGGTGAGTGATTTGTGACAATTTAGGTCGGTATTGGGGATGCAATTACTTCTTTGTATAAAGGTAGATTAGGCTTAAGCTAATAGATGATCTAAACAATTATGAAATAAAATCATTCAATGGGTGAGGGTTTGCAGACGTAAGACCATTGTGTCTGAACTACGGTTAACAAATATCATTATTAATTATCTCCTTATTTTGCTCCTTGTGTTACTTTACATTTGATCTCTCTTTATTTCTATTCTAAAGGTTGTTGGAACGAAACTATTTTTCAAATACAAATTGAGGGAATTTTCAAGAACAAAGTGGAAGATACTGTTGAAAGTCATTTTGGGTACAAAATTTTTAAAATTATATTTACTTTTTTTATAATTTATATTTACTTCTCAAAAGTTTTAAGGTTTTTTATAATTTTAATAATTACGACTAAAATGGCAAACCATGTTAGCATTGAGAGCTAAGCTTGTTGAATTTTTTAGATTTAAATATCAGACTGATAAAATATGTGAATATTGGAGGATAAATTTATTATTAAGCTAATAAAATAAAGCTACGTTAGGCTTCCATTAGGCAACTAATAGAAGAGTGACTAAAATATTTAATTTAAAAAATTAAGTAACTAAAAAAAATAAATAGTTCAGCGACCAAAATAGAATGAACTGAATAGTTGGGTAACTATTATTGTATTTTACCTTTATATATAATTTGTTTATATTTTTCCACTATACATTTTTATTGACATTTCATTATATTTTTATATTAGAGGAAAATAAACAGTCCACCTTAGACTGAGCTTTACAACTAAATTTATGTACCAAAAAACGTTTTACGATTAAAATTCGAAATTTCGATTTCATTTTGCCACTAAGTTATAATTTTTATTAACTTTTGTTTCTCAAAATTGATTTTAAATGAATTAAGGGCAAATTTTTGCCGAAAAATTCTAAATAGTTAATGATAAAAAAATTTAAAAATAAACATATTAACAAAATTATTAAAATTTAAGAAAATAAAATAATTTTTATTTCATTTGAATTTTTTATAAAACTAAAAAGAAAAGTTATCAATTTATTAAATTTTAAAAATATGGTTCTTTTATTAGTGATAAATCAATAAAACATTGAGCAAACTCAAAATCCCAAGATTACTATTTTATTTTGTAAAAACACGAAAACAAAAAGCCCATTAAAATGATTATAAAATCTATTGGATGGAAAAGAAACTTGTTTTTTTAAAAAGGTACGAATTTTATAAATCAAACATCGTTCATAACATTATCACATATGACATCGATAGGGAATTTTTCTGGAGGAAATTGTATATGGGAATGTTTTTTGGTTGCTAGCGATCTTCTTAAGAAGGAACAGTCAACCAAAGCATTTGAAGAATTAGATGAATGAAACAAACATTTGAAAGCTCAATTGACTGCAACAAATTGGTAGAAACTTTTATGACTATTTATTTTTAGTTCGAAGGCTTTTTTTATGCTTAACTGAAAAAAAGAAGAAGAATATATATGGCAGGATCAAAACAATCATCAAAACTTTCGGTGTGATATCTGCTTAATAAATAGCATTGCCAAATTATCTCAGGTCATTTACAAAAAAAAAAAAAAGAGCAGTGTAAGTATACTCCCTCACAGTATGTTGCAATATAATATGTGTACAAATCACAAAAACGAAACGTAAAATGAGAAGAAATACAGGTAAATAACAATCTCCAGCTTCTCTCCTCTTACTTACACCATAAAACCTATGTTGCCCCAACTTTTCAATTTTCCTCTGGTGTTGGTACACTTATATCAAACACATATTCACACAAACCAAGTTCCGACCCTCACCCTCCAACTCCAAGTAACATAGGCAAAACTAAACATCCACTTCCTGACTGCTTTAACAAGAACAGAAAATCCACAACTTTACAGTGGTATTTTTAGACAAAAAAAAGAAAAGAATAGGTTGGCCCCAGATATACATATCGGGGCAAACTCCGAAAGACCACCTAGATAATTTCAAATTACCTGTTAGCTAGCCGACAACACTTTTCCTCTATTAATCCCTTATAAGCAGATATTGAAAGCCTAAAATCACTACAAACAATCAATATACTCATAATATAGAGCTTAGTTTCTATGCTCATTACCTGGTCAATCTAATTATTGGAATCAAAACAAGCACCTCACCTTGACAAAGCTGACAATGAAGTGTTGGTGGGAATGCTTTTCGTCAAAAAGAGGAAATTAGCAATGCTTATTTTGCTCTAGTATTTAATTTTTCTTCTATCAATGTACAATGTGATCTAGGACGGATCTCTTACTGCATCACTAGTGTAGAGAATCACTTTATTAGCCGCTTTTGATGGTGGCCTATTGATCTTTTCAAGTAACCTACTGAATACTAGTTTGACAGGTATGCAGACCACTGTTGTGAGTCCAGATGACTCTGGTTTGATTGATCCCTCCATGTGACAATTACCGCTATCATGTATGGGCTTAGATATGAGAGTATGTTCTATACCAATCGATGACAATGTTCTTGTTTTCGGGCTAGAAAATAAGCTTACTTTCTTTGGTAACTTTCTTTGTAACTGCCTGTCTGTAGGAGAGACTGGAACATGAGAGATGCTCTTTTTAACCAGGGCTGCACTGTGATTGGGACTTGCTACATTGTACTTCTTAAAAGGTGGTTTTCGTTCATGATTCAAGGAATGATATTCACCACCTTCATAACTACCCAATGCAAATGATCGGTGAGGACGTGGGACCCTAAAATTTGTCCTCTTGGCAGTCCTCCATGCTGGCGGAAGAGAAGTGTATCCATAGTTCATTAGCCCATTACTGAAATAACCATTAGCGGAGAGAAGAGTCTCAATTGAATTGTCGTCTAGAGCTTCAATTTGAATGGGATGCCCTATTATTGCCTTCCCATCCAACTTGCTCATCAAAGAAACTATAGGTACAGGTTCTTTATGATAGCTTGCTTGGACATTCAAATCAACATCTATCAATATAGATCTTCTTTTCCCACCAAAATTTCGATGGGTAGAAAATTTTGGATCAAAATGCCACACTTCATTCTCCCACTCGTTTCTCTCAGCAGCATGGTTTTCCCATCGCATGCCTTCCCAATCATGGATGTTATGATCGAAACTATCTATACTTCGGGATGAATCCCTTGGCATATATAAAGATCCTGTACCATCAAAATCAAACATTTGGGCTCCAAAATCTTTTGCACTCAAACCAGCCACATCAACATCATTGTCGAAGTCATGATTTCTACAATAAGTCTGACCTAACAGCCTTTTTCTGAACATTCCTCGTTCTTCAGAATGTAACCCAAGAGCATATCCATCATAACCTCTTATCTCTGATGCATCCATGGATCTTTTTCCCAGATTCCGTAAGTTCCTTTTCCCTTTAAGCTGCCATTTAGACACCGCTTCATTCACAGAATGAGGATCATGAGGATAAAAGTGAGACATCTCACCAGAAAGAGATGATTCATCAGACTCCTCCTGGCCCATGCTTCCACCTCCTAGTCTGTCAAGTCTTTGAAAGGCACCCAATCGAGCATCCATACATATAGTAGCACCTGAATAGAGAATAAGAAAATAATAAGAAACAATAATAAATGGATTACCACCAACAATTAGACAGGCCATAATGCTTTCCTGAATATACAATAAAATGGTAACACTGGCATGTGGTTATAGGGGGTCATAAGCTCCCATAAGTTTACAAATTCCTACGCTATGTCATCATAAGTTAGGTCAAGATATATCTATATTGGCCCCCCAAATTTGTTAATCTTACATTAGAATTATGTGATTTACATTATTTTAGTGCATATTTTTATATTAGCATCCCAAATTAATGTAACTTTGCTCTGCCATCGCAATAGGGTATTTAAGGATCAAGAAGGAGAAATTCTAATTCCATATCTAGCAAGTCAAAATTAGTTTCTGAATACGAAATTTGACCACTTCATAATCCTTATAATTTAAACTACAAATACAATAGCATCATTTGTAAAATATATATGTAAAGAATTTCAGCCAATATAACAGAGTTATTTCAGCAGAAAATATAAACGTCATAAGGACACATGAAATCATATACACCTTAAAATAATAAACCACAAAAGAGAATCACAGTGCATCTTTAATTCATGTTGTTGATTGACAACAGATAAATCACTGTCCCCTATATCGTATGGAAATATGAACTTATACACCCTAAAGTAATAGACCAGAAAACAGAACAACAGTGCATCTTTAATCCAGGTGGTTGTTTAACAAACAATAAGTTCCCGTCCTAACCAATCTGAGGACTCAAAGAACATAACTAGCTGTGCTGCAAAAACATCCAAAATTGTTCCAGAATCAATAATTTGAGAAGGAAATCTCTGTCTTGACAGGTATGTTTAATTTCACCACAAATGACGTGTAGGGAACAGTATGCGAAACATACAGTTTTCAAGATAAGTCAAGTAACAGTGGAAGCAGGATTACATTACTGCAGAATATGCACAATCCTAAACGTAGAACATTTATCCAGGATGTAAGATGATATTAACAAAATGCATGAAACTAGATTTAAGACTAAGAAAAATCAACCTGAGTGTGAAGTGATATCCTCATCCATATCTGGTTCGGTCTCAGAAGAATCAGACTCTGACTCAGATTCAGAGGAAGTTGATTCAGAAGAACCAGATTCAACATCTTCCAAGAACTCACTAGAATCATCTTCAATCAAGAGGCTATGAAAAGGATAAGAATCACATTCCAGAAAATGGGAAGGTGACATCTCCATTTGATTTCGAAGAATTTCTTTATAACCCAACACATCAAAAGACTCGGGTGGGAAGTACATGCATTTGCTCCTCTTTGCTCGGAGAACACCTTCCATTCGCTGCTCTCCTGAAATAGAAGCAGAAATAGCACTAAAGCCAGGTTGTAGAAAATGCAGTACTTCTAATTTTACACTACTCTGCAAGACTTGAACAAAAGGGCACCTCCAGTCATATCTCTTGACCAAAAACTCCTCAGTAAATCCCTCATGTAACCATTTCCCTTAATCTAAAGAAGATTTTACCGTTAATGTGCGCAGGTCTTCCCATGCTGGGAACCCTTGTTGAAGGAGATAGAGTATCATCATCCAAAGCACTGAAAGATGTAAGCTTTTGCTTTGCACATGCAGTCTTGAGCCCCATATCCTGCATTTCTCTCATCCGAGGTATGATTTCAGCATGATCATTTTCTGAACTTGGCAGATTTCCAGCTTGATCTTTTTGCAAGAGTACAGGGCTACTCACTGTCTCACCCTTGATGGAAGTATCTTGATTCCTGGATTGAATTGATTTTGTGTTCCCAGGTTTTCCATTACTAATATCTGAACCACAAGAATCCTTCTTAGCAGAACCAGATGGCTTACTTCTTGCATTAGAAGCTCTATCCAATTTTCCTTGTTTTCTCAATAATTCCTTCTCAAGTTCAAGCGCATGAAGGATAGCGTCTTCCCGTCGAGCATATTTCTCTCTTTTCTTGGGTGGCACACCTTGTGAGGATTCTGCCCTTTCAATGCAATCATCGAACTCCCCACATCGAAATGTCTTCACACGCTTAGACTTTTCTAAATTGTACCAATCGCTAAGAAGACAGAAAAAGAAATATATCTTACAAGTAGAAATAAAGTGAAAATGGAACAACAAATTCCATATCATAAATATTCTAATCCAAAAAAAAAAAAAAAGCTTTTGAACCATAACTTAGAAAAAAATGCAAAATCATCCATCCACAAAGGCGGAGTTTTTAGAATTCACCAGTGAGGTTAGCAAGGTCACCATAGTCCTTCAGGGTATTTATAGAAATAAAATTTAAAAAAAAAAATAAATAAAAGGTAATGTGACATGTAGAAACATTCTAACACCACTTGTGGAATTTAAAAATTCCATCAGTGGTGTATAGAAAAACAAAATCTTAATCCCATGAATTCTCTCCAAATAAATGACCACAGAAAAATAGTTGCAAAATGATGGAAAGTGCAATCTCTAAATATTATATGCCTTCAAGTTATTTGCACATTTTCCAAATAAATTTACAGAATGAGAGAACTTGAGAAAAATTCCAGACCAATGAGGAGACTTGACTGGCAAGGATAACAGCTTGGATATGAAATGTAGAAGGGAAGGGAAGGGAAGGGAAGGCGACAGTGTTTCCATATAACAGAAGAACTGTATACAAAAAGTGATGTGAGTTGATTTGTTAACCCTAGTGGCATTCATTCTAAGATCAGAAATTGTCTACAATTGCAAGAAAATATGCAAAGCATTAATAAAGCAACGCAATGATAATATTAACTAATTCTCAGTAATCTGACAATCAAAATTGTATAACTAGAGGCCCAAGTTATATGCTACTCCTTTCGTATTAACTTCAGACAGGCTAGTGGAAAGTAAAGATATTTTGTTGGCATAAAAACTTGAGAAAAGCATCAACTAAACTTATTATTCCGTACAAAGGCTTCAAATAACTATACAGATAATCTTTCTCCTAACACCCAAAAAAAAAAAAAGTTTGACATGCATCTTTAATGGAAATGTTGAATACATCAATGTAGTATCTCTCACTCTAACATGGATAGAAAAGAAGCAATAAAATAAAATTAACACATATTTTTAGGCTCCACTGTTCAGAATAAGGTAAAAAGGGCCATAACCAAAGCAATCAAAATTCAACAAGAATTATAGAAGGGATAAATTTATCGCCTCTTTAGCTTCTCACAAGTCACAAATAACAGACTAAACATTATTGTAAGATTAAATTAATTATGCCAGAGCATTATATTAGCTTTCATTGAGCAGGATGACAATACGATGTTCTGTCAAGAAAAACAATGTGAATTTGTGTGTGTGTGGTAGTTATGGTGTTAGGGTTTAACCAATAGTTTTCCTTATTCTTTATAGGTACAAGTACAACATCCAAACAATAGATAAAAAAAAAAATCTGAATGGACATTCATATTAGTCTTCCTCCCTCTTATTCTACCTCTCTTTAATTGGAAATCAAATGGAAATCCAGATATGCATTGTTCATACCCTAGAAACCATGCAGAATGGAGCTACAACTACCTATATTTTAGAACTTCCCGAAACCATTTTGCAGAGTAAAAAGGACCTAGACCCTGGAGTAAACTATCAATCATTAACAACTTTCCTTCAGAGTAAACCATCACTCATTCACAACTTTCATCCACAGTAAACCATTACTCATTCACAAGTTCCTAAGTAAAGCAGAACTGAGTTCCATATTATAGTGCATCATCAAAATACTCTATCTGTCCTTAACATCTTACATTTGTAGAGTCATCCTCACCATTCGTTTTGCTCAGAAAAGCCTTAACTGTCCACAGGTTAAGTTCATAAGAGTCAATATCACAGCTTCATTTCTTCTAAACTCTCGTAAATTGACATTAAATCACACTATTCTCTATTCTTCCAGTAGTTCAATTCTATTCTAGGTATATAAACATCAAGATAAAACTTATAAATTTAAAAATGCTTCTAGTATTTCTTTTGGAAAAATTAAGCCAACAAAACTCACATGTTAAAAAATAAATAAATAAGACTTACACGCTGGCATCCTCTCTGCCAAGAAGTTTGACTGGAGTTCCAGTCCTTGAAGACGCAAGATGTGAGGCCGGTAACTCTTCAGGCCCCAGTATCTTCCCCGGCCACCACGATCCGTTCCTCCTGCGTACCCACACGACCGACCCGACTCCTCCTCCATCTAATCCAGCCCCATTCTCCATCTCTTTCTCTCTACACTCTCTTTCCCTCTCCCCTATTTCTGTATCCTCCGTACAAATAACGGATTTTCCATCTATATCTATAAAAGAAAACAAAAAAATTGAAATGAAAAGCAATAAAACTTAAATTAAAGGGTAGCGTAAGGGGGTTTCAGCCACCGGCGAAAAAAAGGGAGAAACGGATGATCCGAAGTGGGAGAAACCGAGGGATCCGAACAGAGGGATTCGGGTGGGGCTAGGGCTAGGGCTAGGGCTCCCATTCAGAAACTAGATTTGGGGATTTTCTGCATTTTATTAGCCTTAATTCACTATTTGGTTCCGGAAGAATACTCATTTTCCCATTTTAGTATTAAAATATTTTTATTTCAATTTAATATTTAAAGTATTAATCACTTTCAAGTTTAATATCTAAAGTATGTCTTATCGTATTTTTAACAGCCGTTACAAAATTTGATAACCAATCACAAAATGTTATGTAAAAATGTTTTCTTTTATTAAATGGATATCCACATTAAAAATATAAATAAATATATATAAATTAAGAAATATATAAAATTTAAAAATATATAAATTATAAATAATTTGTAAAATAAAATTTAAAAAATATATGATTTGAAAAGTAATTAGTTGAAATATACAAATTTAAAAGTTAAGAGAGACAAAAATTAAAAGGATAATGCCAAAAATATTGTCACTATTTACTCACTTTAACCTTTAATTTTTTAAGAACACTTTAACCCTTTAATATTTTTTGTCAAATTAATCTATTTTTAATGGAATGCAGTCCTAGTTGACTAACGGCAATGATGTGAAAGAAAGAAAAAATTATTCTACATTTCACACGTAATTAAAATAAAAATTATTCAAAAATTAATCATTAGAAAAACAATTAAAAACAAAAAATGTAAAACACTTGAATCAGATAATTGAAAAAAAAGAGAGCAGAAATCTGCCACTAGACATCTCGAATGCTTCCAACTTTGAATGAAGCCCGAACTCCGGCGGCAAAACTCCAGTCAAGTTGTTGTCAAAAACCTTAAAATCCCTCAAAGAAGGCAGTCAACCGAGCAGAAATCTGCCACTAGACATCTCGAATGCTTCCAACTTTGAATGAAGCCCGAACTCCGGGGGCAAAACTCCAGTCAAGTTGTTGTCAAAAACCTTAAAATCCCTCAAAGAAGGCAGTCAACCGATACTTTCCGGCAATTCTCTAGTCAACTTGTTCGAAAATAAGTTTAACAAATCCAAATATTGTAACTTACTGAACCTTTGTGGAATTTCGCTGGTCAAATTATTATGGGAAAGATCAACTTTAACCAAATTCAACATCAATGACTTTGGGTGTTTCACTTGAAAAATGATTTTTGAAGAGATGCACATAAGTTGTTCTCGAAAGTAAACAAATTACTTGGAATTCGACCTTCCAAATTGTTTCTAACAAATCTAAATGCACTAAACTCGAAAGATTGTTGAAACTTCCTGAGATTTTATTGATTAAATTGGTTTCCGTCATCACTTATTCATAAATACATCAATTTCTTCAAGAAATTAAATTCTCAAATATTTTCATGGCGGAAAAGCCATTATAAGCTAGACGCAGAGTTTGAAGATTGGACAAATCACCAATTTATTTAGGAAATGTTCCATTGAAAAGGTTTTGGTGTAAATATAACGTCTGTAATAGTGGTAATCTGTAATATCTCATTTTTTAGTAGTGTTAAAAATAGTAGTTTCGGGACCATAATTCTGATATGTGTGATTGTGTTTTAATACTTAGTTAATGTTTATGGAATTGTATTAGGGTTATATTAAATTTTGGTAAAAAAATTTTAAAGTTTAATTAGTTAATTGAATAAAAGGATTAAATTGTGAAAGATGCAAAACTTAGTAATTAATGAATTATATTGACTTGATAGTTTAATTAATGATGTGGAGGGGACCTATGAAGGAATTTGACCATAAAGTTTATTGATGGACGGTTTAAGGCTTGAAAAATATGTAAAAATGTTTAATTTTAAGGGTAATTTTGTAATTAAGTTAATATAGTTTAATAATTAAAAAAAATTGAGTATCATCTTCCCAAAAGGGTTCTTCCACCGAAAATACAAAAGAAATCCACCATTTTTTGTGCTAGCAAGGTTGGGTTAAAGCTCCCTTTTGTATGTGAGTTCAATTTAAGCTTGTAATTTTTATATTTTTAGGATCGTTGCAATTAGGCCTAACTAATTTATAGCTTTGTTTTTAAAACTGTTAAGATTTTTGAAATGTACCATGTGTAAGTACACAATTTTGCCCGGGGCCTTTGAAAATCAAAACAGAAAAAAAAAAAAAAAAAAATGTCCATTACAAACTAAACTTGATTAGCCCACTTAGACCCTTGGCCCAAATTAACTACCCAAAACACCCTAGCTCAAATCCTAAGGGTTGACCCAGACTCGGACCCAGCCCAAAGAGGCCTAAAACTTTAAATCAGACCTAGGGTTCTCCAGAAACCCTAAGCGCCGCCTCAACAGTATCCCAAACGTCGCGCCGCAATGGACTCCTCGCATCCAGGCCTCGTTCACACCATCAACGCCTCAATCCACGCCAGAATGGTGCCCCATCACCGCCGCGTTCTCGTCACCTGCACAAAGAGAAAAGAATCGCAACAGAAATGACAAACATGGCAACAAACTTTTATTCATTTTTACTTTTTATTTTAAGGCTATAAAAGCCTTGCATGTACCTGTAAAACAAGAACACAGACAATACGATACAGAAAGAAAATAATACAAAAATATTCACAAAAATCCAGAGAAATAAAATACAGGGAACTAGGTTATAAAGGTGATTTTCCAGTTATTTTCATTTTTTATTTTTACCTTTTTTATTTAAATCTATGCATTTTTTTTATAAAACTATAGTTTTAAAAATAAAATAAAACATGAAAGGATTACCTTTAAAATCACGGAGATATTGTCTTTCGGCCTCCGTCTGAGAAGGCGAGTACGGCGACGCATCAATGGCGCCAGGATCGGAGCCTGGACCTCAGGCCGAGAGCTAGAGAGGATTTGAAAGGGAAGATTCTTTTTTTTTAAAATGAATGACAAATTGGTTTTTTTAAACGATTTTTACTTATATAGCAACAACAAAACGACGTCATTTTAAGATCTCAGACCCGTGCTCTGACCCGATCCAAAGACAAGATCCGTGTTTTATTAATGGCCTAATTTATATTTTAGTCCTCCCGCATTTTTATATTTTTAAATTTGGTTTCATTTTTTTTCAATTTGACCTACAATTTTAATTACTTTTCAATTTAGTCACTCGGGCTCATTAAAGGCTGGGATCAAAACGTCGTAGGTTTTAAATTTGGCCTAATTACTATTTTAACCCTTGTGATTTGACGCACATTTTAATTTAATATTTTTTATTTGTTTTAATTACTATGTAACCCCGGTTTTCTTTGTTTTAATTTTATTTTTATCCTTTTAATTATTATTATTATTTTTATATTATATTTTAATTATTTATCATATTAAATATTCTATATTAGTTTCCCATATTTAATAATTTATTAATATTGTGAAATTCATATATATATATATATATATATATATATGTATTATTTTTATATATATTTAATTATTATTTTATATATTTATATATTAGTATATAATTTATAAATTATTTATTATATTATATTTTAATTTGTATTATATAGTATTATATTATATTGTATATTTTTTTATAGTTGTTCGTATAAAGTTTATTAATTATAGTATACAATTTATTTTATTATTTACTACGTATAATTTTTATGATTAGTATATTATTTATTATATTATATATATTTTAAAATATTGTATTATATAGTATTATGTTATATTATATATATTATTTCTAATTTTTCTTATTTATAAAGTATAATATTATATTATATAAGATATTTAATTTATGTTGTTTTTATTATATACGTAATATATATGTTTTTATATACTATTTATTAATTATTTTTATTATATATAGTTATGTATATATGCGTTAAAATTATTAAATTATATATATATATATATATATATATAGATATATGATAGGTTTTTACTTTTAATTTTTTTGTTATTATGTATATATATTAAATTATTTTAAAAAATTATCATATTTTTTTCCTCGATGTTTAAACATGTTATTCCATTTTTCATTTAATTTTATTATTTCGTGAAAATTTCAATTATTGTTATATTATATATTTAGTTATATTCTTTAGATCCTTTATTATTGTTTAGCATATTCTATTATATATTCATGTTATATTATCTTTTATTATTTATTGCTAGTGTAATTTGTAATTTTGTAAAATCGTTATTTGTATATTCAAACCATTTTTTATATAAAATACCTTTTGATGTATTTTAAATTAAAAATAAGGTGATATGTGATATTTGGGGACTTCAAGAAAAATTTTCCCCTAACTTACTGGGTCTCGATTTTTCTCGTGGAACTTCAAATATTAAATATCCCTTCTCATTTCAAATAAAAACTTATTCTCGGGAACTCAAAATGTTGTGTTATCTCGAGGTAAGATTTTTGAAAATAAGGCAATGTTTTGGTATTTAGAAATTCGGGAAATAGTGCCCTAACATGCTGGGTTGCGATTTTTCGTTTGGCTAAATAGCCAAATATCCTTTTAACAAGTTTTGCAAATCGTGAGATGATTTTGATTACGAAGATTTTAAAATATCGTGTCTTAACGTGTTGAATGTGATGTTTATATTCTTTCGGAACAAGAAAGTCTCAAATTTTAACTTAAATTGCTCAAAGTTTTTTTTTTTTAAGAAATCATATTTTTAAATACTTTTAAATTTCAAACATTTGGACATGATTCTATCAATTTGGTACCAATTTTTGGGCATTATGAGGGTGCTAACCCTTCCTCATATGTAACCGACTCCCGAACCCGTTTTCTTGTTTTTTCGTAGACCAAAATCAAATGTTTTAAATAAAATGTTTTAAAAGGTAATCCAATCACACCTAAGTAAAAAGGGATTGGTGGCGACTCCCATTTTCGTTTTAAAAAGTCGACCCCGTTTTTCAAACTTTTAAAATAGTTTAGACAGCTTGGCGAGTCCGCTGGGAAACAATAAGAGAGTCAAGCCGTAAAATCGATAGTTTCATGTCCTCATGTCTAAATTTAAAAATTTGATTTAAAAATTATGATAATTTTTTATTACATGTGGTTCTGAATATATTCTTTGCATTACACTGCATGACCATCGTGGTCACACCCTTAAGTGGGAATGAGAAATTATGCCTTCGTGAGGTTTTCACCTCCGCATGGGCTAGTGGATTGCTTTCGGGATACATCTGTACCTATGTCTCCGTGAAGTTTTCACTTCTGCATGGCCATAAGGAAATGTATTCCCCTGAACCGAACTCGGTCCATATGAGCCTATAATGGGTGAGGATCGAGAATCTGCTGGTTCGGGTACCTCAACTTAGAGCTGAACCACACGTAGAGAACCTAGGAACCCATCCTAAGTAGAACTATGTCGAACCTTAGTAGTTACCCAGGTATATGTGTGTTTACTTTGCTTGTTTTATATTTTGCAGTACTAACGTGTTATGTTTCATCCTTTTGTGCATATCATTTCATATTTAAAGAGGTATCGATTCATGGTCAGTTGTAGAGTTAGAAAGCTGGTTATGGAGAATGAATTCCTTGATAAAGTGGAAGACAATGCAATCGTTCACATATAGCAAAGGCAATTAGAGAAAGAAGGGTATGGATTCATTGGAGCAAGAGGGGAATAGGGGCAATACTGGTATCATTGCCTCATTAGCTACATGTGCCTCCTGATGTTGTTCCAATCAAAGCAGAATCGGATGCGAAGAAAATTGTACGACACCCAATGATAAGGCGTGGTGTTGGAACTAAAGGGCAAAAGGTAACTAAAGTGAGCGTGGGGAGCACGAATAGACACTTCTACCAGTACAATGTTTCTCTTTCACATGAAGATGGTCACCCTGTGGACGGTAAGAGTGTTGGAAGAAAAGTGACTGATAGAGTGCATGAGACCTACAAAAATGATTTGGATGGAAAGAATTTTGCCTATGATAAGTCCGCTACCAAAACTTCTCGGCTCCTCGTTGTGATCCAAACAACATTACAAAGGATTTGATTCGTTGTGGAGAAATGAAAGGAATTCATATTGATCCCCCATTGAATATATTTAAAGAGATAAACCGAAATAGACATCTTTCACCTGTGGTTAGAGTTGAAAAAATGTTCGAATAGATACAATTTAAACTATCTAGAGCTCAGCAGTTCTTTCTTTGTCTAGAAAAATTCTAATCTTTATGAGCCATAGAAGCGAAAAAATCTCTCTGAGTGTGGCGCTAGCTAGAGTGAATGATGAATACTTTTCTAAAGAATCGATGCTAAGCTTGGACAGTCTCTTCACTACCATCGAAGCTGTGATTCTGCAATCAAGTTGAAGTCAAGTCTGAACAAGATTGAGGAAATGAAGGGTAGGATCGAAGAGTTAAAATCAGCATTACATAGTTGTGAACTTCGAATCGAGCTTCTTGAAACAAGAGAGGAGTATTGGAAAGAAGAACTTCATCATTCTTAAGAGTCGAGATTACCTCATGGGTGAAGTGATAATTCAGATTCGAGAGGAAGCTAATCATATACAAACTTTGGCATCACAGGCGGATATGTTGAGCATAAAATATGGGCTATAATCTGATCATAGTCAAGAGCTAGCTCCATTGCTTGGGAAAATCAAAACTTTAGGACTTAGGACGAAAGCATATAGTAGTCCGTTTTATGTAAAGGATTTTGTTTTCTAATAAAGTTTTCTGAAATGAAATTGATTAGAATTGATACATTTTTGCATTCAGCATTCACATTACATTACATCATTTGCATTAAACTTTTAAAACTCTAATTAGGTAAAATATTTTAGTTAACCTGGAAAACATGGAGCAAAGGTTGAAGAGAATAGAACATATGCAAATACAGATGCAGGGGCAATTGACCGAGATTCAACAAGAAATGTGGGAATTCCAAAGGAATATGATAGGCCAGCTAACCCAGTTACTAGCCGGAGGACTTGGAAAAAGGAGTGGCTCAGTGATCAATAGTGAGGATGATGAGAAAGACATCATTTACTCTCCAATAGGTTTTAACCCTATTGATGATCAAGTCAAATTGGTTGCTCTGGTAGAAACGAAGAAAGAGGAGAAGGGACCTCAAAAGCTCTGAAGAAGAAGGAAAAGAAAACGAATAATGCCGGTAGGTACAATAAGAGTCATTCAGAGCTGATTACAATAAATTAGCCAAGGATGGTAGTTACCAGCAATCAGGTTTCCCCAAGGTAAAACTCTGAAAGGCTCAAATTTACGCCAATCCCCATGACATATAAGGAGCTATATCAAAGTTTGTTCGATGCACGTGTGGTGTCTCCATTTTATCTAAAGCCGTTACAGCCCCCATATCTTAGATGGCATGACTCAAACGCTCAATGTGACTACCATGCGGGAATAATGGGACACTCGATTGAAAACTATACTACGTTCAAAAAGTTGGTCAAAAGGTTTATTAAAATGGGAGTTGTAAAGTTCGATGATCCATTAAAACCTGATCACTTTAATGAGGTAGTGAATGCGGTAATTGAAGGAGGAGACAAGAAAGTTGCTACTCCTTGAAGAAATCAAAGAGGGAACCAGAAAACGAAGTTTCCAAACCCTTGTGTACTTGAGAGTGTTTTGAATAATGAGACTATGGAAGAAATCCCTGTACTTTTAGGGCTAATCTAGAGTAATGTTCAAAACATGCTTGTTTTTTTAAGCTTAGAGGTAACAAGAACCCTTTTGTGAAATAGACTTATGTTCAAAATTTTATTTCAATAAAATGCATCTTTTTGAATACATATTCCTTTATTCTTTATATTTCATACTGTACATTTTTTTACCAATATTATTTCATTCTTTATTTGTGACCTTACTATCCAAATAATTATCCTTAGAATCATTTATTCTTTGGATTTGTTTGCCTTCATACCTAGGTACCCAGATATCAACGACATGAACAACGTTGTTACTGACTCCTTTTTGAATGAGATATGGGTCTAGGGGATCTCAGGATTTTGAAGATTACAGATATTGTGACATATCTTCTGACTTGTTAAGAATAGTTTAGCAAGATGAAAAACAAACATTACTCTACAAAAGGTCATCGAATATTATGAGCCTAGGAAGTGGGTAAAGATCGGAGTTTAGCTCAAAACAGAAATAATGCAAGACATCATTGAGCTATTTTTAAGAATTCAAAGATGTTTTTGCATGACCATATCAGGACATGCCCGAGCTACTAAAGATTCGGGCTAAACATGAGGATCAAGCACTACCAATCTACATAGAAAGGGATGGTATCAGTTATGCCGTATTTAAGGAGACAAGATTCATGTGCCTACTCCAGTTCTTCACAAATTTTCTATATGAAGGACATGGATGTGATGGGGCCAATTTCGTCAAAAGCTTTTAGCCAATATTGATTCATCGGCATACTAAATGCTTTACTTCACTAAGAGGGTGGAAGTAGCTTCATATGCCAATATTGCAAATTCGATACCATTAAATTTCAAAAAAATCCAAAAAATCAAAAAATGAAAAATAAAGGAAAGGATTAGATGCCAGAACATAATGCATAACTGTACAAAGTCAAAGTTTACAGTTTACCCAAAGATCAGGCAGTATAGCATTGTACAACAAAAGTTGCCAAAATAAAAAAATAAAAAAAAAGAGGGTGGCTAAGACTTGTAAATATTGGCATAAGAAGTTATCACTACTCTCTATGATTATTGAACGTCGGCCAGAACTTGCGCTGGGGCAACATCTTACCTATTGATTTATAGAATTGAAGTGTTTTTGCCAATTGAACCTAATCGAAGAAAAGATTAAAAGTTATCTATTACGGTTGGATGATGCGAGCTTTTACAAAGAGGTTCATCCTAGAGAATTCCACAAGGGGAACCTAATGTTGAAACAAATTTTTCTTCTACAAAATGATTTTAGAGGAAAACATATGCCAAACTGAGAAGGACTTATATAGGGCCTATTTTAGATGAGCATTGATATTGACCGAGACAGATGCCAAAGATTTGCCCAATCCAGAGAATTCAGATTCGATCAAGAAGGATTTTACCTGAAAAGGAAAGGGTCAAGGTGAAAACCCGCAAAGGGCGCTTTGAGTCCAAATTCAAAAAAAAAAAGGAGAGGCCAAGGCGAAAACCCGCAAAGGACGCTTTGAGACCAAAGGGGCTTTGAGCTAAAAACCCAAAGAAGGCAGCTCAAATTTTGAATAAAAAGTGGGGCATACAGTAGTCTTGCTACATTTGAATTAACGATGAAGAAGTATGATACGTCTTGGGGCATCGACAAAGTACTCTGGATCCCCTAAACACATATTGAGTTTAAAATAGTCCTCAAGAAGTTGGAATAGAGAAGCTCAGACTGCGATATCTGGGGCACCTAGTTTCCCATCTTACCCATTTTAATTTTTATCTTTGATTACTTTATTCTTTTCAAGGATACACCTAATCAACTTTCTTTTATAGCCTTTGCTATCTTTGTTCACTTTATTCTTTTTAAGATATACTAACCTATTTTCATTTATTGCCTTGGTTATTTTTATTAGCTTATTTGCTTGAGCTATGCTCTGATTAATTTCTTTCATGTCCATTGTTGTGATCTTTTTTCAAGCATTTTATTGGAATAACGATTAATGGACTAATAACACTTTCATAAAAGGAGTTTCACATATTACTCTGGAAGCTTCTAAACAATATGAGAATTTGAAACAAGATTATTGTTCAGAACTCACCAAGCCTAAAGGATTGGAAACATTGAAAATTGATTATCTCTTCGGATTCTTATTGGATAAGACAATTTCGTTGGTGATACCATATCAGCAAATGAAAAACAAGGTCAAGCCAAGTGTAAAAGGGGACTATTGTCTGGAGATCCTGCATTTATGTAAATTTCAGACTTATACACCTAGGGAAGGGTGGAAAACAATACAAGTGCCATACTTCAGTGTGGTAATAGATTGGATGAAAGAACCCAAATGCTATTTCCCTAAAATTACAGTGGAAGGCACAAACTTCATTTCCCAAGGTTCGAGTGGAGTGGACTCAGAATTACCGCGGGGCAAAATAATCGAGCAAAAAATGATACTTCAAGAGGAACGAAGATGAAACCTTGACGGATAAATAAGTGATAACAGCTGGAATCATACTCATATCATTTTAACATTCATAGCATGTTTAATTAGGGCTATCAGATGCATTTTGATTAAGGCATCCCAATTATTAGACATAAGTATATATCCATCTACAGGTTATGTCCTCTAAAGGACAAATGTAGTAAGATTGAAGATTTCAGTCTGGTGATCCCTGAGTTTGCAGGGATCAGATTGAAAATAGCAGATTTGACATTCCTGAAGTTACAGGAAGCAGATCGAAGATTTCAGTCTGGTGATCCTTGAGTGTAACATCCTAAATTTTTGGGCCTATGCGTTTAATGGGTGAATATGTGGAATGAGTTAATTTAAGTGTTAGGGGTCCAAATTGGGCTCAGGCTTAGGCAGAGGCCTTGATTAAAATTATCTGTTTGGGCATTATAGGGTTTAAAAGGTAGTATCTATGTTTAAAATACCAAAGTGGGCTTGTGGCCCAATCTTAGGAGGTGACGCCACACACAAGGAGTAAGGGGCCTAAATTTAAGTTTCATGGAGCCCAATTCTTTTAATTTAAGTTAGCTAAATTTTGGGCATTAGGATTAGGTGGAGTGGATGGCAACAAGGCTAAAATTTAGGGGTTTTAATGTTTAAAATATGTGGATAATAAGCAGATAAAGGCTATTATTTAGGAATTTATTTTATGTGGATAATAAGCAGATAAAGGCTAAGATCTAGGGATTTTTATGATTAAAATATGTGGATAATATGCTGATAAAGGAGGGAGGAGTTAGAGATAATTAAGTCTCTTTTAGATGAGCTAGTAGATTAAGATAAAGGAGAAAAGTTAGGAATTTATCTACAAAGAGAGTGATGGCCAAGAATCCATCACTGAGAGGAGTAAAGAAACCAGCTACTACATGGCAAAGGGTTGCCGGATTTCCTATAAATAGGAGGGCTAGCTCCTTGTTTCTGACATTAAATCCTCTCTCTTTTGTGCCGAAATTCCTTAGCTTCTTTTCTCCAAATTTCTTTCTCCAATTTCTCTAAAACCCGAAAACTCTATTATTCTCTTCTTTCTTCTAAAAGCCAAAAACTCCATTATTCTCTTCTTTCTCCTAAAAGCCAAAAACTCTATTATTCTCTTCTTTTTTCTAAAAGCTAAAAACTCCATTATTCTCTTCCTTCTCTAAAAAGCCAAAATCTCTATAGTTTTTATTTTATTCATCCTATTTGAGAAATTGTTCTATACTTTCGGCATTTAAATCCTCCATTGACATTGTCAATTCTCTCTCTAGTACTAGCCAAATCTCCTAAGTTAAGGTAAGAGTAGATTTTGATTAGTTCTCATAATCTATTCCGGTTTTGAAAAGGCAAAAGCAAAGCTATTAGTTTAATGGTTTATGATGGGCGACAAGTCGAGATTTGAAGGAAGCCTAGTCGACTAGATCTAAAAGCGAAATTCATAAGTCTCAATTTGAGATTTTTATGGTAAGAAGATTTTCCTAGATTTCTATTAGATTTCATCATTATATACAAGATTTTAACTTTATAAGGAGGATTAACGATTAAATATTATTATAGTAACTCGATAAGGATTTATGATGGAATTAAATATGGATCGTGCAAAAGAAAGAATCCTAAGTTTAAGAAACGAGCGTCTCTCATTGCTCGAGATTGGCCAATTGGTTGTGGACCGCTTTTGAACAACACCTTAGGCGGATAGTAGTTGTGTCGACTAAGGATAGAGTCGATATAGAAAGCCTCGTTTTATCGGTGTCGTGTGTATAGATTCTTTACACATAAGCTTTGTTATATTATATGTATGTTATGGGATTCTTTGGATTTGTTTGCCTTCATACCTAGGTACCCGGATATCAACGACATGAACAACGTTGTTATTGATTCCTTTTTGAATGAGATATGGGTCTAGGGGATCTCGAGATTTTGAAGATTACGATATTGTGACATATCTTGACTTGTTAAGAATAGTTTAGCAAGATGAAAAATGACATTACTCTACAAAAGGTCATCGAATATTATGAGCCTAGGAAGTGGTAAAGATCGGAGTTTAGCTCAAAATGTAAATAATGCAAGACATCATTGAGCTATTTTAAGAATTCAAAGATGTTTTGCATGACCATATCGAGACATGCCCGAGCTACTAAAGATTCGGGCTAAACATGAGGATCAAGCACTACCAATCTACATAGAAAGGGATGGTATCGTTATGCCGTATTTAAGGAGACAAGATTCATGTGCCTACTCCAGTTCTTCACAAATTTTCTATATGAAGGACATGGATGTGATGGGGCCAATTTCGTCAAAAGCTTTTAGCCAATATTGATTCATCGGCATACTCGTCGTTTACTTCACTAAGAGGGTGGAAGTAGCTTCATATGCCAATATTGCAAATTCGACAGTCATTAAATTTCAAAAAAAATCCAAAAAAATCAAAAAAATGAAAAATAAAGGAAATGATTAGATGCCAGGACATAATGCATAACTGTACAAAGTCAAAGTTTATAGTTTACCCAAAGATCAGGTAGCATAGCATTGTACAACAAAAGTTGCCAAAATAAAAAAATAAAAAAAAAGAGGGTGGCTAAGACTTGTAAATATTGGCATAAGAAGTTATCACTACTCTCTATGATTATTTGACGTCGGCCAGAACTTGCACTAGGGCAACATCTTACCTATTGATTTATGGAATTGAAGCGTTTTTGCCAATTGAACCTAATCGAAGAAAAGATTAAAAGTTATCTATTACGGTTGGATGATGCGAGCTTACGACAAAGAGGTTCATCCTAGAGAATTCCACAAGGGGAACCTAATGTTGAAACAAATTTTTCTTCTACAAAATGATTTTAGAGGAAAACATATGCCAAACTGAGAAGGACTTATATAGGGCCTATTTTAGATGAGCATTGATATTGACGGAGACAGATGCCAAAGACTTGCCCAATCCGGAGAATTCAGATTCGATCAAGAAGGATTTTACCTGAAAAGGAAAAGGTCAAGGTGAAAACCCGCAAAGGGCGCTTTGAGTCCAAATTCAAAAAAAAAAGGAGAGGCCAAGGCGAAAACCCGCAAAGGGCGCTTTGAGACCAAAGGGGCTTTGAGCTGAAAACCCAAAGAAGGCAGCTCAAATTTTGAATAAAAAATGGGGCATACAGTAGTCTTGCTACATTTGAATTAACGATGAAGAAGTATGATACGTCTTGAGGCATCAACAAAGTACTCTGGATCCCCTAAACACATATTGAGTTTAAAATAGTCCTCAAGAAGTTGGAATAGAGAAGCTCAGACTGTGATATCTGGGGCACCTAGTTTCCCATCTTACCCATTTTAATTTTTTATCTTTGATTACTTTATTCTTTTCAAGGATACACCCTAATCAACTTTCTTTTATAGCCTTTGCTATCTTTGTTCACTTTATTCTTTTTAAGATATACTAACCTATTTTCATTTATTGCCTTGGTTATTTTTTATTAGCTTATTTGCTTCGAGCTATGCTCCTGATTAATTTCTTTCATGTCCATTGTTGTGATCTTTTTTCAAGCATTTTATTGGAATAACAATTAATGGACTAATAAAACTTTCATAAAAGGAGTTTCACATATTACTCTGGAAGCTTCTAAACAATATAAGAATTTGAAACAGGATTATTGTTCAGAACTCACCAAGCCTAAGGGATTAGAAACATTGAAAATTGATTATCTCTTCGGATTCTTATTGGATAAGACAATTTGTTGGTGATACCATATCAAGCAAATGAAAAACAAGGTCAAGCCAAGTGTAAAGGGACTATTGTCCGGAGATCCCTGCATTTATGTAAATTTCAGACTTATACACCTAGGAAGGGGTAACATCCTAAATTTTTTCAAGGGCTATCGTTTAATGGGTGAATATGTGGAATGAGTTAATTTAAGTGTTAGGGGTCCAAATTGGGCTCAAGATTTCATTCTGCTTAGGTAGAGGCCTTGATTAAAATTATCCGTTTGGGCATTATAGGGTTTAAAAGGTAGTATCTATGTTTAAAATACCAAAGTGGGCTTGTGGCCCAATCTTAGGAGGTGGCGCCACACACAAGGAGTAAGGGCCCAAATTTAAGTTTCATGGAGCCCAATTCTTTTAATTTAAGTTAGCTAAATTTTGGGCATTAGGATTAGGTGGAGTGGATGGCAACAAGGCTAAAATTTAGGGGTTTTAATGTTTAAAATATGTGGATAATAAGTAGATAAAAGCTATTATTTAGGAATTTATTTTATGTGGATAATAAGCAGATAAAGGCTAAGATCTAGGGATTTTTATGATTAAAATAAGTGGATAATATCTTGATAAAGGAGGAGGAGTTAGAGATAATTAAGTCTCTTTTAGATGAGCTAGTAGATTACGATAAAGGAGACAAGTTAGAATTTATCTACAAAGAGAGTGATGGCCAAGAATCCATCATTGAGAGAGTAAAGAAACCACTACTACATGGCAAAGGGTTGCGAATTTCTCTAATTAAATCCTCTCTCTTTGTGGAAACTCCATTATTCTCTTCTTTCTCCAATTTCTAAAACCAAAAACTCCATTATTCTCTTCTTTCTCTCCTAAAAGCCAAAACTCTATTATTCTCTTCTTTTTCTAAAAGCTGAAAACTCCATTATTCTCTTCCTTCTCTAAAAGCCAAAATCTCTATAGTTTTATTTTATTCATCCTATTTGAGAAATTGTTCTAGACTTTCGCATTTAAATCCTCTATTGACATTGTCGAA
This sequence comes from Gossypium rotundifolium, assembly GCA_025506655.1. Classification (NCBI taxonomy): domain Eukaryota; kingdom Viridiplantae; phylum Streptophyta; class Magnoliopsida; order Malvales; family Malvaceae; genus Gossypium; species Gossypium rotundifolium. Next base: position 19,026,332 of record CP106734.1, read on the forward strand.
TTCTCTCTCTAGTACTAGCCGAATCTCCTAAGTTAAGGTAAGAGTAGATTTTAATTAGTTCTCATAATCTATTCTGATTTTGAAAATGCAAAAGCCAAAGCTAATAGTTTAATGGTTTATGATGGGCGGCAAGTCGAGATTTGAAGGAAGCCTAGTCGACTAGATCTAAAAGCCGAAATTCATAAGTCTCTAATTTCGAGATTTTTAAGGTAAGAAGATTTTCCTAGATTTCTATTAGATTTCATCATTATATACAAGATTTTAACTTTATAAGGAGGATTAACGATTAAATATTATTATAGTAACTCTGATAAGGATTTATGATGGAATTAAATATGGATCAGGTAAAAGAAAGAATCCCTAAGTTTAAGAAACGAGCAGTATCTGCTGTTCGAGATTGGCCAATTGGTTGTGGACCGGCTTCTGAACAACACCTTAGGGAGATAGCAGTTGTGTCGACTAAGGATAGTGTCGATATTGAAAGCCTCGTTTTATCGGTGTCGGTGTGTAGATTCTTGACACATAAGCTTTGTTATATTATATGTATGTTATGGGCTAAAAGCTAGGAAAAGGTGTGTAGATCTCTATCACACTAGTTAATCTGAATTATATGTATGTTATGGGCTAAAAGCTAGAAAAATAAGGTGTATGAGAAGTCGTATTACCCGAAAAGGGTAGGCAAGGGATGCAGTGCGTAATCATAGAAACTTCTATGTGTCTTGAAGTATGTAAAAATATGTGATCTGTTTAAATAGTTTAATGTTCTATTCTTGCATGTATGCATGGGATGGGATTGATTGATTTACGGAAGGGGAGGCGGTCATGAGGCGATCGGTGGCATTGCCACATAGGTCATATAGTGATCGGTCTTTATGATGAAGACGACCTGTTGTCGATATATTATTAAGGTCGCTACATATGATCGGTTTCCATACATAGGTCACATAGTGATCGGTCTTTATGACATCAAAGACATAGCTATCGATATGGTGTGTAGCGGATGGAGGGTTGATTATAGAAATCCCACGGTATGATGGTTGATGCGGGGTGTGTAGAGGATGGACTCATAGGTTTGGGATGGGCCATGTTGCATATTTTGTTACCCTTGTATACAGGCCAAGGCTCATAATGTGTTTGTGGGCCTCAAGCCTTTTATGTGTTCTCGGGATTTGCTGCTGAGTCTTGGTGACTCAACCTTTTATTTTCCCAACATTTCGGTGAGCGGTAGATCGTGAACATGGGAGCCGAGGCGGACTCGAGGGGCCATCAAGTTTTATTTCTACAAATTATTTGGGATTTCTTTAAGTTTATTTTATTTTTATTTGGGATTTTTAAGGCCCTAGTTTTTATTCAACTAAGAAGTTTTCAATGTTATGCAACTTATAAATTTTATGTCAAGGTTTATTTATACTTAATAATACTAATATAAGATTTTATTTTAAAATGTCACTTATTTACTCTAATAATGTCTAATTAACTTACGACTTCCAAAACCAACAAGGCAAAAGTTTTCAATGTACAAGCCGTGACACATGAGATCCAGTCAAAACACATGGGTTGGGTTTGGGGTGTTACAATTTTATATCGAGCCAGTTCAAAACTTCGAATTTGTGAAATGGGTCTAGAAATGTTTTAAAAATTTTTTTGGTTCGAGGACATGGCCTTGATTCTACTGGCACCCGATCCGCCTGAGTTAGTATTCTAAACTCTTCTTTGTGTTATTTATGTGGGCTTAATGAGCTTTATGGGACGTAGACTATCTAGGTTAGAACTTGATGGACTCTAGGCTTAGGCAAACAACTCTTCAATTCCATAAGACTTAACTTCACTAAAACAAAACACATAAGCGAGTTACAAGACTAAGGTGTGGCAGCAGCATATGCATGTCTAGGAGTAGATCCGGAAGAGCTTGGTATTTAAGCAGTCCAAGTGACTCACCTCCTCTTCACAGAATCTTACAGTGCATAGTATTGCTTCACTTTAGCCATGACGAGGTGTGGCAATAGGCATCGCATGCCTAGGAGTGGATTCAAGGAGAGCTTCGTATTTAAGCGGTCCTAGTGACTCACCTCCTCTTCACAGAATCTTCTTGGTGCGTGGTATTTGTTCACTCTAGCTATAAGGACTTGTTCATGGGTGAACCCATAATTAAAACCCGAAAGGGACCAACCACCTATTTTGCAACCAAAACCCTAAGTTTTGTACACTTCGAGAAAAAATACATTTGATTTGAAAATGTTACAACTATGAAAAAATTACCAAATTACCTTGTTATGCAAAATGACCATAATAGCCTTGATTTGTAGAATTACCAAATTACCTTTATTTTGTAAAATTATCGAAATACCCTTGAATCACAAAATTACCAAAATACCCTCAGATCACAAAAATTATCGAAATACCCCCAAATTTCAAAATTATCAAAATACCCCAAATTTTCAAAATTACCAAAATACCCCAAATTTCAAAATTACCGAAATGCCCCTAAATTTGAAAATTATCGAAATACCCTCAAATTTTAAAATTTCTAAAATGCCCCAAATTCCAAAATTACCAAAATACCCTCAATTTCCAAAATTACCAAAATACCCCCGGGAATGCAAAATTACCAAAATACCATTATTTTATAAAATCATCAAGGAACCTCATTTCAAAAAAAATTTACGAAAATGCCCTCAGGGATAAAATTATGAAAATACCCCTAGGTAGTGGAAAACAACAACAATGACAACCATAGCACTTTTACGTAATGAACGCGAATTCATGAATGTTGATGATTGAATGAATGAACTTGAGGCCGTAGTGTGTGTATGAATTGAAAGAACTACTTTTAGAACTATTAATCATAAGATCATTCGCGATAAATCGGTGGAAAGAAATAATGATTCATAAAATTTCTAATCGATAAATGCAAATCGGTAGAATGAGTACAAGGGGACGAAGACGCTTGAATCACGAATAATGGTGCGTACCCTAACATAGTATACTAAGGGTTTATTTTGGCTTTAGAATTAGAGTGCGTAACGAAAGCATAGTGGTGAGACTCAGGTAGAATGATTACTAGTTAGTTGGAAATTTCGAGGACGAAATTTCTTTAAGGAGGGTAGAAGCGTAACATCCTAAATTTTTAGGCCTATCGTTTAATAGGTGAATATGTGGAATGAGTTAATTTAAGTGTTAGGGGTCCAAATTGGGCTCGAGCTTAGCGAGAGGCCTTGATTAAAATTATTTGTTTTGGCATTATAGGGTTTAAAAGGTAGTATCTATGTTTAAAATACCAAAGTGGGCTTGTGGCCCAATCTTAAGAGGTGACGCCACACACAAGGAGTAAGGGCCCAAATTTAAGTTTCATAGAGCCCAATTCTTTTAATTTAAGTTAGCTAAATTTTGGGCATTAGGATTAGGTGGAATGGATGGCAACAAGGCTAAAATTTAGGGGTTTTAATGTTTAAAATATGTGGATAATAAGCGATAAAAGCTATTATTTAGGAATTTATTTTATGTGGATAATAAGCAGATAAAGGCTAAGATCTAGGATTTTATGATTAAAATATGTGGATAATATCTTGATAAAGGAGGGAGGAGTTAGAGATAATTAAGTCTCTTTTAGATGAGCTAGTAGATTAAGATAAAGGAGAAAAGTTAGAATTTATCTACAAAGAGAGTGATGGCCAAGAATCCATCACCGAGAGGATAAAGAAACCACTACTACATGGCAAAGGGTTGCCGAATTTCCTATAAATAGGGGCTAGCTCCTTGTTTACGACATTAAATCCTCTCCTTTTGTGCCAAAATTCCTTAGCTTCTTTTCTCCAAATTTCTTTCTCCAATTTCTCTAAAAGCGAAAACTCCATTATTCTCTTCTTTCTTCTAAAAGCCAAAACTCCATTGTTCTCTTCTTTCTCCTAAAAGCGAAAACTCTATTATTCTCTTCTTTCTTCTAAAAGTGAAAACTCCATTATTCTCTTCCTTCTAAAAAGCCAAAATCTCTATAGTTTTATTTTATTCATCCTATTTGAGAAATTATTCTATACTTAGGCATTTAAATCCTCCATTGACATTGTCAAATTCTCTCTCTAGTACTAGCGAAATCTCTAACTTAAGGTAAGAGTAGATTTTTATTAGTTCTCACAATCTATTCCCGATTTTTGAAAAGGCAAAAGCGAAAGCTAATAGTTTAATGGTTTATGATGGGCGACAAGTCGGGTTTGAAGGAAGCCTAGTCGACTAGATCTAAAAGCCAAAAATTCATAAGTCTCCAATTTTGAGATTTTTAAGGTAAGAAGATTTTCCTAGATTTCTATTAGATTTCATCATTATATACAAGATTTTAACTTTATAAGGAGGATTAACGATTAAATATTATTATAGTAACTCGATAAGGATTTATGATGGAATTAAATATGGATCGAGCAAAAGAAAGAATCCTAAGTTTAAGAAACGAGCGATGTCTGCTTTGTTCGAGATTAGCCAATTGGTTGTGGACCGAAGCTTCGAACAACACCTTAGGCGGATAGCGGTTGTGTCGACTAAGGATAGCGTCGATATAGAAAGCCTTGTTTTATCGGTAATCGGTGTGTAGATTCTTGACACATAAGCTTTGTTATATTATATGTATGTTATGGGCTAAAAATTTAAAAGGTGTGTAGATCTCTATCACACTAGTTAATCTGAATTATATGTATGTTATGGGCTAAAAACCGGAAAATGAGGTCAGTATGAGCAGTCATTATTACCCGAAAGGGTGGGCAAGGGATGCAGTGCGTAATCATAGAAACTTCTCTATGTGTATCTAAGTATGTAAAAATATGTGATCTGTTTAAATAGTTTAATGTTTTGATTCTTGCATGTATGCATGGGATGGGATTGATTGATTTACGGAAGGGGAGTAGGTCGCGAGGTGATCGGTGGCATTGCCACATAGGTCACATAGTGATCGGTCTTTATGATGAAGCACACATTGTCGATATATTATTAAGGTCGCACAATGATCAGTTGTTTTTGCCACATAGGTCACATAGTGATCGGTCTTTATAATGAAACACAAATTGTCGATATGGTGTGTAGTGAATGGAGGTTGATTGTAGAAATCCCACGGTGTGATGGTAGGTGCGGAGGTGTGTAGAGGATGGACTCATAGGTTTGGGATGGGCTATGTTGCATATTTTGTTACCCTTGTATATGGGGCAAGGCTCATAATGTGTTTGTGGGCCTCAAGCCTTTTATGTGTTCTCGGGATTTGCACACTGACTCTTGGTGACTCAACCTTTTATTTTTCCCAACATTTGGTGAGCGTGAGATCGTGAACATGGGAGCCGAGGCGGACTCGAGGGCCATCAAGTTTTATTTCTACAAATTATTTGAGATTTCTTTAAGTTTATTTTATTTTTATTTGGGATTTTTTAAGGCCCTAGTTTTTATTCAACTAAGAAGTTTTCAATGTTATGCAACTTATAAATTTTATGTCAAGGTTTATTTATACTTAATAATACTAATATAAGATTTTATTTTTAAAATGTCACTTATTTACTCTAATAATGTCTAATTAACTTACGACTTCCAAAACCAACGAGGCAAAAGTTTTCAATGTACAAGCCGTGACACGCCAGATCCAGTCGAAACGTATGGGCCGGGTTTGGGGTGTTACACTGAGTTTGAAGGGATCAGATTAAAAATAGTAGATTTGACATTCCTGAAGTTGCGGAAGCGGATCGAAGACATTAGTCTGGTGATCCTTGAGTTGCGAGGATCAATCCCCGATTGAAGATAGCGATTTGACATTCTTGAAGTTGTAGGAAGCGGATCAAAGACATTAGTCCGGTAATCCACGAGTTTGCAAGGATCGAGTTAAAGATAGCGCGATTTGACATTCTGAAGTTGCGACATCGGGCGAAGCGGATCGAAGACATCGATCTGGTGATCCACGAGTTTGAGGATCAGATTGAAGATAGCAGATTTGACATTCCGAAGTTACTGAGGCGGATCGAAGACATCGATCTGGTGATCCACGAGTTTGCGAGGATCAGTTGAAGATAGCATATTTGACATTCTTGAAGTTGCAGGAAGCAGATCAAAGACATCAATCTGGTGATCCTTGAGTTTGCAGGGATCAGATTGAAGATAGCAAATTTGACATTCCTGAAGTTGCAGGAAGCAGATCGAAGACATCAATCTGGTGATCCCTGAGTTTGCAGGGATCAAATTGAAGATAGCAGATTTGACATTCCTGAAGTTGCAGGAAGCAGATCGAAGACATCAGTCTGGTGATCCCTGATTTTGCAAGGATCAGATCCAAAGATAGTGGATACTGCCTTCATAAAGTTGAAGCTATCAAACTTATTGAAATCAAGATGAAGTTCCAATACCGTTGAAGTTGCAGTGGATTTGGAATCATTTGAAGAAAACAAGGATCAAGAAGTCAAGGCTTGGCCAAGACTGGTCAAAATTGGTCCTTTTATAGTCATTGCTTTATTCTCGTTACACGACAATGAGCAAAGAGGGTAGCTGTAAGTACCCAATTTTGCTCGGGCCCTTGAAAACCAAAATAGAAAAAAAAAACAAAAATAAAAAATGTCCATTACAAACTAAGCCTGATTAGCCTACTTAGACCCTTGGCCCAAATTAACTACCAAAACACCCTATCTCGAATCCTAAGGACTGACCCAGACTTGGACTCAGCCCAAAGAGGCCCAAAACTTTAAATCAGACCTAGGGTTCTCCAGAAACCCTAGGCGCCGCCTCAACAGTATCCCAAACGTCGCGCCGGAATAGACTCCTCGCATCCAGGCCTCAGTCACACCATCAACGCCTCAATCCACGCCCGAATGGTGCCCCATCACCGCCGCGTTCTCGTCACCTGCACAAAGAGGAAAGAATCGCAAGAGAAATGACAAACATGGCAACAAACTTTTATTTCCTTTTTACTTTTTATTTTAAGGCTATAAAAGCCTTGCATGTACCTGTAAAACAAGAACACAAACAATACGATACAGAAAGAAAAGAATACAAAAATATTCACAGAGATCCAGAGAAATAAAATACAGGGAACTAGGTTATAAAGGTGATTTTCCAGTTATTTTCATTTTTTATTTTTACCTTTTTATTTTAATTTATGCATTTTTTTTATAAAACTATAGTTTAAAAAAAATAAAACACGAAAGGATTACCTTTAAAATCACGGAGATATTAGCTTTCGGCCTCCGTCTGAGGAGGCGCGTATGGCGGCACATCGATGGCGCCAGGATCGGAGCCTGGACCTCAGGCTAGGGGTGTGCAAAATTTGGGTAAAATCGAAAAAATTCGGTTAACCGACCGAATTCGATTAATCTGTCGGTTAACCAAATTTTTTCGGTCAGGGGTCGGTTAATAATTTTTTGATTTTTCGGTTAACGGTTAATTCGGTTTGAAACCGGTCGGTTAACCAAATTTTTCGATTAAACCGAAAAAATTAAAAAATAAAATTATAATATATAAAAGCCCACTTACCCAATCCAATCCAAACCCAATTACCAACCAAGCCCAAATACCCAACCCCCAATTACCCAACCCAACCAAATTATATCATTTTATTAATAATTTAATAAATAAAACTAAACTAAACTCCCTACTCAGTCACTCACAGTAAACACGACGAAAAAAAATACCCCTTTCAACTTCAAATCCCTAATTGATAACTCCCAAAGTCTCTACCGGGCCGACCTTCCGTCGTCATCACTCCGTCTACCGTGTCACCATCCATCACCGTCGAGTTCAAGTTTAGGTAGGTTTTTACTAGCTCAAAGAATGCTTACATATCAGACAAAAGAGCAAAACTCCATTAATACAAGTTTTTTTTTTTTTGGGGTTCATTTTATCTAATTTATCTTGTTTCATTTTATCTGATATATCTTTTTTGGGGGGGTTCATTTTATCGATTCTTGATAACCCATTCCTGTTTCTTTTACCATATTGTATGAACTTGGCAACTTGCTGAACCCTCCGTCCCCCTTCTTACGGGGCTAGGGATGCTTCCTAAATAATGTCTCACTAGTATTCTTGAAAATGAAAAGCAAAAAAGAGAGGAAGAGAATATATTGATATGGATCATGAATCATTGTTCATTTCTCCAATATTTTAAAGCCCTACTAATCTTAAACTGGTGTTGTTGTAACTTAGCCTTGTCCACAATTATATATTTGCTGTTTTTTTTCCCACTATATAATAATTCTAGGAATGATTCATTTCATCAGTCATTGTCCAAATTAAGAGAAGAAAAGAAAGACCATCCATCATCGTGGAAGAATTTTTCTTCCCCGTGATGAACCTTCTTTATTTCCATATTTTAGGAAGGCTTGGTAATATGCAATTAAGCTGTGTTCGTAGTTGATGATTACTGACAGAGATTACATTTTACCTTCACCATTGCTTTTCTATCTATACTTGCATTGTAGGTGGTCACAACTTCACCTTTTCATGTGATCGGTTGATATCCATGGTAGGGTTAGTAAATTTTAGTTATATGAACATCCAAGCCATTTATTTGGTGGCATGTGTGGTCATGTCTTCTGATGAGTGAGCTAAAGGTTTTTCTATGAGAAAACATAGGACATGGTATGTGGCTATGTGCTACTTGTTTTGACTTCTTTAACAGAGCTGTATGAGAACCACTTGTTTGAAGTACTTTTTTCTTCTTAGCCTTACCAACAACACGACATACCTAGCTCAACATAAACAGATTTAAAACAAGGTTTCCATGATTGATTATTGCATATCGGCAAATAAAATTCCACAACACTCTTAAACCAGTTCCTTGTAAAATATCTATACATTTTAAATCCCTCACAAAAAAAAAAAAATTGGGTCTGTCCTTAATCTGTTACTTTTGAGATAAGAAGCAAAAATATTGAATGTACCTCCAAACTGGATTTTCATTATTTTGTTAGTTTTGTAGATGAGTGTTCTAATGTTAAATGGCTCTATCTAATGAAAGATCATCATAAGTTCTTTTCAATTTTTTGTGCCTCTTCTGTTGAAATTAAAACTCAATTTAGTCTTTCTATTTGAGTTCATACTTCATAGTAACAAATTCCAGTTTAATTTCTCTACTTCCTTAGTACCTTCTTGCATGAGAATGCTCTGATTTTAGTCATCTTGTACTTGCACTCCGCAATAGGAATCCTATTAAGTTTACTTGTTTATTATTTAAATGTATGTTCATAAATGTTTTCCAGTGTGCTTACAACCTGTTAATTGATCAAATACCTTTCCTAAACTTATTCCTAAAGAGTGAACTTCTACCTTACTTGAATGTTTGATCCATGGTCATTTGTGTATCAACATTCACAAGGTAAGTAAGATTGGAGCCTTAATCTATTAAGTGTGTATTTTCAGGGTTAATCTCATTTCCGAAAGGATATCAATGTTACTGTCCAATTTTTAATAAATGTTTTGTCCATGCTCCATATCGCTTGAATTCTTTCATTTCACATATAAATCAGTTTCTCTTCCTCTACTTGTAATTGTCTTTCCTTTATCTATTTAATAAAATAAAATAAAATAATCCTATCTTTTTATGGTATATCTAAGTTTCTATATTAAATTTTGTGCAATATTATTACTAATTAATTTTAATAATTTCATTAAAATTTTATATTTCTAATTTTTAATGTCATTCATAAAAAATATAATTTTTTTTTAAAAACTACTACATTTTAATTGATACATATTTATTCAGCAAATTGAATGTCCAATTTTCATCTCTAAGCTTCCTTTGTGTATCGAATATGGGTGCACTTGCAGACTAACTTCGGAATGGACTTGGAATATAACGTATATTCAATAATCCCTGTTTTTGACATTGGTATGCCAATCCTAAACTTTCTTTCCATCTTTTTAAAATTTTCTAAAATATATTAACTTCTTCTATTTGAAGACAATGTGTTCAATTGCAATTGTTATGATCTTTGTACATGGGAATGGGATTTTACTTGAAAATATTTGACATTCCATTGTAATATTGACAAATGGTATCTCAAAAGAGCTGAATGTCTTTCTCTTCCGATTAAAATCAAAGCATATAATTTCACCTAAAATCGCTTCTAACCTTTCAATATCTAAACTATGTTTTTTTCTAAAACTCAACATAAAAATATGTTTAATATCATAAATGTATTTTAATTTATTATATATGTTTTCTTGCAGAATGTCAATGAACCAACATCTATTGAGGCTAGTGTTACACCTCCTACTTGATAGATTACGAAAATCCGGAGTTGGAGCTTCAAGCCAAGCAAAGGGATTACGGAAAAGAAAAGCCACTCTTCCAAGGTCGAAGTTTGGTCTCACTTCACTAAGATTATTAATAGTGAGGGTGCAAGTAAAGCTAAATGTAATTATTGTCAAAAGGAATTTTGTTGTGATATGAAAAAAAATGGTGCAGGGTCATTAAAATATCATATTGGTTCATGTAAGAAAAATCCTAGTAATGTTGTTGAAAATAGTCAAGGACAACTAGTTTTACCTAGAAAGGGAGTTGAAGGGGGAAGGAATCTTTCAACTTGGAGATTTGATCAAGAAGCATGTAGGAAAGGATTAGCACAAATGATGGTGATTGATGAATTACCTTTCAAGTTTGTTGATAGTGAAGGTTTTAAGAAATTTATGTTTATGGCATGTCCTAGGTTTCACATTCCTTCACGAACTACTATGACTAGGGATGTTTATCAATTGTATTTAGATGAAAGGGCCAAGATAAAACAACTTTTGAGAAGTTCTTGTTCTAGAGTTTGTTTAACTACTGACACATGGACTTCTTTGCAAAGAGTTAATTATTTGTGTATCCTTTGCTCACTTTATTGATAATGATTGGAAATTGAATAAAAGATTTTAAACTTTTGTCCAATTTCTAGTCATAAGGGTGAGTCCATTGGGATGGTGATTTAGAAATGCTTGTTGAATTGGGGATTGATAAGTTGTTTCTTTATTCTTTGTTGATAATGCAAGTTCAAATGATGTTGCTATTGGTTATTTGAGAAAGAAATTTAACCCTCGAGGGGTTTAGTTCAAAATGGTAAATATCTTCATATGAGATGCATGGCACACATTGTGAATTTGATTGTTGTTGAAGGCTTAAAGGAAATGAAAAAATATGTTGAGCGTGTTAGGGGTGTTAGATATGTAAGACAATCTCCATCTAGATTACAAAAGTTTAAGGAGTGTGTTGTGGTGGAAAAGATAGAGTGCAAGAAGATGTTGTGTCTTGATGTTTGTACTAGGTGGAACTCAACCTACTTAATGTTAGATCTTTTCGAACTTTGAGAGAGCTTTTGAGAGATTTGAGGAGCAAGATACAAATTTTAGAATTTGAACTTGAAAGGGGTGATGGTTGGCCTAGTGTGGATGATTGGGATAATGTTAGAAACTTGAGGATTTCTTGGAACATTTTATGAAGTCACTTTGCGTATATCGGCACTTCTTATGTCACGTCCAATAATTTTTTGATGAGCTTTACGAAATTGATATTCTTTTACGAGATGCTCGGTTAAATAGTAATGTTGATTTCAATGTTATGGCCATCAAGATGAAAGAGAAGTATGATAAGTATTGGGGTGATATTGATAAGATGAATATGCTTATGTTTGTTGCTTGTGTTTTAGATCCTAGACAAAACTAAAGTATCTTGAATTTGCACTTAGTGAAATGTCTAGTTCGAAAAAGCTTGTGAAATGATGCAAAATTGAAGGAATCTTTGTATGAAATGTTTGATGAGTATAAGCCTCCACTTCATAGTACTTGTAGCCAATCGAGTGTGCCAACAATACTTCTCTTGGTGAACCACAACAAAAAATTAAAAGCGAATGCAAGCTTTGTATAAAAAGCGTGAGTTGGAAATTTGTGGTGAGGATAAAACATCTGAGTTGGATAAATATCTAGCTGAGGCTAATGAGGAATTTGTTGAAGATTTTGATATTTTATTGTGGTGGAAAGTGAACAGTCCTAGATTTCCCACTCTTTCAAAAATGGCGAGATGTGTTAGCTATACCGGTTTCTCTGGTTTGCTTGAGTCTGCATTTAGCACCGGGGGACGTGTGCTTGATCAATATAGGAGTTCTTTAACTCCTAAAATTGTACAAGCTCTTGTGTGTACTCAAGATTGGATTCGAAAATCATCATCACAAGAAGACATCAAAAAGATTGAAGAACAAATCCAAGAGCTTGACAAGATTGAAAATGGTATATTTATTGTCTTATTTTAATAGTTTTAAATTTTTTTACCATATCACTCCTACTTATTTAATTGATTCAATGTTTAGACTTTTCTTGGAATGCATCAGAGCCTACCCTTAATTTATGAGCTTTCGTGAGTTAAAGGGTATGCTTACTATCTTATTCTTGTTAACTTATAATCTATTCATTTGTTTATATTATTTGATTTTTTAAATGCATATATTTCTATTATCGCTAAATTTTTGCACTTGTTTTGTCCTTTTGGTAGGTTTAATGCAAATGGAGATTTTTGAAGAGAAGAAATAGATACAAATGAACAATATTAAATACTTACATTTCAATTATGTATTAATTTAAAGATTTATGTAATGTTTTAAACAAATTATGTAGTGTAAATTCGGTTAATTTGGTTAATTCGGTTAAAACGGTTAATTCGGTTAATTCGGTTAATTTTAATAAAAATTTAAAAAATATAATTTTACATTAATTGATTAACCGATCGAATTAACTAAAAAATTTAGTTCGGTTAATTTTTTGAAAAAATTTGATTCGGTTAACGGTTAAAAATTTTGAAATGTCGGTTAATTGGTTAATAACATTTGGTTGGTTAACGGTCGGTTAACGAATGAATACCCCTACCTCGGTAGAGAGCTATAGAGGATTTGAAAGGGAGGATTACATTTTTTTTAAAATGAATGACAAAGTGATTTTTTTAACTGATTTTTACTTATATAGCAACAACAAAACGACGTCGTTTTAAGACTTCAGACCCGCGATCTGACCCGACCCGAAGACAAGATCCGCGTGTTTTATTAAATGACCTAATTTCTATTTTAGTCCTCCCGCATTTTTATATTTTTAAATTTGGTTTAATTTTTTAATTTATTTTCAATTTGACCCTACAATTTTAATTACTTTTCAATTTAGTCGCTTGGGCTCTTTAAAGGCTGGGATCAAAACGTCGTAGTTTTTAAATTTGGCCTAATTACTATTTTAACCCCTGTGATTTAACGCACATTTTAATTTAATATTTTTATTTGTTTTAATTACTATGTAACCCCGGTTTTCTTTGTTTTAATTTTATTTTTATCCTTTTATTTTTTATTATTTTATATTATATTTTAATTATTTATCATATTAAATATTCTATATTAGTTTCCCATATTTATTAATTTATTAATATTGTGAAATTCATATATATATATATATTATATGTATTATTTTATATATATTTAATTATTATTTTATATATTTATATATTAGTATATAATTTATATATTATTTATTATATTATATTTTAATTTGTATTATATAGTATTATATTATATTGCATATTTTTTATAGTTGTTAGTATAAAGTTTATTATAGTATACAATTTATTTTATTATTTACTACATTATAATTTTTATGATTATATATTTTAAAATATTGTATTATATATTATTATGTTATATTATATATATTATTTCTAATTTTTCTTATTTATAAAGTATAATATTATATTATATAAGATATTTAATTTATGTTATTTTTATTATATACGTAATATATATGTTTTATATACTATTTATTAATTATTTTTATTATATATAGTTATGTATATATGTGTTAAAATTATTAATATATATATATATATATGATAGGTTTTATTTTAATTTTTTGTTATTATGTATATATATTAAATCATTTTAAAAAAATTATCATATTCTTTTCCTCGATGTTTAAACATGTTATTCCATTTTCATTTAATTTATTATTTAGTGAAAATTTCAATTATTGCTATATTATATGTTTAGTTATATTCTTTAGATCCTTTATTATTGTTTAGCATATTCTATTATATATTCATGTTATATTATCTTTTTATTATTTATTGCTAGTGTAATTTGTAATTTTGTAAAATCGTTATTTGTATATTCAAACCATTTTTTAAATAAAAATACCTTTTTGATGCATTTTTAAATTAAAAAATAAGGTGATATGTGATATTTGGGGACTTCGAGAAAATTTTTTCCCTAACTTACTGGGTCTCGATTTTCCTTGTGGAACTTCAAATATTAAATATCCCTTCTCATTTCAAATAAAAACTTATTCTCGGGAACTCAAAATGTTGTGTCCTAACGTGCTGGATGTGACATTATGTTATCTCGAGGTAAGGTTTTTGAAAATAAGGCAATGTTTTGGTATTTAAAAATTCGGGAAATAGTGCACTAACGTGCTGTGTTGCGATTTTTCGTTTGGCTAAATAGTCAAATATCCTTTTAACAAGTTTTGCAAATCGTGAGATGATTTTGATTACGAATATTTTAAAATATCGTGTCTTAACGTGTTGGATGTGATGTTTATTGTAACATCCTGAAAAGGGCCTATGCATTTTGGCCTAATTGTACAAAAGACATCTTTTATGTGTTTTGGAATAAATTTGGAATGATTTTTGGAAACACGAGAATGCATGGAAATGTTATGTTGGAAATAGGAAAATGACCATTTTGGAAACCTAAGCAAATTAGGAAAGTGAACATTTTGGAAACCTAAGTAAATTAGGAAAGTGAACATTTTGGAAACACGAACATTTTGGAAACACGAACATTTTGGAAACTTGGAAATGTAAGAAAATGGCAAGTTTCTGAGCCGATCGAAAATTTTAGGAAACTTAGAAATAATCTTGAATGACAAATTTTAAAGTTCAAAATGGGAAATAAGGGCAAGAGGGCCTTAAAAGAAAAAGTTGGTGAAATTCGACACACAAGCAGGCTTGGAAAAGTGGCACGAAGGTGTCACTTAGGGCCTATGGAAATGGCGCCATGTGTAAGAGGAATGGGCCGAGTTCGAGTCACACAGGAAGCAAATAATGAAGGTTTATTTTGCTTCCCTAAGTAAGAAGGTGGACGGCACCTATTTTCTAGAAAGGAGGAGTTTTATTATTATTAAAACTTGATTATTAAGTGATAAATAAGGGATTTTAAATTTGGATTATCGAGGAGATAATTGATAGATTAAATACTTTTATTTTTAGATAAAGGAGATAATATTATCTTAAGGAGAGTGGTGGCCAAGTCAAGGACTCTTGGCCTAGCAAGTCGGCTATAAAAGGAGAACCCAAGGCCTTTTCTCTCATCTTTCCAAGTAGCCGAAAATCCCTTGCTCTCTCCCCTCTTTGCGAATTTCTCTTTAAGCAAAATCCATCTCTTCTTCTTCTATTTTCTTCTCCTCTCCTTTGCTATTGTTGAGCCAAAACACTCTTTGATCCACGATTAAAACTCCATAGCGAAACTCTGTGACTATAGGCAAGGAAGCAATCAATCAAAGCATTAAAGGTAAGGCTAAGCATTAATCAAGTCCTTTCTTTTTTCTATTTTAGAAGAGAAGGGTCTAATCCTATTTTTGTCTTATGGTAGAATCTATAAGGATCTCTCGGGTTCTTTTACAATAGTTGAATACAAGGAGGAATCTTTAGGAAATTCGAGGATCTAAGGTAAGATAAATACATTTGGTTAAAGGTTATGATTTATATGTTAAATTAAATTTAACATATGATGCTAGGGATAATCGAACAGGTGCTATAAGGCAAGGAATCCTTTTGATTTGGAATTTGTAAGGTAGGTGATATTAAAGGCTTATTTTTTGATATTTAGGATTATTTCCCATTATATCAAAAGTCGGCCGACATGGTTACATGGCTAGTGTTAGCCGATTTCAAGGAAAAGGAATACCGACAATTTTGGGACTTGATTTGAGACATCCAAATTCGACAAACAAGGTAAGTAATACAAATCCTACTTGGATTTGGTTTTTAAGCCAAATAAGTTTGTTAATATATTTTAATCGTTGGCCGAATATAGGAGTAAAAATCTAGATCGGTAGATCATTCTTCGGGATTTCAAGGAATCTATTAAGCAAATCAGGTGTGTACGCATACTAACTTTCGATATTTCATATGGCAATTATTTTATTATGTGATTATACGTAAGAATATGAATATGGCTAAGTACCCTAATGTGGTACAAAAGTACTGGTGCGTTTCCTACTTGATAGGATTATGAAATATGTTATTTTATAACATGTGAATATATGTATATGATTATGAAATTAAGTATGTTATGCATGATATATATTTTTGGGGCATTGGGATTTATGTGAAAGGGAAGAAGGTGTTGACTTGGTCTCACCAGCGGTGAAAGGTGTTGACTTGGTCTCACTTGATTATATGGTGACTACGGTCACAAATATTTAATTTGGTAACCGGTTACATTATTTGAATATGGTGTCTAATGACACAAATTATATAGGCGATGAAACGCGTCATTGCAATGACGCCTTCGATGGTGTGTAGCGGATGGAGGGTTGACTTAGTAGTCCCACGGTGTGGTTGGCGAATGCGGTGGTGTGTAGCGGATGGACCATTAGGCTTGGGTTGGGTTGCATCATCATTTATTTTATATGAATGTGAATTTGATATAAACATGTATGCCTGATTTGTTGAATGTTAGTACTGTGTGCACATTGAGTCTGTTGACTCACCCCGTTGTGGGAAATGTTTTCAGGTGATGAACAGTGACGGACCAGGACGGTAGACCTTAAGGTGGCCATGATCCTTTTGAAGATTTTATTTGATTTGGACTTTATTATTTGTTTTGGGTTTTTACTTGATGTAATAAGGCCATAAGGCCCGTGGATTTTCTTTTCACCTTTACTTTAAATTGTTATGTTACGAACTATTATGACTAAAGTTAAGTGTTATATTTTTTTATAAATCCTAAAAATTATTTTGTCACCTTAATAAAAATTTGATTTACAAGATTAATTAAATGGGTTTCCAATCTAAGCCCAATCCACAACAACAATTTCTAAATATTTTACAAATTTTCTCTAAGTAACGAAAATCTTTGAAACCGGTTTACTTTAAGAACATACGGATCCGGTTCGGGCTCGTGGTAGGGTGTGGGGTGTTTCAATTTAATATCGAGCCAGATTTTAAACTCTCGGCACGTGGGCTAAGGCCCAAACGTTTTCAAAGCGAGCCAAATGATTTTCTTTGAAAATAAGCGGGCTTTTGGCATGGCCCCTAAGTCTCCAATTCATGATCCACCGGTAAGTACCCCTAACTCTATGTGTGATTACATGATTTATATAAGGGTAGAAAAGGCATGGAGCGTAGAATAGAATGATAGTAACTTGAACCTAGGACTAGTCTACTCAAACACAAACACATAAGACTTAAAGCACTAAACAAACCTATGGCTAAGTCATTGAGCTAAGGTGTGGTAACCCCATGCATGTCTAGGATTGGATCCGGAAGAGCTTGGTATTTAAGCAGTCCTAGTGACTCACCTCCTCTTGCAGGAATCTTACAGTGCGTAGCCGGTTCACCATAACTCGGAGGCTCGGTGGTGTGGCAACCTCTGTGCATGTCTAGGAATGGTTTGATTGGGAGCTTGGTATTTAAGTAGTCCGCGTGACTCACCTCCTCTCCACGAATCACACTGGTGCGTAGCTTTGGTTCACCACGACCAAGAGGGCTCGATCATAGGCTAAACATAACGACTAAAACTAGAAAGGGAACTAACCATGTTTAAAAAAAAAAAGAGAACAAAACAACAAACCCTAGTTTTCAAATTTTTAAAACTTTCTTTTAAATTTGAGAAAATTATTTTACAACATTTTACGAAAAACTCTGATTTAGAAAATTACAAAAATGCCCTTAGGGGTGAAATTACCAAAAGCATACTTGGTTTATAAAATGTTCAACTACTCAACAACTTTACCAAAATTTCATTATTTTTTTTATAACATTCAAAAACCCTAATTTGTAAAATATCAAAATACCTTAATTTTGGAAAAAATTACAAAATTGCCCCTAACACAAAATTACCAAAATGACCACGATTTCCAAAATTATTGCAAAATTCCCATTTTGAAGGAACAATTTTCAAAAGAACCCTCAAAGTTTTACAACTTTTGAAATACCCTAATTTAATAAATTTATCTGATTTGTGAAAAATTACCAAAATACCCGAGGTCAAAATTATCGAAATGCCTCGAATTTCAAAATTTTTCCAAATTACCCCTAGACTTTGAAATTTTCAAAATACTTTTGACAAAACACCAAGAAACATTTTCTTTTGAAAAATTACGAAAATGCCCACAGAGGATAAAATTACGAAAATACCCACGGGTAGTGGAAAACAACAACAACAAAAACTACAGCGTTTCTCGAATGAGCGAAAGTTCATACTTGTTTGATGGATGAATGAATGAATGGAAAAGACGTGTGTTTGTATGAATCTGAAAGAACCACTCTTAAATCCTTACCATAAAACTCCTTCATTTGGTAAATAAGTGGAACAATGACTAATCCATAAAATTTATTAATCGGATCTCGACGCTAGAAAATAAGCTCTAGAGGGCGTGGTCGTCATGGTCGAGGTAGAGGAAGGATGGCCAGTGTCGAACCCGTTAGATCGGGTCAAGGGTCCGACAATGAAATGCCACCGCCACCACCACCCCCATTTGTTAATGTTAGCGGCGAGGCTCGGATGGGGAAGATCTTTGTGTCGCGGTTTGTCTTTGAGTTTTGGAATTAGTGGCGGTCTGGGAGGAAATTCAAGAAATCGAAAGTCGGTACTGAGCGGCTCGAGCAAATGGGCGAAAATGTTTGAGGAGTATCTAATGTGGCACCCATGCAATTGATCTTGGTTGGAAGCAACGAGCGTATCATGGATGAGCTCGATCGACTCAGAGGAAAAGTTGAAAGGGATGGTGGCGTTATTCTGCGATGAAGCGTATCAATGGTGGTTAAGCTGTTTGGGATGGTACCACGGTGAAAACTTGACTTGGGAATATGTTAAAGAGGCATTTGGAAGAAGTATGTAGGAACCGGTATCTGAGATGAACAAAGGAAGGCTTTTCTAGGGTTGGTACAAGGGAGTAAGTCATGCATAAAATATGAGGCGAAATTCTTGAGGTTGAGCCGCTATGCTCGAGGGTTAGTGGCAATGAGCATGAACGCAACGTGTCCGTTTGAGGATGGATGAAGAACGATCTGAGGCGTTGATAGCACCGCATCGGAGCGGAAATTCTACGCTTTGGTGGATAAGGCTAAAGTGGCGAGGGAATTAAGGATTCTATCAAGCGAACAACGATCGAAATAGGCGAAAAGAGGTTTTGGATTATGCGGATCATCGGGAATAAGAGGCCTAGAATCGATGGGCCAAAGGATCGACAAGTTGGTACTAGAGGCGATATCATCCTTGTGAGCATTGTGGAAAGAAGCATTTAGGTGAGTGTTGGAGAAAGAGCAGGAGCATGTCTTAAGTGTGGGTCCAAGGACCATATGTTCAAGGACTGTCCAAAATATCGGATGACAAACGACCGACACTTCGGCATGTTAATCGGTTTGGTAGGGGAGACAATGACCTCAACGAGGTCGAGGTTCGAATAACGAGGTAATGGTTCCGCCAAGGTCATGGAGCACCAAGCGGAGGTGTTGAAGGTTGAAGCAAGCGCCCAAGGTTAGTTTATGCGATCGGCCGTCAGCGAGGATAGTGACGCGCCAGACGAGACAACGAGTAAGTTTCTAATTTATGGATTATACTTCATTACTTTACTCGTTATAAGATTAGTTCGATCTTATGTTGCTAATGAAGTATATGGAACCTTGATTGTGAACTTAGAGAATGTGCCTAAAAAGTATGATAGTTCTTTAATATCGAGTCTTGTGACAATAGCATAGTGTGGTGAGTTAGGTATGCGGATGAGCGATAGTAAGTAATTTCGAGGACGAAATTATTTTTAAGAGGGTAGAATTGTAACATCACGAAAAGGGCCTATGCATTTTGGCCTAATTGTACAAAAGACATCTTTTATGTGTTTTGGAATAAATTTGGAATGATTTTTGGAAACACGAGAATGCATGGAAATGTTATGTTGGAAATAGGAAAATGACCATTTTGGAAACCTAAGCAAATTAGGAAAGTGAACATTTTGGAAACACGAACATTTTGGAAACACGAACATTTTGGAAACTTGAAAATGTAAGAAAAATGGCAAATTCTGAGCCGATCGAAAATTTTAGGAAACTTAGAAATAATCTTAGGAATGACAAATTTTAAAGTTCAAAATGGGAAATAAGGGCAAGAGGGCCTTAAAAGAAAAAGTTGGTGAAATTCGACACACAAGCAGGCTTGGAAAAGTGGCTGAAGGTGTCACTTAGGGCCTATGGAAATGGCGCCATGTGTAAGAGGAATAGGCCCGAGTTGAGTCACACAGGAAGCAAATAATGAAGGTTTATTTTGCTTCCCTAAGTAAGAAGGTGGACGGCACCTATTTCTAGAAAGGAGGAGTTTTATTATTATTAAAACTTGATTATTAAGTGATAAATAAGGGATTTTAAATTTGGATTATCGAGGAGATAATTGATAGATTAAATACTTTTATTTTTAGATAAAGGAGATAATATTATCTTAAGGAGAGTGGTGGCCAAGTCAAGGACTCTTGGCCTAGCAAATCGGCTATAAAAGGAGAACCCAAGGTCTTTTCTCTCATCTTTCCAAGTAGCGAAAATCCCTCTCTCTCTCTCTCTTTTGCAATTTCTCTTTAAGCAAAATCCATCTCTTCTTCTTCTATTTTCTTCTCCTCTCCTTTGCTATTGTTGAGCCAAAACACTCTTTGATCCCTGATTAAAACTCCATAGCCGAAACTCTGTGACTATAGGCAAGGAAGCAATCAATCAAAGCATTAAAGGTAAGGCTAAGCATTAATCAAGTCCTTTCTTTTTTCTATTTGCCGAAAGAGAAGGGTCTAATCCCTATTTTTGTCTTATGGCCGAATCTATAAGGATCTTTCAGGTTCTTTTACAATAGTTGAATACAAGGAGGAATCTTTAGGGAAATTCGAGGATCTAAGGTAAGATAAATACATTTGGTTAAAGGTTATGATTTATATTTAAATTAAATTTAACATATGATGCTAGGGATGTCGACGATCTATAAGGCAAGGAATCCTTTTGATTTGGAATTTGTAAGGTAGGTGATATTCGCCAAGGCTTGTTTTTTGATATTTAGGATTATTTCCCATTATATCAAAAGTCAAAAAGCGACATGGTTACATGGCTAGTGTTAGCCGATTTCAAGGAAAAGGAATACTAGCAATTTTGGGACTTGATTTGAGACATCCAAATTCGGCAAACAAGGTAAGTAATACAAATCCTACTTGGATTTGGTTTTAAGCCAAATAAGTTTGTTAATATATTTTAATGGTTGGTAGAATATAGGAGTAAAAATCTAGATCGGTAGATCATTCTTGAGATTTCAAGGAATCTATTAAGCAAATCGGTGTGTACGCACACTAACTTTCGATATTTCATATGGCAATTATTTTATTATGTGATTATCGTAAGAATATGAATATGGCTAAGTACCTAATGTGGTACAAAAGTACTCGTACGTTTCCTACTTGATAGGATTATGAAATATGTTATTTTATAACATGTGAATATATGTATATGATTATGAAATTAAGTATGTTATGCATGATATATATTTTTGGGGCATTCGGGATTTATGTGAAAGGGAAGAAGGTGTTGACTTGGTCTCACCAGCGGTAGAAGGTGTTGACTTGGTCTCACTAACGATTATATGGTGACTACGGTCACAAATATTTGAATTTGGTAACCGGTTACATTATTTGAATATGGTGTCTAATGACACAAATTATATAGGCGATGAAACACGTCATTGCAATGATCGCCTTCGATGGTGTGTAGCGGATGGAGGTTGACTTAGTAGTCCCACGGTGTGGCTGGCGAGTGCACGGTGGTGTGTAGCGGATGGACCATTAGGCTTGGGTTGGGTTGCATCATCATTTATTTTATATGAATGTGAATTTGATATAAACATGTATGCTGATTTGTTGAATGTTAGTCTTGTGTGCACATTGAGTCATTGACTCACCCGTTGTGGGAAATGTTTTCGGTGATGAATGTGGACGGACCGTGACGGTGAGACCTTAAGGTGGCCATGATCCTTTTGAAGATTTTATTTGATTTGGACTTTATTATTTGTTTTGGGTTTTACTTGATGTAATAAGGCCATAAGGCCCAGATGGATTTTCTTTTCTGCTTTACTTTAAATTGTTATGTTACTTAACTATTATGACTAAAGTTAAGTGTTATATTTTTTTATAAATCCTAAAATTATTTTGTCACCTTAATAAAATTTGATTTACAAGATTAATTAAATGGGTTTCAATCTAAGCCCAATCCACAACAACAATTTCTAAATATTTTACAAATTTTCTCTAAGTAACGAAAATCTTTGAAACCGGTTTACTTTAAGAACATACCAGATCCGGTTCAGGCTCGTGGGCCGGGTGTGGGGTGTTTCATTTATATTCCTTCGGAACAAGAAAGTCTCAAATTTTAACTTAAATTGCTCGAAGTTTTATTTTTAAGAAATCATATTTTTAAATACTTTTAAATTTCAAACATTTGGACATGATTCTATCAATTTGGTACCAATTTTTGGGTGTTATGAGGGTGCTAACCCTTCCTCATACGTAACTGACTCCCGACCCGTTTTCTTGTTTTTTCATAGACCAAAATCAAATGTTTTAAATAAAATGTTTTAAAAGGTGATCCAATCACACCTAAGTGAAAAGAGATTGGTGGAGACTCCCGTTTTCGTTTTAAAAAGTCGACCCCGTTTTTCAAACTTTTAAAATGGTTTCAACACCATGGATGAATTCTTAGTATTATGAGATTAGACGATGAATTAGAGTTATTAGTTGTTGGTTATGAGTAAATTATAAAGTGATTTTTATTAGTTTTTAAGCAAAGAATTAAATTGATGAAATGTTAGAAGTGATAGGGAATTTTAGTGAATTTAGAATAAAGGTGGGCTGGATATGGTAAGGTAAAACTTTAGCTAGCATGTTATGTTATAAAGTTTTGTTAATTTTGTATGTTGGGAGTAGGGACTAAATTGTGATAAATGTAAAAGTTTAAGAAAAATATGTAATTAATGAAAAGTTAAGGGTTTTACACATTAAATTGAATGTGAAAGTATGTGAATTTAATAGAATGTATTTAATTACTGTATAGATCAATACACAAGTTATAAGGACAATAAGCGAGGAAAGAGAAAATTTATGAGTAATCTCTCTTTGTGGCGACCTAAAATTTGCTTGGGCGCTAATTGAGGAAATTATTAAAAATTTGAAAGCAGAGTTTCAATTTTATTTACAAAGGAGTCGCCATCTTTTTTCTAGGTGTGATCGGACACCTAATAAATCCTCTTTTAAAGAAAAATTATTTTTGAATTTTCTTAAAAAGGCGGGGTTTAAGTCTGCGTCAAAATTTCGAGAGAAAAATAGGGTTCGGGAGTCGTTCTGGCATAAGGAAGGTATTAGCACCTCGCGACGCCCAAAATTGGTATCTCGTTAAGCGTTGTCTTAATTTTCAAAATACAAGTTCAATTTAATATTTAATCGTGATCGATTGAGACACTAATTTTTTTAAAAAGCGAGAATTTTAAGACTCGAAAAATTTTTTTAAAACCGAGAATTTTTAAAACACGAATTTTTTAAAACCCAAAATTTTGAAAACACGAAATTTTAGAAATCTGAATACACGAGAATTTTTTTGAAATCTGAAATTTTTTTGAAAACACGAAATTTTTGAAAACACGAAATTTTTAAAACACAAAATTTTTTTTAAAAAACATGAAATTTTGAAAACTCAAAATTTTGAAAACACTAAATTTTGGAAATCTGAAACTTTGAAAACACGAGAATTTTTTGAAACACGAATTTTTTGAAAAATGTAATTTTGAAAACACGAAATTTTTAAAACATGGAAATTTTGAAAACACGAAAATTTTTGAAACACGAGATTTTGAAAATCTGAAATTTTGAACACGAATTTTTTGAAAACACTAAAATTTTGAAATACAAGAATTTTTGATATACGAGAATTTTAAAACACGATAATTTTGAGAACATAAAATTTTGAAATACAAAATTTTTTAAAACAATTTTTTGAAACTTGAGAAGTTTTTAAAATCAAAAATTTTTGAAAAACACGAAAAAAAGAAATTTAAACACGAAACTCTTAAAATCGAGAATTTTTGAAAACACGAAAAGTTTTGAGAACACGAAAATTTTGAAACATTAAAATTTTGAAATTACGAAATTTTTTTAGATTTTGATTTTTTAAAAGGCGTGTCGTATTTAACACGAACCGATGATATTCACCCAACATAGCGATGAGATCAACAACAAGTGTTAAACCGATTCGTTGTCTTATTTATTAAAATTATTATCATTAATAATAAAATTAAATAAAATAACATTAAAATATAAATACAAAATATGCTTAAAAATACCAATAATATCATCAAAATATCTGAATTAAATTAAGAGTGGATAAAAGAAAATTACGAAAAATTTAAAATCTGGGCTTGATCGAATGCTTTACTGCGTCTCGGTTTTTTCTCTTTTTCCTTTTCTTTTTCTTTTTTTTTTTCTTTTTCTTTCTTCTTTCTCTTTTTTGTTTTTCTTTTTTCTTTGTTGAAATTTGCTAGTAGGTACATTAGTGGACTTGGGCACCTTTTTTGGCTTGGTCTTTTATTTTTTGGGGGCTTCT
Source organism: Gossypium rotundifolium (assembly GCA_025506655.1). Classification (NCBI taxonomy): domain Eukaryota; kingdom Viridiplantae; phylum Streptophyta; class Magnoliopsida; order Malvales; family Malvaceae; genus Gossypium; species Gossypium rotundifolium. Next base: position 19,051,176 of record CP106734.1, read on the forward strand.
TTCCTTTTTTTTCTTGGCCTTTATTTTTTTTTTTCGACTTTGCTTCTTTGGTGGGCCTTGTGGTCAGTCGAAGCAGGTCACGGTCATGGATTGGGTGTGGGTGGTCGGTCGACCGAGTTAGATTTTTTCTTTTTTTCTTTTCTTTCCTTTTTTCTTTCTTTTTTTTCTTTCTACTTCTTCTTCTTCTTCTTCTTCTTCTTCTTCTTCTTCTTGCTTGCATTGTGTCGCCTCTTCCTCCCAGTGGTGTGACGCCTCCTCTTCTTCTCCTTCTCTTTTCTCTTTTTTCCTCTCTTTTTCTCTTTTTAGTGGGTGTTTTTTGTTGATGTTGGGGTTTGAATTTTGGGAAAAAATCCCTTTATAGTGTGTTTATCAGGTGGCAGTGGCTAGGGAAGGAGGCCATCCTTAGGGTGGTGGTAGGAAAATCGAGGGGTGGGGCCCTTGAAATCTATCGGATTTTGGGGATTTTCCACGGAAGGACCAGATTATAACGATAAAACTATTTGGGGCCAAAGTGTAATTTTAAGAAAGATAAGGGTAAAATGTAATTTTAAAAAGTTTTGGGGCCAAAATGTAATTTCGAGAAAGTTTAGGGGTTAAAATGTAATTTTTAAATTTTTTAAAATTTTTTTAAAAATTTTTAAATAAACCCATAATTAACTTGGACAAAATTTAGTGCTTACAATGCCCTCTTTGCTCATCATTGTGAAAGCGAGGATGAAGCAAACTTAAAAGCGCTTAAATTTTGTTCGATGTCCAATATTTATTCTTTATTGAAAATAGAAATCGAAAATAGCTCGACATGTGACCTGAGCTCAACTCACTTCTCAGATTATGAGTTGATCTTTGAAAAACAAAATTGAAAATACCTCGGCAGTGACTGAGGCTCAACTCACCTCTCATAATGTGAGTTGATTTTTGAAAAGTGAAATTGAAGATACCTCGTGTGACTGAGGTTCAACTCACCTCTCGCAATATGAGTTGATTTTTTGAAAAGCGAAATTGAAAAATACCTCGGCGTGTGACTGTGGCTCAACTCACCTCTCGCAATATGAGTTGATTTTTTGAAAAGCGAAAATTGAAAATACCTCGGCGTGTGACTCGAGGCTCAACTCACCTCTCGCAATATGAGTTGATTTTGAAAAGCGAAAATTGAAAAATACCTCAACAGTGACTGAGGCTCAACTCACCTCTCAATATGAGTTGATTTTTTTTTGAAAATGAATTGAAAAACACCTCGGTGTGTGACTCGAGGCTCAACTCACCTCTCGCAATATGAGTTGATTTTTTGAAAACGAAAATTGAAAAATACCTCGGCGTGTGACCTGAGGCTCAACTCACCTCTCGCAATATGAGTTGATTTTGAAAAACGAAAATTGAAAAATACCTCAGCGTGTGACCTGAGGCTCAACTCACCTCTCGCAATATGAGTTGATTTTTTTTTGAAAAATAGAAATTGAAAAACACCTCAGCGTGTGACCTGAGGCTCAACTCACCTCTCGCAATATGAGTTGATTTTTTGAAAAAGAAATTGAAAATACCTCGGTGTGACTGAGGCTCAACTCACCTCTCATAATATGAGTTGATTTTTTGAAAACGAAAATTGAAAAATACCTCGGCGTGTGACTGAGGCTCAACTCACCTCTCGCAATATGAGTTGATTTTGAAAAGCGAAAATTGAAAAACACCTCGGTGTGTGACACGAGGCTCAACTCACCTCTCGCCATATGAGTTGATTTTTTGAAAAAGAAATGAAATAATTTTAAAAGTATCAAAATTTCAAAACATATCATCTGGTGGAACTCGAATGTCTTCCTTGTCCTTGGTTGATGCATTATCATCAAAACCTTTTGCTTCATTGGAATACTGTTATGTCATGCATGATGTTATCATGATATGCACATGTTTGGTCTTAAATGCTTTTATGCCTACATGATTATGCCATACGCCTTGGGCTTGTTTGTCAGATATCTCTTTTCATTCGACTCTCATGATGATGCATTCATTGCTTGATTCTTGATTTTCCTTTCGGGTTTTGTACCCATCCTCAAGTAATCTGCGTTTCTCGTGTATCACCCTTTTGCCCCTTGTTGAACTTTGTCCTTGCTTTGCGGCTCTTGCACTTACCAAATTCTCATCCGGATAATACTCAACATTCCTTTTGTTTAGAGTATGTCATTTCACTATTTATCATTTAGACGAACCACACATGAGATGCATGAAAATAGGAAAGTAGGTACGAAAGAGATACCTCACATTCATATTTATTTCAAAAGCAATAAGCAAAGAAAATTTGACAAGGAAAAGCTCAATAAAGAAAACATTATAAAGAAAGGAAAGCAGATTCAATTGTCACAAATGCTCTAGATATTCAACGCATGAACTTCTCCACATTTCTTCATCCTGGATCTCTTGAGCACGGCTTCTTGTGTAGAAGATTTGAGCTTAGGATCGCTTCAAATATTGTAATCTCGCCACATGACTCCCGTTAAAATCGTCTTGCTCCTTTTGTCCGAACCTCCTTCATTAGGACGCCTTTCGAGTTTTCATCCTAATCTTTTTGTTTATCAAGACGCCTTTCGAGTTTTCATCTTGATCTTTTTCTTCTCTTTTTTTATCAAGACGCCCTTTTCGGTTTTCATCTTGATCTTTTTTTTATCAAGACGCCTTTTCGGGTTTTCATCTTGATCTTTTTCTTCTTTTTTAGGCATAGTACTTTTCACGGCATCTGAGTTCACCGGATTAGGTAACTCCTTCCCATTCATATCGGTGAGAATCAAAGCTCATGGAGAAAGCCTTCTTTCTGACGTCTGGCCCTTCCCAATTTGGTGCCCATTTTGCTCGAAAGTCTTTTTGTATTGAGAGAATCTTTCAAGACGAGTTCCCCTCGCGAATTCTCTTGGCGCACCTTCTTATCATGAGCCGTGATCATTCTCTTCGGTACATCATCCATGACAGATTGCCTTCAGCGTTTTTCTTCGATAAGATTTAGTGGCCATATCGAGCTTGAACCCATTCTGATTCTTCTAGTTTCGACTCCATTAAGACTCGTGAGAGGGATCTCAACTTCAATGGGCAGCGACTTCCATTCCATAGACCGTGGAGAAAGGAGTTACTCCGTAGATGTCCGCATGATGTGCGATATGCATCTAAGCGAATGGTAGCTTCGTGCCAATCTTTATATGTCTCGGTCATTTTCCCAATAATCCTCTTAATATTTTTGTTAGCCGCTTCTACTGCTCCATTCATCTTTGGGCGATAGGGTGAGGAATTATGATGCTTTATTTGAAACTGCTCACACACTTCTCTCATTATCTTGTTGTTCAGATTTAAAGCGTTATCTGAAATAATTTTCTCAGGCAAACCGTATCGACATATGATTTCCTTTTTTAAGAACCTGCAAATTGCAGTCTTCGTCACATTAGCAAATGAAGCGGCTTCTACCCATTTTGTGAAGTAATCTATAACCACAAAAATGAACCGGTGGCCATTAGAAGCTTTTGGAGAAATTAGCCCTATAACATCCATGCCCCACATAGAAAAAGGCCACGGAGAAGTCATGACATGAAGGGAAGAAATTTGCATAAATTTTATCGTAGTAATTTGACATTTGTGGCACCTTCGTGCGTAACTAATGCGATCGCTTTCCATCGTCGACCAATAATAACCGAGTCTCATAATCTGCTGGCCATAGTGAAACCATTGGCATCGTCCCACAAATTCCTTCATGGACATCTTCAAGTATTTTTAAAGCTTCAATGAAATCCACACATCTCAGAGCACTTGATCTTTTCCTCTTTTGTATGTGATATCCCCATCAAGGACAAATCCCACCGCCATTCTTGATTGTTCTTTTGTCGTTCTCATTTGCTTGCTCGGATACCTTTGATTCTTGACATATTCTAAGATATCATGGAACCACTACCGACAATCATCTCTTTTTAATGCTAAAACAATGTGCAGGGACCTCATATATACTCATTTGGAGAGGCATTATTTCTGTTTCTCTGTTTGCTTTAAACATTGAAGCCAGGGTGGCCAAGGCATCAGCCAATTGGTTTTCTTCTCGTGGGAAGTAGTTAAAAGTCACTTCTTTGAATTCTTTGACCAGCTCCTACGAGATCGCGATATTTGACCAATTTAGAATCTCTCACTTCCCAATCTCCACGAATCGGTAAATCACCAACGCCGAGTCCCGTATACTTCTAATATTTTGATGTTTCGTTCAATAGTCGCACGAAGGCCCATGATGCAAGCCTCATATTCGCTACATTATTGGTACAGAAGAAATTTAATCTGGCGTTGAGTGGATAATGGTTCCTTCGGTGACACTAAGATCGCTCCAATCCCATGCCCCAAAGCATTCGATGCACCATCAAAACTCATCTTCCATGATTTCTCTTTTGACGACTCACACTCTTTTTACGCAATGCATATCAAATCCTCGTCTGGAAATCAAATCTCAAAGGCTCATATTCCTCCGTGGCTCGAGTTGCTAAGAAGTCACTATTGCGCTCCCTTTATCGACTTTTGACTCACATATACAATGTCGTACTGATAGCAGGATCGCCATCGCGCCATTCTTCCTGAAAGTGCAGGTGATTCCATCATGTATTTTATTGGGTCCACTTTGAAATTAACCACGTCGTATGATACAACATATATTATGCGAGCCTTGAACTACCTGACCAAAGCACAATAGAATTTTTCAATTGACGGTATTTTGCGTCATATTCATGAACTTCTTCTTGAGGTAGTAAATCGCCCTTTCTCTTTTCCACGACTCATCATGTTGCCCGATCGCAACCCATTGAGTTTTCGAATCTAGCTAGATATAATATTAACGGTCTTACGGGAGTTGGCGGTACTAGCACTAGAGGGTTAGACAAATACTATTTTATCTTGTCAAAAGCCACTTGGCACTCATCGTTCCACTCTCCCGGATTATGTTTTCGAAGGAGTCGAAAAATTGGGTCACACTGGTTGGTAAGTTGAGCAATGAATCGAGCGATGTAGTTCAACCTCCTTAAAAATCCTCTGACTTATTTTTGTGTACGCGGAGGTGGTAATTCTTGTATGGCTTGTATCTTATCTGGATCAATCTCAATACCTCTCTCACTAACAATGAAGCCGAGTAATTTTCCTGAGGTAGCTCCGAAAGTACACTTGGCTGGATTAAGCTTCAATTGGAACTTTTTAGTCTTTCAACAATTTCTTGAGGTTCCCAATATGTTCTCTTTCCCCGAGATTTGGCAATCATATCATCAACATAAACTTCTATCTCTTTGTGCATCATGTCATGGAATAGCATTACCATTGCCCTCTGATATATTGCCCCGGCATTCTTTAATCTGAACGGCATCACCTTGTAGTAAAATGTTCCCCATATCGTTACGAAGGTAGTTTTCTCCATATCCTCGGGAGCCATCTTTATCTTATTATAACCCGAAAATCCATCCATGAAAGAAAACAATGAATGTTTTGCTGTGTTATCCACCAACATATCGATGTGTGGCAAGGGAAAATTATCTTTAGGACTTGCTCGATTCAGATCACGATAATCCACGCACATTCGTACCTTGCCATCTTTCTTTGGTACTGGGATTATGTTAGCTACCCATTCTGGGTATTTAGAGACTTGTAGGAAGCCAGCATCAAATTGTTTCTTGACTTCTTCTTTTATCTTTAACACATTTGAGTCTCATTCGTCTTAGCTTCATTGAATGGGTTTGCATTCGGTTTCGATGGGAGTCTATGGACCACTACATCCTCGTTCAACCCTGGCATGTCTTGATACGACCATGCAAATACATCTTTATACTCACGAAGCAAGATGATCAAATCATGTTTGGTGTTATCTGAAATGGAGGTCCCAATCTTCACTTCTTGCCTCTTTTCTTCATTTCCCAAATTCAATTGCCTCAACAGATTCTTGATGGGGTAGGATCTGCTTATCTTCTTGTTCTATCATTCTTTGTAAGTCGAGAGCGAGATATAATCTTGACATTTTCCTCGACTTGAAATCTCCTAAACAAATAGCTTTCTCAAAATCAATTTCAGGACTTGTAACGGGATTGTTCATGTCGTTGGTATCTGAGCACCTGAAAGGTGAATGGAAAAGAAAACTATAGAGGAGCATCAAAGTATTGGAACCAAACAAACATAATGTTATGGCATGATATGAGGTACATGTAAGGGCAAATTTGTGAGAAGAAGGAATAATTATGAAGTTAACAAGAATGAAAAGGCTATGACAAAATGCATCTCCATGAATGTTCATTTAAATGGTAAAGAGCAAACATAAGCTCTTACAAAAGAATCCCACTATTACTTAGGGGCACACAAAAGAGAGTTAACATTGAGCATTACTCGGAGAGGACTTAGAAACTACAAGAAGAACCACAGCAATTCAATTGTTCAAAATGAATCCGGGAGGACAAGGGCGTATCATTGAAACATCTTCAATTCGTCATCCTCTTTGTCAATAACATTTATCTTGACGTTACAAGACCCTTTCAATTAATAACAAGCTTCGTGAATTATCTCGCCAGGTACATCATTCCTGCAGATGTAAATGTTTTTGACAAAGAAGGATACGCTATGGGCTCCCATTCCAATTCTCGACTTGAGGCTCTTACAAACCTCATTTATTGATCTTTACGAATCGTGGATTGTATGGTTTTAGCCTCGATGAATGATTAGAGTGATATGCACATGCAATGAATGGATGGATGAATAAATGAAAATGCATGTTAGTCATGAATAAATATGCAAGAATTTGGTGTTGATTTCAAGATAGCCCCATATTTAGGCATTTCATTAATCAAAAGAGTCTATTACAAAACGTTTTGCCTTCTCCGATTTATGATTACACAAATTTCCTAGCCACATCGCCTTATTTTTCACTCGTTCTAGGAATTCGACATGTTTGATCCTTGTCTCGGAGGAATTGGTAACGAGATCTTACGCTTCATCGATAATTGCACAATTTGCATAGCATTTGCAATTTCATTAATCAAACCGCCAAGATACATATCTTTTCTTGGAGAGCTCTTTTCGTGAAACACGAATGTCTCTCATCATGTGGCCATTCTTTTCTTCTAGGGCTTTTAGGAGAGTATCCAAGTGTTCTTGATGAGCTTGCGATTGCATTTTCTAAATCTTGTATTTTCCTTCTTAGCTTTTGACGCCTTTCGGTGAGTAGTCATTAATTCTGCAGACGCAGTTTCAGATTCAACATTCTTCTTCCTTAACTCTATCATAGCACGAGCGACTTTTTTCCTCTTCCTTCTTCGCTTTCCCTCTCGTAATTCCATCCCACCTTTGATGTTGCTTAATTCTTCTTTCCATTCCGTCAATGATTTGCTCATTTCGCTATTTTTATGGTGCCTCTTAATTTCTTATTTTCCAAATGAAGATCCTTTAAGTCATTTCTCATGATCTCTGCTTCTCTCTGGACTTTCTCATTTCTGGATTTTTCAATTTAAACATCTATCTTTAGCTGGTAATTTTCCTCTTGAAGAGAACTAATATCCCGTAATGATGGCCTTTTCACGTTCAAATTCATGTCTTGCTATTTCCAGTTCGGACGATATTTTTTCTGAGAAAGGATTCTGAAAAATATAATCCGTTGGTGAGGTTTGTTGACTATTCACTCGTCTTTGTCTCCATATTTCATAATCTTGAGTGATAGCATCAGCATACAGAGCTAACTCCATTAGGTAGATTTCCTTCCAAGACTTTGCGAGATCTCGGACTTTTTTATGTAACCTTCACCGTAAAAGCAAATTGATGTGCTAATCCTCCAAAGAGTTGGTATGAACTGTCGTGAAACAAAGCGCCTTTGAACCATTAACGGTGCATATCTAACTCCTCCCCATAACCCGAGTAAAGGTACCCAATCTTGGCTTCGCATTTGTATAGTAGAACGAAGGGCGGATCCATGGTGCTCTCCAAGTTATATCTTCGGCGCAGAGGTTCGAAAACCAAACCAGTCTTTGTTGGTGACATCCTTGACCAATCTTTCTCAAGGTAAGCTTCCAATGGAGCGAATGTTTTCAAAACATGTGGAAAGGTGTGCGCTCCACTTTCTGAAGTGGCTCGAATCCAAACATTAAGTAGTCAGGCACATCCGATAAAACGTCCTTCCCTTTTCTCCTACAACAATTTAGAGATCTAAAAGTCTCAACTAAGATAGTTGGGGCGGGGTTGATTTCTTGCCTCAACTTTTCAAAGAAATAGACTACAGTAACTTCTATATGCCCAAGAACTTTTGGGAAGACAATTAATCAGAAATGGCTAAAGCAAATGATCTACTCTCTTCACAATATCTCAATGGTTTTAAACTAAGTCTCATGATAAAACATGGAATACAACCGACTTCGTTCTTTTCTTTATCTCTTTTGGCCCATGTATCACCATTCACATCAACTTCATTAACTTTTTCTTGAAGGTCATTGGTTTGGGCTCTTTCACATATATCTTCTGAATTGTGCATTGTTAACGCGAAGCAAGGCAAAGATACTCTTCTATGGTCGGAGTCATATCTTCCTGGTTGAAAGTAAAACATTGATAAGCTGGGTCCCAGAATTGAACCATGGCTTGAATCAACTGTTCGTCTACGTTGACAGCGATTAAGTGAGCTATATCCCCGTACTTTTCAGTGAAGATGCCCCTAGTGTCTGAGTCCCACTGTTTCCAGATCCTAGTCAAGTCTTCGAGGTTATTCCGACGAACATTCATGGTCACATGCTCGGGAAGATTGGAGATACATCCTTCTTTTAAACTGTCTCCTTTTGCTTTCTGGGTTTTCAAAGACCAGTCTCGAACCACGGCGTTTTTCTCGGTTACTTGTGTAATTGACTCCTCCATCAGAAACCCGTTTTTGGCAACCAATCTCTAATCAACACCTTCCTAACAAGATGCCTATGATGCATGATGAAAAATAAAAATGAAGATGATAACATTGGTTAGTAATTACAACAAATATAAACAGAGAAAAACTATGGAAAATCTAACAAATTAAGATATTTAATTTTGCATTTTGGTGAAACTAACCTACTCTTTTTTTTTTTTTTTTACCCCATCATATTTACAAAAATAAACTTACCCCACATGCTCATCAGATAATCTACCCGATGCAATTTTATTAAATAGACGCGATTCCCTTGCATAAAAAGTGTAAATGTAAAAGAAATAAAAGGTAAGAAGCGTTTCTCCCATACTTATTTTGGTAACTATTAACGGACGGAGGTTCGGCATGGCTCTAATCGGGTGGCTCATACGGTTTACTATATGCGTTTTGGTTCTAAAAAGGTACTCGAATTGTCCGTCTGTCGCCCTACTAAGGCTAGTCTGAGCCTCGATTATCGCCCATCATAGGCTCATGAGCTCAATTCGAGGATTACATTTACTTATGCCTATGCGGAGGGACAAGTTAACTCACGAAAGCATAAGTCATATGTAATCCTAAGTATTCACTAACTTTGTGGAGGGGCGAGTTAACTCACGAAGGCATAGCGTTTACTTCCACTTAAGCGGACGGAGCCCGGGTAGAGAGCTCATGTTATGCAAAATGCAAGTGCACAATGTGTGGGAGAAACTCACAAACCTTTTCGCTTTTATTTTAAAACTAAAAAACTAAAACCGTAAAAACTTAGAATTGAAAAACAAAAGATAAAACAAGTTAGAAAATATTTACAACATGATGCAAATGCATGACTTTTCAAAAACGAAATTTAAGGATCACGACAAAGTATTAATTTAAACAAGAGTTTCAAAAATTTTGACAACACGCGTTTAATTTGAGACTCGACTCTCCAAAAAGTCCCCAGTGGAGTCGCCAGCTGTAGCGACCTAAAATTTGCTTGGGCGCTAATTGAGGAAATTATTAAAAATTTGAAAATAGAGTTTCAATTTTATTTACAAAAGGGAGTCGCCACCGATCTTTTTTCTAGGTGTGATCGGACACCTAATAAATCCTCTTTTAAAGAAAATCATTTTTTGAATTTTCTTAAAAAGGACAGGTTTAAGTCTGCGTCAAAATTTCGAGAGAAAAATAGGGTTCAGAGTCGACATGCAAGGAAGGTATTAGCACCCTTACGACGCCCAAAATTGGTATCTCGTTAAACACGCGTTGTCTTAATTTTCAAAATACAAGTTCAATTTAATATTTAATCGTGATCCGATTGAGACATGAAATTTTTTTAAAAAAGCGAGAATTTTAAGACTCGAAAATTTTTTTAAAACCGAGAATTTTTGAAAACACGAATTTTTTAAAACCCAAAATTTTGAAAACTCAAATTTTAGAAATACTGAATACGAGAATTTTTTTGAAATCTGAAATTTTTTTGAAAACACGAAATTTTTGAAAACACGGAAATTTTTAAAACACAAGAATTTTTTTTTTAAAAAACATGAAATTTTTGAAAACTCGAAAATTTTGAAAACACGAAATTTTGGAAATACTGAAACTTTGAAAACACGAGAATTTTTTGAAACACGAATTTTTTGAAAACGGAATTTTGAAAACACGAAATTTTTAAAACATGGAAATTTTGAAAACACGAAAATTTTGAAACACGAAATTTTTGAAAATCTGAAATTTTGAACACGAATTTTTTGAAAACACTAAAATTTTGAAATACAAGAATTTTTGATATCGAGAATTTTAAAACACGATAATTTTGAGAACGAAAATTTTGAAATACAAAATTTTTTAAAACAATTTTTTGAAACTTGAGAAGTTTTAAAATCAAAATTTTTGAAAAACACGAAAAAAAAGAAATTTAAATCTGAAACTCTTAAAATACGAGAATTTTTTAAAACACGAAAAGTTTTGAGAACACGAAAATTTTGAAACATTAAAATTTTTGAAATTACGAAATTTTTTAGATTTTGATTTTATTAAAAGGCGTGTCGATTTAACACGAACAGATGATATTCACCCAACATAGCGATGAGATCAACAACAAGTGTTAAACCGATTCGTTGCCTTATTTATTAAAATTATTATCATTAATAATAAAATTAAATAAAATAACATTAAAAATATAAATACAAAATATGCTTAAAAATACCAATAATATCATCAAAATACGAATTAAATTAAGAGTGGATAAAAGAAAATTACCGAAAAATTCAAAATACGGGCTTGATCAATGCTTTACTGCGTCTGGTTTTCTCTTTTTCCTTTTCTTTTTTCTTTTTTTTCTCTTTTTTTTCTTCTCTTCTTTTTTTTTTTTTTTTTTTTCTTTGTTAAATTTGCTAGTGGTACATTAGTGGACTTGGGCACCTTTTTTTGGCTTGGTCATTTTTTTTTGGGCTTCTTTCCTTTTTTTTCTTGGCCTTTTTTGAGACTGCTTCTTCTTTGGTGGGCCATGGTCGGGTCGAAAGCAGGTCACTGGTCATGGATTAGGTCGTGGGTGGTCGGGTCGACCCGAATCGAGTTAGATTTTTTTTTTTTTCTTTCTTTCTTTCCCTCCTTTTTCTTTCTTTTTTCTTTCTTCTTCTTCTTCTTCTTCTTCTTCTTTCTTCTTCTTCTTTAATCATGTACTTCGCTTCTTCCTCCCTGGTGTGGCCCTCTCTTCTTCTCTTCTCTCTCTCTTTTTTCCTCTCTTTTTCTCTTTTTCGTGGGTGTTTTTTGTTGATGTTGGGGTTTAATTTTTGGGAAAAATCCCTTTTATAGTGTGTTTGTCTTGGTAGCAGTGGCTAGGGGAAGGAGGCCATCCTTAGGTGGTGGTAGAAAAATCGAAAGGGGGGAAATCTGCGGATTTTGGAGATTTTCGATGAAGGACCAGATTGCAAACGCAGTAAAACTATTTGGGGCCAAAGTGTAATTTTAAGAAAGATAAGGGTAAAAATGTAATTTTGAAAAGTTTTGGGGCCAAAATGTAATTTCGAGAAAGTTTAGGGGTTAAAATGTAATTTTTTTAAATTTTTTTTTAAAAAAATTTTTAAATTTTTTTAAATAAACCCATAATTAATCCGGACAAAATTTAGTGCTTACACCTACGTTTGAATTGGGAGTGGATCGTAGGTAAGATCATAGTATTTTGTTTTAGAATTGTGATTTATTTTTGTTTTAGATTATTGATTTCTAATTAATTAATTTATATATAAATGTGAAGCTAATTTTGGTTATTTATATAACCATGTGAATTGTAAATATTTATGTATATACTTCGGTATCCCTGATTGCACATCCGTGCCCTTATTTGCACATCTGTGCCCCTATTTGCACTTCAATGCCCCTGACTGCACATCTATGCCTCTGTTTGCACTTCGGTGCCCTTAACTGCACATTTGTGCCCCTGTTTTGCATCTATGATGCCTCTAAAAATGCAGTAATTACTGAGTATGTGAATCGAGCACTAGTGATTTAGGCTAAATGTTATGGAGTCCTACAGAACTAGTTATATACTTGTATGTACGGTTTATTTATGGATTATTATATGGAATAGGTATAATCCTATTATGATAAATTTCCAAAGAAGATGTTCATTTTGGTTTGGTTGATTGTGAAAACAAACGTACCATGTATTTGAATATTAGGATGAATGTGTTATAACTTTAATTGTTCATTTTAATGAAGTGAAGTAAATATTATATTATGATCTTACTAAGCTATTTAAGCTTATTTGTTTCTCTCATGTTATTTTGTAGTTATTAGTTGCGGGCTGATTGGATGGATCGATTGAAAAGCTTACACTATCTAGTCATTTTGGTAGCTTTTGTATCTCTTTTTGGGTTGTGGCATGTGTATATAGGTTTTTTTTGTAAGTTGTTAATGCTAATGGTAATGGATGATTAAGAAGATTGTTAGCTTCTTTTGAGTATGTTTTATGATGTTGGGATATGAAATATTTTGTATAAATGGTAATCCTGATGTTTATTTGGTAAACTTTGTAGCAAATGTAATAATAATAATAATATGGCTAGTTTTGGGAGCTTAAATTGAAAATTGATATTAGACAAAGTCTTGTTAGATTATTCGAATGCTTAGTTATGAATTAGGTGCCTATGAATGGTACATTGGTTAGAAGCTTTAGGTTGATTGTTTTGTCTTGTTTAAAAGTGTATTAAGAATGTTTTGACTATAGGAATGTATGTGATATTAGTGTACCTTGTTAGATAAGATTTGGTATTAAATTGACTTGAATTAGGGATTAAATGGTGAGTACACGGCTTGAGACACGGGCTGTCACATAGTCGTGTGTCACACACGGTCACACCACACGGTCGTGTGTGCTTTATTATTTTAGGTGTACGTTTCATACGGTTTGAGACACGGTTTAAAACACGGTCGTGTGTTTCAAGTCAGTGGGTTACATGGTTTAGCACACGGCCTGTGACAAGGCCGTGTGTGCCAAGTTTGTGATTTACATGGTTAGACACACGGGCTGGGACACGACATGTGTCATTATTTTGAATGCTCACACAGTCTGAGCTATGTCACACGGCCGTGTGACCCCTATTTTTCAAATTTTCAAAATTTTCTAAAATTTTCTGTTTTGATTTGATTTAATCCCAGATTGTTCCTAAACTATTTTTAAGGCCCCGTAGGCCCAATTCAAGGCCCATAATTCTATTCATACTATGAATAGATATTGTTTGTTATATGTTTATAAATTAATTGTTTAACTTTTTTTAAAATAAAGTGAAATGTTTCTGTTTTGATCAGTAACACTCTATAACCTTAATCCGACAATGGAGACGGGATAAGGGTGTTACATAATCTCCTAATACTAGGTGGAATATTCCTAAAAATTATTATTATTATTATTATTATTATTATTATTAATATCAAGGAAACAAGAGTTGGTAATCGTTGAATATCGTCAGTGATTTCACCAACAAAATAGTTTTGAAATATGTTTAGTTATTGAAGCTTTGAACAATTGTAAAGCGTAATAGGGAATTCGCCAGGGATGAAATGCAAGGAAAGGTTAAGGAAAGTGAGGTTTTTGAGGTCACATATCTACGAAAGAATCATTGTCATGATGTTTTTGTCACCGAGGTAGAGTTCGGTGATGGAACTGGCGATGCAGATTATCTCCGGCTAATCACAAGGCGAAGATGATGAGTTCTGTGAAGAAATGAATGGTGGATTGCCCAGTTGCTGCTTAACGTTGAGAAGAAGGGTTCATTCATTGTGGTTTATGGACTATGGATGAATCACTATGATAAGAAGAAAAAGATGAAGAAGAAGAGAAATGTGAATCGAGTTTGAGACGTGGGAACAGAACTTTGAGGCCATTTATTAGTTCCGATTTGGTGACAAAATAGTGCCACATCAGCATTTAATTTCATTTGGACCTCTATGTTAGTGGTTAATGTTGATTGTTAGTCAACTAACGACCATATCAGTATGTCCATTAAAAATAGACTAATTTGACAAAAAAAACATTAGAGGTTAAAGTGCTTAAAAAAAAGATAAAGGGTCAAAGTGAGCAAACAATCAAATCTTAGGGCTATTTTTGACATTACTCCAAAATAAAATGAAAAGTTAAAATAAATTTTTTAAAGTTGAGGATAAATAAGTTATTATACCTTTATTTTTTGGTAGAATTGGACCAAATTAGCCATATATGCCAAAAGTAAAAGTTTATTGGCTAAATATGCCGATTTTTTTAAAAATTTAGAGAAATAGGTTAGTTTTAGAGAGAATGCGGCAAAGCGCGTCCAACTGGGCACGCTTTCCCTTAAGTTATATTTTCTAACTTTTAAATATAATTAGTTTGTTTGGTCATACGGTTAAATGTTAGTGGTTTTTCCTTAAATCTAAGTCCGATTCTTCTCACACTCACATTTATATTATATTATATTAAGCTTTTTATATCTTTAATTAATGTTTTTAATATATTAACTCTTTTGGTTAAATGATTATATAATAATGATTTTATCCTTGAGACCTAAGTTTAATTCCTCTAAGTCTTTTTTATTTTAAATTAATAAATATATTGTTTTTATTTTTTATTTTTATTTATCTTTTTAATTAATAACTCTTTTATTGATAAAATCAAATAATAAATATGTAATTATATAATAAAAATATATATTTTACAAATATCATTATATTAAAAATATTTGAAATTAATAACTCCTTTATATATGATATAAACATCAACTATTTTTTAATATATTTTTTAATGTATAATATTTATATGTCAAATATTTATTTTCTTCACATATATTGTGCGTAGGGTGAATATTATAAAATCAATAATTATTTCAAGTATCATTGTTTTTTCATTTATATTGTAGGTATGATATTTCAAATATTTTTATATGTGAAATATTTCAATTAATTATTTCAAGATTGTGAAACATTTTAGATATATGTACAAAACATATAATACTAAAATTTACAATAGAAAAATAAATATTACACGATAATATTTTATTTTTTGGGCAAATATCCAAAATATGCCCAAATATTTGAAAAATTACGGAAATGGGCGAGTTTGTAGAAAATTTATGGGAAAGGGCCATTTCCCCCAAAAACGCATCCACGTCAGCGTGTTTTTGGGGGATAAGAAGCTAAAAGACCCGTAGGGCGCTTTTGTCCACCTCACAAAAGCGTGCCTACATGGATGCGTTTTTTTTGAGGTGGACAAAAGCGTCTACGGCAACGCTTTTAACCCTGTGTTTAAAAAAGCGTAACACCTCCTACCCGTATCCATTCTTTGGAATAAAGTATGAGGCATTACCGAGGAGTATGGAATACTCACAGACAATTTAAGCTATTTATCGCTCAAATACGAAATTGACTATAAAAGTTTCTTTACACATATAGTGCACTTGAGGTGCACCATTCCATAATTATGAATGAACACATTTATCAAACATATGTCATGTTTTATATATATCATAGTCTCATATTTCCATGTATCAATTACCATCATTGTCTCGTATTTACACAAATACGTGTAACAATTCATAAACATGCAATTCACTAACCCTTCACGCCAATCACAATTTAAATTGACAAATCACTTATTGAGCCCAATTTCAATGTTCACTACAATCTATCATATAAATTTGGATGTACGTATCCACCAATAAATTCCATGTACAGTATCATCATCTCATATTTCCACATACATTACTTTGCACATTATGAACTCAAATAACATATACAAGACATACCAATATATTTCAAATACGTTTTCATAATATTTCATTTAGAATTAAGATTATTTCATATTAGAACTCTTCTCATTAATTCATTTGGAATACCAATTCATACGGATAATAGACTCAAAGATGTACAAATATATAATCACAAATGAACTCATTCATCAACCAAGTTCTACGTTCATGTCTCATCAACTCGTATTTCCTTATATCACATAACATATACCATGATTTCCATTCCCTTAATATTTTTCCATATTTATCCCTTTGAATTTCTTGGAATTTTCGATGGATTTTCAGAAGTACACTTTAGTGTCCAAATCCAGGTCCGTCAATTCATGTTCATGTACGCACATTTTCGTTTCAGAAAGCACACTCCCGTGAACCTCATCCTTACAATGGATTACCATCCAAAGCTAAATCCTCGTAATAGAGCACACTCACGCGAACCTCATCCTTACAGTGGGATTACCAGTCCGGCTAAATCCTCATAATATAAACTCATAGAGTATTGTCGGGATTACCAATCCAAAGCTAAATCCTACAACGACAATTACTCTAATGAGCTTGGATCCAATTACCGATCCGAGCTAAATTGAGACCCTAATTTGGATAACCCATCCAAGCTAAATCTATTTTCTACATATTCTTCTGGAGGGCTATATCAGGATCACCCGTCCGGGATAGATCCTTTTTACCGTCAATTTCTTTTCAGAGATCCTGTAACACCCCAAACCCGGCCCACGAGCCTTGACCGGATCTGGTATGTCATTTGAAAAGCGCTGCGAAGAATTTTGACTTAAAGGTGAAAATGTATAAATTTATTGTCTTTGGAAAAACATTGTGTATTTAAAAGCCCATTAAAATTTAGTTGTTATAAGTTTTGGATTAAAACTTTTATATAAGTCATTGTAATATAAATTGATTCAAAAAAATATTTCCCATTATTAGTTCAATAATAAAATAAATAAACTTCAAACCCATGAATAAAGTTTCCAAATACTATAAGTGGCCCTTATTACATCAAATAAATTCCCAAATCTGAAAATATAAAGTTCAGAATCAATTAAATCATCTTCTTACATGGGCCACCTCGTATCCACTCCAACCCGGTCCGAGCATCATGCATCACCGCAAGGTTTAATAAAATATTGGGTGAGTCAAATGCAGACTCGATGCATAGTTATTTCACATGTCTCCATATATGGGCTTGGCCCATATCCACACAGTCCATATACAAAATTATGCAATTATGAAGCCCAACCCATCCTAAGGTCCATCTATCACCCCTACTCGGCAGACCTGCTGCCCAAGGCCGTGGCTAATCCACCTATCAACCGAGTGATCCCACATATCAATCAGTCCACGGTGATGCACACAGCTATCAACCGCCGAGATGTGGCACCTAGCCAACACCTCCTTGATGAAGTACATAGCTAACATCAAGCGCCAATGTAGCACAAGGCTAACATTAGACCACGTACATAAATATGTACACCTGTCCTTCTTTGTTCGGATCCTGGACCCCATACATATAAATGTATCATGACCACGTATCACTTGAAAGCAGATATCGTCACATGCCATCACATTTTCATACATATATCATATGTAAATTATCGTCATAAAAATACTGACCTGGTTAATCGATTACCCATCATGGGTATCCACCATTTTAGCCCTTATTTCGGCTACCATTCACATCATATCACATATACATATTAACACATTCAAACATTCATTTAAGCATTCAAGAGACAGTGCGATAACTACGCATCTGTTTTGGCACAATCGATCAAATCCCGAAACCTACGTCTAAACGATTTGCACCCTTGCGCTTGTTGAACTCTTTCCTACACAACCTAAGTCAGAATCGGCCAACATTGTATACCAAAATGGCCTATGGCCGAATACCACTATTGCCTTACCTTACGGATCTAAATCCCGAAATACTTGCTTGCCCCTTGAGACTGTCGAAATCCTATATGCCATTGTTAGAATCGGCCGCAATAAATCCATGGAAAAAAATGGCCTTTGGTGAAAAGCACATACCACTTACCTTGATCACGCAAATCCGAAAGACCTCCTTAATGCTCCTTAATGTCGGCACCAACACTACTTGAAGAGACTACAAGGAAGTCATCAATGGCACTACACTAGGAGATTCGACCTCTTGAGAGTTATGAAGAGAAAGGTAAAGAAAAGTTGGAGTTTGAAGTAGTTTGACAATAGGGAAAATGAAAGAGAGGTTTTGGCTTTGGCGTTTCTTTAAGGTATCGAGCAAATAAAAGAAAAGAGGCTTATAAGGTTCGACTTTGGGAAAGAAAATGGGAGGAAGAAAAGATACACAAAATGCACATATGGTTACCTCAATATTTGGTTCTTGCTTCAAGGAAAGAGAGGAAAATGAGAGAGCTTCTCTTGATAAAATTTTGACAAGTAACATCAAAGAAAAAGATAAAAGATGAACACTAATTTGACTTAATCTCCTTCTTGACCGAATATACCCACCCAAAAGATCAACTCCTTATCATATCCCACACTTTTCTCCCATTATCACTTCATTTAAAATTAAACAAATAAGCCACCATTATCTCTTATCTTACCCATTAAAAAATAAATAAATAAAGCTACACTTATCTTCTATCTACTAACTTAAAATAAATAAACCTTTATCATTTAAAAAATAAAACAAGCCTTATCTCATCCTTGTAAAACCCATGTGCCTTCCACTACTCCTTCCCCTCTCTTGACGTCACATGCAAAATAAAAGCCACCCCTCATGCTACCAACATGATTCAACCCTTTCCTTGAAGCTCCCTTTTGGCGCACACTTACAAAGACTCAAGGTGGCGTCCCTTGCCACTTTTCCAAGGTACTCTTTGTGTCATAAACTTCACCACTTATTCCTTTAAGACCTCACTCCCTTAACGTCAAAAATGTAAAAATAATCGCCACCCATTTTGCTGCCCACACGACTTGAACCAAGGCCCCTTGCCCACTGCACATGGCGTTATTCACCAAGGCCTAAGTGGCGCCTTGCGACCACTTTACCAAGGTGATTCTTATGTCCAAGAACTCCCAAAATTTTTCTTAAGGCCTCCTTCACCTAGCTCCCCTTAATTAATACTTAAAACCAAATTTTCTCCTATGGCTCAAACCTTCCCTTAGCTTATAACTAGCCCCTAAAATACCTCAATTAACACCACCACAACCACACTTATACAAAAAAAGAAAAAAAATTTAATCAAAATTAATCCCTATTTCAGGATATTACAATTCTACCCTCCTTAAAATAATTTCGTCCTCGAAATTACTTACTAACGAACAATCGTGACATCCTAACTCACCACACTACGCTCTTCGTCACAAGACTCTCGATCTTAAAGAACTATCATACTTACGGACACATTCTCTAAGTTCACAATCGGGTTTCATACACTTCACTAGCAATATAAGAACAAGTGATTCTACAACGAATGAGCAATAAAGGTATTCGAAACAAGAAACTTACCCGTTGTCACATCGGCACATCACTATCCTCGCGACGGATCAGATAAACCAACCTTGGTCGCCTTGCATCCGAACCTTCAAGACTCCACTTGGTGCTCCACGACCTCGGCCGAACCATTCCTCCATGGTTCGGACCACGACCGTCGTCGCTTGTTGACCATTCCTACCCGATTGCTCATAACCACGCCTCTTGGTCGAGCCCTACTCGGATCTTGAGGACAATCTTTAATCGATGAGACTTAGACTTACACCAAACACTCTCGCTCCGATTCCAAAGACTCGCCAACATGGTACCTTCCACACCGAGCACACGGACGGTCCAGATTTCTAGTAGCTGGCTTAAAAACACGAGCAAAATTCTCAACCCTCTGTCTTTTCTGAAGACTCTCAGATGATTCTAACGGTCCAAAGCTCCTCCTATCCCGGTTCCTATCCTTATCTCTGTTCTGCCTCACCGAGTCCTTAATCCCCTCAGCTACCTTAGCCTTTTCTACTAATACTGCGAACTCTCGCTCCTGCTGCGGAGCTATCAATAACCTCAGATCATCCCTTAGTCCGTCCTCAAATCGGACACATCGCTCATGCTCCGTAGCCACTACTCCTCGAGCATACCGGCTCAACCTTAGGAATTCAGCCTCGTACTCCGCCACGGACTTGTTCCCTTGAACCAGCCCCAGAAACGCCTTCCTTTGTGCATCAATGTAATGAGTACCAATATACTTCTTCTGATAAGCCATCTTAACGTATTCCCAAGTGAGTTCCTCAGCCGTAGCACCATCCTGAACTGTGAGCCACCACTGATATGCCTCATCGCGAAGTAGCGCCACCATTCCTTTCACTTTCTCCTCGTGATCAGATCCAGCTCATCCATAATTCACTCGGTCGCCTCCAACCAATACTCACCAGACTTTGGGTGCCACACGAGATCACGCCACGGAATACCTCATCTGTTGGCTCGGAGTCGCTCGGGTATGGACTTCCTAGCTCTCATATTTCCATCTGCTCCACCACCATCTCAAGAACTCGTAATCACTGCGATACGCATCATCCCCGTCGATCTTGTCGCTCAACACCAAAAGCGGTGGTGGGGTGGCGGTGGTATCTCATTCTCGCACCCTTGACCCGATCTAACGGGTTCCGACACGGTCATTACGCGCTCGACCACGTCCACGATGACCACGTCCTCTAGAACTCATTTCTAACGTCGCGATTTAATCTGATTAAAAGGTTTTTTGTATTAGAAATTTTATTTCACTGATTATCCCACGAACAATTTTATGAACAGAAGTGTTTAGAAGTAGTTCTTTCGATCAACCAAAAGTTCAGCTCAAGTTCACTATTCTAGTTCAGAGAGTCACATTCACATTCATCAACATTCAACACACTTCCATGGGTATTTTTGTCCATTCCCATCCTAGGGGTAATTTCGTCATTTGTTCTATAGGAGTATTTTGGTAATAAATCGAGGTCAATTTGAAAATATTTACAAATCAGAGGCATTTCCAAAATTTACAAAAACTCGAGGTTAAAAATTTATTTTCCAAATTAGAGGTATTGCAAAAATTTCAGAAATCGGGGTTATTTCGGTAATTTTTGTAAGTCAGGGGTATTTTCGTAAATTTTTCCAAATCGGGGTATCTTAATAATTTGCAAAATTTGGATTTACGTATTTTGTAAAAGAAAATATCTTTGCAAAAGTCGAGGTATTATGGTAATTTCAAGAATCAAGGGTATTTTGTAATTTCCCAACGAGGCATTTAGGTAATTTTGTAAATCGAGAATTTTAGGAAAATTTTCCAAGTCTAAAATGGTTTTGCAAATCAAAAGGAGTAATTTTGAAAATGTAAGATTTTTATAAACAGAAGGCTAGTCCTTTCGGGTTTTAATTCTTCGGGTTTAGCCATGAATAAGTCCTCTTGGTTAGGGTGAGCAGTTACTACGCACTGGTAGGATTCGAGTAAAGAGGAGGTGAGTTGCTAGGACTGTTTAAATACCAAGCTCTTACCGAATCCACTCCTGACATGCGCAACAAATTGCCACACCTTAACTTGGCGACTTAATCACGTGTTTGTTCGGTTGTTTTAAGTCTTATGTATTCTTCATTTGGAGTAGACTAGTCCTAGGGTTCAATAAATCCTAGTTCACTAATCTATGTTCCCATAATGCCCATCAAATTCACATATACAAATCACTTCAATAGCTTAGGGGTACTTACCTGGTGGACTTCGGGTCGAAGATACAGGTGCCATGCCAGAATAAACCTGAAATAAGAGTCCATATTTTTGAAAAGCCCATCTTTGAAAATGTTTTTGGACCCAAAACCCTCAAAGTCGAGTTTTGAATCGGGCTCTGATACCAAACTGTAACACCCCAAACCCAGCCCACGAGCCTTGACCAGATCTGGTATGTCACTGCGAAAAGCATTTGCGAAGAATTTTGACTTAAAGGTGAAAACGTATAAATTTATTGTCTTTGGAAAAACATTGTGTATTTAAAAGCCCATTAAAATTAGTTGTTATAAGTTCTCGGATTCAAACTTTTATATAAGTCATTGTAATATAAATTGATCCAAAAAAAAAAATATTTCCGTTATTAGTTCAATAATAAAAATAAATAAACTTCAAACCCATGAATAAAGTTTCCAAATACTATAAGTGGCCCTTATTACATCAAATAAATTCCCAAATACTGAAAATATAAAGTTCGTAAATCAATTAAATCCTCTTTCGCATGGGCCACCTCGTATCCACTCCAACCCGATCCGAGCATCATGCATCACCTGTAAGGTTTAATAAAATATTGGGTCATCAAGCAGACTCAGTGCATAGTTATTTCACATGTCTCCATATATGGGCTTGGCCCATATCCACATAGTCCATATACAAAATTATGCAATTATGAAGCCCAACCCATCCTAAGGTCCATCCATCACCCCTACCTCGGCAGACCTGCTGCCCAAGGCCGTGGCTAATCCACCGATCAACCGAGTGATCCCACATATCAATCAGTCTATGGTGATGCACACACTATCAACCGCCGAGATGTGGCACCTAGCCAACACCTCCTTGATGAAGCACATAGCTAACATCAAGCGCCAATGTAACACAAGGCTAACATTAGACCACGTACATAAATATGTACACGCTGTCCTTCTTTGTTCGGATCCTGACCCCATGCATATAAATGTATCATGACCACGTATCACTTGAAACAGATATACGTCACATGCCATCACATTTTCATACATATATCATATGTAAATTATCGTCATAAAAATAGTGACCTGGTTAATCGATTACCCATCATGGGTATCCACCATTTTAGCCCTTATTTCGGCTACCATTCACATCATATCACATATGCATATTAACACATTTAAACATTCATTTAAGCATTCAAGAGACAGTGCGATAACTACTCACCTGTTTTGGCACAATCGATCAAATCCCGAAACCTACGTCTAAACGATTTGCACCCTTGCGCTTGTTGAACTCTTTCCTACACAACCTAAGTCAGAATCGGCCAACATTGTATACCAAAATGGCCTATGGCCGAATACCACTATTGCCTTACCTTACGAATCTAAACCCCTAAATACTTGCTTGCCCCTTGAGACTGTCGAAATCCTATATGCCATTGTTAGAATCGGCTACAATAAATCCATGGAAAAAAATGGCCTTTGGCCGAAAAGCACATACCACTTACCTTGATCACGCAAATCCCGAAAGACCTCCCTTAATGCTCCTTAATGTCGGCACCAACGCTACTTGAAGAGACTACAAGGAAGTTGTCAATGGCACCACACTAGGAGATTCGACCTCTTGAGAGTTATGAAGAGAAAGGTAAAGAAAAGTTGGAGTTTGAAGTAGTTTCGACAATAGGGGAAAATGAAAGAGAGGTTTTGGCTTTGGTGTTTCTTTAAGGTATCGAGCAAATAAAAGAAAAAGAGGCTTATAAGGTTCGGCTTTGGGAAAGAAAATGGGAGGAAGAAAAGATACACAAAATGCACATATGGTTACCTCAATATTCGGTTCTTGCTTCAAGGAAAAGAGAGGAAAATGAGAGAGCTTCTCTTGATAAAATTTTGACAAGTAACATCAAAGAAAAAGATAAAAGATGAACACTAATTTGACACTTAATCTCCTTCTTGACCGAATATACCCACCCAAAAGATCAACTCCTTATCATATCCACACTTTTCTCCCATTATCACTTCATTTAAAATTAAACAAATAAGCCACCATTATCTCTTATCTTACCCATTAAAAAATAAATAAATAAAGCTACACTTATCTTCTATCTACTAACTTAAAATAAATAAACCTTTATCATATATAAAAAAAAAAAAAACAAGCCTTATCTCATGCTTGTAAAACCCATGTGTTTATCCACTACTCTTTCCCCTCTTTTGACGTCATATACAAAAATAAAAGCCACCCCTCATGCTACCAACATGATTCAAACCCTTCCCTTGAAGCTCCTTTTGGCCTTTTTACAAAGACCCAAGGTGGCGTCCTTGCCACTTTTCCAAGGTACTCTTTGTGTCATAAACTTCACCACTTATTCCTTTAAGACCTTACTCCCTTAACGTCAAAAATGCAAAAATAATCGCCACCCATTTTGTTGCCCACACGACTCGAACCAAGGCCCCTTGCCCACTGCACATGGCGTTATTCACCAAGGCCCTAAGTGGCGCCTTGCAGCCACTTTACCAAGGTGATTCTTATGTCCAAGAACTCCCAAAATTTTCCTTAAGGCCTCCTTCACCTAGCTCCCCTTAATTAATACTTAAAACCAAATTTTCTCCTATGGCTCAAACCTTCCCTTAGCTTATAACTAGCCCCTAAAATACCTCAATTAACACCACCACGACCACACTTATACAAAAAAAAAAGAAAAAATAATTTAATCAAAATTAATCCCTATTTCAGGATATTACAGATCCATCGAATTTTCCTTTCATTCAACCAGGATTTTTCCCCTTTTTACCAAATATATCAATGTTTCATCAATTTTCATACAATGAACATTCAAATTATATTCACATCAATAACATACATTTCAAGCATTTAAGAATATAATTCAAGTTACATGAACTTACAATTCGATTTTTATACCAAACGATAATCTTAGTTTCATAATAAATATTTGAAATAAAACATTATATCATTTCTACCTCAACGTTTATCAATTATAATCGAGCATGTGATCAATTTATACACAAGTCATTCATTTACTATTTTTCCTCCCCCTCCTCTCCATCCACATCCTTAGTATAAACAACACACTTGTAAGTAACATTATCTATAATTTTCACTATTTATGTGAATATTCAAGCTGTCCATCCATGTCATAGTCACTAAATTATTTTATCTTGAGATACAGAACTCCAAATTAAGATCTGTTAATTTTATTTGAAACTAGACTCACATATCTTCTTACCATAATTTTTCCAGAATTTTTGGTGTGGCTAATTAGTATAGTTTATTAGTTAAGTTCTCTCCTATTACACAGTCCTACTGCTCTGACCTTTCTTCACTAAAAATCAATTATCTCATAGTAAAATTTTCATATAGTGTTTCTGATTATTTCTAATGAAAATAGGCTCACTAAGGAATACATAAATATAAATTATAACTCATAATTCTTTTTATACAAGTTTTAGTGAATTTCTAAAGTAAGAATAGGGGCTCACGAAGTTATTCTAAACCAGTCTTACCAAAATTTAAATATCTCAAAATATAGACTTCCTTTGATTTCTTTGTTTCTTTTATATGAAAATAGACTCAACAAGCTTTAATTCTATATCTAACTCAACTTCTAATTTAATTTATACCATTTTTGATGATTTTTCAAAGTTAGACAACTACTGCTGTCCAAAACTGCTTTAGTATAACATGTTGATTTCTATTTTGTCTCAAATTTCACATTTCATACAATTCAATCCTTGCTCAATTAACCCCTCAATTGAGCTAATTTTCTCATTTAATACTTTTCTCTATCATTTTAAACTACTTCATAACCTTTGAAAATCAGAATTTTAACACTAGGCCTTAATTTCAACTCTTTCACAATTAGGTCCTAAAAACAATTTCCATCAATTTTACTTGATAAAATCATCATATAACAAAATTAAAGCTTCAATTCAATATTTATTCATCATATTCTTCCAGCACTAATCCACATAAACTTTAAAAATTAGCCATAGAATCAAAAACTAATGACATAGTAAGTTGGACCCAATTGTAAAAGTCTAAAAACATAGAAATTTTAAGGAGAAAGCAAGAATTAAACCTACATGAAGCTTGAGTATGAAAACCAGCTTGAAACTCTCTCCCATGGCTGTTTTTCAGCTGAAGAAAATGAAGAGAAATGAAGAGAATTCTAGATATTCCAATTTGGTCCCATTTTTATTTAACTAATTTTGGCAATTTTCCAATTTTGCCCTTATTTCACCCATTTCCTGATTTTTCTCAGCTATTGCCACCCAAAATATCTCCTTTGGCTTATTTTCACTTTAGGTCCTTCCTCATTTGACAATTAATCTTTTTAATCCTTCTAGCAACTTTTACACTTTTTTCAATTTAGTCCTTTTTATTTAATTAACCACCCAAAAGTCAAAATTTTCTAACGAAATTTTAATAATAACTTATTGAAATTCCGTAAATATTCATAAAAATACTTATGACTCTGTTTATAACACCGAGATCTCGATACCTCTTTTTCTCGATTTCTTGACCAAATAAATCTTTATAAAACATAATTTACTATTTTAAAAATATTAAACTACATTTGACTTGTAAATATTAAATAATATGGTCTACGAGTTCATTTGTCAGATTTGGTGGTCTCGAACCACTATTTCTGACACCACTAAAATTTGGGCTATTACAACTCTCCCTCTTTAAGAATTTTCTACTTCGAAAATTCCTTGATCAGAGAGATTTAAATATTTTTCACTACTTATACCTATTCCAATGTCAATTCCTTACACGAAAATTAGAGAAATTTAGATACCAGAATCACCACGTTTCTATGATCAAACCAAAAGCATAATCATAATAGACATATTTATCACAAGCTGAAGAACACACTTTAAAGATAAGCCATGATTAATAATTTACAAAGTATGAATTATAGGAAAACAAAGATAAGGAAATTTAAGATACAATACCATACCAGAAATCTGAGAACATAACTCATAAAAAAATAATAAAGATATTGATGATTCCTCAGAGAAAGCTAGAAGAAAAACACTGCTTACCGACTCTGGACTTCCATCATAACAGAGTTAATATATTTCCAAATATTTATATATATGACAGAATAATATCCAGTAAAAACGGAAGAATAGTCCAACAATTTTTTTTTTACCATCGACTTTATTCCAACATAATAAAATAGAACTCCAAAGAGATAAAGAAATACCGATCATAAACTGACCTGACCAACAGAGCTTTCGTCTAACATCATATTCATCTCAACTATAACTATCACACACAAACATCTTTACTACTCAATTATTATTTCTCTAACTAATTCTGTCTTCATGTACCCCGTATCATTCCATTCACTAACGAAAACCAATTCAGGAAGAATCTTAGCAAACACATACTTTAGATTTCATACTCAATTGAGGCGAATAGTCGAGACTAACTTCTTCTTTATCCGTGACATTGCATAATTTGTGTAATCATTAAAATAATATGATATTTCTTCTAAAACTGAGTTCACTTTGTCACATTATACTCAACTCTTTTTGCATTACTAATTATTCACCACTGAACTCTTTAGTTTCCCACTTATGAACTTATTCAACATAATTCTCGCGAACTTCCGTCATAAAACAACATTGGTAAATGGGTGAGGTCGTAAAGCCTCTAACTTGACTCTCATAAATACACACACAAGACTTAGCATTCATCATCAACATAATATCATCATAATCACATAATTCACTCTAAGCAAACTTTCATACTTAGTCATGTTACACAAACTTTTCGATTATCTTATTTAAACAAGTGTACTTAAACATACATTCCATGAAATTTGAGTAAATTTACTCATAACACTCACTTAATCAAGCATGTTAGGCACATAAAATCATATGAATACCAACATACATGGATGAGTTTATCACAACATATACTTCCGTCTCATTCCACTTTTCCACATTTCTCAACTTATTGTTATCTCATCAAGAACATTAACAGATGCATATCATGAACTTCTATTCATACCTTTCCATATTTCAACATATCGTAAACACATTTCAATCATCTCAATATCATTTTTGGCATTATCGACAATAGCTCAGTTAGAAGTCATTTCTATCTTAAAAAAAGCAATTTCGTTAAAGCCGGGAGATATCACACTATCACAGTTCACATATGGCATGTATAGCTAGACTCATGAACACGCTATATTAGTCTGAGAATCGACTAAACCATAGCTCTGATACCACTAAATGTAACACCTCCTGCCCGTATCCATTGCTGGAATAAAGTATGAGGCACTACCGAGGAGTACGGAATACTCACAAACAATTTAAGCTATTTATCGCTCAAATACCGAAATTGACTATAAAAGTTTCTTTACACATATAGTGCACTTGAGGTGCACCATTCCATAATTATGAATGAACACATTTATCAAACATATGTCATGTTTTTATATATATCATAGTCTCATATTTCCATGTATCAATTACCATCATTTCCTCGTATTTCGACAAATACGTGTAACAATTCATAAATATGCAATTCACTAACCCTTGCTGCCAATCACAATTTAAATTGACAAATCACTTATTGAGCCCAATTTTAATGTTCACTACAATCTATCATATAAATTTGGATGTACGTATCCACCAATAAATTCCATGTACAGGTATCATCATCTCATATTTCCACATACATTACTTTGCACATTATGAACTCAAATAACATATACAAGACATACCAATGTATTTCAAATACGTTTTCATAATATTTCATTTAGAATTAAGATTATTTCATATTAGAACTCTTCTCATTAATTCATTTGGAATACCAATTCATACAGATAATAGACTCAAGGATGTACAAATATATAATCACAAATGAACTCATTCATCAACCAAGTTCTACATTCATGTCTCATCAACTCGTATTTCCTTATATCACATAATATATACCATGATTTCCATTCCCTTGATATTTTTCCATATTTATCCCTTTGAATTTCTTGGAATTTTTTATGGATTTTCAGAAGTACACTTTAGTGTACAAATCCAGGTCCGTCAATTCATGTTCATGTGCACACATTTTCGTTTCAGGGAGCACACTCCCGTGAACCTCATCCTTATAGTGGGATTACCAGTCCAGGCTAAATCCCCTGTAAGAGAGCACACTCCCGCTAACCTCATCCTTACAGTGGGATTACCAGTCCAGGCTAAATCCCCTGTAATATAAACTCATAGAGTATTGTCGAGATTACCAGTCCAGGCTAAATCCCCTGCAACGACAATTACTCTAATGAGCTTGAATCTGAATTACATCCGAGGCTAAATTGAGACCTAATTGGATAACCCATCCGGCTAAATCCATTTTCCACATATTCTTGGGAGGGCTATATCAGGATCACCCGTCCGGCTAGATCCTTTTACCGTCAATTCCTTTTCGAGATCTATCAATTTTCCTTTCATTCAACAGGATTTTTCCCTTTTACCAAATATATCAATGTTTCATCAATTTTCATACAATGAACATTCAAATTATATTCACATCAATAACATACATTTCAAGCATTTAAGAATATAATTCAAGTTACATGAACTTACAATTCGATTTTTATACCATAACGATAATCTTAGTTTCATAATAAATATTTGAAATAAAACATTATATCATTTCTACCTCAACGTTTATCAATTATAATCGAGCATGTGATCAATTTATACACAAGTCATTCATTTATTATTTTCCTCCCCTCCTCTCCATCCACATCCTTAGTATAAACAACACACTTGTAAGTAACATTATCTATAATTTTCACTATTTACTTATGTGAATATTCAAGTTGTCCATCCGTGTCATAGTCACTAAATCATTTTATCTTGAGATACAAAACTCCAAATTAAGATCTGTTAATTTTATTTGAAACTAGACTCACATATCTTCTTACCATAATTTTTCCAGAATTTTTGGTGTGGCTAATTAGTATAGTTTATTAGTTAAGTTCTCTCCTATTACACAATCCTACTGCTCTGACCTCTCTTCACTAAAAATCAATTATCTCATAGTACAATTTTCATATAGTGTTTCTGATTATTTATAATGAAAATAGGCTCACTAAGGAATACAGAAATATAAATTATAACTCATAATTCTTTTTGTACAAGTTTTAGTGAATTTCTAAAGTAAGAATAGGGGCTCACGAAGTTATTCTAAACCAGTCTTACCAAAATTTAAATATCTCAAAATATAGACTTCCTTTGCTTTCTCTGTTTCTTTTATATGAAAATAAACTCAACAAGATTTAATTCTATATCTCACTCAACTTCTAATTCAATTTATAAAATTTTTGATGATTTTTCAAAGTTAGACAACTGCTGCTGTCCAAAACTGCTTTAGTATAACATGTTGATTTCTATTTTGTCTCAAATTCCACATTTCATACAATTCAATCCTTGCTCAATTAACCCCTCAATTGAGCTAATTTTCTCATTCAATACTTTTCTCTATCATTTTAAACTACTTCATAACCTTTGAAAATCAGAATTTTAACACTAGACCTTAATTTCAACTCTTTCACAATTAGGTCCTAAAACCAATTTCCATCAATTTTACTTGATAAAATCATCATATAACAAAATTAAAGCTTCAATTCAATATTTATTCATCATATTCTTCCAGAACTAATCCACATCAACTTTAAAAAT